>OW052037.1:24001290-25247957 GCA_932526305.1 Epicampocera succincta
CCATTTTCGAAAAAAGGAGCAAAGTCCTTTTTAAAATTTCAAAAGTCGAAATTTGGAATAATGTCGCCTATTGTCAAAAAAACACACTTTTGAATATTGGACATTCATAGGAATGGCCGGAATAGTGTTCCCCAATAATTTTTTTTCGCAAATTTTCTACCATTTTCGAAAAAAGGAGCAAAGTCCTTTTTAAAATTTCAAAAGTCCAAATTTGGAAGAATGTCGCCTATTGTCAAAAAAAACACACTTTTGAATATTGGACATTCATAGGAATGGCCGGAATAGTGTTCCCCAATAATTTTTTTTCGCAAATTTTCTACCATTTTCGAAAAAAGGAGCAAAGTCCTTTTTAAAATTTCAAAAGTCCAAATTTGGAAGAATGTCGCCTATTGTCAAAGAAACACTCTTTTGAATATTGGACATTCATAGGAATGGCCGGAATAGTGTTCCCCAATAATTTTTTTTCGCAAATTTTCTACCATTTTCGGAAAAAGGAGCAAAGTCCATTTCAAAATTTCAAAAGTAGAAATTTGGAAGAATGTCGCCTATTGTCAAAAAAACACACTTTTGAATATTGGACATTCATAGGAATGGCCGGAATAGTGTTCCCCAATAATTTTTTTTCGCAAATTTTCTACCATTTTCGAAAAAAGGAGCAAAGTCCTTTTTAAAAAGTAGAAATTTGGAAGAATGTCGCCTATTGTCAAAAAAACACATATTTGAATATTGGACATTCATAGGAATGGCCGGAATAGTGTTCCCCAATAATTTTTTTTCGCAAATTTTCTACCATTTTCGAAAAAAGGAGCAAAGTCCTTTTTAAAATTTCAAAAGTCCAAATTTGGAAGAATGTCGCCTATTGTCAAAGAAACACTCTTTTGAATATTGGACATTCATAGGAATGGCCGGAATAGTGTTCCCCAATAATTTTTTTTCGCAAATTTTCTACCATTTTCGGAAAAAGGAGCAAAGTCCTTTTTAAAATTTCAAAAGTCGAAATTTGGAATAATGTCGCCTATTGTCAAAAAAACACACTTTTGAATATTGGACATTCATAGGAATGGCCGGAATAGTGTTCCCCAATAATTTTTTTTCGCAAATTTTCTACCATTTTCGGAAAAAGGAGCAAAGTCCTTTTTAAAATTTCAAAAGTCCAAATTTGGAAGAATGTCGCCTATTGTCAAAAAAAACACACTTTTGAATATTGGACATTCATAGGAATGGCCGGAATAGTGTTCCCCAATAATTTTTTTTCGCAAATTTTCTACCATTTTCGAAAAAAGGAGCAAAGTCCTTTTTAAAATTTCAAAAGTCCAAATTTGGAAGAATGTCGCCTATTGTCAAAGAAACACTCTTTTGAATATTGGACATTCATAGGAATGGCCGGAATAGTGTTCCCCAATAATTTTTTTTCGCAAATTTTCTACCATTTTCGGAAAAAGGAGCAAAGTCCTTTTTAAAATTTCAAAAGTCGAAATTTGGAATAATGTCGCCTATTGTCAAAAAAACACACTTTTGAATATTGGACATTCATAGGAATGGCCGGAATAGTGTTCCCCAATAATTTTTTTTTGCAAATTTTCTATCATTTTCGGAAAAAGGAGCAAAGTCCTTTTCAAAATTTCAAAAGTCGAAATTTGGAAGAATGTCGCCTATTGTCAAAAAAATACACTTTTGAATATTGGACATTCATAAGAATGGCCGGAATAGTGTTCCCCAATAATTTTTTTTGCAAATTTTCTACCATTTTCGGAAAAAGGAGCAAAGTCCTTTTTAAAATTTCAAAAGTCGAAATTTGGAATAATGTCGCCAATTGTCAAAAAAAACACACTTTTAAATATTGGACATTCTTAGGAATGGCCGGAATAGTGTTCTCCAATAATTTTTTTTCGCAAATTTTCTACCATTTTCGGAAAAAGGACAAAGTCCTTTTTAAAATTTCAAAAGTCGAAATTTGGAAGAATGTCGCCAATTGTCAAAAAAAACACACTTTTAAATATTGGACATTCTTAGGAATGGCCGGAATAGTGTTCTCCAATAATTTTTTTTCGCAAATTTTCTACCATTTTCGGAAAAAGGAGCAAAGTCTTTTTTAAAATTTCAAAAGTCGAAATTTGGAAGAATGTCGCCTATTGTCAAAAAAACACACTTTTGAATATTGGACATTCATAGGAATGGCCGGAATAGTGTTCCCCAATAATTTTTTTTCGCAAATTTTCTACCATTTTCGGAAAAAGGAGCAAAGTCCTTTTTAAAATTTCAAAGGTCGAAATTTGGAATAATGTCGCCTATTGTCAAAAAAACACTTTTTTGAATATTGGACATTCATAGGAATGGCCGGAATAGTGTTCCCCAATAATTTTTTTTCGCAAATTTTCTACCATTTTCGAAAAAAGGAGCAAAGTCCTTTTTAAAATTTCAAAAGTCCAAATTTGGAAGAATGTCGCCTATTGTCAAAGAAACACTCTTTTGAATATTGGACATTCATAGGAATGGCCGGAATAGTGTTCCCCAATAATTTTTTTTCGCAAATTTTCTACCATTTTCGGAAAAAGGAGCAAAGTCCTTTTTAAAATTTCAAAAGTCGAAATTTGGAATAATGTCGCCTATTGTCAAAAAAACACACTTTTGAATATTGGACATTCATAGGAATGGCCGGAATAGTGTTCCCCAATAATTTTTTTTTGCAAATTTTCTATCATTTTCGGAAAAAGGAGCAAAGTCCTTTTCAAAATTTCAAAAGTCGAAATTTGGAAGAATGTCGCCTATTGTCAAAAAAATACACTTTTGAATATTGGACATTCATAAGAATGGCCGGAATAGTGTTCCCCAATAATTTTTTTTTGCAAATTTTCTACCATTTTCGGAAAAAGGAGCAAAGTCCTTTTTAAAATTTCAAAAGTCGAAATTTGGAAGAATGCCGCCTATTGTCAAAAAAACACACTTTTGAATATTGGACATTTTTAGGAATGGCCGGAATAGTGTTCCCCAATAATTTTTTTTCGCAAATTTTCTACCATTTTCGGAAAAAGGAGCAAAGTCCTTTTTAAAATTTCAAAAGTCGAAATTTGGAATAATGTCGCCTATTGTCAAAAAAACACACTTTTGAATATTGGACATTCATAGGAATGGCCGGAATAGTGTTCCCCAATAATTTTTTTTCGCAAATTTTCTACCATTTTCGAAAAAAGGAGCAAAGTCCTTTTTAAAATTTCAAAAGTCCAAATTTGGAAGAATGTCGCCTATTGTCAAAGAAACACTCTTTTGAATATTGGACATTCATAGGAATGGCCGGAATAGTGTTCCCCAATAATTTTTTTTCGCAAATTTTCTACCATTTTCGGAAAAAGGAGCAAAGTCTTTTTTAAAATTTCAAAAGTCCAAATTTGGAATAATGTCGCCTATTGTCAAAAAAACACATATTTGAATATTGGACATTCATAGGAATGGCCGGAATAGTGTTCCCCAATAATTTTTTTTCGCAAATTTTCTACCATTTTCGGAAAAAGGAGCAAAGTCTTTTTTAAAATTTCAAAAGTCCAAATTTGGAAGAATGTCGCCTATTGTCAAAAAAACACACTTTTGAATATTGGACATTCATAGGAATGGCCGGAATAGTGTTCCCCAATAATTTTTTTTCGCAAATTTTCTACCATTTTCGGAAAAATAAGCAAAGTCCTTTTTCAAATTTCAAAAGTCGAAATTTGGAAGAATGTCGCCTATTGTCAAAAAAACACACTTTTGAATATTGGACATTCATAGGAATGGCCGGAATAGTGTTCCCCAATAATTTTTTTTCGCAAATTTTCTACCATTTTCGGAAAAAGGAGCAAAGTCCTTTTTAAAATTTCAAAAGTCGAAATTTGGAAGAATGTCGCCTATTGTCAAAAAAACACACTTTTGAATATTGGACATTCATAGGAATGGCCGGAATAGTGTTCCCCAATAATTTTTTTTCGCAAATTTTCTACCATTTTCGAAAAAAGGAGCAAAGTCCTTTTTAAAATTTCAAAAGTCCAAATTTGGAAGAATGTCGCCTATTGTCAAAGAAACACTCTTTTGAATATTGGACATTCATAGGAATGGCCGGAATAGTGTTCCCCAATAATTTTTTTTCGCAAATTTTCTACCATTTTCGAAAAAAGGAGCAAAGTCCTTTTTAAAATTTCAAAAGTCCAAATTTGGAATAATGTCGCCTATTGTCAAAAAAACACACTTTTGAATATTGGACATTCATAGGAATGGCCGGAATAGTGTTCCCCAATAATTTTTTTTCGCAAATTTTCTACCATTTTCGGAAAAAGGAGCAAAGTCTTTTTTAAAATTTCAAAAGCCCAAATTTGGAAGAATGTCGCCTATTGTCAAAAAAACACACTTTTGAATATTGGACATTCATAGGAATGGCCGGAATAGTGTTCCCCAATAATTTTTTTTCGCAAATTTTCTACCATTTTCGGAAAAAGGAGCAAAGTCTTTTTTAAAATTTCAAAAGTCGAAATTTGGAAGAATGTCGCCTATTGTCAAAAAAACACACTTTTGAATATTGGACATTCATAGGAATGGCCGGAATAGTGTTCCCCAATAATTTTTTTTCGCAAATTTTCTACCATTTTCGGAAAAAGGAGCAAAGTCCTTTTTAAAATTTCAAAAGTCGAAATTTGGAAGAATGTCGCCTATTGTCAAAAAAACACACTTTTGAATATTGGACATTCATAGGAATGGCCGGAATAGTGTTCCCCAATAATTTTTTTTCGCAAATTTTCTACCATTTTCGGAAAAAGGAGCAAAGTCTTTTTTAAAATTTCAAAAGTCGAAATTTGGAATAATGTCGCCTATTGTCAAAAAAATACACTTTTGAATATTGGACATTCATAGGAATGGCCGGAATAGTGTTCCCCAATAATTTTTTTTCGCAAATTTTCTACCATTTTCGAAAAAAGGAGCAAAGTCCTTTTTAAAATTTCAAAAGTCCAAATTTGGAAGAATGTCGCCTATTGTCAAAGAAACACTCTTTTGAATATTGGACATTCATAGGAATGGCCGGAATAGTGTTCCCCAATAATTTTTTTTCGCAAATTTTCTACCATTTTCGGAAAAAGGAGCAAAGTCTTTTTTTAAATTTCAAAAGTCCAAATTTGGAAGAATGTCGCCTATTGTCAAAAAAACACACTTTTGAATATTGGACATTCATAGGAATGGCCGGAATAGTGTTCCCCAATAATTTTTTTTCGCAAATTTTCTACCATTTTCGGAAAAAGGAGCAAAGTCTTTTTTAAAATTTCAAAAGTAGAAATTTGGAATAATGTCGCCTATTGTCAAAAAAACACACTTTTGAATATTGGACATTCATAGGAATGGCCGGAATAGTGTTCCCCAATAATTTTTTTTCGCAAATTTTCTACCATTTTCGAAAAAAGGAGCAAAGTCCTTTTTAAAATTTCAAAAGTCCAAATTTGGAAGAATGTCGCCTATTGTCAAAAAAACACACTTTTGAATATTGGACACTCATAGGAATGGCCGGAATAGTGTTCCCCAATAATTTTTTTCGCAAATTTTCTACCATTTTCGGAAAAAGGAGCAAAGTCCTTTTTAAAATTTCAAAAGTCGAAATTTGGAAGAATGTCGCCTATTGTCAAAAAAACACACTTTTGAATATTGGACATTCATAGGAATGGCCGGAATAGTGTTCCCCAATAATTTTTTTTCGCAAATTTTCTACCATTTTCGGAAAAAGGAGCAAAGTCCTTTTTAAAATTTCAAAAGTCGAAATTTGGAATAATGTCGCCTATTGTCAAAAAAACACACTTTTGAATATTGGACATTCATAGGAATGGCCGGAATAGTGTTCCCCAATAATTTTTTTTCGCAAATTTTCTACCATTTTCGGAAAAAGGAGCAAAGTCTTTTTTAAAATTTCAAAAGTCCAAATTTGGAAGAATGTCGCCTATTGTCAAAAAAACACACTTTTGAATATTGGACATTCATAGGAATGGCCGGAATAGTGTTCCCCAATAATTTTTTTTCGCAAATTTTCTACCATTTTCGAAAAAAGGAGCAAAGTCCTTTTTAAAATTTCAAAAGTCCAAATTTGGAAGAATGTCGCCTATTGTCAAAAAAACACACTTTTGAATATTCGACATTCATAAGAATGGCCGGAATAGTGTTCCCCAATAATTTTTTTCGCAAATTTTCTACCATTTTCGGAAAAAGGAGCAAAGTCTTTTTTAAAATTTCAAAAGTAGAAATTTGGAAGAATGTCGCCTATTGTCAAAAAAACACACTTTTGAATATTGGACATTCATAGGAATGGCCGGAATAGTGTTCCCCAATAATTTTTTTTTGCAAATTTTCTACCATTTTCGGAAAAAGGAGCAAAGTCCTTTTTAAAATTTCAAAAGTCGAAATTTGGAATAATGTCGCCTATTGTCAAAAAAACACACTTTTGAATATTGGACATTCATAGGAATGGCCGGAATAGTGTTCCCCAATAATTTTTTTTCGCAAATTTTCTACCATTTTCGAAAAAAGGAGCAAAGTCCTTTTTAAAATTTCAAAAGTCCAAATTTGGAAGAATGTCGCCTATTGTCAAAAAAACACACTTTTGAATATTCGACATTCATAAGAATGGCCGGAATAGTGTTCCCCAATAATTTTTTTCGCAAATTTTCTACCATTTTCGGAAAAAGGAGCAAAGTCTTTTTTAAAATTTCAAAAGTAGAAATTTGGAAGAATGTCGCCTATTGTCAAAAAAACACACTTTTGAATATTGGACATTCATAGGAATGGCCGGAATAGTGTTCCCCAATAATTTTTTTTTGCAAATTTTCTACCATTTTCGGAAAAAGGAGCAAAGTCTTTTTTAAAATTTCAAAAGTCGAAATTTGGAAGAATGTCGCCTATTGTCAAAAAAACACACTTTTGAATATTGGACATTCATAGGAATGGCCGCAATAGTGTTCCCCAATAATTGTTTTTCGCAAATTTTCTACCATTTTCGGAAAAAGGAGCAAAGTCCTTTTTAAAATTTCAAAAGTCGAAATTTGGAATAATGTCGCCTATTGTCAAAAAAACACACTTTTGAATATTGGACATTCATAGGAATGGCCGGAATAGTGTTCCCCAATAATTTTTTTTTGCAAATTTTCTACCATTTTCGGAAAAAGGAGCAAAGTCTTTTTTAAAATTTCAAAAGTCCAAATTTGGAAGAATGTCGCCTATTGTCAAAAAAACACACTTTTGAATATTGGACATTCATAGGAATGGCCGGAATAGTGTTCCCCAATAATTTTTTTCGCAAATTTTCTACCATTTTCGGAAAAAGGAGCAAAGTCCTTTTTAAAATTTCAAAAGTCGAAATTTGGAATAATGTCGCCTATTGTCAAAAAAACACACTTTTGAATATTGGACATTCATAGGAATGGCCGGAATAGTGTTCCCCAATAATTTTTTTTTGCAAATTTTCTACCATTTTCGGAAAAAGGAGCAAAGTCTTTTTTAAAATTTCAAAAGTCGAAATTTGGAAGAATGTCGCCTATTGTCAAAAAAACACACTTTTGAATATTGGACATTCATAGGAATGGCCGCAATAGTGTTCCCCAATAATTGTTTTTCGCAAATTTTCTACCATTTTCGGAAAAAGGAGCAAAGTCCTTTTTAAAATTTCAAAAGTCGAAATTTGGAATAATGTCGCCTATTGTCAAAAAAACACACTTTTGAATATTGGACATTCATAGGAATGGCCGGAATAGTGTTCCCCAATAATTTTTTTTTGCAAATTTTCTACCATTTTCGGAAAAAGGAGCAAAGTCTTTTTTAAAATTTCAAAAGTCGAAATTTGGAAGAATGTCGCCTATTGTCAAAAAAACACACTTTTGAATATTGGACATTCATAGGAATGGCCGCAATAGTGTTCCCCAATAATTGTTTTTCGCAAATTTTCTACCATTTTCGGAAAAAGGAGCAAAGTCCTTTTTAAAATTTCAAAAGTCGAAATTTGGAATAATGTCGCCTATTGTCAAAAAAACACACTTTTGAATATTGGACATTCATAGGAATGGCCGGAATAGTGTTCCCCAATAATTTTTTTTTGCAAATTTTCTACCATTTTCGGAAAAAGGAGCAAAGTCTTTTTTAAAATTTCAAAAGTCCAAATTTGGAAGAATGTCGCCTATTGTCAAAAAAACACACTTTTGAATATTGGACATTCATAGGAATGGCCGGAATAGTGTTCCCCAATAATTTTTTTCGCAAATTTTCTACCATTTTCGGAAAAAGGAGCAAAGTCCTTTTTAAAATTTCAAAAGTCGAAATTTGGAATAATGTCGCCTATTGTCAAAAAAACACACTTTTGAATATTGGACATTCATAGGAATGGCCGGAATAGTGTTCCCCAATAATTTTTTTTTGCAAATTTTCTACCATTTTCGGAAAAAGGAGCAAAGTCTTTTTTAAAATTTCAAAAGTCGAAATTTGGAAGAATGTCGCCTATTGTCAAAAAAACACACTTTTGAATATTGGACATTCATAGGAATGGCCGCAATAGTGTTCCCCAATAATTGTTTTTCGCAAATTTTCTACCATTTTCGGAAAAAGGAGCAAAGTCCTTTTTAAAATTTCAAAAGTCGAAATTTGGAATAATGTCGCCTATTGTCAAAAAAACACACTTTTGAATATTGGACATTCATAGGAATGGCCGGAATAGTGTTCCCCAATAATTTTTTTTTGCAAATTTTCTACCATTTTCGGAAAAAGGAGCAAAGTCTTTTTTAAAATTTCAAAAGTCGAAATTTGGAAGAATGTCGCCTATTGTCAAAAAAACACACTTTTGAATATTGGACATTCATAGGAATGGCCGGAATAGTGTTCCCCAATAATTTTTTTCGCAAATTTTCTACCATTTTCGGAAAAAGGAGCAAAGTCCTTTTTAAAATTTCAAAAGTCGAAATTTGGAAGAATGTCGCCTATTGTCAAAAAAACACACTTTTGAATATTGGACATTCATAGGAATGGCCGGAATAGTGTTCCCCAATAATTTTTTTTTGCAAATTTTCTACCATTTTCGGAAAAAGGAGCAAAGTCTTTTTTAAAATTTCAAAAGTCCAAATTTGGAAGAATGTCGCCTATTGTCAAAAAAACACACTTTTGAATATTGGACATTCATAGGAATGGCCGCAATAGTGTTCCCCAATAATTTTTTTTCGCAAATTTTCTACCATTTTCGGAAAAAGGAGCAAAGTCCTTTTTAAAATTTCAAAAGTCGAAATTTGGAATAATGTCGCCTATTGTCAAAAAAACACACTTTTGAATATTGGACATTCATAGGAATGGCCGGAATAGTGTTCCCCAATAATTTTTTTTCGCAAATTTTCTACCATTTTCGGAAAAAGGAGCAAAGTCTTTTTTAAAATTTCAAAAGTAGAAATTTGGAAGAATGTCGCCTATTGTCAAAAAAACACACTTTTGAATATTGGACATTCATAGGAATGGCCGGAATAGTGTTCCCCAATAATTTTTTTTTGCAAATTTTCTACCATTTTCGGAAAAAGGAGCAAAGTCTTTTTTAAAATTTCAAAAGTCGAAATTTGGAAGAATGTCGCCTATTGTCAAAAAAACACACTTTTGAATATTGGACATTCATAGGAATGGCCGCAATAGTGTTCCCCAATAATTTTTTTTCGCAAATTTTCTACCATTTTCGGAAAAAGGAGCAAAGTCTTTTTTAAAATTTCAAAAGTAGAAATTTGGAAGAATGTCGCCTATTGTCAAAAAAACACACTTTTTAATATTGGACATTCATAGGAATGGCCGCAATAGTGTTCCCCAATAATTTTTTTTCGCAAATTTTCTACCATTTTCGGAAAAAGGAGCAAAGTCCTTTTTAAAATTTCAAAAGTCGAAATTTGGAATAATGTCGCCTATTGTCAAAAAAACACACTTTTGAATATTGGACATTCATAGGAATGGCCGGAATAGTGTTCCCCAATAATTTTTTTTCGCAAATTTTCTACCATTTTCGAAAAAAGGAGCAAAGTCCTTTTTAAAATTTCAAAAGTCCAAATTTGGAAGAATGTCGCCTATTGTCAAAAAAACACACTTTTGAATATTGGACAATCATAGGAATGGCCGAAATAGTGTTCCCCAATAATTTTTTTTCGCAAATTTTCTACCATTTTCGAAAAAAGGAGCAAAGTCCTTTTTAAAATTTCAAAAGTCCAAATTTGGAAGAATGTCGCCTATTGTCAAAGAAACACTCTTTTGAATATTGGACATTCATAGGAATGGCCGGAATAGTGTTCCCCAATAATTTTTTTCGCAAATTTTCTACCATTTTCGGAAAAAGGAGCAAAGTCCTTTTTAAAATTTCAAAAGTCGAAATTTGGAATAATGTCGCCTATTGTCAAAAAAACACACTTTTGAATATTGGACATTCATAGGAATGGCCGGAATAGTGTTCCCCAATAATTTTTTTTCGCAAATTTTCTACCATTTTCGGAAAAAGGAGCAAAGTCCTTTTTAAAATTTCAAAAGTCGAAATTTGGAAGAATGTCGCCTATTGTCAAAAAAACACACTTTTGAATATTGGATATTCATAGGAATGGCCGGAATAGTGTTCCCCAATAATTTTTTTTTGCAAATTTTCTATCATTTTCGGAAAAAGGAGCAAAGTCCTTTTCAAAATTTCAAAAGTCGAAATTTGGAAGAATGTCGCCTATTGTCAAAAAAATACACTTTTGAATATTGGACATTCATAAGAATGGCCGGAATAGTGTTCCCCAATAATTTTTTTTTGCAAATTTTCTACCATTTTCGGAAAAAGGAGCAAAGTCCTTTTTAAAATTTCAAAAGTCGAAATTTGGAAGAATGTCGCCTATTGTCAAAAAAACACACTTTTGAATATTGGACATTCATAGGAATGGCCGGAATAGTGTTCCCCAATAATTTTTTTTCGCAAATTTTCTACCATTTTTGGAAAAAGGAGCAAAGTCCTTTTTAAAATTTCAAAAGTCGAAATTTGGAATAATGTCGCCTATTGTCAAAACACACACTTTTTAATATTGGACATTCATAGGAATGGCCGGAATAGTGTTCCCCAATAATTTTTTTTCGCAAATTTTCTACCATTTTCGAAAAAAGGAGCAAAGTCCTTTTTAAAATTTCAAAAGTCCAAATTTGGAAGAATGTCGCCTATTGTCAAAAAAACACACTTTTGAATATTGGACATTCATAGGAATGGCCGGAATAGTGTTCCCCAATAATTTTTTTTCGCAAATTTTCTACCATTTTCGGAAAAAGGAGCAAAGTCCTTTTTAAAATTTCAAAAGTCGAAATTTGGAATAATGTCGCCTATTGTCAAAAAAACACACTTTTGAATATTGGACATTCATAGGAATGGCCGGAATAGTGTTCCCCAATAATTTTTTTTCGCAAATTTTCTACCATTTTCGAAAAAAGGAGCAAAGTCCTTTTTAAAATTTCAAAAGTCCAAATTTGGAAGAATGTCGCCTATTGTCAAAAAAACACACTTTTGAATATTGGACATTCATAGGAATGGCCGAAATAGTGTTCCCCAATAATTTTTTTTCGCAAATTTTCTACCATTTTCGAAAAAAGGAGCAAAGTCCTTTTTAAAATTTCAAAAGTCCAAATTTGGAAGAATGTCGCCTATTGTCAAAGAAACACTCTTTTGAATATTGGACATTCATAGGAATGGCCGGAATAGTGTTCCCCAATAATTTTTTTTCGCAAATTTTCTACCATTTTCGGAAAAAGGAGCAAAGTCTTTTTTAAAATTTCAAAAGTCCAAATTTGGAAGAATGTCGCCTATTGTCAAAAAAACACACTTTTGAATATTGGACATTCATAGGAATGGCCGGAATAGTGTTCCCCAATAATTTTTTTCGCAAATTTTCTACCATTTTCGGAAAAAGGAGCAAAGTCCTTTTTAAAATTTCAAAAGTCGAAATTTGGAATAATGTCGCCTATTGTCAAAAAAACACACTTTTGAATATTGGACATTCATAGGAATGGCCGGAATAAGGTTCCCCAATAATTTTTTTTCGCAAATTTTCTACCATTTTCGGAAAAAGGAGCAAAGTCCTTTTTAAAATTTCAAAAGTCCAAATTTGGAAGAATGTCGCCTATTGTCAAAAAAACACACTTTTGAATATTGGACATTCATAGGAATGGCCGGAATAAGGTTCCCCAATAATTTTTTTTCGCAAATTTTCTACCATTTTCGAAAAAAGGAGCAAAGTCCTTTTTAAAATTTCAAAAGTCCAAATTTGGAAGAATGTCGCCTATTGTCAAAAAAACACACTTTTGAATATTGGACATTCATAGGAATGGCCGGAATAAGGTTCCCCAATAATTTTTTTTCGCAAATTTTCTACCATTTTCGAAAAAAGGAGCAAAGTCCTTTTTAAAATTTCAAAAGTCCAAATTTGGAAGAATGTCGCCTATTGTCAAAAAAACACACTTTTGAATATTGGACATTCATAGGAATGGCCGGAATAAGGTTCCCCAATAATTTTTTTTCGCAAATTTTCTACCATTTTCGGAAAAAGGAGCAAAGTCTTTTTTAAAATTTCAAAAGTCCAAATTTGGAAGAATGTCGCCTATTGTCAAAAAAACACACTTTTGAATATTGGACATTCATAGGAATGGCCGGAATAGTGTTCCCCAATAATTTTTTTCGCAAATTTTCTACCATTTTCGGAAAAAGGAGCAAAGTCCTTTTTAAAATTTCAAAAGTCCAAATTTGGAAGAATGTCGCCTATTGTCAAAAAAACACACTTTTGAATATTGGACATTCATAGGAATGGCCGGAATAAGGTTCCCCAATAATTTTTTTTCGCAAATTTTCTACCATTTTCGAAAAAAGGAGCAAAGTCCTTTTTAAAATTTCAAAAGTCCAAATTTGGAAGAATGTCGCCTATTGTCAAAAAAACACACTTTTGAATATTGGACATTCAGAGGAATGGCCGGAATAGTGTTCCCCAATAATTTTTTTTCGCAAATTTTCTACCATTTTCGGAAAAAGGAGCAAAGTCCTTTTTAAAATTTCAAAAGTCCAAATTTGGAAGAATGTCGCCTATTGTCAAAAAACACACTTTTGAATATTGGACATTCATAGGAATGGCCGGAATAGTGTTCCCCAATAATTTTTTTTCGCAAATTTTCTACCATTTTCGGAAAAAGGAGCAAAGTCCTTTTTAAAATTTCAAAAGTCGAAATTTGGAATAATGTCGCCTATTGTCAAAAAAACACACTTTTGAATATTGGACATTCATAGGAATGGCCGGAATAGTGTTCCCCAATAATTTTTTTTCGCAAATTTTCTACCATTTTCGAAAAAAGGAGCAAAGTCGTTTTTAAAATTTCAAAAGTCCAAATTTGGAAGAATGTCGCCTATTGTCAAAAAAACACACTTTTGAATATTGGACATTCATAGGAATGGCCGAAATAGTGTTCCCCAATAATTTTTTTTCGCAAATTTTCTACCATTTTCGAAAAAAGGAGCAAAGTCCTTTTTAAAATTTCAAAAGTCCAAATTTGGAAGAATGTCGCCTATTGTCAAAGAAACACTCTTTTGAATATTGGACATTCATAGGAATGGCCGGAATAGTGTTCCCCAATAATTTTTTTTCGCAAATTTTCTACCATTTTCGGAAAAAGGAGCAAAGTCTTTTTTAAAATTTCAAAAGTCCAAATTTGGAAGAATGTCGCCTATTGTCAAAAAAACACACTTTTGAATATTGGACATTCATAGGAATGGCCGGAATAGTGTTCCCCAATAATTTTTTTCGCAAATTTTCTACCATTTTCGGAAAAAGGAGCAAAGTCCTTTTTAAAATTTCAAAAGTCGAAATTTGGAATAATGTCGCCTATTGTCAAAAAAACACACTTTTGAATATTGGACATTAATAGGAATGGCCGGAATAGTGTTCCCCAATAATTTTTTTTCGCAAATTTTCTACCATTTTCGGAAAAAGGAGCAAAGTCCTTTTTAAAATTTCAAAAGTCGAAATTTGGAAGAATGTCGCCTATTGTCAAAAAAACACACTTTTGAATATTGGATATTCATAGGAATGGCCGGAATAGTGTTCCCCAATAATTTTTTTTTGCAAATTTTCTATCATTTTCGGAAAAAGGAGCAAAGTCCTTTTCAAAATTTCAAAAGTCGAAATTTGGAAGAATGTCGCCTATTGTCAAAAAAATACACTTTTGAATATTGGACATTCATAAGAATGGCCGGAATAGTGTTCCCCAATAATTTTTTTTTGCAAATTTTCTACCATTTTCGGAAAAAGGAGCAAAGTCCTTTTTAAAATTTCAAAAGTCGAAATTTGGAAGAATGTCGCCTATTGTCAAAAAAACACACTTTTGAATATTGGATATTCATAGGAATGGCCGGAATAGTGTTTCCCAATAATTTTTTTTCGCAAATTTTCTACCATTTTCGAAAAAAGGAGCAAAGTCCTTTTTAAAATTTCAAAAGTCCAAATTTGGAAGAATGTCGCCTATTGTCAAAAAAACACACTTTTGAATATTGGACATTCATAGGAATGGCCGGAATAGTGTTCCCCAATAATTTTTTTTCGCAAATTTTCTACCATTTTCGAAAAAAGGAGCAAAGTCCTTTTTAAAATTTCAAAAGTCCAAATTTGGAAGAATGTCGCCTATTGTCAAAAAAACACACTTTTGAATATTGGACATTCATAGGAATGGCCGGAATAGTGTTCCCCAATAATTTTTTTTCGCAAATTTTCTACCATTTTCGAAAAAAGGAGCAAAGTCCTTTTTAAAATTTCAAAAGTCGAAATTTGGAATAATGTCGCCTATTGTCAAAAAACACACTTTTTAATATTGGACATTCATAGGAATGGCCGGAATAGTGTTCCCCAATAATTTTTTTTCGCAAATTTTCTACCATTTTCGAAAAAAGGAGCAAAGTCCTTTTTAAAATTTCAAAAGTCCAAATTTGGAAGAATGTCGCCTATTGTCAAAAAAACACACTTTTGAATATTGGACATTCATAGGAATGGCCGGAATAGTGTTCCCCAATAATTTTTTTTCGCAAATTTTCTACCATTTTCGAAAAAAGGAGCAAAGTCCTTTTTAAAATTTCAAAAGTCGAAATTTGGAATAATGTCGCCTATTGTCAAAAAACACACTTTTTAATATTGGACATTCATAGGAATGGCCGGAATAGTGTTCCCCAATAATTTTTTTTCGCAAATTTTCTACCATTTTCGAAAAAAGGAGCAAAGTCCTTTTTAAAATTTCAAAAGTCGAAATTTGGAATAATGTCGCCTATTGTCAAAAAAACACACTTTTGAATATTGGACATTCATAGGAATGGCCGGAATAGTGTTCCCCAATAATTTTTTTTCGCAAATTTTCTACCATTTTCGGAAAAAGGAGCAAAGTCCTTTTCAAAATTTCAAAAGTCGAAATTTGGAATAATGTCGCCTATTGTCAAAAAACACACTTTTTAATATTGGACATTCATAGGAATGGCCGGAATAGTGTTTCCCAATAATTTTTTTTCGCAAATTTTCTACCATTTTCGAAAAAAGGAGCAAAGTCCTTTTTAAAATTTCAAAAGTCCAAATTTGGAAGAATGTCGCCTATTGTCAAAAAAACACACTTTTGAATATTGGACATTCATAGGAATGGCCGGAATAGTGTTCCCCAATAATTTTTTTTCGCAAATTTTCTACCATTTTCGAAAAAAGGAGCAAAGTCCTTTTTAAAATTTCAAAAGTCCAAATTTGGAAGAATGTCGCCTATTGTCAAAAAAACACACTTTTGAATATTGGACATTCATAGGAATGGCCGGAATAGTGTTCCCCAATAATTTTTTTTCGCAAATTTTCTACCATTTTCGAAAAAAGGAGCAAAGTCCTTTTTAAAATTTCAAAAGTCGAAATTTGGAATAATGTCGCCTATTGTCAAAAAACACACTTTTTAATATTGGACATTCATAGGAATGGCCGGAATAGTGTTCCCCAATAATTTTTTTTCGCAAATTTTCTACCATTTTCGAAAAAAGGAGCAAAGTCCTTTTTAAAATTTCAAAAGTCCAAATTTGGAAGAATGTCGCCTATTGTCAAAAAAACACACTTTTGAATATTGGACATTCATAGGAATGGCCGGAATAGTGTTCCCCAATAATTTTTTTTCGCAAATTTTCTACCATTTTCGGAAAAAGGAGCAAAGTCCTTTTTAAAATTTCAAAAGTCCAAATTTGGAAGAATGTCGCCTATTGTCAAAAAAACACACTTTTGAATATTGGACATTCATAGGAATGGCCGGAATAGTGTTCCCCAATAATTTTTTTTCGCAAATTTTCTACCATTTTCGAAAAAAGGAGCAAAGTCCTTTTTAAAATTTCAAAAGTCCAAATTTGGAAGAATGTCGCCTATTGTCAAAAAAACACACTTTTGAATATTGGACATTCATAGGAATGGCCGGAATAGTGTTCCCCAATAATTTTTTTTCGCAAATTTTCTACCATTTTCGGAAAAAGGAGCAAAGTCCTTTTCAAAATTTCAAAAGTCCAAATTTGGAAGAATGTCGCCTATTGTCAAAAAAACACACTTTTGAATATTGGACATTCATAGGAATGGCCGGAATAGTGTTCCCCAATAATTTTTTTTCGCAAATTTTCTACCATTTTCGAAAAAAGGAGCAAAGTCCTTTTTAAAATTTCAAAAGTCCAAATTTTGAAGAATGTCGCCTATTGTCAAAAAAACACACTTTTGAATATTGGACATTCATAGGAGTGGCCGAAATAGTGTTCCCCAATAATTTTTTTTTGCAAATTTTCTACCATTTTCGGAAAAAGGAGCAAAGTCCTTTTTAATATTTCAAAAGTCGAAATTTGGAAGAATGTCGCCTATTGTCAAAAAAACACACTTTTGAATATTGGACATTCATAGGAATGGCCGGAATAGTGTTCCCCAATAATTTTTTTTCCCAAATTTTCTACCATTTTCGAAAAAAGGAGCAAAGTCCTTTTTAAAATTTCAAAAGTCCAAATTTTGAAGAATGTCGCCTATTGTCAAAAAAACACACTTTTGAATATTGGACATTCATAGGAGTGGCCGAAATAGTGTTCCCCAATAATTTTTTTTTGCAAATTTTCTACCATTTTCGGAAAAAGGAGCAAAGTCCTTTTTAAAATTTCAAAAGTCGAAATTTGGAAGAATGTCGCCTATTGTCAAAAAAACACACTTTTGAATATTGGATATTCATAGGAATGGCCGGAATAGTGTTCCCCAATAATTTTTTTTCGCAAATTTTCTACCATTTTCGGAAAAAGGAGCAAAGTCCTTTTTAAAATTTCAAAAGTCGAAATTTGGAAGAATTACGCCTATTGTCAAAAAAACACACTTTTGAATATTGGACATTCATAGGAATGGCCGGAATAGTGTTCCCCAATAATTTTTTTTCGCAAATTTTCTACCATTTTCGGAAAAAGGAGCAAAGTCCTTTTCAAAATTTCAAAAGTCCAAATTTGGAAGAATGTCGCCTATTGTCAAAAAAACACACTTTTGAATATTGGACATTCATAGGAATGGCCGGAATAGTGTTCCCCAATAATTTTTTTTCGCAAATTTTCTACCATTTTCGAAAAAAGGAGCAAAGTCCTTTTTAAAATTTCAAAAGTCCAAATTTGGAAGAATGTCGCCTATTGTCAAAAAAACACACTTTTGAATATTGGACATTCATAGGAATGGCCGGAATAGTGTTCCCCAATAATTTTTTTTCGCAAATTTTCTACCATTTTCGAAAAAAGGAGCAAAGTCCTTTTTAAAATTTCAAAAGTCCAAATTTGGAAGAATGTCGCCTATTGTCAAAAAAACACACTTTTGAATATTGGACATTCATAGGAATGGCCGGAATAGTGTTCCCCAATAATTTTTTTTCGCAAATTTTCTACTATTTTCGGAAAAAGGAGCAAAGTCCTTTTCAAAATTTCAAAAGTCCAAATTTGGAAGAATGTCGCCTATTGTCAAAAAAACACACTTTTGAATATTGGACATTCATAGGAATGGCCGGAATAGTGTTCCCCAATAATTTTTTTTCGCAAATTTTCTACCATTTTCGAAAAAAGGAGCAAAGTCCTTTTTAAAATTTCAAAAGTCCAAATTTGGAAGAATGTCGCCTATTGTCAAAAAAACACACTTTTTAATATTGGACATTCATAGGAATGGCCGGAATAGTGTTCCCCAATAATTTTTTTTCGCAAATTTTCTACCATTTTCGAAAAAAGGAGCAAAGTCCTTTTTAAAATTTCAAAAGTCCAAATTTGGAAGAATGTCGCCTATTGTCAAAAAAACACACTTTTGAATATTGGACATTCATAGGAATGGCCGGAATAGTGTTCCCCAATAATTTTTTTTCGCAAATTTTCTACCATTTTCGGAAAAAGGAGCAAAGTCCTTTTTAAAATTTCAAAAGTCCAAATTTGGAAGAATGTCGCCTATTGTCAAAAAAACACACTTTTGAATATTGGACATTCATAGGAATGGCCGGAATAGTGTTCCCCAATAATTTTTTTTCGCAAATTTTCTACCATTTTCGGAAAAAGGAGCAAAGTCCTTTTTAAAATTTCAAAAGTCCAAATTTGGAAGAATGTCGCCTATTGTCAAAAAAACACACTTTTGAATATTGGACATTCATAGGAATGGCCGGAATAGTGTTCCCCAATAATTTTTTTTCGCAAATTTTCTACCATTTTCGGAAAAAGGAGCAAAGTCCTTTTCAAAATTTCAAAAGTCGAAATTTGGAAGAATGTCGCCTATTGTCAAAAAAACACACTTTTGAATATTGGACATTCATAGGAATGGCCGGAATAGTGTTCCCCAATAATTTTTTTTCGCAAATTTTCTACCATTTTCGGAAAAAGGAGCAAAGTCCTTTTCAAAATTTCAAAAGTCGAAATTTGGAAGAATGTCGCCTATTGTCAAAAAAATACACTTTTGAATATTGGACATTCATAAGAATGGCCGGAATAGTGTTCCCCAATAATTTTTTTTCGCAAATTTTCTACCATTTTCGGAAAAAGGAGCAAAGTCCTTTTCAAAATTTCAAAAGTCGAAATTTGGAAGAATGTCGCCTATTGTCAAAAAAATACACTTTTGAATATTGGACATTCATAAGAATGGCCGGAATAGTGTTCCCCAATAATTTTTTTTCGCAAATTTTCTACCATTTTCGGAAAAAGGAGCAAAGTCCTTTTTAAAATTTCAAAAGTCCAAATTTGGAAGAATGTCGCCTATTGTCAAAAAAACACACTTTTGAATATTGGACATTCATAGGAATGGCCGGAATAGTGTTCCCCAATAATTTTTTTTCGCAAATTTTCTACCATTTTCGAAAAAATGAGCAAAGTCCTTTTTAAAATTTCAAAAGTCCAAATTTGGAAGAATGTCGCCTATTGTCAAAAAAAACACACTTTTGAATATTGGACATTCATAGGAATGGCCGGAATAGTGTTCCCCAATAATTTTTTTTCGCAAATTTTCTACCATTTTCGGAAAAAGGAGCAAAGTCCTTTTTAAAATTTCAAAAGTCCAAATTTGGAAGAATGTCGCCTATTGTCAAAAAAACACACTTTTGAATATTGGACATTCATAGGAATGGCCGGAATAGTGTTCCCCAATAATTTTTTTTCGCAAATTTTCTACCATTTTCGAAAAAAGGAGCAAAGTCCTTTTTAAAATTTCAAAAGTCCAAATTTGGAAGAATGTCGCCTATTGTCAAAAAAACACACTTTTTAATATTGGACATTCATAGGAATGGCCGGAATAGTGTTCCCCAATAATTTTTTTTCGCAAATTTTCTACCATTTTCGAAAAAAGGAGCAAAGTCCTTTTTAAAATTTCAAAAGTCCAAATTTGGAAGAATGTCGCCTATTGTCAAAAAAACACACTTTTGAATATTGGACATTCATAGGAATGGCCGGAATAGTGTTCCCCAATAATTTTTTTTCGCAAATTTTCTACCATTTTCGGAAAAAGGAGCAAAGTCCTTTTTAAAATTTCAAAAGTCCAAATTTGGAAGAATGTCGCCTATTGTCAAAAAAACACACTTTTGAATATTGGACATTCATAGGAATGGCCGGAATAGTGTTCCCCAATAATTTTTTTTCGCAAATTTTCTACCATTTTCGGAAAAAGGAGCAAAGTCCTTTTTAAAATTTCAAAAGTCCAAATTTGGAAGAATGTCGCCTATTGTCAAAAAAACACACTTTTGAATATTGGACATTCATAGGAATGGCCGGAATAGTGTTCCCCAATAATTTTTTTTCGCAAATTTTCTACCATTTTCGGAAAAAGGAGCAAAGTCCTTTTCAAAATTTCAAAAGTCGAAATTTGGAAGAATGTCGCCTATTGTCAAAAAAACACACTTTTGAATATTGGACATTCATAGGAATGGCCGGAATAGTGTTCCCCAATAATTTTTTTTCGCAAATTTTCTACCATTTTCGGAAAAAGGAGCAAAGTCCTTTTCAAAATTTCAAAAGTCGAAATTTGGAAGAATGTCGCCTATTGTCAAAAAAATACACTTTTGAATATTGGACATTCATAAGAATGGCCGGAATAGTGTTCCCCAATAATTTTTTTTCGCAAATTTTCTACCATTTTCGGAAAAAGGAGCAAAGTCCTTTTCAAAATTTCAAAAGTCGAAATTTGGAAGAATGTCGCCTATTGTCAAAAAAATACACTTTTGAATATTGGACATTCATAAGAATGGCCGGAATAGTGTTCCCCAATAATTTTTTTTCGCAAATTTTCTACCATTTTCGGAAAAAGGAGCAAAGTCCTTTTCAAAATTTCAAAAGTCGAAATTTGGAAGAATGTCGCCTATTGTCAAAAAAATACACTTTTGAATATTGGACATTCATAAGAATGGCCGGAATAGTGTTCCCCAATAATTTTTTTTCGCAAATTTTCTACCATTTTCGGAAAAAGGAGCAAAGTCCTTTTTAAAATTTCAAAAGTCCAAATTTGGAAGAATGTCGCCTATTGTCAAAAAAACACACTTTTGAATATTGGACATTCATAGGAATGGCCGGAATAGTGTTCCCCAATAATTTTTTTTCGCAAATTTTCTACCATTTTCGAAAAAATGAGCAAAGTCCTTTTTAAAATTTCAAAAGTCGAAATTTGGAAGAATGTCGCCTATTGTCAAAAAAATACACTTTTGAATATTGGACATTCATAAGAATGGCCGGAATAGTGTTCCCCAATAATTTTTTTTCGCAAATTTTCTACCATTTTCGGAAAAAGGAGCAAAGTCCTTTTCAAAATTTCAAAAGTCGAAATTTGGAAGAATGTCGCCTATTGTCAAAAAAACACACTTTTGAATATTGGACATTCATAGGAATGGCCGGAATAGTGTTCCCCAATAATTTTTTTTCGCAAATTTTCTACCATTTTCGAAAAAAGGAGCAAAGTCCTTTTTAAAATTTCAAAAGTCGAAATTTGGAAGAATGTCGCCTATTGTCAAAAAAATACACTTTTGAATATTGGACATTCATAAGAATGGCCGGAATAGTGTTCCCCAATAATTTTTTTTCGCAAATTTTCTACCATTTTCGGAAAAAGGAGCAAAGTCCTTTTCAAAATTTCAAAAGTCGAAATTTGGAAGAATGTCGCCTATTGTCAAAAAAATACACTTTTGAATATTGGACATTCATAAGAATGGCCGGAATAGTGTTCCCCAATAATTTTTTTTCGCAAATTTTCTACCATTTTCGGAAAAAGGAGCAAAGTCCTTTTTAAAATTTCAAAAGTCCAAATTTGGAAGAATGTCGCCTATTGTCAAAAAAACACACTTTTGAATATTGGACATTCATAGGAATGGCCGGAATAGTGTTCCCCAATAATTTTTTTTCGCAAATTTTCTACCATTTTCGAAAAAATGAGCAAAGTCCTTTTTAAAATTTCAAAAGTCCAAATTTGGAAGAATGTCGCCTATTGTCAAAAAAAACACACTTTTGAATATTGGACATTCATAGGAATGGCCGGAATAGTGTTCCCCAATAATTTTTTTTCGCAAATTTTCTACCATTTTCGGAAAAAGGAGCAAAGTCCTTTTTAAAATTTCAAAAGTCCAAATTTGGAAGAATGTCGCCTATTGTCAAAAAAACACACTTTTGAATATTGGACATTCATAGGAATGGCCGGAATAGTGTTCCCCAATAATTTTTTTTCGCAAATTTTCTACCATTTTCGAAAAAAGGAGCAAAGTCCTTTTTAAAATTTCAAAAGTCCAAATTTGGAAGAATGTCGCCTATTGTCAAAAAAACACACTTTTGAATATTGGACATTCATAGGAATGGCCGGAATAGTGTTCCCCAATAATTTTTTTTCGCAAATTTTCTACCATTTTCGGAAAAAGGAGCAAAGTCCTTTTTAAAATTTCAAAAGTCCAAATTTGGAAGAATGTCGCCTATTGTCAAAAAAACACACTTTTGAATATTGGACATTCATAGGAATGGCCGCAATAGTGTTCCCCAATAATTTTTTTTCGCAAATTTTCTACCATTTTCGGAAAAAGGAGCAAAGTCCTTTTTAAAATTTCAAAAGTCGAAATTTGGAAGAATGTCGCCTATTGTCAAAAAAACACTCTTTTGAATATTGGACATTCATAGGAATGGCCGGAATAGTGTTCCCCAATAATTTTTTTCGCAAATTTTCTACCATTTTCGGAAAAAGGAGCAAAGTCCTTTTTAAAATTTCAAAAGTCCAAATTTGGAAGAATGTCGCCTATTGTCAAAGAAACACTCTTTTGAATATTGGACATTCATAGGAATGGCCGCAATAGTGTTCCCCAATAATTTTTTTTCGCAAATTTTCTACCATTTTCGGAAAAAGGAGCAAAGTCTTTTTTAAAATTTCAAAAGTCGAAATTTGGAAGAATGTCGCCTATTGTCAAAAAAACACACTTTTGAATATTGGACATTCATAGGAATGGCCGGAATAGTGTTCCCCAATAATTTTTTTTCGCAAATTTTCTACCATTTTCGGAAAAAGGAGCAAAGTCCTTTTTAAAATTTCAAAAGTCGAAATTTGGAAGAATGTCGTCTATTGTCAAAAAAACACTCTTTTGAATATTGGACATTCATAGGAATGGCCGGAATAGTGTTCCCCAATAATTTTTTTTCGCAAATTTTCTACCATTTTCGGAAAAAGGAGCAAAGTCCTTTTTAAAATTTCAAAAGTCGAAATTTGGAATAATGTCGCCTATTGTCAAAAAAACACACTTTTGAATATTGGACATTCATAGGAATGGCCGGAATAGTGTTCCCCAATAATTTTTTTTCGCAAATTTTCTACCATTTTCGGAAAAAGGAGCAAAGTCCTTTTTAAAATTTCAAAAGTCGAAATTTGGAATAATGTCGCCTATTGTCAAAAAAACACACTTTTGAATATTGGACATTCATAGGAATGGCCGGAATAGTGTTCCCCAATAATTTTTTTTCGCAAGTTTTCTACCATTTTCGAAAAAAGGAGCAAAGTCCTTTTTAAAATTTCAAAAGTCCAAATTTGGAAGAATGTCGCCTATTGTCAAAAAAACACACTTTTGAATATTGGACATTCATAGGAATGGCCGGAATAGTGTTCCCCAATAATTTTTTTTCGCAAATTTTCTACCATTTTCGGAAAAAGGAGCAAAGTCTTTTTTAAAATTTCAAAAGTCGAAATTTGGAAGAATGTCGCCTATTGTCAAAAAAACACACTTTTGAATATTGGACATTCATAGGAATGGCCGGAATAGTGTTCCCCAATAATTTTTTTTCGCAAATTTTCTACCATTTTCGGAAAAAGGAGCAAAGTATTTTTTAAAATTTCAAAAGTCGAAATTTGGAAGAATGTCGCCTATTGTCAAAAAAACACACTTTTGAATATTGGACATTCATAGGAATGGCCGGAATAGTGTTCCCCAATAATTTTTTTTCGCAAATTTTCTACCATTTTCGGAAAAAAGAGCAAAGTCTTTTTTAAAATTTCAAAAGTCGAACTTTGGAAGAATGTCGCCTATTGTCAAAGAAACACTCTTTTGAATATTGGACATTCATAGGAATGGCCGGAATAGTGTTCCCCAATAATTTTTTTTCGCAAATTTTCTACCATTTTCGGAAAAAAGAGCAAAGTCTTTTTTAAAATTTCAAAAGTCGAAATTTGGAAGAATGTCGCCTATTGTCAAAAAAACACACTTTTGAATATTGGACATTCATAGGAATGGCCGGAATAGTGTTCCCCAATAATTTTTTTTCGCAAATTTTCTACCATTTTCGGAAAAAAGAGCAAAGTCTTTTTTAAAATTTCAAAAGTCGAAATTTGGAAGAATGTCGCCTATTGTCAAAAAAACACACTTTTGAATATTGGACATTCATAGGAATGGCCGGAATAGTGTTCCCCAATAATTTTTTTTCGCAAATTTTCTACCATTTTCGGAAAAAAGAGCAAAGTCTTTTTTAAAATTTCAAAAGTCGAACTTTGGAAGAATGTCGCCTATTGTCAAAAAAACACACTTTTGAATATTGGACATTCATAGGAATGGCCGGAATAGTGTTCCCCAATAATTTTTTTTCGCAAATTTTCTACCATTTTCGGAAAAAGGAGCAAAGTCTTTTTTAAAATTTCAAAAGTCGAACTTTGGAAGAATGTCGCCTATTGTCAAAGAAACACTCTTTTGAATATTGGACATTCATAGGAATGGCCGCAATAGTGTTCCCCAATAATTTTTTTTCGCAAATTTTCTACCATTTTCGGAAAAAGGAGCAAAGTCTTTTTTAAAATTTCAAAAGTCGAAATTTGGAAGAATGTCGCCTATTGTCAAAAAAACACACTTTTGAATATTGGACATTCATAGGAATGGCCGGAATAGTGTTCCCCAATAATTTTTTTTCGCAAATTTTCTACCATTTTCGGAAAAAGGAGCAAAGTCTTTTTTAAAATTTCAAAAGTCCAAATTTGGAAGAATGTCGTCTATTGTCAAAAAAACACACTTTTGAATATTGGACATTCATAGGAATGGCCGGAATAGTGTTCCCCAATAATTTTTTTTCGCAAGTTTTCTACCATTTTCGAAAAAAGGAGCAAAGTCCTTTTTAAAATTTCAAAAGTCCAAATTTGGAAGAATGTCGCCTATTGTCAAAAAAACACACTTTTGAATATTGGACATTCATAGGAATGGCCGGAATAGTGTTCCCCAATAATTTTTTTTCGCAAATTTTCTACCATTTTCGGAAAAAGGAGCAAAGTCTTTTTTAAAATTTCAAAAGTCGAAATTTGGAATAATGTCGCCTATTGTCAAAAAAACACACTTTTGAATATTGGACATTCATAGGAATGGCCGGAATAGTGTTCCCCAATAATTTTTTTTCGCAAATTTTCTACCATTTTCGGAAAAAGGAGCAAAGTCTTTTTTAAAATTTCAAAAGTCGAAATTTGGAAGAATGTCGCCTATTGTCAAAAAAACACACTTTTGAATATTGGACATTCATAGGAATGGCCGGAATAGTGTTCCCCAATAATTTTTTTTCGCAAGTTTTCTACCATTTTCGGAAAAAGGAGCAAAGTCTTTTTTAAAATTTCAAAAGTCGAACTTTGGAAGAATGTCGCCTATTGTCAAAAAAACACACTTTTGAATATTGGACATTCATAGGAATGGCCGCAATAGTGTTCCCCAATAATTTTTTTTCGCAAATTTTCTACCATTTTCGGAAAAAGGAGCAAAGTCTTTTTTAAAATTTCAAAAGTCGAAACTTGGAAGAATGTCGCCTATTGTCAAAAAAACACACTTTTGAATATTGGACATTCATAGGAATGGCCGGAATAGTGTTCCCCAATAATTTTTTTTCGCAAATTTTCTACCATTTTCGGAAAAAGGAGCAAAGTCCTTTTTAAAATTTCAAAAGTCCAAATTTGGAAGAATGTCGCCTATTGTCAAAAAAACACACTTTTGAATATTGGACATTCATAGGAATGGCCGGAATAGTGTTCCCCAATAATTTTTTTTCGCAAGTTTTCTACCATTTTCGAAAAAAGGAGCAAAGTCCTTTTTAAAATTTCAAAAGTCGAAATTTGGAAGAATGTCGCCTATTGTCAAAAAAACACACTTTTGAATATTGGACATTCATAGGAATGGCCGGAATAGTGTTCCCCAATAATTTTTTTTTGCAAATTTTCTACCATTTTCGGAAAAAGGAGCAAAGTCTTTTTTAAAATTTCAAAAGTCGAAATTTGGAAGAATGTCGCCTATTGTCAAAAAAACACACTTTTGAATATTGGACATTCATAGGAATGGCCGGAATAGTGTTCCCCAATAATTTTTTTTCGCAAATTTTCTACCATTTTCGGAAAAAGGAGCAAAGTCTTTTTTAAAATTTCAAAAGTCGAAATTTGGAAGAATGTCGCCTATTGTCAAAAAAACACACTTTTGAATATTGGACATTCATAGGAATGGCCGCAATAGTGTTCCCCAATAATTTTTTTTCGCAAATTTTCTACCATTTTCGGAAAAAGGAGCAAAGTCCTTTTTAAAATTTCAAAAGTCGAAATTTGGAAGAATGTCGCCTATTGTCAAAAAAACACACTTTTGAATATTGGACATTCATAGGAATGGCCGGAATAGTGTTCCCCAATAATTTTTTTTCGCAAATTTTCTACCATTTTCGGAAAAAGGAGCAAAGTCTTTTTTAAAATTTCAAAAGTCGAAATTTTGAAGAATGTCGCCTATTGTCAAAAAAACACACTTTTGAATATTGGACATTCATAGGAATGGCCGGAATAATGTTCCCCAATAATTTTTTTTCGCAAATTTTCTACCATTTTCGGAAAAAGGAGCAAAGTCCTTTTTAAAATTTCAAAAGTCGAAATTTGGAAGAATGTCGCCTATTGTCAAAAAAACACACTTTTGAATATTGGACATTCATAGGAATGGCCGGAATAGTGTTCCCCAATAATTTTTTTTCGCAAATTTTCTACCATTTTCGAAAAAAGGAGCAAAGTCCTTTTTAAAATTTCAAAAGTCCAAATTTGGAAGAATGTCGCCTATTGTCAAAAAAACACACTTTTGAATATTGGACATTCATAGGAATGGCCGGAATAGTGTTCCCCAATAATGTTTTTTCGCAAATTTTCTACCATTTTCGAAAAAAGGAGCAAAGTCCTTTTTAAAATTTCAAAAGTCGAAATTTGGAAGAATGTCGCCTATTGTCAAAAAAACACACTTTTGAATATTGGACATTCATAGGAATGGCCGGAATAGTGTTCCCCAATAATTTTTTTTCCCAAATTTTCTACCATTTTCGGAAAAAGGAGCAAAGTCGTTTTTAAAATTTCAAAAGTCGAAATTTGGAAGAATGTCGCCTATTGTCAAAAAAACACACTTTTGAATATTGGACATTCATAGGAATGGCCGGAATAGTGTTCCCCAATAATTTTTTTTTGCAAATTTTCTACCATTTTCGGAAAAAGGAGCAAAGTCCTTTTTAAAATTTCAAAAGTCCAAATTTGGAAGAATGTCGCCTATTGTCAAAAAAACACACTTTTGAATATTGGACATTCATAGGAATGGCCGGAATAGTGTTCCCCAATAATTTTTTTTCGCAAATTTTCTACCATTTTCGGAAAAAGGAGCAAAGTCCTTTTTAAAATTTCAAAAGTCCAAATTTGGAAGAATGTCGCCTATTGTCAAAAAAACACACTTTTGAATATTGGACATTCATAGGAATGGCCGGAATAGTGTTCCTCAATAATTTTTTTTCGCAAATTTTCTACCATTTTCGCAAAAAGGAGCAAAGTCCTTTTTAAAATTTCAAAAGTCCAAATTTGGAAGAATGTCGCCTATTGTCAAAAAAACACACTTTTGAATATTGGACATTCATAGGAATGGCCGCAATAGTGTTCCCCAATAATTTTTTTTCGCAAATTTTCTACCATTTTCGGAAAAAGGAGCAAAGTCCTTTTTAAAATTTCAAAAGTCGAAATTTGGAATAATGTTGCCTATTGTCAAAAAAACACACTTTTGAATATTGGACATTCATAGGAATGGCCGGAATAGTGTTCCCCAATAATTTTTTTTCGCAAATTTTCTACCATTTTCGGAAAAAGGAGCAAAGTCCTTTTTAAAATTTCAAAAGTCCAAATTTGGAAGAATGTCGCCTATTGTCAAAAAAACACACTTTTGAATATTGGACATTCATAGGAATGGCCGGAATAGTGTTCCCCAATAATTTTTTTTCGCAAATTTTCTACCATTTTCGGAAAAAGGAGCAAAGTCCTTTTTAAAATTTCAAAAGTCCAA
This sequence comes from Epicampocera succincta, assembly GCA_932526305.1. Lineage (NCBI taxonomy): Eukaryota > Metazoa > Arthropoda > Insecta > Diptera > Tachinidae > Epicampocera > Epicampocera succincta. The sequence goes on from OW052037.1 coordinate 24,029,623, forward strand.
ATTTGGAAGAATGTCGCCTATTGTCAAAAAAACACACTTTTGAATATTGGACATTCATAGGAATGGCCGGAATAGTGTTCCCCAATAATTTTTTTTCGCAAATTTTCTACCATTTTCGGAAAAAGGAGCAAAGTCCTTTTTAAAATTTCAAAAGTCGAAATTTGGAAGAATGTCGCCTATTGTCAAAAAAACACACTTTTGAATATTGGACATTCATAGGAATGGCCGGAATAGTGTTCCCCAATAATTTTTTTTCGCAAATTTTCTACCATTTTCGGAAAAAGGAGCAAAGTCCTTTTTAAAATTTCAAAAGTCGAAATTTGGAATAATGTTGCCTAGTGTCAAAAAAACACACTTTTGAATATTGGACATTCATAGGAATGGCCGGAATAGTGTTCCCCAATAATTTTTTTTCGCAAATTTTCTACCATTTTCGGAAAAAGGAGCAAAGTCCTTTTTAAAATTTCAAAAGTCCAAATTTGGAAGAATGTCGCCTATTGTCAAAAAAACACACTTTTGAATATTGGACATTCATAGGAATGGCCGGAATAGTGTTCCCCAATAATTTTTTTTCGCAAATTTTCTACCATTTTCGGAAAAAGGAGCAAAGTCCTTTTTAAAATTTCAAAAGTCGAAATTTGGAATAATGTTGCCTATTGTCAAAAAAACACACTTTTGAATATTGGACATTCATAGGAATGGCCGGAATAGTGTTCCCCAATAATTTTTTTTCGCAAATTTTCTACCATTTTCGGAAAAAGGAGCAAAGTCCTTTTTAAAATTTCAAAAGTCCAAATTTGGAAGAATGTCGCCTATTGTCAAAAAAACACACTTTTGAATATTGGACATTCATAGGAATGGCCGGAATAGTGTTCCCCAATAATTTTTTTTCGCAAATTTTCTACCATTTTCGGAAAAAGGAGCAAAGTCTTTTTTAAAATTTCAAAAGTCGAAATTTGGAAGAATGTCGCCTATTGTCAAAAAAACACACTTTTGAATATTGGACATTCATAGGAATGGCCGGAATAGTGTTCCCCAATAATTTTTTTTCGCAAATTTTCTACCATTTTCGGAAAAAGGAGCAAAGTCCTTTTTAAAATTTCAAAAGTCCAAATTTGGAAGAATGTCGCCTATTGTCAAAAAAACACACTTTTGAATATTGGACATTCATAGGAATGGCCGGAATAGTGTTCCCCAATAATTTTTTTTCGCAAATTTTCTACCATTTTCGGAAAAAGGAGCAAAGTCCTTTTTAAAATTTCAAAAGTCCAAATTTGGAAGAATGTCGCCTATTGTCAAAAAAACACACTTTTGAATATTGGACATTCATAGGAATGGCCGGAATAGTGTTCCTCAATAATTTTTTTTCGCAAATTTTCTACCATTTTCGGAAAAAGGAGCAAAGTCCTTTTTAAAATTTCAAAAGTCCAAATTTGGAAGAATGTCGCCTATTGTCAAAAAAACACACTTTTGAATATTGGACATTCATAGGAATGGCCGGAATAGTGTTCCTCAATAATTTTTTTTCGCAAATTTTCTACCATTTTCGGAAAAAGGAGCAAAGTCCTTTTTAAAATTTCAAAAGTCCAAATTTGGAAGAATGTCGCCTATTGTCAAAAAAACACACTTTTGAATATTGGACATTCATAGGAATGGCCGGAATAGTGTTCCCCAATAATTTTTTTTCGCAAATTTTCTACCATTTTCGGAAAAAGGAGCAAAGTCCTTTTTAAAATTTCAAAAGTCCAAATTTGGAAGAATGTCGCCTATTGTCAAAAAAACACACTTTTGAATATTGGACATTCATAGGAATGGCCGGAATAGTGTTCCTCAATAATTTTTTTTCGCAAATTTTCTACCATTTTCGGAAAAAGGAGCAAAGTCCTTTTTAAAATTTCAAAAGTCGAAATTTGGAATAATGTTGCCTATTGTCAAAAAAACACACTTTTGAATATTGGACATTCATAGGAATGGCCGGAATAGTGTTCCCCAATAATTTTTTTTCGCAAATTTTCTACCATTTTCGGAAAAAGGAGCAAAGTCCTTTTTAAAATTTCAAAAGTCGAAATTTGGAAGAATGTCGCCTATTGTCAAAAAACACACTTTTGAATATTGGACATTCATAGGAATGGCCGGAATAGTGTTCCCCAATAATTTTTTTTCGCAAATTTTCTACCATTTTCGGAAAAAGGAGCAAAGTCCTTTTTAAAATTTCAAAAGTCCAAATTTGGAAGAATGTCGCCTATTGTCAAAAAAACACACTTTTGAATATTGGACATTCATAGGAATGGCCGGAATAGTGTTCCCCAATAATTTTTTTTCGCAAATTTTCTACCATTTTCGGAAAAAGGAGCAAAGTCCTTTTTAAAATTTCAAAAGTCGAAATTTAGAATAATGTTGCCTATTGTCAAAAAAACACACTTTTGAATATTGGACATTCATAGGAATGGCCGGAATAGTGTTCCCCAATAATTTTTTTTCGCAAATTTTCTACCATTTTCGGAAAAAGGAGCAAAGTCCTTTTTAAAATTTCAAAAGTCGAAATTTGGAATAATGTTGCCTATTGTCAAAAAAACACACTTTTGAATATTGGACATTCATAGGAATGGCCGGAATAGTGTTCCCCAATAATTTTTTTTCCCAAATTTTCTACCATTTTCGGAAAAAGGAGCAAAGTCCTTTTTAAAATTTCAAAAGTCCAAATTTGGAAGAATGTCGCCTATTGTCAAAAAAACACACTTTTGAATATTGGACATTCATAGGAATGGCCGGAATAGTGTTCCCCAATAATTTTTTTTCGCAAATTTTCTACCATTTTCGGAAAAAGGAGCAAAGTCCTTTTTAAAATTTCAAAAGTCGAAATTTGGAATAATGTTGCCTATTGTCAAAAAAACACACTTTTGAATATTGGACATTCATAGGAATGGCCGGAATAGTGTTCCCCAATAATTTTTTTTCGCAAATTTTCTACCATTTTCGGAAAAAGGAGCAAAGTCCTTTTTTAAATTTCAAAAGTCCAAATTTGGAAGAATGTCGCCTATTGTCAAAAAAACACACTTTTGAATATTGGACATTCATAGGAATGGCCGCAATAGTGTTCCCCAATAATTTTTTTTCGCAAATTTTCTACCATTTTCGGAAAAAGGAGCAAAGTCCTTTTTAAAATTTCAAAAGTCGAAATTTAGAATAATGTTGCCTATTGTCAAAAAAACACACTTTTGAATATTGGACATTCATAGGAATGGCCGGAATAGTGTTCCCCAATAATTTTTTTTCCCAAATTTTCTACCATTTTCGGAAAAAGGAGCAAAGTCCTTTTTAAAATTTCAAAAGTCGAAATTTGGAATAATGTTGCCTATTGTCAAAAAAACACACTTTTGAATATTGGACATTCATAGGAATGGCCGGAATAGTGTTCCCCAATAATTTTTTTTCGCAAATTTTCTACCATTTTCGGAAAAAGGAGCAAAGTCCTTTTTAAAATTTCAAAAGTCCAAATTTGGAAGAATGTCGCCTATTGTCAAAAAAACACACTTTTGAATATTGGACATTCATAGGAATGGCCGCAATAGTGTTCCCCAATAATTTTTTTTCGCAAATTTTCTACCATTTTCGGAAAAAGGAGCAAAGTCCTTTTTAAAATTTCAAAAGTCGAAATTTGGAATAATGTTGCCTATTGTCAAAAAAACACACTTTTGAATATTGGACATTCATAGGAATGGCCGGAATAGTGTTCCCCAATAATTTTTTTTCGCAAATTTTCTACCATTTTCGGAAAAAGGAGCAAAGTCCTTTTTAAAATTTCAAAAGTCGAAATTTGGAATAATGTTGCCTATTGTCAAAAAAACACACTTTTGAATATTGGACATTCATAGGAATGGCCGGAATAGTGTTCCCCAATAATTTTTTTTCCCAAATTTTCTACCATTTTCGGAAAAAGGAGCAAAGTCCTTTTTAAAATTTCAAAAGTCGAAATTTGGAATAATGTTGCCTATTGTCAAAAAAACACACTTTTGAATATTGGACATTCATAGGAATGGCCGGAATAGTGTTCCCCAATAATTTTTTTTCGCAAATTTTCTACCATTTTCGGAAAAAGGAGCAAAGTCCTTTTTAAAATTTCAAAAGTCCAAATTTGGAAGAATGTCGCCTATTGTCAAAAAAACACACTTTTGAATATTGGACATTCATAGGAATGGCCGGAATAGTGTTCCCCAATAATTTTTTTTCGCAAATTTTCTACCATTTTCGGAAAAAGGAGCAAAGTCCTTTTTAAAATTTCAAAAGTCGAAATTTGGAATAATGTTGCCGATTGTCAAAAAAACACACTTTTGAATATTGGACATTCATAGGAATGGCCGGAATAGTGTTCCCCAATAATTTTTTTTCGCAAATTTTCTACCATTTTCGGAAAAAGGAGCAAAGTCCTTTTTAAAATTTCAAAAGTCGAAATTTGGAAGAATGTCGCCTATTGTCAAAAAAACACACTTTTGAATATTGGACATTCATAGGAATGGCCGGAATAGTGTTCCCCAATAATTTTTTTTCGCAAATTTTCTACCATTTTCGGAAAAAGGAGCAAAGTCCTTTTTAAAATTTCAAAAGTCGAAATTTGGAAGAATGTCGCCTATTGTCAAAAAAACACACTTTTGAATATTGGACATTCATAGGAATGGCCGGAATAGTGTTCCCCAATAATTTTTTTTCGCAAATTTTCTACCATTTTCGGAAAAAGGAGCAAAGTCCTTTTTAAAATTTCAAAAGTCGAAATTTGGAAGAATGTCGCCTATTGTCAAAAAAACACACTTTTGAATATTGGACATTCATAGGAATGGCCGGAATAGTGTTCCCCAATAATTTTTTTTCGCAAATTTTCTACCATTTTCGGAAAAAGGAGCAAAGTCCTTTTTAAAATTTCAAAAGTCCAAATTTGGAAGAATGTCGCCTATTGTCAAAAAAACACACTTTTGAATATTGGACATTCATAGGAATGGCCGGAATAGTGTTCCCCAATAATTTTTTTTCGCAAATTTTCTACCATTTTCGGAAAAAGGAGCAAAGTCCTTTTTAAAATTTCAAAAGTCGAAATTTGGAATAATGTTGCCTATTGTCAAAAAAACACACTTTTGAATATTGGACATTCATAGGAATGGCCGGAATAGTGTTCCCCAATAATTTTTTTTCGCAAATTTTCTACCATTTTCGGAAAAAGGAGCAAAGTCCTTTTTAAAATTTCAAAAGTCGAAATTTGGAAGAATGTCGCCTATTGTCAAAAAAACACACTTTTGAATATTGGACATTCATAGGAATGGCCGGAATAGTGTTCCCCAATAATTTTTTTTCGCAAATTTTCTACCATTTTCGGAAAAAGGAGCAAAGTCCTTTTTAAAATTTCAAAAGTCGAAATTTGGAAGAATGTCGCCTATTGTCAAAAAAACACACTTTTGAATATTGGACATTCATAGGAATGGCCGGAATAGTGTTCCCCAATAATTTTTTTTCGCAAATTTTCTACCATTTTCGGAAAAAGGAGCAAAGTCCTTTTTAAAATTTCAAAAGTCGAAATTTGGAAGAATGTCGCCTATTGTCAAAAAAACACACTTTTGAATATTGGACATTCATAGGAATGGCCGGAATAGTGTTCCCCAATAATTTTTTTTTGCAAATTTTCTACCATTTTCGGAAAAAGGAGCAAAGTCCTTTTTAAAATTTCAAAAGTCGAAATTTGGAATAATGTTGCCTATTGTCAAAAAAACACACTTTTGAATATTGGACATTCATAGGAATGGCCGGAATAGTGTTCCCCAATAATTTTTTTTCGCAAATTTTCTACCATTTTCGGAAAAAGGAGCAAAGTCCTTTTTAAAATTTCAAAAGTCGACATTTGGAAGAATGTCGCCTATTGTCAAAAAAACACACTTTTGAATATTGGACATTCATAGGAATGGCCGGAATAGTGTTCCCCAATAATTTTTTTTCGCAAATTTTCTACCATTTTTGGAAAAAGGAGCAAAGTCCTTTTTAAAATTTCAAAAGTCGAAATTTGGAAGAATGTCGCCTATTGTCAAAAAAACACACTTTTGAATATTGGACATTCATAGGAATGGCCGGAATAGTGTTCCCCAATAATTTTTTTTCGCAAATTTTCTACCATTTTCGGAAAAAGGAGCAAAGTCCTTTTTAAAATTTCAAAAGTCGAAATTTGGAATAATGTTGCCTATTGTCAAAAAAACACACTTTTGAATATTGGACATTCATAGGAATGGCCGCAATAGTGTTCCCCAATAATTTTTTTTCGCAAATTTTCTACCATTTTCGGAAAAAGGAGCAAAGTCCTTTTTAAAATTTCAAAAGTCCAAATTTGGAAGAATGTCGCCTATTGTCAAAAAAACACACTTTTGAATATTGGACATTCATAGGAATGGCCGGAATAGTGTTCCCCAATAATTTTTTTTCGCAAATTTTCTACCATTTTCGGAAAAAGGAGCAAAGTCCTTTTTAAAATTTCAAAAGTCGAAATTTGGAAGAATGTCGCCTATTGTCAAAAAAACACACTTTTGAATATTGGACATTCATAGGAATGGCCGGAATAGTGTTCCCCAATAATTTTTTTTCGCAAATTTTCTACCATTTTCGGAAAAAGGAGCAAAGTCCTTTTTAAAATTTCAAAAGTCCAAATTTGGAAGAATGTCGCCTATTGTCAAAAAAACACACTTTTGAATATTGGACATTCATAGGAATGGCCGGAATAGTGTTCCCCAATAATTTTTTTTCGCAAATTTTCTACCATTTTCGGAAAAAGGAGCAAAGTCCTTTTTAAAATTTCAAAAGTCGAAATTTGGAATTATGTCGCCTATTGTCAAAAAAACACACTTTTGAATATTGGACATTCATAGGAATGGCCGCAATAGTGTTCCCCAATAATTTTTTTTCGCAAATTTTCTACCATTTTCGGAAAAAGGAGCAAAGTCCTTTTTAAAATTTCAAAAGTCCAAATTTGGAAGAATGTCGCCTATTGTCAAAAAAACACACTTTTGAATATTGGACATTCATAGGAATGGCCGGAATAGTGTTCCCCAATAATTTTTTTTCGCAAATTTTCTACCATTTTCGGAAAAAGGAGCAAAGTCCTTTTTAAAATTTCAAAAGTCGAAATTTGGAAGAATGTCGCCTATTGTCAAAAAAACACACTTTTGAATATTGGACATTCATAGGAATGGCCGGAATAGTGTTCCCCAATAATTTTTTTTCGCAAATTTTCTACCATTTTCGGAAAAAGGAGCAAAGTCCTTTTTAAAATTTCAAAAGTCCAAATTTGGAAAAATGTCGCCTATTGTCAAAAAAACACACTTTTGAATATTGGACATTCATAGGAATGGCCGGAATAGTGTTCCCCAATAATTTTTTTTCGCAAATTTTCTACCATTTTCGGAAAAAGGAGCAAAGTCCTTTTTAAAATTTCAAAAGTCGAAATTTGGAATAATGTTGCCTATTGTCAAAAAAACACACTTTAGAATATTGGACATTCATAGGAATGGCCGGAATAGTGTTCCCCAATAATTTTTTTTCGCAAATTTTCTACCATTTTCGGAAAAAGGAGCAAAGTCCTTTTTAAAATTTCAAAAGTCCAAATTTGGAAGAATGTCGCCTATTGTCAAAAAAACACACTTTTGAATATTGGACATTCATAGGAATGGCCGGAATAGTGTTCCCCAATAATTTTTTTTCGCAAATTTTCTACCATTTTCGGAAAAAGGAGCAAAGTCCTTTTTAAAATTTCAAAAGTCGAAATTTGGAATAATGTTGCCTATTGTCAAAAAAACACACTTTTGAATATTGGACATTCATAGGAATGGCCGGAATAGTGTTCCCCAATAATTTTTTTTCGCAAATTTTCTACCATTTTCGGAAAAAGGAGCAAAGTCCTTTTTAAAATTTCAAAAGTCGAAATTTGGAATAATGTTGCCTATTGTCAAAAAAACACACTTTTGAATATTGGACATTCATAGGAATGGCCGGAATAGTGTTCCCCAATAATTTTTTTTCGCAAATTTTCTACCATTTTCGGAAAAAGGAGCAAAGTCCTTTTTAAAATTTCAAAAGTCGAAATTTGGAAGAATGTCGCCTATTGTCAAAAAAACACACTTTTGAATATTGGACATTCATAGGAATGGCCGCAATAGTGTTCCCCAATAATTTTTTTTCGCAAATTTTCTACCATTTTCGGAAAAAGGAGCAAAGTCCTTTTTAAAATTTCAAAAGTCGAAATTTGGAATAATGTTGCCTATTGTCAAAAAAACACACTTTTGAATATTGGACATTCATAGGAATGGCCGGAATAGTGTTCCCCAATAATTTTTTTTCGCAAATTTTCTACCATTTTCGGAAAAAGGAGCAAAGTCCTTTTTAAAATTTCAAAAGTCGAAATTTGGAATAATGTTGCCTATTGTCAAAAAAACACACTTTTGAATATTGGACATTCATAGGAATGGCCGGAATAGTGTTCCCCAATAATTTTTTTTCGCAAATTTTCTACCATTTTCGGAAAAAGGAGCAAAGTCCTTTTTAAAATTTCAAAAGTCGAAATTTGGAATAATGTTGCCTATTGTCAAAAAAACACACTTTTGAATATTGGACATTCATAGGAATGGCCGGAATAGTGTTCCCCAATAATTTTTTTTCGCAAATTTTCTACCATTTTCGGAAAAAGGAGCAAAGTCCTTTTTAAAATTTCAAAAGTCGAAATTTGGAATAATGTTGCCTATTGTCAAAAAAACACACTTTTGAATATTGGACATTCATAGGAATGGCCGGAATAGTGTTCCCCAATAATTTTTTTTCGCAAATTTTCTACCATTTTCGGAAAAAGGAGCAAAGTCCTTTTTAAAATTTCAAAAGTCGAAATTTGGAATAATGTTGCCTATTGTCAAAAAAACACACTTTTGAATATTGGACATTCATAGGAATGGCCGGAATAGTGTTCCCCAATAATTTTTTTTCGCAAATTTTCTACCATTTTCGGAAAAAGGAGCAAAGTCCTTTTTAAAATTTCAAAAGTCCAAATTTGGAAGAATGTCGCCTATTGTCAAAAAAACACACTTTTGAATATTGGACATTCATAGGAATGGCCGGAATAGTGTTCCCCAATAATTTTTTTTCGCAAATTTTCTACCATTTTCGGAAAAAGGAGCAAAGTCCTTTTTAAAATTTCAAAAGTCGAAACTTGGAAGAATGTCGCCTATTGTCAAAAAAACACACTTTTGAATATTGGACATTCATAGGAATGGCCGGAATAGTGTTCCCCAATAATTTTTTTTCGCAAATTTTCTACCATTTTCGGAAAAAGGAGCAAAGTCTTTTTTAAAATTTCAAAAGTCCAAATTTGGAAGAATGTCGCCTATTGTCAAAAAAACACACTTTTGAATATTGGACATTCATAGGAATGGCCGCAATAGTGTTCCCCAATAATTTTTTTTCGCAAATTTTCTACCATTTTCGGAAAAAGGAGCAAAGTCCTTTTTAAAATTTCAAAAGTCGAAATTTGGAATAATGTTGCCTATTGTCAAAAAAACACACTTTTGAATATTGGACATTCATAGGAATGGCCGGAATAGTGTTCCCCAATAATTTTTTTTCGCAAATTTTCTACCATTTTCGGAAAAAGGAGCAAAGTCCTTTTTAAAATTTCAAAAGTCGAAATTTGGAATAATGTTGCCTATTGTCAAAAAAACACACTTTTGAATATTGGACATTCATAGGAATGGCCGGAATAGTGTTCCCCAATAATTTTTTTTCGCAAATTTTCTACCATTTTCGGAAAAAGGAGCAAAGTCCTTTTTAAAATTTCAAAAGTCCAAATTTGGAATAATGTTGCCTATTGTCAAAAAAACACACTTTTGAATATTGGACATTCATAGGAATAGCCGGAATAGTGTTCCCCAATAATTTTTTTTCGCAAATTTTCTACCATTTTCGGAAAAAGGAGCAAAGTCCTTTTTAAAATTTCAAAAGTCCAAATTTGGAATAATGTTGCCTATTGTCAAAAAAACACACTTTTGAATATTGGACATTCATAGGAATGGCCGGAATAGTGTTCCCCAATAATTTTTTTTCGCAAATTTTCTACCATTTTCGGAAAAAGGAGCAAAGTCCTTTTTAAAATTTCAAAAGTCGAAATTTGGAATAATGTTGCCTATTGTCAAAAAAACACACTTTTGAATATTGGACATTCATAGGAATGGCCGGAATAGTGTTCCCCAATAATTTTTTTTCGCAAATTTTCTACCATTTTCGGAAAAAGGAGCAAAGTCCTTTTTAAAATTTCAAAAGTCGAAATTTGGAATAATGTTGCCTATTGTCAAAAAAACACACTTTTGAATATTGGACATTCATAGGAATGGCCGGAATAGTGTTCCCCAATAATTTTTTTTCGCAAATTTTCTACCATTTTCGGAAAAAGGAGCAAAGTCCTTTTTAAAATTTCAAAAGTCGAAATTTGGAATAATGTTGCCTATTGTCAAAAAAACACACTTTTGAATATTGGACATTCATAGGAATGGCCGGAATAGTGTTCCCCAATAATTTTTTTTCGCAAATTTTCTACCATTTTCGGAAAAAGGAGCAAAGTCCTTTTTAAAATTTCAAAAGTCGAAATTTGGAATAATGTTGCCTATTGTCAAAAAAACACACTTTTGAATATTGGACATTCATAGGAATGGCCGGAATAGTGTTCCCCAATAATTTTTTTTGCAAATTTTCTACCATTTTCGGAAAAAGGAGCAAAGTCCTTTTTAAAATTTCAAAAGTCGAAATTTGGAATAATGTTGCCTATTGTCAAAAAAACACACTTTTGAATATTGGACATTCATAGGAATGGCCGGAATAGTGTTCCCCAATAATTTTTTTTCGCAAATTTTCTACCATTTTCGGAAAAAGGAGCAAAGTCCTTTTTAAAATTTCAAAAGTCCAAATTTGGAATAATGTTGCCTATTGTCAAAAAAACACACTTTTGAATATTGGACATTCATAGGAATAGCCGGAATAGTGTTCCCCAATAATTTTTTTTCGCAAATTTTCTACCATTTTCGGAAAAAGGAGCAAAGTCCTTTTTAAAATTTCAAAAGTCCAAATTTGGAATAATGTTTCCTATTGTCAAAAAAACACACTTTTGAATATTGGACATTCATAGGAATGGCCGGAATAGTGTTCCCCAATAATTTTTTTTCGCAAATTTTCTACCATTTTCGGAAAAAGGAGCAAAGTCCTTTTTAAAATTTCAAAAGTCGAAATTTGGAATAATGTTGCCTATTGTCAAAAAAACACACTTTTGAATATTGGACATTCATAGGAATGGCCGGAATAGTGTTCCCCAATAATTTTTTTTCGCAAATTTTCTACCATTTTCGGAAAAAGGAGCAAAGTCCTTTTTAAAATTTCAAAAGTCGAAATTTGGAATAATGTTGCCTATTGTCAAAAAAACACACTTTTGAATATTGGACATTCATAGGAATGGCCGGAATAGTGTTCCCCAATAATTTTTTTTCGCAAATTTTCTACCATTTTCGGAAAAAGGAGCAAAGTCCTTTTTAAAATTTCAAAAGTCGAAATTTGGAATAATGTTGCCTATTGTCAAAAAAACACACTTTTGAATATTGGACATTCATAGGAATGGCCGGAATAGTGTTCCCCAATAATTTTTTTTCGCAAATTTTCTACCATTTTCGGAAAAAGGAGCAAAGTCCTTTTTAAAATTTCAAAAGTCGAAATTTGGAATAATGTTGCCTATTGTCAAAAAAACACACTTTTGAATATTGGACATTCATAGGAATGGCCGGAATAGTGTTCCCCAATAATTTTTTTTCGCAAATTTTCTACCATTTTCGGAAAAAGGAGCAAAGTCCTTTTTAAAATTTCAAAAGTCCAAATTTGGAAGAATGTCGCCTATTGTCAAAAAAACACACTTTTGAATATTGGACATTCATAGGAATGGCCGCAATAGTGTTCCCCAATAATTTTTTTTCGCAAATTTTCTACCATTTTCGGAAAAAGGAGCAAAGTCCTTTTTAAAATTTCAAAAGTCCAAATTTGGAAGAATGTCGCCTATTGTCAAAAAAACACACTTTTGAATATTGGACATTCATAGGAATGGCCGGAATAGTGTTCCCCAATAATTTTTTTTCGCAAATTTTCTACCATTTTCGGAAAAAGGAGCAAAGTCCTTTTTAAAATTTCAAAAGTCGAAATTTGGAATAATGTTGCCTATTGTCAAAAAAACACACTTTTGAATATTGGACATTCATAGGAATGGCCGGAATAGTGTTCCCCAATAATTTTTTTTCGCAAATTTTCTACCATTTTCGGAAAAAGGAGCAAAGTCCTTTTTAAAATTTCAAAAGTCCAAATTTGGAAGAATGTCGCCTATTGTCAAAAAAACACACTTTTGAATATTGGACATTCATAGGAATGGCCGCAATAGTGTTCCCCAATAATTTTTTTTCGCAAATTTTCTACCATTTTCGGAAAAAGGAGCAAAGTCCTTTTTAAAATTTCAAAAGTCGAAATTTGGAATAATGTTGCCTATTGTCAAAAAAGCACACTTTTGAATATTGGACATTCATAGGAATGGCCGGAATAGTGTTCCCCAATAATTTTTTTCGCAAATTTTCTACCATTTTCGGAAAAAGGAGCAAAGTCCTTTTTAAAATTTCAAAAGTCCAAATTTGGAAGAATGTCGCCTATTGTCAAAAAAAACACACTTTTGAATATTGGACATTCATAGGAATGGCCGGAATAGTGTTCCCCAATAATTTTTTTTCGCAAATTTTCTACCATTTTCGGAAAAAGGAGCAAAGTCCTTTTTAAAATTTCAAAAGTCGAAATTTGGAATAATGTTGCCTATTGTCAAAAAAACACACTTTTGAATATTGGACATTCATAGGAATGGCCGGAATAGTGTTCCCCAATAATTTTTTTTCGCAAATTTTCTACCATTTTCGGAAAAAGGAGCAAAGTCCTTTTTAAAATTTCAAAAGTCGAAATTTGGAATAATGTTGCCTATTGTCAAAAAAACACACTTTTGAATATTGGACATTCATAGGAATGGCCGGAATAGTGTTCCCCAATAATTTTTTTTCGCAAATTTTCTACCATTTTCGGAAAAAGGAGCAAAGTCCTTTTTAAAATTTCAAAAGTCCAAATTTGGAAGAATGTCGCCTATTGTCAAAAAAACACACTTTTGAATATTGGACATTCATAGGAATGGCCGCAATAGTGTTCCCCAATAATTTTTTTTCGCAAATTTTCTACCATTTTCGGAAAAAGGAGCAAAGTCCTTTTTAAAATTTCAAAAGTCCAAATTTGGAATAATGTTGCCTATTGTCAAAAAAACACACTTTTGAATATTGGACATTCATAGGAATAGCCGGAATAGTGTTCCCCAATAATTTTTTTTCGCAAATTTTCTACCATTTTCGGAAAAAGGAGCAAAGTCCTTTTTAAAATTTCAAAAGTCCAAATTTGGAATAATGTTGCCTATTGTCAAAAAAACACACTTTTGAATATTGGACATTCATAGGAATGGCCGGAATAGTGTTCCCCAATAATTTTTTTTCGCAAATTTTCTACCATTTTCGGAAAAAGGAGCAAAGTCCTTTTTAAAATTTCAAAAGTCGAAATTTGGAATAATGTTGCCTATTGTCAAAAAAACACACTTTTGAATATTGGACATTCATAGGAATGGCCGGAATAGTGTTCCCCAATAATTTTTTTTCGCAAATTTTCTACCATTTTCGGAAAAAGGAGCAAAGTCCTTTTTAAAATTTCAAAAGTCGAAATTTGGAATAATGTTGCCTATTGTCAAAAAAACACACTTTTGAATATTGGACATTCATAGGAATGGCCGGAATAGTGTTCCCCAATAATTTTTTTTCGCAAATTTTCTACCATTTTCGGAAAAAGGAGCAAAGTCCTTTTTAAAATTTCAAAAGTCGAAATTTGGAATAATGTTGCCTATTGTCAAAAAAACACACTTTTGAATATTGGACATTCATAGGAATGGCCGGAATAGTGTTCCCCAATAATTTTTTTTCGCAAATTTTCTACCATTTTCGGAAAAAGGAGCAAAGTCCTTTTTAAAATTTCAAAAGTCGAAATTTGGAATAATGTTGCCTATTGTCAAAAAAACACACTTTTGAATATTGGACATTCATAGGAATGGCCGGAATAGTGTTCCCCAATAATTTTTTTTCGCAAATTTTCTACCATTTTCGGAAAAAGGAGCAAAGTCCTTTTTAAAATTTCAAAAGTCCAAATTTGGAAGAATGTCGCCTATTGTCAAAAAAACACACTTTTGAATATTGGACATTCATAGGAATGGCCGCAATAGTGTTCCCCAATAATTTTTTTTCGCAAATTTTCTACCATTTTCGGAAAAAGGAGCAAAGTCCTTTTTAAAATTTCAAAAGTCCAAATTTGGAAGAATGTCGCCTATTGTCAAAAAAACACACTTTTGAATATTGGACATTCATAGGAATGGCCGGAATAGTGTTCCCCAATAATTTTTTTTCGCAAATTTTCTACCATTTTCGGAAAAAGGAGCAAAGTCCTTTTTAAAATTTCAAAAGTCGAAATTTGGAATAATGTTGCCTATTGTCAAAAAAACACACTTTTGAATATTGGACATTCATAGGAATGGCCGGAATAGTGTTCCCCAATAATTTTTTTTCGCAAATTTTCTACCATTTTCGGAAAAAGGAGCAAAGTCCTTTTTAAAATTTCAAAAGTCCAAATTTGGAAGAATGTCGCCTATTGTCAAAAAAACACACTTTTGAATATTGGACATTCATAGGAATGGCCGCAATAGTGTTCCCCAATAATTTTTTTTCGCAAATTTTCTACCATTTTCGGAAAAAGGAGCAAAGTCCTTTTTAAAATTTCAAAAGTCGAAATTTGGAATAATGTTGCCTATTGTCAAAAAAGCACACTTTTGAATATTGGACATTCATAGGAATGGCCGGAATAGTGTTCCCCAATAATTTTTTTCGCAAATTTTCTACCATTTTCGGAAAAAGGAGCAAAGTCCTTTTTAAAATTTCAAAAGTCCAAATTTGGAAGAATGTCGCCTATTGTCAAAAAAAACACACTTTTGAATATTGGACATTCATAGGAATGGCCGGAATAGTGTTCCCCAATAATTTTTTTTCGCAAATTTTCTACCATTTTCGGAAAAAGGAGCAAAGTCCTTTTTAAAATTTCAAAAGTCGAAATTTGGAATAATGTTGCCTATTGTCAAAAAAACACACTTTTGAATATTGGACATTCATAGGAATGGCCGGAATAGTGTTCCCCAATAATTTTTTTTCGCAAATTTTCTACCATTTTCGGAAAAAGGAGCAAAGTCCTTTTTAAAATTTCAAAAGTCGAAATTTGGAATAATGTTGCCTATTGTCAAAAAAACACACTTTTGAATATTGGACATTCATAGGAATGGCCGGAATAGTGTTCCCCAATAATTTTTTTTCGCAAATTTTCTACCATTTTCGGAAAAAGGAGCAAAGTCCTTTTTAAAATTTCAAAAGTCCAAATTTGGAAGAATGTCGCCTATTGTCAAAAAAACACACTTTTGAATATTGGACATTCATAGGAATGGCCGCAATAGTGTTCCCCAATAATTTTTTTTCGCAAATTTTCTACCATTTTCGGAAAAAGGAGCAAAGTCCTTTTTAAAATTTCAAAAGCCGAAATTTGGAATAATGTTGCCTATTGTCTAAAAAACACACTTTTGAATATTGGACATTCATAGGAATGGCCGCAATAGTGTTCCCCAATAATTTTTTTTCGCAAATTTTCTACCATTTTCGGAAAAAGGAGCAAAGTCCTTTTTAAAATTTCAAAAGTCGAAATTTGGAATAATGTTGCCTATTGTCAAAAAAACACACTTTTGAATATTGGACATTCATAGGAATGGCCGGAATAGTGTTCCCCAATAATTTTTTTTCGCAAATTTTCTACCATTTTCGGAAAAAGGAGCAAAGTCCTTTTTAAAATTTCAAAAGTCCAAATTTGGAAGAATGTCGCCTATTGTCAAAAAAACACACTTTTGAATATTGGACATTCATAGGAATGGCCGCAATAGTGTTCCCCAATAATTTTTTTTCGCAAATTTTCTACCATTTTCGGAAAAAGGAGCAAAGTCCTTTTTAAAATTTCAAAAGTCGAAATTTGGAATAATGTTGCCTATTGTCAAAAAAAACACACTTTTGAATATTGGACATTCATAGGAATGGCCGGAATAGTGTTCCCCAATAATTTTTTTTCGCAAATTTTCTACCATTTTCGGAAAAAGGAGCAAAGTCCTTTTTAAAATTTCAAAAGTCCAAATTTGAAAGAATGTCGCCTATTGTCAAAAAAACACACTTTTGAATATTGGACATTCATAGGAATGGCCGCAATAGTGTTCCCCAATAATTTTTTTTCGCAAATTTTCTACCATTTTCGGAAAAAGGAGCAAAGTCCTTTTTAAAATTTCAAAAGTCGAAATTTGGAATAATGTTGCCTATTGTCAAAAAAACACACTTTTGAATATTGGACATTCATAGGAATGGCCGCAATAGTGTTCCCCAATAATTTTTTTTCGCAAATTTTCTACCATTTTCGGAAAAAGGAGCAAAGTCCTTTTTAAAATTTCAAAAGTCGAAATTTGGAATAATGTCGCCTATTGTCAAAAAAACACACTTTTGAATATTGGACTTTCATAGGAATGGCCGCAATAGTGTTCCCCAATAATTTTTTTTCGCAAATTTTCTACCATTTTCGGAAAAAGGAGCAAAGTCCTTTTTAAAATTTCAAAAGTCGAAATTTGGAATAATGTTGCCTATTGTCAAAAAAACACACTTTTGAATATTGGACATTCATAGGAATGGCCGGAATAGTGTTCCCCAATAATTTTTTTTCGCAAATTTTCTACCATTTTCGGAAAAAGGAGCAAAGTCCTTTTTAAAATTTCAAAAGTCGAAATTTGGAATAATGTTGCCTATTGTCAAAAAAACACACTTTTGAATATTGGACATTCATAGGAATGGCCGGAATAGTGTTCCCCAATAATTTTTTTTCGCAAATTTTCTACCATTTTCGGAAAAAGGAGCAAAGTCCTTTTTAAAATTTCAAAAGTCGAAATTTGGAATAATGTTGCCTATTGTCAAAAAAACACACTTTTGAATATTGGACATTCATAGGAATGGCCGGAATAGTGTTCCCCAATAATTTTTTTTCGCAAATTTTCTACCATTTTCGGAAAAAGGAGCAAAGTCCTTTTTAAAATTTCAAAAGTCGAAATTTGGAATAATGTTGCCTATTGTCAAAAAAACACACTTTTGAATATTGGACATTCATAGGAATGGCCGGAATAGTGTTCCCCAATAATTTTTTTTCGCAAATTTTCTACCATTTTCGGAAAAAGGAGCAAAGTCCTTTTTAAAATTTCAAAAGTCGAAATTTGGAATAATGTTGCCTATTGTCAAAAAAACACACTTTTGAATATTGGACATTCATAGGAATGGCCGGAATAGTGTTCCCCAATAATTTTTTTTCGCAAATTTTCTACCATTTTCGGAAAAAGGAGCAAAGTCCTTTTTAAAATTTCAAAAGTCGAAATTTGGAATAATGTTGCCTATTGTCAAAAAAACACACTTTTGAATATTGGACATTCATAGGAATGGCCGGAATAGTGTTCCCCAATAATTTTTTTTCGCAAATTTTCTACCATTTTCGGAAAAAGGAGCAAAGTCCTTTTTAAAATTTCAAAAGTCGAAATTTGGAAGAATGTCGCCTATTGTCAAAAAAACACACTTTTGAATATTGGACATTCATAGGAATGGCCGCAATAGTGTTCCCCAATAATTTTTTTTCGCAAATTTTCTACCATTTTCGGAAAAAGGAGCAAAGTCCTTTTTAAAATTTCAAAAGTCGAAATTTGGAATAATGTTGCCTATTGTCAAAAAAACACACTTTTGAATATTGGACATTCATAGGAATGGCCGGAATAGTGTTCCCCAATAATTTTTTTTCGCAAATTTTCTACCATTTTCGGAAAAAGGAGCAAAGTCCTTTTTAAAATTTCAAAAGTCCAAATTTGGAAGAATGTCGCCTATTGTCAAAAAAACACACTTTTGAATATTGGACATTCATAGGAATGGCCGCAATAGTGTTCCCCAATAATTTTTTTACGCAAATTTTCTACCATTTTCGGAAAAAGGAGCAAAGTCCTTTTTAAAATTTCAAAAGTCGAAATTTGGAATAATGTTGCCTATTGTCAAAAAAACACACTTTTGAATATTGGACATTCATAGGAATGGCCGGAATAGTGTTCCCCAATAATTTTTTTTCGCAAATTTTCTACCATTTTCGGAAAAAGGAGCAAAGTCCTTTTTAAAATTTCAAAAGTCGAAATTTGGAATAATGTTGCCTATTGTCAAAAAAACACACTTTTGAATATTGGACATTCATAGGAATGGCCGGAATAGTGTTCCCCAATAATTTTTTTTCGCAAATTTTCTACCATTTTCGGAAAAAGGAGCAAAGTCCTTTTTAAAATTTCAAAAGTCGAAATTTGGAATAATGTTGCCTATTGTCAAAAAAACACACTTTTGAATATTGGACATTCATAGGAATGGCCGGAATAGTGTTCCCCAATAATTTTTTTTCGCAAATTTTCTACCATTTTCGGAAAAAGGAGCAAAGTCCTTTTTAAAATTTCAAAAGTCGAAATTTGGAATAATGTTGCCTATTGTCAAAAAAACACACTTTTGAATATTGGACATTCATAGGAATGGCCGGAATAGTGTTCCCCAATAATTTTTTTTCGCAAATTTTCTACCATTTTCGGAAAAAGGAGCAAAGTCCTTTTTAAAATTTCAAAAGTCGAAATTTGGAATAATGTTGCCTATTGTCAAAAAAACACACTTTTGAATATTGGACATTCATAGGAATGGCCGGAATAGTGTTCCCCAATAATTTTTTTTCGCAAATTTTCTACCATTTTCGGAAAAAGGAGCAAAGTCCTTTTTAAAATTTCAAAAGTCGAAATTTGGAAGAATGTCGCCTATTGTCAAAAAAACACACTTTTGAATATTGGACATTCATAGGAATGGCCGCAATAGTGTTCCCCAATAATTTTTTTTCGCAAATTTTCTACCATTTTCGGAAAAAGGAGCAAAGTCCTTTTTAAAATTTCAAAAGTCGAAATTTGGAATAATGTTGCCTATTGTCAAAAAAACACACTTTTGAATATTGGACATTCATAGGAATGGCCGGAATAGTGTTCCCCAATAATTTTTTTTCGCAAATTTTCTACCATTTTCGGAAAAAGGAGCAAAGTCCTTTTTAAAATTTCAAAAGTCCAAATTTGGAAGAATGTCGCCTATTGTCAAAAAAACACACTTTTGAATATTGGACATTCATAGGAATGGCCGCAATAGTGTTCCCCAATAATTTTTTTACGCAAATTTTCTACCATTTTCGGAAAAAGGAGCAAAGTCCTTTTTAAAATTTCAAAAGTCGAAATTTGGAATAATGTTGCCTATTGTCAAAAAAACACACTTTTGAATATTGGACATTCATAGGAATGGCCGGAATAGTGTTCCCCAATAATTTTTTTTCGCAAATTTTCTACCATTTTCGGAAAAAGGAGCAAAGTCCTTTTTAAAATTTCAAAAGTCGAAATTTGGAATAATGTTGCCTATTGTCAAAAAAACACACTTTTGAATATTGGACATTCATAGGAATGGCCGGAATAGTGTTCCCCAATAATTTTTTTTCGCAAATTTTCTACCATTTTCGGAAAAAGGAGCAAAGTCCTTTTTAAAATTTCAAAAGTCGAAATTTGGAATAATGTTGCCTATTGTCAAAAAAACACACTTTTGAATATTGGACATTCATAGGAATGGCCGGAATAGTGTTCCCCAATAATTTTTTTTCGCAAATTTTCTACCATTTTCGGAAAAAGGAGCAAAGTCCTTTTTAAAATTTCAAAAGTCGAAATTTGGAATAATGTTGCCTATTGTCAAAAAAACACACTTTTGAATATTGGACATTCATAGGAATGGCCGGAATAGTGTTCCCCAATAATTTTTTTTCGCAAATTTTCTACCATTTTCGGAAAAAGGAGCAAAGTCTTTTTTAAAATTTCAAAAGTCCAAATTTGGAAGAATGTCGCCTATTGTCAAAAAAACACACTTTTGAATATTGGACATTCATAGGAATGGCCGCAATAGTGTTCCCCAATAATTTTTTTTCGCAAATTTTCTACCATTTTCGGAAAAAGGAGCAAAGTCCTTTTTAAAATTTCAAAAGTCGAAATTTGGAATAATGTTGCCTATTGTCAAAAAAACACACTTTTGAATATTGGACATTCATAGGAATGGCCGGAATAGTGTTCCCCAATAATTTTTTTTCGCAAATTTTCTACCATTTTCGGAAAAAGGAGCAAAGTCCTTTTTAAAATTTCAAAAGTCGAAATTTGGAATAATGTTGCCTATTGTCAAAAAAACACACTTTTGAATATTGGACATTCATAGGAATAGCCGGAATAGTGTTCCCCAATAATTTTTTTTCGCAAATTTTCTACCATTTTCGGAAAAAGGAGCAAAGTCCTTTTTAAAATTTCAAAAGTCCAAATTTGGAAGAATGTCGCCTATTGTCAAAAAAACACACTTTTGAATATTGGACATTCATAGGAATGGCCGCAATAGTGTTCCCCAATAATTTTTTTTCGCAAATTTTCTACCATTTTCGGAAAAAGGAGCAAAGTCCTTTTTAAAATTTCAAAAGTCGAAATTTGGAATAATGTTGCCTATTGTCAAAAAAACACACTTTTGAATATTGGACATTCATAGGAATGGCCGCAATAGTGTTCCCCAATAATTTTTTTACGCAAATTTTCTACCATTTTCGGAAAAAGGAGCAAAGTCCTTTTTAAAATTTCAAAAGTCGAAATTTGGAATAATGTTGCCTATTGTCAAAAAAACACACTTTTGAATATTGGACATTCATAGGAATGGCCGGAATAGTGTTCCCCAATAATTTTTTTTCGCAAATTTTCTACCATTTTCGGAAAAAGGAGCAAAGTCCTTTTTAAAATTTCAAAAGTCGAAATTTGGAATAATGTTGCCTATTGTCAAAAAAACACACTTTTGAATATTGGACATTCATAGGAATGGCCGGAATAGTGTTCCCCAATAATTTTTTTTCGCAAATTTTCTACCATTTTCGGAAAAAGGAGCAAAGTCCTTTTTAAAATTTCAAAAGTCGAAATTTGGAATAATGTTGCCTATTGTCAAAAAAACACACTTTTGAATATTGGACATTCATAGGAATGGCCGGAATAGTGTTCCCCAATAATTTTTTTTCGCAAATTTTCTACCATTTTCGGAAAAAGGAGCAAAGTCCTTTTTAAAATTTCAAAAGTCGAAATTTGGAATAATGTTGCCTATTGTCAAAAAAACACACTTTTGAATATTGGACATTCATAGGAATGGCCGGAATAGTGTTCCCCAATAATTTTTTTTCGCAAATTTTCTACCATTTTCGGAAAAAGGAGCAAAGTCTTTTTTAAAATTTCAAAAGTCCAAATTTGGAAGAATGTCGCCTATTGTCAAAAAAACACACTTTTGAATATTGGACATTCATAGGAATGGCCGCAATAGTGTTCCCCAATAATTTTTTTTCGCAAATTTTCTACCATTTTCGGAAAAAGGAGCAAAGTCCTTTTTAAAATTTCAAAAGTCGAAATTTGGAATAATGTTGCCTATTGTCAAAAAAACACACTTTTGAATATTGGACATTCATAGGAATGGCCGGAATAGTGTTCCCCAATAATTTTTTTTCGCAAATTTTCTACCATTTTCGGAAAAAGGAGCAAAGTCCTTTTTAAAATTTCAAAAGTCGAAATTTGGAATAATGTTGCCTATTGTCAAAAAAACACACTTTTGAATATTGGACATTCATAGGAATAGCCGGAATAGTGTTCCCCAATAATTTTTTTTCGCAAATTTTCTACCATTTTCGGAAAAAGGAGCAAAGTCCTTTTTAAAATTTCAAAAGTCCAAATTTGGAAGAATGTCGCCTATTGTCAAAAAAACACACTTTTGAATATTGGACATTCATAGGAATGGCCGCAATAGTGTTCCCCAATAATTTTTTTTCGCAAATTTTCTACCATTTTCGGAAAAAGGAGCAAAGTCCTTTTTAAAATTTCAAAAGTCGAAATTTGGAATAATGTTGCCTATTGTCAAAAAAACACACTTTTGAATATTGGACATTCATAGGAATGGCCGCAATAGTGTTCCCCAATAATTTTTTTACGCAAATTTTCTACCATTTTCGGAAAAAGGAGCAAAGTCCTTTTTAAAATTTCAAAAGTCGAAATTTGGAATAATGTTGCCTATTGTCAAAAAAACACACTTTTGAATATTGGACATTCATAGGAATGGCCGGAATAGTGTTCCCCAATAATTTTTTTTCGCAAATTTTCTACCATTTTCGGAAAAAGGAGCAAAGTCCTTTTTAAAATGTCAAAAGTCGAAATTTGGAATAATGTTGCCTATTGTCAAAAAAACACACTTTTGAATATTGGACATTCATAGGAATGGCCGGAATAGTGTTCCCCAATAATTTTTTTTCGCAAATTTTCTACCATTTTCGGAAAAAGGAGCAAAGTCCTTTTTAAAATTTCAAAAGTCGAAATTTGGAATAATGTTGCCTATTGTCAAAAAAACACACTTTTGAATATTGGACATTCATAGGAATGGCCGGAATAGTGTTCCCCAATAATTTTTTTTCGCAAATTTTCTACCATTTTCGGAAAAAGGAGCAAAGTCCTTTTTAAAATTTCAAAAGTCGAAATTTGGAATAATGTTGCCTATTGTCAAAAAAACACACTTTTGAATATTGGACATTCATAGGAATGGCCGGAATAGTGTTCCCCAATAATTTTTTTTCGCAAATTTTCTACCATTTTCGGAAAAAGGAGCAAAGTCTTTTTTAAAATTTCAAAAGTCCAAATTTGGAAGAATGTCGCCTATTGTCAAAAAAACACACTTTTGAATATTGGACATTCATAGGAATGGCCGCAATAGTGTTCCCCAATAATTTTTTTTCGCAAATTTTCTACCATTTTCGGAAAAAGGAGCAAAGTCCTTTTTAAAATTTCAAAAGTCGAAATTTGGAATAATGTTGCCTATTGTCAAAAAAACACACTTTTGAATATTGGACATTCATAGGAATGGCCGGAATAGTGTTCCCCAATAATTTTTTTTCGCAAATTTTCTACCATTTTCGGAAAAAGGAGCAAAGTCCTTTTTAAAATTTCAAAAGTCGAAATTTGGAATAATGTTGCCTATTGTCAAAAAAACACACTTTTGAATATTGGACATTCATAGGAATAGCCGGAATAGTGTTCCCCAATAATTTTTTTTCGCAAATTTTCTACCATTTTCGGAAAAAGGAGCAAAGTCCTTTTTAAAATTTCAAAAGTCCAAATTTGGAAGAATGTCGCCTATTGTCAAAAAAACACACTTTTGAATATTGGACATTCATAGGAATGGCCGCAATAGTGTTCCCCAATAATTTTTTTTCGCAAATTTTCTACCATTTTCGGAAAAAGGAGCAAAGTCCTTTTTAAAATTTCAAAAGTCGAAATTTGGAATAATGTTGCCTATTGTCAAAAAAACACACTTTTGAATATTGGACATTCATAGGAATGGCCGGAATAGTGTTCCCCAATAATTTTTTTTCGCAAATTTTCTACCATTTTCGGAAAAAGGAGCAAAGTCCTTTTTAAAATTTCAAAAGTCGAAATTTGGAATAATGTTGCCTATTGTCAAAAAAACACACTTTTGAATATTGGACATTCATAGGAATGGCCGGAATAGTGTTCCCCAATAATTTTTTTTCGCAAATTTTCTACCATTTTCGGAAAAAGGAGCAAAGTCCTTTTTAAAATTTCAAAAGTCGAAATTTGGAATAATGTTGCCTATTGTCAAAAAAACACACTTTTGAATATTGGACATTCATAGGAATGGCCGGAATAGTGTTCCCCAATAATTTTTTTTCGCAAATTTTCTACCATTTTCGGAAAAAGGAGCAAAGTCCTTTTTAAAATTTCAAAAGTCGAAATTTGGAATAATGTTGCCTATTGTCAAAAAAACACACTTTTGAATATTGGACATTCATAGGAATGGCCGGAATAGTGTTCCCCAATAATTTTTTTTCGCAAATTTTCTACCATTTTCGGAAAAAGGAGCAAAGTCCTTTTTAAAATTTCAAAAGTCGAAATTTGGAATAATGTTGCCTATTGTCAAAAAACACACTTTTGAATATTGGACATTCATAGGAATGGCCGGAATAGTGTTCCCCAATAATTTTTTTTCGCAAATTTTCTACCATTTTCGGAAAAAGGAGCAAAGTCCTTTTTAAAATTTCAAAAGTCGAAATTTGGAATAATGTTGCCTATTGTCAAAAAAACACACTTTTGAATATTGGACATTCATAGGAATGGCCGCAATAGTGTTCCCCAATAATTTTTTTACGCAAATTTTCTACCATTTTCGGAAAAAGGAGCAAAGTCCTTTTTAAAATTTCAAAAGTCGAAATTTGGAATAATGTTGCCTATTGTCAAAAAAACACACTTTTGAATATTGGACATTCATAGGAATGGCCGGAATAGTGTTCCCCAATAATTTTTTTTCGCAAATTTTCTACCATTTTCGGAAAAAGGAGCAAAGTCCTTTTTAAAATTTCAAAAGTCGAAATTTGGAATAATGTTGCCTATTGTCAAAAAAACACACTTTTGAATATTGGACATTCATAGGAATGGCCGGAATAGTGTTCCCCAATAATTTTTTTTCGCAAATTTTCTACCATTTTCGGAAAAAGGAGCAAAGTCCTTTTTAAAATTTCAAAAGTCGAAATTTGGAATAATGTTGCCTATTGTCAAAAAAACACACTTTTGAATATTGGACATTCATAGGAATGGCCGGAATAGTGTTCCCCAATAATTTTTTTTCGCAAATTTTCTACCATTTTCGGAAAAAGGAGCAAAGTCCTTTTTAAAATTTCAAAAGTCGAAATTTGGAATAATGTTGCCTATTGTCAAAAAAACACACTTTTGAATATTGGACATTCATAGGAATGGCCGGAATAGTGTTCCCCAATAATTTTTTTTCGCAAATTTTCTACCATTTTCGGAAAAAGGAGCAAAGTCTTTTTTAAAATTTCAAAAGTCCAAATTTGGAAGAATGTCGCCTATTGTCAAAAAAACACACTTTTGAATATTGGACATTCATAGGAATGGCCGCAATAGTGTTCCCCAATAATTTTTTTTCGCAAATTTTCTACCATTTTCGGAAAAAGGAGCAAAGTCCTTTTTAAAATTTCAAAAGTCGAAATTTGGAATAATGTTGCCTATTGTCAAAAAAACACACTTTTGAATATTGGACATTCATAGGAATGGCCGGAATAGTGTTCCCCAATAATTTTTTTTCGCAAATTTTCTACCATTTTCGGAAAAAGGAGCAAAGTCCTTTTTAAAATTTCAAAAGTCGAAATTTGGAATAATGTTGCCTATTGTCAAAAAAACACACTTTTGAATATTGGACATTCATAGGAATAGCCGGAATAGTGTTCCCCAATAATTTTTTTTCGCAAATTTTCTACCATTTTCGGAAAAAGGAGCAAAGTCCTTTTTAAAATTTCAAAAGTCCAAATTTGGAAGAATGTCGCCTATTGTCAAAAAAACACACTTTTGAATATTGGACATTCATAGGAATGGCCGCAATAGTGTTCCCCAATAATTTTTTTTCGCAAATTTTCTACCATTTTCGGAAAAAGGAGCAAAGTCCTTTTTAAAATTTCAAAAGTCGAAATTTGGAATAATGTTGCCTATTGTCAAAAAAACACACTTTTGAATATTGGACATTCATAGGAATGGCCGCAATAGTGTTCCCCAATAATTTTTTTACGCAAATTTTCTACCATTTTCGGAAAAAGGAGCAAAGTCCTTTTTAAAATTTCAAAAGTCGAAATTTGGAATAATGTTGCCTATTGTCAAAAAAACACACTTTTGAATATTGGACATTCATAGGAATGGCCGGAATAGTGTTCCCCAATAATTTTTTTTCGCAAATTTTCTACCATTTTCGGAAAAAGGAGCAAAGTCCTTTTTAAAATTTCAAAAGTCGAAATTTGGAATAATGTTGCCTATTGTCAAAAAAACACACTTTTGAATATTGGACATTCATAGGAATGGCCGGAATAGTGTTCCCCAATAATTTTTTTTCGCAAATTTTCTACCATTTTCGGAAAAAGGAGCAAAGTCCTTTTTAAAATTTCAAAAGTCGAAATTTGGAATAATGTTGCCTATTGTCAAAAAAACACACTTTTGAATATTGGACATTCATAGGAATGGCCGGAATAGTGTTCCCCAATAATTTTTTTTCGCAAATTTTCTACCATTTTCGGAAAAAGGAGCAAAGTCCTTTTTAAAATTTCAAAAGTCGAAATTTGGAATAATGTTGCCTATTGTCAAAAAAACACACTTTTGAATATTGGACATTCATAGGAATGGCCGGAATAGTGTTCCCCAATAATTTTTTTTCGCAAATTTTCTACCATTTTCGGAAAAAGGAGCAAAGTCTTTTTTAAAATTTCAAAAGTCCAAATTTGGAAGAATGTCGCCTATTGTCAAAAAAACACACTTTTGAATATTGGACATTCATAGGAATGGCCGCAATAGTGTTCCCCAATAATTTTTTTTCGCAAATTTTCTACCATTTTCGGAAAAAGGAGCAAAGTCCTTTTTAAAATTTCAAAAGTCGAAATTTGGAATAATGTTGCCTATTGTCAAAAAAACACACTTTTGAATATTGGACATTCATAGGAATGGCCGGAATAGTGTTCCCCAATAATTTTTTTTCGCAAATTTTCTACCATTTTCGGAAAAAGGAGCAAAGTCCTTTTTAAAATTTCAAAAGTCGAAATTTGGAATAATGTTGCCTATTGTCAAAAAAACACACTTTTGAATATTGGACATTCATAGGAATAGCCGGAATAGTGTTCCCCAATAATTTTTTTTCGCAAATTTTCTACCATTTTCGGAAAAAGGAGCAAAGTCCTTTTTAAAATTTCAAAAGTCCAAATTTGGAAGAATGTCGCCTATTGTCAAAAAAACACACTTTTGAATATTGGACATTCATAGGAATGGCCGCAATAGTGTTCCCCAATAATTTTTTTTCGCAAATTTTCTACCATTTTCGGAAAAAGGAGCAAAGTCCTTTTTAAAATTTCAAAAGTCGAAATTTGGAATAATGTTGCCTATTGTCAAAAAAACACACTTTTGAATATTGGACATTCATAGGAATGGCCGCAATAGTGTTCCCCAATAATTTTTTTACGCAAATTTTCTACCATTTTCGGAAAAAGGAGCAAAGTCCTTTTTAAAATTTCAAAAGTCGAAATTTGGAATAATGTTGCCTATTGTCAAAAAAACACACTTTTGAATATTGGACATTCATAGGAATGGCCGGAATAGTGTTCCCCAATAATTTTTTTTCGCAAATTTTCTACCATTTTCGGAAAAAGGAGCAAAGTCCTTTTTAAAATTTCAAAAGTCGAAATTTGGAATAATGTTGCCTATTGTCAAAAAAACACACTTTTGAATATTGGACATTCATAGGAATGGCCGGAATAGTGTTCCCCAATAATTTTTTTTCGCAAATTTTCTACCATTTTCGGAAAAAGGAGCAAAGTCCTTTTTAAAATTTCAAAAGTCGAAATTTGGAATAATGTTGCCTATTGTCAAAAAAACACACTTTTGAATATTGGACATTCATAGGAATGGCCGGAATAGTGTTCCCCAATAATTTTTTTTCGCAAATTTTCTACCATTTTCGGAAAAAGGAGCAAAGTCCTTTTTAAAATTTCAAAAGTCGAAATTTGGAATAATGTTGCCTATTGTCAAAAAAACACACTTTTGAATATTGGACATTCATAGGAATGGCCGGAATAGTGTTCCCCAATAATTTTTTTTCGCAAATTTTCTACCATTTTCGGAAAAAGGAGCAAAGTCTTTTTTAAAATTTCAAAAGTCCAAATTTGGAAGAATGTCGCCTATTGTCAAAAAAACACACTTTTGAATATTGGACATTCATAGGAATGGCCGCAATAGTGTTCCCCAATAATTTTTTTTCGCAAATTTTCTACCATTTTCGGAAAAAGGAGCAAAGTCCTTTTTAAAATTTCAAAAGTCGAAATTTGGAATAATGTTGCCTATTGTCAAAAAAACACACTTTTGAATATTGGACATTCATAGGAATGGCCGGAATAGTGTTCCCCAATAATTTTTTTTCGCAAATTTTCTACCATTTTCGGAAAAAGGAGCAAAGTCCTTTTTAAAATTTCAAAAGTCGAAATTTGGAATAATGTTGCCTATTGTCAAAAAAACACACTTTTGAATATTGGACATTCATAGGAATAGCCGGAATAGTGTTCCCCAATAATTTTTTTTCGCAAATTTTCTACCATTTTCGGAAAAAGGAGCAAAGTCCTTTTTAAAATTTCAAAAGTCCAAATTTGGAAGAATGTCGCCTATTGTCAAAAAAACACACTTTTGAATATTGGACATTCATAGGAATGGCCGCAATAGTGTTCCCCAATAATTTTTTTTCGCAAATTTTCTACCATTTTCGGAAAAAGGAGCAAAGTCCTTTTTAAAATTTCAAAAGTCGAAATTTGGAATAATGTTGCCTATTGTCAAAAAAACACACTTTTGAATATTGGACATTCATAGGAATGGCCGCAATAGTGTTCCCCAATAATTTTTTTACGCAAATTTTCTACCATTTTCGGAAAAAGGAGCAAAGTCCTTTTTAAAATTTCAAAAGTCGAAATTTGGAATAATGTTGCCTATTGTCAAAAAAACACACTTTTGAATATTGGACATTCATAGGAATGGCCGGAATAGTGTTCCCCAATAATTTTTTTTCGCAAATTTTCTACCATTTTCGGAAAAAGGAGCAAAGTCCTTTTTAAAATTTCAAAAGTCGAAATTTGGAATAATGTTGCCTATTGTCAAAAAAACACACTTTTGAATATTGGACATTCATAGGAATGGCCGGAATAGTGTTCCCCAATAATTTTTTTTCGCAAATTTTCTACCATTTTCGGAAAAAGGAGCAAAGTCCTTTTTAAAATTTCAAAAGTCGAAATTTGGAATAATGTTGCCTATTGTCAAAAAAACACACTTTTGAATATTGGACATTCATAGGAATGGCCGGAATAGTGTTCCCCAATAATTTTTTTTCGCAAATTTTCTACCATTTTCGGAAAAAGGAGCAAAGTCCTTTTTAAAATTTCAAAAGTCGAAATTTGGAATAATGTTGCCTATTGTCAAAAAAACACACTTTTGAATATTGGACATTCATAGGAATGGCCGGAATAGTGTTCCCCAATAATTTTTTTTCGCAAATTTTCTACCATTTTCGGAAAAAGGAGCAAAGTCTTTTTTAAAATTTCAAAAGTCCAAATTTGGAAGAATGTCGCCTATTGTCAAAAAAACACACTTTTGAATATTGGACATTCATAGGAATGGCCGCAATAGTGTTCCCCAATAATTTTTTTACGCAAATTTTCTACCATTTTCGGAAAAAGGAGCAAAGTCCTTTTTAAAATTTCAAAAGTCGAAATTTGGAATAATGTTGCCTATTGTCAAAAAAACACACTTTTGAATATTGGACATTCATAGGAATGGCCGGAATAGTGTTCCCCAATAATTTTTTTTCGCAAATTTTCTACCATTTTCGGAAAAAGGAGCAAAGTCCTTTTTAAAATTTCAAAAGTCGAAATTTGGAATAATGTTGCCTATTGTCAAAAAAACACACTTTTGAATATTGGACATTCATAGGAATGGCCGGAATAGTGTTCCCCAATAATTTTTTTTCGCAAATTTTCTACCATTTTCGGAAAAAGGAGCAAAGTCCTTTTTAAAATTTCAAAAGTCGAAATTTGGAATAATGTTGCCTATTGTCAAAAAAACACACTTTTGAATATTGGACATTCATAGGAATGGCCGGAATAGTGTTCCCCAATAATTTTTTTTCGCAAATTTTCTACCATTTTCGGAAAAAGGAGCAAAGTCTTTTTTAAAATTTCAAAAGTCCAAATTTGGAAGAATGTCGCCTATTGTCAAAAAAACACACTTTTGAATATTGGACATTCATAGGAATGGCCGCAATAGTGTTCCCCAATAATTTTTTTACGCAAATTTTCTACCATTTTCGGAAAAAGGAGCAAAGTCCTTTTTAAAATTTCAAAAGTCGAAATTTGGAATAATGTTGCCTATTGTCAAAAAAACACACTTTTGAATATTGGACATTCATAGGAATGGCCGGAATAGTGTTCCCCAATAATTTTTTTTCGCAAATTTTCTACCATTTTCGGAAAAAGGAGCAAAGTCCTTTTTAAAATTTCAAAAGTCGAAATTTGGAATAATGTTGCCTATTGTCAAAAAAACACACTTTTGAATATTGGACATTCATAGGAATGGCCGGAATAGTGTTCCCCAATAATTTTTTTTCGCAAATTTTCTACCATTTTCGGAAAAAGGAGCAAAGTCCTTTTTAAAATTTCAAAAGTCGAAATTTGGAATAATGTTGCCTATTGTCAAAAAAACACACTTTTGAATATTGGACATTCATAGGAATGGCCGGAATAGTGTTCCCCAATAATTTTTTTTCGCAAATTTTCTACCATTTTCGGAAAAAGGAGCAAAGTCTTTTTTAAAATTTCAAAAGTCCAAATTTGGAAGAATGTCGCCTATTGTCAAAAAAACACACTTTTGAATATTGGACATTCATAGGAATGGCCGCAATAGTGTTCCCCAATAATTTTTTTACGCAAATTTTCTACCATTTTCGGAAAAAGGAGCAAAGTCCTTTTTAAAATTTCAAAAGTCGAAATTTGGAATAATGTTGCCTATTGTCAAAAAAACACACTTTTGAATATTGGACATTCATAGGAATGGCCGGAATAGTGTTCCCCAATAATTTTTTTTCGCAAATTTTCTACCATTTTCGGAAAAAGGAGCAAAGTCCTTTTTAAAATTTCAAAAGTCGAAATT
The DNA here is from genome assembly GCA_932526305.1 of Epicampocera succincta. Classification (NCBI taxonomy): domain Eukaryota; kingdom Metazoa; phylum Arthropoda; class Insecta; order Diptera; family Tachinidae; genus Epicampocera; species Epicampocera succincta. The sequence continues at coordinate 24,060,788 of OW052037.1, forward strand.
TGGAATAATGTTGCCTATTGTCAAAAAAACACACTTTTGAATATTGGACATTCATAGGAATGGCCGGAATAGTGTTCCCCAATAATTTTTTTTCGCAAATTTTCTACCATTTTCGGAAAAAGGAGCAAAGTCTTTTTTAAAATTTCAAAAGTCCAAATTTGGAAGAATGTCGCCTATTGTCAAAAAAACACACTTTTGAATATTGGACATTCATAGGAATGGCCGCAATAGTGTTCCCCAATAATTTTTTTACGCAAATTTTCTACCATTTTCGGAAAAAGGAGCAAAGTCCTTTTTAAAATTTCAAAAGTCGAAATTTGGAATAATGTTGCCTATTGTCAAAAAAACACACTTTTGAATATTGGACATTCATAGGAATGGCCGGAATAGTGTTCCCCAATAATTTTTTTTCGCAAATTTTCTACCATTTTCGGAAAAAGGAGCAAAGTCCTTTTTAAAATTTCAAAAGTCGAAATTTGGAATAATGTTGCCTATTGTCAAAAAAACACACTTTTGAATATTGGACATTCATAGGAATGGCCGGAATAGTGTTCCCCAATAATTTTTTTTCGCAAATTTTCTACCATTTTCGGAAAAAGGAGCAAAGTCCTTTTTAAAATTTCAAAAGTCGAAATTTGGAATAATGTTGCCTATTGTCAAAAAAACACACTTTTGAATATTGGACATTCATAGGAATGGCCGGAATAGTGTTCCCCAATAATTTTTTTTCGCAAATTTTCTACCATTTTCGGAAAAAGGAGCAAAGTCCTTTTTAAAATTTCAAAAGTCGAAATTTGGAATAATGTTGCCTATTGTCAAAAAAACACACTTTTGAATATTGGACATTCATAGGAATAGCCGGAATAGTGTTCCCCAATAATTTTTTTTCGCAAATTTTCTACCATTTTCGGAAAAAGGAGCAAAGTCCTTTTTAAAATTTCAAAAGTCCAAATTTGGAAGAATGTCGCCTATTGTCAAAAAAACACACTTTTGAATATTGGACATTCATAGGAATGGCCGCAATAGTGTTCCCCAATAATTTTTTTTCGCAAATTTTCTACCATTTTCGGAAAAAGGAGCAAAGTCCTTTTTAAAATTTCAAAAGTCGAAATTTGGAATAATGTTGCCTATTGTCAAAAAAACACACTTTTGAATATTGGACATTCATAGGAATGGCCGCAATAGTGTTCCCCAATAATTTTTTTACGCAAATTTTCTACCATTTTCGGAAAAAGGAGCAAAGTCCTTTTTAAAATTTCAAAAGTCGAAATTTGGAATAATGTTGCCTATTGTCAAAAAAACACACTTTTGAATATTGGACATTCATAGGAATGGCCGGAATAGTGTTCCCCAATAATTTTTTTTCGCAAATTTTCTACCATTTTCGGAAAAAGGAGCAAAGTCCTTTTTAAAATTTCAAAAGTCGAAATTTGGAATAATGTTGCCTATTGTCAAAAAAACACACTTTTGAATATTGGACATTCATAGGAATGGCCGGAATAGTGTTCCCCAATAATTTTTTTTCGCAAATTTTCTACCATTTTCGGAAAAAGGAGCAAAGTCCTTTTTAAAATTTCAAAAGTCGAAATTTGGAATAATGTTGCCTATTGTCAAAAAAACACACTTTTGAATATTGGACATTCATAGGAATGGCCGGAATAGTGTTCCCCAATAATTTTTTTTCGCAAATTTTCTACCATTTTCGGAAAAAGGAGCAAAGTCCTTTTTAAAATTTCAAAAGTCGAAATTTGGAATAATGTTGCCTATTGTCAAAAAAACACACTTTTGAATATTGGACATTCATAGGAATGGCCGGAATAGTGTTCCCCAATAATTTTTTTTCGCAAATTTTCTACCATTTTCGGAAAAAGGAGCAAAGTCTTTTTTAAAATTTCAAAAGTCCAAATTTGGAAGAATGTCGCCTATTGTCAAAAAAACACACTTTTGAATATTGGACATTCATAGGAATGGCCGCAATAGTGTTCCCCAATAATTTTTTTTCGCAAATTTTCTACCATTTTCGGAAAAAGGAGCAAAGTCCTTTTTAAAATTTCAAAAGTCGAAATTTGGAATAATGTTGCCTATTGTCAAAAAAACACACTTTTGAATATTGGACATTCATAGGAATGGCCGGAATAGTGTTCCCCAATAATTTTTTTTCGCAAATTTTCTACCATTTTCGGAAAAAGGAGCAAAGTCCTTTTTAAAATTTCAAAAGTCGAAATTTGGAATAATGTTGCCTATTGTCAAAAAAACACACTTTTGAATATTGGACATTCATAGGAATAGCCGGAATAGTGTTCCCCAATAATTTTTTTTCGCAAATTTTCTACCATTTTCGGAAAAAGGAGCAAAGTCCTTTTTAAAATTTCAAAAGTCCAAATTTGGAAGAATGTCGCCTATTGTCAAAAAAACACACTTTTGAATATTGGACATTCATAGGAATGGCCGCAATAGTGTTCCCCAATAATTTTTTTTCGCAAATTTTCTACCATTTTCGGAAAAAGGAGCAAAGTCCTTTTTAAAATTTCAAAAGTCGAAATTTGGAATAATGTTGCCTATTGTCAAAAAAACACACTTTTGAATATTGGACATTCATAGGAATGGCCGCAATAGTGTTCCCCAATAATTTTTTTACGCAAATTTTCTACCATTTTCGGAAAAAGGAGCAAAGTCCTTTTTAAAATTTCAAAAGTCGAAATTTGGAATAATGTTGCCTATTGTCAAAAAAACACACTTTTGAATATTGGACATTCATAGGAATGGCCGGAATAGTGTTCCCCAATAATTTTTTTTCGCAAATTTTCTACCATTTTCGGAAAAAGGAGCAAAGTCCTTTTTAAAATTTCAAAAGTCGAAATTTGGAATAATGTTGCCTATTGTCAAAAAAACACACTTTTGAATATTGGACATTCATAGGAATGGCCGGAATAGTGTTCCCCAATAATTTTTTTTCGCAAATTTTCTACCATTTTCGGAAAAAGGAGCAAAGTCCTTTTTAAAATTTCAAAAGTCGAAATTTGGAATAATGTTGCCTATTGTCAAAAAAACACACTTTTGAATATTGGACATTCATAGGAATGGCCGGAATAGTGTTCCCCAATAATTTTTTTTCGCAAATTTTCTACCATTTTCGGAAAAAGGAGCAAAGTCCTTTTTAAAATTTCAAAAGTCGAAATTTGGAATAATGTTGCCTATTGTCAAAAAAACACACTTTTGAATATTGGACATTCATAGGAATGGCCGGAATAGTGTTCCCCAATAATTTTTTTTCGCAAATTTTCTACCATTTTCGGAAAAAGGAGCAAAGTCTTTTTTAAAATTTCAAAAGTCCAAATTTGGAAGAATGTCGCCTATTGTCAAAAAAACACACTTTTGAATATTGGACATTCATAGGAATGGCCGCAATAGTGTTCCCCAATAATTTTTTTTCGCAAATTTTCTACCATTTTCGGAAAAAGGAGCAAAGTCCTTTTTAAAATTTCAAAAGTCGAAATTTGGAATAATGTTGCCTATTGTCAAAAAAACACACTTTTGAATATTGGACATTCATAGGAATGGCCGGAATAGTGTTCCCCAATAATTTTTTTTCGCAAATTTTCTACCATTTTCGGAAAAAGGAGCAAAGTCCTTTTTAAAATTTCAAAAGTCGAAATTTGGAATAATGTTGCCTATTGTCAAAAAAACACACTTTTGAATATTGGACATTCATAGGAATAGCCGGAATAGTGTTCCCCAATAATTTTTTTTCGCAAATTTTCTACCATTTTCGGAAAAAGGAGCAAAGTCCTTTTTAAAATTTCAAAAGTCCAAATTTGGAAGAATGTCGCCTATTGTCAAAAAAACACACTTTTGAATATTGGACATTCATAGGAATGGCCGCAATAGTGTTCCCCAATAATTTTTTTTCGCAAATTTTCTACCATTTTCGGAAAAAGGAGCAAAGTCCTTTTTAAAATTTCAAAAGTCGAAATTTGGAATAATGTTGCCTATTGTCAAAAAAACACACTTTTGAATATTGGACATTCATAGGAATGGCCGCAATAGTGTTCCCCAATAATTTTTTTACGCAAATTTTCTACCATTTTCGGAAAAAGGAGCAAAGTCCTTTTTAAAATTTCAAAAGTCGAAATTTGGAATAATGTTGCCTATTGTCAAGAAAACACACTTTTGAATATTGGACATTCATAGGAATGGCCGGAATAGTGTTCCCCAATAATTTTTTTTCGCAAATTTTCTACCATTTTCGGAAAAAGGAGCAAAGTCCTTTTTAAAATTTCAAAAGTCGAAATTTGGAATAATGTTGCCTATTGTCAAAAAAACACACTTTTGAATATTGGACATTCATAGGAATGGCCGGAATAGTGTTCCCCAATAATTTTTTTTCGCAAATTTTCTACCATTTTCGGAAAAAGGAGCAAAGTCCTTTTTAAAATTTCAAAAGTCGAAATTTGGAATAATGTTGCCTATTGTCAAAAAAACACACTTTTGAATATTGGACATTCATAGGAATGGCCGGAATAGTGTTCCCCAATAATTTTTTTTCGCAAATTTTCTACCATTTTCGGAAAAAGGAGCAAAGTCCTTTTTAAAATTTCAAAAGTCGAAATTTGGAATAATGTTGCCTATTGTCAAAAAAACACACTTTTAAATATTGGACATTCATAGGAATGGCCGGAATAGTGTTCCCCAATAATTTTTTTTCGCAAATTTTCTACCATTTTCGGAAAAAGGAGCAAAGTCTTTTTTAAAATTTCAAAAGTCCAAATTTGGAAGAATGTCGCCTATTGTCAAAAAAACACACTTTTGAATATTGGACATTCATAGGAATGGCCGCAATAGTGTTCCCCAATAATTTTTTTTCGCAAATTTTCTACCATTTTCGGAAAAAGGAGCAAAGTCCTTTTTAAAATTTCAAAAGTCGAAATTTGGAATAATGTTGCCTATTGTCAAAAAAACACACTTTTGAATATTGGACATTCATAGGAATGGCCGGAATAGTGTTCCCCAATAATTTTTTTTCGCAAATTTTCTACCATTTTCGGAAAAAGGAGCAAAGTCCTTTTTAAAATTTCAAAAGTCGAAATTTGGAATAATGTTGCCTATTGTCAAAAAAACACACTTTTGAATATTGGACATTCATAGGAATAGCCGGAATAGTGTTCCCCAATAATTTTTTTTCGCAAATTTTCTACCATTTTCGGAAAAAGGAGCAAAGTCCTTTTTAAAATTTCAAAAGTCCAAATTTGGAAGAATGTCGCCTATTGTCAAAAAAACACACTTTTGAATATTGGACATTCATAGGAATGGCCGCAATAGTGTTCCCCAATAATTTTTTTTCGCAAATTTTCTACCATTTTCGGAAAAAGGAGCAAAGTCCTTTTTAAAATTTCAAAAGTCGAAATTTGGAATAATGTTGCCTATTGTCAAAAAAACACACTTTTGAATATTGGACATTCATAGGAATGGCCGGAATAGTGTTCCCCAATAATTTTTTTTCGCAAATTTTCTACCATTTTCGGAAAAAGGAGCAAAGTCCTTTTTAAAATTTCAAAAGTCGAAATTTGGAATAATGTTGCCTATTGTCAAAAAAACACACTTTTGAATATTGGACATTCATAGGAATGGCCGGAATAGTGTTCCCCAATAATTTTTTTTCGCAAATTTTCTACCATTTTCGGAAAAAGGAGCAAAGTCCTTTTTAAAATTTCAAAAGTCGAAATTTGGAATAATGTTGCCTATTGTCAAAAAAACACACTTTTGAATATTGGACATTCATAGGAATGGCCGGAATAGTGTTCCCCAATAATTTTTTTTCGCAAATTTTCTACCATTTTCGGAAAAAGGAGCAAAGTCCTTTTTAAAATTTCAAAAGTCGAAATTTGGAATAATGTTGCCTATTGTCAAAAAAACACACTTTTGAATATTGGACATTCATAGGAATGGCCGGAATAGTGTTCCCCAATAATTTTTTTTCGCAAATTTTCTACCATTTTCGGAAAAAGGAGCAAAGTCCTTTTTAAAATTTCAAAAGTCGAAATTTGGAATAATGTTGCCTATTGTCAAAAAAACACACTTTTGAATATTGGACATTCATAGGAATGGCCGGAATAGTGTTCCCCAATAATTTTTTTTCGCAAATTTTCTACCATTTTCGGAAAAAGGAGCAAAGTCCTTTTTAAAATTTCAAAAGTCGAAATTTGGAATAATGTTGCCTATTGTCAAAAAAACACACTTTTGAATATTGGACATTCATAGGAATGGCCGGAATAGTGTTCCCCAATAATTTTTTTTCGCAAATTTTCTACCATTTTCGGAAAAAGGAGCAAAGTCCTTTTTAAAATTTCAAAAGTCGAAATTTGGAATAATGTTGCCTATTGTCAAAAAAACACACTTTTGAATATTGGACATTCATAGGAATGGCCGGAATAGTGTTCCCCAATAATTTTTTTTCGCAAATTTTCTACCATTTTCGGAAAAAGGAGCAAAGTCCTTTTTAAAATTTCAAAAGTCGAAATTTGGAATAATGTTGCCTATTGTCAAAAAAACACACTTTTGAATATTGGACATTCATAGGAATGGCCGGAATAGTGTTCCCCAATAATTTTTTTTCGCAAATTTTCTACCATTTTCGGAAAAAGGAGCAAAGTCCTTTTTAAAATTTCAAAAGTCCAAATTTGGAATAATGTTGCCTATTGTCAAAAAAACACACTTTTGAATATTGGACATTCATAGGAATAGCCGGAATAGTGTTCCCCAATAATTTTTTTTCGCAAATTTTCTACCATTTTCGGAAAAAGGAGCAAAGTCCTTTTTAAAATTTCAAAAGTCCAAATTTGGAATAATGTTGCCTATTGTCAAAAAAACACACTTTTGAATATTGGACATTCATAGGAATGGCCGGAATAGTGTTCCCCAATAATTTTTTTTCGCAAATTTTCTACCATTTTCGGAAAAAGGAGCAAAGTCCTTTTTAAAATTTCAAAAGTCGAAATTTGGAATAATGTTGCCTATTGTCAAAAAAACACACTTTTGAATATTGGACATTCATAGGAATGGCCGGAATAGTGTTCCCCAATAATTTTTTTTCGCAAATTTTCTACCATTTTCGGAAAAAGGAGCAAAGTCCTTTTTAAAATTTCAAAAGTCGAAATTTGGAATAATGTTGCCTATTGTCAAAAAAACACACTTTTGAATATTGGACATTCATAGGAATGGCCGGAATAGTGTTCCCCAATAATTTTTTTTCGCCAATTTTCTACCATTTTCGGAAAAAGGAGCAAAGTCCTTTTTAAAATTTCAAAAGTCGAAATTTGGAATAATGTTGCCTATTGTCAAAAAAACACACTTTTGAATATTGGACATTCATAGGAATGGCCGGAATAGTGTTCCCCAATAATTTTTTTTCGCAAATTTTCTACCATTTTCGGAAAAAGGAGCAAAGTCCTTTTTAAAATTTCAAAAGTCGAAATTTGGAATAATGTTGCCTATTGTCAAAAAAACACACTTTTGAATATTGGACATTCATAGGAATGGCCGGAATAGTGTTCCCCAATAATTTTTTTTCGCAAATTTTCTACCATTTTCGGAAAAAGGAGCAAAGTCCTTTTTAAAATTTCAAAAGTCCAAATTTGGAAGAATGTCGCCTATTGTCAAAAAAACACACTTTTGAATATTGGACATTCATAGGAATGGCCGCAATAGTGTTCCCCAATAATTTTTTTTCGCAAATTTTCTACCATTTTCGGAAAAAGGAGCAAAGTCCTTTTTAAAATTTCAAAAGTCCAAATTTGGAAGAATGTCGCCTATTGTCAAAAAAACACACTTTTGAATATTGGACATTCATAGGAATGGCCGGAATAGTGTTCCCCAATAATTTTTTTTCGCAAATTTTCTACCATTTTCGGAAAAAGGAGCAAAGTCCTTTTTAAAATTTCAAAAGTCGAAATTTGGAATAATGTTGCCTATTGTCAAAAAAACACACTTTTGAATATTGGACATTCATAGGAATGGCCGGAATAGTGTTCCCCAATAATTTTTTTTCGCAAATTTTCTACCATTTTCGGAAAAAGGAGCAAAGTCCTTTTTAAAATTTCAAAAGTCCAAATTTGGAAGAATGTCGCCTATTGTCAAAAAAACACACTTTTGAATATTGGACATTCATAGGAATGGCCGCAATAGTGTTCCCCAATAATTTTTTTTCGCAAATTTTCTACCATTTTCGGAAAAAGGAGCAAAGTCCTTTTTAAAATTTCAAAAGTCGAAATTTGGAATAATGTTGCCTATTGTCAAAAAAGCACACTTTTGAATATTGGACATTCATAGGAATGGCCGGAATAGTGTTCCCCAATAATTTTTTTCGCAAATTTTCTACCATTTTCGGAAAAAGGAGCAAAGTCCTTTTTAAAATTTCAAAAGTCCAAATTTGGAAGAATGTCGCCTATTGTCAAAAAAAACACACTTTTGAATATTGGACATTCATAGGAATGGCCGGAATAGTGTTCCCCAATAATTTTTTTTCGCAAATTTTCTACCATTTTCGGAAAAAGGAGCAAAGTCCTTTTTAAAATTTCAAAAGTCGAAATTTGGAATAATGTTGCCTATTGTCAAAAAAACACACTTTTGAATATTGGACATTCATAGGAATGGCCGGAATAGTGTTCCCCAATAATTTTTTTTCGCAAATTTTCTACCATTTTCGGAAAAAGGAGCAAAGTCCTTTTTAAAATTTCAAAAGTCGAAATTTGGAATAATGTTGCCTATTGTCAAAAAAACACACTTTTGAATATTGGACATTCATAGGAATGGCCGGAATAGTGTTCCCCAATAATTTTTTTTCGCAAATTTTCTACCATTTTCGGAAAAAGGAGCAAAGTCCTTTTTAAAATTTCAAAAGTCCAAATTTGGAAGAATGTCGCCTATTGTCAAAAAAACACACTTTTGAATATTGGACATTCATAGGAATGGCCGCAATAGTGTTCCCCAATAATTTTTTTTCGCAAATTTTCTACCATTTTCGGAAAAAGGAGCAAAGTCCTTTTTAAAATTTCAAAAGTCCAAATTTGGAATAATGTTGCCTATTGTCAAAAAAACACACTTTTGAATATTGGACATTCATAGGAATAGCCGGAATAGTGTTCCCCAATAATTTTTTTTCGCAAATTTTCTACCATTTTCGGAAAAAGGAGCAAAGTCCTTTTTAAAATTTCAAAAGTCCAAATTTGGAATAATGTTGCCTATTGTCAAAAAAACACACTTTTGAATATTGGACATTCATAGGAATGGCCGGAATAGTGTTCCCCAATAATTTTTTTCGCAAATTTTCTACCATTTTCGGAAAAAGGAGCAAAGTCCTTTTTAAAATTTCAAAAGTCGAAATTTGGAATAATGTTGCCTATTGTCAAAAAAACACACTTTTGAATATTGGACATTCATAGGAATGGCCGGAATAGTGTTCCCCAATAATTTTTTTTCGCAAATTTTCTACCATTTTCGGAAAAAGGAGCAAAGTCCTTTTTAAAATTTCAAAAGTCGAAATTTGGAATAATGTTGCCTATTGTCAAAAAAACACACTTTTGAATATTGGACATTCATAGGAATGGCCGGAATAGTGTTCCCCAATAATTTTTTTTCGCAAATTTTCTACCATTTTCGGAAAAAGGAGCAAAGTCCTTTTTAAAATTTCAAAAGTCGAAATTTGGAATAATGTTGCCTATTGTCAAAAAAACACACTTTTGAATATTGGACATTCATAGGAATGGCCGGAATAGTGTTCCCCAATAATTTTTTTTCGCAAATTTTCTACCATTTTCGGAAAAAGGAGCAAAGTCCTTTTTAAAATTTCAAAAGTCGAAATTTGGAATAATGTTGCCTATTGTCAAAAAAACACACTTTTGAATATTGGACATTCATAGGAATGGCCGGAATAGTGTTCCCCAATAATTTTTTTTCGCAAATTTTCTACCATTTTCGGAAAAAGGAGCAAAGTCCTTTTTAAAATTTCAAAAGTCCAAATTTGGAAGAATGTCGCCTATTGTCAAAAAAACACACTTTTGAATATTGGACATTCATAGGAATGGCCGCAATAGTGTTCCCCAATAATTTTTTTTCGCAAATTTTCTACCATTTTCGGAAAAAGGAGCAAAGTCCTTTTTAAAATTTCAAAAGTCCAAATTTGGAAGAATGTCGCCTATTGTCAAAAAAACACACTTTTGAATATTGGACATTCATAGGAATGGCCGGAATAGTGTTCCCCAATAATTTTTTTTCGCAAATTTTCTACCATTTTCGGAAAAAGGAGCAAAGTCCTTTTTAAAATTTCAAAAGTCGAAATTTGGAATAATGTTGCCTATTGTCAAAAAAACACACTTTTGAATATTGGACATTCATAGGAATGGCCGGAATAGTGTTCCCCAATAATTTTTTTTCGCAAATTTTCTACCATTTTCGGAAAAAGGAGCAAAGTCCTTTTTAAAATTTCAAAAGTCCAAATTTGGAAGAATGTCGCCTATTGTCAAAAAAACACACTTTTGAATATTGGACATTCATAGGAATGGCCGCAATAGTGTTCCCCAATAATTTTTTTTCGCAAATTTTCTACCATTTTCGGAAAAAGGAGCAAAGTCCTTTTTAAAATTTCAAAAGTCGAAATTTGGAATAATGTTGCCTATTGTCAAAAAAGCACACTTTTGAATATTGGACATTCATAGGAATGGCCGGAATAGTGTTCCCCAATAATTTTTTTCGCAAATTTTCTACCATTTTCGGAAAAAGGAGCAAAGTCCTTTTTAAAATTTCAAAAGTCCAAATTTGGAAGAATGTCGCCTATTGTCAAAAAAAACACACTTTTGAATATTGGACATTCATAGGAATGGCCGGAATAGTGTTCCCCAATAATTTTTTTTCGCAAATTTTCTACCATTTTCGGAAAAAGGAGCAAAGTCCTTTTTAAAATTTCAAAAGTCGAAATTTGGAATAATGTTGCCTATTGTCAAAAAAACACACTTTTGAATATTGGACATTCATAGGAATGGCCGGAATAGTGTTCCCCAATAATTTTTTTTCGCAAATTTTCTACCATTTTCGGAAAAAGGAGCAAAGTCCTTTTTAAAATTTCAAAAGTCGAAATTTGGAATAATGTTGCCTATTGTCAAAAAAACACACTTTTGAATATTGGACATTCATAGGAATGGCCGGAATAGTGTTCCCCAATAATTTTTTTTCGCAAATTTTCTACCATTTTCGGAAAAAGGAGCAAAGTCCTTTTTAAAATTTCAAAAGTCCAAATTTGGAAGAATGTCGCCTATTGTCAAAAAAACACACTTTTGAATATTGGACATTCATAGGAATGGCCGCAATAGTGTTCCCCAATAATTTTTTTTCGCAAATTTTCTACCATTTTCGGAAAAAGGAGCAAAGTCCTTTTTAAAATTTCAAAAGCCGAAATTTGGAATAATGTTGCCTATTGTCTAAAAAACACACTTTTGAATATTGGACATTCATAGGAATGGCCGCAATAGTGTTCCCCAATAATTTTTTTTCGCAAATTTTCTACCATTTTCGGAAAAAGGAGCAAAGTCCTTTTTAAAATTTCAAAAGTCGAAATTTGGAATAATGTTGCCTATTGTCAAAAAAACACACTTTTGAATATTGGACATTCATAGGAATGGCCGGAATAGTGTTCCCCAATAATTTTTTTTCGCAAATTTTCTACCATTTTCGGAAAAAGGAGCAAAGTCCTTTTTAAAATTTCAAAAGTCCAAATTTGGAAGAATGTCGCCTATTGTCAAAAAAACACACTTTTGAATATTGGACATTCATAGGAATGGCCGCAATAGTGTTCCCCAATAATTTTTTTTCGCAAATTTTCTACCATTTTCGGAAAAAGGAGCAAAGTCCTTTTTAAAATTTCAAAAGTCGAAATTTGGAATAATGTTGCCTATTGTCTAAAAAACACACTTTTGAATATTGGACATTCATAGGAATGGCCGCAATAGTGTTCCCCAATAATTTTTTTTCGCAAATTTTCTACCATTTTCGGAAAAAGGAGCAAAGTCCTTTTTAAAATTTCAAAAGTCGAAATTTGGAATAATGTTGCCTATTGTCAAAAAAAACACACTTTTGAATATTGGACATTCATAGGAATGGCCGGAATAGTGTTCCCCAATAATTTTTTTTCGCAAATTTTCTACCATTTTCGGAAAAAGGAGCAAAGTCCTTTTTAAAATTTCAAAAGTCGAAATTTGGAATAATGTTGCCTATTGTCAAAAAAAACACACTTTTGAATATTGGACATTCATAGGAATGGCCGGAATAGTGTTCCCCAATAATTTTTTTTCGCAAATTTTCTACCATTTTCGGAAAAAGGAGCAAAGTCCTTTTTAAAATTTCAAAAGTCCAAATTTGAAAGAATGTCGCCTATTGTCAAAAAAACACACTTTTGAATATTGGACATTCATAGGAATGGCCGCAATAGTGTTCCCCAATAATTTTTTTTCGCAAATTTTCTACCATTTTCGGAAAAAGGAGCAAAGTCCTTTTTAAAATTTCAAAAGTCGAAATTTGGAATAATGTTGCCTATTGTCAAAAAAACACACTTTTGAATATTGGACATTCATAGGAATGGCCGCAATAGTGTTCCCCAATAATTTTTTTTCGCAAATTTTCTACCATTTTCGGAAAAAGGAGCAAAGTCCTTTTTAAAATTTCAAAAGTCGAAATTTGGAATAATGTCGCCTATTGTCAAAAAAACACACTTTTGAATATTGGACTTTCATAGGAATGGCCGCAATAGTGTTCCCCAATAATTTTTTTTCGCAAATTTTCTACCATTTTCGGAAAAAGGAGCAAAGTCCTTTTTAAAATTTCAAAAGTCGAAATTTGGAATAATGTTGCCTATTGTCAAAAAAACACACTTTTGAATATTGGACATTCATAGGAATGGCCGGAATAGTGTTCCCCAATAATTTTTTTTCGCAAATTTTCTACCATTTTCGGAAAAAGGAGCAAAGTCCTTTTTAAAATTTCAAAAGTCGAAATTTGGAATAATGTTGCCTATTGTCAAAAAAACACACTTTTGAATATTGGACATTCATAGGAATGGCCGGAATAGTGTTCCCCAATAATTTTTTTTCGCAAATTTTCTACCATTTTCGGAAAAAGGAGCAAAGTCCTTTTTAAAATTTCAAAAGTCGAAATTTGGAATAATGTTGCCTATTGTCAAAAAAACACACTTTTGAATATTGGACATTCATAGGAATGGCCGGAATAGTGTTCCCCAATAATTTTTTTTCGCAAATTTTCTACCATTTTCGGAAAAAGGAGCAAAGTCCTTTTTAAAATTTCAAAAGTCGAAATTTGGAATAATGTTGCCTATTGTCAAAAAAACACACTTTTGAATATTGGACATTCATAGGAATGGCCGGAATAGTGTTCCCCAATAATTTTTTTTCGCAAATTTTCTACCATTTTCGGAAAAAGGAGCAAAGTCCTTTTTAAAATTTCAAAAGTCGAAATTTGGAATAATGTTGCCTATTGTCAAAAAAACACACTTTTGAATATTGGACATTCATAGGAATGGCCGGAATAGTGTTCCCCAATAATTTTTTTTCGCAAATTTTCTACCATTTTCGGAAAAAGGAGCAAAGTCCTTTTTAAAATTTCAAAAGTCGAAATTTGGAATAATGTTGCCTATTGTCAAAAAAACACACTTTTGAATATTGGACATTCATAGGAATGGCCGGAATAGTGTTCCCCAATAATTTTTTTTCGCAAATTTTCTACCATTTTCGGAAAAAGGAGCAAAGTCCTTTTTAAAATTTCAAAAGTCGAAATTTGGAAGAATGTCGCCTATTGTCAAAAAAACACACTTTTGAATATTGGACATTCATAGGAATGGCCGCAATAGTGTTCCCCAATAATTTTTTTTCGCAAATTTTCTACCATTTTCGGAAAAAGGAGCAAAGTCCTTTTTAAAATTTCAAAAGTCGAAATTTGGAATAATGTTGCCTATTGTCAAAAAAACACACTTTTGAATATTGGACATTCATAGGAATGGCCGGAATAGTGTTCCCCAATAATTTTTTTTCGCAAATTTTCTACCATTTTCGGAAAAAGGAGCAAAGTCCTTTTTAAAATTTCAAAAGTCCAAATTTGGAAGAATGTCGCCTATTGTCAAAAAAACACACTTTTGAATATTGGACATTCATAGGAATGGCCGCAATAGTGTTCCCCAATAATTTTTTTACGCAAATTTTCTACCATTTTCGGAAAAAGGAGCAAAGTCCTTTTTAAAATTTCAAAAGTCGAAATTTGGAATAATGTTGCCTATTGTCAAAAAAACACACTTTTGAATATTGGACATTCATAGGAATGGCCGGAATAGTGTTCCCCAATAATTTTTTTTCGCAAATTTTCTACCATTTTCGGAAAAAGGAGCAAAGTCCTTTTTAAAATTTCAAAAGTCGAAATTTGGAATAATGTTGCCTATTGTCAAAAAAACACACTTTTGAATATTGGACATTCATAGGAATGGCCGGAATAGTGTTCCCCAATAATTTTTTTTCGCAAATTTTCTACCATTTTCGGAAAAAGGAGCAAAGTCCTTTTTAAAATTTCAAAAGTCGAAATTTGGAATAATGTTGCCTATTGTCAAAAAAACACACTTTTGAATATTGGACATTCATAGGAATGGCCGGAATAGTGTTCCCCAATAATTTTTTTTCGCAAATTTTCTACCATTTTCGGAAAAAGGAGCAAAGTCCTTTTTAAAATTTCAAAAGTCGAAATTTGGAATAATGTTGCCTATTGTCAAAAAAACACACTTTTGAATATTGGACATTCATAGGAATGGCCGGAATAGTGTTCCCCAATAATTTTTTTTCGCAAATTTTCTACCATTTTCGGAAAAAGGAGCAAAGTCCTTTTTAAAATTTCAAAAGTCGAAATTTGGAATAATGTTGCCTATTGTCAAAAAAACACACTTTTGAATATTGGACATTCATAGGAATGGCCGGAATAGTGTTCCCCAATAATTTTTTTTCGCAAATTTTCTACCATTTTCGGAAAAAGGAGCAAAGTCCTTTTTAAAATTTCAAAAGTCGAAATTTGGAAGAATGTCGCCTATTGTCAAAAAAACACACTTTTGAATATTGGACATTCATAGGAATGGCCGCAATAGTGTTCCCCAATAATTTTTTTTCGCAAATTTTCTACCATTTTCGGAAAAAGGAGCAAAGTCCTTTTTAAAATTTCAAAAGTCGAAATTTGGAATAATGTTGCCTATTGTCAAAAAAACACACTTTTGAATATTGGACATTCATAGGAATGGCCGGAATAGTGTTCCCCAATAATTTTTTTTCGCAAATTTTCTACCATTTTCGGAAAAAGGAGCAAAGTCCTTTTTAAAATTTCAAAAGTCCAAATTTGGAAGAATGTCGCCTATTGTCAAAAAAACACACTTTTGAATATTGGACATTCATAGGAATGGCCGCAATAGTGTTCCCCAATAATTTTTTTACGCAAATTTTCTACCATTTTCGGAAAAAGGAGCAAAGTCCTTTTTAAAATTTCAAAAGTCGAAATTTGGAATAATGTTGCCTATTGTCAAAAAAACACACTTTTGAATATTGGACATTCATAGGAATGGCCGGAATAGTGTTCCCCAATAATTTTTTTTCGCAAATTTTCTACCATTTTCGGAAAAAGGAGCAAAGTCCTTTTTAAAATTTCAAAAGTCGAAATTTGGAATAATGTTGCCTATTGTCAAAAAAACACACTTTTGAATATTGGACATTCATAGGAATGGCCGGAATAGTGTTCCCCAATAATTTTTTTTCGCAAATTTTCTACCATTTTCGGAAAAAGGAGCAAAGTCCTTTTTAAAATTTCAAAAGTCGAAATTTGGAATAATGTTGCCTATTGTCAAAAAAACACACTTTTGAATATTGGACATTCATAGGAATGGCCGGAATAGTGTTCCCCAATAATTTTTTTTCGCAAATTTTCTACCATTTTCGGAAAAAGGAGCAAAGTCCTTTTTAAAATTTCAAAAGTCGAAATTTGGAATAATGTTGCCTATTGTCAAAAAAACACACTTTTGAATATTGGACATTCATAGGAATGGCCGGAATAGTGTTCCCCAATAATTTTTTTTCGCAAATTTTCTACCATTTTCGGAAAAAGGAGCAAAGTCTTTTTTAAAATTTCAAAAGTCCAAATTTGGAAGAATGTCGCCTATTGTCAAAAAAACACACTTTTGAATATTGGACATTCATAGGAATGGCCGCAATAGTGTTCCCCAATAATTTTTTTTCGCAAATTTTCTACCATTTTCGGAAAAAGGAGCAAAGTCCTTTTTAAAATTTCAAAAGTCGAAATTTGGAATAATGTTGCCTATTGTCAAAAAAACACACTTTTGAATATTGGACATTCATAGGAATGGCCGGAATAGTGTTCCCCAATAATTTTTTTTCGCAAATTTTCTACCATTTTCGGAAAAAGGAGCAAAGTCCTTTTTAAAATTTCAAAAGTCGAAATTTGGAATAATGTTGCCTATTGTCAAAAAAACACACTTTTGAATATTGGACATTCATAGGAATAGCCGGAATAGTGTTCCCCAATAATTTTTTTTCGCAAATTTTCTACCATTTTCGGAAAAAGGAGCAAAGTCCTTTTTAAAATTTCAAAAGTCCAAATTTGGAAGAATGTCGCCTATTGTCAAAAAAACACACTTTTGAATATTGGACATTCATAGGAATGGCCGCAATAGTGTTCCCCAATAATTTTTTTTCGCAAATTTTCTACCATTTTCGGAAAAAGGAGCAAAGTCCTTTTTAAAATTTCAAAAGTCGAAATTTGGAATAATGTTGCCTATTGTCAAAAAAACACACTTTTGAATATTGGACATTCATAGGAATGGCCGGAATAGTGTTCCCCAATAATTTTTTTTCGCAAATTTTCTACCATTTTCGGAAAAAGGAGCAAAGTCCTTTTTAAAATTTCAAAAGTCGAAATTTGGAATAATGTTGCCTATTGTCAAAAAAACACACTTTTGAATATTGGACATTCATAGGAATGGCCGGAATAGTGTTCCCCAATAATTTTTTTTCGCAAATTTTCTACCATTTTCGGAAAAAGGAGCAAAGTCCTTTTTAAAATTTCAAAAGTCGAAATTTGGAATAATGTTGCCTATTGTCAAAAAAACACACTTTTGAATATTGGACATTCATAGGAATGGCCGGAATAGTGTTCCCCAATAATTTTTTTTCGCAAATTTTCTACCATTTTCGGAAAAAGGAGCAAAGTCCTTTTTAAAATTTCAAAAGTCGAAATTTGGAAGAATGTCGCCTATTGTCAAAAAAACACACTTTTGAATATTGGAAATTCATAGGAATGGCCGGAATAGTGTTCCCCAATAATTTTTTTTCGCAAATTTTCTACCATTTTCGGAAAAAGGAGCAAAGTCCTTTTTAAAATTTCAAAAGTCCAAACTTGGAAGAATGTCGCCTATTGTCAAAAAAACACACTTTTGAATATTAGACATTCATAGGAATGGCCGGAATAGTGTTCCCCAATAATTTTTTTTCGCAAATTTTCTACCATTTTCGGAAAAAGGAGCAAAGTCCTTTTTAAAATTTCAAAAGTCGAAATTTGGAAGAATGTCGCCTATTGTCAAAAAAACACACTTTTGAATATTGGACATTCATAGGAATGGCCGGAATAGTGTTCTCCAATAATTTTTTTTCGCAAATTTTCTACCATTTTCGGAAAAAGGAGCAAAGTCCTTTTTAAAATTTCAAAAGTCGAAATTTGGAATAATGTTGCCTATTGTCAAAAAAACACACTTTTGAATATTGGACATTCATAGGAATGGCCGGAATAGTGTTCCCCAATAATTTTTTTTCGCAAATTTTCTACCATTTTCGGAAAAAGGAGCAAAGTCCTTTTTAAAATTTCAAAAGTCCAAATTTGGAAGAATGTCGCCTATTGTCAAAAAAACACACTTTTGAATATTGGACATTCATAGGAATGGCCGGAATAGTGTTCCCCAATAATTTTTTTTCGCAAATTTTCTACCATTTTCGGAAAAAGGAGCAAAGTCCTTTTTAAAATTTCAAAAGTCCAAATTTGGAAGAATGTCGCCTATTGTCAAAAAAACACACTTTTGAATATTGGACATTCATAGGAATGGCCGGAATAGTGTTCCCCAATAATTTTTTTTCGCAAATTTTCTACCATTTTCGGAAAAAGGAGCAAAGTCCTTTTTAAAATTTCAAAAGTCCAAATTTGGAAGAATGTCGCCTATTGTCAAAAAAACACACTTTTGAATATTGGACATTCATAGGAATGGCCGGAATAGTGTTCCCCAATAATTTTTTTTCGCAAATTTTCTACCATTTTCGGAAAAAGGAGCAAAGTCCTTTTTAAAATTTCAAAAGTCCAAATTTGGAAGAATGTCGCCTATTGTCAAAAAAACACACTTTTGAATATTGGACATTCATAGGAATGGCCGGAATAGTGTTCCCCAATAATTTTTTTTCGCAAATTTTCTACCATTTTCGGAAAAAGGAGCAAAGTCCTTTTTAAAATTTCAAAAGTCCAAATTTGGAAGAATGTCGCCTATTGTCAAAAAAACACACTTTTGAATATTGGACATTCATAGGAATGGCCGGAATAGTGTTCCTCAATAATTTTTTTTCGCAAATTTTCTACCATTTTCGGAAAAAGGAGCAAAGTCCTTTTTAAAATTTCAAAAGTCCAAATTTGGTAGAATGTCGCCTATTGTCAAAAAAACACACTTTTGAATATTGGACATTCATAGGAATGGCCGGAATAGTGTTCCCCAATAATTTTTTTTCGCAAATTTTCTACCATTTTCGGAAAAAGGAGCAAAGTCCTTTTTAAAATTTCAAAAGTCCAAATTTGGAAGAATGTCGCCTATTGTCAAAAAAACACACTTTTGAATATTGGACATTCATAGGAATGGCCGGAATAGTGTTCCTCAATAATTTTTTTTCGCAAATTTTCTACCATTTTCGGAAAAAGGAGCAAAGTCCTTTTTAAAATTTCAAAAGTCGAAATTTGGAATAATGTTGCCTATTGTCAAAAAAACACAATTTTGAATATTGGACATTCATAGGAATGGCCGGAATAGTGTTCCCCAATAATTTTTTTTCGCAAATTTTCTACCATTTTCGGAAAAAGGAGCAAAGTCCTTTTTAAAATTTCAAAAGTCCAAATTTGGAAGAATGTCGCCTATTGTCAAAAAAACACACTTTTGAATATTGGACATTCATAGGAATGGCCGCAATAGTGTTCCCCAATAATTTTTTTTCGCAAATTTTCTACCATTTTCGGAAAAAGGAGCAAAGTCCTTTTTAAAATTTCAAAAGTCGAAATTTGGAATAATGTTGCCTATTGTCAAAAAAACACACTTTTGAATATTGGACATTCATAGGAATGGCCGGAATAGTGTTCCCCAATAATTTTTTTTCGCAAATTTTCTACCATTTTCGGAAAAAGGAGCAAAGTCCTTTTTAAAATTTCAAAAGTCCAAATTTGGAAGAATGTCGCCTATTGTCAAAAAAACACACTTTTGAATATTGGACATTCATAGGAATGGCCGGAATAGTGTCCCCCAATAATTTTTTTTCGCAAATTTTCTACCATTTTCGGAAAAAGGAGCAAAGTCCTTTTTAAAATTTCAAAAGTCGAAATTTGGAATAATGTTGCCTATTGTCAAAAAAACACACTTTTGAATATTGGACATTCATAGGAATGGCCGGAATAGTGTTCCCCAATAATTTTTTTTCGCAAATTTTCTACCATTTTCGGAAAAAGGAGCAAAGTCCTTTTTAAAATTTCAAAAGTCGAAATTTGGAATAATGTTGCCTATTGTCAAAAAAACACACTTTTGAATATTGGACATTCATAGGAATGGCCGGAATAGTGTTCCCCAATAATTTTTTTTCGCAAATTTTCTACCATTTTCGGAAAAAGGAGCAAAGTCCTTTTTAAAATTTCAAAAGTCCAAATTTGGAAGAATGTCGCCTATTGTCAAAAAAACACACTTTTGAATATTGGACATTCATAGGAATGGCCGGAATAGTGTTCCCCAATAATTTTTTTTCGCAAATTTTCTACCATTTTCGGAAAAAGGAGCAAAGTCCTTTTTAAAATTTCAAAAGTCCAAATTTGGAAGAATGTCGCCTATTGTCAAAAAAACACACTTTTGAATATTGGACATTCATAGGAATGGCCGGAATAGTGTTCCTCAATAATTTTTTTTCGCAAATTTTCTACCATTTTCGGAAAAAGGAGCAAAGTCCTTTTTAAAATTTCAAAAGTCGAAATTTGGAATAATGTTGCCTATTGTCAAAAAAACACACTTTTGAATATTGGACATTCATAGGAATGGCCGGAATAGTGTTCCCCAATAATTTTTTTTCGCAAATTTTCTACCATTTTCGGAAAAAGGAGCAAAGTCCTTTTTAAAATTTCAAAAGTCGAAATTTGGAATAATGTTGCCTATTGTCAAAAAAACACACTTTTGAATATTGGACATTCATAGGAATGGCCGGAATAGTGTTCCCCAATAATTTTTTTTCGCAAATTTTCTACCATTTTCGGAAAAAGGAGCAAAGTCCTTTTTAAAATTTCAAAAGTCGAAATTTGGAATAATGTTGCCTATTGTCAAAAAAACACACTTTTGAATATTGGACATTCATAGGAATGGCCGGAATAGTGTTCCCCAATAATTTTTTTTCGCAAATTTTCTACCATTTTCGGAAAAAGGAGCAAAGTCCTTATTAAAATTTCAAAAGTCGAAATTTGGAATAATGTTGCCTATTGTCAAAAAAACACACTTTTGAATATTGGACATTCATAGGAATGGCCGGAATAGTGTTCCCCAATAATTTTTTTTCGCAAATTTTCTACCATTTTCGGAAAAAGGAGCAAAGTCCTTTTTAAAATTTCAAAAGTCGAAATTTGGAATAATGTTGCCTATTGTCAAAAAAACACACTTTTGAATATTGGACATTCATAGGAATGGCCGGAATAGTGTTCCCCAATAATTTTTTTTCGCAAATTTTCTACCATTTTCGGAAAAAGGAGCAAAGTCCTTTTTAAAATTTCAAAAGTCGAAATTTGGAATAATGTTGCCTATTGTCAAAAAAACACACTTTTGAATATTGGACATTCATAGGAATGGCCGGAATAGTGTTCCCCAATAATTTTTTTTCGCAAATTTTCTACCATTTTCGGAAAAAGGAGCAAAGTCCTTTTTAAAATTTCAAAAGTCGAAATTTGGAAGAATGTCGCCTATTGTCAAAAAAACACACTTTTGAATATTGGACATTCATAGGAATGGCCGGCATAGTGTTCCCTAATAATTTTTTTTCGCAAATTTTCTACCATTTTCGGAAAAAGGAGCAAAGTCCTTTTTAAAATTTCAAAAGTCCAAATTTGGAATAATGTTGCCTATTGTCAAAAAAACACACTTTTGAATATTGGACATTCATAGGAATGGCCGGAATAGTGTTCCCCAATAATTTTTTTTCGCAAATTTTCTACCATTTTCGGAAAAAGGAGCAAAGTCCTTTTTAAAATTTCAAAAGTCGAAATTTGGAATAATGTTGCCTATTGTCAAAAAAAACACACTTTTGAATATTGGACATTCATAGGAATGGCCGGAATAGTGTTCCCCAATAATTTTTTTTCGCAAATTTTCTACCATTTTCGGAAAGAGGAGCAAAGTCCTTTTTAAAATTTCAAAAGTCGAAATTTGGAATAATGTTGCCTATTGTCAAAAAAACACACTTTTGAATATTGGACATTCATAGGAATGGCCGGAATAGTGTTCCCCAATAATTTTTTTTCGCAAATTTTCTACCATTTTCGGAAAAAGGAGCAAAGTCCTTTTTAAAATTTCAAAAGTCCAAATTTGGAAGAATGTCGCCTATTGTCAAAAAAACACACTTTTGAATATTGGACATTCATAGGAATGGCCGCAATAGTGTTCCCCAATAATTTTTTTTCGCAAATTTTCTACCATTTTCGGAAAAAGGAGCAAAGTCCTTTTTAAAATTTCAAAAGTCGAAATTTGGAATAATGTTGCCTATTGTCAAAAAAAACACACTTTTGAATATTGGACATTCATAGGAATGGCCGGAATAGTGTTCCCCAATAATTTCTTTTCGCAAATTTTCTACCATTTTCGGAAAAAGGAGCAAAGTCCTTTTTAAAATTTCAAAAGTCCAAATTTGGAAGAATGTCGCCTATTGTCAAAAAAACACACTTTTGAATATTGGACATTCATAGGAATGGCCGGAATAGTGTTCCCCAATAATTTTTTTTTGCAAATTTTCTACCATTTTCGGAAAAAGGAGCAAAGTCCTTTTTAAAATTTCAAAAGTCCAAATTTTTAAGAATGTCGCCTATTGTCAAAAAAACACACTTTTGAATACTCGACATTCATAAGAATGGCCGGAATAGTGTTCCCCAATAATTTTTTTTTGCAAATTTTCTACCATTTTCGGAAAAAAGAGCAAAGTCCTTTTTAAAATTTCAAAAGTCGAAATTTGGAAGAATGTCGCCTATTGTCAAAAAAACACATATTTGAATATTGGACATTCATAGGAATGGCCGGAATAGTGTTCCCCAATAATTTTTTTTTGCAAATTTTCTACCATTTTCGGAAAAAGGAGCAAAGTCCTTTTTAAAATTTCAAAAGTCGAAATTTGGAATAATGTTGCCTATTGTCAAAAAAACACATATTTGAATATTGGACATTCATAGGAATGGCCGGAATAGTGTTCCCCAATAATTTTTTTTCGCAAATTTTCTACCATTTTCGGAAAAAGGAGCAAAGTCCTTTTTAAAATTTCAAAAGTCGAAATTTGGAATAATGTCGCCTATTGTCAAAAAAACACACTTTTGAATACTCGACATTCATAAGAATGGCCGGAATAGTGTTCCCCAATAATTTTTTTTTGCAAATTTTCTACCATTTTCGGAAAAAAGAGCAAAGTCCTTTTTAAAATTTCAAAAGTCGAAATTTGGAAGAATGTCGCCTATTGTCAAAAAAACACATATTTGAATATTGGACATTCATAGGAATGGCCGGAATAGTGTTCCCCAATAATTTTTTTTCGCAAATTTTCTACCATTTTCGGAAAAAGGAGCAAAGTCCTTTTTAAAATTTCAAAAGTCGAAATTTGGAATAATGTTGCCTATTGTCAAAAAAACACACTTTTGAATATTGGACATTCATAGGAATGGCCGGAATAGTGTTCCCCAATAATTTTTTTTCGCAAATTTTCTACCATTTTCGGAAAAAGGAGCAAAGTCCTTTTTAAAATTTCAAAAGTCGAAATTTGGAATAATGTTGCCTATTGTCAAAAAAACACATATTTGAATATTGGACATTCATAGGAATGGCCGCAATAGTGTTCCCCAATAATTTTTTTTCGCAAATTTTCTACCATTTTCGGAAAAAGGAGCAAAGTCCTTTTTAAAATTTCAAAAGTCGAAATTTGGAATAATGTTGCCTATTGTCAAAAAAACACATATTTGAATATTGGACATTCATAGGAATGGCCGGAATAGTGTTCCCCAATAATTTTTTTTCGCAAATTTTCTACCATTTTCGGAAAAAGGAGCAAAGTCCTTTTTAAAATTTCAAAAGTCGAAATTTGGAATAATGTTGCCTATTGTCAAAAAAACACACTTTTGAATATTTGACATTCATAGGAATGGCCGGAATAGTGTTCCCCAATAATTTTTTTTCGCAAATTTTCTACCATTTTCGGAAAAAGGAGCAAAGTCCTTTTTAAAATTTCAAAAGTCGAAATTTGGAATAATGTTGCCTATTGTCAAAAAAACACACTTTTGAATATTGGACATTCATAGGAATGGCCGGAATAGTGTTCCCCAATAATTTTTTTTCGCAAATTTTCTACCATTTTCGGAAAAAGGAGCAAAGTCCTTTTTAAAATTTCAAAAGTCCAAATTTGGAAGAATGTCGCCTATTGTCAAAAAAACACACTTTTGAATATTGGACATTCATAGGAATGGCCGGAATAGTGTTCCTCAATAATTTTTTTTCGCAAATTTTCTACCATTTTCGGAAAAAGGAGCAAAGTCCTTTTTAAAATTTCAAAAGTCCAAATTTGGAAGAATGTCGCCTATTGTCAAAAAAACACACTTTTGAATATTGGACATTCATAGGAATGGCCGGAATAGTGTTCCCCAATAATTTTTTTTCGCAAATTTTCTACCATTTTCGGAAAAAGGAGCAAAGTCCTTTTTAAAATTTCAAAAGTCGAAACTTGGAAGAATGTCGCCTATTGTCAAAAAAACACACTTTTGAATATTGGACATTCATAGGAATGGCCGCAATAGTGTTCCCCAATAATTTTTTTTCGCAAATTTTCTACCATTTTCGGAAAAAGGAGCAAAGTCCTTTTTAAAATTTCAAAAGTCGAAATTTGGAATAATGTTGCCTATTGTCAAAAAAACACACTTTTGAATATTGGACATTCATAGGAATGGCCGGAATAGTGTTCCCCAATAATTTTTTTTCGCAAATTTTCTACCATTTTCGGAAAAAGGAGCATAGTCCTTTTTAAAATTTCAAAAGTCCAAATTTGGAAGAATGTCGCCTATTGTCAAAAAAACACACTTTTGAATATTGGACATTCATAGGAATGGCCGGAATAGTGTTCCCCAATAATTTTTTTTCGCAAATTTTCTACCATTTTCGGAAAAAGGAGCAAAGTCCTTTTTAAAATTTCAAAAGTCGAAATTTGGAATAATGTTGCCTATTGTCAAAAAAACACACTTTTGAATATTGGACATTCATAGGAATGGCCGCAATAGTGTTCCCCAATAATTTTTTTTCGCAAATTTTCTACCATTTTCGGAAAAAGGAGCAAAGTCCTTTTTAAAATTTCAAAAGTCGAAATTTGGAATAATGTTGCCTATTGTCAAAAAAACACACTTTTGAATATTGGACATTCATAGGAATGGCCGCAATAGTGTTCCCCAATAATTTTTTTTCGCAAATTTTCTACCATTTTCGGAAAAAGGAGCAAAGTCCTTTTTAAAATTTCAAAAGTCGAAATTTGGAATAATGTTGCCTATTGTCAAAAAAACACACTTTTGAATATTGGACATTCATAGGAATGGCCGGAATAGTGTTCCCCAATAATTTTTTTTCGCAAATTTTCTACCATTTTCGGAAAAAGGAGCAAAGTCCTTTTTAAAATTTCAAAAGTCCAAATTTGGAAGAATGTCGCCTATTGTCAAAAAAACACACTTTTGAATATTGGACATTCATAGGAATGGCCGGAATAGTGTTCCCCAATAATTTTTTTTCGCAAATTTTCTACCATTTTCGGAAAAAGGAGCAAAGTCCTTTTTAAAATTTCAAAAGTCGAAATTTGGAATAATGTTGCCTATTGTCAAAAAAACACACTTTTGAATATTGGACATTCATAGGAATGGCCGGAATAGTGTTCCCCAATAATTTTTTTTCGCAAATTTTCTACCATTTTCGGAAAAAGGAGCAAAGTCCTTTTTAAAATTTCAAAAGTCGAAATTTGGAATAATGTTGGCTATTGTCAAAAAAACACACTTTTGAATATTGGACATTCATAGGAATGGCCGCAATAGTGTTCCCCAATAATTTTTTTTCGCAAATTTTCTACCATTTTCGGAAAAAGGAGCAAAGTCCTTTTTAAAATTTCAAAAGTCGAAATTTGGAATAATGTTGCCTATTGTCAAAAAAACACACTTTTGAATATTGGACATTCATAGGAATGGCCGCAATAGTGTTCCCCAATAATTTTTTTTCGCAAATTTTCTACCATTTTCGGAAAAAGGAGCAAAGTCCTTTTTAAAATTTCAAAAGTCGAAATTTGGAATAATGTTGCCTATTGTCAAAAAAACACACTTTTGAATATTGGACATTCATAGGAATGGCCGGAATAGTGTTCCCCAATAATTTTTTTTCGCAAATTTTCTACCATTTTCGGAAAAAGGAGCAAAGTCCTTTTTAAAATTTCAAAAGTCGAAATTTGGAATAATGTTGCCTATTGTCAAAAAAACACACTTTTGAATATTGGACATTCATAGGAATGGCCGGAATAGTGTTCCCCAATAATTTTTTTTCGCAAATTTTCTACCATTTTCGGAAAAAGGAGCAAAGTCCTTTTTAAAATTTCAAAAGTCGAAATTTGGAATAATGTTGCCTATTGTCAAAAAAACACACTTTTGAATATTGGACATTCATAGGAATGGCCGCAATAGTGTTCCCCAATAATTTTTTTTCGCCAATTTTCTACCATTTTCGGAAAAAGGAGCAAAGTCCTTTTTAAAATTTCAAAAGTCGAAATTTGGAATAATGTTGCCTATTGTCAAAAAAACACACTTTTGAATATTGGACATTCATAGGAATGGCCGCAATAGTGTTCCCCAATAATTTTTTTTCGCAAATTTTCTACCATTTTCGGAAAAAGGAGCAAAGTCCTTTTTAAAATTTCAAAAGTCGAAATTTGGAATAATGTTGCCTATTGTCAAAAAAACACACTTTTGAATATTGGACATTCATAGGAATGGCCGGAATAGTGTTCCCCAATAATTTTTTTTCGCAAATTTTCTACCATTTTCGGAAAAAGGAGCAAAGTCCTTTTTAAAATTTCAAAAGTCCAAATTTGGAAGAATGTCGCCTATTGTCAAAAAAACACACTTTTGAATATTGGACATTCATAGGAATGGCCGGAATAGTGTTCCCCAATAATTTTTTTTCGCAAATTTTCTACCATTTTCGGAAAAAGGAGCAAAGTCCTTTTTAAAATTTCAAAAGTCGAAATTTGGAATAATGTTGCCTATTGTCAAAAAAACACACTTTTGAATATTGGACATTCATAGGAATGGCCGGAATAGTGTTCCCCAATAATTTTTTTTCGCAAATTTTCTACCATTTTCGGAAAAAGGAGCAAAGTCCTTTTTAAAATTTCAAAAGTCGAAATTTGGAATAATGTTGCCTATTGTCAAAAAAACACACTTTTGAATATTGGACATTCATAGGAATGGCCGGAATAGTGTTCCCCAATAATTTTTTTTCGCAAATTTTCTACCATTTTCGGAAAAAGGAGCAAAGTCCTTTTTAAAATTTCAAAAGTCCAAATTTGGAAGAATGTCGCCTATTGTCAAAAAAACACACTTTTGAATATTGGACATTCATAGGAATGGCCGGAATAGTGTTCCCCAATAATTTTTTTTTGCAAATTTTCTACCATTTTCGGAAAAAGGAGCAAAGTCCTTTTTAAAATTTCAAAAGTCGAAATTTGGAATAATGTTGCCTATTGTCAAAAAAACACACTTTTGAATATTGGACATTCATAGGAATGGCCGGAATAGTGTTCCCCAATAATTTTTTTTCGCAAATTTTCTACCATTTTCGAAAAAAGGAGCAAAGTCCTTTTTAAAATTTCAAAAGTCCAAATTTGGAAGAATGTCGCCTATTGTCAAAAAAACACACTTTTGAATATTGGACATTCATAGGAATGGCCGGAATAGTGTTCCCCAATAATTTTTTTTCGCAAATTTTCTACCATTTTCGGAAAAAGGAGCAAAGTCCTTTTTAAAATTTCAAAAGTCCAAATTTGGAAGAATGTCGCCTATTGTCAAAAAAACACACTTTTGAATATTGGACATTCATAGGAATGGCCGGAATAGTGTTCCCCAATAATTTTTTTTCGCAAATTTTCTACCATTTTCGGAAAAAGGAGCAAAGTCCTTTTTAAAATTTCAAAAGTCCAAATTTGGAAGAATGTCGCCTATTGTCAAAAAAACACACTTTTGAATATTGGACATTCATAGGAATGGCCGGAATAGTGTTCCTCAATAATTTTTTTTTGCAAATTTTCTACCATTTTCGGAAAAAGGAGCAAAGTCCTTTTTAAAATTTCAAAAGTCCAAATTTGGAAGAATGTCGCCTATTGTCAAAAAAACACACTTTTGAATATTGGACATTCATAGGAATGGCCGGAATAGTGTTCCCCAATAATTTTTTTTCGCAAATTTTCTACCATTTTCGGAAAAAGGAGCAAAGTCCTTTTTAAAATTTCAAAAGTCCAAATTTGGAAGAATGTCGCCTATTGTCAAAAAAACACACTTTTGAATATTGGACATTCATAGGAATGGCCGGAATAGTGTTCCCCAATAATTTTTTTTCGCAAATTTTCTACCATTTTCGGAAAAAGGAGCAAAGTCCTTTTTAAAATTTCAAAAGTCCAAATTTGGAAGAATGTCGCCTATTGTCAAAAAAACACACTTTTGAATATTGGACATTCATAGGAATGGCCGCAATAGTGTTCCCCAATAATTTTTTTTCGCAAATTTTCTACCATTTTCGGAAAAAGGAGCAAAGTCCTTTTTAAAATTTCAAAAGTCCAAATTTGGAAGAATGTCGCCTATTGTCAAAAAAACACACTTTTGAATATTGGACATTCATAGGAATGGCCGGAATAGTGTTCCCCAATAATTTTTTTTCGCAAATTTTCTACCATTTTCGGAAAAAGGAGCAAAGTCTTTTTTAAAATTTCAAAAGTCGAAATTTTGAAGAATGTCGCCTATTGTCAATAAAACACACTTTTGAATATTGGACATTCATAGGAATGGCCGGAATAGTGTTCCCCAATAATTTTTTTTCGCAAATTTTCTACCATTTTCGGAAAAAGGAGCAAAGTCCTTTTTAAAATTTCAAAAGTCCAAATTTGGAAGAATGTCGCCTATTGTCAAAAAAACACACTTTTGAATATTGGACATTCATAGGAATGGCCGGAATAGTGTTCCCCAATAATTTTTTTTCGCAAATTTTCTACCATTTTCGGAAAAAGGAGCAAAGTCCTTTTTAAAATTTCAAAAGTCGAAATTTGGAATAATGTTGCCTATTGTCAAAAAAAACACACTTTTGAATATTGGACATTCATAGGAATGGCCGGAATAGTGTTCCCCAATAATTTTTTTTCGCAAATTTTCTACCATTTTCGGAAAAAGGAGCAAAGTCCTTTTTAAAATTTCAAAAGTCCAAATTTGGAAGAATGTCGCCTATTGTCAAAAAAACACACTTTTGAATATTGGACATTCATAGGAATGGCCGGAATAGTGTTCCCCAATAATTTTTTTTCGCAAATTTTCTACCATTTTCGGAAAAAGGAGCAAAGTCCTTTTTAAAATTTCAAAAGTCCAAATTTGGAAGAATGTCGCCTATTGTCAAAAAAACACACTTTTGAATATTGGACATTCATAGGAATGGCCGCAATAGTGTTCCCCAATAATTTTTTTTCGCAAATTTTCTACCATTTTCGGAAAAAGGAGCAAAGTCCTTTTTAAAATTTCAAAAGTCCAAATTTGGAAGAATGTCGCCTATTGTCAAAAAAACACACTTTTGAATATTGGACATTCATAGGAATGGCCGGAATAGTGTTCCCCAATAATTTTTTTTCGCAAATTTTCTACCATTTTCGGAAAAAGGAGCAAAGTCTTTTTTAAAATTTCAAAAGTCGAAATTTGGAAGAATGTCGCCTATTGTCAAAAAAACACACTTTTGAATATTGGACATTCATAGGAATGGCCGCAATAGTGTTCCCCAATAATTTTTTTTCGCAAATTTTCTACCATTTTCGGAAAAAGGAGCAAAGTCCTTTTTAAAATTTCAAAAGTCGAAATTTGGAATAATGTTGCCTATTGTCAAAAAAACACACTTTTGAATATTGGACATTCATAGGAATGGCCGGAATAGTGTTCCCCAATAATTTTTTTTCGCAAATTTTCTACCATTTTCGGAAAAAGGAGCAAAGTCCTTTTTAAAATTTCAAAAGTCCAAATTTGGAAGAATGTCGCCTATTGTCAAAAAAACACACTTTTGAATATTGGACATTCATAGGAATGGCCGGAATAGTGTTCCCCAATAATTTTTTTTCCCAAATTTTTTACCATTTTCGGAAAAAGGAGCAAAGTCCTTTTTAAAATTTCAAAAGTCGAAATTTGGAAGAATGTCGCCTATTGTCAAAAAACCACACTTTTGAATATTGGACATTCATAGGAACGGCCGGAATAGTGTTCCCCAATAATTTTTTTTCGCAAATTTTCTACCATTTTCGGAAAAAGGAGCAAAGTCCTTTTTAAAATTTCAAAAGTCCAAATTTGGAAGAATGTCGTCTATTGTCAAAAAAACACACTTTTGAATATTGGACATTCATAGGAATGGCCGGAATAGTGTTCCCCAATAATTTTTTTTCGCAAATTTTCTACCATTTTCGGAAAAAGGAGCAAAGTCTTTTTTAAAATTTCAAAAGTCGAAATTTTGAAGAATGTCGCCTATTGTCAATAAAACACACTTTTGAATATTGGACATTCATAGGAATGGCCGGAATAGTGTTCCCCAATAATTTTTTTTCGCAAATTTTCTACCATTTTCGAAAAAAGGAGCAAAGTCCTTTTTAAAATTTCAAAAGTCGAAATTTGGAAGAATGTCGCCTATTGTCAAAAAAACACATATTTGAATATTGGACATTCATAGGAATGGCCGGAATAGTGTTCCCCAATAATTTTTTTTCGCAAATTTTCTACCATTTTCGGAAAAAGGAGCAAAGTCCTTTTTAAAATTTCAAAAGTCCAAATTTGGAAGAATGTCGCCTATTGTCAAAAAAACACACTTTTGAATATTGGACATTCATAGGAATGGCCGGAATAGTGTTCCCCAATAATTTTTTTTCCCAAATTTTTTACCATTTTCGGAAAAAGGAGCAAAGTCCTTTTTAAAATTTCAAAAGTCGAAATTTGGAAGCATGTCGCCTATTGTCAAAAAACCACACTTTTGAATATTGGACATTCATAGGAACGGCCGGAATAGTGTTCCCCAATAATTTTTTTTCGCAAATTTTCTACCATTTTCGGAAAAAGGAGCAAAGTCCTTTTTAAAATTTCAAAAGTCCAAATTTGGAAGAATGTCGTCTATTGTCAAAAAAACACACTTTTGAATATTGGACATTCATAGGAATGGCCGGAATAGTGTTCCCCAATAATTTTTTTTCGCAAATTTTCTACCATTTTCGGAAAAAGGAGCAAAGTCTTTTTTAAAATTTCAAAAGTCGAAATTTTGAAGAATGTCGCCTATTGTCAATAAAACACACTTTTGAATATTGGACATTCATAGGAATGGCCGGAATAGTGTTCCCCAATAATTTTTTTTCGCAAATTTTCTACCATTTTCGAAAAAAGGAGCAAAGTCCTTTTTAAAATTTCAAAAGTCGAAATTTGGAAGAATGTCGCCTATTGTCAAAAAAACACATATTTGAATATTGGACATTCATAGGAATGGCCGGAATAGTGTTCCCCAATAATTTTTTTTCGCAAATTTTCTACCATTTTCGAAAAAAGGAGCAAAGTCCTTTTTAAAATTTCAAAAGTCGAAATTTGGAAGAATGTCGCCTATTGTCAAAAAAACACACTTTTGAATATTGGACATTCATAGGAATGGCCGGAATAGTGTTCCCCAATAATTTTTTTTCGCAAATTTTCTACCATTTTTGGAAAAAGGAGCAAAGTCCTTTTTAAAATTTCAAAAGTCGAAATTTGGAATAATGTCGCCTATTTTCAAAAAAACACACTTTTGAATATTGGACATTCATAGGAATGGCCGGAATAGTGTTCCCCAATAATTTTTTTTCGCAAATTTTCTACCATTTTTGGAAAAAGGAGCAAAGTCCTTTTCAAAATTTCAAAAGTAGAAATTTGGAAGAATGTCGCCTATTGTCAAAAAAACACATATTTGAATATTGGACATTCATAGGAATGGCCGGAATAGTGTTCCCCAATAATTTTTTTTCGCAAATTTTCTACCATTTTTGGAAAAAGGAGCAAAGTCCTTTTTAAAATTTCAAAAGTCGAAATTTGGAATAATGTCGCCTATTTTCAAAAAAACACACTTTTGAATATTGGACATTCATAGGAATGGCCGGAATAGTGTTCCCCAATAATTTTTTTTCGCAAATTTTCTACCATTTTCGGAAAAAGGAGCAAAGTCCTTTTCAAAATTTCAAAAGTAGAAATTTGGAAGAATGTCGCCTATTGTCAAAAAAACACATATTTGAATATTGGACATTCATAGGAATGGCCGGAATAGTGTTCCCCAATAATTTTTTTTCGCAAATTTTCTACCATTTTCGAAAAAAGGAGCAAAGTCCTTTTTAAAATTTCAAAAGTCCAAATTTGGAAGAATGTCGCCTATTGTCAAAAAAACACACTTTTGAATATTGGACATTCATAGGAATGGCCGGAATAGTGTTCCCCAATAATTTTTTTTCGCAAATTTTCTACCATTTTTGGAAAAAGGAGCAAAGTCCTTTTTAAAATTTCAAAAGTCCAAATTTGGAAGAATGTCGCCTATTGTCAAAAAAATACACTTTTGAATATTCGACATTCATAAGAATGGCCGGAATAGTGTTCCCCAATAATTTTTTTTCGCAAATTTTCTACCATTTTCGGAAAAAGGAGCAAAGTCCTTTTCAAAATTTCAAAAGTAGAAATTTGGATGAATGTCGCCTATTGTCAAAAAAACACATATTTGAATATTGGACATTCATAGGAATGGCCGGAATAGTGTTCCCCAATAATTTTTTTTCGCAAGTTTTCTACCATTTTCGAAAAAAGGAGTCCTTTTTAAAATTGCAAAAGTCGAAATGTGGAAGAATGTCGCCTATTGTCAAAAAAAACACACTTTTGAATATTGGACATTCATAGGAATGGCCGGAATAGTGTTCCCCAATAATTTTTTTTCGCAAATTTTCTACCATTTTCGGAAAAAGGAGCAAAGCCTTTTTTAAAATTTCAAAAGTCGAAATTTGGAAGAATGTCGCCTATTGTCAAAAAAACACACTTTTGAACATTGGACATTCATAGGAATGGCCGGAACAGTGTTCCCCAATAATTTTTTTTTGCAAATTTTCTACCATTTTCAGAAAAAGGAGCAAAGTCCTTTTTAAAATTTCAAAAGTCGAAATTTGGAAGAATGTCGCCTATTGTCAAAAAAACACACTTTTGAATATTGGACATTCATAGGAATGGCCGGAATAGTGTTCCCCAATAATTTTTTATCGCAAATTTTCTACCATTTTTGGAAAAAGGAGCAAAGTCCTTTTTAAAATTTCAAAAGTCGAAATTTGGAATAATGTCGCCTATTGTCAAAAAAACACACTTTTGAATATTGGACATTCATAGGAATGGCCGGAATAGTGTTCCCCAATAATTTTTTATCGCAAATTTTCTACCATTTTCGGAAAAAGGAGCAAAGTCCTTTTTAAAATTTCAAAAGTCGAAATTTGGAAGAATGTCGCCTATTGTCAAAAAAACACACTTTTGAATATTGGACATTCATAGGAATGGCCGGAATAGTGTTCCCCAATAATTTTTTTTCGCAAATTTTCTACCATTTTCGGAAAAAGGAGCAAAGTCCTTTTCAAAATTTCAAAAGTAGAAATTTGGAAGAATGTCGCCTATTGTCAAAAAAACACATATTTGAATATTGGACATTCATAGGAATGGCCGGAATAGTGTTCCCCAATAATTTCTTTTCGCAAGTTTTCTACCGTTTTCGAAAAAAGGAGCAAAGTCCTTTTTAAAATTGCAAAAGTCGAAATGTGGAAGAATGTCGCCTATTGTCAAAAAAAACACACTTTTGAATATTGGACATTCATAGGAATGGCCGGAATAGTGTTCCCCAATAATTTTTTTTCGCAAATTTTCTACCATTTTCGGAAAAAGGAGCAAAGTCCTTTTTAAAATTTCAAAAGTCGAAATTTGGAAGAATGTCGCCTATTGTCAAAAAAACACACTTTTGAATATTGGACATTCATTGGAATGGCCGGAATAGTGTTCCCCAATAATTTTTTTTTGCAAATTTTCTACCATTTTCGGAAAAAGGAGCAAAGTCCTTTTTAAAATTTCAAAAGTCCAAATTTGGAAGAATGTCGCCTATTGTCAAAAAAACACGTATTTAAATATTGGACGTTCATAGGAATGGCCGGAATAGTGTTCCCCAATAATTTTTTTTCGCAAAGTTTCTACCATTTTCGGAAAAAGGAGCAAAATCCTTTTTAAAATTGCAAAAGTCGAAATTTGGAAGAATGTCGCCTATTGTCAAAAAAACACATATTTGAATATTGAGCATTCATAGGAATGGCCGGAATAGTGTTCCCCAATAATTTTTTTTCGCAAATTTTCTACCATTTTCGGAAAAAGGAGCAAAGTCCTTTTTAAAATTGCAAAAGTCGAAATTTGGAAGAATGTCGCCTATTGTCAAAAAAACACGTATTTAAATATTGGACATTCATAGGAATGGCCGGAATAGTGTTCCCCAATAATTTTTTTTCGCAAATTTTCTACCATTTTCGGAAAAAGGAGCAAAGCCTTTTTTAAAATTTCAAAAGTCGAAATTTGGAAGAATGTCGCCTATTGTCAAAAAAACACACTTTTGAATATTGGACATTCATAGGAATGGCCGGAACAGTGTTCCCCAATAATTTTTTTTTGCAAATTTTCTACCATTTTCGGAAAAAGGAGCAAAGTCCTTTTTAAAATTTCAAAAGTCGAAATTTGGAAGAATGTCGCCTATTGTCAAAAAAACACACTTTTGAATATTGGACATTCATAGGAATGGCCGGAATAGTGTTCCCCAATAATTTTTTATCGCAAATTTTCTACCATTTTCGGAAAAAGGAGCAAAGTCCTTTTTAAAATTTCAAAAGTCGAAATTTGGAATAATGTCGCCTATTGTCAAAAAAACACACTTTTGAATATTGGACATTCATAGGAATGGCCGGAATAGTGTTCCCCCGTAATTTTTTTCGCAAATTTCTACCATTTTCGGAAAAAGGAGCAAAGTCCTTTTTAAAATTTCAAAAGTCGAAATTTGGAAGAATGTCGCCTATTGTCAAAAAAACACACTTTTGAATATTGGACATTCATAGGAATGGCCGGAATAGTGTTCCCCAATAATTTTTTTTCGCAAAGTTTCTACCATTTTCGGAAAAAGGAGCAAAGTCCTTTTTAAAATTTCAAAAGTCGAAATTTGGAAGAATGTCGCCTATTGTCAAAAAAACACACTTTTGAATATTGGACATTCATAGGAATGGCCGGAATAGTATTCCCCAATAATTTTTTTTCCCAAATTTTTTTACTATTTTCGGAAAAAGGAGCAAAGTCCTTTTTAAAATTTCAAAAGTCGAAATTTGGAAGAATGTCGCCTATTGTCAAAAAAACACACTTTTGAATGTTGGATACTCATAGGAATGGCCGGAATAGTGTTCCCCAATAATTTTTTTTCGCAAATTTTCTACCATTTTCGGAAAAAGGAGCAAAGTCCTTTTTAAAATTTCAAAAGTCGAAATTTGGAAGAATGTCGCCTATTGTCAAAAAAACACACTTTTGAATATTGGACATTCATAGGAATGGCCGGCATAGTGTTCCCTAATAATTTTTTTTCGCATATTTTCTACAAAACATACATTTTTAAATGAGAAGTGGTCTTAGTTTATCAATAAATTAATAAAAATTACTTCCTTTTGAAATGTTTAAGAAAGTGACTGTAGCTCCGGAAATATTAATTTCATTGCGAAATTATAAAAACCTCCACTAAGTTATCAATAATGCGCTTTTCAATTTGTTCAATTTTTTTTTGATTTTAAAGAATATTTGGAAAAATACATTTTTGTATGAGGAATGGTTCAAGTTTATCAGTAAATATATGAATATTACTTCTTTATGAAATGTTTAAGAAAGTGACTGTATCTACGGAAATATTATTTTAATTGCGAAATTATAAAACCTCCACTAAGTTATCAATAATGCGCTTTTCAATTCGTTCAAATTTTTTTTAATTTTAAAGAATGTTTGGAAAAATACATTTTTGTATGAGGAACAATCAGAAATTGCAGCTTTATTATATAAATAAATTAGACCGGTGACTTTTTCCAAAAATTTCAAGAAAGATTATACAAATTTTTTATGGAAAAATTTTAAAGAAAAAGTGTACAAAAGTTTTCATACAAAATTAGAAATCTCGGCTTTTGAATTTGCAAAATTTCACCCATGTCGTTTTCAAAAATTTTCAAGAAAAAGTATAGAACATTAAAAAAAAAAAATCATGCAAAATTAGAAATCTCGAGTTTTATATTTATGAAACTTACAACCGTAACTGATTCAAACAATTTGAAGAAAAAGTGTTAAAAATTAGAAATTTCAGCTTTAATATATAAACAAAATACACCTGTTACTTATTCAAAAAATTTCAAGAAAAAGTGTACAAAATTGGTAATGCAAAATTAGAAATCTTAGCTTTTATATTCATAAAAATTACACCCGTGACTTATTCAAACATTTTGAGGAAAAAGTGTTAAAATATGGTCATGCAAAATTAAAAATTTTGGCTTTCCAAAAATTTCAAGAAAAATTATAAGTTATCAATAATGCGCTTCTCAATTCGTTCAAAATTTTTTTGATTTGAAAGAATGTTTGGAAAAATACATTTTTGTATGAGGAAAGGTTCAAGTAGTTCAGTAAATATATGAATATTACTTGTATATGAAATGTTTAAAAAAGTAACTTTAGCTCCGGAAATATTAATTTTATTGCGAAATTATAAAAACCTGCACCAAGTTACCGATAGTGCTCTTTTCAATTCTCTTAAAACTCTTTTGGTTTTTAAGAATGTTTGGAAAAATACATTTTTGTATGAGGAATGGTTCAAGTTTATCAGTAAATATATGAATATTACTTCCTTTTGAAATGTTTAAGAAAGTGACTGTAGCTCCGGAAATATTAATTTCATTGCGAAATTATAAAAACCTCCACTAAGTTATCAATAATGCGCTTTTCAATTCGTTCAAATTTTTTTTGATTTGAAAGAATGTTTGGAAAAATACATTTTTGTATGAGGAATGGTTCAAGTTTATCAGTAAATATATGAATATTACTTCTATATGAAATGTTTAAAAAAGTAACTGTAGCTCCGGAAATATTAATTTTATTGCGAAATTATAAAAATCTGCACCAAGTTATTGTTTCAATTCTTTCAAAATTGTGTGATTTGAATGAATGTTTGAAAAGACAATTTTGTTATGAGGAGTAGTTCAAATAAAAAAAAAATATATTAATAAATATATGAATCTTACTTTCATATGAAACTTTGAATTGAAAAGCACTAAGTTAATTACAGTGCTCTTTTCAATTCCTTTAAAACTGTTTTTATTTGCAAGTGTTTTTGAAAAATTAATTTTTTTTATGAGAAGCGGTTAGTGCTTCTCAATAAATATATGAATATTACTTCCTTTTGAAATGTTTAAGAAAGTGACTGTATCTACGGAAATATTAATTTCATTGCGAAATTATAAAAAGCTTCACTAAGTTAGCAACAGTGCTCTTTTGAATTCTTTCAAAATTATTTTAATTTGAAAGAATTTTTAAAAAAATACATATTTGGAAAAATACATTTTTGCATGAGGAACAATCAGAAACTGCAGCTTTATTATATAAATAAATTAGACCCGCGACTTTTTCCAAAAATTTCAAGAAAAATTATTCAAATTTTTTATGGAAAAATTTTAAAGAAAAAGTGTACAAAAGTTTTCATACAAAATAAGATATCTCGGCTTTTGAATTGGTAAAAGTTACACCCATGTCGTTTTCAAAAATTTTCAACAAAAAGTATAGAACATTTTTTCATGCAAAATTAGAAATCTCGAGTTTTATATTTATAAAAATTACACCCGTGACTTATTCTAACCTTTTTGAAGAAAACGTATCAAAAATTGTTCATGCAAACTTAGAAATTTCAGCTTTAATATATAAACAAAATACACCTGTTACTCATTCAAAAAATTTCAAGAAAAATTATAACATTTTTTTATGGAAAATTGGAAATCTCGACTTTCATATTTATTAAAATTACACCCATGTGTTATTCAAAAATTTTCAAAAAAAAGTGTACAAAATTGGTAATGCAAAATTAGAAATCTCAGCTTTTATATTCATAAAAATTACACCCGTGACTTATTCAAACATTTTGAAGAAAAAATGTTAAAATATGGTCATGCAAAATTAATAATTTTGGCTTTCCAAAAATTTCAAGAAAAATTATAAGTTATCAATAATGCGCTTCTCAATTCGTTCAAAATTTTTTTGATTTGAAAGAATGTTTGGAAAAATACATTTTTGTATGAGGAATGGTTCAAGTTGTTCAGTAAATATATGAATATTACTTGTATATGAAATGTTTAAAAAAGTAACTTTAGCTCCGGAAATATTAATTTTATTGCGAAATTATAAAAACCTGCACCAAATTACCGATAGTTCTCTTTTCAATTCTCTTAAAACTCTTTTGGTTTTTAAGAATGTTTGGAAAAATACATTTTTGTATGAGGAATGGTTCAAGTTTATCAGTAAATATATGAATATTACTTC
This sequence comes from Epicampocera succincta, assembly GCA_932526305.1. NCBI lineage: Eukaryota > Metazoa > Arthropoda > Insecta > Diptera > Tachinidae > Epicampocera > Epicampocera succincta. Next base: position 24,099,314 of record OW052037.1, read on the forward strand.
CGTATGAAATGTTTAAGAAAGTGACTGTATCTCCGGAAATATTAACTTTATTATGAAATTCTTTTAAAGCTCTTTTGATTTGAAAGATTTTATGAAAACATACATTTTTAAATGAGAAGTGGTTTAAGTTTATCAATAAATTAATAAAAATTAATTCCTTTTGAAATGTTTAAGAAAGTGACTGTAGCTCCGGAAATATTAATTTCATTGCGAAATTATAAAAACCTCCACTAAGTTATCAATAATGCGCTTTTCAATTCGTTCAAATTTTTTTTGATTTGAAAGAATGTTTGGAAAAATACATTTTTGTATGAGGAATGGTTCAAGTTTATCCGTAAATATATGAATATTACTTGTTTATGAAATGTTTAAGAAAGTGACTGTATCTACGGAAATATTAATAGCATTGCGAAATTATAAAAACCTCCACTAAGTTATCAATAATGCGCTTTTCAATTCGTTCAAATTTTTTTTTGATTTGAAAGAATATTTGGAAAAACACATTTTTGTATGAGGAATGGTTCAAGTTTATCAGTAAATTTATGAATATTACTTCTATATGAAATGTTTAAAAAAGTAACTGTAGCTCCGGAAATATTAATTTTATTGCGAGATTATAAAAATCTGCACCAAGTTATTGTTTCAATTCTTTCAAAATTGTGTGATTTGAATGAATGTTTGAAAAGACAATTTTTGTATGAGGAGTAGTTCAAATAAAAAAAATATATATTAATAAATATATGAATATTACTTTCATATGAAACTTTGAATTGAAAAGCACTAAGTTAGCAACAGTGCTTTTTTGAATTCTTTCAAAATTATTTTAATTTGAAAGAATTTTTAAAAAAATACATATTTGGAAAAATACATTTTTGCATGAGGAACAATCAGAAATTGCAGCTTTATTATATAAATAAATTAGACCCGTGACTTTTCCCAAAAATTTTAAGAAAGATTATACAAATTTTTTATGGAAAAATTTTAAATAAAAAGTGTACAAAAGTTTTCATACAAAATTAGAAATCTCGGCTTTTGAATTTGTAAAAATTACACCCATGTCGTTTTCAAAAATTTTCAAGAAAAAGTATGGAACATTTTTTCATGCAAAATTAGAAATCTCGGCTTTTGAATTTGTAAAAATTACACCCATGTCGTTTTTAAAAATTTTCAAGAAAAAGTATAGAACATTCAAAAAAAAAAAAAATCATGCAAAATTAGAAATCTTGGCTTTTATATTCATAAAAATTACACCCGTGACTTATTCAAACATTTTGAAGAAAAAGTGTTAAAATATGGTCATGCAAAATTAAAAATTTTGGCTTTCCAAAAATTTCAAGAAAAATTATAAGTTATAAAAAATGCGCTTCTCATTGGTTCAAAATTTGTTTGATTTGAAAGAATGTTTGGAAAAATACATTTTTGTATGAGGAATGGTTCAAGATTATCAGTAAATATATGAATATTACTTCCGTATGAAATGTTTAAGAAAGTGACTGTAGCTCCGGAAATATTAATTTCATTGCGAAATTATAAAAACCTCCACTAAGTTATCAGTAATGCGCTTTTCAATTCGTTCAAATTTTTTTTGATTTGAAAGAATGTTTGGAAAAATACATTTTTGTATGAGGAAATGTTCAAGTTTATCAGTAAATATATGAATATTACTTCTTTATGAAATGTTTAAGAAAGTGACTGTATCTACGGAAATATTAATTGCATTGCGAAATTATAAAAACCTCCACTAAGTTATCAATAATGCGCTTTTCAATTCGTTCAAATTTTTTTTGATTTTAAAGAATGTTTGGAAAAATACATTTTTGTATGAGGAATGGTTCAAGTTTATCAGTAAATATATGAATATTACTTCTATATGAAACGTTTAAAAAAGTAACTGTAGCTCCGGAAATATTAATTTTATTGCGAGATTATAAAAATCCGCACCAAGTTATTGTTTCAATTCTTTCAAAATTGTGTGATTTGAATGAATGTTTGAAAAGACAATTTTTGTATGAGGAGTAGTTCAAATAAAAAAAATATATATTAATAAATATATGAATATTACTTTCATATGAAACTTTGAATTGAAAAGCACTAAGTTAGCAACAGTGCTCTTTTGAATTCTTTCAAAATTATTTTAATTTGAAAGAATTTTTAAAAAAATACATATTTGGAAAAATACATTTTTGCATGAGGAACAATCAGAAATTGCAGCTTTATTATATAAATAAATTAGACCCGTGACTTTTCCCAAAAATTTCAAGAAAGATTATACAAACTTTTTATGGAAAAATTTTAAAGAAAAAGTGTACAAAAGTTTTTATACAAAATTAGAAATCTCGGCTTTTGAATTTGTAAAAATTACACCCATGTCGTTTTCAAAAATTTTCAAGAAAAAGTATGGAACATTTTTTCATGCAAAATTAGAAATCTCGAGTTTTATATTTATAAAAATTACACCCGTGACTTATTCTAACATTTTGAAGAAAACGTATCAAAAATTGGTCATGCAAAATTAGAAATTTCAGCATTAATATATAAATAAAATGCACATGTCTTAATCAAAAAATTTCAAGAAAAATTATAAAATTTTTTTTTGGAAACATAGAAATTTTGGCTTTAATATATAAATAAATTACACCTGTGACTTATTCATAAAATTTCAAGAAAAATTATAAAAATTTTTAATGGAAAAGTAGAAATCTCACCTTTTATATTTATAAAAATAACGCTCTTGTCTTATTCAAAAATTTTCAAGAAAAAGTGTACAAAATTTTTCATGCAAAATTAGAAATCTCGGCTTTTGTATTTGTAAAAATTACACCCCTGTCGTTTTAAAAATTTTTCAAGAAAAATTATAACATTTTTTTGTGGAAAATTAGAAATCTCGACCTTCATATTTATTAATATTACACCCATGTGTTATGCAAAAATTTTCAAGAAAAAGTGTACAAAATTGGTGATGCAAAATTAGAAATCTCGGCTTTTATATTTATAAAAATTACACCCGTGACTTATTCAAATATTTTGAAGAAAAAGTGTTAAAATATGGTCATGCAAAATTAAAAATTTTGGCTTTCCAAAAATTTCAAGAAAAATTATAAGTTATAAATAATGCGCTTCTCATTGGTTCAAAATTTGTTTGATTAGAAAGAATGTTTGGAAAAATACATTTTTGTATGAGGAATGGTTCAAGTTTATCAGTAAATATATATGAATATTACTTCTATATGAAATGTTTAAAAAAGTAACTGTAGCTCCGGATATATTAATTTTATTGCGAAATTATAAAAATCTGCACCAAGTTACCGATAGTGCTCTTTTCAATTCTCTTAAAGCTCTTTTGATTTGAGAGATTTTATGAAAACATATATTTTTAAATGAGAAGTGGTTTAAGTTTATCAATAAATTAATAAAAATTACTTTGCGAAATTATAAAAACCTTCACTAAGTTATCAATAATGCGCTTTTCAATTCATTCAATTTTTTTTTGATTTTAAAGAATATTTGGAAAAATACATTTTTGTATGAGGAATGGTTCAAGTTTATCAGTAAATATATGAATATTACTTCTATATGATATGTTCAAAAAAGTAACTGTAGCTCCGGAAATATTAATTTTATTGCGAAATTATAAAAATCTGCACCAAGTTACTGATAGTGCTCTTTTCAATTCTCTTAAAACTCTTTTGGTTTTTAAGAATGTTTGGAAAAATACATTTTTGTATGAGGAATGGTTCAAGTTTATCAGTAAATATATGAATATTACTTCCGTATGAAATGTTTAAGAAAGTGACTGTATCTACGAAAATATTAATTGCATTGCGAAATTATAAAAACTTCCACTAAGTTATCAATAATGCGCTTTTCAATTCATTCAAATTTTTTTTGATTTGAAAGAATGTTTGGAAAAATACATTTTTGTATGAGGAATGGTTCAAGTTTATCAGTAAATATATGAATATTACTTCCGTATGAAATGTTTAAGAAAGCGACTGTACCTCCGGAAGTATTAACCTTATTATGAAATTCTTTTAAAGCTCTTTTGATTTGAAAGATTTTATGAAAACATACATTTTTAAATGAGAAGTGGTTTAAGCTTATCAATAAATTAATAAAAATTAATTCCTTTTGAAATGTTTAAGAATGTGACTGTAGCTCCGGAAATATTAATTTCATTGCGAAATTATAAAAACCTCCACTAATTTATCAATAATGCGCTTTTCAATTCGTTCAAATTTTTTTTTATTTGAAAGAATGTTTGGAAAAATACATTTTTGTATGAGGAATGGTTCAAGATTATCAGTAAATATATGAATATTACTTCCGTATGAAATGTTTAAGAAAGTGACTGTAGCTCCGGAAATATTAATTTCATTGCGAAATTATAAAAACCTCCACTAAGTTATCAGTAATGAGCTTTTCAATTCGTTCAAATTTTTTTTGATTTGAAAGAATGTTTGGAAAAATACATTTTTGTATGAGGAAATGTTCAAGTTTATCAGTAAATATATGAATATTACTTCTTTATGAAATGTTTAAGAAAGTGACTGTATCTACGGAAATATTAATTGCATTGCGAAATTATAAAAACCTCCACTAAGTTATCAATAATGCGCTTTTCAATTCGTTCAAATTTTTTTTGATTTTAAAGAATGTTTGGAAAAATACATTTTTGTATGAGGAATGGTTCAAGTTTATCAGTAAATATATGAATATTACTTCTATATGAAACGTTTAAAAAAGTAACTGTAGCTCCGGAAATATTAATTTTATTGCGAGATTATAAAAATCCGCACCAAGTTATTGTTTCAATTCTTTCAAAATTGTGTGATTTGAATGAATGTTTGAAAAGACAATTTTTGTATGAGGAGTAGTTCAAATAAAAAAAATATATATTAATAAATATATGAATATTACTTTCATATGAAACTTTGAATTGAAAAGCACTAAGTTAGCAACAGTGCTCTTTTGAATTCTTTCAAAATTATTTTAATTTGAAAGAATTTTTAAAAAAATACATATTTGGAAAAATACATTTTTGCATGAGGAACAATCAGAAATTGCAGCTTTATTATATAAATAAATTAGACCCGTGACTTTTCCCAAAAATTTCAAGAAAGATTATACAAACTTTTTATGGAAAAATTTTAAAGAAAAAGTGTACAAAAGTTTTTATACAAAATTAGAAATCTCGGCTTTTGAATTTGTAAAAATTACACCCATGTCGTTTTCAAAAATTTTCAAGAAAAAGTATGGAACATTTTTTCATGCAAAATTAGAAATCTCGAGTTTTATATTTATAAAAATTACACCCGTGACTTATTCTAACATTTTGAAGAAAACGTATCAAAAATTGGTCATGCAAAATTAGAAATTTCAGCATTAATATATAAATAAAATGCACATGTCTTAATCAAAAAATTTCAAGAAAAATTATAAAATTTTTTTTTGGAAACATAGAAATTTTGGCTTTAATATATAAATAAATTACACCTGTGACTTATTCATAAAATTTCAAGAAAAATTATAAAAATTTTTAATGGAAAAGTAGAAATCTCGCCTTTTATATTTATAAAAATAACGCTCTTGTCTTATTCAAAAATTTTCAAGAAAAAGTGTACAAAATTTTTCATGCAAAATTAGAAATCTCGGCTTTTGTATTTGTAAAAATTACACCCCTGTCGTTTTAAAAATTTTTCAAGAAAAATTATAACATTTTTTTGTGGAAAATTAGAAATCTCGACCTTCATATTTATTAATATTACACCCATGTGTTATGCAAAAATTTTCAAGAAAAAGTGTACAAAATTGGTGATGCAAAATTAGAAATCTCGGCTTTTATATTTATAAAAATTACACCCGTGACTTATTCAAATATTTTGAAGAAAAAGTGTTAAAATATGGTCATGCAAAATTAAAAATTTTGGCTTTCCAAAAATTTCAAGAAAAATTATAAGTTATAAATAATGCGCTTCTCATTGGTTCAAAATTTGTTTGATTAGAAAGAATGTTTGGAAAAATACATTTTTGTATGAGGAATGGTTCAAGTTTATCAGTAAATATATATGAATATTACTTCTATATGAAATGTTTAAAAAAGTAACTGTAGCTCCGGATATATTAATTTTATTGCGAAATTATAAAAATCTGCACCAAGTTACCGATAGTGCTCTTTTCAATTCTCTTAAAGCTCTTTTGATTTGAGAGATTTTATGAAAACATATATTTTTAAATGAGAAGTGGTTTAAGTTTATCAATAAATTAATAAAAATTACTTTGCGAAATTATAAAAACCTTCACTAAGTTATCAATAATGCGCTTTTCAATTCATTCAATTTTTTTTTGATTTTAAAGAATATTTGGAAAAATACATTTTTGTATGAGGATGGTTCAAGTTTATCAGTAAATATATGAATATTACTTCTATATGATATGTTCAAAAAAGTAACTGTAGCTCCGGAAATATTAATTTTATTGCGAAATTATAAAAATCTGCACCAAGTTACTGATAGTGCTCTTTTCAATTCTCTTAAAACTCTTTTGGTTTTTAAGAATGTTTGGAAAAATACATTTTTGTATGAGGAATGGTTCAAGTTTATCAGTAAATATATGAATATTACTTCCGTATGAAATGTTTAAGAAAGTGACTGTATCTACGAAAATATTAATTGCATTGCGAAATTATAAAAACTTCCACTAAGTTATCAATAATGCGCTTTTCAATTCATTCAAATTTTTTTTGATTTGAAAGAATGTTTGGAAAAATACATTTTTGTATGAGGAATGGTTCAAGTTTATCAGTAAATATATGAATATTACTTCCGTATGAAATGTTTAAGAAAGCGACTGTATCTCCGGAAGTATTAACCTTATTATGAAATTCTTTTAAAGCTCTTTTGATTTGAAAGATTTTATGAAAACATACATTTTTAAATGAGAAGTGGTTTAAGTTTATCAATAAATTAATAAAAATTAATTCCTTTTGAAATGTTTAAGAATGTGACTGTAGCTCCGGAAATATTAATTTCATTGCGAAATTATAAAAACCTCCACTAATTTATCAATAATGCGCTTTTCAATTCGTTCAAATTTTTTTTTATTTGAAAGAATGTTTGGAAAAATACATTTTTGTATGAGGAATGGTTCAAGTTTATCAGTAAATATATGAATATTACTTCTATATGAAATGTTTAAAAAAGTAACTGTAGCTCCGGAAATATTAATTTTATTGGGAAATTATAAAAATCTGCACCAAGTTATAGTTTCAATTCTTTCAAAATTGTGTGATTTGAATGAATGTTTGAAAAGACAATTTTTGTATGAGGAGTAGTTCAAATAAAAAAAAAATATATTAATAAATATATGAATTTTAGTTTCATATGAAACTTTGAATTGAAAAGCACTAAGTTAATTACAGTGCTCTTTTCAATTCCTTTAAAATTGTTTTTATTTGCAAGTGTTTTTGAAAAATTAATTTTTTTTATGAGAAGCGGTTAGTGCTTCTCAATAAATATATGAATATTACTTCCTTTTGAAATGTTTAAGAAAGTGACTGTATCTACGGAAATATTAATTTCATTGCGAAATTATAAAAAGCTTCACTAAGTTAGCAACAGTGCTCTTTTGAATTCTTTCAAAATTATTTTAATTTGAAAGAATTTTTAAAAAAATACATATTTGGAAAAATACATTTTTGCATGAGGAACAATCAGAAATTGCAGCTTTATTATATAAATAAATTAGACCCGTGACTTTTTCCAAAAATTTCAAGAAAGATTATACAAATTTTTTATGGAAAAATTTTAAAGAAAAAGTGTACAAAAGTTTTTATACAAAATTAGAAATCTCGGCTTTTGAATTTGTAAAAATTACACCCATGTCGTTTTCAAAAATTTTCAAGAAAAAGTATACAAAATTTTTCATGCAAAATTAGAAATCTCGGGTTTTATATTTACAAAAATTACACCTGTGACTTATTCAAACATTTTGAAGAAAAAGTGTTAAAAATTAGAAATTTCAGCTTTAATATATAAACAAAATACACCTGTTACTTATTCAAAAAACTTCAAGAAAAATTATAAAATTTTTTTGTGGAAAATTAGAAATCTCGACTTTCATATTTATTAAAATTACACCCATGTGTTATGCAAAAATTTTCAAGAAAAAGTGTACAAAATTGGTGATGCAAAATTAGAAATCTCGGCTTTTATATTCATAAAAATTACACCCGTGACTTATTCAAATATTTTGAAGAAAAAGTGTTAAAATATGGTCATGCAAAATTAAAAATTTTGGCTTTCCAAAAATTTCAAGAAAAATTATAAGTTATAAATAATGCGCTTCTCATTGGTTCAAAATTTGTTTGATTTGAAAGAATGTTTGGAAAAATACATTTTTGTATGAGGAATGGTTCAAGTTTATCAGTAAATATATGAATATTACTTGTATATGAAATGTTTAAAAAGTAACTGTAGCTCCGGAAATATTAATTTTATTGCGAAATTAGAGAAATCAACATTCATAGGAATGGCCGGAATAGTGTTCCCCAATAATTTTGTTTCGCAAATTTTCTACCATTTTCGGAAAAAGGAGCAAAGTCCTTTCTAAAATTTCAAAAGTTGAAAATTAGATCAATGTTGCCAATTTTCAAAAAAACACACTGTTAAGACTTTTGGATATTGGACATTCATAGAAATGGCCGGAAGAGTGTTCCCCAATAATGTTTTTTCGCCCATTTCTCACAATTTTCGGAAAAAGGAGCAAAATCCTTTTTAAAATATCAAAAGTCGAAATTTGGAAAAATGTCGCCTATTGTCAAAAAACACACTTTTGAATATTTGACATTCATAGGAATGGCCGGAAGAGTGTTCCCCAATAATTTTTTTTCGCAAATTTTCTACCATTTTCGAAAAAAGGAGCAAAGTCCTTTCTAAAATTTCAAAAGTTGAAAATTAGATCAATGTTGCCAATTTTCAAAAAAACACACTGTTGCGACTTTTGAATATTGGACATTCATAAAAATGGCCTGAGGAGTGTTCTCCAATAATTTTTTTCGCCCATCACCTACCATTTTCGGAAAAAGGAGCAGTCTTTTTTAAAATTTCAAAAGTCGAAATTTGGAAAAATGTCGCCTATTGTCAAAAAAAAATCACATTTTTGAATATTGGACATTCATAAAAATGGCCGGAAGAGTGTTCCCCAATAATGTTTTTTGGCCCATCTCCTGCCATTTTCGAAAAAAGGAGCAAAGTCGTTTTTAAATTTCAAAAGTCGAAATTTGGAAAAATGTCGCCTATTGTCAAAAAAAACACACTTTTGAATATATGACATTCATAGGAATGGCCGGAATAGTGTTCCCCAATAATTTTTTTTGGCAAATTTTCTACCATTTTCTGAAAAAGGAGCAAAGTCCTTTTTAAAATTTCAAAAGTCGAAATTTCGCCTATTTTCAAAAAAACACACTATTGCGACTTTTGAATATTGGACATTCATAGAATGGCCGGAAGAGTGTTCCGCAATAATGTTTTTTCGTCCATCTCCTACAATTTTCGGAAAAAGGAGCAAAGTATTTTTTAAAATTTTAAAAGTCGAAATTTGGAAAAATTTCGCCTATTTTCAAAAAAACACACTGCTGCGACTTTTGAATATTGGACATTCATAGAAATGGCCGGAAAAGTGTTCCCCAATAATGTATTTTCGCCAATCTCCTACCATTTTCAAAAAAAGGAGCAAAGTCCTTTTTAAAATATCAAAAGTCCAAATTTGGAAAAATGTAGCCTATTTTTAAAAAAACACACAAAGTCCTTTTTAAAACTTCAAAAGTCGAAATTTGGAAAAATTTCGCCTATTTTCAAAAAAATACACTGTTGTGACTTTTGAATATTGGACATTCATAGAAATGGCCTGAGGAGTGTTCCCCAATAATGTTTTTTCGCCCATCTCCTACAATTTTCGGAAAAAGGAGCAAAGTCCTTTTTAAAATTTCAAAAGTCGAAATTTGGAAGAATGTCGCCTATTGTCAAAAAAACACACTTTTAAATATTGGACATTAATAGGAATGGCCGGAATAGTGTTTCACAATAATGTTTTTTCGTCCATCTCCTACAATTTTCGGAAAAAGTAGCAAAGTCCTTTTTAAAATTTCAAATGTCGAAATTTCGCCTATTTTCAAAAAAACACACTATTGCGACTTTTGAATATTGGAAATTCATAGAATGGCCGGAAGAGTGTTCCGCAATAATGTTTTTTCGCCCATCTCCTACAATTTTCGGAAAAAGGAGCAATATCCTTTTTAAAATATCAAAAGTCGAAATTTGGAAGAATGTCGCCTATTGTCAAAAAAACACACTTTTAAATATTGGACATTAATAGGAATGGCCGGAATAGTGTTTCACAATAATGTTTTTTCGTCCATCTCCTACAATTTTCGGAAAAAGTAGCAAAGTCCTTTTTAAAATTTCAAAAGTCGAAATTTCGCCTATTTTCAAAAAAACACACTATTGCGACTTTTGAATATTGGACATTCATAGAATGGCCGGAAGAGTGTTCCGCAATAATGTTTTTTCGCCCATCTCCTACAATTTTCGGAAAAAGGAGCAATATCCTTTTTAAAATATCAAAAGTCGAAATTTGGAAAAATGTCGCCTATTGTCAAAAAAACACACTTTTGAATATTGGACATTCATAGGAATGGCCGGAATAGTGTTCCACACGAATTTTTTTTCGCAAATTTTCTACCATTTTCGGAAAAAGGAGCAAAGTCCTTTTTAAAATTTCAAAAGTCGAAATTTCGCCTATTTTCAAAAAAACACACTATTGCGACTTTTGACTATTGGACATTCATAGAATGGCCGGAAGAGTGTTCCGCAATAATGTTTTTTCGCCCGTCTCCTACAATTTTCGGAAAAAGGAACAAAGTCCTTTTTAAAATTTCAAAAGTCGAAATTTCGCCTATTTTCAAAAAAACACACTGTTGCGACTTTTGAATATTGGACATTCATAGAAATGGCCGGAAGAGTGTTCCGCAATAATGTTTTTTCGCCCATCTCCTACAATTTTCGGAATAAGGAGCAAAGTACTTTTTAAAATATCAAAAGTCGAAATTTGGAAAAATGTCGCCTATTGTCAAAAAAACACACTTTTGAATATTGGACATTTATAGGAATGGCCGGAATAGTGTTCCCCACGAATTTTTTTTTCGCAAATTTTCTACCATTTTCGGAAAAAGGAGCAAAGTCCTTTTTAAAATTTCAAAAGTCCAAATTTGGAAAAATGTCGGCTATTTACAAAAAAAAAAACACACTTTTGCGACTTTTGAATATTGGACATTCATTGAAATAGCCGGAAAAGTGTTCCCCAATAATGTATTTTCGCCAATCTCCTACCATTTTCAAAAAAAGGAGCAAAGTCCTTTTTAAAATATCAAAAGTCGAAATTTGGAAAAATGTCGCCTATTTTCAAAAAAACACACTGTTGCGACTTTTGAATATTGGACATTCATAAAAATGGCCTGAGGAGTGTTCTCCAATAATTTTTTTCGCCCATCACCTACCATTTTCGTAAAAAGGAGCAAAGTATTTTTAAAATTTTTAAAGTCGAAATTTGGAAAAATGTCGCCAATTTTCAAAAAAACACATTGTTGCGACTTTTGAATATTGGACATTCAAAAAAATGGCCTGAGGAGTGCTCTCCAATAATTTTTTTCGCCCATCACCTACCATTTTCGGAAAAAGGAGCAAAGTCCTTTTTAAAATATCAAAAGTCGAAATTTGGAAAAATGTCGCCTATTTTCAAAAAAACACACTGTTGCGACTTTTGAATATTGGACATTCATAAAAATGGCCTGAGGAGTGTTCTCCAATAATTTTTTTCGCCTATCACCTACCATTTTCGTAAAAAGGAGCAAAGTATTTTTTAAAATTTTTAAAGTCGAAATTCGGAAAAATGTCGTTTATTTTCAAAAAACCACACTGTTAAGACTTTTGAATATTGGACATTCATAGAAATGGCCTGAAAGTATTCTCCAATAATTCTTTTTCTCCCATCACCTACCGTTTTCGAAAAAAGGAGCAAAGTCCTTTTTAAAATATCAAAAGTCGAAATTTGGAAAAATGTCGCCTATTTTCAAAAAAACACACTGTTAAAACTTTTGAATATTGGCCATTCATAGAAATGGCCTGAAAGTATTCTCCAATAATTATTTTTCTCCCATCTTCTACTGTTTTCGGAAAAAGGAGCAAAGTCCTTTCTAAGATTTCAAAAGTTGAAATTTAGATCAATGTTGCCAATTTTCAAAAAAACACACTGTTAAGACTTTTGAATATTGGACATTCATAGAAATGGCCTGAAAGTATTCTCCAATAATTCTTTTTCTCCCATTACCTACCGTTTTTAGAAAAAAGGAGCAAAGTCCTTTTTAAAATTTCAAAAGTCGAAATTTGGAAAAATGTCGCCTATTTTCAAAAAAACACTAATTTGCGACTTTTGAATATTGGACATACATAGAAATGGCCGGAAAAGTGTTCCCAAAAAATGTTTTTTCGCCAATCTCCTACTATTTTCGAAAAAAGGAGCAAAGTCCTTTTTAAAATATCAAAAGTCGAAATTTGAAAAATTTCGCCTATTGTCAAAAAAAAAACACACTTTTGAATATTGGACATTCATAGGATTGGCCGGAATAGTGTTCCCAAATAATTTTTTTTCGCAAATTTTCTACCGTTTTCGGAAAAAGGAGCAAAGTCCTTTTTAAAATTTCAAAAGTCGAAATTTGGAAAAATGTGGTATATTTAAAAAAAAACACACTGTTGCGACTTTTGAATATTGGACATTCATAAAAATGGCCTGAGGAGTGTTGTCCAATAATTTTGTTCGCCTATCTCCTACAATTTTCGGAAAAAGGAGCAAAGTCCTTTCTTAAATTTCAAAAGTCGAAATTTGGAAAAATGTGGCCTATTTTCAAAAAAACACACTGTTGCGACTTTTGAATATTGGACATTCATAAAAATGGCCTGAGGAGTGTTCTCCAATAATTTTTTCGCCCATCACCTACCATTTTCGAAAATCGGAGCAAAGTCCTTTTTAAAATATCAAAAGTCGAAATTTGGAAGAATGTCGCCTATTGTCAAAAAAACACACTTTTGCGACTTTTTAATATTGGAAATTAATAGAAATGGCCTGAGGAGTGTTCTCCAATCACCTACTATTTTCGGAAAAAGGAGCAAAGTCCTTTTTAAAATTTCAAAAGTCGAAATTTGGAAGAATGTCGCCTATTGTCAAAAAAACACACTTTTGCGACTTTTTAATATTGGAAATTAATAGAAATGGCCTGAGGAGTGTTCTCCAATCACCTACTATTTTCGGAAAAAGGAGCAAAGTCCTTTTTAAAATTTCAAAAGTCGAAATTTGGAAAAATTTCGCCTATTTTCAAAAAAACACACTGTTGCGACTTTTGAATATTGGACATTCATAAAAATGGCCTGAGGAGTGTTGTCCAATAATTTTTTCGCCTATCTCCTACAATTTTCGGAAAAAGGAGCAAAGTCCTTTTTAAAATTTCAAAAGTCGAAATTTGGAAAAATTTCGCCTATTTTCAAAAAAACACACTGTTGCGACTTTTGAATATTGGACATTCATAAAAATGGCCTGAGGAGTGTTGTCCAATAATTTTTTCGCCAATCTCCAACCATTTTCGAAAAAAGGAGCAAAGTCCTTTCTAAAATTTCAAAAGTTGAAATTTAAATAAATGTTGCCAATTTTCAAAAAAACACAATGTTAAGACTTTTGAATATTGGACATTCATAGAAATGGCCTGAAAGTATTCTCCAAGAATTCTTTTTCTCCCATCTTCTACTATTTTCGGAAAAAGGAGCAAAGTCCTTTCTAAAATTTCAAAAGTTGAAATTTAGATCAATGTTGCCGATTTTCAGAAAAACACACTGTTAAGACTTTTGAATATTGGCCATTCATAGAAATGGCCTGAAAGTATTCTCCAAGAATTCTTTTTCTCCCATCTTCTACTATTTTCGGAAAAAGGAGCAAAGTCCTTTCTAAAATTTCAAAAGTTGAAATTTAGATCAATGTTGCCGATTTTCAGAAAAACACACTGTTAAGACTTTTGAATATTGGACATTCATAAAAATCGCCTGAAAGTATTCTCCAAGAATTCTTTTTCTCCCATCTTCTACTATTTTCGGAAAAAGGAGCAAAGTCCTTTCTAAAATTTCAAAAGTTGAAATTTAGATCAATGTTGCCGATTTTCAAAAAAACACACTGTTAAGACTTTTGAATATTGGACATTCATAAAAATGGCCTGAGAAGTGTTGTCCAGTAACTTTTTTTTGCCCATCACGTACCATTTTCGGAAAAAGGAGCAAAGTATTTTTTAAAATTTCAAAAGTCGAAATTTGGAAAAATGTCGCCTATTTTGAAAAAAACACACTGTTGCGACTTTTGAATATTGGACATTCATAAAAATGGCCTGAGGAGTGTTGTCCAATAATTTTTTTCGCCCATCTCCTACAATTTTCGGAAAAAGGAGCAAAGTCCTTTCTTAAATTTCAAAAGTCGAAATTTGGAAAAATGTGGCCTATTTTCAAAAAAACACACTGTTGCGACTTTTGAATATTGGACATTCATAAAAATGGCCTGAGGAGTGTTCTCCAATAATTTTTTTCGCCCATCACCTACCATTTTCGAAAATCGGAGCAAAGTCCTTTTTAAAATATCAAAAGTCGAAATTTGGAAGAATGTCGCCTATTGTCAAAAAAACACACTTTTGCGACTTTTTAATATTGGAAATTAATAGAAATGGCCTGAGGAGTGTTCTCCAATCACCTACTATTTTCGGAAAAAGGAGCAAAGTCCTTTTTAAAATTTCAAAAGTCGAAATTTGGAAAAATTTCGCCTATTTTCAAAAAAACACACTGTTGCGACTTTTGAATATTGGACATTCATAAAAATGGCCTGAGGAGTGTTGTCCAATAATTTTTTCGCCTATCTCCTACAATTTTCGGAAAAAGGAGCAAAGTCCTTTTTAAAATTTCAAAAGTCGAAATTTGGAAAAATTTCGCCTATTGTCAAAAAAACACACTTTTGAATATTGGACATTCATAGGGACGGCCGGAATAGTGTTCCCCAATAATGTTTTTTCGCCAATCTCCAACCATTTTCGAAAAAAGGAGCAAAGTCCTTTCTAAAATTTCAAAAGTGGAAATTTAAATAAATGTTGCCAATTTTCAAAAAAACACAATGTTAAGACTTTTGAATATTGGACATTCATAGAAATGGCCTGAAAGTATTCTCCAAGAATTCTTTTTCTCCCATCTTCTACTATTTTCGGAAAAAGGAGCAAAGTCCTTTCTAAAATTTCAAAAGTTGAAATTTAGATCAATGTTGCCGATTTTCAGAAAAACACACTGTTAAGACTTTTGAATATTGGACATTCATAGAAATCGCCTGAAAGTATTCTCCAAGAATTCTTTTTCTCCCATCTTCTACTATTTTCGGAAAAAGGAGCAAAGTCCTTTCTAAAATTTCAAAAGTTGAAATTTAGATCAATGTTGCCGATTTTCAAAAAAACACACTGTTAAGACTTTTGAATATTGGACATTCATAAAAATGGCCTGAGAAGTGTTGTCCAATAACTTTTTTTTGCCCATCACCTACCATTTTCGGAAAAAGGAGCAAAGTATTTTTTAAAATTTCAAAAGTCGAAATTTGGAAAAATGTCGCCTATTTTGAAAAAAACACACTGTTGCGACTTTTGAATATTGGACATTCATAAAAATGGCCTGAGGAGTGTTGTCCAATAATTTTTTTCGCCCATCACCTACCACTTTCGGAAAAAGGAGCAAAGTATTTTTTAAAATTTCAAAAGTCGAAATTTGGAAAAATGTCCCCTATTTTCAAAAAAACACACTGTTGCGACTTTTGAATATTGGACATTCATAGAAATGGCCTGAGGAGTGTTCTCCAATAATTTTTTTCGCCCATCACCTACCATTTTCGGGAAAAGGAGCAAAGTATTTTTTAAAATTTTAAAAGTCGAAATTTGGAAAAATGTCGCCTATTTTCAAAAAAAAACACACTGTTAAGACTTTTGATTATTGGACATTCATAAAAATGGCCTGAGGAGTGTTGTCCAATAATTTTGTTCGCCTATCTCCTACAATTTTCGGAAAAAGGAGCAAAGTCCTTTCTTAAATTTCAAAAGTCGAAATTTGGAAAAATGTGGTCTATTTTCAAAAAAACACACTGTTGCGACTTTTGAATATTGGACATTCATAAAAATGGCCTGAGGAGTGTTCTCCAATAATTTTTTCCCAAATTTTATAACATTTTCGGAAAAACGAGCAGTCTTTTTTACAATTTCAAAAGTCGAAATTTGGAAAAATGTTGCCTATTTTCAAAAAAACACACTTTTGCGACTTTTGAATATTGGACATTAATAGAAATGGCCTGAGGAGTGTTCTCCAATCACCTACAATTTTCGGGAAAAGGAGCAAAGTATTTTTTAAAATTTTAAAAGTCGAAATTTGGAAAAATGTCGCCTATTTTCAAAAAAAAACACACTTATAGGACTTTTGAATATTGGACATTCATAGAAATGGCCTGAAAGTGTTCTCCAATAATTCTTTATTTCCCATCTTCTACTATTTTCGGAAAAAGGAGCAAAGTCCTTTCTAAAATTTCAAAAGTTGATATTTAGATAAATGTTGCTAAGACTTTTAAATATTGGACATTCATAGAAATGGCCTGAAAGTATTCTCCAATAATTCTTTTTCTCCCATCTTCTACTATTTTCGGAAAAAGGAGCAAAGTCCTTTTTAAAATATCAAAAGTCGAAATTTGGAAGAATGTCGCCTATTGTCAAAAAAACACACTTTTGAATATTGGACATTCATAGGAATGGCCGGAATAGTGTTCCCCAATAATTTTTTTTTTCGCAAATTTTCTACCATTTTCGGGGGAAGGAGCAAAGTATTTTTTAAAATTTCAAAAGTCGAAATTTGGAAAAATGTCGCCTATTTTCAAAAAAACACACTGTTGCGACTTTTGAATATTGGACATTCATAAAAATGGCCTGAGGAGTGTTCTCCAATAATTTTTTCCCAAATTTTATAACATTTTCGGATAAACGAGCAGTCTTTTTTACAATTTCAAAAGTCGAAATTTGGAAAAATGTTGCCTATTTTCAAAAAAACACACTTTTGCGACTTTTGAATATTGGACATTAATAGAAATGGCCTGAGGAGTGTTCTCCAATAATTTTTTTCGCCCATCACCTACCATTTTCGGGAAAAGGAGCAAAGTCCTTTTTAAAATTTCAAAAGTCGAAGTTTGGAAAAATTTCGCCTATTTTCAAAAAAACACACTGTTGCGACTTTTGAATATTGGACATTCATAAAAATGGCCTGAGGAGTGTTGTCCAATAATTTTGTTCGCCTATCTCCTACAATTTTCGGAAAAAGGAGCAAAGTCCTTTCTTAAATTTCAAAAGTCGAAATTTGGAAAAATGTGGCCTATTTTCAAAAAAACACACTGTTGCGACTTTTGAATATTGGACATTCATAAAAATGGCCTGAGGAGTGTTCTCCAATAATTTTTTTCGCCCATCACCTACCATTTTCGAAAATCGGAGCAAAGTCTTTTTTAAAATATCAAAAGTCGAAATTTGGAAGAATGTCGCCTATTGTCAAAAAAACACACTTTTGCGACTTTTTAATATTGGAAATTAATAGAAATGGCCTGAGGAGTGTTCTCCAATCACCTACTATTTTCGGAAAAAGGAGCAAAGTCCTTTTTAAAATTTCAAAAGTCGAAATTTGGAAAAATTTCGCCTATTTTCAAAAAAACACACTGTTGCGACTTTTGAATATTGGACATTCATAAAAATGGCCTGAGGAGTGTTGTCCAATAATTTTTTCGCCTATCTCCTACAATTTTCGGAAAAAGGAGCAAAGTCCTTTTTAAAATTTCAAAAGTCGAAATTTGGAAAAATTTCGCCTATTGTCAAAAAAACACACTTTTGAATATTGGACATTCATAGGGACGGCCGGAATAGTGTTCCCCAATAATGTTTTTTCGCCAATCTCCAACCATTTTCGAAAAAAGGAGCAAAGTCCTTTCTAAAATTTCAAAAGTGGAAATTTAAATAAATGTTGCCAATTTTCAAAAAAACACAATGTTAAGACTTTTGAATATTGGACATTCATAGAAATGGCCTGAAAGTATTCTCCAAGAATTCTTTTTCTCCCATCTTCTACTATTTTCGGAAAAAGGAGCAAAGTCCTTTCTAAAATTTCAAAAGTTGAAATTTAGATCAATGTTGCCGATTTTCAGAAAAACACACTGTTAAGACTTTTGAATATTGGACATTCATAGAAATCGCCTGAAAGTATTCTCCAAGAATTCTTTTTCTCCCATCTTCTACTATTTTCGGATAAAGGAGCAAAGTCCTTTCTAAAATTTCAAAAGTTGAAATTTAGATCAATGTTGCCGATTTTCAAAAAAACACACTGTTAAGACTTTTGAATATTGGACATTCATAAAAATGGCCTGAGAAGTGTTGTCCAATAACTTTTTTTTGCCCATCACCTACCGTTTTCGGAAAAAGTAGCAAAGTATTTTTTAAAATTTCAAAAGTCGAAATTTGGAAAAATGTCGCCTATTTTGAAAAAAACACACTGTTGCGACTTTTGAATATTGGACATTCATAAAAATGGCCTGAGGAGTGTTGTCCAATAATTTTTTTCACCCATCACCTACCACTTTCGGAAAAAGGAGCAAAGTATTTTTTAAAATTTCAAAAGTCGAAATTTGGAAAAATGTCCCCTATTTTCAAAAAAACACACTGTTGCGACTTTTGAATATTGGACATTCATAGAAATGGCCTGAGGAGTGTTCTCCAATAATTTTTTTCGCCCATCAGCTACCATTTTCGGGAAAAGGAGCAAAGTATTTTTTAAAATTTTAAAAGTCGAAATTTGGAAAAATGTCGCCTATTTTGAAAAAAACACACTGTTGCGACTTTTGAATATTGGACATTCATAAAAATGGCCTAAGGAGTGTTGTCCAATAATTTTGTTCGCCTATCTCCTACAATTTTCGGAAAAAGGAGCAAAGTCCTTTCTTAAATTTCAAAAGTCGAAATTTGGAAAAATGTGGCCTATTTTCAAAAAAACACACTGTTGCGACTTTTGAATATTGGACATTCATAAAAATGGCCTGAGGAGTGTTCACCAATAATTTTTTTCGCTCATCACCTACCATTTTCGAAAATCGGAGCAAAGTCCTTTTTAAAATATCAAAAGTCGAAATTTGGAAGAATGTCGCCTATTGTCAAAAAAACACACTTTTGCGACTTTTTAATATTGGAAATTAATAGAAATGGCCTGAGGAGTGTTCTCCAATCACCTACTATTTTCGGAAAAAGGAGCAAAGTCCTTTTTAAAATTTCAAAAGTCGAAATTTGGAAAAATTTCGCCTATTTTCAAAAAAACACACTGTTGCGACTTTTGAATATTGGACATTCATAAAAATGGCCTGAGGAGTGTTGTCCAATAATTTTTTCGCCTATCTCCTACAATTTTCGGAAAAAGGAGCAAAGTCCTTTTTAAAATTTCAAAAGTCGAAATTTGGAAAAATTTCGCCTATTGTCAAAAAAACACACTTTTGAATATTGGACATTCATAGGGACGGCCGGAATAGTGTTCCCCAATAATGTTTTTTCGCCAATCTCCAACCATTTTCGAAAAAAGGAGCAAAGTCCTTTCTAAAATTTCAAAAGTGGAAATTTAAATAAATGTTGCCAATTTTCAAAAAAACACAATGTTAAGACTTTTGAATATTGGACATTCATAGAAATGGCCTGAAAGTATTCTCCAAGAATTCTTTTTCTCCCATCTTCTACTATTTTCGGAAAAAGGAGCAAAGTCCTTTCTAAAATTTCAAAAGTTGAAATTTAGATCAATGTTGCCGATTTTCAGAAAAACACACTGTTAAGACTTTTGAATATTGGACATTCATAGAAATCGCCTGAAAGTATTCTCCAAGAATTCTTTTTCTCCCATCTTCTACTATTTTCGGAAAAAGGAGCAAAGTCCTTTCTAAAATTTCAAAAGTTGAAATTTAGATCAATGTTGCCGATTTTCAAAAAAACACACTGTAAAGACTTTTGAATATTGGACATTCATAAAAATGGCCTGAGAAGTGTTGTCCAATTACTTTTTTTTTGCCCATCACCTACCATTTTCGGAAAAAGGAGCAAAGTATTTTTTAAAATTTCAAAAGTCGAAATTTGGAAAAATGTCGCCTATTTTGAAAAAAACACACTGTTGCGACTTTTGAATATTGGACATTCATAAAAATGGCCTGAGGAGTGTTGTCCAATAATTTTTTTCGCCCATCACCTACTACTTTCGGAAAAAGGAGCAAAGTATTTTTTAAAATTTCAAAAGTCGAAATTTGGAAAAATGCCCCCTATTTTCAAAAAAACACACTGTTGCGACTTTTGAATATTGGACATTCATAGAAATGGCCTGAGGAGTGTTCTCCAATAATTTTTTTCGCCCATCACCTACCATTTTCGGGAAAAGGAGCAAAGTATTTTTTAAAATTTTAAAAGTCGAAATTTGGAAAAATGTCGCCTATTTTCAAAAAAAAAAACACACTGTTAAGACTTTTGATTATTGGACATTCATAGAAATGGCCTGAAAGTATTCTCCAATAATTCTTTTTCTCCCATCTTCTACCATTTTCGGGAAAAGGAGCAAAGTCCTTTCTAAAATTTCAAAAGTTGAAATTTGGAAAAATGTCGCCAATTTTCAAAAAAACACACTGTTAAGACTTTTGAATATTGTACATTCATAGAAATGGCCGGAAGAGTGTTCCCCAATAATGTTTTTTCGTCCATCTCCTACAATTTTCGGAAAAAGGAGCAAAGTCCTTTTTAAAATTTCAAAAGCCGAAATTTCGCCTATTTTCAAAAAAACACACTGTTGCGACTTTGAATATTGGACATTCATAGAAATGGCCGGAAGAGTGTTCCGCAATAATGTTTTTTCGCCCATCTCCTACAATTTTCGGAAAAAGGAGCAAAGTCCTTTTTAAAATATCAAAAGTCGAAATTTGGAAAAATGTCGCCTATTGTCAAAAAAAAACACTTTTGAATATTGGTCATTCATAGAAATGGCCTGAGGAGTGTTCCCCACGAATTTTTTGTTGGCAAATTTTCTACCATTTTCGGAAAAAGGAGCAAAGTCCTTTTTAAAATTTCAAAAGTCAAAATTTGGAAAAATGTAGCCTATTTTCAAAAAAATACACTGTTGTGACTTTTGAATATTGGACATTCATAGAAATGGCCTGAGGAGTGTTCTCCAATAATTTTTTTCGCCCATCACCTACTATTTTCGGAAAAAGAAGCAAAGTATTTTTTAAAATTTTAAAAGTCGAAATTTGGAAAAATTTCGCCTATTTTCAAAAAAACACACTGCTGCGACTTTTGAATATTGGACATTCATAGAAATAGCCGGAAGAGTGTTCCCCAATAATGTTTTTTCGCCCATCTCCTACAATTTTCGGAAAAAGGAGCAAAGTCCTTTTTAAAATTTCAAAAGTCGAAATTTGGAAGAATGTCGCCTATTGTCAAAAAAACACACTTTTAAATATTGGACATTCATAGAATGGCCGGAAGAGTGTTCCGCAATAATGTTTTTTCGCCCGTCTCCTACAATTTTCGGAAAAAGGAACAAAGTCCTTTTTAAAATTTCAAAAGTCGAAATTTCGCCTATTTTCAAAAAAACACACTGTTGCGACTTTTAAATATTGGACATTCATAGAAATGGCCGGAAGAGTGTTCCGCAATAATGTTTTTTCGCCCATCTCCTACAATTTTCGGAATAAGGAGCAAAGTCCTTTTTAAAATATCAAAAGTCGAAATTTGGAAAAATGTCGCCTATTGTCAAAAAAACACACTTTTGAATATTGGACATTCATAGGAATGGCCGGAATAGTGTTCCCCACGAATTTTTTTTTCGCGAATTTTCTACCATTTTCGGAAAAAGGAGCAAAGTCCTTTTTAAAATTTCAAAAGTCCAAATTTGGAAAAATGTAGCCTATTTTTAAAAAAACACACAAAGTCCTTTTTAAAATTTCAAAAGTCGAAATTTGGAAAAATTTCGCCTATTTTCAAAAAAATACACTGTTGCAACTTTTGAATATTGGACATTCATAGAAATGGCCTGAGAAGTGTTCTCCAATAATTTTTTTCGCCCAACACCTTCTATTTTCGGAAAAAAGAGCAAAGTATTTTTTAAAATTTTAGAAGTCGAAATTTGGAAAAATTTCGCCTATTTTCAAAAAAACACACTACTGCGACTTTTGAATATTGGACATTCATAGAAATGGCCTGAAAGTATTCTCCAATAATTCTTTTTCTCCCATCTTCTACCATTTCGGAAAAAGGAGCAAAGTACTTTCTAAAATTTCAAAAGTTGGAATGTGGAAAAATTTCGCCTATTTTCAATAAAACACACCGTTGCGACTTTTGAATATTGGACATTCATAGAAATGGCCGGAAAAGTGTTCCGCAATAATGTTTTTTCGCCCATCTCCTACAATTTTCGGAAAAAGGAGCAAAGTCCTTTTTAAAATATCAAAAGTCCAAATTTGGAAAAATGTCGCCTATTGTCAAAAAAACACACTTTTGAATATTGGACATTCATAGGAATGGCCGGAATAGTGTTCCCCAATAATTTTTTCTCGCAAATTTTCTACCATTTTCGGAAGAAGGAGCAAAGTCCTTTTTAAAATTTCAAAAGTCGAAATTTGGAAAAATGTCGCCTATTTTCAAAAAAACACACTGTTGCGACTTTTGAATATTGGACATTCATAAAAATGGCCTGAGGAGTGCTCTCCAATAATTTTTTTCGCCCATCACCTACCATTTTCGGAAAAAGGAGCAAAGTCCTTTTTAAAATATCAAAAGTCAAAATTTGGAAGAATGTCGCCTATTGTCAAAAAAACACACTTTTGAATATTGGACATTCATAGGGATGGCCGGAAGATTGTTCCGAAATAATGTTTTTTCGCCCATCTCGTACCATTTTCGAAAAAAGGAGCAAAGTCCTTTTTAAAATATCAAGAGTCGAAATTTGGAAAAATGTCGCCTATTGTCAAAAAAACACACTTTTGAATATTGGACATTCATAGGAATGGCCGGAATAGTGTTCCCCAATAATTTTTTTTCGCAAATTTTCTACCATTTTCGGGGGAAGGAGCAAAGTCCTTTTTAAAATTTCAAAAGTCGAAATTTGGAAAAATGTCGCCTATTTTCAAAAAAACACACTGTTGCGACTTTTGAATATTGGACATTCATAAAAATGGCCTGAGGAGTGTTCTCCAATAATTTTTTTCGCCCATCACCTACCATTTTCGGAAAAAGGAGCAAAGTCCTTTTTAAAATGTCAAAAGTCAAAATTTGGAAGAATGTCGCCTATTGTCAAAAAAACACACTTTTGAATATTGGACATTCATAGGGATGGCCGGAAGAGTGTTCCCAAATAATATTTTTTCGCCCATCTCGTACCATTTTCGAAAAAAGGAGCAAAGTCCTTTTTAAAATTTGGAAAAATTTCGCCTATTTTCAAAAAAATACACTGTTGCGACTTTTGAATACTGGACATTCATACAAATGGTCTGAGGAGTGTTCTCCAATAATTTTTTCGCCCATCTCCTACAATTTTCGGAAAAAGGAGCAAAGTCCTTATTAAAATATCAAAAGTCGAAATTTGGAAAAATGTCGCCTATTGTCAAAAAAACACACTTTTGAATATTGGACATTCATAGGAATGGCCGGAATAGTGTTTCCCAATAATTTTTTTTTGCAAATTTTCTACCATTTTCGGAAAAAGGAGCAGTCTTTTTTAAAATATCAAAAGTCGAAATTTGGAAAAATTTCACCTATTAAAAAAAAAAACACACTGTTAGGACTTTTGAATATTGGACATTCATAGAAATTACCGGAAGAGTGTTCCTTAACAATGTTTTTTCGCCCATCTCCTACCATTTTCAAAAAAAGGAGCAAAGTCCTTTTTAAAATTTCAAAAGTCGAAATTTGGAAAAATGTCGCCAATTTTCAAAAAAACACATTGTTGCGACTTTTGAATATTGGACATTCAAAAAAATGGCCTGAGGAGTGTTCTCCAATAATTTTTTTCGCCCATCACCTACCATTTTCGGAAAAAGGAGCAAAGTCCTTTTTAAAATATCAAAAGTCGAAATTTGGAAAAATGTCGCCTATTTTCAAAAAAACACACTGTTGCGACTTTTGAATATTGGACATTCATAAAAATGGCCTGAGAAGTGTTCTCCAATAATTTTTTTCGCCTATCACCTACCATTTTCGTAAAAAGGAGCAAAGTATTTTTTAAAATTTTTAAAGTCGAAATTCGGAAAAATGTCGCTTATTTTAAAAAAACCACACTGTTAAGACTTTTGAATATTGGACATTCATAGAAATGGCCTGAAAGTATTCTCCAATAATTCTTTTTCTCCCATCACCTACCGTTTTCGAAGAAAGGAGCAAAGTCCTTTTTAAAATATCAAAAGTCGAAATTTGGAAAAATGTCGCCTATTTTCAAAAAAACACACTGTTAAAACTTTTGAATATTGGCCATTTCTAGAAATGGCCTGAAAGTATTCTCCAATAATTTTTTTCGCCCATCACCTACCATTTTCGAAAATCGGAGCAAAGTCCTTTTTAAAATATCAAAAGTCGAAATTTGGAAAAATGTCGCCTATTGTCAAAAAAACACACTTTTGCGACTTTTTAATATTGGAAATTAATAGAAATGGCCTGAGGAGTGTTCTCCAATCACCTACTATTTTCGGAAAAAGGAGCAAAGTCCTTTTTAAAATTTCAAAAGTCGAAATTTGGAAAAATTTCGCCTATTTTCAAAAAAACACACTGTTGCGACTTTTGAATATTGGACATTCATAAAAATGGCCTGAGGAGTGTAGTCCAATAATTTTTTCGCCTATCTCCTACAATTTTCGGAAAAAGGAGCAAAGTCCTTTTTAAAATTTCAAAAGTCGAAATTTGGAAAAATTTCGCCTATTGTCAAAAAAACACACTTTTGAATATTGGACATTCATAGGGACGGCCGGAATAGTGTTCCCCAATAATGTTTTTTCGCCAATCTCCAACCATTTTCGAAAAAAGGAGCAAAGTCCTTTTTAAAATTTCAAAAGTTGAAATTTAAATAAATGTTGCCAATTTTCAAAAAAACACAATGTTAAGACTTTTGAATATTGGACATTCATAGAAATGGCCTGAAAGTATTCTCCAAGAATTCTTTTTCTCCCATCTTCTACTATTTTCGGAAAAAGGAGCAAAGTCCTTTTTAAAATTTCAAAAGTCGAAATTTGGAAAAATTTCGCCTATTTTCAAAAAAACACACTGTTGCGACTTTTGAATATTGGACATTCATAAAAATGGCCTGAGGAGTGTAGTCCAATAATTTTTTCGCCTATCTCCTACAATTTTCGGAAAAAGGAGCAAAGTCCTTTTTAAAATTTCAAAAGTCGAAATTTGGAAAAATTTCGCCTATTGTCAAAAAAACACACTTTTGAATATTGGACATTCATAGGGACGGCCGGAATAGTGTTCCCCAATAATGTTTTTTCGCCAATCTCCAACCATTTTCGAAAAAAGGAGCAAAGTCCTTTTTAAAATTTCAAAAGTTGAAATTTAAATAAATGTTGCCAATTTTCAAAAAAACACAATGTTAAGACTTTTGAATATTGGACATTCATAGAAATGGCCTGAAAGTATTCTCCAAGAATTCTTTTTCTCCCATCTTCTACTATTTTCGGAAAAAGGAGCAAAGTCCTTTCTAAAATTTCAAAAGTTGAAATTTAGATCAATGTTGCCGATTTTCAGAAAAACACACTGTTAAGACTTTTGAATATTGGACATTCATAGAAATGGCCTGAAAGTATTCTCCAAGAATTCTTTTTCTCCCATCTTCTACTATTTTCGGAAAAAGGAGCAAAGTCCTTTTTAAAATTTCAAAAGTCGAAATTTGGAAAAATTTCGCCTATTTTCAAAAAAACACACTGTTGCGACTTTTGAATATTGGACATTCATAAAAATGGCCTGAGGAGTGTTGTCCAATAATTTTTTCGCCTATCTCCTACAATTTTCGGAAAAAGGAGCAAAGTCCTTTTTAAAATTTCAAAAGTCGAAATTTGGAAAAATTTCGCCTATTGTCAAAAAAACACACTTTTGAATATTGGACATTCATAGGGACGGCCGGAATAGTGTTCCCCAATAATGTTTTTTCGCCAATCTCCAACCATTTTCGAAAAAAGGAGCAAAGTCCTTTCTAAAATTTCAAAAGTTGAAATTTAAATAAATGTTGCCAATTTTCAAAAAAACACAATGTTAAGACTTTTGAATATTGGACATTCATAGAAATGGCCTGAAAGTATTCTCCAAGAATTCTTTTTCTCCCATCTTCTACTATTTTCGGAAAAAGGAGCAAAGTCCTTTCTAAAATTTCAAAAGTTGAAATTTAGATCAATGTTGCCGATTTTCAGAAAAACACACTGTTAAGACTTTTGAATATTGGACATTCATAGAAATCGCCTGAAAGTATTCTCCAAGAATTCTTTTCCTCCCATCTTCTACTATTTTCGGAAAAAGGAGCAAAGTCCTTTCTAAAATTTCAAAAGTTGAAATTTAGATCAATGTTGCCGATTTTCAAAAAAACACACTGTTAAGACTTTTGAATATTGGACATTCATAAAAATGGCCTGAGAAGTGTTGTCCAATAACTTTTTTTTGCCCATCACCTACCGTTTTCGGAAAAAGGAGCAAAGTATTTTTTAAAATTTCAAAAGTCGAAATTTGGAAAAATGTCGCCTATTTTGAAAAAAACACACTGTTGCGACTTTTGAATATTGGACATTCATAAAAATGGCCTGAGGAGTGTTGTCCAATAATTTTTTTCGCCCATCACCTACCACTTTCGGAAAAAGGAGCAAAGTATTTTTTAAAATTTCAAAAGTCGAAATTTGGAAAAATGTCCCCTATTTTCAAAAAAACACACTGTTGCGACTTTTGAATATTGGACATTCATAGAAATGGCCTGAGGAGTGTTCTCCAATAATTTTTTTCGCCCATCACCTACCATTTTCGGGAAAAGGAGAAAAGTATTTTTTAAAATTTTAAAAGTCGAAATTTGGAAAAATGTCGCCTATTTTCAAAAAAAAACACACTGTTAAGACTTTTGATTATTGGACATTCATAGAAATGGCCTGAAAGTATTCTCCAATAATTCATTTTCTCCCATCTTCTACCATTTTCGGGAAAAGCAGCAAAGTCCTTTCTAAAATTGCAAAAGTTGAAACTTGGAAAAATGTCGCCAATTTTCAAAAAAACACACTGTTAAGACTTTTGAATATTGTACATTCATAGAAATGGCCGGAAGAGTGTTCCCCAATAATGTTTTTTCGTCCATCTCCTACAATTTTCGGAAAAAGGAGCAAAGTCCTTTTTAAAATTTCAAAAGCCGAAATTTCGCCTATTTTCAAAAAAACACACTGTTGCGACTTTGAATATTGGACATTCATAGAAATGGCCGGAAGAGTGTTCCGCAATAATGTTTTTTCGCCCATCTCCTACAATTTTCGGAAAAAGGAGCAAAGTCCTTTTTAAAATATCAAAAGTCGAAATTTGGAAAAATGTCGCCTATTGTCAAAAAAAAACACTTTTGAATATTGGTCATTCATAGAAATGGCCTGAGGAGTGTTCCCCACGAATTTTTTTTTGGCAAATTTTCTACCATTTTCGGAAAAAGGAGCAAAGTCCTTTTTAAAATTTCAAAAGTCCAAATTTGGAAAAATGTAGCCTATTTTCAAAAAAATACACTGTTGTGACTTTTGAATATTGGACATTCATAGAAATGGCCTGAGGATTGTTCTCCAATAATTTTTTTCGCCCATCACCTACTATTTTCGGAAAAAGAAGCAAAGTATTTTTTAAAATTTTAAAAGTCGAAATGTGGAAAAATTTCGCCTATTTTCAAAAAAACACACTGCTGCGACTTTTGAATATTGGACATTCATAGAAATGGCCGGAAGAGTGTTCCCCAATAATGTTTTTTCGCCCATCTCCTACAATTTTCGGAAAAAGGAGCAAAGTCCTTTTTAAAATTTCAAAAGTCGAAATTTGGAAGAATGTCGCCTATTGTCAAAAAAACACACTTTTAAATATTGGACATTCATAGAATGGCCGGAAGAGTGTTCCGCAATAATGTTTTTTCGCCCGTCTCCTACAATTTTCGGAAAAAGGAACAAAGTCCTTGTTAACGCGACTTCCAAAATCCCCATGATTCTTTTGCCATCTGGTAGCACTAAAGCAATTTCGAAATAACAACGGATAAGAATTCCAACATATACATACATTTTTTTTAACGAATATACTGTCTAGAAGCGTCTTACCGCCTTCGCCATTTTTTGTAGGAGCTTAACTGTGAAGCGGTTCAGACGTGATTGTCTTTAAATCTATAATAGAAATTACCAGGAATTTCCATACCAAAAAGTATGTAGAATAGATTAAGCTATTATTGAATCTGTAAATTTCTTATATATATTATTTTATTATAAAGGAATTTTAATAAAGGTTATTGCGTAATAAATCAAGCCTTTTATTACGTATTTATAATTTATTCAAAATCCCGTGGAAATTTCTGGCTCGGCCGATAGCCTTCTCAACAATCTTAAAATTCTTTTTGAGTCTTACAGTCCGTCCTGTTGCCTAAGTCACTTCACCATCAAAGCCAATCCCACAGTAAGTACTATGAATAGCGAAATAGAAAAGGGTCAACAAGAAAATGATAACTACGGTTCACTGCCACATAACCTCGAAATTAATAGCGCAGCGACATGTATCAAATGCAGCAAGAAATATAAAAAAAATGCTATTAGCACATCAGAAGACCCTATATGTCCGCAATGTCATACAGGTAGATCAATTTCTCCTGACCATAGTATTGCCAGTCGACGATCTGTTCAATCTCAACAGTCTCAATCACGACTTATTCAGCTTAAGCTTCAACATCTTGAAGAAGATCTAGCATTAAAATTAGACCAAGTTAGATTACGCCGTGAATATTTAGACAAAAAACATAAGCTTCTAGAAGAAGCTGAACAAGTTCTTGATGTTTCGTCCAATAAATCCCAAGCGGTTCAAAACTGGATTGACGAAATGTCCATAGCAAACCTACCGTCTAATCAGATTATTCACGGTCAATCACCTATAAATTCAAAGAATGAAAATGCCTCAAAATTGGCACCAAATGTGCAAGCGGAGAAAAATAAAGAATCGGTGGATATTATCCCGAGAACTTCTCAACATTACACTACTAGCGAGAGTCAAAACATTTCGCGCTTTCGTAATGAACACGTCGCACCAGTTTGTGCAACGGCCACTGCCACTAGTGGTGGCAATCGGAGACATGAACTCCTTTCTAGTACGCAAGGTTTTTCCCACCAGCCAACCAATGTGACATTCTCACATTTACCTGCATCCGATTACTTTCATACTGCGATGCCAAATAATGATTTTAACTTAGGAACAACACTTCCGCGCAGCACAACTTTTCCCAGATCACTCCCAACCAACCCCCCAAATTTATCATTTAATTACACTAATAATCCATTGTACACAACACAAAATATTAGTAACATGCAAAGCACTCTTAACGCACGACAATCTGTTCCGAAAGAGTTGCCTATATTTTCCGGTAACCCCGAAGATTGGCCTTTATTTGTATCCACCTTCGAATGGTCATCAGCCACATGCTGCTTTTCGGACGCCGAAAATCTCATTCGTCTACAAAAATCTATAAAAGGTGATGCTCTCCAAAGCGTACAACACATGCTTGTACACCCCTCAAATGTAGCTCAAGTCATAAACATACTTCGAATGTTGTATGGACAACCTGAAAAAATTTTAAATGCTATTAGAAATAGGATAAGTTCATCCCCAAAAGTTGACGAAAATAACTTACAAAGCCTTACTTCCTTTGCTGTTAATGTCCGCAGCTTAATATCCACTATCAATGCCAGCAACCTATTATATGAACTAAATAATTCTTTTTTATTGCAACAATTATTAGAAAAATTACCGACTACTTATCAAATGCAATGGGCGTCTTTAAAACTAAAATTAATTGATCAAAACAAAAGGCCAAATTTAGTTGAATTTGATAGCTGGTTATTTAACATCGGATTAACAGCGAGCACAATCCAACAAAACAATAAACAAACAAAATCCACACCAGATAAATACACCACACGCAACAATTCAGGTTTTAACAAACAAACAACAAGATCGTTTGTTAATTCTCACAGTGGTGAACGTAGATGTGTTGTTTGTAAAAGCTATGGCTGTAAAACTATAAGTGAGTGCAAAACTTATCACTCATTGGATCGTAAAGAGAAGTGGAAAATAATAAGAGAGAATAATTTATGTAAATTCTGCTTGTCTTATCATAATGGTGAATGCAAAAGAAAAAAACAGTGTGGTGAAGAAAACTGTAATTATTATCATCATCCGTCTTTACATCGGGGTTCTGCAGCGAAAAATATTGAAAATAATAAAGAAACGTCAAATGCACAAAATATGCACATTGCAAGAAGCAAACAAGAAGAAGAAAATATTTGTAATACACACAGAGATGAAGATGATGAAATTTTGTTTAAAATAATACCAGTTAAAATACATGGTAATGAAAAAATAATTGACACCTTTGCATTTATTGATGAAGGGTCCTCCATCAGCCTTATGGATGAATCAATTGCAAATGAACTGGGTGTAAGTGGTGTATCTAGTCCATTATGTTTAAGGTGGACGGGAGGTATGCAAAGAAACGAAACAAATTCAGTAAAATTAATAATTGACGTTTCAGGGGCAAATAATAATCTAATAAAGCTGAACGTAAGTACAGTGGAGTCTTTAAATTTGCCAACCCAATCATTGATTTACACAAAAATGTGTCAACGATATCGCCACCTGCGAAATTTACCGATCAAGAGCTATGTCGACGCTATACCGAAGATACTCATAGGATTAAACCACCTCAACCTAGGAATTTCAAACAAAACCCGTGAAGGTGCTCCACACGAGCCTGTCGCAGTACAGACAAAACTTGGTTGGCTCATCTATGGATCAACAGCTGCAAATAAACACACAAGTAAGAATTTTAATTTTCATATTTGCAATTGCGCTGAAACTGATAGAAAGTTGGAGGAATTAGTTAGCAGTTTCTATACATTAGAAAGTGTAGGAATTTGCACCAAAGACTCCCTCGTCTCAGATAACGAAATTCGAGCATTCAGTTTGCTAAACAATTTCACAATATGGAAAGAAAATGGACATTACGAGGTTCCATTGCTATGGAGACACGACAATTTTAAATTGCCAGACAGTTTTAATATGGCTCTTAAACGACTTATATGCTTAGAAAGAAAATTAATGCGTGATGACGCACAATTTCAAATATTTAAAAGTACAATATGAATCATATTATTTAGAGATTTCTGCACTTAAATCTACAAAGTCCATCAAAAAATCAAGTGAAATTTATTCTAAGTCACCCTATCTAGAAGACGGAGTTTTGTTCGTCGATGGAAGAATCGATATGGCAAACGTTTCTTTACAGCAGAAACGTCCAGTAATACTGCCAAGAAAAAATTATTTAACCAAGCTTATATGCCTACACTACCATGAAAAACTTTACCATGGAAATCATGAGACAGCTGTCAATGAGTTAAGACAAAAATATTGTATATCAAGACTTCGTGCTACATACAAATCAATTATTCGATGTTGCCAAATGTGTAAAATTACTAAAGCTACTCCACAGACCCCTCAAATGGCTAAACTGCCACGCGCACGTGTTGCATCATATAGTGCACCGTTTACATATACCGGGATTGATTTCTTTGGTCCAATATTAGTAACTGTAAACCGCCACAGGGAGAAAAGATATGGCTGTTTGTTTACGTGTTTAACAATTCGAGCGGTTCATATTGAAATAACACATTCTTTAACAACAAGTTCCTGTATTTTGGCTATTCGTAATTTTATGGGACGAAGAGGAATTCCACTTGAATTTTTTAGCGATAATGGAACAAATTTTGTGGGCGCTGATAGGGAGCTACGAGAAGCTTTAGCAGATATTGACCGCAATGAATTAGTAAAGACGTTTACAACATCAACAACTAAATGGAGTTTCAATCCACCGGCTTCACCCCACATGGGTGGCGCATGGGAGCGTTTAATTCGCTCGGTAAAGACAATTTTATACAAAATTATGCCATTAAGGCACCCAACTGATGAACTCCTGTTAAGCATGATTGTTGAAATTGAAAATATAATAAATTCCAGACCGTTGGCATATGTTCCCATTGAAACAGATGCGGCAGAGGCTATAACTCCAAACCATTTCTTGATGGGAAGCTCTAGTGGGTTGAAACCTCTAACATCGTGCGACGACAGCGGGATGGTATTGAGACAAAACTGGTTAATTTCTCAGCAGTACGCAAATATATTCTGGAAGAAGTGGTTATCTGAATATTTGCCGACTTTGACCTGTAGGACAAAATGGCATGAAAAAATAAAACCTATAAGCCAGGGGGATTTAGTTATCATTGTTGACCCTTCTCTTCCCAGAAACGTATGGCCTCGTGGTAAGGTACTAGAAGTGAGATTGGCCAAAGATGGACAGGTGCAAAGTGCAGTGGTCCTAACTCAACGCGGAATAATGGAGCGACCTGCCAGCAAACTAGCAGTTTTGGAAGTAGCTCCGGAAGAGAAGTCTGACATCGAGGAAGTTTCTTGTCATACTGCGGGGGGAATGTTAACGCGACTTCCAAAATCCCCATGATTCTTTTGCCATCTGGTAGCACTAAAGCAATTTCGAAATAATAACGGATAAGAATTCCAACATATACATAAATTTTTTTTAACGAATATACTGTCTAGAAGCGTCTTACCGCCTTCGCCATTTTTTGTAGGAGCTTAACTGTGAAGTGGTTCAGACGTGATTGTCTTTAAATCTATAATAGAAATTACCAGGAATTTCCATACCAAAAAGTATGTAGAATAGATTAAGCTATTATTGAATCTGTAAATTTCTTATATATATTATTTTATTATAAAGGAATTTTAATAAAGGTTATTGCGTAATAAATCAAGCCTTTTATTACGTATTTATAATTTATTCAAAATCCCGTGGAAATTTCTGGCTCGGCCGATAGCCTTCTCAACAGTCCTTTTAAAATTTCAAAAGTCGAAATTTCGCCTATTTTCAAAAAAACACACTGTTGCGACTTTTGAATATTGGACATTCATAGAAATGGCCGGAAGAGTGTTCCGCAATAATGTTTTTTCGCCCATCTCCTACAATTTTCGGAATAAGGAGCAAAGTCCTTTTTAAAATATCAAAAGTCGAAATTTGGAAAAATGTCGCCTATTGTCAAAAAAAACACACTTTTGAATATTGGACATTCATAGGAATGGCCGGAATAGTGTTCCCCACGAATTTTTTTTTCGCAAATTTTCTACCATTTTCGGAAAAAGGAGCAAAGTCCTTTTTAAAATTTCAAAAGTCCAAATTTGGAAATATGTAGCCTATTTTTAAAAAAAACACAAAGTCCTTTTTAAAATTTCAAAAGTAGAAATTTGGAAAAATTTCGCCTATTTTCAAAAAAATACACTGTTGCAACTTTTGAATATTGGACATTCATAGAAATGGCCTGAGAAGTGGTCTCCAATAATTTTTTTCGCCCATCACCTTCTATTTTCGGAAAAAAGAGCAAAGTATTTTTTAAAATTTTAGAAGTCGAAATTTGGAAAAATTTCGCCTATTTTCAAAAAAACACACTGTTGCGACTTTTGAATATTGGACATTCATAAAAATGGCCTGAGGAGTGTTCTCCAATAATTTTTTTCGCCCATCACCTACCATTTTCGAAAATCGGAGCAAAGTCCTTTTTAAAATATCAAAAGTCGAAATTTGGAAGAATGTCGCCTATTGTCAAAAAAACACACTTTTGCGACTTTTGAATATTGGAAATTAATAGAAATGGCCTGAGGAGTGTTCTCCAATCACCTACTATTTTCGGAAAAAGGAGCAAAGTCCTTTTTAAAATTTCAAAAGTCGAAATTTGGAAAAATTTCGCCTATTTTCAAAAAAACGCACTGTTGCGACTTTTGAATATTGGACATTCATAAAAATGGCCTGAGGAGTGTTGTCCAATAATTTTTTTCGCCTATCTCCTACAATTTTCGGAAAAAGGAGCAAAGTCCTTTTTAAAATTTCAAAAGTCGAAATTTGGAAAAATTTCGCCTATTGTCAAAAAAACACACTTTTGAATATTGGACATTCATAGGGACGGCCGGAATAGTGTTCCCCAATAATGTTTTTTCGCCAATCTCCAACCATTTTCGAAAAAAGGAGCAAAGTCCTTTTTAAAATTTCAAAAGTTGAAATTTAAATAAATGTTGCCAATTTTCAAAAAAACACAATGTTAAGACTTTTGAATATTGGACATTCATAGAAATGGCCTGAAAGTATTCTCCAAGAATTCTTTTTCTCCCATCTTCTACTATTTTCGGAAAAAGGAGCAAAGTCCTTTCTAAAATTTCAAAAGTTGAAATTTAGATCAATGTTGCCGATTTTCAGAAAAACACACTGTTAAGACTTTTGAATATTGGACATTCATAGAAATGGCCTGAAAGTATTCTCCAAGAATTCTTTTTCTCCCATCTTCTACTATTTTCGGAAAAAGGAGCAAAGTCCTTTCTAAAATTTCAAAAGTTGAAATTTAGATCAATGTTGCCGATTTTCAAAAAAACACACTGTTAAGACTTTTGAATATTGGACATTCATAAAAATGGCCTGAGAAGTGTTGTCCAATAATTTTTTTTTGCCCATCACCTACCATTTTCGGAAAAAGGAGCAAAGTATTTTTTAAAATTTCAAAAGTCGAAATTTGGAAAAATGTCGCCTATTTTGAAAAAAACACACTGTTGCGACTTTTGAATATTGGACATTCATAAAAATGGCCTGAGGAGTGTTGTCCAATAATTTTTTTCGCCCATCACCTACCACTTTCGGAAAAAGGAGCAAAGTATTTTTTAAAATTTCAAAAGTCGAAATTTGGAAAAATGTCCCCTATTTTCAAAAAAACACACTGTTGCGACTTTTGAATATTGGACATTCATAGAAATGGCCTGAGGAGTGTTCTCCAATAATTTTTTTCGCCCATCACCTACCATTTTCGGGAAAAGGACCAAAGTATTTTTTAAAATTTTAAAAGTCGAAATTTGGAAAAATGTCGCCTATTTTCAAAAAAAAACACACTGTTAAGACTTTTGATTATTGGACATTCATAGAAATGGCCTGAAAGTATTCTCCAATAATGTTTTTTCGTCCATCTCCTACAATTTTCGGAAAAAGGAGCAAAGTCCTTTTTAAAATTTCAAAAGTCGAAATTTCGCCTATTTTCAAAAAAACACACTGTTGCGACTTTGAATATTGGACATTCATAGAAATGGCCGGAAGAGTGTTCCGCAATAATGTTTTTTCACCCATCTCCTACAATTTTCGGAAAAAGGAGCAAAGTCCTTTTTAAAATATCAAAAGTCGAAATTTGGAAAAATGTCGCCTATTGTCAAAAAAACACACTTTTGAATATTGGTCATTCATAGAAATGGCCTGTGGAGTGTTCCCCACGAATTTTTTTTTGGCAAATTTTCTACCATTTTCGGAAAAAGGAGCAAAGTCCTTTTTAAAATTTCAAAAGTCCAAATTTGGAAAAATGTAGCCTATTTTCAAAAAAAAAACACTGTTGTGACTTTTGAATATTGGACATTCATAGAAATGGCCTGAGGAGTGTTCTCCAATAATTTTTTTCGCCCATCACCTACTATTTTCGGAAAAAGAAGCAAAGTCCTTTTTAAAATTTCAAAAGTCGAAATTTGGAAGAATGTCGCCTATTGTCAAAAAAACACACTTTTAAATATTGGACATTCATAGGAATGGCCGGAATAGTGTTTCCCAATAATGTTTTTTTTGTCCATCTCCTACAATTTTCGGAAAAAGG
Organism: Epicampocera succincta; assembly: GCA_932526305.1. NCBI lineage: Eukaryota > Metazoa > Arthropoda > Insecta > Diptera > Tachinidae > Epicampocera > Epicampocera succincta. Next base: position 24,135,491 of record OW052037.1, read on the forward strand.
AGCAAAGTCCTTTTTAAAATTTCAAAAGTCGAAATTTCGCCTTTTTTTTAAAAAAACACACTATTGCGACTTTTGAATATTGGACATTCATAGAATGGCCGGAAGGGTGTTCCCCAATAATGTTTTTTCGCCCATCTCCTACAATTTTCGGAAAAAGGAGCAAAGTCCTTTTTAAAATTTCAAAAGTCGAAATTTGGAAGAATGTCGCCTATTGTCAAAAAAACACACTTTTAAATATTGGACATTCATAGGAATGGCCGGAATAGTGTTTCCCAATAATGTTTTTTTTGTCCATCTCCTACAATTTTCGGAAAAAGGAGCAAAGTCCTTTTTAAAATTTAAAAAGTCGAAATTTCGCCTTTTTTTTAAAAAAACACACTATTGCGACTTTTGAATATTGGACATTCATAGAATGGCCGGAAGAGTGTTCCGCAATAATGTTTTTTTGCCCATCTCCTACAATTTTCGGAAAAAGGAGCAAAGTCCTTTTTAAAATATCAAAAGTCGAAATTTGGAAGAATGTCGCCTATTGTCAAAAAAACACACTTTTAAATATTGGACATTCATAGGAATGGCCGGAATAGTGTTTCCCAATAATGTTTTTTTTGTCCATCTCCTACAATTTTCGGAAAAAGGAGCAAAGTCCTTTTTAAAATTTCAAAAGTCGAAATTTGGAAGAATGTCGCCTATTGTCAAAAAAACACACTTTTAAATATTGGACATTCATAGGAATGGCCGGAATAGTGTTTCCCAATAATGTTTTTTTTGTCCATCTCCTACAATTTTCGGAAAAAGGAGCAAAGTCCTTTTTAAAATTTCAAAAGTCGAAATTTCGCCTTTTTTTAAAAAAAACACACTATTGCGACTTTTGAATATTGGACATTCATAGAATGGCCGGAAGAGTGTTCCGCAATAATGTTTTTTTGCCCATCTCCTACAATTTTCGGAAAAAGGAGCAAAGTCCTTTTTAAAATTTCAAAAGTCGAAATTTCGCCTTTTTTTTAAAAAACACACTGCTGCGACTTTTGAATATTGGACATTCATAGAAATTGCCGGAAGGGTGTTCCCCAATAATGTTTTTTCGCCCATCTCCTACAATTTTCGGAAAAAGGAGCAAAGTCCTTTTTAAAATTTCAAAAGTCGAAATTTGGAAGAATGTCGCCTATTGTCAAAAAAACACACTTTTAAATATTGGACATTCATAGGAATGGCCGGAATAGTGTTTCCCAATAATGTTTTTTTTGTCCATCTCCTACAATTTTCGGAAAAAGGAGCAAAGTCCTTTTTAAAATTTCAAAAGTCGAAATTTGGAAGAATGTCGCCTATTGTCAAAAAAACACACTTTTAAATATTGGACATTCATAGGAATGGCCGGAATAGTGTTTCCCAATAATGTTTTTTTTGTCCATCTCCTACAATTTTCGGAAAAAGGAGCAAAGTCCTTTTTAAAATTTCAAAAGTCGAAATTTCGCCTTTTTTTTAAAAAAACACACTATTGCGACTTTTGAATATTGGACATTCATAGAATGGCCGGAAGAGTGTTCCGCAATAATGTTTTTTTGCCCATCTCCTACAATTTTCGGAAAAAGGAGCAAAGTCCTTTTTAAAATTTCAAAAGTCGAAATTTCGCCTTTTTTTTAAAAAACACACTGCTGCGACTTTTGAATATTGGACATTCATAGAAATGGCCGGAAGGGTGTTCCCCAATAATGTTTTTTCGCCCATCTCCTACAATTTTCGGAAAAAGGAGCAAAGTCCTTTTTAAAATTTCAAAAGTCGAAATTTGGAAGAATGTCGCCTATTGTCAAAAAAACACACTTTTAAATATTGGACATTCATAGGAATGGCCGGAATAGTGTTTCCCAATAATGTTTTTTTTGTCCATCTCCTACAATTTTCGGAAAAAGGAGCAAAGTCCTTTTTAAAATTTCAAAAGTCGAAATTTCGCCTTTTTTTAAAAAAAACACACTATTGCGACTTTTGAATATTGGACATTCATAGAATGGCCGGAAGAGTGTTCCGCAATAATGTTTTTTTGCCCATCTCCTACAATTTTCGGAAAAAGGAGCAAAGTCCTTTTTAAAATATCAAAAGTCGAAATTTGGAAAAATGTCGCCTATTGTCAAAAAAACACACTTTTGAATATTGGACATTCATAGGAATGGCCGGAATAGTGTTCCACTAGAATTTTTTTTCGAAAATTTTCTACCATTTTCGGAAAAAGGAGCAAAGTCCTTTTTAAAATTTCAAAAGTCGAAATTTCGCCTATTTTCAAAAAAACACACTATTGCGACTTTTGAATATTGGACATTCATAGAATGGCCGGAAGAGTGTTCCGCAATAATGTTTTTTCGCCCGTCTCCTACAATTTTCGGAAAAAGGAACAAAGTCCTTTTTAAAATTTCAAAAGTCGAAATTTCGCCTATTTTCAAAAAAACACACTGTTGCGACTTTTGAATATTGGACATTCATAGAAATGGCCGGAAGAGTGTTCCGCAATAATGTTTTTTCGCCCATCTCCTACAATTTTCGGAATAAGGAGCAAAGTCCTTTTTAAAATATCAAAAGTCGAAATTTGGAAAAATGTCGCCTATTGTCAAAAAAACACACTTTTGAATATTGGACATTCATAGGAATGGCCGGAATAGTGTTCCCCACGAATTTTTTTTTCGCAAATTTTCTACCATTTTCGGAAAAAGGAGCAAAGTCCTTTTTAAAATTTCAAAAGTCCAAATTTGGAAAAATGTAGCCTATTTTTAAAAAAACACACAAAGTCCTTTTTAAAATTTCAAAAGTCGAAATTTGGAAAAATTTCGCCTATTTTCAAAAAAATACACTGTTGCAACTTTTGAATATTGGACATTCATAGAAATGGCCTGAGGAGTGTTCTCCAATAATTTTTTTCGCCCATCACCTTCTATTTTCGGAAAAAAGAGCAAAGTATTTTTTAAAATTTTAGAAGTTGAAATTTGGAAAAATTTCGCCTATTTTCAAAAAAACACACTACTGCGACTTTTGAATATTGGACATTCATAGAAATGGCCTGAAAGTATTCTTCAATAATTCTTTTTCTCCCATCTTCTACCATTTCGGAAAAAGGAGCAAAGTCCTTTCTAAAATTTCAAAAGTTGAAATTTGGAAAAATTTCGCCTATTTTCAATAAAACACACCGTTGCGACTTTTGAATATTGGACATTCATAGAAATGGCCGGAAGAGTGTTCCGCAATAATGTTTTTTCGCCCATCTCCTACAATTTCCGGGGGAAGGAGCAAAGTCCTTTTTAAAATATCAAAAGTCAAAATTTGGAAGAATGTCGCCTATTGTCAAAAAAACACACTTTTGAATATTGGACATTCATAGGGATGGCCGGAAGATTGTTCCGAAATAATGTTTTTTCGCCCATCTCGTACCATTTTCGAAAAAAGGAGCAAAGTCCTTTTTAAAATATCAAGAGTCGAAATTTGGAAAAATTTCGCCTATTTTCAAAAAAATACACTGTTGCGACTTTTGAATATTGGACATTTATACAAATGGTCTGAGGAGTGTTCTCCAATAATTTTTTCGCCCATCTCCTACATTTTCGGAAAAAGGAGCAAAGTCCTTATTAAAATATCAAAAGTCGAAATTTGGAAAAATGTCGCCTATTGTCAAAAAAACACACTTTTGAATATTGGACATTCATAGGAATGGCCGGAATAGTGTTTCCCAATAATTTTTTTTCGCAAATTTTCTACCATTTTCGGAAAAAGGAGCAGTCTTTTTTAAAATATCAAAAGTCGAAATTTGGAAAAATTTCACCTATTTGAAAAAAACACACTGTTAGGACTTTTGAATATTGGACATTCATAGAAATTACCGGAAGAGTGTTCCTTAACAATGTTTTTTCGCCCATCTCCTACCATTTTCAAAAAAAGGAGCAAAGTCCATTTTAAAATATCAAAAGTCGAAATTTGGAAAAATGTCGCCTATTGTCAAAAAAACACACTGTTGCGACTTTTGAATATTGGACATTCATAAAAATGGTCTGAGGAGTGTTCTCCAATAATTTTTTCGCCCATCTCCTACAATTTTCGGAAAAAGGAGCAAAGTCCTTTTTAAAATATCAATAGTCGAAATTTGGAAAAATGTCGCCTATTTTCAAAAAAAAACACACTTTTGCGACTTTTGAATATTGGACATTCATAGAAATGGCCTGAGGAGTGTTCTCCAATGATTTTTTTCGCCCAGCACCTACCATTTTCGGAAAAAGGAGCAAAGTCCTTTTAAAATATCAAAAGTCGAAATTTGGGAAAATGTCGCCTATTGTCAAAAAAACACACTTTTGAATATTGGACATTCATAGAAATGGCCGGAAGAGTGTTCCCCAATAATTTTTTTTTGCAAATTTTTTACCATTTTCGGAAAAAGGAGCAAAGTCCTTTTTAAAATTTCAAAAGTCGAAATTTGGAAAAATTTCGCCTATTTTCAAAAAAACAAACTGTTGCGACTTTTGAATATTGGACATTCATAGAAACGGCCGGAAGAGTGTTCCCCAATAATATTTTTTCGCCCATCTCCTACAATTTTCGGAAAAAGGAGCAAAGTCCTTTTTAAAATATCAAAAGTCGAAGTTTGGAAGAATGTCGCCTATTGTCAAAAAAACACACTTTTAAATATTGGAATGTTTTTTCGTCCATCTCCTATAATTTTCGGAAAAAGGAGCAAAGTCCTTTTTAAAATTTCAAAAGTCGAAATTTCGCCTTTTTTTTAAAAAAACACACTATTGCGACTTTTGAATATTGGACATTCATAGAATGGCCGGAAGAGTGTTCCGCAATAATGTTTTTTTGCCCATCTCCTACAATTTTCGGAAAAAGGAGCAAAGTCCTTTTTAAAATATCAAAAGTCGAAATTTCGAAAAATGTCGCCTATTGTCAAAAAAACACACTTTTGAATATTGGACATTCATAGGAATGGCCGGAATAGTGTTCCACTAGAATTTTTTTTCGAAAATTTTCTACCATTTTCGGAAAAAGGAGCAAAGTCCTTTTTAAAATTTCAAAAGTCGAAATTTCGCCTATTTTCAAAAAAACACACTATTGCGACTTTTGAATATTGGACATTCATAGAATGGCCGGAAGAGTGTTCCGCAATAATGTTTTTTCGCCCGTCTCCTACAATTTTCGGAAAAAGGAACAAAGTCCTTTTTAAAATTTCAAAAGTCGAAATTTCGCCTATTTTCAAAAAAACACACTGTTGCGACTTTTGAATATTGGACATTCATAGAAATGGCCGCAAGAGTGTTCCGCAATAATGTTTTTTCGCCCATCTCCTACAATTTTCGGAATAAGGAGCAAAGTCCTTTTTAAAATATCAAAAGTCGAATTTTGGAAAAATGTCGCCTATTGTCAAAAAAACACACTTTTGAATATTGGACATTCATAGGAATGGCCGGAATAGTGTTCCCCACGAATTTTTTTTTCCCAAATTTTCTACCATTTTCGGAAAAAGGAGCAAAGTCCTTTTTAAAATTTCAAAAGTCCAAATTTGGAAAAATGTAGCCTATTTTTAAAAAAACACACAAAGTCCTTTTTAAAATTTCAAAAGTCGAAATTTGGAAAAATTTCGCCTATTTTCAAAAAAATACACTGTTGCAACTTTTGAATATTGGACATTCATAGAAATGGCCTGAGGAGTGTTCTCCAATACATTTTTTCGCCCATCACCTTCTATTTTCGGAAAAAAGAGCAAAGTATTTTTTAAAATTTTAGAAGTTGAAATTTGGAAAAATTTCGCCTATTTTCAAAAAAACACACTACTGCGACTTTTGAATATTGGACATTCATAGAAATGGCCTGAAAGTATTCTCCAATAATTCTTTTTCTCCCATCTTCTACCATTTCGGAAAAAGGAGCAAAGTCCTTTCTAAAATTTCAAAAGTTGAAATTTGGAAAAATTTCGCCTATTTTCAATAAAACACACCGTTGCGACTTTTGAATATTGGACATTCATAGAAATGGCCGGAAGAGTGTTCCGCAATAATGTTTTTTCGCCCATCTCCTACAATTTCCGGGGGAAGGAGCAAAGTCCTTTTTAAAATATCAAAAGTCAAAATTTGGAAGAATGTCGCCTATTGTCAAAAAAACACACTTTTGAATATTGGACATTCATAGGGATGGCCGGAAGATTGTTCCGAAATAATGTTTTTTCGCCCATCTCGTACCATTTTCGAAAAAAGGAGCAAAGTCCTTTTTAAAATATCAAGAGTCGAAATTTGGAAAAATTTCGCCTATTTTCAAAAAAATACACTGTTGCGACTTTTGAATACTGGACATTCATACAAATGGTCTGAGGAGTGTTCTCCAATAATTTTTTCGCCCATCTCCTACATTTTCGGAAAAAGAAGCAAAGTCCTTATTAAAATATCAAAAGTCGAAATTTGGAAAAATGTCGCCTATTGTCAAAAAAACACACTTTTGAATATTGGACATTCATAGGAATGGCCGGAATAGTGTTTCCCAATAATTTTTTTTCGCAAATTTTCTACCATTTTCGGAAAAAGGAGCAGTTTTTTTTTAAATATCAAAAGTCGAAATTTGGAAAAATTTCACCTATTTAAAAAAAAACACACTGTTAGGACTTTTGAATATTGGACATTCATAGAAATTACCGGAAGAGTGTTCCTTAACAATGTTTTTTCGCCCATCTCCTACCATTTTCAAAAAAAGGAGCAAAGTCCATTTTAAAATATCAAAAGTCGAAATTTGGAAAAATGTCGCCTATTGTCAAAGAAACACACTGTTGCGACTTTTGAATATTGGACATTCATAAAAATGGTCTGAGGAGTGTTCTCCAATAATTTTTTCGCCCATCTCCTACAATTTTCGGAAAAAGGAGCAAAGTCCTTTTTAAAATATCAATAGTCGAAATTTGGAAAAATGTCGCCTATTTTCAAAAAAAAACACACTTTTGCGAATTTTGAATATTGGACATTCATAGAAATGGCCTGAGGAGTGTTCTCCAATGATTTTTTTCGCCCAGCACCTACCATTTTCGGAAAAAGTAGCAAAGTCCTTTTAAAATATCAAAAGTCGAAATTTGGGAAAATGTCGCCTATTGTCAAAAAAACACACTTTTGAATATTGGACATTCATAGAAATGGCCGGAAGAGTGTTCCCCAATAATTTTTTTTTGCAAATTTTCTACCATTTTCGGAAAAAGGAGCAAAGTCCTTTTTAAAATTTCAAAAGTCGAAATTTGGAAAAATTTCGCCTATTTTCAAAAAAACAAACTGTTGCGACTTTTGAATATTGGACATTCATAGAAACGGCCGGAAGAGTGTTCCCCAATAATATTTTTTCGCCCATCTCCTACAATTTTCGGAAAAAGGAGCAAAGTCCTTTTTAAAATATCAAAAGTCGAAGTTTGGAAAAATGTCGCCTATTGTCAAAAAAACACACTTTTGAATATTGGACATTCATAGGAATGGCCGGAATAGTGTTCGCCACGAATTTTTTTTCGCAAATTTTCTACCATTTTCGGAAAAAGGAGCAAAGTCCTTTTTAAAATTTCAAAAGTCGAAATTTCGCCTATTTTCAAAAAAACACACTATTGCGACTTTTGAATATTGGACATTCATAGAATGGCCGGACGAGTGTTCCGCACTAATGTTTTTTCGCCCGTCTCCTACAATTTTCGGAAAAAGGAACAAAGTCCTTTTTAAAATTTCAAAAGTCGAAATTTCGCCTATTTTCAAAAAAACACACTGTTGCGACTTTTGAATATTGGACATTCATAGAAATGGCCGGAAGAGTGTTCCGCAATAATGTTTTTTCGCCCATCTCCTACAATTTTCGGAATAAGGAGCAAAGTCCTTTTTAAAATATCAAAAGTCGAAATTTGGAAAAATGTCGCCTATTGTCAAAAAAACACACTTTTGAATATTGGACATTCATAGGAATGGCCGGAATAGTGTTCCCCACGAATTTTTTTTTCGCAAATTTTCTACCATTTTCGGAAAAAGGAGCAAAGTCCTTTTTAAAATTTCAAAAGTCCAAATTTGGAAAAATGTAGCCTATTTTTAAAAAAACACACAAAGTCCTTTTTAAAATTTCAAAAGTCGAAATTTGGAAAAATTTCGCCTATTTTCAAAAAAAAAAACACTGTTGCAACTTTTGAATATTGGACATTCATAGAAATGGCCTGAGGAGTGTTCTCCAATAATTTTTTTCGCCCATCACCTTCTATTTTCGGAAAAAGGAGCAAAGTATTTTTTAAAATTTCAAAAGTCGAAATTTGGAAAAATGTCGCCTATTGTCAAAAAAACACACTTTTGAATATTGGACATTCATAGGAATGGCCGGAATAGTGTTCCCCACGAATTTTTTTTTCGCAAATTTTCTACCATTTTCGGAAAAAGGAGCAAAGTCCTTTTTAAAATTTCAAAAGTCCAAATTTGGAAAAATGTAGCCTATTTTTAAAAAAACACACAAAGTCCTTTTTAAAATATCAAAAGTCGAAATTTGGAAAAATTTCGCCTATTTTCAAGAAAACACACTACTGCGACTTTTGAATATTGGACATTCATAGAAATGGCCTGAAAGTATTCTCCAATAATTCTTTTTCTCCCATCTTCTACCATTTCGGAAAAAGGAGCAAAGTCCTTTCTAAAATTTCAAAAGTTGAAATTTGGAAAATTTTCGCCTATTTTCAATAAAACACACTGTTGCGACTTTTGAATATTGGACATTCATAGAAATGGCCGGAAGAGTGTTCCGCAATAATGTTTTTTCGCCCATCTCCTACAATTTTCGGAATAAGGAGCAAAGTCCTTTTTAAAATATCAAAAGTCGAAATTTGGAAAAATGTCGCCTATTGTCAAAAAAACACACTTTTGAATATTGGACATTCATAGGAATGGCCTGAATAGTGTTCCCCAATAATTTTTTTTCGCAAATTTTCTACCATTTTCGAAAAAAGGAGCAAAGTCCTTTTTAAAATATCAAGAGTCGAAATTTGGAAAAATGTCGCCTATTGTCAAAAAAACACACTTTTGAATATTGGACATTCATAGGAATGGCCGGAATAGTGTTCCCCAATAATTTTTATTCGCAAATTTTCTACCATTTTCGGGGGAAGGAGCAAAGTCCTTTTTAAAATTTCAAAAGTCGAAATTTGGAAAAATGTCGCCTATTTTCAAAAAAACACACTGTTGCGACTATTGAATATTGGACATTCATAAAAATGGCCTGAGGAGTGTTCTCCAATAATTTTTTTCGCCCATCACCTACCATTTTCGGAAAAAGGAGCAAAGTATTTTTTAAAATATCAAAAGTCAAAATTTGGAAGAATGTCGCCTATTGTCAAAAAAACACACTTTTGAATATTGGACATTCATAGAAATAGCCGGAAGATTGTTCCCAAATAATGTTTTTTCGCCCATCTCGTACCATTTTCGAAAAAAGGAGCAAAGTCCTTTTTAAAATATCAAGAGTCGAAATTTGGAAAAATGTCGCCTATTGTCAAAAAAACACACTTTTGAATATTGGACATTCATAGGAAAGGCCGGAATAGTGTTCCCCAATAATTTTTTTTCGCAAATTTTCTACCATTTTCGGGGGAAGGAGCAAAGTCCTTTTTAAAATTTCAAAAGTCGAAATTTGGAAAAATGTCGCCTATTTTCAAAAAAACACACTGTTGCGACTTTTGAATATTGGACATTCATAAAAATGGCCTGAGGAGTGTTCTCCAATAATTTTTTTCGCCCATCACCTACCATTTTCGGAAAAAGGAGCAAAGTCCTTTTTAAAATATCAAAAGTCAAAATTTGGAAGAATGTCGCCTATTGTCAAAAAAACACACTTTTGAATATTGGACATTCATAGGGATGGCCGGAAGAGTGTTCCCAAATAATATTTTTTCGCCCATCTCGTACCATTTTCGAAAAAAGGAGCAAAGTCCTTTTTAAAATTTCAAAAGTCGAAATTTGGAAAAATTTCGCCTATTTTCAAAAAAATACACTGTTGCGACTTTTGAATACTGGACATTCATACAAATGGTCTGAGGAGTGTTCTCCAATAATTTTTTCGCCCATCTCCTACAATTTTCGGAAAAAGGAGCAAAGTCCTTATTAAAATATCAAAAGTCGAAATTTGGAAAAATGTCGCCTATTGTCAAAAAAACACACTTTTGAATATTGGACATTCATAGGAATGGCCGGAATAGTGTTTCCCAATAATTTTTGTTCGCAAATTTTCTACCATTTTCGGAAAAAGGAGCAGTCTTTTTTAAAATATCAAAAGTCGAAATTTGGAAAAATTTCACCTATTTAAAAAAAAAACACACTGTTAGGACTTTTGAATATTGGACATTCATAGAAATTACCGGAAGAGTGTTCCTTAACAATGTTTTTTCGCCCATCTCCTACAATTTTCGGAAAAAGGAGCAAAGTCCTTTCTAAAATTTCAAAAGTTGAAATTTGGAAAATTGTCGCCTATTTTCAAAAAAAACACACTTTTGCGACTTTTGAATATTGGACATTCATAGGAATGGCCGAAATAGTGTTCCCCAACAATGTTTTTTCGCCCATCTCCTACAATTTTCGGAAAAAGGAGCAAAGTCCTTTTTAAAATATCAAAAGTCGAAATTTGGAAAAATGTCGCCTATTTTCAAAAAAAAAACACACTTTTGCGACTTTTGAATATTGGACATTCATAGAAATGGCCTGAGGAGTGTTTTCCAATGATTTTTTTCGCCCAGCACCTACCATTTTCGGAAAAAGGAGCAAAGTCCTTTTAAAATATCAAAAGTCGAAATTTGGGAAAATGTCGCTTATTGTCAAAAAAACACACTTTTGAATATTGGACATTCATAGAAATGGCCGGAAGAGTGTTCCCCAATAATGTTTTTTCGCCCATCTCTTACAGTTTTCGGAAAAAAGAGCAAAGTCCTTTTTAAAATTTCAAAAGTCGAAATTTGGAAAAATGTCGCCTATTTTCAAAAAAACACACTGTTGCGACTTTTGAATATTGGACATTCATAAAAATGGCCTGAGGAGTGTTCTCCAATAATTTTTTTCGCCCATCACCTACCATTTTCGGAAAAAGGAGCGAAGTCCTTTTAAAATATCAAAAGTCGAAATTTGGAAAAATGTCGCCTATTGTCAAAAAAACGCACTGTTGCGACTTTTGAATATTGGACATTCATAAAAATGGCCTGAGGAGTGTTCTCCAATAATTTTTTTCGCCCATCACCTACCATTTTCGGAAAAAGGAGCAAAAGTCCTTTTTAAAATATCAAAAGTCAAAATTTGGAAGAATGTCGCCTATTGTCAAAAAAACACACTTTTGAATATTGGACATTCATAGGAATGGCCGGAAGAGTGTTCCCAAATAATTTTTTTTCACAAATTTTCTACCATTTTTGGAAAAAGTAGCAAAGTCCTTTTTAAAATTTCAAAAGTCGAAATTTGGAAAAATTTCGCCTATTTTCAAAAAAACAAACTGTTGCGACTTTTGAATATTGGACATTCATAGAAACGGCCGGAAGAGTGTTCCCCAATAATATTTTTTCGCCCATCTCCTACAATTTTCGGAAAAAGGAGCAAAGTCCTTTTTAAAATATCAAAAGTCGAAGTTTGGACAAATTTCGCCTATTGTCAAAAAAACACACTTTTGAATATTGGACATTCATAGGAATGGCCGGAATAGTGTTTCCCAATAATTTTTGTTCGCAAATTTTCTACCATTTTCGGAAAAAAGAGCAGTCTTTTTTAAAATTTCAAGAGTCGAAATTTGGAAAAATGTCGGCTATTTTCAAAAAAAAAAAACACACTTTTGCGCCTTTTGAATATTGGACATTCATTGAAATAGCCGGAAAAGTGTTCCCCAATAATGTATTTTCGCCAATCTCCTACCATTTTCAAAAAAAGGAGCAAAGTCCTTTTTAAAATATCAAAAGTCGAAATTTGGAAAAATGTCGCCTATTTTCAAAAAAACACACTGTTGCGACTTTTGAATATTGGACATTCATAAAAATGGCCTGAGGAGTGTTCTCCAATAATTTTTTTCGCCCATCACCTACCAATTTCGTAAAAAGGAGCAAAGTATTTTTTAAAATTTTTAAAGTCGAAATTTGGAAAAATGTCGCCAATTTTCAAAAAAACACATTGTTGCGACTTTTGAATATTGGACATTCAAAAAAATGGCCTGAGGAGTGTTCTCCAATAATTTTTTTCGCCCATCACCTACCATTTTCGGAAAAAGGAGCAAAGTATTTTTTAAAATTTTTAAAGTTGAAATTTGGAAAAATTTCGCCTATTTTCAAAAAAACACACTACTGCGACTTTTGAATATTGGACATTCATAGAAATGGCCTGAGGAGTGTTCTCCAATAATTTTTTTTCTCCCATCTTCTACCATTTCGGAAAAAGGAGCAAAGTCCTTTTTAAAATTTCAAAAGTCGAAATTTGGAAAAATGTCGCTTATTTAAAAAAAAAACACACTGTTGCGACTTTTGAATATTGGACATTCATAGAAATGGCCTGAGGAGTGTTCTCCAATAATTTTTTTCGCCCATCACCTACCATTTTCGGAAAAAGGAGCAAAGTATTTTTTAAAATTTTTAAAGTCGAAATTTGGAAAAATGTCGCCAATTTTCAAAAAATCACACTGTTGCGACTTTTGAATATTGGACATTCATAAAAATGGCCTGAGGAGTGTTCTCCAATAATTTTTTTCGCCCATCACCTACCATTTTCGAAAAAAGAAGCAAAGTCCTTTTTAAACTATCAAAAGTCGAAATTTGGAAAAATGTCGCCTATTGTCAAAAAAACACACTTTTGAATATTGGATATTCATAGGAATGGCCGGAATAGTGTTCCCCAATAATTTTGTTTCACAAATTTTCTACCATTTTTGGAAAAAAGAGCAAAGTCCTTTTTAAAATTTCAAAAGTCGAAATTTGGAAAAATGTCGCTTATTTTCAAAAAAACACACTGTTGCGACTTTTGAATATTGGACATTCATAGCAATGACCTGAATGTATTCTCCAATAATTCTTTTTCTCCCATCTTCTACCATTTCGGAAAAAGGAGCAAAGTCCTTTTTAAAATTTCAAAAGTCGAAATTTGGAAAAATGTCGCTTATTTTCAAAAAAACACACTGTTGCGACTTTTGAATATTGGACATTCATAGAAATGGCCTGAGGAGTGTTCTCCAATAATTTTTTTCGCCAATCACCTACCATTTTCGGAAAAAGGAGCAAAGTATTTTTTAAAATTTTTAAAGTCGAAATTTGGAAAAATGTCGCCAATTTTCAAAAAAACACACTGTTGCGACTTTTGAACATTGGACATTCATAGAAATGGCCTGAGGAGTGTTCTCCAATAATTTTTTTCGCCCATCACCTACCATTTTCGGAAAAAGGAGCAAAGTATTTTTTAAAATTTTTAAAGTTGAAATTTGGAAAAATGTCGCCTATTTTCAAAAAAACACACTGTTGCGACTTTTGAATATTAGACATTCATAGAAATGATAAAGTTTGCTGGAAGTGTATCTCATCCCCTAGGCCGAACCAGGAAGTGACAACTGGTGCGCTGAAATAGAACATGTGTCCACTATAAAATATCAAAAATCCTTAGACGCAAGTATTAGCATTTCAGTTTTATGGCCAAAAACTTTGTACTCGCGCCTTTTTTACCACAAAAAGTTTGCTGGGTGTGTATCTCATCCCCTAGGCCGAACCAGGAAGTGACAACTGGTGCGCTGAAATAGAACATGTGTCCACTATAAAACATTAAAAATTCTTAGACGCACATATTACCATTCCAGTTTTATGGCCAAAAACTTTGTTCGCGCATTTTTCACCACATAAAGTTTGCTGGGTGTGTATCTCATCCCCCAGGGGTGAACCAGGAAGTGACAACTGGTGCGCTGAAATAGAACATGTGTCCACTATAAATTTTTCAAAAATCCTTAGACGCAAGTATTAGCATTTCAGTTTTATGGCCAAAAACTTTGTACTCGCGCCTTTTTCACCACAAAAAGTTTGCTGGTGTGTATCTCATCCCCCGGGGCGAAACAGGAAGTGACAACTGGTGCGCTGCAATAGAACCTGTGTCCACTATAAAATATAAAAAAATGCTTAACCGCATATATATCCATTTCAATTTTATGGCCAAAAATTTTGTTCGCGCATTTTTCACCACATAAAGTTTGCTGGGTGTGTATCTCATCCCCAGGGGCGAACCAGGAAGTGACAACTGGTGCGCTGCAATAGAACCTGTGTCCAATATAAAATATAAAAAATGCTTAACCGCACATATTACCATTTCAATTGTATGGCCAAAAACTTTGTTCGCGCATTTTTCACCACATAAAGTTTGCTGGGTGTGTATCTCATCCCCATGGGTGAACCAGGAAGTGACAACTGATGCGCTGCAATAGAACCTGTGTCCACTATAAAATATAAAAAATGCTTAAATGCACATATTACCATTTCAATTTTATGGCCAAAAACTTTGTTCGCGCATTTTTTACCACATAAAGTTTGCTGGGTGTGTATCTCATCCCCTAGGCCGAACCAGGAAGTGACAACTGGTGCGCTGAAATAGAACATGTGTCTACTATAAAACATTAAAAATTTTTAAACGCAAATGTTAGCATTTCAGTTTTATGGCCAAAAACTTTGTTCGTGCCTTTTTCAACACAAAAAGGTTGCTGGGTGTGCATCTTATCCCCTAGGCCGAACCAGGAAGTGACAACTAGTGCGCTGAAATGGTCCATGTGTCCACTATAAAACATTAAAAATCCTTAGACGCACATATTACCATTTCAATTTTATGGCCAAAAACTTTGTTCGCGCATTTTTCACCACATAAAGTTTGCTGGGTGTGTATCTCAACCCCTAGGCCGATTCAGGAAGTGACAACTGGTGCGCTGAAATAGAACATGTGTCCACTATAAAACATTAAAAATCCTTAGACGCACATATTAAAATTTCAGTTTTATGGCCAAAAACTTTGTTCGCGCCTTTTGCACCACAAAAAGTTTGCTGGGTGTGTATCTCATCCCCCGGGGGCGAAACAGGAAGTGACAACTGGTGCGCTGCAATAGAACCTGTGTCCACTATAAAATATAAAAAATGCTTAACCGCACATATTACCATTTCAATTTTATGGCCAAAAACTTTGTTCGCGCATTTTTCACCACATAAAGTTTGCTGGGTGTGCATCTCATCCCCTAGGCCGAACCAGGAAATGACAACTGGTGCGCTGAAATGGTACATGTGTCCACTATAAAATATAAAAAATTCTTAGACGCACTTATTACCATTTCAGTTTTATGGCCAAAAACTTTGTTCGCATCTTTTTCACCACAAAAAGTTTTCAGGGTCTGTATCTCATGCCCTAGGCCGAACCAGGAAGTGACAACTAGTGCCCTGGAATGGTCCATGTGTCCACTATTAAACATTAAAAATCCTTAGACGCACATATTACCATTCCAGTTTTATGGCCAAAAACTTTGTACTCGCGCCTTTTTCACCACAAAAAGTTTCCTTGGTGTGTATCTCATCCCCTAGGCCGAACAAGGAAATGACAACTAGTGCGCTAAAATAGTACATGTGTCCACTATAAAATATAAAAAGTTCTTAGACGCACATATTACCATTTCAGTTTTATGGCCAAAAACTTTTTTCGCGCCTTTTTCACCACAAAAAGTTTGCTAGGTGTGTATCTCATGCCCTAGGCCGAACCAGGAAATGACAACTGGTGCGCTGGAATAGAACCTGTGTCCACTATAAAATATCAAAAATTTTTAGCTGCACATATTACCATTCCAGTTTTATGGCCAAAAACATTGTTCGCGCCTTTTTCACCACAAAAAGTTTAATAGGTGTGTATCTCATGCCCTAGGCCGAACCAGGAAATGACTACTGGTGCCCTGGAATGGTACATGTGTCCACTATAAAATATCAAAAATTTTTAGCCGCACAAATTACCATTCCAGTTTTATGGCCAAAAACTTTTTTCGCGCCTTTTTCTCTATAAAAAGTTTGCTGGGTGTGTATTTCGTCTCCAGGGCCGAACCAAGAAATGGGAACTAGTGTGCTGAAATATTACATATGTCCACTATAAAATATAAAAAATTTTTAGCCGCACATATTACCATTCCAGTTTTATGGCCAAAAACTTTGTTCATGCCTTTTTAAACACAAAAAGTTTGCTGGGTGTGTCTCTCATCCCCTAGGCCGAAACAGGAAATGACAGCTGGTGCCCTGGAATGGTACATGTGTCCACTATAAAACATTAAAAATCGTTAGACGCACATATTACCATTTCAGTTTTATGGCCAGAAACTTTTTTCGCGCCTTTTTCACTACAAAAAGTTTGCTGGTGTGTATGTCATCCCCTAGGCCGAACCAAGAAGTGACAACTGGTGCGCTGAAATGGTACATGTGTCCACTATAAAATATAAAAAGTTCTTAGACGCACATATTACCATTTCAGTTTTATGGCCAAAAACTTTGTTCGCGCCTTTTTCACCACAAAAAGTTTGCTAGGTGTGTATCTCATGCCCTAGACCGAACCAGGAAGTGACAACTGGTGCGCTGAAATAGAACATGTGTCCACTATAAAACATTAAAAATTCTTAGACGCACATATTACCATTCCAGTTGTATGGCCAGAAACTTTTTTCGCGCCTTTTTCACTACAAAAAGTTTGCTAGGTGTGTATCTCATCCCCTAGGCCGAACCAGGAAGAGACAACTGGTGCGCTGAAATAGTACATGTGTCGACTATAAAATATAAAAAGTTCTTAGACGCACAAATTACCATTTCAGGTTTATGGCCAAAAACCTTGTTCGCGCCTTTTCACCACAAAAAGTTTTCTAGGTGTGTATCTCATCCCCTAGGCCGAACCAGGAAAGGACAACTGGTGCCCTGGAATGGTCCATGTGTCCACTATAAAACATTAAAAATTGTTAGACGCACATATTACCATTCCAGTTTTATAGCCAAAAACTGATTTGGGTAATACATAATTTTTCACTAAAAAAAGTTTGCTGGGTGTGTATCTCATCCCCTAGGCCGAACCAGGTAGTGACAACTGGTGCGCTAAAATGGTACATGTGTCCACTATAAAATATACAAAATCCTTAGACGCACATATTACCATTTCAGTTTTATAGCCAAAAACTTATTTGGGTAATACATAATTTTAAACTAAAAAAAGTGTGCTGGGTGTGTATTTCATCCCCAATGCCAAACCAGGAAATGACAACTGGTGCCCTGGAATGGTCCATGTGTCCCCTATAAAGCATTAAAAATTGTTAGACGCACATATTACCATTCCAGTTTTATAGCCAAAAACTGATTTGGGTAATACATAATTTTTCACTAAAAAAAGTTTGCTGGGTGTGTATCTCATCCCCTAGGCCGAACCAGATAGTGACAACTGGTGCGCTAAAATAGTACATGTGTCCACTATAAAATATCAAAAATCCTTAGACGCACATATTACCATTTCAGTTTTATAGCCAAAAACTTATTTGGGTAATACATAATTTTAAACTAAAAAAAGTTTGCTAGGTGTGTATCTCATCCCCTAGGCCGAACCAGGAAGTGGCAACTGGTGCACTGGAATGGTACAAGTGTCCACTATAAAATATAAAAAGTTCTTAGACGCACATATTACCATTTCAGTTTTATGGCCAGAAACTTTTTTCGCGCCTTTTTCACTACAAAAAGTTTGCTTGGTGTGTATCTCATCCCCTAGGCCGAACAAGGAAATGACAACTAACGCGCTAAAATGGTACATGTGTCCACTATAAAATATCAAAAAGTTCTTAGACGCACATATTACCATTTCAGTTTTATGGCCAAAAACTTTGTTCAAGCCTATTTCAACACAAAAAGTTTGCTGGGTGTGTATCCCATCCCCTAGGCCGAAGCAAGAAATTACAAGTGGTGTGCTCAAATATTACATATGTCCACTATAAAATATAAAAAATTCTTGGCCGCACATATTACCATTCCAGTTTTATGGCCAAAAACTTTGTTCATGCCTTTTTAAACACAAAAAGTTTGCTGGGTGTGTCTCTCATCCCCTAGGCCGAAACAGGAAATGACAGCTGGTGCTCTGGAATGGTACATGTGTCCACTATA
This sequence comes from Epicampocera succincta, assembly GCA_932526305.1. Classification (NCBI taxonomy): domain Eukaryota; kingdom Metazoa; phylum Arthropoda; class Insecta; order Diptera; family Tachinidae; genus Epicampocera; species Epicampocera succincta. Next base: position 24,153,636 of record OW052037.1, read on the forward strand.
AAACATTAAAAATCGTTAGACGCACATATTACCATTTCAGTTTTATGGCCAAAAACTTTTTTCGCGCCTTTTTCACTACAAAAAGCTTGCTGGGTGTGTATCTCGTCCCCAGGGGCGAATCAGGAAATGACAAATGGTGCGCTGAAATAGAACGTGTGGCCACTATAAAATATTAAAAATCCTTAGACGCACATATTACCATTTCAGTTTTATGGCCAGAAACTTTTTTCGCGCCTTTTTCACTACAAAAAGTTTGCAGGTGTGTATGTCATCCCCTAGGCCGAACCAGGAATTGACAACTGGTGCGCTGAAATGGTACATGTGTCCACTATAAAATATAAAAAGTTCTTAGACGCACATATTACCATTTCAGTTTTATGGCCAAAAACTTTGTTCGCGCCTTTTTCACCACAAAAAGTTTGCTAGGTGTGTATCTCATGCCCTAGGCCGAAACAGGAAATGACAACTGGTGCCCTGGAATGGTCCATGTGTCCACTATAAAATATCAAAAATCCTAAGTCGCGCCTATTAGCATTTCAGTTTTATGGGCAAAACCTTTTTTCACCCCTTTTACTCTAAAAAAAGTTTGCTGGGTGTGTATCTCATCCCCAGGGCCAAACCAGGAAAAGACAAATGGTGCGCTGGAATGGTACATGTGTCCACTATAAAATATAAAAAGTTCTTAGACGCACATATTACCATTTCAGTTTTATAGCCAAAAACTTTTTTCGCGCCTTTTTCACTACAAAAAGTTTGCTGGGTGTGTATCTCGTCCCCAGGGGCGAACCAGGCAGTGCCAACTGGTGCGCTGAAATGGTACATGAGTTTACTATAAAATATCAAAACTCCTTAGACACAAATATTACCATTTCAGTTTTATGGCCAAAAACTTTTTTCGCGCCTTTTTCACTACAAAAAGTTTGCTTGGTGGGTATCTCATCCTCTAGGCCGAACCAGTAAGTGAAAACTGGTGCGCTAAAATGGTACATGTGTCCACTATAAAATATCAAAAAGTTCTTAGACGCACATATTACCATTTCAGATTTAAAGCCAAAAACTTATTTGGGTAATACATAATTTTTCACTAATAAAAGTTTGCTGGGTGTGTATCTCATCCCCTAGGCCGAACCAGGAAGTGACAACTGGTGTGCTAAAGTAAAGCATGTGTCCACTATAAAATATCAAAAAATCCTAAGTCGCACATATTACCATTTCAGTTTTATGGGCAAAAACTTTTTTCACCCCTTTTACTCTAAAAAGAGTTTGCTGGGTGTGTATCTCATCCCCAGGGCCGAACCAGGAAATGACAAATGATGCGCTGAAATAGAACGTGTGGCCACTATAAAGTATTAAAAATTCTTAGCCGCACATGTTACCATTCCAGTTTTATAGCAAAAAACTTTTTTCGCGCCTTTTTCACTACAAAGAGCTTGCTGGGTGTGTATCTCGTCCCCAGGGGCGAATCAGGAAATGACAAATGGTGCGCTGAAATAGAACGTGTGTTCACTATAAAATATCAAAAATTCTTAGCCCCACATATTACCATTTCAGTTTTATGGCCAAAAACTTTTTTGGGTAATAAATAATTTTTCACTAATAAAGCTTTGCTGGGTTTGTATTTCGTCTCCAGGGCCGAACCAGGAAATGACAAATGGTGCGCTGAAATAAAACGTGTGGCCACTATAAAATATTAAAAATTCTTAGCCGCACATGTTACCATTCCAGTTTTATGGCAAAAAACTTTTTTCGCGCCTTTTTCACTACAAAAAGCTTGCTGGGTGTGTATGTCGTCCCCTAGGCCGAACCAGGAAGTGTCAACTGGTGTGCTTGAATAGTACATGTGTCCACTATAAAATATCAAAAATTCTTAGCCGCATATTATTACCATTCCAGTTTTATGGCCAAAAACTTTGTTCGCGCCTTTTTCACTACAAAAAGTTTGCTGGGTGTGTATCTCATACCCTAGGCCGAACCAGTAAGTGAAAACTGGTGCGCTGAAATGGTACATAAGTCCACTATAATATATAAAAGTTCGTAGACGCACATATTACCATTCCAGTTTTGTGGCCAAAAACTTTGTTCGCGCCTTTTTCACTACAAAAAGTTTGCTGGGTGTCTATCTCATGCCCTAGGCCGAACCAGGAAGTGACAACTGTTGCGCTAAAATGGTACATGTGTCCACTATAAAACATTAAAAATCCTTAGACGCAAATATTACCATTTCAGTTTTATGGCCAGAAACTTTTTTCGCGCCTTTTTCACTACAAAAAGTTTGCTTGGTGGGTATCTCATCCTCTAGGCCGAACCAGGAAGTGACAACTGGTGCGCTAAAATGGTACATGTGTCCACTATAAAATATAAAAAGTTCTTAGACGCACATATTACCAATTCAGTTTTATGGCCAAAAACTTTGTTCGCGCCTTTTTCACCACAAAAAGTTTGCTGGGTGTGTATCTCATCCCCTAGGCCGAACCAGGAAGTGACAACTGGTGCGCTGAAATATAGCATGTGTCCACTATAAAATATCAAAAATCCTTAGACGCAAATATTAGCATTTCAGTTTTATGGCCTGAAACTTTTTTCGCGCCTTTTTACTACAAAAAGTTTGCTAGGTGTGTATCTCATGCCCTAGGCCGAACCAGGATGTGACAACTGTTGCGCTAAAATGGTACATGTGTCCACTATAAAACATTAAAAATCCTTAGACGCACATATTACCTTTCAGTTTTATGGCCAGAAACTTTTTTCGCGCCTTTTTCACTACAAAAAGTTTGCTTGGTGTGTATCTCATCCCCTCGGCCGAACCAGGAAGTTTTAACTAGTGCGCTGAAATGGTACATGTGTCCACTATAAAATATAAAAAGTTCTTAGACGCACATATTACCATTCCAGTTTTATGGCCAAAAACTTTGTTCGCGCCTTTTTCACTACAAAAAGTTTGCTGGGTGTGTATCTCATACCCTAGGCCGAACCAGTAAGTGAAAACTGGTGCGCTGAAATGGTACATAAGTCCACTATAATATATAAAAGTTCGTAGACGCACATATTACCATTCCAGTTTTGTGGCCAAAAACTTTGTTCGCGCCTTTTTCACCACAAAAAGTTTGCTGGGTGTCTATCTCATGCCCTAGGCCGAACCAGGAAGTGACAACTGTTGCGCTAAAATGGTACATGTGTCCACTATAAAACATTAAAAATCCTTAGACGCAAATATTACCATTTCAGTTTTATGGCCAGAAACTTTTTTCGCGCCTTTTTCACTACAAAAAGTTTGCTTGGTGGGTATCTCATCCTCTAGGCCGAACCAGGAAGTGACAACTGGTGCGCTAAAATGGTACATGTGTCCACTATAAAATATAAAAAGTTCTTAGACGCACATATTACCATTTCAGTTTTATGGCCAAAAACTTTGTTCGCGCCTTTTTCACCACAAAAAGTTTGCTGGGTGTGTATCTCATCCCCTAGGCCGAACCAGGAAGTGACAACTGGTGCGCTGAAATATAGCATGTGTCCACTATAAAATATCAAAAATCCTTAGACGCAAATATTAGCATTTCAGTTTTATGGCCTGAAACTTTTTTCGCGCCTTTTTACTACAAAAAGTTTGCTAGGTGTGTATCTCATGCCCTAGGCCGAACCAGGATGTGACAACTGTTGCGCTAAAATGGTACATGTGTCCACTATAAAACATTAAAAATCCTTAGACGCACATATTACCTTTCAGTTTTATGGCCAGAAACTTTTTTCGCGCCTTTTTCACTACAAAAAGTTTGCTTGGTGTGTATCTCATCCCCTCGGCCGAACCAGGAAGTTTTAACTAGTGCGCTGAAATGGTACTTGTGTCCACTATAAAATATAAAAAGTTCTTAGACGCACATATTACCATATCAGTTTTATGGCCAAAAACTTTGTTCGCGCCTTTTTCACCACAAAAAGTTTGCTGGGTGTGTATCTCATCTCCTAGGCCGAATCAGGAAGTTTCAACTAGTGCGCTGAAATGGTACATGTGCCCACTATAAAATATCAAAAATCCTTAGACGCACATATTACCATTTCAGTTTTATGGCCAGAAACTATTTTCGCGCCTTTTTCACTACAAAAAGCTTGCAGGGTATGTATCTCGTCCCCTGGGGCGAACCAGGCAGTACCAACTGGTGTGCTCTAATGGTACATGTATCCACTATAAAATATCAAAAATCCTAAGTCGCACATATTACTATTTCAGTTTTATGGGCAAAAACTTTTTTCACCCCTTTTACTCTAAAAAAAGTTTACTGGGTGTGTATCTCATCCCCAGGGCCGAACCAGGAAGTGACAACTGCTGCGCTGGAATGGAATAAATACCACTATAAAATATCAAAAATTTTTAGCCGCACATATTACCTTTTCAGTTTTATGGCCAAAAACTTTGTTCGCGCCTTTTTTACCACAAAAAGTTTGCTCGGTGTGTATCTCATGCCCAAGGCCGAACCAGGAAGTGACAACAGGTGCGCTGAAATGGTACATGTGTCCACTATAAAATATAAAAAATTCTTAACCGCACATATTACCATTTTAGTTTTATGGCCAAAAACTTTGTTCGCGCCTTTTTCACCACAAAAAGTTTGCTGGGTGTGTATCTCATCCCCTAGGCCGAACCAGGAAGTGACAACTGGTGCGCTGAAATATAGCATGTGTCCACTATAAAATATCAAAAATCCTTAGACGCAAATATTAGCATTTCAGTTTTATGGCCTGAAACTTTTTTCGCGCCTTTTTACTACAAAAAGTTTGCTAGGTGTGTATCTCATGCTCGAGGCCGAACCAGGATGTGACAACTGTTGCGCTAAAATGGTACATGTGTCCACTATAAAACATTAAAAATCCTTAGACGCACATATAACCTTTCAGTTTTATGGCCAGAAACTTTTTTCGCGCCTTTTTACTACAAAAAGTTTGCTAGGTGTGTATCTCATGCCCTAGGCCGAACCAGGATGTGACAACTGTTGCGCTAAAATGGTACATGTGTCCACTATAAAACATTAAAAATCCTTAGACGCACATATTACCTTTCAGTTTTATGGCCAGAAACTTTTTTCGCGCCTTTTTACTACAAAAAGTTTGCTAGGTGTGTATCTCATGCCCTAGGCCGAACCAGGATGTGACAACTGTTGCGCTAAAATGGTACATGTAACCACTATAAAACATTAAAAATCCTTAGACGCACATATTACCTTTCAGTTTTATGGCCAGAAACTTTTTTCGCGCCTTTTTACTACAAAAAGTTTGCTAGGTGTGTATCTCATGCCCTAGGCCGAACCAGGAAGTTTCAACTAGTGCGCTGAAATGGTACATGTGTCCACTATAAAAAATAAAAAGTTCTTAGACGCACATATTACCATTTCAGTTTTATGGCCAAAAGCTTTTTTCGCGGCTTTTTACTACAAAAAGTTTGCTAGGTGTGTATCTCATGCTCGAGGCCGAACCAGGATGTGACAACTGTTGCGCTAAAATGGTACATGTGTCCACTATAAAACATTAAAAATCCTTAGACGCACATATTACCTTTCAGTTTTATGGCCAGAAACTTTTTTCGCGCCTTTTTACTACAAAAAGTTTGCTAGGTGTGTATCTCATGCCCTAGGCCGAACCAGGATGTGACAACTGTTGCGCTAAAATGGTACATGTGTCCACTATAAAACATTAAAAATCCTTAGACGCACATATTACCTTTCAGTTTTATGGCCAGAAACTTTTTTCGCGCCTTTTTACTACAAAAAGTTTGCTAGGTGTGTATCTCATGCCCTAGGCCGAACCAGGATGTGACAACTGTTGCGCTAAAATGGTACATGTAACCACTATAAAACATTAAAAATCCTTAGACGCACATATTACCTTTCAGTTTTATGGCCAGAAACTTTTTTCGCGCCTTCTTACTACAAAAAGTTTGCTTGGTGTGTATCTCATCCCCATGGCCGAACCAGGAAGTTGTAACTAATGCGCTGAAATGGTACATGTGTCCACTATAAAAAATAAAAAGTTCTTAGACGCACATATTACCATTTCAGTTTTATGGCCAAAAGCTTTTTTCGCGCCTTTTTCACCACAAAAAGTTTGCTGGGTGTGTATCTCATCCCCTAGGCCGAACCAGGAAGTGACAACTGGTGCGCTGAAATATAGCATGTGTCCACTATAAAATATCAAAAATCCTTAGACGCAAATATTAGCATTTCAGTTTTATGGCCTGAAACTTTTTTCGCGCCTTTTTACTACAAAAAGTTTGCTAGGTGTGTATCTCATGCCCTAGCCCGAACCAGGATGTAACAACTATTGCGCTTAAATGGTACATGTGTCCACTATAAAATAAAAAAAGTTCTTAGACGCACATATTACCATTTCAGTTTTATGGCCAAAAACTTTGTTCGCGCCTTTTTCACCACAAAAAGTTTGCTGGGTGTGTATCTCATCCCCTAGGCCGAACCAGGAAGTGACAACTGGAGCGCTGAAATATAGCATGTGTCCACTATAAAATATCAAAAATCCTTAGACGCAAGTATTAGCATTTCAGTTTTATGGCCTGAAACTTTTTTCGCGCCTTTTTACTACAAAAAGTTTGCTAGGTGTGTATCTCATGCCCTAGCCCGAACCAGGATGTAACAACTATTGCGCTGAAATGGTACATGTATCCACTATAAAATAAAAAAAGTTCTTAGACGCACATATTAACATTTCAGTTTTATGGCCAAAAGCTTTTTTCGCGCCTTTTTCACCACAAAAAGTTTGCTGGGTGTGTATCTCATCCCCTAGGCCGAACCAGGAAGTGACAACTGGAGCGCTGAAATATAGCATGTGTCCACTATAAAATATCAAAAATCCTTAGACGCAAGTATTAGCATTTCAGTTTTATGGCCTGAAACTTTTTTCGCGCCTTTTTACTACAAAAAGTTTGCTAGGTGTGTATCTCATCCCCTAGGCCGAATCAGGAAGTGACAACTGTTGCGCTGAAATGGTACATGTGTCCACTATAAAATAAAAAAAGTTCTTAGACGCACATATTACCATTTCAGTTTTATGGCCAAAAACTTTGTTCGCGCCTTTTTCACCACAAAAAGTTTGCTGGGTGTGTATCTCATGCCCTAGGCCGAACCAGGATGTGACAACTGTTGCGCTAAAATGGTACATGTGTCCACTATTAAACATTTAAAATCCTTAGACGCACATATTACCTTTCAGTTTTATGGCCAGAAACTTTTTTCGCGCCTTTTTCACTACAAAAAGTTTGCTTGGTGTGTATCTCATCCCCTCGGCCGAACCAGGAAGTTTAACTAGTGCGCTGAAATGGTACATGTGTCCACTATAAAATATCAAAAATCCTTAGACGCACATATTACCATTTCAGTTTTATGGCCAGAAACTATTTTCGCGCCTTTTTCACTACAAAAAGCTTGCTGGGTATGTATCTCGTCCCCTGGGGCGAACCAGGCAGTACCAACTGGTGTGCTCTAATGGTACATGTATCCACTATAAAATATCAAAAATCCTAAGTCGCACATATTACTATTTCAGTTTTATGGGAAAAAACTTTTTTCACCCCTTTTACTCTAAAAAAAGTTTGCTGGGTGTGTATCTCATCCCCAGGGCCGAACCAGGAAGTGACAACTGCTGCGCTGGAATGGAATAAATACCACTATAAAATATCAAAAATTTTTAGCTGCACATATTACCATTTCAGTTTTATGGCCAAAAACTTTGTTCGCGCCTTTTTTACCACAAAAAGTTTGCTGGGTGTGTATCTCATGCCCTAGGCCGAACCAGGAAGTGACAACAGGTGCGCTGAAATGATACATGTGTCCACTATAAAATATAAAAAATTCTTAACCGCACATATTACCATTTCAGTTTTATGGCCAAAAACTTTGTTCGCGCCTTTTTCACCACAAAAAGTTTGCTGGGTGTGTATCTCATCCCCTAGGCCGAACCAGGAAGTGAAAACTGGTGCGCTGAAATATAACATGTGTCCACTATAAAATATCAAAAATCCTTAGACGCAAATATTAGCATTTCAGTTTTATGGCCTGAAACTTTTTTCGCGCCTTTTTACTACAAAAAGTTTGCTAGGTGTGTATCTCATGCCCTAGGCCGAACCAGGATGTGACAACTGTTGCGCTGAAATGGTACATGTGTCCACTATAAAACATTAAAAATCCTTAGACGCAAATATTAGCATTTCAGTTTTATGGCCAGAAACTTTTTTCGCGCCTTTTTACTACAAAAAGTTTGCTAGGTGTGTATCTCATGCCCTAGGCCGAACCAGGATGTGACAACTGTTGCGCTAAAATGGTACATGTGTCCACTATTAAACATTAAAAATCCTTAGACGCACATATTACCTTTCAGTTTTATGGCCAGAAACTTTTTTCGCGCCTTTTTCACTACAAAAAGTTTGCTTGGTGTGTATCTCATCCCTTCGGCCGAACCAGGAAGTTTCAACTAGTGCGCTGAAATGGTACATGTGTCCACTATAAAAAATAAAAAGTTCTTAGACGCACATATTACCATTTCAGTTTTATGGTCAAAAACTTTTTTCGCGCCTTTTTCACCACAAAAAGTTTGCTGGGTGTGTATCTCATCCCCTAGGCCGAACCAGGAAGTGACAACTGGTGCGCTGAAATAGAACATGTGTCTACTATAAAACATTAAAAATTTTTAAACGCAAATATTAGCATTTCAGTTTTATGGCCAAAAACTTTGTTCATGCCTTTTTCAACACAAAAAGGTTGCTGGGTGTGCATCTTATCCCCTAGGCCGAACCAGGAAGTGACAACTGGTGCGCTGAAATGGTCCATGTGTCCACTATAAAACATTAAAAATCCTTAGACGCACAAAATACCATTTCAATTTTATGGCCAAAAACTTTGTTCGCGCATTTTTCACCACATAAAGTTTGCTGGGTGTGTATCTCAACCCCTAGGCCGAACCAGGAAGTGACAACTGGTGCGCTGAAATAGAACATGTGTCCACTATAAAACATTAAAAATCCTTAGACGCACATATTAAAATTTCAGTTTTATGGCCAAAAACTTTGTTCGCGCCTTTTGCACCACAAAAAGTTTGCTGGGTGTGTATCTCATCCCCCGGGGGCGAAACAGGAAGTGACAACTAGTGCGCTAAAATGGTACATGTGTCCACTATAAAAACTTAAAAACTCTTAGACGCACATATTACCTTTCAGTTTTATGGCAAAAAACTTTTTTCGCACCTTTTTCACCACAAAAAGTTTGCTGGGTGTCTATCTCATGCCCTAGGCCGAACCAGGAAGTGACAAATGGTGCGCTAAAATGGTACATGTGTCCACTATAAAATATCAAAAATCCTTAGACGCAAATATTAGCATTTCAGTTTTATGGCCTGAAACTTTTTTCGCGCCTTTTTCACTACAAAAAGCTTGCTGGGTGTGTATCTCGTCCCCAGGGGCGAACCAGGCAGTGCCAACTGGTGCGCTGAAATGGTACATGAGTTTACTATAAAATATTGAAAATCCTTAGACACAAATATTACCATTTCAGTTTTATGGCCAAAAAGTTTTTTCGCGCCTTTTTCTCTATAAAAAGTTTGCTGGGTTTGTATTTCGTCTGCAGGGCCGAACCAGGAAATGACAAATGGTGCGCTGAAATAGAACGTGTGGCCACTATAAAATATTAAAAATTCTTAGCCGCACATGTTACCATTCCAGTTTTATGGCAAAAAACTTTTTTCGCACCTTTTTCACCACAAAAAGTTTGCTGGGTGTCTATCTCATGCCCTAGGCCGAACCAGGAAGTGACAAATGGTGCGCTAAAATGGTACATGTGTCCACTATAAAACATTAAAAATCCTTAGATGCAAATGTTACCATTTCAGTTTTATGGCCAAAAACTTTGTTCGCGCCTTTTTCACCACAAAAAGTTTGCTGGGTGTGTATCTCATCCCCTAGGCCGAACCAGGAAGTGACAACTGGTGCGCTGAAATATAGCATGTGTCCACTATAAAATATCAAAAATCCTTAGACGCAAATATTAGCATTTCAGTTTTATGACCTGAAACTATTTTCGCGCCTTTTTCACTACAAAAAGCTTGCTGGGTATGTATCGCGTCCCCTGGGGCGAACCAGGCAGTGCCAACTGGTGTGCTCTAATGGTACATGTATCCACTATAAAATATCAAAAATCCTAAGTCGCACATATTACTATTTCAGTTTTATGGGCAAAAACTTTTTTCACCCCTTTTACTCTAAAAAAAGTTTGCTGGGTGTGTATCTCATCCCCAGGGCCGAACCAGGAAAAGACAACTGCTGCGCTGGAATGGAATAAATACCACTATAAAATATCAAAAATTTTTAGCCGCACATATTACCATTTCAGTTTTATGGCCAAAAACTTTGTTCGCGCCTTTTTTACCACAAAAAGTTTGCTGGGTGTGTATCTCATGCCCTAGGCCGAACCAGGAAGTGACAACAGGTGCGCTGAAATGGTACATGTGTCCACTATAAAATATAAAAATGCCTAACCGCACATATTACCATTTCAGTTTTATGGCCAAAAACTTTGTTCGCGCCTTTTTCACCACAAAAAGTTTGCTGGGTGTGTATCTCATCCCCTAGGCCGAACCAGGAAGTGACAACTGGTTCGCTTAAATATAACATGTGTCCACTATAAAATATCAATAATCCTTAGACGCAAATATTAGCATTTCAGTTTTATGGCCCGAAACTTTTTTCGCGCCTTTTTACTACAAAAAGTTTGCTAGGTGTGTATCTCATGCCCTAGGCCGAACCAGGATGTGACAACTGTTGCGCTAAAATGGTACATGTAACCACTATAAAACATTTAAAATCCTTAGACGCACATATTACCTTTCAGTTTTATGGCCAGAAACTTTTTTCGCGCCTTTTTCACCACAAAAAGTTTGCTTGGTGTGTATCTCATCCCCTCGGCCGAACCAAGAAGTTTCAACTAGTGGGCTGAAATGGTACATGTGTCCACTATAAAAAATAAAAAGTTCTTAGACGCACATATTACCATTTCAGTTTTATGGCCAAAAACTTTTTTCGCGCCTTTTTCACCACAAAAAGTTTGCTGGGTGTGTATCTCATCCCCTAGGCCGAACCAGGAAGTGACAACTGGTGCGCTGAAATATAGCATGTGTCCACTATAAAATATCAAAAATCCTTAGACGCAAATATTAGCATTTCAGTTTTATGGCCTGAAACTTTTTTCGCGCCTTTTTACTACAAAAAGTTTTCTAGTTGTGTATCTCATGCCCTAGCCCGAACCAGGATGTAACAACTGTTGCGTTGAAATGGTACATGTGTCCACTATAAAATAAAAAAAGTTCTTAGACGCACATGTTACCATTCCAGTTTTATGGCAAAAAACTTTTTTCGCACCTTTTTCACCACAAAAAGTTTGCTGGGTGTCTATCTCATGCCCTAGGCCGAACCAGGAAGTGACAACTGTTGCGCTAAAATGGTACATGTGTCCACTATAAAACATTAAAAATCCTTAGATGCAAATGTTACCATTTCAGTTTTATGGCCAGAAACTTTTTTCGCGCCTTTTTCACTACAAAAAGTTTGCTGGGTATGTATCGCGTCCCCTGGGGCGAACCAGGCAGTGCCAACTGGTGTGCTCTAATGGTACATGTATCCACTATAAAATATCAAAAATCCTAAGTCACACATATTACTATTTCAGTTTTATAACCAAAAACTTTGTTCGCGCCTTTTTCACTACAAAAAGTTTGCTTGGTGGGTATCTCATCCTCTAGGCCGAACATGGAAGTGACAACTGGTGCGCTAAAATGGTACATGTGTCCACTATAAAATATCAAAAATCCTTAGACGCAAATATTAGCATTTCAGTTTTATGGCCAAAAACTTTTTTCGCGCCTTTTTCACTACAAAAAGTTTGCTGGGTGTGTATCTCATCCCCTAGGCCGAACCAGGAAGTGACAACTGGTGCGCTGAAATATAGCATGTGTCCACTATAAAATATCAAAAATCCTTAGACGCAAATATTAGCATTTCAGTTTAATGGCCTGAAACTTTTTTCGCGCCTTTTTACTACAAAAAGTTTTCTAGTTGTGTATCTCATGCCCTAGCCCGAACCAGGATGTAACAACTGTTGCGTTGAAATGGTACATGTGTCCACTATAAAATAAAAAAAGTTCTTAGACGCACATGTTACCATTCCAGTTTTATGGCAAAAAACTTTTTTCGCACCTTTTTCACCACAAAAAGTTTGCTGGGTGTCTATCTCATGCCCTAGGCCGAACCAGGAAGTGACAACTGTTGCGCTAAAATGGTACATGTGTCCACTATAAAACATTAAAAATCCTTAGATGCAAATGTTACCATTTCAGTTTTATGGCCAAAAACTTTTTTCGCGCCTTTTTCACTACAAAAAGCTTGCTGGGTGTGTATCTCGTCCCCAGGGGCGAACCAGGCAGTGCCAACTGGTGCGCTGAAATGGTACATGAGTTTACTATAAAATATTGAAAATCCTTAGACACAAATATTACCATTTCAGTTTTATGGCCAAAAACTTTGTTCGCGCCTTTTTTACCACAAAAAGTTTGCTGGGTGTGTATCTCATGCCCTAGGCCGAACCAGGAAGTGACAACAGGTGCGCTGAAATAGTACATGTGTCCACTATAAAATATAAAAATGCCTAACCGCACATATTACCATTTCAGTTTTATGGCCAAAAACTTTGTTCGCGCCTTTTTCACCACAAAAAGTTTGCTGGGTGTGTATCTCATCCCCTAGGCCGAACCAGGAAGTGACAACTGGTGCGCTGAAATATAGCATGTGTCCACTATAAAATATCAAAAATCCTTAGACGCAAATATTAGCATTTCAGTTTTATGGCCTGAAACTATTTTCGCGCCTTTTTCACTACAAAAAGCTTGCTGGGTATGTATCGCGTCCCCTGGGGCGAACCAGGCAGTGCCAACTGGTGTGCTCTTATGGTACATGTATCCACTATAAAATATCAAAAAACCTAAGTCGCACATATTACTATTTCAGTTTTATGGGCAAAAACTTTTTTCACCCCTTTTACTCTAAAAAAAGTTTGCTGGGTGTGTATCTCATCCCCAGGGCCGAACCAGGAAGTGACAACTGCTGCGCTGGAATGGAATAAATACCACTATAAAATATCAAAAATTTTTAGCCGCACATATTACCATTTCAGTTTTATGGCCAAAAACTTTGTTCGCGCCTTTTTTACCACAAAAAGTTTGCTGGGTGTGTATCTCATGCCCTAGGCCGAACCAGGAAGTGACAACAGGTGCGCTGAAATGGTACATGTGTCCACTATAAAATATAAAAATGCCTAACCGCACATATTACCATTTCAGTTTTATGGCCAAAAACTTTGTTCGCGCCTTTTTCACCACAAAAAGTTTGCTGGGTGTGTATCTCATCCCCTAGGCCGAACCAGGAAGTGACAACTGGTTCGCTTAAATATAACATGTGTCCACTATAAAATATCAATAATCCTTAGACGCAAATATTAGCATTTCAGTTTTATGGCCCGAAACTTTTTTCGCGCCTTTTTACTACAAAAAGTTTGCTAGGTGTGTATCTCATGCCCTAGGCCGAACCAGGATGTGACAACTGTTGCGCTAAAATGGTACATGTAACCACTATAAAACATTAAAAATCCTTAGACGCACATATTACCTTTCAGTTTTATGGCCAGAAACTTTTTTCGCGCCTTTTTCACCACAAAAAGTTTGCTTGGTGTGTATCTCATCCCCTCGGCCGAACCAAGAAGTTTCAACTAGTGGGCTGAAATGGTACATGTGTCCACTATAAAAAATAAAAAGTTCTTAGACGCACATATTACCATTTCAGTTTTATGGCCAAAAACTTTTTTCGCGCCTTTTTCACCACAAAAAGTTTGCTGGGTGTGTATCTCATCCCCTAGGCCGAACCAGGAAGTGACAACTGGTGCGCTGAAATATAGCATGTGTCCACTATAAAATATCAAAAATCCTTAGACGCAAATATTAGCATTTCAGTTTTATGGCCTGAAACTTTTTTCGCGCCTTTTTACTACAAAAAGTTTTCTAGTTGTGTATCTCATCCCCTAGACCGAACCAGGAAGTGACAACTGGTGCGCTGAAATAAAGCATGTGTCCACGATAAAATATCAAAAATCCTTAGACGCAAATATTAGCATTTTAGTTTTATGGCCTGAAACTTTTTTCGCGTCTTTTTACTACAAAAAGTTTGCTAGGTGTGTATCTCATCCCCTAGGCCGAACCAGGAAGTGACAACTGGTGCGCTGAAATGGTACATGTGTCCACTATAAAATAAAAAAAGTTCTAAGACGCACATATTACCATTTCAGTTTTATGGCCAAAAACTTTGTTCGCGCCTTTTTCACCACAAAAAGTTTGCTGGGTGTGTATCTCATGCCCTAGGCCGAACCAGGATGTGACAACTGTTGCGCTAAAATGGTACATGTGTCCACTATAAAACATTAAAAATCCTTAGACGCAAATATTAGCATTTTAGTTTTATGGCCTGAAACTTTTTTCGCGTCTTTTTACTACAAAAAGTTTGCTAGGTGTGTATCTCATCCCCTAGGCCGAACCAGGAAGTGACAACTGGTGCGCTGAAATGGTACATGTGTCCACTATAAAATAAAAAAAGTTCTAAGACGCACATATTACCATTTCAGTTTTATGGCCAAAAACTTTGTTCGCGCCTTTTTCACCACAAAAAGTTTGCTGGGTGTGTATCTCATGCCCTAGGCCGAACCAGGATGTGACAACTGTTGCGCTAAAATGGTACATGTGTCCACTATAAAACATTAAAAATCCTTAGACGCACATATTACTATTTCAGTTTTATGGCCAGAAACTTTTTTCGCGCCTTTTTCACTGCAAAAAGTTTGCTTGGTGTGTATCTCATCCCCTCGGCCGAACCAGGAAGTTTCAACTAGTGCGCTGAAATAATACATGTGTCCACTATAAAATATAAAAAATGCCTAAACGCACATATTACCATTTCAGTTTTATGGCCAAAAACTTTGTTCGCGCCTTTTTCACCACAAAAAGTTTGCTGGGTGTGTATCTCATCCCCTAGGCCGAACCAGGAAGTGACAACTGGTGCGCTGAAATATAGCATGTGTCCACTATAAAATATCAAAAATCCTTAGACGCAAATATTAGCATTTCAGTTTTATGGCCTGAAACTTTTTTCGCGCCTTTTTACTACAAAAAGTTTGCTAGGTGTGTATCTCATGCCCTAGGCCGAACCAGGATGTGACAACTGTTGCGCTAAAATGGTACATTTGTCCACTATAAAACATTAAAAATCCTTAGACGCACATATTACCTTTCAGTTTTATGGCCAGAAACTTTTTTCGCGCCTTTTTACTACAAAAAGTTTGCTAGGTGTGTATCTCATGCCCTAGGCCGAACCAGGATGTGACAACTGTTGCGCTAAAATGGTACATGTAACCACTATAAAACATTAAAAATCCTTAGACGCACATATTACCTTTCAGTTTTATGGCCAGAAACTTTTTTCGCGCCTTTTTCACTACAAAAAGTTTGCTTGGTGTGTATCTCATCCCCTCGGCCGAACCAGGAAGTTTCAACTAGTGCGCTGAAATGCTACATGTGTCCACTATAAAAAATAGAAAGTTCTTAGACGCACATATTACCATTTCAGTTTTATGGCCAAAAACTTTTTTCGCGCCTTTTTCACCACAAAAAGTTTGCTGGGTGTGTATCTCATCCCCTAGGCCGAACCAGGAAGTAACAACTGTTGCGCTGAAATGGTACATGTGTCCACTATAAAATATTAAAAATCCTTAGACGCAAATATTAGCATTTCAGTTTTATGGCCTGAAACTTTTTTCGCGCCTTTTTACTACAAAAAGTTTGCTAGGTGTGTATCTCATGCCCTAGCCCGAACCAGGATGTAACAACTGTTGCGCTGAAATGGTACATGTGTCCACTATAAAATAAAAAAAGTTCTTAGACGCACATATTACCATTTCAGTTTTATGGCCAAAAACTTTGTTCGCGCCTTTTTCACCACAAAAAGGTTGCTGGGTGTGTATCTCATCCCCTAGGCCGAACCAGGAAGTGACAACTGGTGCGCTGAAATATAGCATGTGTCCACTATAAAATATCAAAAATCCTTAGACGCAAATATTAGCATTTTAGTTTTATGGCCTGAAACTTTTTTCGCGCCTTTTTACTACAAAAAGTTTGCTAGGTGTGTATCTCATCCCCTAGGCCGAACCAGGTAGTGACAACTGGTGCGCTGAAATGGTACATGTGTCCACTATAAAATAAAAAAAGTTCTAAGACGCACATATTACCATTTCATTTATGGCCAAAAACTTTGTTCGCGCCTTTTTCACCACAAAAAGTTTGCTGGGTGTGTATCTCATGCCCTAGGCCGAACCAGGATGTGACAACTGTTGCGCTAAAATGGTACATGTGTCCACTATAAAACATTAAAAATCCTTAGACGCACATATTACCTTTCAGTTTTATGGCCAGAAACTTTTTTCGCGCCTTTTTCACTACAAAAAGTTTGCTTGGTGTGTATCTCATCCCCTCGGCCGAACCAGGAAGTTTCAACTAGTGCGCTGAAATGGTACATGTGTCCACTATAAAATATAAAAAGTTCTTAGACGCACATATTGCTATTTCAGTTTTATGGCCAAAAACTTTTTTCGCGCCTTTTTCACCACAAAAAGTTTGCTGGGTGTGTATCTCATCCCCTAGGCCGAACCAGGACGTGTCAACTGGTGCGCTGAAATATGCATGTGTCCACTATAAAATATCAAAAATCCGTAGACGCAAATATTAGCATTTCAGTTTTATGGCCTGAAACTTTTTTCGCGCCTTTTTACTACAAAAAGTTTGCTAGGTGTGTATCTCATCCCCTAGGCCGAACCAGGAAGTGAGAACTGTTGCGCTAAAATGGTACATGTGTCCACTATTAAACATTAAAAATCCTTAGACGCAAATATTACCATTTCAGTTTTATGGTCAAAAACTTTGTTCGCGCCTTTTTCACCACAAAAAGTTTGCTGGGTGTGTATCTCATCCCCTAGGCCGAACCAGGAAGTTTTAACTAGTGCGCTGAAATGGTACATGTGTCCACTATAAAATATCAAAAATCCTTAGACGCAAATATTAGCATTTCAGTTTTATGGCCTGAAACTTTTTTCGCGCCTTTTTACTACAAAAAGTTTGCTAGGTGTGTATCTCATGCCCTAGGCCGAACCAGGAAGTGACAACTGTTGCGCTAAAATGGTACATGTGTCCACTATAAAACATTAAAAATCCTTAGACGCACATATTACCTTTCAGTTTTATGGCCAGAAACTTTTTTCGCGCCTTTTTCACTACAAAAAGCGTGCTGGGTATGTATCTCGTCCCCTGGGGCGAACCAGGCAGTGCCAACTGGTGTGCTCTAATGGTACATGTATCCACTATAAAATATCAAAAATCCTAAGTCTCACATATTACTATTTCAGTTTTATGGGCAAAAGCTTTTTTCACCCCTTTTACTCTAAAAAAAGTTTGCTGGGATTGTATCTCATCCCCAGGGCCGAACCAGGAAGTGACAACTGCTGCGCTGGAATAGAATAAATACCACTATAAAATATCAAAAAATTTTAGCCGCACATATTACCATTTCAGTTTTATGGCCAAAAACTTTGTTCGCGCCTTTTTTACCACAAAAAGTTTGCTGGGTGTGTATCTCATACCCTAGGCCGAACCAGGAAGTGACAACTAGTGCGCTGAAATATAGCATGTGTCCACTATAAAATATCAAAAATCCTTAGACGCAAATACTAGCATTTCAGTTTTATGGCCAGAAACTTTTTTCGCGCCTTTTTTACCACAAAAAGTTTGCTAGGTGTGTATCTCATGCCCTAGGCCGAACCAGAATGTGACAACTGTTGCGCTTAAATGGTACATGTGTCCACTATAAAACATTACAAATCCTTAGACGCATATATTACCTTTCTGTTTTATGGCCAGAAACTTTTTTCGCGCCATTTTCACTACAAAAAGTTTGCTTGGTGTGTATCTCATCCCCTCGGCCGAACCAGGAAGTTTTAACTAGTGCGCTAAAATGGTACATGTGTCCACTATAAAATATAAAAAGTTCTTAGACGCACATATTACCATTTCAGTTTTATGGCCAGAAACTTTTTTCGCGCCTTTTTTACCACAAAAAGTTTGCTGGGTGTGTATCTCATGCCCTAGGCCGAACCAGGAAGTGACAACAGGTGCGTTGAAATGGTACATGTGTCCACTATAAAATATAAAAAATGCCTAACCGCACATATTACCATTTCAGTTTTATGGCCAAAAACTTTGTTCGCGCCTTTTTCACTACAAAAAGTTTGCTAGGTGTGTATCTCATGCCCTAGGCCGAACCAGGATGTGACAACTGTTGCGCTAAAATGGTACATGTGTCCACTATAAAACATTAAAAATCCTTAGACGCACATATTACCTTTCAGTTTTATGGCCAGAAACTTTTTCGCGCCTTTTTCACTACAAAAAGTTTGCTTGGTGTGTATCTCATCCCCTCGGCCGAACCAGGAAGTTTAAACTAGTGCGCTGAAATGGTACATGTGTCCACTATAAAATATAAAAAGTTCTTAGACGCACATATTACCATTTCAGTTTTATGGCCAAAAACTTTGTTGCGCCTTTTTCACCACAAAAAGTTTGCTGGGTGTGTATCTCATGCCCTAGGCCGAACCAGGAAGTGACAACAGGTGCGCTAAAATGGTACATGTGTCCACTATAAAACATTAAAAACCCTTAGACGCACATATTACCATTTCAGTTTTATGGCCAGAAACTTTTTTCGGGCCTTTTTCACTACAAAAAGTTTGCTTGGTGTGTATCTCATCCCCTAGGCCGAACCAGGAAGTGACAACTGCTGCGCTGGAATGGAATAAATACCACTATAAAATATCAAAAATTTTTAGATGCACATATTACCATTTCAGTTTTATGGCCAAAAACTTTGTTCGCGCCTTTTTTACCACAAAAAGTTTGCTGGGTGTGTATCTCATGCCCTAGGCCGAACCAGGAAGTGACAACAGGTGCGCTGAAATGGTACATGTGTCCACTATAAAATATGAAAAATGCCTAACCGCACATATTACCATTTCAGTTTTATGGCCAAAAACTTTGATCGCGCCTTTTTCACCACAAAAAGTTTGCTGGGTGTGTATCTCATCCCCTAGGCCGAACCAGGAAGTGACAACTGATTCGCTGAAATATAGCATGTGTCCACTATAAAATATCAAAAATCCTTAGACGCAAATATTAGCATTTCAGTTTTATGGCCTGAAACTTTTTTCGCGACTTTTTACTACAAAAAGTTTGCTAGGTTTGTATCTCATGCCCTAGGCCGAACCAGGATGTGACAACTGTTGCGCTAAAATGGTACATGTGTTCACTATAAAACATTAAAAATCCTTAGACGCACATATTACCTTTCAGTTTTATGGCCAGAAACTTTTTTCGCGCCTTTTTCACCACAAAAAGTTTGCTGGGTGTGTATCTCATGCCCTAGGCCGAACCAGGATGTGACAACTGTTGCGCTGAAATGGTACATGTGTCCACTATAAAACATTAAAAATCCTTAGACGCACATATTACCTTTCAGTTTTATGGCCAGAAACTTTTTTCGCGCCTTTTTCACTACAAAAAGTTTGCTTGGTGTGTATCTCATCCCCTCTGCCGAACCAGGAAGTTTCAACTAGTGCGCTGAAATGGTACGTGTGTCCACTATAAAAAATAAAAAGTTCTTAGACGCACATATTACCATTTCAGTTTTATGGCCAAAAACTTTGTTCGCGCCTTTTTCACCACAAAAAGTTTGCTGGCTGTGTATCTCATCCCCTAGGCCGAACCAGGAAGTGACAACTGGTGCGCTGAAATTTAGCATGTGTCCACTATAAAATATCAAAAATTTTTAGACGCAAATATTAGCATTTTAGTTTTATGGCCTGAAACTTTTTTCGCGCCTTTTTACTACAAAAAGTTTGCTAGGTGTGTATCTCATCCCCTAGGCCGAACCAGGAAAAGACAACTGTTGCGCTGAAATGGTACATGTGTCCACTATAAAATAAAAAAAGTTCTAAGACGCACATATTACCATTTCAGTTTTATGGCCAAAAACTTTGTTCGCGCCTTATTCACCAAAAAAAGTTTGCTGGGTGTGTATCTCATGCCCTAGGCCGAACCAGGATGTGACAACTGTTGCGCTGAAATGGTACATGTGTCCACTATAAAACATTAAAAATCCTTAGACGCACATATTACCTTTCAGTTTTATGGCCAGAAACTTTTTTCGCGCCTTTTTCACCACAAAAAGTTTGCTGGGTGTGTATCTCATCCCCTAGGCTGAACCAGGAAGTTTTAACTAGTGCGCTGAAATGGTACGTGTGTCCACTATAAAAAATAAAAAGTTCTTAGACGCACATATTACCTTTCAGTTTTATGGCCAGAAACTTTTTTCGCGCCTTTTTCACTACAAAAAGTTTGCTTGGTGTGTATCTTATCCCCTCTGCCGAACCAGGAAGTTTCAACTAGTGCGCTGAAATGGTACATGTGTCCACTATAAAATATAAAAAATGCCTAACCGCACATATTACCATTTCAGTTTTATGGCCAAAAACTTTGTTCGCGCCTTTTTCACCACAAAAAGTTTGCTGGGTGTGTATCTCATCCCCTAGGCCGAACCAGGAAGTTTTAACTAGTGCGCTGAAATGGTACATGTGTCCACTATAAAATATAAAAAATCCTTAGACGCAAATATTAGCATTTCAGTTTTATGGCATGAAACTTTTTTCGCGCCTTTTTACTACAAAAAGTTTGCTAGGTGTGTATCTCATGCCCTAGGCCGAACCAGGATGTGACAACTGGTGCGCTAAAATGGTACATGTGTCCACTATAAAACATTAAAAATCCTTAGACGCACATATTACCTTTCAGTTTTATGGCCAGAAACTTTTTTCGCGCCTTTTTCACTACAAAAAGCTTGCTGGGTATGTATCTCGTCCCCTGGGGCGAACCAGGCAGTGCCAACTGGTGTGCTCTAATGGTACATGTATCCACTATAAAATATCAAAAATCCTAAGTCGCACATATTACTATTTCAGTTTTATGGGCAAAAACTTTTTTCACCCCTTTCACTCTAAAAAAAGTTTGCTGGAAGTGTATCTCATCCCCAGGGCCGAACCAGGAAATGACAACTGCCGCGCTGGAATAGAATAAATACCACTATGAAATATCAAAAATTTTTAGCCGCACATATTACCATTTCAGTTTTATGCCCAAAAACTTTGTTCGCGCCATTTTTACCACAAAAAGTTTGCTAGGTGTGTATCTCATGCCCTAGGCCGAACCAGGCAGTGACAACAGGTGCGTTGAAATGGTACATGTGTCCACTATAAAATATAGAAAATGCCTAACCGCACATATTACCATTTCAGTTTTATGGCCAAAAACTTTGTTCGCGCCTTTTTTACCACAAAAAGTTTGCTGGGTGTGTATCTCATCCCCTAGGCCGAACCCTGAAGTGACAACTGGTGCGCTGAAATATAGCATGTGTCCACTATAAAATATCAAAAATCCTTAGACGCAAATATTAGCATTTCAGTTTTATGGCCAGAAACTTTTTTCGCGCCATTTTTACCACAAAAAGTTTGCTAGGTGTGTATCTCATGCCCTAGGCCGAACCAGGAAGTGACAACAGGTGCGTTGAAATGGTACATGTGTCCACTATAAAATATAAAAAATGCCTAACCGCACATACTACCATTTCAGTTTTATGGCCAAAAACTTTGTTCGCGCCTTTTTTACCACAAAAAGTTTGCTAGGTGTGTATCTCATGCCCTAGGCCGAACCAGGATGTGACAACTGTTGCGCTAAAATGGTACACGTATCCACTATAAAATATCAAAAATCCTAAGTCGCACATATTACTATTTCAGTTTTATGGGCAAAAACTTTGTTCTCCCCTTTTACTCTAAAAAAAGTTTGCTGGGTGTCTATCTCATCCCCAGGGCCGAACCAGGATGTGACAACTGGTGCGCTAAAATGGTACATGTGTCCACTATAAAATATAAAAAGTTCTTAGACGCACATATTACCATTTCAGTTTTATGGCCAAAATTTTTGTTCGCGCCTTTTTTACCACAAAAAGTTTGCTGGGTGTGTATCTCATGCCCTAGGCCGAACCAGGAAGTGACAACAGGTGCGTTGAAATGGTACATGTGTCCACTATAAAATATAAAAAATGCCTAACCGCACATACTACCATTTCAGTTTTATGGCCAAAAACTTTGTTCGCGCCTTTTTTACCACAAAAAGTTTGCTTGGTGTGTATCTCATCCCCTAGGCCGAACCAGGAAGTGACAACTGGTGCGCTGAAATATAGCATGTGTCCACTATAAAATATCAAAAATCCTTAGACACAAATATTAGCATTTCAGTTTTATGGCCTGAAACTTTTTTCGCGCCTTTTTACTACAAAAAGTTTGCTAGGTGTGTATCTCATGCCCTAGGGCGAACCAGGATGTGACAACTGTTGCGCTAAAATGGTACATGTGTCCACTATAAAAACTTAAAAACTCTTAGACGCACATATTACCTTTCAGTTTTATGGCCAGAAACTTTTTTCGCGCCTTTTTCACTACAAAAAGTTTGCTTGGTGTGTATCTCATCCCCTCGGCCGGTCCAGGAAGTTTCAACTAGTGCGCTGAAATGGAAAAATTTCGCCTATTGTCAAAAAAACACACTTTTGAATATTGGACATTCATAGGGACGGCCGGAATAGTGTTCCCCAATAATGTTTTTTCGCCAATCTCCAACCATTTTCGAAAAAAGGAGCAAAGTCCTTTTTAAAATTTCAAAAGTTGAAATTTAAATAAATGTTGCCAATTTTCAAAAAAACACAATGTTAAGACTTTTGAATATTGGACATTCATAGAAATGGCCTGAAAGTATTCTCCAAGAATTCTTTTTCTCCCATCTTCTACTATTTTCGGAAAAAGGAGCAAAGTCCTTTCTAAAATTTCAAAAGTTGAAATTTAGATCAATGTTGCCGATTTTCAGAAAAACACACTGTTAAGACTTTTGAATATTGGACATTCATAGAAATGGCCTGAAAGTATTCTCCAAGAATTCTTTTTCTCCCATCTTCTACTATTTTCGGAAAAAGGAGCAAAGTCCTTTCTAAAATTTCAAAAGTTGAAATTTAGATCAATGTTGCCGATTTTCAAAAAAACACACTGTTAAGACTTTTGAATATTGGACATTCATAAAAATGGCCTGAGAAGTGTTGTCCAATAATTTTTTTTTGCCCATCACCTACCATTTTCGGAAAAAGGAGCAAAGTATTTTTTAAAATTTCAAAAGTCGAAATTTGGAAAAATGTCGCCTATTTTGAAAAAAACACACTGTTGCGACTTTTGAATATTGGACATTCATAAAAATGGCCTGAGGAGTGTTGTCCAATAATTTTTTTCGCCCATCACCTACCACTTTCGGAAAAAGGAGCAAAGTATTTTTTAAAATTTCAAAAGTCGAAATTTGGAAAAATGTCCCCTATTTTCAAAAAAACACACTGTTGCGACTTTTGAATATTGGACATTCATAGAAATGGCCTGAGGAGTGTTCTCCAATAATTTTTTTCGCCCATCACCTACCATTTTCGGGAAAAGGACCAAAGTATTTTTTAAAATTTTAAAAGTCGAAATTTGGAAAAATGTCGCCTATTTTCAAAAAAAAACACACTGTTAAGACTTTTGATTATTGGACATTCATAGAAATGGCCTGAAAGTATTCTCCAATAATTCTTTTTCTCCCATCTTCTACCATTTTCGGGAAAAGGAGCAAAGTCCTTTCTAAAATTTCAAAAGTTGAAATTTGGAAAAATGTCGCCAATTTTCAAAAAAACACACTGTTAAGACTTTTGAATATTGTACATTCATAGAAATGGCCGGAAGAGTGTTCCCCAATAATGTTTTTTCGTCCATCTCCTACAATTTTCGGAAAAAGGAGCAAAGTCCTTTTTAAAATTTCAAAAGTCGAAATTTCGCCTATTTTCAAAAAAACACACTGTTGCGACTTTGAATATTGGACATTCATAGAAATGGCCGGAAGAGTGTTCCGCAATAATGTTTTTTCGCCCATCTCCTACAATTTTCGGAAAAAGGAGCAAAGTCCTTTTTAAAATATCAAAAGTCGAAATTTGGAAAAATGTCGCCTATTGTCAAAAAAACACACTTTTGAATATTGGTCATTCATAGAAATGGCCTGTGGAGTGTTCCCCACGAATTTTTTTTTGGCAAATTTTCTACCATTTTCGGAAAAAGGAGCAAAGTCCTTTTTAAAATTTCAAAAGTCCAAATTTGGAAAAATGTAGCCTATTTTCAAAAAAAAAACACTGTTGTGACTTTTGAATATTGGACATTCATAGAAATGGCCTGAGGAGTGTTCTCCAATAATTTTTTTCGCCCATCACCTACTATTTTCGGAAAAAGAAGCAAAGTCCTTTTTAAAATTTCAAAAGTCGAAATTTGGAAGAATGTCGCCTATTGTCAAAAAAACACACTTTTAAATATTGGACATTCATAGGAATGGCCGGAATAGTGTTTCCCAATAATGTTTTTTTTGTCCATCTCCTACAATTTTCGGAAAAAGGAGCAGTCTTTTTTAAAATATCAAAAGTCGAAATTTGGAAAAATTTCACCTATTTAAAAAAAAAACACACTGTTAGGACTTTTGAATATTGGACATTCATAGAAATTACCGGAAGAGTGTTCCTTAACAATGTTTTTTCGCCCATCTCCTACAATTTTCGGAAAAAGGAGCAAAGTCCTTTCTAAAATTTCAAAAGTTGAAATTTGGAAAATTGTCGCCTATTTTCAAAAAAAACACACTTTTGCGACTTTTGAATATTGGACATTCATAGGAATGGCCGAAATAGTGTTCCCCAACAATGTTTTTTCGCCCATCTCCTACAATTTTCGGAAAAAGGAGCAAAGTCCTTTTTAAAATATCAAAAGTCGAAATTTGGAAAAATGTCGCCTATTTTCAAAAAAAAAACACACTTTTGCGACTTTTGAATATTGGACATTCATAGAAATGGCCTGAGGAGTGTTTTCCAATGATTTTTTTCGCCCAGCACCTACCATTTTCGGAAAAAGGAGCAAAGTCCTTTTAAAATATCAAAAGTCGAAATTTGGGAAAATGTCGCCTATTGTCAAAAAAACACACTTTTGAATATTGGACATTCATAGAAATGGCCGGAAGAGTGTTCCCCAATAATGTTTTTTCGCCCATCTCTTACAGTTTTCGGAAAAAAGAGCAAAGTCCTTTTTAAAATTTCAAAAGTCGAAATTTGGAAAAATGTCGCCTATTTTCAAAAAAACACACTGTTGCGACTTTTGAATATTGGACATTCATAAAAATGGCCTGAGGAGTGTTCTCCAATAATTTTTTTCGCCCATCACCTACCATTTTCGGAAAAAGGAGCGAAGTCCTTTTAAAATATCAAAAGTCGAAATTTGGAAAAATGTCGCCTATTGTCAAAAAAACGCACTGTTGCGACTTTTGAATATTGGACATTCATAAAAATGGCCTGAGGAGTGTTCTCCAATAATTTTTTTCGCCCATCACCTACCATTTTCGGAAAAAGGAGCAAAAGTCCTTTTTAAAATATCAAAAGTCAAAATTTGGAAGAATGTCGCCTATTGTCAAAAAAACACACTTTTGAATATTGGACATTCATAGGAATGGCCGGAAGAGTGTTCCCAAATAATTTTTTTTCACAAATTTTCTACCATTTTTGGAAAAAGTAGCAAAGTCCTTTTTAAAATTTCAAAAGTCGAAATTTGGAAAAATTTCGCCTATTTTCAAAAAAACAAACTGTTGCGACTTTTGAATATTGGACATTCATAGAAACGGCCGGAAGAGTGTTCCCCAATAATATTTTTTCGCCCATCTCCTACAATTTTCGGAAAAAGGAGCAAAGTCCTTTTTAAAATATCAAAAGTCGAAGTTTGGACAAATTTCGCCTATTGTCAAAAAAACACACTTTTGAATATTGGACATTCATAGGAATGGCCGGAATAGTGTTTCCCAATAATTTTTGTTCGCAAATTTTCTACCATTTTCGGAAAAAAGAGCAGTCTTTTTTAAAATTTCAAGAGTCGAAATTTGGAAAAATGTCGGCTATTTTCAAAAAAAAAAAACACACTTTTGCGCCTTTTGAATATTGGACATTCATTGAAATAGCCGGAAAAGTGTTCCCCAATAATGTATTTTCGCCAATCTCCTACCATTTTCAAAAAAAGGAGCAAAGTCCTTTTTAAAATATCAAAAGTCGAAATTTGGAAAAATGTCGCCTATTTTCAAAAAAACACACTGTTGCGACTTTTGAATATTGGACATTCATAAAAATGGCCTGAGGAGTGTTCTCCAATAATTTTTTTCGCCCATCACCTACCAATTTCGTAAAAAGGAGCAAAGTATTTTTTAAAATTTTTAAAGTCGAAATTTGGAAAAATGTCGCCAATTTTCAAAAAAACACATTGTTGCGACTTTTGAATATTGGACATTCAAAAAAATGGCCTGAGGAGTGTTCTCCAATAATTTTTTTCGCCCATCACCTACCATTTTCGGAAAAAGGAGCAAAGTATTTTTTAAAATTTTTAAAGTTGAAATTTGGAAAAATTTCGCCTATTTTCAAAAAAACACACTACTGCGACTTTTGAATATTGGACATTCATAGAAATGGCCTGAGGAGTGTTCTCCAATAATTTTTTTTCTCCCATCTTCTACCATTTCGGAAAAAGGAGCAAAGTCCTTTTTAAAATTTCAAAAGTCGAAATTTGGAAAAATGTCGCTTATTTAAAAAAAAAACACACTGTTGCGACTTTTGAATATTGGACATTCATAGAAATGGCCTGAGGAGTGTTCTCCAATAATTTTTTTCGCCCATCACCTACCATTTTCGGAAAAAGGAGCAAAGTATTTTTTAAAATTTTTAAAGTCGAAATTTGGAAAAATGTCGCCAATTTTCAAAAAATCACACTGTTGCGACTTTTGAATATTGGACATTCATAAAAATGGCCTGAGGAGTGTTCTCCAATAATTTTTTTCGCCCATCACCTACCATTTTCGAAAAAAGAAGCAAAGTCCTTTTTAAACTATCAAAAGTCGAAATTTGGAAAAATGTCGCCTATTGTCAAAAAAACACACTTTTGAATATTGGATATTCATAGGAATGGCCGGAATAGTGTTCCCCAATAATTTTGTTTCACAAATTTTCTACCATTTTTGGAAAAAAGAGCAAAGTCCTTTTTAAAATTTCAAAAGTCGAAATTTGGAAAAATGTCGCTTATTTTCAAAAAAACACACTGTTGCGACTTTTGAATATTGGACATTCATAGCAATGACCTGAATGTATTCTCCAATAATTCTTTTTCTCCCATCTTCTACCATTTCGGAAAAAGGAGCAAAGTCCTTTTTAAAATTTCAAAAGTCGAAATTTGGAAAAATGTCGCTTATTTTCAAAAAAACACACTGTTGCGACTTTTGAATATTGGACATTCATAGAAATGGCCTGAGGAGTGTTCTCCAATAATTTTTTTCGCCAATCACCTACCATTTTCGGAAAAAGGAGCAAAGTATTTTTTAAAATTTTTAAAGTCGAAATTTGGAAAAATGTCGCCAATTTTCAAAAAAACACACTGTTGCGACTTTTGAACATTGGACATTCATAGAAATGGCCTGAGGAGTGTTCTCCAATAATTTTTTTCGCCCATCACCTACCATTTTCGGAAAAAGGAGCAAAGTATTTTTTAAAATTTTTAAAGTTGAAATTTGGAAAAATGTCGCCTATTTTCAAAAAAACACACTGTTGCGACTTTTGAATATTAGACATTCATAGAAATGATAAAGTTTGCTGGAAGTGTATCTCATCCCCTAGGCCGAACCAGGAAGTGACAACTGGTGCGCTGAAATAGAACATGTGTCCACTATAAAATATCAAAAATCCTTAGACGCAAGTATTAGCATTTCAGTTTTATGGCCAAAAACTTTGTACTCGCGCCTTTTTTACCACAAAAAGTTTGCTGGGTGTGTATCTCATCCCCTAGGCCGAACCAGGAAGTGACAACTGGTGCGCTGAAATAGAACATGTGTCCACTATAAAACATTAAAAATTCTTAGACGCACATATTACCATTCCAGTTTTATGGCCAAAAACTTTGTTCGCGCATTTTTCACCACATAAAGTTTGCTGGGTGTGTATCTCATCCCCCAGGGGTGAACCAGGAAGTGACAACTGGTGCGCTGAAATAGAACATGTGTCCACTATAAAATATCAAAAATCCTTAGACGCAAGTATTAGCATTTCAGTTTTATGGCCAAAAACTTTGTACTCGCGCCTTTTTCACCACAAAAAGTTTGCTGGTGTGTATCTCATCCCCCGGGGCGAAACAGGAAGTGACAACTGGTGCGCTGCAATAGAACCTGTGTCCACTATAAAATATAAAAAAATGCTTAACCGCATATATATCCATTTCAATTTTATGGCCAAAAATTTTGTTCGCGCATTTTTCACCACATAAAGTTTGCTGGGTGTGTATCTCATCCCCAGGGGCGAACCAGGAAGTGACAACTGGTGCGCTGCAATAGAACCTGTGTCCAATATAAAATATAAAAAATGCTTAACCGCACATATTACCATTTCAATTGTATGGCCAAAAACTTTGTTCGCGCATTTTTCACCACATAAAGTTTGCTGGGTGTGTATCTCATCCCCATGGGTGAACCAGGAAGTGACAACTGATGCGCTGCAATAGAACCTGTGTCCACTATAAAATATAAAAAATGCTTAAATGCACATATTACCATTTCAATTTTATGGCCAAAAACTTTGTTCGCGCATTTTTTACCACATAAAGTTTGCTGGGTGTGTATCTCATCCCCTAGGCCGAACCAGGAAGTGACAACTGGTGCGCTGAAATAGAACATGTGTCTACTATAAAACATTAAAAATTTTTAAACGCAAATGTTAGCATTTCAGTTTTATGGCCAAAAACTTTGTTCGTGCCTTTTTCAACACAAAAAGGTTGCTGGGTGTGCATCTCAACCCCTAGGCCGATTCAGGAAGTGACAACTGGTGCGCTGAAATAGAACATGTGTCCACTATAAAACATTAAAAATCCTTAGACGCACATATTAAAATTTCAGTTTTATGGCCAAAAACTTTGTTCGCGCCTTTTGCACCACAAAAAGTTTGCTGGGTGTGTATCTCATCCCCCGGGGGCGAAACAGGAAGTGACAACTGGTGCGCTGCAATAGAACCTGTGTCCACTATAAAATATAAAAAATGCTTAACCGCACATATTACCATTTCAATTTTATGGCCAAAAACTTTGTTCGCGCATTTTTCACCACATAAAGTTTGCTGGGTGTGCATCTCATCCCCTAGGCCGAACCAGGAAATGACAACTGGTGCGCTGAAATGGTACATGTGTCCACTATAAAATATAAAAAATTCTTAGACGCACTTATTACCATTTCAGTTTTATGGCCAAAAACTTTGTTCGCATCTTTTTCACCACAAAAAGTTTTCAGGGTCTGTATCTCATGCCCTAGGCCGAACCAGGAAGTGACAACTAGTGCCCTGGAATGGTCCATGTGTCCACTATTAAACATTAAAAATCCTTAGACGCACATATTACCATTCCAGTTTTATGGCCAAAAACTTTGTACTCGCGCCTTTTTCACCACAAAAAGTTTCCTTGGTGTGTATCTCATCCCCTAGGCCGAACAAGGAAATGACAACTAGTGCGCTAAAATAGTACATGTGTCCACTATAAAATATAAAAAGTTCTTAGACGCACATATTACCATTTCAGTTTTATGGCCAAAAACTTTTTTCGCGCCTTTTTCACCACAAAAAGTTTGCTAGGTGTGTATCTCATGCCCTAGGCCGAACCAGGAAATGACAACTGGTGCGCTGGAATAGAACCTGTGTCCACTATAAAATATCAAAAATTTTTAGCTGCACATATTACCATTCCAGTTTTATGGCCAAAAACATTGTTCGCGCCTTTTTCACCACAAAAAGTTCAATAGGTGTGTATCTCATGCCCTAGGCCGAACCAGGAAATGACTACTGGTGCCCTGGAATGGTACATGTGTCCACTATAAAATATCAAAAATTTTTAGCCGCACAAATTACCATTCCAGTTTTATGGCCAAAAACTTTTTTCGCGCCTTTTTCTCTATAAAAAGTTTGCTGGGTGTGTATTTCGTCTCCAGGGCCGAACCAAGAAATGGGAACTAGTGTGCTGAAATATTACATATGTCCACTATAAAATATAAAAAATTTTTAGCCGCACATATTACCATTCCAGTTTTATGGCCAAAAACTTTGTTCATGCCTTTTTAAACACAAAAAGTTTGCTGGGTGTGTCTCTCATCCCCTAGGCCGAAACAGGAAATGACAGCTGGTGCCCTGGAATGGTACATGTGTCCACTATAAAACATTAAAAATCGTTAGACGCACATATTACCATTTCAGTTTTATGGCCAGAAACTTTTTTCGCGCCTTTTTCACTACAAAAAGTTTGCTGGTGTGTATGTCATCCCCTAGGCCGAACCAAGAAGTGACAACTGGTGCGCTGAAATGGTACATGTGTCCACTATAAAATATAAAAAGTTCTTAGACGCACATATTACCATTTCAGTTTTATGGCCAAAAACTTTGTTCGCGCCTTTTTCACCACAAAAAGTTTGCTAGGTGTGTATCTCATGCCCTAGACCGAACCAGGAAGTGACAACTGGTGCGCTGAAATAGAACATGTGTCCACTATAAAACATTAAAAATTCTTAGACGCACATATTACCATTCCAGTTGTATGGCCAGAAACTTTTTTCGCGCCTTTTTCACTACAAAA
This sequence comes from Epicampocera succincta, assembly GCA_932526305.1. Taxonomy (NCBI): domain Eukaryota; kingdom Metazoa; phylum Arthropoda; class Insecta; order Diptera; family Tachinidae; genus Epicampocera; species Epicampocera succincta. Next base: position 24,184,652 of record OW052037.1, read on the forward strand.
AGTTTGCTAGGTGTGTATCTCATCCCCTAGGCCGAACCAGGAAGAGACAACTGGTGCGCTGAAATAGTACATGTGTCGACTATAAAATATAAAAAGTTCTTAGACGCACAAATTACCATTTCAGGTTTATGGCCAAAAACCTTGTTCGCGCCTTTTCACCACAAAAAGTTTTCTATGTGTGTATCTCATCCCCTAGGCCGAACCAGGAAAGGACAACTGGTGCCCTGGCATGGTCCATGTGTCCACTATAAAACATTAAAAATTGTTAGACGCACATATTACCATTCCAGTTTTATAGCCAAAAACTGATTTGGGTAATACATAATTTTTCACTAAAAAAAGTTTGCTGGGTGTGTATCTCATCCCCTAGGCCGAACCAGGTAGTGACAACTGGTGCGCTAAAATGGTACATGTGTCCACTATAAAATATACAAAATCCTTAGACGCACATATTACCATTTCAGTTTTATAGCCAAAAACTTATTTGGGTAATACATAATTTTAAACTAAAAAAAGTGTGCTGGGTGTGTATTTCATCCCCAATGCCAAACCAGGAAATGACAACTGGTGCCCTGGAATGGTCCATGTGTCCCCTATAAAGCATTAAAAATTGTTAGACGCACATATTACCATTCCAGTTTTATAGCCAAAAACTGATTTGGGTAATACATAATTTTTCACTAAAAAAAGTTTGCTGGGTGTGTATCTCATCCCCTAGGCCGAACCAGATAGTGACAACTGGTGCGCTAAAATAGTACATGTGTCCACTATAAAATATCAAAAATCCTTAGACGCACATATTACCATTTCAGTTTTATAGCCAAAAACTTATTTGGGTAATACATAATTTTAAACTAAAAAAAGTTTGCTAGGTGTGTATCTCATCCCCTAGGCCGAACCAGGAAGTGGCAACTGGTGCACTGGAATGGTACAAGTGTCCACTATAAAATATAAAAAGTTCTTAGACGCACATATTACCATTTCAGTTTTATGGCCAGAAACTTTTTTCGCGCCTTTTTCACTACAAAAAGTTTGCTTGGTGTGTATCTCATCCCCTAGGCCGAACAAGGAAATGACAACTAACGCGCTAAAATGGTACATGTGTCCACTATAAAATATCAAAAAGTTCTTAGACGCACATATTACCATTTCAGTTTTATGGCCAAAAACTTTGTTCAAGCCTATTTCAACACAAAAAGTTTGCTGGGTGTGTATCCCATCCCCTAGGCCGAAGCCAGAAATTACAACTGGTGTGCTCAAATATTACATATGTCCACTATAAAATATAAAAAATTCTTGGCCGCACATATTACCATTCCAGTTTTATGGCCAAAAACTTTGTTCATGCCTTTTTAAACACAAAAAGTTTGCTGGGTGTGTCTCTCATCCCCTAGGCCGAAACAGGAAATGACAGCTGGTGCTCTGGAATGGTACATGTGTCCACTATAAAACATTAAAAATCGTTAGACGCACATATTACCATTTCAGTTTTATGGCCAAAAACTTTTTTCGCGCCTTTTTCACTACAAAAAGCTTGCTGGGTGTGTATCTCGTCCCCAGGGGCGAATCAGGAAATGACAAATGGTGCGCTGAAATAGAACGTGTGGCCACTATAAAATATTAAAAATCCTTAGACGCACATATTACCATTTCAGTTTTATGGCCAGAAACTTTTTTCGCGCCTTTTTCACTACAAAAAGTTTGCAGGTGTGTATGTCATCCCCTAGGCCGAACCAGGAATTGACAACTGGTGCGCTGAAATGGTACATGTGTCCACTATAAAATATAAAAAGTTCTTAGACGCACATATTACCATTTCAGTTTTATGGCCAAAAACTTTGTTCGCGCCTTTTTCACCACAAAAAGTTTGCTAGGTGTGTATCTCATGCCCTAGGCCGAAACAGGAAATGACAACTGGTGCCCTGGAATGGTCCATGTGTCCACTATAAAATATCAAAAATCCTAAGTCGCGCCTATTAGCATTTCAGTTTTATGGGCAAAACCTTTTTTCACCCCTTTTACTCTAAAAAAAGTTTGCTGGGTGTGTATCTCATCCCCAGGGCCAAACCAGGAAAAGACAAATGGTGCGCTGGAATGGTACATGTGTCCACTATAAAATATAAAAAGTTCTTAGACGCACATATTACCATTTCAGTTTTATAGCCAAAAACTTTTTTCGCGCCTTTTTCACTACAAAAAGTTTGCTGGGTGTGTATCTCGTCCCCAGGGGCGAACCAGGCAGTGCCAACTGGTGCGCTGAAATGGTACATGAGTTTACTATAAAATATCAAAACTCCTTAGACACAAATATTACCATTTCAGTTTTATGGCCAAAAACTTTTTTCGCGCCTTTTTCACTACAAAAAGTTTGCTTGGTGGGTATCTCATCCTCTAGGCCGAACCAGTAAGTGAAAACTGGAGCGCTAAAATGGTACATGTGTCCACTATAAAATATCAAAAAGTTCTTAGACGCACATATTACCATTTCAGATTTAAAGCCAAAAACTTATTTGGGTAATACATAATTTTTCACTAATAAAAGTTTGCTGGGTGTGTATCTCATCCCCTAGGCCGAACCAGGAAGTGACAACTGGTGTGCTAAAGTAAAGCATGTGTCCACTACAAAATATCAAAAAATCCTAAGTCGCACATATTACCATTTCAGTTTTATGGGCAAAAACTTTTTTCACCCCTTTTACTCTAAAAAGAGTTTGCTGGGTGTGTATCTCATCCCCAGGGCCGAACCAGGAAATGACAAATGATGCGCTGAAATAGAACGTGTGGCCACTATAAAGTATTAAAAATTCTTAGCCGCACATGTTACCATTCCAGTTTTATAGCAAAAAACTTTTTTCGCGCCTTTTTCACTACAAAGAGCTTGCTGGGTGTGTATCTCGTCCCCAGGGGCGAATCAGGAAATGACAAATGGTGCGCTGAAATAGAACGTGTGTTCACTATAAAATATCAAAAATTCTTAGCCCCACATATTACCATTTCAGTTTTATGGCCAAAAACTTTTTTGGGTAATAAATAATTTTTCACTAATAAAGCTTTGCTGGGTTTGTATTTCGTCTCCAGGGCCGAACCAGGAAATGACAAATGGTGCGCTGAAATAAAACGTGTGGCCACTATAAAATATTAAAAATTCTTAGCCGCACATGTTACCATTCCAGTTTTATGGCAAAAAACTTTTTTCGCGCCTTTTTCACTACAAAAAGCTTGCTGGGTGTGTATGTCGTCCCCTAGGCCGAACCAGGAAGTGTCAACTGGTGTGCTTGAATAGTACATGTGTCCACTATAAAATATCAAAAATTCTTAGCCGCATATTATTACCATTCCAGTTTTATGGCCAAAAACTTTGTTCGCGCCTTTTTCACTACAAAAAGTTTGCTGGGTGTGTATCTCATACCCTAGGCCGAACCAGTAAGTGAAAACTGGTGCGCTGAAATGGTACATAAGTCCACTATAATATATAAAAGTTCGTAGACGCACATATTACCATTCCAGTTTTGTGGCCAAAAACTTTGTTCGCGCCTTTTTCACTACAAAAAGTTTGCTGGGTGTCTATCTCATGCCCTAGGCCGAACCAGGAAGTGACAACTGTTGCGCTAAAATGGTACATGTGTCCACTATAAAACATTAAAAATCCTTAGACGCAAATATTACCATTTCAGTTTTATGGCCAGAAACTTTTTTCGCGCCTTTTTCACTACAAAAAGTTTGCTTGGTGGGTATCTCATCCTCTAGGCCGAACCAGGAAGTGACAACTGGTGCGCTAAAATGGTACATGTGTCCACTATAAAATATAAAAAGTTCTTAGACGCACATATTACCAATTCAGTTTTATGGCCAAAAACTTTGTTCGCGCCTTTTTCACCACAAAAAGTTTGCTGGGTGTGTATCGCATGCCCTAGGCCGAACCAGGAAGTGACAACTGGTGCGCTGAAATATAGCATGTGTCCACTATAAAATATCAAAAATCCTTAGACGCAAATATTAGCATTTCAGTTTTATGGCCTGAAACTTTTTTCGCGCCTTTTTACTACAAAAAGTTTGCTAGGTGTGTATCTCATGCCCTAGGCCGAACCAGGATGTGACAACTGTTGCGCTAAAATGGTACATGTGTCCACTATAAAACATTAAAAATCCTTAGACGCACATACTACCTTTCAGTTTTATGGCCAGAAACTTTTTTCGCGCCTTTTTCACTACAAAAAGTTTGCTTGGTGTGTATCTCATCCCCTCGGCCGAACCAGGAAGTTTTAACTAGTGCGCTGAAATGGTACATGTGTCCACTATAAAATATAAAAAGTTCTTAGACGCACATATTACCATTCCAGTTTTATGGCCAAAAACTTTGTTCGCGCCTTTTTCACTACAAAAAGTTTGCTGGGTGTGTATCTCATACCCTAGGCCGAACCAGTAAGTGAAAACTGGTGCGCTGAAATGGTACATAAGTCCACTATAATATATAAAAGTTCGTAGACGCACATATTACCATTCCAGTTTTGTGGCCAAAAACTTTGTTCGCGCCTTTTTCACCACAAAAAGTTTGCTGGGTGTCTATCTCATGCCCTAGGCCGAACCAGGAAGTGACAACTGTTGCGCTAAAATGGTACATGTGTCCACTATAAAACATTAAAAATCCTTAGACGCAAATATTACCATTTCAGTTTTATGGCCAGAAACTTTTTTCGCGCCTTTTTCACTACAAAAAGTTTGCTTGGTGGGTATCTCATCCTCTAGGCCGAACCAGGAAGTGACAACTGGTGCGCTAAAATGGTACATGTGTCCACTATAAAATATAAAAAGTTCTTAGACGCACATATTACCATTTCAGTTTTATGGCCAAAAACTTTGTTCGCGCCTTTTTCACCACAAAAAGTTTGCTGGGTGTGTATCTCATCCCCTAGGCCGAACCAGGAAGTGACAACTGGTGCGCTGAAATATAGCATGTGTCCACTATAAAATATCAAAAATCCTTAGACGCAAATATTAGCATTTCAGTTTTATGGCCTGAAACTTTTTTCGCGCCTTTTTACTACAAAAAGTTTGCTAGGTGTGTATCTCATGCCCTAGGCCGAACCAGGATGTGACAACTGTTGCGCTAAAATGGTACATGTGTCCACTATAAAACATTAAAAATCCTTAGACGCACATATTACCTTTCAGTTTTATGGCCAGAAACTTTTTTCGCGCCTTTTTCACTACAAAAAGTTTGCTTGGTGTGTATCTCATCCCCTCGGCCGAACCAGGAAGTTTTAACTAGTGCGCTGAAATGGTACTTGTGTCCACTATAAAATATAAAAAGTTCTTAGACGCACATATTACCATATCAGTTTTATGGCCAAAAACTTTGTTCGCGCCTTTTTCACCACAAAAAGTTTGCTGGGTGTGTATCTCATCTCCTAGGCCGAATCAGGAAGTTTCAACTAGTGCGCTGAAATGGTACATGTGCCCACTATAAAATATCAAAAATCCTTAGACGCACATATTACCATTTCAGTTTTATGGCCAGAAACTATTTTCGCGCCTTTTTCACTACAAAAAGCTTGCAGGGTATGTATCTCGTCCCCTGGGGCGAACCAGGCAGTACCAACTGGTGTGCTCTAATGGTACATGTATCCACTATAAAATATCAAAAATCCTAAGTCGCACATATTACTATTTCAGTTTTATGGGCAAAAACTTTTTTCACCCCTTTTACTCTAAAAAAAGTTTGCTGGGTGTGTATCTCATCCCCAGGGCCGAACCAGGAAGTGACAACTGCTGCGCTGGAATGGAATAAATACCACTATAAAATATCAAAAATTTTTAGCCGCACATATTACCTTTTCAGTTTTATGGCCAAAAACTTTGTTCGCGCCTTTTTTACCACAAAAAGTTTGCTCGGTGTGTATCTCATGCCCTAGGCCGAACCAGGAAGTGACAACAGGTGCGCTGAAATGGTACATGTGTCCACTATAAAATATAAAAAATTCTTAACCGCACATATTACCATTTTAGTTTTATGGCCAAAAACTTTGTTCGCGCCTTTTTCACCACAAAAAGATTGCTGGGTGTGTATCTCATCCCCTAGGCCGAACCAGGAAGTGACAACTGGTGCGCTGAAATATAGCATGTGTCCACTATAAAATATCAAAAATCCTTAGACGCAAATATTAGCATTTCAGTTTTATGGCCTGAAACTTTTTTCGCGCCTTTTTACTACAAAAAGTTTGCTAGGTGTGTATCTCATGCTCGAGGCCGAACCAGGATGTGACAACTGTTGCGCTAAAATGGTACATGTGTCCACTATAAAACATTAAAAATCCTTAGACGCACATATTACCTTTCAGTTTTATGGCCAGAAACTTTTTTCGCGCCTTTTTACTACAAAAAGTTTGCTAGGTGTGTATCTCATGCCCTAGGCCGAACCAGGAAGTTTCAACTAGTGCGCTGAAATGGTACATGTGTCCACTATAAAAAATAAAAAGTTCTTAGACGCACATATTACCATTTCAGTTTTATGGCCAAAAGCTTTTTTCGCGCCTTTTTACTACAAAAAGTTTGCTAGGTGTGTATCTCATGCTCGAGGCCGAACCAGGATGTGACAACTGTTGCGCTAAAATGGTACATGTGTCCACTATAAAACATTAAAAATCCTTAGACGCACATATTACCTTTCAGTTTTATGGCCAGAAACTTTTTTCGCGCCTTTTTACTACAAAAAGTTTGCTAGGTGTGTATCTCATGCCCTAGGCCGAACCAGGATGTGACAACTGTTGCGCTAAAATGGTACATGTGTCCACTATAAAACATTAAAAATCCTTAGACGCACATATTACCTTTCAGTTTTATGGCCAGAAACTTTTTTCGCGCCTTTTTACTACAAAAAGTTTGCTAGGTGTGTATCTCATGCCCTAGGCCGAACCAGGATGTGACAACTGTTGCGCTAAAATGGTACATGTAACCACTATAAAACATTAAAAATCCTTAGGCTCACATATTACCTTTCAGTTTTATGGCCAGAAACTTTTTTCGCGCCTTTTTACTACAAAAAGTTTGCTTGGTGTGTATCTCATCCCCATGGCCGAACCAGGAAGTTGTAACTAATGCGCTGAAATGGTACATGTGTCCACTATAAAAAATAAAAAGTTCTTAGACGCACATATTACCATTTCAGTTTTATGGCCAAAAGCTTTTTTCGCGCCTTTTTCACCACAAAAAGTTTGCTGGGTGTGTATCTCATCCCCTAGGCCGAACCAGGAAGTGACAACTGGTGCGCTGAAATATAGCATGTGTCCACTATAAAATATCAAAAATCCTTAGACGCAAATATTAGCATTTCAGTTTTATGGCCTGAAACTTTTTTCGCGCCTTTTTACTACAAAAAGTTTGCTAGGTGTGTATCTCATGCCCTAGCCCGAACCAGGATGTAACAACTATTGCGCTTAAATGGTACATGTGTCCACTATAAAATAAAAAAAGTTCTTAGACGCACATATTACCATTTCAGTTTTATGGCCAAAAACTTTGTTCGCGCCTTTTTCACCACAAAAAGTTTGCTGGGTGTGTATCTCATCCCCTAGGCCGAACCAGGAAGTGACAACTGGAGCGCTGAAATATAGCATGTGTCCACTATAAAATATCAAAAATCCTTAGACGCAAGTATTAGCATTTCAGTTTTATGGCCTGAAACTTTTTTCGCGCCTTTTTACTACAAAAAGTTTGCTAGGTGTGTATCTCATGCCCTAGCCCGAACCAGGATGTAACAACTATTGCGCTGAAATGGTACATGTATCCACTATAAAATAAAAAAAGTTCTTAGACGCACATATTACCATTTCAGTTTTATGGCCAAAAGCTTTTTTCGCGCCTTTTTCACCACAAAAAGTTTGCTGGGTGTGTATCTCATCCCCTAGGCCGAACCAGGAAGTGACAACTGGAGCGCTGAAATATAGCATGTGTCCACTATAAAATATCAAAAATCCTTAGACGCAAGTATTAGCATTTCAGTTTTATGGCCTGAAACTTTTTTCGCGCCTTTTTACTACAAAAAGTTTGCTAGGTGTGTATCTCATCCCCTAGGCCGAATCAGGAAGTGACAACTGTTGCGCTGAAATGGTACATGTGTCCACTATAAAATAAAAAAAGTTCTTAGACGCACATATTACCATTTCAGTTTTATGGCCAAAAACTTTGTTCGCGCCTTTTTCACCACAAAAAGTTTGCTGGGTGTGTATCTCATGCCCTAGGCCGAACCAGGATGTGACAACTGTTGCGCTAAAATGGTACATGTGTCCACTATTAAACATTTAAAATCCTTAGACGCACATATTACCTTTCAGTTTTATGGCCAGAAACTTTTTTCGCGCCTTTTTCACTACAAAAAGTTTGCTTGGTGTGTATCTCATCCCCTCGGCCGAACCAGGAAGTTTAACTAGTGCGCTGAAATGGTACATGTGTCCACTATAAAATATCAAAAATCCTTAGACGCACATATTACCATTTCAGTTTTATGGCCAGAAACTATTTTCGCGCCTTTTTCACTACAAAAAGCTTGCTGGGTATGTATCTCGTCCCCTGGGGCGAACCAGGCAGTACCAACTGGTGTGCTCTAATGGTACATGTATCCACTATAAAATATCAAAAATCCTAAGTCGCACATATTACTATTTCAGTTTTATGGGCAAAAACTTTTTTCACCCCTTTTACTCTAAAAAAAGTTTGCTGGGTGTGTATCTCATCCCCAGGGCCGAACCAGGAAGTGACAACTGCTGCGCTGGAATGGAATAAATACCACTATAAAATATCAAAAATTTTTAGCCGCACATATTACCATTTCAGTTTTATGGCCAAAAACTTTGTTCGCGCCTTTTTTACCACAAAAAGTTTGCTCGGTGTGTATCTCATGCCCTAGGCCGAACCAGGAAGTGACAACAGGTGCGCTGAAATGGTACATGTGTCCACTATAAAATATAAAAAATTCTTAACCGCACATATTACCATTTTAGTTTTATGGCCAAAAACTTTGTTCGCGCCTTTTTCACCACAAAAAGTTTGCTGGGTGTGTATCTCATCCCCTAGGCCGAACCAGGAAGTGACAACTGGTGCGCTGAAATATAGCATGTGTCCACTATAAAATATCAAAAATCCTTAGACGCAAATATTAGCATTTCAGTTTTATGGCCTGAAACTTTTTTCGCGCCTTTTTACTACAAAAAGTTTGCTAGGTGTGTATCTCATGCTCGAGGCCGAACCAGGATGTGACAACTGTTGCGCTAAAATGGTACATGTGTCCACTATAAAACATTAAAAATCCTTAGACGCACATATAACCTTTCAGTTTTATGGCCAGAAACTTTTTTCGCGCCTTTTTACTACAAAAAGTTTGCTAGGTGTGTATCTCATGCCCTAGGCCGAACCAGGATGTGACAACTGTTGCGCTAAAATGGTACATGTGTCCACTATAAAACATTAAAAATCCTTAGACGCACATATTACCTTTCAGTTTTATGGCCAGAAAATTTTTTCGCGCCTTTTTACTACAAAAAGTTTGCTAGGTGTGTATCTCATGCCCTAGGCCGAACCAGGATGTGACAACTGTTGCGCTAAAATGGTACATGTAACCACTATAAAACATTAAAAATCCTTAGACGCACATATTACCTTTCAGTTGTATGGCCAGAAACTTTTTTCGCGCCTTTTTACTACAAAAAGTTTGCTAGGTGTGTATCTCATGCCCTAGGCCGAACCAGGAAGTTTCAACTAGTGCGCTGAAATGGTACATGTGTCCACTATAAAAAATAAAAAGTTCTTAGACGCACATATTACCATTTCAGTTTTATGGCCAAAAGCTTTTTTCGCGCCTTTTTACTACAAAAAGTTTGCTAGGTGTGTATCTCATGCTCGAGGCCGAACCAGGATGTGACAACTGTTGCGCTAAAATGGTACATGTGTCCACTATAAAACATTAAAAATCCTTAGACGCACATATTACCTTTCAGTTTTATGGCCAGAAACTTTTTTCGCGCCTTTTTACTACAAAAAGTTTGCTAGGTGTGTATCTCATGCCCTAGGCCGAACCAGGATGTGACAACTGTTGCGCTAAAATGGTACATGTGTCCACTATAAAACATTAAAATCCTTAGACGCACATATTACCTTTCAGTTTTATGGCCAGAAACTTTTTTCGCGCCTTTTTACTACAAAAAGTTTGCTAGGTGTGTATCTCATGCCCTAGGCCGAACCAGGATGTGACAACTGTTGCGCTAAAATGGTACATGTAACCACTATAAAACATTAAAAATTCTTAGACGCACATATTACCTTTCAGTTTTATGGCCAGAAACTTTTTTCGCGCCTTTTTACTACAAAAAGTTTGCTTGGTGTGTATCTCATCCCCATGGCCGAACCAGGAAGTTGTAACTAATGCGCTGAAATGGTACATGTGTCCACTATAAAAAATAAAAAGTTCTTAGACGCACATATTACCATTTCAGTTTTATGGCCAAAAGCTTTTTTCGCGCCTTTTTCACCACAAAAAGTTTGCTGGGTGTGTATCTCATCCCCTAGGCCGAACCAGGAAGTGACAACTGGTGCGCTGAAATATAGCATGTGTCCACTATAAAATATCAAAAATCCTTAGACGCAAATATTAGCATTTCAGTTTTATGGCCTGAAACTTTTTTCGCGCCTTTTTACTACAAAAAGTTTGCTAGGTGTGTATCTCATGCCCTAGCCCGAACCAGGATGTAACAACTATTGCGCTTAAATGGTACATGTGTCCACTATAAAATAAAAAAAGTTCTTAGACGCACATATTACCATTTCAGTTTTATGGCCAAAAACTTTGTTCGCGCCTTTTTCACCACAAAAAGTTTGCTGGGTGTGTATCTCATCCCCTAGGCCGAACCAGGAAGTGACAACTGGAGCGCTGAAATATAGCATGTGTCCACTATAAAATATCAAAAATCCTTAGACGCAAGTATTAGCATTTCAGTTTTATGGCCTGAAACTTTTTTCGCGCCTTTTTACTACAAAAAGTTTGCTAGGTGTGTATCTCATGCCCTAGCCCGAACCAGGATGTAACAACTATTGCGCTGAAATGGTACATGTATCCACTATAAAATAAAAAAAGTTCTTAGACGCACATATTACCATTTCAGTTTTATGGCCAAAAGCTTTTTTCGCGCCTTTTTCACCACAAAAAGTTTGCTGGGTGTGTATCTCATCCCCTAGGCCGAACCAGGAAGTGACAACTGGAGCGCTGAAATATAGCATGTGTCCACTATAAAATATCAAAAATCCTTAGACGCAAGTATTAGCATTTCAGTTTTATGGCCTGAAACTTTTTTCGCGCCTTTTTACTACAAAAAGTTTGCTAGGTGTGTATCTCATCCCCTAGGCCGAATCAGGAAGTGACAACTGTTGCGCTGAAATGGTACATGTGTCCACTATAAAATAAAAAAAGTTCTTAGACGCACATATTACCATTTCAGTTTTATGGCCAAAAACTTTTTTCGCGCCTTTTTACTACAAAAAGTTTGCTAGGTGTGTATCTCATGCCCTAGGCCGAACCAGGATGTGACAACTGTTGCGCTAAAATGGTACATGTAACCACTATAAAACATTAAAAATCCTTAGACGCACATATTACCTTTCAGTTTTATGGCCAGAAACTTTTTTCGCGCCTTTTTACTACAAAAAGTTTGCTTGGTGTGTATCTCATCCCCATGGCCGAACCAGGAAGTTGTAACTAATGCGCTGAAATGGTACATGTGTCCACTATAAAAAATAAAAAGTTCTTAGACGCACATATTACCATTTCAGTTTTATGGCCAAAAGCTTTTTTCGCGCCTTTTTCACCACAAAAAGTTTGCTGGGTGTGTATCTCATCCCCTAGGCCGAACCAGGAAGTGACAACTGGTGCGCTGAAATATAGCATGTGTCCACTATAAAATATCAAAAATCCTTAGACGCAAATATTAGCATTTCAGTTTTATGGCCTGAAACTTTTTTCGCGCCTTTTTACTACAAAAAGTTTGCTAGGTGTGTATCTCATGCCCTAGCCCGAACCAGGATGTAACAACTATTGCGCTTAAATGGTACATGTGTCCACTATAAAATAAAAAAAGTTCTTAGACGCACATATTACCATTTCAGTTTTATGGCCAAAAACTTTGTTCGCGCCTTTTTCACCACAAAAAGTTTGCTGGGTGTGTATCTCATCCCCTAGGCCGAACCAGGAAGTGACAACTGGAGCGCTGAAATATAGCATGTGTCCACTATAAAATATCAAAAATCCTTAGACGCAAGTATTAGCATTTCAGTTTTATGGCCTGAAACTTTTTTCGCGCCTTTTTACTACAAAAAGTTTGCTAGGTGTGTATCTCATGCCCTAGCCCGAACCAGGATGTAACAACTATTGCGCTGAAATGGTACATGTATCCACTATAAAATAAAAAAAGTTCTTAGACGCACATATTACCATTTCAGTTTTATGGCCAAAAGCTTTTTTCGCGCCTTTTTCACCACAAAAAGTTTGCTGGGTGTGTATCTCATCCCCTAGGCCGAACCAGGAAGTGACAACTGGAGCGCTGAAATATAGCATGTGTCCACTATAAAATATCAAAAATCCTTAGACGCAAGTATTAGCATTTCAGTTTTATGGCCTGAAACTTTTTTCGCGCCTTTTTACTACAAAAAGTTTGCTAGGTGTGTATCTCATCCCCTAGGCCGAATCAGGAAGTGACAACTGTTGCGCTGAAATGGTACATGTGTCCACTATAAAATAAAAAAAGTTCTTAGACGCACATATTACCATTTCAGTTTTATGGCCAAAAACTTTGTTCGCGCCTTTTTCACCACAAAAAGTTTGCTGGGTGTGTATCTCATGCCCTAGGCCGAACCAGGATGTGACAACTGTTGCGCTAAAATGGTACATGTGTCCACTATTAAACATTTAAAATCCTTAGACGCACATATTACCTTTCAGTTTTATGGCCAGAAACTTTTTTCGCGCCTTTTTCACTACAAAAAGTTTGCTTGGTGTGTATCTCATCCCCTCGGCCGAACCAGGAAATTTAACTAGTGCGCTGAAATGGTACATGTGTCCACTATAAAATATCAAAAATCCTTAGACGCACATATTACCATTTCAGTTTTATGGCCAGAAACTATTTTCGCGCCTTTTTCACTACAAAAAGCTTGCTGGGTATGTATCTCGTCCCCTGGGGCGAACCAGGCAGTACCAACTGGTGTGCTCTAATGGTACATGTATCCACTATAAAATATCAAAAATCCTAAGTCGCACATATTACTATTTCAGTTTTATGGGCAAAAACTTTTTTCACCCCTTTTACTCTAAAAAAAGTTTGCTGGGTCTGTATCTCATCCCCAGGGCCGAACCAGGAAGTGACAACTGCTGCGCTGGAATGGAATAAATACCACTATAAAATATCAAAAATTTTTAGCTGCACATATTACCATTTCAGTTTTATGGCCAAAAACTTTGTTCGCGCCTTTTTTACCACAAAAAGTTTGCTGGGTGTGTATCTCATGCCCTAGGCCGAACCAGGAAGTGACAACAGGTGCGCTGAAATGATACATGTGTCCACTATAAAATATAAAAAATTCTTAACCGCACATATTACCATTTCAGTTTTATGGCCAAAAACTTTGTTCGCGCCTTTTTCACCACAAAAAGTTTGCTGGGTGTGTATCTCATCCCCTAGGCCGAACCAGGAAGTGAAAACTGGTGCGCTGAAATATAACATGTGTCCACTATAAAATATCAAAAATCCTTAGACGCAAATATTAGCATTTCAGTTTTATGGCCTGAAACTTTTTTCGCGCCTTTTTACTACAAAAAGTTTGCTAGGTGTGTATCTCATGCCCTAGGCCGAACCAGGATGTGACAACTGTTGCGCTGAAATGGTACATGTGTCCACTATAAAACATTAAAAATCCTTAGACGCAAATATTAGCATTTCAGTTTTATGGCCAGAAACTTTTTTCGCGCCTTTTTACTACAAAAAGTTTTCTAGGTGTGTATCTCATGCCCTAGGCCGAACCAGGATGTGACAACTGTTGCGCTAAAATGGTACATGTGTCCACTATTAAACATTAAAAATCCTTAGACGCACATATTACCTTTCAGTTTTATGGCCAGAAACTTTTTTCGCGCCTTTTTCACTACAAAAAGTTTGCTTGGTGTGTATCTCATCCCTTCGGCCGAACCAGGAAGTTTCAACTAGTGCGCTGAAATGGTACATGTGTCCACTATAAAAAATAAAAAGTTCTTAGACGCACATATTACCATTTCAGTTTTATGGTCAAAAACTTTTTTCGCGCCTTTTTCACCACAAAAAGTTTGCTGGGTGTGTATCTCATCCCCTAGGCCGAACCAGGAAGTGACAACTGGTGCGCTGAAATAGAACATGTGTCTACTATAAAACATTAAAAATTTTTAAACGCAAATATTAGCATTTCAGTTTTATGGCCAAAAACTTTGTTCATGCCTTTTTCAACACAAAAAGGTTGCTGGGTGTGCATCTTATCCCCTAGGCCGAACCAGGAAGTGACAACTGGTGCGCTGAAATGGTCCATGTGTCCACTATAAAACATTAAAAATCCTTAGACGCACATATTACCATTTCAATTTTATGGCCAAAAACTTTGTTCGCGCATTTTTCACCACATAAAGTTTGCTGGGTGTGTATCTCAACCCCTAGGCCGAACCAGGAAGTGACAACTGGTGCGCTGAAATAGAACATGTGTCCACTATAAAACATTAAAAATCCTTAGACGCACATATTAAAATTTCAGTTTTATGGCCAAAAACTTTGTTCGCGCCTTTTGCACCACAAAAAGTTTGCTGGGTGTGTATCTCATCCCCCGGGGGCGAAACAGGAAGTGACAACTAGTGCGCTAAAATGGTACATGTGTCCACTATAAAAACTTAAAAACTCTTAGACGCACATATTACCTTTCAGTTTTATGGCAAAAAACTTTTTTCGCACCTTTTTCACCACAAAAAGTTTGCTGGGTGTCTATCTCATTCCCTAGGCCGAACCAGGAAGTGACAAATGGTGCGCTAAAATGGTACATGTGTCCACTATAAAATATCAAAAATCCTTAGACGCAAATATTAGCATTTCAGTTTTATGGCCTGAAACTTTTTTCGCGCCTTTTTCACTACAAAAAGCTTGCTGGGTGTGTATCTCGTCCCCAGGGGCGAACCAGGCAGTGCCAACTGGTGCGCTGAAATGGTACATGTGTCCACTATAAAATATTGAAAATCCTTAGACACAAATATTACCATTTCAGTTTTATGGCCAAAAAGTTTTTTCGCGCCTTTTTCTCTATAAAAAGTTTGCTGGGTTTGTATTTCGTCTGCAGGGCCGAACCAGGAAATGACAAATGGTGCGCTGAAATAGAACGTGTGGCCACTATAAAATATTAAAAATTCTTAGCCGCACATGTTACCATTCCAGTTTTATGGCAAAAAACTTTTTTCGCACCTTTTTCACCACAAAAAGTTTGCTGGGTGTCTATCTCATGCCCTAGGCCGAACCAGGAAGTGACAAATGGTGCGCTAAAATGGTACATGTGTCCACTATAAAACATTAAAAATCCTTAGATGCAAATGTTACCATTTCAGTTTTATGGCCAAAAACTTTGTTCGCGCCTTTTTCACTAAAAAAAAGTTTGCTGGGTGTGTATCTCATCCCCTAGGCCGAACCAGGTAGTGACAACTGGTGCGCTAAAATGGTACATGTATCCACTATAAAATATCAAAAATCCTAAGTCGCACATATTACTATTTCAGTTTTATAACCAAAAACTTTGTTCGCGCCTTTTTCACTACAAAAAGTTTGCTAGGTGTGTATCTCATGCCCTAGCCCGAACCAGGATGTAACAACTATTGCGCTTAAATGGTACATGTGTCCACTATAAAATAAAAAAAGTTCTTAGACGCACATATTACCATTTCAGTTTTATGGCCAAAAACTTTGTTCGCGCCTTTTTCACCACAAAAAGTTTGCTGGGTGTGTATCTCATCCCCTAGGCCGAACCAGGAAGTGACAACTGGAGCGCTGAAATATAGCATGTGTCCACTATAAAATATCAAAAATCCTTAGACGCAAGTATTAGCATTTCAGTTTTATGGCCTGAAACTTTTTTCGCGCCTTTTTACTACAAAAAGTTTGCTAGTTGTGTATCTCATGCCCTAGCCCGAACCAGGATGTAACAACTGTTGCGTTGAAATGGTACATGTGTCCACTATAAAATAAAAAAAGTTCTTAGACGCACATGTTACCATTCCAGTTTTATGGCAAAAAACTTTTTTCGCACCTTTTTCACCACAAAAAGTTTGCTGGGTGTCTATCTCATGCCCTAGGCCGAACCAGGAAGTGACAACTGTTGCGCTAAAATGGTACATGTGTCCACTATAAAACATTAAAAATCCTTAGATGCAAATGTTACCATTTCAGTTTTATGGCCAGAAACTTTTTTCGCGCCTTTTTCACTACAAAAAGTTTGCTGGGTATGTATCGCGTCCCCTGGGGCGAACCAGGCAGTGCCAACTGGTGTGCTCTAATGGTACATGTATCCACTATAAAATATCAAAAATCCTAAGTCGCACATATTACTATTTCAGTTTTATAACCAAAAACTTTGTTCGCGCCTTTTTCACTACAAAAAGTTTGCTTGGTGGGTATCTCATCCTCTAGGCCGAACATGGAAGTGACAACTCGTGCGCTAAAATGGTACATGTGTCCACTATAAAACATTAAAAATCCTTAGATGCAAATGTTACCATTTCAGTTTTATGGCCAAAAACTTTTTTCGCGCCTTTTTCACTACAAAAAGCTTGCTGGGTGTGTATCTCGTCCCCAGGGGCGAACCAGGCAGTGCCAACTGGTGCGCTGAAATGGTACATGAGTTTACTATAAAATATTGAAAATCCTTAGACAAAAATATTACCATTTCAGTTTTATGGCCAAAAACTTTGTTCGCGCCTTTTTTACCACAAAAAGTTTGCTGGGTGTGTATCTCATGCCCTAGGCCGAACCAGGAAGTGACAACAGGTGCGCTGAAATAGTACATGTGTCCACTATAAAATATAAAAATGCCTAACCGCACATATTACCATTTCAGTTTTATGGCCAAAAACTTTGTTCGCGCCTTTTTCACCACAAAAAGTTTGCTGGGTGTGTATCTCATCCCCTAGGCCGAACCAGGAAGTGACAACTGGTGCGCTGAAATATAGCATGTGTCCACTATAAAATATCAAAAATCCTTAGACGCAAATATTAGCATTTCAGTTTTATGGCCTGAAACTATTTTCGCGCCTTTTTCACTACAAAAAGCTTGCTGGGTATGTATCGCGTCCCCTGGGGCGAACCAGGCAGTGCCAACTGGTGTGCTCTTATGGTACATGTATCCACTATAAAATATCAAAAATCCTAAGTCGCACATATTACTATTTCAGTTTTATGGGCAAAAACTTTTTTCACCCCTTTTACTCTAAAAAAAGTTTGCTGGGTGTGTATCTCATCCCCAGGGCCGAACCAGGAAGTGACAACTGCTGCGCTGGAATGGAATAAATACCACTATAAAATATCAAAAATTTTTAGCCGCACATATTACCATTTCAGTTTTATGGCCAAAAACTTTGTTCGCGCCTTTTTTACCACAAAAAGTTTGCTGGGTGTGTATCTCATGCCCTAGGCCGAACCAGGAAGTGACAACAGGTGCGCTGAAATGGTACATGTGTCCACTATAAAATATAAAAATGCCTAACCGCACATATTACCATTTCAGTTTTATGGCCAAAAACTTTGTTCGCGCCTTTTTCACCACAAAAAGTTTGCTGGGTGTGTATCTCATCCCCTAGGCCGAACCAGGAAGTGACAACTGGTTCGCTTAAATATAACATGTGTCCACTATAAAATATCAATAATCCTTAGACGCAAATATTAGCATTTCAGTTTTATGGCCCGAAACTTTTTTCGCGCCTTTTTACTACAAAAAGTTTGCTAGGTGTGTATCTCATGCCCTAGGCCGAACCAGGATGTGACAACTGTTGCGCTAAAATGGTACATGTAACCACTATAAAACATTAAAAATCCTTAGACGCACATATTACCTTTCAGTTTTATGGCCAGAAACTTTTTTCGCGCCTTTTTCACCACAAAAAGTTTGCTTGGTGTGTATCTCATCCCCTCGGCCGAACCAAGAAGTTTCAACTAGTGGGCTGAAATGGTACATGTGTCCACTATAAAAAATAAAAAGTTCTTAGACGCACATATTACCATTTCAGTTTTATGGCCAAAAACTTTTTTCGCGCCTTTTTCACCACAAAAAGTTTGCTGGGTGTGTATCTCATCCCCTAGGCCGAACCAGGAAGTGACAACTGGTGCGCTGAAATATAGCATGTGTCCACTATAAAATATCAAAAATCCTTAGACGCAAATATTAGCATTTCAGTTTTATGGCCTGAAACTTTTTTCGCGCCTTTTTACTACAAAAAGTTTTCTAGTTGTGTATCTCATGCCCTAGCCCGAAACAGGATGTAACAACTGTTGCGTTGAAATGGTACATGTGTCCACTATAAAATAAAAAAAGTTCTTAGACGCACATATTACCATTTCAGTTTTATGGCCAAAAACTTTGTTCGCGCCTTTTTCACCACAAAAAGTTTGCTGGCTGTGTATCTCATCCCCTAGACCGAACCAGGAAGTGACAACTGGTGCGCTGAAATAAAGCATGTGTCCACGATAAAATATCAAAAATCCTTAGACGCAAATATTAGCATTTTAGTTTTATGGCCTGAAACTTTTTTCGCGTCTTTTTACTACAAAAAGTTTGCTAGGTGTGTATCTCATCCCCTAGGCCGAACCAGGAAGTGACAACTGGTGCGCTGAAATGGTACATGTGTCCACTATAAAATAAAAAAAGTTCTAAGACGCACATATTACCATTTCAGTTTTATGGCCAAAAACTTTGTTCGCGCCTTTTTCACCACAAAAAGTTTGCTGGGTGTGTATCTCATGCCCTAGGCCGAACCAGGATGTGACAACTGTTGCGCTAAAATGGTACATGTGTCCACTATAAAACATTAAAAATCCTTAGACGCACATATTACTATTTCAGTTTTATGGCCAGAAACTTTTTTCGCGCCTTTTTCACTGCAAAAAGTTTGCTTGGTGTGTATCTCATCCCCTCGGCCGAACCAGGAAGTTTCAACTAGTGCGCTGAAATAATACATGTGTCCACTATAAAATATAAAAAATGCCTAAACGCACATATTACCATTTCAGTTTTATGGCCAAAAACTTTGTTCGCGCCTTTTTCACCACAAAAAGTTTGCTGGGTGTGTATCTCATCCCCTAGGCCGAACCAGGAAGTGACAACTGGTGCGCTGAAATATAGCATGTGTCCACTATAAAATATCAAAAATCCTTAGACGCAAATATTAGCATTTCAGTTTTATGGCCTGAAACTTTTTTCGCGCCTTTTTACTACAAAAAGTTTGCTAGGTGTGTATCTCATGCCCTAGGCCGAACCAGGATGTGACAACTGTTGCGCTAAAATGGTACATGTAACCACTATAAAACATTAAAAATCCTTAGACGCACATATTACCTTTCAGTTTTATGGCCAGAAACTTTTTTCGCGCCTTTTTCACTACAAAAAGTTTGCTTGGTGTGTATCTCATCCCCTCGGCCGAACCAGGAAGTTTCAACTAGTGCGCTGAAATGCTACATGTGTCCACTATAAAAAATAGAAAGTTCTTAGACGCACATATTACCATTTCAGTTTTATGGCCAAAAACTTTTTTCGCGCCTTTTTCACCACAAAAAGTTTGCTGGGTGTGTATCTCATCCCCTAGGCCGAACCAGGAAGTAACAACTGTTGCGCTGAAATGGTACATGTGTCCACTATAAAATATTAAAAATCCTTAGACGCAAATATTAGCATTTCAGTTTTATGGCCTGAAACTTTTTTCGCGCCTTTTTACTACAAAAAGTTTGCTAGGTGTGTATCTCATGCCCTAGCCCGAACCAGGATGTAACAACTGTTGCGCTGAAATGGTACATGTGTCCACTATAAAATAAAAAAAGTTCTTAGACGCACATATTACCATTTCAGTTTTATGGCCAAAAACTTTGTTCGCGCCTTTTTCACCACAAAAAGGTTGCTGGGTGTGTATCTCATCCCCTAGGCCGAACCAGGAAGTGACAACTGGTGCGCTGAAATATAGCATGTGTCCACTATAAAATATCAAAAATCCTTAGACGCAAATATTAGCATTTTAGTTTTATGGCCTGAAACTTTTTTCGCGCCTTTTTACTACAAAAAGTTTGCTAGGTGTGTATCTCATCCCCTAGGCCGAACCAGGTAGTGACAACTGGTGCGCTGAAATGGTACATGTGTCCACTATAAAATAAAAAAAGTTCTAAGACGCACATATTACCATTTCAGTTTTATGGCCAAAAACTTTGTTCGCGCCTTTTTAACCACAAAAAGTTTGCTGGGTGTGTATCTCATGCCCTAGGCCGAACCAGGATGTGACAACTGTTGCGCTAAAATGGTACATGTGTCCACTATAAAACATTAAAAATCCTTAGACGCACATATTACCTTTCAGTTTTATGGCCAGAAACTTTTTTCGCGCCTTTTTCACTACAAAAAGTTTGCTTGGTGTGTATCTCATCCCCTCGGCCGAACCAGGAAGTTTCAACTAGTGCGCTGAAATGGTACATGTGTCCACTATAAAATATAAAAAGTTCTTAGACGCACATATTGCTATTTCAGTTTTATGGCCAAAAACTTTTTTCGCGCCTTTTTCACCACAAAAAGTTTGCTGGGTGTGTATCTCATCCCCTAGGCCGAACCAGGACGTGTCAACTGGTGCGCTGAAATATGCATGTGTCCACTATAAAATATCAAAAATCCGTAGACGCAAATATTAGCATTTCAGTTTTATGGCCTGAAACTTTTTTCGCGCCTTTTTACTACAAAAAGTTTGCTAGGTGTGTATCTCATCCCCTAGGCCGAACCAGGAAGTGAGAACTGTTGCGCTAAAATGGTACATGTGTCCACTATTAAACATTAAAAATCCTTAGACGCAAATATTACCATTTCAGTTTTATGGTCAAAAACTTTGTTCGCGCCTTTTTCACCACAAAAAGTTTGCTGGGTGTGTATCTCATCCCCTAGGCCGAACCAGGAAGTTTTAACTAGTGCGCTGAAATGGTACATGTGTCCACTATAAAATATCAAAAATCCTTAGACGCAAATATTAGCATTTCAGTTTTATGGCCTGAAACTTTTTTCGCGCCTTTTTACTACAAAAAGTTTGCTAGGTGTGTATCTCATGCCCTAGGCCGAACCAGGATGTGACAACTGGTGCGCTAAAATGGTACATGTGTCCACTATAAAACATTAAAAATCCTTAGACGCACATATTACCTTTCAGTTTTATGGCCAGAAACTTTTTTCGCGCCTTTTTCACTACAAAAAGCTTGCTGGGTATGTATCTCGTCCCCTGGGGCGAACCAGGCAGTGCCAACTGGTGTGCTCTAATGGTACATGTATCCACTATAAAATATCAAAAATCCTAAGTCGCACATATTACTATTTCAGTTTTATGGGCAAAAACTTTTTTCACCCCTTTCACTCTAAAAAAAGTTTGCTGGAAGTGTATCTCATCCCCAGGGCCGAACCAGGAAATGACAACTGCCGCGCTGTAATAGAATAAATACCACTATGAAATATCAAAAATTTTTAGCCGCACATATTACCATTTCAGTTTTATGCCCAAAAACTTTGTTCGCGCCATTTTTACCACAAAAAGTTTGCTAGGTGTGTATCTCATGCCCTAGGCCGAACCAGGAAGTGACAACAGGTGCGTTGAAATGGTACATGTGTCCACTATAAAATATAGAAAATGCCTAACCGCACATATTACCATTTCAGTTTTATGGCCAAAAACTTTGTTCGCGCCTTTTTTACCACAAAAAGTTTGCTGGGTGTGTATCTCATCCCCTAGGCCGAACCCTGAAGTGACAACTGGTGCGCTGAAATATAGCATGTGTCCACTATAAAATATCAAAAATCCTTAGACGCAAATATTAGCATTTCAGTTTTATGGCCAGAAACTTTTTTCGCGCCATTTTTACCACAAAAAGTTTGCTAGGTGTGTATCTCATGCCCTAGGCCGAACCAGGAAGTGACAACAGGTGCGTTGAAATGGTACATGTGTCCACTATAAAATATAAAAAATGCCTAACCGCACATACTACCATTTCAGTTTTATGGCCAAAAACTTTGTTCGCGCCTTTTTTACCACAAAACGTTTGCTAGGTGTGTATCTCATGCCCTAGGCCGAACCAGGATGTGACAACTGTTGCGCTAAAATGGTACACGTATCCACTATAAAATATCAAAAATCCTAAGTCGCACATATTACTATTTCAGTTTTATGGGCAAAAACTTTGTTCTCCCCTTTTACTCTAAAAAAAGTTTGCTGGGTGTCTATCTCATCCCCAGGGCCGAACCAGGATGTGACAACTGGTGCGCTAAAATGGTACATGTGTCCACTATAAAATATAAAAAGTTCTTAGACGCACATATTACCATTTCAGTTTTATGGCCAAAATTTTTGTTCGCGCCTTTTTTACCACAAAAAGTTTGCTGGGTGTGTATCTCATGCCCTAGGCCGAACCAGGAAGTGACAACAGGTGCGTTGAAATGGTACATGTGTCCACTATAAAATATAAAAAATGCCTAACCGCACATACTACCATTTCAGTTTTATGGCCAAAAACTTTGTTCGCGCCTTTTTTACCACAAAAAGTTTGCTAGGTGTGTATCTCATGCCCTAGGCCGAACCAGGATGTGACAACTGTTGCGCTAAAATGGTACATGTGTCCACTATAAAATATAAAAAGTTCTTAGACGCACATATTACCATTTCAGTTTTATGGCCAGAAACTTTTTTCGCGCCTTTTTCACTACAAAAAGCTTGCTGGGTATGTATCTCGTGCCCTGGGGCGAACCAGGCAGTGCCAACTGGTGTGCTCTAATGGTACATGTATCCACTATAAAATATCAAAAATCCTTAGTCGCACATATTACTATTTCAGTTTTATGGGCAAAAACTTTTTTCACCCCTTTTACTCTAAAAAAAGTTTGCTGGGTGTGTATCTCATCCCCAGGCCCGAAACAGGAAGTGACAACTGGTGCGCTAAAATGGTACATGTGTCCACTATAAAATATAAAAAGTTCTTAGACGCACATATTACCATTTCAGTTTTATGGCCAAAAACTTTGTTCGCGCCTTTTTCACCACAAAAAGTATGCTGGGTGTGTATCTCATCCCCTAGGCCTAACCAGGAAGTGACAACTGGTGCGCTAAAATGGTACATGTGTCCACTATAAAACATTAAAAATCCTTAGACGCACATATTACCTTTCAGTTTTATGGCCAGAAACTTTTTTCGCGCCTTTTTCACTACAAAAAGCTTGCTGGGTATGTATCTCGTCCCCTGGGGCGAACCAGGCAGTGCCAACTGGTGTGCTCTAATGGTACATGTATCCACTATAAAATATCAAAAATCCTAAGTCGCACATATTACTATTTCAGTTTTATGGGCAAAAACTTTTTTCACCCCTTTCACTCTAAAAAAAGTTTGCTGGAAGTGTATCTCATCCCCAGGGCCGAACCAGGAAATGACAACTGCCGCGCTGTAATAGAATAAATACCACTATGAAATATCAAAAATTTTTAGCCGCACATATTACCATTTCAGTTTCATGCCCAAAAACTTTGTTCGCGCCATTTTTACCACAAAAAGTTTGCTAGGTGTGTATCTCATGCCCTAGGCCGAACCAGGAAGTGACAACAGGTGCGTTGAAATGGTACATGTGTCCACTATAAAATATAGAAAATGCCTAACCGCACATATTACCATTTCAGTTTTATGGCCAAAAACTTTGTTCGCGCCTTTTTTACCACAAAAAGTTTGCTGGGTGTGTATCTCATCCCCTAGGCCGAACCCTGAAGTGACAACTGGTGCGCTGAAATATAGCATGTGTCCACTATAAAATATCAAAAATCCTTAGACGCAAATATTAGCATTTCAGTTTTATGGCCAGAAACTTTTTTCGCGCCATTTTTACCACAAAAAGTTTGCTAGGTGTGTATCTCATGCCCTAGGCCGAACCAGGAAGTGACAACAGGTGCGTTGAAATGGTACATGTGTCCACTATAAAATATAAAAAATGCCTAACCGCACATACTACCATTTCAGTTTTATGGCCAAAAACTTTGTTCGCGCCTTTTTTACCACAAAAAGTTTGCTAGGTGTGTATCTCATGCCCTAGGCCGAACCAGGATGTGACAACTGTTGCGCTAAAATGGTACACGTATCCACTATAAAATATCAAAAATCCTAAGTCGCACATATTACTATTTCAGTTTTATGGGCAAAAACTTTGTTCTCCCCTTTTACTCTAAAAAAAGTTTGCTAGGTGTCTATCTCATCCCCAGGGCCGAACCAGGATGTGACAACTGGTGCGCTAAAATGGTACATGTGTCCACTATAAAATATAAAAAGTTCTTAGACGCACATATTACCATTTCAGTTTTATGGCCAAAATTTTTGTTCGCGCCTTTTTTACCACAAAAAGTTTGCTGGGTGTGTATCTCATGCCCTAGGCCGAACCAGGAAGTGACAACAGGTGCGTTGAAATGGTACATGTGTCCACTATAAAATATAAAAAATGCCTAACCGCACATACTACCATTTCAGTTTTATGGCCAAAAACTTTGTTCGCGCCTTTTTTACCACAAAAAGTTTGCTAGGTGTGTATCTCATGCCCTAGGCCGAACCAGGATGTGACAACTGTTGCGCTAAAATGGTACATGTGTCCACTATAAAATATAAAAAGTTCTTAGACGCACATATTACCATTTCAGTTTTATGGCCAGAAACTTTTTTCGCGCCTTTTTCACTACAAAAAGCTTGCTGGGTATGTATCTCGTGCCCTGGGGCGAACCAGGCAGTGCCAACTGGTGTGCTCTAATGGTACATGTATCCACTATAAAATATCAAAAATCCTTAGTCGCACATATTACTATTTCAGTTTTATGGGCAAAAACTTTTTTCACCCCTTTTACTCTAAAAAAAGTTTGCTGGGTGTGTATCTCATCCCCAGGCCCGAAACAGGAAGTGACAACTGGTGCGCTAAAATGGTACATGTGTCCACTATAAAATATAAAAAGTTCTTAGACGCACATATTACCATTTCAGTTTTATGGCCAAAAACTTTGTTCGCGCCTTTTTCACCACAAAAAGTATGCTGGGTGTGTATCTCATCCCCTAGGCCTAACCAGGAAGTGACAACTGGTGCGCTAAAATGGTACATGTGTCCACTATAAAACATTAAAAACCCTTAGACGCACATATTACCTTTCAGTTTTATGGCCAGAAACTTTTTTCGGGCCTTTTTCACTACAAAAAGTTTGCTTGGTGTGTATCTCATCCCCTAGGCCGAACCAGGAAGTGACCACTGCTGCGCTGGAATAGAATAAATACCACTATAAAATATAAAAAATGCCTAACCGCACATATTACCATTTCAGTTTTATGGCCAAAAACTTTTTTCGCGCCTTTTTCACCACAAAAAGTTTGCTTGGTGTGTATCTCATCCCCTAGGCCGAACCAGGAAGTGACAACTGGTGCGCTGAAATATAGCATGTGTCCACTATAAAATATCAAAAATCCTTAGACACAAATATTAGCATTTCAGTTTTATGGCCTGAAACTTTTTTCGCGCCTTTTTACTACAAAAAGTTTGCTAGGTGTGTATCTCATGCCCTAGGGCGAACCAGGATGTGACAACTGTTGCGCTAAAATGGTACATGTGTCCACTATAAAAACTTAAAAACTCTTAGACGCACATATTACCTTTCAGTTTTATGGCCAGAAACTTTTTTCGCGCCTTTTTCACTACAAAAAGTTTGCTTGGTGTGTATCTCATCCCCTCGGCCGGTCCAGGAAGTTTCAACTAGTGCGCTGAAATGGTACATGTGTCCACTATAAAATATAAAAAGTTCTTAGACGCACATCTTACCATTTCAGTTTTATGGCCAAAAACTTTTTTCGCGCCTTTTTCACTACAAAAAGTTGCTGGGTGTGTATCTCATTCCCTAGGCCGAACCAGGATGTGACAACTAGTGCGCTAAAATGGTACATGTGTCCACTATAAAAACTTAAAAACTCTTAGACGCACATATTACCTTTCAGTTTTATGGCCAGAAACTTTTTTCGCGCCTTTTTCACTACAAAAAGTTTTCTTGGTGTGTATCTCATCCCCTCGGCCGGTCCAGGAAGTTTCAACTAGTGCGCTCAAAAGGTACATGTGTCCACTATAAAATATAAAAAGTTCTTAGACGCACATCTTACCATTTCAGTTTTATGGCCAAAAACTTTTTTCGCGCCTTTTTCACTACAAAAAGTTGCTGGGTGTGTATCTCATTCCCTAGGCCGAACCAGGTAGTGACAACTAGTGCGCTAAAATGGTACATGTGTCCACTATAAAAACTTAAAAACTCTTAGACGCACATATTACCTTTCAGTTTTATGGCCAGAAACTTTGTTCGCGCCTTTTTCACCACAAAAAAATTGCTGGGCCTGTATCTCATCCCCAGGGCCGAACCAGGAAATGACAACTGCTGCGCTGGAATAAAATAAATACCACTATAAAATATCAAAAATTTTTAGCCGCACATATTACCATTTCAGTTTTATGCCCAAAAACTTTGTTCGCGCCTTTTTTACCACAAAAAGTTTGCTAGGTGTGTATCTCATGCCCTAGGCCGAACCAGGAAGTGACAACAGGTGCGTTGAAATGGTACATGTGTCCACTATAAAATATAGAAAATGCCTAACCGCACATATTACCATTTCAGTTTTATGGCCAAAAACTTTGTTCGCGCCTTTTTTACCACAAAAAGTTTGCTGGGTGTGTATCTCATCCCCTAGGCCGAACCCTGAAGTGACAACTGGTGCGCTGAAATATAGCATGTGTCCACTATAAAATATCAAAAATTCTTACACGCAAATATTAGCATTTCAGTTTTATGGCCAGAAACTTTTTTCGCGCCTTTTTTACCACAAAAAGTTTGCTGGGTGTGTATCTCATGCCCTAGGCCGAACCAGGAAGTGACAATAGGTGCGTTGAAATGGTACATGTGTCCACTATAAAATAATAAAAATGCCTAACCGCACATATTACCATTTCAGTTTTATGGCCAAAAACTTTGTTCGCGCCTTTTTTACCACAAAAAGTTTGCTAGGTGTGTATCTCATGCCCTAGGCCGAACCAGGATGTGACAACTGTTGCGCTAAAATGGTACATGTGTCCACTATAAAACATTAAAAATCCTTAGACGCACATATTACCTTTCAGTTTTATGGCCAGAAACTTTTTTCGCGCCTTTTTCACTACAAAAAGTTTGCTTGGTGTGTATCTCATCCCCTCGGCCGAACCAGGAAGTTTTAACTAGTGCGCTGAAATGGTACATGTGTCCACTATAAAATATAAAAAGTTCTTGGACGCACATATTACCATTTCAGTTTTATGGCCAAAAACTTTGTTCGCGCCTTTTTCACCACAAAAAGTATGCTGGGTGTGTATCTCATCCCCTAGGCCTAACCAGGAAGTGACAACTGGTGCGCTAAAATGGTACATGTGTCCACTATAAAACATTAAAAACCCTTAGACGCACATATTACCTTTCAGTTTTATGGCCAGAAACTTTTTTCGGGCCTTTTTCACTACAAAAAGTTTGCTTGGTGTGTATCTCATCCCCTAGGCCGAACCAGGAAGTGACCACTGCTGCGCTGGAATAGAATAAATACCACTATAAAATATAAAAAATGCCTAACCGCACATATTACCATTTCAGTTTTATGGCCAAAAACTTTTTTCGCGCCTTTTTCACCACAAAAAGTTTGCTTGGTGTGTATCTCATCCCCTAGGCCGAACCAGGAAGTGACAACTGGTGCGCTGAAATATAGCATGTGTCCACTATAAAATATCAAAAATCCTTAGACACAAATATTAGCATTTCAGTTTTATGGCCTGAAACTTTTTTCGCGCCTTTTTACTACAAAAAGTTTGCTAGGTGTGTATCTCATGCCCTAGGGCGAACCAGGATGTGACAACTGTTGCGCTAAAATGGTACATGTGTCCACTATAAAAACTTAAAAACTCTTAGACGCACATATTACCTTTCAGTTTTATGGCCAGAAACTTTTTTCGCGCCTTTTTCACTACAAAAAGTTTGCTTGGTGTGTATCTCATCCCCTCGGCCGGTCCAGGAAGTTTCAACTAGTGCGCTGAAATGGTACATGTGTCCACTATAAAATATAAAAAGTTCTTAGACGCACATCTTACCATTTCAGTTTTATGGCCAAAAACTTTTTTCGCGCCTTTTTCACTACAAAAAGTTGCTGGGTGTGTATCTCATTCCCTAGGCCGAACCAGGATGTGACAACTAGTGCGCTAAAATGGTACATGTGTCCACTATAAAAACTTAAAAACTCTTAGACGCACATATTACCTTTCAGTTTTATGGCCAGAAACTTTTTTCGCGCCTTTTTCACTACAAAAAGTTTGCTTGGTGTGTATCTCATCCCCTCGGCCGGTCCAGGAAGTTTCAACTAGTGCGCTGAAATGGTACATGTGTCCACTATAAAATATAAAAAGTTCTTAGACGCACATCTTACCATTTCAGTTTTATGGCCAAAAACTTTTTTCGCGCCTTTTTTACTACAAAAAGTTGCTGGGTGTGTATCTCATTCCCTAGGCCGAACCAGGTAGTGACAACTAGTGCGCTGAAATGGTACATGTGTCCGCTATAAAATATAAAAAGTTCTTAGATGCACATATTACCATTTCAATTTTATGGCCAAAAACTTTGTTCGCGCCTTTTTCACCCAAAAAAAAAATTGCTGGGCCTGTATCTCATCCCCAGGGCCGAACCAGGAAATGACAACTGCTGCGCTGGAATAAAATAAATACCACTATAAAATATCAAAAATTTTTAGCCGCACATATTACCATTTCAGTTTTATGCCCAAAAACTTTGTTCGCGCCTTTTTTACCACAAAAAGTTTGCTAGGTGTGTATCTCATGCCCTAGGCCGAACCAGGAAGTGACAACAGGTGCGTTGAAATGGTACATGTGTCCACTATAAAATATAGAAAATGCCTAACCGCACATATTACCATTTCAGTTTAATGGCCAAAAACTTTGTTCGCGCCTTTTTTACCACAAAAAGTTTGCTGGGTGTGTATCTCATCCCCTAGGCCGAACCCTGAAGTGACAACTGGTGCGCTGAAATATAGCATGTGTCCACTATAAAATATCAAAAATCCTTACACGCAAATATTAGCATTTCAGTTTTATGGCCAGAAACTTTTTTCGCGCCTTTTTTACCACAAAAAGTTTGCTGGGTGTGTATCTCATGCCCTAGGCCGAACCAGGAAGTGACAATAGGTGCGTTGAAATGGTACATGTGTCCACTATAAAATAATAAAAATGCCTAACCGCACATATTACCATTTCAGTTTTATGGCCAAAAACTTTGTTCGCGCCTTTTTTACCACAAAAAGTTTGCTAGGTGTGTATCTCATGCCCTAGGCCGAACCAGGATGTGACAACTGTTGCGCTAAAATGGTACATGTGTCCACTATAAAACATTAAAAATCCTTAGACGCACATATTACCTTTCAGTTTTATGGCCAGAAACTTTTTTCGCGCCTTTTTCACTACAAAAAGTTTGCTTGGTGTGTATCTCATCCCCTCGGCCGAACCAGGAAGTTTTAACTAGTGCGCTGAAATGGTACATGTGTCCACTATAAAATATAAAAAGTTCTTGGACGCACATATTACCATTTCAGTTTTATGGCCAGAAACTTTTTTTGCGCCTTTTTCACTACAAAAAGCTTGCTGGGTATGTATCTCGTCCCCTGGGGCGAACCAGGCAGTGCCAACTGGTGTGCTCTAGTGGTACATGTATCCACTATAAAATATCAAAAATCCTAAGTCGCACATATTACTATTTCAGTTTTATGGGCAAAAACTTTGTTCACCCCTTTTACTCTAAAAAAAGTTTGCTGGGTGTGTATCTCATCCCCAGGCCCGAAACAGGAAGTGACAACTGGTGCGCTAAAATGGTACATGTGTCCACTATAAAATATAAAAAGTTCTTAGACGCACATATTACCATTTCAGTTTTATGGCCAAAAACTTTGTTCGCGTCTTTTTCACCACAAAAAGTATGCTGGGTGTGTATCTCATCCCCTAGGCCTAACCAGGAAGTGACAACTGGTGCGCTAAAATGGTACATGTGTCCACTATAAAATATAAAAAGTTCTTAGACGCACACATTACCATTTCAGTTTTATGGCCAGAAACTTTTTTCGGGCCTTTTTTTTTTTTTTTTTTTTTTTTATTTTATTTAGATAATCGTACAATAGTTAATATTTTACATAGAATTCATTTGGCCTCTGCGCCTTAAAGGCATTTTAGAGGCAAGTTGGCAACTGTTTGAACTTGACGTACAATTATAATAATCTAATAGTAATATTATAATAATTACATTAGTTTTTCTTAAATTACATTAGTTATTCTCGATGAAATGAATATATATACAATATTTTAAAGGAGCGTTTCTATTGAATTATTCAAAAATTCTTTGCATAATCTTTTGAATGCTGAAATACTCTCTACAATTTTTAGTTGTGAAGGTAGATTGTTATAAAGATTACTACCCATATAATCAATTCGTTGTTTTGTTTTTTCTAATCTACACCTTGGGATTCTTAAGTTAGAAGAGTTTCTTGTAAGAAAATGAGCTTGGTTTTGAGGAAATGGAATTGTATGTTCCCCTATATTGTGAAGACTTTTAAAAATAAACAAAAGGACCTGATACATGTATAAGCCATTAATTGGCAAAATATTTACACATATATCTTTATATAGCGACAGTGTTGAAAAAGTTCCTGGCAATTTATAAATAATTTTTAACGCTTTGTTTTGACAACGTTGCAAAGATTTTAACGAAGTATTGTTTTTATTGAAAGCATAAACACAAACTAAGTAATTTAAATGCGATTCAATTAGTGCATTGTAAATCATAAGTTTTGATCTTTCGGATAATTTATTTTTAAATTTATATAAAATACCAATGGCAGGCGCTATTTGCTTCATAACATTGTTGATATGACAATCCCAAGATAAGTTGTTTTGTAATGTAATGCCTAAATATTTAACTGAATTTGATTCATAAATGGGGTTGCCATCAATGTAAGCAAAAAAATTATTATTTGAATTTACTGCACGAGGTCTAAATCTAACTAACGTTGTCTTTTCAGAATTTAATAATAATCGATTCAAGCGAGCAAATTCCATTAGTAAAGCAGCATCTCTTTCGATATGTGTTTTCAAAACTAAATCGAATTTATAAGGATAGAAAAAACATATGTCATCAGCAAACATAAATAATTGACCCGTTAGATCAAGATTCATTAAATCATTTAAATAAATTGAAAAAAGTAAAGGGCCTAAGCCACTTTCCTGTGGAACGCCGTATTCAACATTCCCAATAAAACTTTTAGATTAATTTATTTGCACAAACTGTTTCCTGTTTATGAAATAGTTTTCAAATAACGTAAGCTCACGACCTTGAAGACCATAATATTTTAACTTTTTTATTACTATTTGATGATCTACAAGATCAAACGCTTTAGAAAAGTCAAAGAATATTCCAGCAACTCCACTGAAACCATCATCTAGACCTTTACAAGCATATCTTACTACGTTTACAACAGCATCTTGAGTACTAACACCTTTTCTAAAACCGAATTGATACTTGTACAGCATACTATTCTCCTCTAAGTATGTCAAAAGCTTGTCGTATAGAATTTTTTCAAAAATTTTATCAATAGTTGATAGAATGGCAATAGGTCTGTATTTGTCCACGGTGGACGCAGAGATTGTTTTTGGGATGGGGACTATTTTATGAATTTTTAAAATGTCAGGATATTCTGAGGTATTAATAATTTTATTATATATATCAACTAAAATAGGTGAAAGTATTATAAAACATTCTTTCACAAATTTTATGGATATATTATCAAATCCGGGTGTTTTATTTGATTCCATATTAAAAACAACGTTACTAACATCGTTTTCATTTATCTCATTTAAGATGAAGCGAT
Source organism: Epicampocera succincta (assembly GCA_932526305.1). Classification (NCBI taxonomy): domain Eukaryota; kingdom Metazoa; phylum Arthropoda; class Insecta; order Diptera; family Tachinidae; genus Epicampocera; species Epicampocera succincta. The sequence goes on from OW052037.1 coordinate 24,216,946, forward strand.
GACGTGAAGCATTAAGCGTCCTCAGCGAGTTAATTGAGTCACTTGGCAAAATATTAACTTTTTGTTTAAGTTCTTTTACAACTGAAATGAAATAATTGTTTAATAAATTTGCTTTAGTCTGATTATCAGATATATTTTCACCGCGCAGGTCATTAAGTTTGACAACATTTTCTTTCGTTCTACCTAATGTGTTATTTATGAATTTCCAACATTTTTTAGTATCATTTCCTATTTTACTTAAATTTTCCACGTAGTAGTTATCTTTACATTTTTTAACTGCTGATTTTATCACTTTACTTATTCTTTTCAAATCAGCATCATATTTTCCTCTATTTTTTGATCTACGCCTTTTCTTTAATAATTTGTTTTTATATAGAATTAACCCTTGAAGATTATTGTTTATCCATGGGGTTATTTCAAAATTTAACGGCTTATTAAGATTTGTTGTTTTGGTAGAGTGATTAACAGCTGATTCAACTGTAGCTATAAGAGAGCTTGTCAATACTGAAACATTAGTTGATAAGAAATCAGTTGGCAGTGTTCTTTGTAAATATTCGTTAGCCTTTCTATAGTCACAATAAGTCTTAGAAATTACGATATTATCTTTACATCTGAAATTACTTTTCAATTTACAAGATAAAATATTATGATCGGAAAGGTCGCATTCCACTGAATCAACGATAGGCGTAACGGGTAAATTACTAAATATATGATCTATACAAGTTTTACTTTCGGGTCTTGTAATTAAGGTATGGGCATTGTTACAATCATAATTTTGAAAAATAGAATTTAATTCAATGCTCGAACCACTTTTTAAGAGATCTATATTCGAGTCACCTACTATTATTAATGGATTTTGAGCTAATTCATATAATAAACTGTCAAGAAACTCATAAAACCCTGGTTCGTTACACTTTTGGGAACGATAGTAAGAAATCATTTGTAAAGGCTTTGAATTAATTTTGAAATTAAGCAAAGTTATAGCTAAAATTTCAACAAAATTTTCACTTTTACAAATTTTAACAGTAAAATCAATTTCTTTGTTTATATATATTGATGTACCACCGTATCCATCTTCCCTACAACAATGTATAAAATTAAATCCGGGGATTGTATATATTTGAGTTAAGTCATTTTTAAACCAAGTTTCTTGTAGAGCTATTATATCGGGAAGTTTTGAAAATTGAGATAAGATCGATTTAAAATTGTTGAACTTGTCAATAGACGAGACGCTCCTTATGTTGAAACTGATGATATTTAGGTAATTAAAATTCAAGCAATTAATATGTTTTTTAAAGTTTGAAAAATTATTGAAATATTGATTATTTGACATTGAAAAAAAATAAAAATTTTAATTTTAACTATAAAGTTGTTTACATAAAACATAATAAAAAATTTTAAGAAGGAGACATGTATGAAGCACCATCTTTCACTACAAAAAGTTTGCTTGGTGTGTATCTCATCCCCTAGGCCGAACCAGGAAGTGACCACTGCTGCGCTGGAATAGAATAAATACCACTATAAAATATAAAAAATGCCTAACCGCACATATTACCATTTCAGTTTTATGGCCAAAAACTTTTTTCGCGCCTTTTTCACCACAAAAAGTTTGCTTGGTGTGTATCTCATCCCCTAGGCCGAACAAGGAAGTGACAACTGGTGCGCTGAAATATAGCATGTGTCCACTATAAAATATCAAAAATCCTTAGACACAAATATTAGCATTTCAGTTTTATGGCCTGAAACTTTTTTCGCGCCTTTTTACTACAAAAAGTTTGCTAGGTGTGTATCTCATGCCCTAGGCCGAACCAAGATGTGACAACTGTTGCGCTAAAATGGTACATGTGTCCACTATAAAAACTTAAAAACTCTTAGACGCACATATTACCTTTCAGTTTTATGGCCAGAAACTTTTTTCGCGCCTTTTTCACTACAAAAAGTTTGCTTGGTGTGTATCTCATCCCCTCGGCCGGTCCAGGAAGTTTCAACTAGTGCGCTGAAATGGTACATGTGTCCACTATAAAATATAAAAAGTTCTTAGACGCACATCTTACCATTTCAGTTTTATGGCCAAAAACTTTTTTCGCGCCTTTTTCACTACAAAAAGTTGCTGCGTGTGTATCTCATTCCCTAGGCCGAACCAGGAAGTGACAACTGGTGCGCTAAAATGGTACATGTGTCCACTATAAAACATTAAAAACCCTTAGACGCACATATTACCTTTCAGTTTTATGGCCAGAAACTTTTTTCGGGCCTTTTTCACTACAAAAAGTTTGCTTGGTGTGTATCTCATCCCCTAGGCCGAACCAGGAAGTGACCACTGCTGCGCTGGAATAGAATAAATACCACTATAAAATATAAAAAATGCCTAACCGCACATATTACCATTTCAGTTTTATGGCCAAAAACTTTTTTCGCGCCTTTTTCACCACAAAAAGTTTGCTTGGTGTGTATCTCATCCCCTAGGCCGAACAAGGAAGTGACAACTGGTGCGCTGAAATATAGCATGTGTCCACTATAAAATATCAAAAATCCTTAGACACAAATATTAGCATTTCAGTTTTATGGCCAAAAACTTTGTTCGCGCCTTTTTTACCACAAAAAGTTTGCTAGGTGTGTATCGCATGCCCTAGGCCGAACCAGGATGTGACAACTGTTGCGCTAAAATGGTACATGTGTCCACTATAAAATATAAAAAGTTCTTAGACGCACATATTACCATTTCAGTTTTATGGCCAGAAACTTTTTTCGGGCCTTTTTTTTTTTTTTTTTTTTATTTTATTTAGATAATCGTACAATAGTTAATATTTTACATAGAATTCATTTGGCCTCTGCGCCTTAAAGGCATTTTAGAGGCAAGTTGGCAACTGTTTGAACTTGACGTACAATTATAATAATCTAATAGTAATATTATAATAATTACATTAGTTTTTCTTAAATTACATTAGTTATTCTCGATGAAATGAATATATATACAATATTTTAAAGGAGCGTTTCTATTGAATTATTCAAAAATTCTTTGCATAATCTTTTGAATGCTGAAATACTCTCTACAATTTTTAGTTGTGAAGGTAGATTGTTATAAAGATTACTACCCATATAATCAATTCGTTGTTTTGTTTTTTCTAATCTACACCTTGGGATTCTTAAGTTAGAAGAGTTTCTTGTAAGAAAATGAGCTTGGTTTTGAGGAAATGGAATTGTATGTTCCCCTATATTGTGAAGACTTTTAAAAATAAACAAAAGGACCTGATACATGTATAAGCCATTAATTGGCAAAATATTTACACATATATCTTTATATAGCGACAGTGTTGAAAAAGTTCCTGGCAATTTATAAATAATTTTTAACGCTTTGTTTTGACAACGTTGCAAAGATTTTAACGAAGTATTGTTTTTATTGAAAGCATAAACACAAACTAAGTAATTTAAATGCGATTCAATTAGTGCATTGTAAATCATAAGTTTTGATCTTTCGGATAATTTATTTTTAAATTTATATAAAATACCAATGGCAGGCGCTATTTGCTTCATAACATTGTTGATATGACAATCCCAAGATAAGTTGTTTTGTAATGTAATGCCTAAATATTTAACTGAATTTGATTCATAAATGGGGTTGCCATCAATGTAAGCAAAAAAATTATTATTTGAATTTACTGCACGAGGTCTAAATCTAACTAACGTTGTCTTTTCAGAATTTAATAATAATCGATTCAAGCGAGCAAATTCCATTAGTAAAGCAGCATCTCTTTCGATATGTGTTTTCAAAACTAAATCGAATTTATAAGGATAGAAAAAACATATGTCATCAGCAAACATAAATAATTGACCCGTTAGATCAAGATTCATTAAATCATTTAAATAAATTGAAAAAAGTAAAGGGCCTAAGCCACTTCCCTGTGGAACGCCGTATTCAACATTCCCAATAAAACTTTTAGATTAATTTATTTGCACAAACTGTTTCCTGTTTATGAAATAGTTTTCAAATAACGTAAGCTCACGACCTTGAAGACCATAATATTTTAACTTTTTTATTACTATTTGATGATCTACAAGATCAAACGCTTTAGAAAAGTCAAAGAATATTCCAGCAACTCCACTGAAACCATCATCTAGACCTTTACAAGCATATCTTACTACGTTTACAACAGCATCTTGAGTACTAACACCTTTTCTAAAACCGAATTGATACTTGTACAGCATACTATTCTCCTCTAAGTATGTCAAAAGCTTGTCGTATAGAATTTTTTCAAAAATTTTATCAATAGTTGATAGAATGGCAATAGGTCTGTATTTGTCCACGGTGGACGCAGAGATTGTTTTTGGGATGGGGACTATTTTATGAATTTTTAAAATGTCAGGATATTCTGAGGTATTAATAATTTTATTATATATATCAACTAAAATAGGTGAAAGTATTATAAAACATTCTTTCACAAATTTTATGGATATATTATCAAATCCGGGTGTTTTATTTGATTCCATATTAAAAACAACGTTACTAACATCGTTTTCATTTATCTCATTTAAGATGAAGCGATGACGTGAAGCATTAAGCGTCCTCAGCGAGTTAATTGAGTCACTTGGCAAAATATTAACTTTTTGTTTAAGTTCTTTTACAACTGAAATGAAATAATTGTTTAATAAATTTGCTTTAGTCTGATTATCAGATATATTTTCACCGCGCAGGTCATTAAGTTTGACAACATTTTCTTTCGTTCTACCTAATGTGTTATTTATGAATTTCCAACATTTTTTAGTATCATTTCCTATTTTACTTAAATTTTCCACGTAGTAGTTATCTTTACATTTTTTAACTGCTGATTTTATCACTTTACTTATTCTTTTCAAATCAGCATCATATTTTCCTCTATTTTTTGATCTACGCCTTTTCTTTAATAATTTGTTTTTATATAGAATTAACCCTTGAAGATTATTGTTTATCCATGGGGTTATTTCAAAATTTAACGGCTTATTAAGATTTGTTGTCTTGGTAGAGTGATTAACAGCTGATTCAACTGTGGCTATAAGAGAGCTTGTCAATACTGAAACATTAGTTGATAAGAAATCAGTTGGCAGTGTTCTTTGTAAATATTCGTTAGCCTTTCTATAGTCACAATAAGTCTTAGAAATTACGATATTATCTTTACATCTGAAATTACTTTTCAATTTACAAGATAAAATATTATGATCGGAAAGGTCGCATTCCACTGAATCAACGATAGGCGTAACGGGTAAATTACTAAATATATGATCTATACAAGTTTTACTTTCGGGTCTTGTAATTAAGGTATGGGCATTGTTACAATCATAATTTTGAAAAATAGAATTTAATTCAATGCTCGAACCACTTTTTAAGAGATCTATATTCGAGTCACCTACTATTATTAATGGATTTTGAGCTAATTCATATAATAAACTGTCAAGAAACTCATAAAACCCTGGTTCGTTACACTTTTGGGAACGATAGTAAGAAATCATTTGTAAAGGCTTTGAATTAATTTTGAAATTAAGCAAAGTTATAGCTAAAATTTCAACAAAATTTTCACTTTTACAAATTTTAACAGTAAAATCAATTTCTTTGTTTATATATATTGATGTACCACCGTATCCATCTTCCCTACAACAATGTATAAAATTAAATCCGGGGATTGTATATATTTGAGTTAAGTCATTTTTAAACCAAGTTTCTTGTAGAGCTATTATATCGGGAAGTTTTGAAAATTGAGATAAGATCGATTTAAAATTGTTGAACTTGTCAATAGACGAGACGCTCCTTATGTTGAAACTGATGATATTTAGGTAATTAAAATTCAAGCAATTAATATGTTTTTTAAAGTTTGAAAAATTATTGAAATATTGATTATTTGACATTGAAAAAAAATAAAAATTTTAATTTTAACTATAAAGTTGTTTACATAAAACATAATAAAAAATTTTAAGAAGGAGACATGTATGAAGCACCATCTTTCACTACAAAAAGTTTGCTTGGTGTGTATCTCATCCCCTAGGCCGAACCAGGAAGTGACCACTGCTGCGCTGGAATAGAATAAATACCACTATAAAATATAAAAAATGCCTAACCGCACATATTACCATTTCAGTTTTATGGCCAAAAACTTTTTTCGCGCCTTTTTCACCACAAAAAGTTTGCTTGGTGTGTATCTCATCCCCTAGGCCGAACAAGGAAGTGACAACTGGTGCGCTGAAATATAGCATGTGTCCACTATAAAATATCAAAAATCCTTAGACACAAATATTAGCATTTCAGTTTTATGGCCTGAAACTTTTTTCGCGCCTTTTTACTACAAAAAGTTTGCTAGGTGTGTATCTCATGCCCTAGGCCGAACCAAGATGTGACAACTGTTGCGCTAAAATGGTACATGTGTCCACTATAAAAACTTAAAAACTCTTAGACGCACATATTACCTTTCAGTTTTATGGCCAGAAACTTTTTTCGCGCCTTTTTCACTACAAAAAGTTTGCTTGGTGTGTATCTCATCCCCTCGGCCGGTCCAGGAAGTTTCAACTAGTGCGCTGAAATGGTACATGTGTCCACTATAAAATATAAAAAGTTCTTAGACGCACATCTTACCATTTCAGTTTTATGGCCAAAAACTTTTTTCGCGCCTTTTTCACTACAAAAAGTTGCTGGGTGTGTATCTCATTCCCTAGGCCGAACCAGGAAGTGACAACTGGTGCGCTAAAATGGTACATGTGTCCACTATAAAACATTAAAAACCCTTAGACGCACATATTACCTTTCAGTTTTATGGCCAGAAACTTTTTTCGGGCCTTTTTCACTACAAAAAGTTTGCTTGGTGTGTATCTCATCCCCTAGGCCGAACCAGGAAGTGACCACTGCTGCGCTGGAATAGAATAAATACCACTATAAAATATAAAAAATGCCTAACCGCACATATTACCATTTCAGTTTTATGGCCAAAAACTTTTTTCGCGCCTTTTTCACCACAAAAAGTTTGCTTGGTGTGTATCTCATCCCCTAGGCCGAACAAGGAAGTGACAACTGGTGCGCTGAAATATAGCATGTGTCCACTATAAAATATCAAAAATCCTTAGACACAAATATTAGCATTTCAGTTTTATGGCCAAAAACTTTGTTCGCGCCTTTTTTACCACAAAAGGTTTGCTAGGTGTGTATCGCATGCCCTAGGCCGAACCAGGATGTGACAACTGTTGCGCTAAAATGGTACATGTGTCCACTATAAAATATAAAAAGTTCTTAGACGCACACATTACCATTTCAGTTTTATGGCCAGAAACTTTTTTCGCGCCTTTTTCACTACAAAAAGCTTGCTGGGTATGTATCTCGTCCCCTGGGGCGAACCAGGCAGTGCCAACTGGTGTGCTCTAATGGTACATGTATCCACTATAAAATATCAAAAATCCTAAGTCGCACATATTACTATTTCAGTTTTATGGGCAAAAACTTTTTTCACCCCTTTTACTCTAAAAAAAGTTTGCTGGGTGTGTATCTCATCCCCAGGCCCGAAACAGGAAGTGACAACTGGTGCGCTAAAATGGTACATGTGTCCACTATAAAATATAAAAAGTTCTTAGACGCACATATTACCATTTCAGTTTTATGGCCAGAAACTTTTTTCGGGCCTTTTTCACTACAAAAAGTTTGCTTGGTGTGTATCTCATCCCCTAGGCCGAACCAGGAAGTGACCACTGCTGCGCTGGAATAGAATAAATACCACTATAAAATATAAAAAATGCCTAACCGCACATATTACCATTTCAGTTTTATGGCCAAAAACTTTTTTCGCGCCTTTTTCACCACAAAAAGTTTGCTTGGTGTGTATCTCATCCCCTAGGCCGAACAAGGAAGTGACAACTGGTGCGCTGAAATATAGCATGTGTCCACTATAAAATATCAAAAATCCTTAGACACAAATATTAGCATTTCAGTTTTATGGCCTGAAACTTTTTTCGCGCCTTTTTACTACAAAAAGTTTGCTAGGTGTGTATCTCATGCCCTAGGCCGAACCAAGATGTGACAACTGTTGCGCTAAAATGGTACATGTGTCCACTATAAAAACTTAAAAACTCTTAGACGCACATATTACCTTTCAGTTTTATGGCCAGAAACTTTTTTCGCGCCTTTTTCACTACAAAAAGTTTGCTTGGTGTGTATCTCATCCCCTCGGCCGGTCCAGGAAGTTTCAACTAGTGCGCTGAAATGGTACATGTGTCCACTATAAAATATAAAAAGTTCTTAGACGCACATCTTACCATTTCAGTTTTATGGCCAGAAACTTTTTTCGGGCCTTTTTCACTACAAAAAGTTTGCTTGGTGTGTATCTCATCCCCTAGGCCGAACCAGGAAGTGACCACTGCTGCGCTGGAATAGAATAAATACCACTATAAAATATAAAAAATGCCTAACCGCACATATTACCATTTCAGTTTTATGGCCAAAAACTTTTTTCGCGCCTTTTTCACCACAAAAAGTTTGCTTGGTGTGTATCTCATCCCCTAGGCCGAACAAGGAAGTGACAACTGGTGCGCTGAAATATAGCATGTGTCCACTATAAAATATCAAAAATCCTTAGACACAAATATTAGCATTTCAGTTTTATGGCCAAAAACTTTGTTCGCGCCTTTTTTACCACAAAAGGTTTGCTAGGTGTGTATCGCATGCCCTAGGCCGAACCAGGATGTGACAACTGTTGCGCTAAAATGGTACATGTGTCCACTATAAAATATAAAAAGTTCTTAGACGCACACATTACCATTTCAGTTTTATGGCCAGAAACTTTTTTCGCGCCTTTTTCACTACAAAAAGCTTGCTGGGTATGTATCTCGTCCCCTGGGGCGAACCAGGCAGTGCCAACTGGTGTGCTCTAATGGTACATGTATCCACTATAAAATATCAAAAATCCTAAGTCGCACATATTACTATTTCAGTTTTATGGGCAAAAACTTTTTTCACCCCTTTTACTCTAAAAAAAGTTTGCTGGGTGTGTATCTCATCCCCAGGCCCGAAACAGGAAGTGACAACTGGTGCGCTAAAATGGTACATGTGTCCACTATAAAATATAAAAAGTTCTTAGACGCACATATTACCATTTCAGTTTTATGGCCAAAAACTTTGTTCGCGCCTTTTTCACCACAAAAAGTATGCTGGGTGTGTATCTCATCCCCTAGGCCTAACCAGGAAGTGACAACTGGTGCGCTAAAATGGTACATGTGTCCACTATAAAACATTAAAAACCCTTAGACGCACATATTACCTTTCAGTTTTATGGCCAGAAACTTTTTTCGGGCCTTTTTCACTACAAAAAGTTTGCTTGGTGTGTATCTCATCCCCTAGGCCGAACCAGGAAGTGACCACTGCTGCGCTGGAATAGAATAAATACCACTATAAAATATAAAAAATGCCTAACCGCACATATTACCATTTCAGTTTTATGGCCAAAAACTTTTTTCGCGCCTTTTTCACCACAAAAAGTTTGCTTGGTGTGTATCTCATCCCCTAGGCCGAACAAGGAAGTGACAACTGGTGCGCTGAAATATAGCATGTGTCCACTATAAAATATCAAAAATCCTTAGACACAAATATTAGCATTTCAGTTTTATGGCCTGAAACTTTTTTCGCGCCTTTTTACTACAAAAAGTTTGCTAGGTGTGTATCTCATGCCCTAGGCCGAACCAAGATGTGACAACTGTTGCGCTAAAATGGTACATGTGTCCACTATAAAAACTTAAAAACTCTTAGACGCACATATTACCTTTCAGTTTTATGGCCAGAAACTTTTTTCGCGCCTTTTTCACTACAAAAAGTTTGCTTGGTGTGTATCTCATCCCCTCGGCCGGTCCAGGAAGTTTCAACTAGTGCGCTCAAATGGTACATGTGTCCACTATAAAATATAAAAAGTTCTTAGACGCACATCTTACCATTTCAGTTTTATGGCCAAAAACTTTTTTCGCGCCTTTTTCACTACAAAAAGTTGCTGGGTGTGTATCTCATTCCCTAGGCCGAACCAGGTAGTGACAACTAGTGCGCTAAAATGGTACATGTGTCCACTATAAAAACTTAAAAACTCTTAGACGCACATATTACCTTTCAGTTTTATGGCCAGAAACTTTTTTCGCGCCTTTTTCACTACAAAAAGTTTGCTTGGTGTGTATCTCATTCCCTAGGCCGAACCAGGTAGTGACAACTAGTGCGCTGAAATGGTACATGTGTCCGCTATAAAATATAAAAAGTTCTTAGATGCACATATTACCATTTCAATTTTATGGCCAAAAACTTTGTTCGCGCCTTTTTCACCACAAAAAGTTTGCTGGGTGTGTATCTCATCCCCTAGGCCGAACCAGGACGTGACAACTGTTGCGCTAAAATGGTACATGTGTCCACTATAAAATATAAAAAGTTCTTAGACGCACACATTACCATTTCAGTTTTATGGCCAGAAACTTTTTTCGGGCCTTTTTTTTTTTTTTTTTTTTTTTTATTTTATTTAGATAATCGTACAATAGTTAATATTTTACATAGAATTCATTTGGCCTCTGCGCCTTAAAGGCATTTTAGAGGCAAGTTGGCAACTGTTTGAACTTGACGTACAATTATAATAATCTAATAGTAATATTATAATAATTACATTAGTTTTTCTTAAATTACATTAGTTATTCTCGATGAAATGAATATATATACAATATTTTAAAGGAGCGTTTCTATTGAATTATTCAAAAATTCTTTGCATAATCTTTTGAATGCTGAAATACTCTCTACAATTTTTAGTTGTGAAGGTAGATTGTTATAAAGATTACTACCCATATAATCAATTCGTTGTTTTGTTTTTTCTAATCTACACCTTGGGATTCTTAAGTTAGAAGAGTTTCTTGTAAGAAAATGAGCTTGGTTTTGAGGAAATGGAATTGTATGTTCCCCTATATTGTGAAGACTTTTAAAAATAAACAAAAGGACCTGATACATGTATAAGCCATTAATTGGCAAAATATTTACACATATATCTTTATATAGCGACAGTGTTGAAAAAGTTCCTGGCAATTTATAAATAATTTTTAACGCTTTGTTTTGACAACGTTGCAAAGATTTTAACGAAGTATTGTTTTTATTGAAAGCATAAACACAAACTAAGTAATTTAAATGCGATTCAATTAGTGCATTGTAAATCATAAGTTTTGATCTTTCGGATAATTTATTTTTAAATTTATATAAAATACCAATGGCAGGCGCTATTTGCTTCATAACATTGTTGATATGACAATCCCAAGATAAGTTGTTTTGTAATGTAATGCCTAAATATTTAACTGAATTTGATTCATAAATGGGGTTGCCATCAATGTAAGCAAAAAAATTATTATTTGAATTTACTGCACGAGGTCTAAATCTAACTAACGTTGTCTTTTCAGAATTTAATAATAATCGATTCAAGCGAGCAAATTCCATTAGTAAAGCAGCATCTCTTTCGATATGTGTTTTCAAAACTAAATCGAATTTATAAGGATAGAAAAAACATATGTCATCAGCAAACATAAATAATTGACCCGTTAGATCAAGATTCATTAAATCATTTAAATAAATTGAAAAAAGTAAAGGGCCTAAGCCACTTCCCTGTGGAACGCCGTATTCAACATTCCCAATAAAACTTTTAGATTAATTTATTTGCACAAACTGTTTCCTGTTTATGAAATAGTTTTCAAATAACGTAAGCTCACGACCTTGAAGACCATAATATTTTAACTTTTTTATTACTATTTGATGATCTACAAGATCAAACGCTTTAGAAAAGTCAAAGAATATTCCAGCAACTCCACTGAAACCATCATCTAGACCTTTACAAGCATATCTTACTACGTTTACAACAGCATCTTGAGTACTAACACCTTTTCTAAAACCGAATTGATACTTGTACAGCATACTATTCTCCTCTAAGTATGTCAAAAGCTTGTCGTATAGAATTTTTTCAAAAATTTTATCAATAGTTGATAGAATGGCAATAGGTCTGTATTTGTCCACGGTGGACGCAGAGATTGTTTTTGGGATGGGGACTATTTTATGAATTTTTAAAATGTCAGGATATTCTGAGGTATTAATAATTTTATTATATATATCAACTAAAATAGGTGAAAGTATTATAAAACATTCTTTCACAAATTTTATGGATATATTATCAAATCCGGGTGTTTTATTTGATTCCATATTAAAAACAACGTTACTAACATCGTTTTCATTTATCTCATTTAAGATGAAGCGATGACGTGAAGCATTAAGCGTCCTCAGCGAGTTAATTGAGTCACTTGGCAAAATATTAACTTTTTGTTTAAGTTCTTTTACAACTGAAATGAAATAATTGTTTAATAAATTTGCTTTAGTCTGATTATCAGATATATTTTCACCGCGCAGGTCATTAAGTTTGACAACATTTTCTTTCGTTCTACCTAATGTGTTATTTATGAATTTCCAACATTTTTTAGTATCATTTCCTATTTTACTTAAATTTTCCACGTAGTAGTTATCTTTACATTTTTTAACTGCTGATTTTATCACTTTACTTATTCTTTTCAAATCAGCATCATATTTTCCTCTATTTTTTGATCTACGCCTTTTCTTTAATAATTTGTTTTTATATAGAATTAACCCTTGAAGATTATTGTTTATCCATGGGGTTATTTCAAAATTTAACGGCTTATTAAGATTTGTTGTTTTGGTAGAGTGATTAACAGCTGATTCAACTGTGGCTATAAGAGAGCTTGTCAATACTGAAACATTAGTTGATAAGAAATCAGTTGGCAGTGTTCTTTGTAAATATTCGTTAGCCTTTCTATAGTCACAATAAGTCTTAGAAATTACGATATTATCTTTACATCTGAAATTACTTTTCAATTTACAAGATAAAATATTATGATCGGAAAGGTCGCATTCCACTGAATCAACGATAGGCGTAACGGGTAAATTACTAAATATATGATCTATACAAGTTTTACTTTCGGGTCTTGTAATTAAGGTATGGGCATTGTTACAATCATAATTTTGAAAAATAGAATTTAATTCAATGCTCGAACCACTTTTTAAGAGATCTATATTCGAGTCACCTACTATTATTAATGGATTTTGAGCTAATTCATATAATAAACTGTCAAGAAACTCATAAAACCCTGGTTCGTTACACTTTTGGGAACGATAGTAAGAAATCATTTGTAAAGGCTTTGAATTAATTTTGAAATTAAGCAAAGTTATAGCTAAAATTTCAACAAAATTTTCACTTTTACAAATTTTAACAGTAAAATCAATTTCTTTGTTTATATATATTGATGTACCACCGTATCCATCTTCCCTACAACAATGTATAAAATTAAATCCGGGGATTGTATATATTTGAGTTAAGTCATTTTTAAACCAAGTTTCTTGTAGAGCTATTATATCGGGAAGTTTTGAAAATTGAGATAAGATCGATTTAAAATTGTTGAACTTGTCAATAGACGAGACGCTCCTTATGTTGAAACTGATGATATTTAGGTAATTAAAATTCAAGCAATTAATATGTTTTTTAAAGTTTGAAAAATTATTGAAATATTGATTATTTGACATTGAAAAAAAATAAAAATTTTAATTTTAACTATAAAGTTGTTTACATAAAACATAATAAAAAATTTTAAGAAGGAGACATGTATGAAGCACCATCTTTCACTACAAAAAGTTTGCTTGGTGTGTATCTCATCCCCTAGGCCGAACCAGGAAGTGACCACTGCTGCGCTGGAATAGAATAAATACCACTATAAAATATAAAAAATGCCTAACCGCACATATTACCATTTCAGTTTTATGGCCAAAAACTTTTTTCGCGCCTTTTTCACCACAAAAAGTTTGCTTGGTGTGTATCTCATCCCCTAGGCCGAACAAGGAAGTGACAACTGGTGCGCTGAAATATAGCATGTGTCCACTATAAAATATCAAAAATCCTTAGACACAAATATTAGCATTTCAGTTTTATGGCCTGAAACTTTTTTCGCGCCTTTTTACTACAAAAAGTTTGCTAGGTGTGTATCTCATGCCCTAGGCCGAACCAAGATGTGACAACTGTTGCGCTAAAATGGTACATGTGTCCACTATAAAAACTTAAAAACTCTTAGACGCACATATTACCTTTCAGTTTTATGGCCAGAAACTTTTTTCGCGCCTTTTTCACTACAAAAAGTTTGCTTGGTGTGTATCTCATCCCCTCGGCCGGTCCAGGAAGTTTCAACTAGTGCGCTGAAATGGTACATGTGTCCACTATAAAATATAAAAAGTTCTTAGACGCACATCTTACCATTTCAGTTTTATGGCCAAAAACTTTTTTCGCGCCTTTTTCACTACAAAAAGTTGCTGGGTGTGTATCTCATTCCCTAGGCCGAACCAGGTAGTGACAACTAGTGCGCTAAAATGGTACATGTGTCCACTATAAAAACTTAAAAACTCTTAGACGCACATATTACCTTTCAGTTTTATGGCCAGAAACTTTTTTCGCGCCTTTTTCACTACAAAAAGTTTGCTTGGTGTGTATCTCATCCCCTCGGCCGGTCCAGGAAGTTTCAACTAGTGCCCTGAAATGGTACATGTGTCCACTATAAAATATAAAAAGTTCTTAGACGCACATCTTACCATTTCAGTTTTATGGCCAAAAACTTTTTTCGCGCCTTTTTCATTACAAAAAGTTGCTGGGTGTGTATCTCATTCCCTAGGCCGAACCAGGTAGTGACAACTAGTGCGCTAAAATGGTACATGTGTCCACTATAAAAACTTAAAAACTCTTAGACGCACATATTACCTTTCAGTTTTATGGCCAGAAACTTTTTTCGCGCCTTTTTCACTACAAAAAGTTTGCTTGGTGTGTATCTCATTTCCTAGGCCGAACCAGGTAGTGACAACTAGTGCGCTGAAATGGTACATGTGTCCGCTATAAAATATAAAAAGTTCTTAGATGCACATATTACCATTTCAATTTTTTGGCCAAAAACTTTGTTCGCGCCTTTTTCACCACAAAAAGTTTGCTGGGTGTGTATCTCATCCCCTAGGCCGAACCAGGACGTGACAACTATTGCGCTAAAATGGTACATGTGTCCACTATAAAACATTAAAAATCTTTAGACACACATATTACCTTTCAGTTTTATGGCCAGAAACTTTTTTCGCGCCTTTTTCACTACAAAAAGTTTGCTTGGTTTGTATCTCATTCCCTAGGCCGAACCAGGAAGTTTCAACTAGTGCGCTGAAATGGTACATGTGACCACTATAAAGTATAAAATGTTCTTGGACGCACATATTACCATTTCAGTTTTATGGTCAGAAACTTTTTTCGCGCCTTTTTCACTACAAAAAGCTTGCTGGGTATGTATCTCGTCCCCTGGGGCGAACCAGGCAGTGCCAACTGGTGTGCTCTAATGGTACATGTATCCACTATAAAATATCAAAAATCCTAAGTCGCACATATTACTATTTCAGTTTTATGGGCAAAAACTTTTTTCACCCCTTTTACTCAAAAAAAAGTTTGCTGGGTGTGTATCTCATCCCCAGGGCCGAACCAGGAAATGACAACTGCTGCGCTGGAATAGAACCTGTGTCCACTATAAAATATCAAAAAATTTTAGCTGCACATATTACCATTTCAGTTTTATGGCCAAAAACTTTGTTCGCGCCTTTTTCACCACAAAAAGTTTGCTGGGTGTTTGTGTATCTCATGCCCTGGGCCGAACCAGGTAGTGAACACAGGTGCGCTAAAATGGTACATGTGTCCACTAAAAAAATATAAAAAATCCTTAGACGCACATATTGCCATTTTAGTTTTATAGCCAAAAACTAATTTGGGTAATACATAAGTTTTCAACACAAAAAGTTTGCTGGGTGTGTATCTCATCCCCTAGGCCGACCCAGGAAAAGACAACTGGTGCGCTAAAATATAGCATGTGTCCACAAAAAAATTAAAAAAATCCTTAAACACAAATATTAGAATTTCAGTTTTATGGCCAAAAACTTTTTTCGCGGCTTTTTCTCTATAAAAAGTTTGCTGGTTTTGTATTTCGTCTCCAGGGCAGAACCAAAAAATGACAACTGGTGTGCAGAAATATTACATATGTCCACTATAAAATATAAAAAATTCTTGGCCGCACATATTACCATTCCAGTTTTATGGCCAAAAACTTTTTTCGCGCCTTTTTCACTACAAAAAGCATTCTGGGTGTTTATCTCGTCCCCAGGGGCGAACCAGGCAGTGCCAACTGGTGTGCTCTAATGGTACATGTGTCCACTATAAAATATCAAAAATGCTAAGTCGCACATATTACCATTTCAGTTTTATGGGCAAAAACTTTTTTCACCCCTTTTACTCTAAAAAAAAATTGCTGGGCCTGTATCTCATCCCCAGGGCCGAACCAGGAAGTGACAACTGGTGTGCTGGAATGGTACATTTGATCACTATAAAATATTAAAAATTCTTAGACGCACATATTACCATTCCAGTTTTATGGCCAACAACTTTGTTCGCGCCTTTTTCACCACAAAAAGTTTGCTAGGTGTGTATCTCATCCCCTAGGCCGAAACAGGAAGTGACAACTGGTGCCCTGGAATGGTACATGTGTCCACTATAAAATATAAAAAAATCTTAGACGCACATTTTACTATTTCAGTTTTATGGTCAGAAACTTTTTTCGCGCCTTTTTACTACAAAAAGTTTGCTAGGTGTGTATCTCATGCCCTAGGCCGAACCAAGATGTGACAACTGTTGCGCTAAAATGGTACATGTGTCCACTATAAAAACTTAAAAACTCTTAGACGCACATATTACCTTTCAGTTTTATGGCCAGAAACTTTTTTCGCGCCTTTTTCACTACAAAAAGTTTGCTTGGTGTGTATCTCATCCCCTCGGCCGGTCCAGGAAGTTTCAACTAGTGCGCTCAAATGGTACATGTGTCCACTATAAAATATAAAAAGTTCTTAGACGCACATCTTACCATTTCAGTTTTATGGCCAAAAACTTTTTTCGCGCCTTTTTCACTACAAAAAGTTGCTGGGTGTGTATCTCATTCCCTAGGCCGAACCAGGTAGTGACAACTAGTGCGCTAAAATGGTACATGTGTCCACTATAAAAACTTAAAAACTCTTAGACGCACATATTACCTTTCAGTTTTATGGCCAGAAACTTTTTTCGCGCCTTTTTCACTACAAAAAGTTTGCTTGGTGTGTATCTCATTCCCTAGGCCGAACCAGGTAGTGACAACTAGTGCGCTGAAATGGTACATGTGTCCGCTATAAAATATAAAAAGTTCTTAGATGCACATATTACCATTTCAATTTTATGGCCAAAAACTTTGTTCGCGCCTTTTTCACCACAAAAAGTTTGCTGGGTGTGTATCTCATCCCCTAGGCCGAACCAGGACGTGACAACTGTTGCGCTAAAATGGTACATGTGTCCACTATAAAATATAAAAAGTTCTTAGACGCACACATTACCATTTCAGTTTTATGGCCAGAAACTTTTTTCGGGCCTTTTTTTTTTTTTTTTTTTTTTTTATTTTATTTAGATAATCGTACAATAGTTAATATTTTACATAGAATTCATTTGGCCTCTGCGCCTTAAAGGCATTTTAGAGGCAAGTTGGCAACTGTTTGAACTTGACGTACAATTATAATAATCTAATAGTAATATTATAATAATTACATTAGTTTTTCTTAAATTACATTAGTTATTCTCGATGAAATGAATATATATACAATATTTTAAAGGAGCGTTTCTATTGAATTATTCAAAAATTCTTTGCATAATCTTTTGAATGCTGAAATACTCTCTACAATTTTTAGTTGTGAAGGTAGATTGTTATAAAGATTACTACCCATATAATCAATTCGTTGTTTTGTTTTTTCTAATCTACACCTTGGGATTCTTAAGTTAGAAGAGTTTCTTGTAAGAAAATGAGCTTGGTTTTGAGGAAATGGAATTGTATGTTCCCCTATATTGTGAAGACTTTTAAAAATAAACAAAAGGACCTGATACATGTATAAGCCATTAATTGGCAAAATATTTACACATATATCTTTATATAGCGACAGTGTTGAAAAAGTTCCTGGCAATTTATAAATAATTTTTAACGCTTTGTTTTGACAACGTTGCAAAGATTTTAACGAAGTATTGTTTTTATTGAAAGCATAAACACAAACTAAGTAATTTAAATGCGATTCAATTAGTGCATTGTAAATCATAAGTTTTGATCTTTCGGATAATTTATTTTTAAATTTATATAAAATACCAATGGCAGGCGCTATTTGCTTCATAACATTGTTGATATGACAATCCCAAGATAAGTTGTTTTGTAATGTAATGCCTAAATATTTAACTGAATTTGATTCATAAATGGGGTTGCCATCAATGTAAGCAAAAAAATTATTATTTGAATTTACTGCACGAGGTCTAAATCTAACTAACGTTGTCTTTTCAGAATTTAATAATAATCGATTCAAGCGAGCAAATTCCATTAGTAAAGCAGCATCTCTTTCGATATGTGTTTTCAAAACTAAATCGAATTTATAAGGATAGAAAAAACATATGTCATCAGCAAACATAAATAATTGACCCGTTAGATCAAGATTCATTAAATCATTTAAATAAATTGAAAAAAGTAAAGGGCCTAAGCCACTTCCCTGTGGAACGCCGTATTCAACATTCCCAATAAAACTTTTAGATTAATTTATTTGCACAAACTGTTTCCTGTTTATGAAATAGTTTTCAAATAACGTAAGCTCACGACCTTGAAGACCATAATATTTTAACTTTTTTATTACTATTTGATGATCTACAAGATCAAACGCTTTAGAAAAGTCAAAGAATATTCCAGCAACTCCACTGAAACCATCATCTAGACCTTTACAAGCATATCTTACTACGTTTACAACAGCATCTTGAGTACTAACACCTTTTCTAAAACCGAATTGATACTTGTACAGCATACTATTCTCCTCTAAGTATGTCAAAAGCTTGTCGTATAGAATTTTTTCAAAAATTTTATCAATAGTTGATAGAATGGCAATAGGTCTGTATTTGTCCACGGTGGACGCAGAGATTGTTTTTGGGATGGGGACTATTTTATGAATTTTTAAAATGTCAGGATATTCTGAGGTATTAATAATTTTATTATATATATCAACTAAAATAGGTGAAAGTATTATAAAACATTCTTTCACAAATTTTATGGATATATTATCAAATCCGGGTGTTTTATTTGATTCCATATTAAAAACAACGTTACTAACATCGTTTTCATTTATCTCATTTAAGATGAAGCGATGACGTGAAGCATTAAGCGTCCTCAGCGAGTTAATTGAGTCACTTGGCAAAATATTAACTTTTTGTTTAAGTTCTTTTACAACTGAAATGAAATAATTGTTTAATAAATTTGCTTTAGTCTGATTATCAGATATATTTTCACCGCGCAGGTCATTAAGTTTGACAACATTTTCTTTCGTTCTACCTAATGTGTTATTTATGAATTTCCAACATTTTTTAGTATCATTTCCTATTTTACTTAAATTTTCCACGTAGTAGTTATCTTTACATTTTTTAACTGCTGATTTTATCACTTTACTTATTCTTTTCAAATCAGCATCATATTTTCCTCTATTTTTTGATCTACGCCTTTTCTTTAATAATTTGTTTTTATATAGAATTAACCCTTGAAGATTATTGTTTATCCATGGGGTTATTTCAAAATTTAACGGCTTATTAAGATTTGTTGTTTTGGTAGAGTGATTAACAGCTGATTCAACTGTGGCTATAAGAGAGCTTGTCAATACTGAAACATTAGTTGATAAGAAATCAGTTGGCAGTGTTCTTTGTAAATATTCGTTAGCCTTTCTATAGTCACAATAAGTCTTAGAAATTACGATATTATCTTTACATCTGAAATTACTTTTCAATTTACAAGATAAAATATTATGATCGGAAAGGTCGCATTCCACTGAATCAACGATAGGCGTAACGGGTAAATTACTAAATATATGATCTATACAAGTTTTACTTTCGGGTCTTGTAATTAAGGTATGGGCATTGTTACAATCATAATTTTGAAAAATAGAATTTAATTCAATGCTCGAACCACTTTTTAAGAGATCTATATTCGAGTCACCTACTATTATTAATGGATTTTGAGCTAATTCATATAATAAACTGTCAAGAAACTCATAAAACCCTGGTTCGTTACACTTTTGGGAACGATAGTAAGAAATCATTTGTAAAGGCTTTGAATTAATTTTGAAATTAAGCAAAGTTATAGCTAAAATTTCAACAAAATTTTCACTTTTACAAATTTTAACAGTAAAATCAATTTCTTTGTTTATATATATTGATGTACCACCGTATCCATCTTCCCTACAACAATGTATAAAATTAAATCCGGGGATTGTATATATTTGAGTTAAGTCATTTTTAAACCAAGTTTCTTGTAGAGCTATTATATCGGGAAGTTTTGAAAATTGAGATAAGATCGATTTAAAATTGTTGAACTTGTCAATAGACGAGACGCTCCTTATGTTGAAACTGATGATATTTAGGTAATTAAAATTCAAGCAATTAATATGTTTTTTAAAGTTTGAAAAATTATTGAAATATTGATTATTTGACATTGAAAAAAAATAAAAATTTTAATTTTAACTATAAAGTTGTTTACATAAAACATAATAAAAAATTTTAAGAAGGAGACATGTATGAAGCACCATCTTTCACTACAAAAAGTTTGCTTGGTGTGTATCTCATCCCCTAGGCCGAACCAGGAAGTGACCACTGCTGCGCTGGAATAGAATAAATACCACTATAAAATATAAAAAATGCCTAACCGCACATATTACCATTTCAGTTTTATGGCCAAAAACTTTTTTCGCGCCTTTTTCACCACAAAAAGTTTGCTTGGTGTGTATCTCATCCCCTAGGCCGAACAAGGAAGTGACAACTGGTGCGCTGAAATATAGCATGTGTCCACTATAAAATATCAAAAATCCTTAGACACAAATATTAGCATTTCAGTTTTATGGCCTGAAACTTTTTTCGCGCCTTTTTACTACAAAAAGTTTGCTAGGTGTGTATCTCATGCCCTAGGCCGAACCAAGATGTGACAACTGTTGCGCTAAAATGGTACATGTGTCCACTATAAAAACTTAAAAACTCTTAGACGCACATATTACCTTTCAGTTTTATGGCCAGAAACTTTTTTCGCGCCTTTTTCACTACAAAAAGTTTGCTTGGTGTGTATCTCATCCCCTCGGCCGGTCCAGGAAGTTTCAACTAGTGCGCTGAAATGGTACATGTGTCCACTATAAAATATAAAAAGTTCTTAGACGCACATCTTACCATTTCAGTTTTATGGCCAAAAACTTTTTTCGCGCCTTTTTCACTACAAAAAGTTGCTGGGTGTGTATCTCATTCCCTAGGCCGAACCAGGAAGTGACAACTGGTGCGCTAAAATGGTACATGTGTCCACTATAAAACATTAAAAACCCTTAGACGCACATATTACCTTTCAGTTTTATGGCCAGAAACTTTTTTCGGGCCTTTTTCACTACAAAAAGTTTGCTTGGTGTGTATCTCATCCCCTAGGCCGAACCAGGAAGTGACCACTGCTGCGCTGGAATAGAATAAATACCACTATAAAATATAAAAAATGCCTAACCGCACATATTACCATTTCAGTTTTATGGCCAAAAACTTTTTTCGCGCCTTTTTCACCACAAAAAGTTTGCTTGGTGTGTATCTCATCCCCTAGGCCGAACAAGGAAGTGACAACTGGTGCGCTGAAATATAGCATGTGTCCACTATAAAATATCAAAAATCCTTAGACACAAATATTAGCATTTCAGTTTTATGGCCAAAAACTTTGTTCGCGCCTTTTTTACCACAAAAGGTTTGCTAGGTGTGTATCGCATGCCCTAGGCCGAACCAGGATGTGACAACTGTTGCGCTAAAATGGTACATGTGTCCACTATAAAATATAAAAAGTTCTTAGACGCACACATTACCATTTCAGTTTTATGGCCAGAAACTTTTTTCGCGCCTTTTTCACTACAAAAAGCTTGCTGGGTATGTATCTCGTCCCCTGGGGCGAACCAGGCAGTGCCAACTGGTGTGCTCTAATGGTACATGTATCCACTATAAAATATCAAAAATCCTAAGTCGCACATATTACTATTTCAGTTTTATGGGCAAAAACTTTTTTCACCCCTTTTACTCTAAAAAAAGTTTGCTGGGTGTGTATCTCATCCCCAGGCCCGAAACAGGAAGTGACAACTGGTGCGCTAAAATGGTACATGTGTCCACTATAAAATATAAAAAGTTCTTAGACGCACATATTACCATTTCAGTTTTATGGCCAGAAACTTTTTTCGGGCCTTTTTCACTACAAAAAGTTTGCTTGGTGTGTATCTCATCCCCTAGGCCGAACCAGGAAGTGACCACTGCTGCGCTGGAATAGAATAAATACCACTATAAAATATAAAAAATGCCTAACCGCACATATTACCATTTCAGTTTTATGGCCAAAAACTTTTTTCGCGCCTTTTTCACCACAAAAAGTTTGCTTGGTGTGTATCTCATCCCCTAGGCCGAACAAGGAAGTGACAACTGGTGCGCTGAAATATAGCATGTGTCCACTATAAAATATCAAAAATCCTTAGACACAAATATTAGCATTTCAGTTTTATGGCCTGAAACTTTTTTCGCGCCTTTTTACTACAAAAAGTTTGCTAGGTGTGTATCTCATGCCCTAGGCCGAACCAAGATGTGACAACTGTTGCGCTAAAATGGTACATGTGTCCACTATAAAAACTTAAAAACTCTTAGACGCACATATTACCTTTCAGTTTTATGGCCAGAAACTTTTTTCGCGCCTTTTTCACTACAAAAAGTTTGCTTGGTGTGTATCTCATCCCCTCGGCCGGTCCAGGAAGTTTCAACTAGTGCGCTGAAATGGTACATGTGTCCACTATAAAATATAAAAAGTTCTTAGACGCACATCTTACCATTTCAGTTTTATGGCCAGAAACTTTTTTCGGGCCTTTTTCACTACAAAAAGTTTGCTTGGTGTGTATCTCATCCCCTAGGCCGAACCAGGAAGTGACCACTGCTGCGCTGGAATAGAATAAATACCACTATAAAATATAAAAAATGCCTAACCGCACATATTACCATTTCAGTTTTATGGCCAAAAACTTTTTTCGCGCCTTTTTCACCACAAAAAGTTTGCTTGGTGTGTATCTCATCCCCTAGGCCGAACAAGGAAGTGACAACTGGTGCGCTGAAATATAGCATGTGTCCACTATAAAATATCAAAAATCCTTAGACACAAATATTAGCATTTCAGTTTTATGGCCAAAAACTTTGTTCGCGCCTTTTTTACCACAAAAGGTTTGCTAGGTGTGTATCGCATGCCCTAGGCCGAACCAGGATGTGACAACTGTTGCGCTAAAATGGTACATGTGTCCACTATAAAATATAAAAAGTTCTTAGACGCACACATTACCATTTCAGTTTTATGGCCAGAAACTTTTTTCGCGCCTTTTTCACTACAAAAAGCTTGCTGGGTATGTATCTCGTCCCCTGGGGCGAACCAGGCAGTGCCAACTGGTGTGCTCTAATGGTACATGTATCCACTATAAAATATCAAAAATCCTAAGTCGCACATATTACTATTTCAGTTTTATGGGCAAAAACTTTTTTCACCCCTTTTACTCTAAAAAAAGTTTGCTGGGTGTGTATCTCATCCCCAGGCCCGAAACAGGAAGTGACAACTGGTGCGCTAAAATGGTACATGTGTCCACTATAAAATATAAAAAGTTCTTAGACGCACATATTACCATTTCAGTTTTATGGCCAAAAACTTTGTTCGCGCCTTTTTCACCACAAAAAGTATGCTGGGTGTGTATCTCATCCCCTAGGCCTAACCAGGAAGTGACAACTGGTGCGCTAAAATGGTACATGTGTCCACTATAAAACATTAAAAACCCTTAGACGCACATATTACCTTTCAGTTTTATGGCCAGAAACTTTTTTCGGGCCTTTTTCACTACAAAAAGTTTGCTTGGTGTGTATCTCATCCCCTAGGCCGAACCAGGAAGTGACCACTGCTGCGCTGGAATAGAATAAATACCACTATAAAATATAAAAAATGCCTAACCGCACATATTACCATTTCAGTTTTATGGCCAAAAACTTTTTTCGCGCCTTTTTCACCACAAAAAGTTTGCTTGGTGTGTATCTCATCCCCTAGGCCGAACAAGGAAGTGACAACTGGTGCGCTGAAATATAGCATGTGTCCACTATAAAATATCAAAAATCCTTAGACACAAATATTAGCATTTCAGTTTTATGGCCTGAAACTTTTTTCGCGCCTTTTTACTACAAAAAGTTTGCTAGGTGTGTATCTCATGCCCTAGGCCGAACCAAGATGTGACAACTGTTGCGCTAAAATGGTACATGTGTCCACTATAAAAACTTAAAAACTCTTAGACGCACATATTACCTTTCAGTTTTATGGCCAGAAACTTTTTTCGCGCCTTTTTCACTACAAAAAGTTTGCTTGGTGTGTATCTCATCCCCTCGGCCGGTCCAGGAAGTTTCAACTAGTGCGCTCAAATGGTACATGTGTCCACTATAAAATATAAAAAGTTCTTAGACGCACATCTTACCATTTCAGTTTTATGGCCAAAAACTTTTTTCGCGCCTTTTTCACTACAAAAAGTTGCTGGGTGTGTATCTCATTCCCTAGGCCGAACCAGGTAGTGACAACTAGTGCGCTAAAATGGTACATGTGTCCACTATAAAAACTTAAAAACTCTTAGACGCACATATTACCTTTCAGTTTTATGGCCAGAAACTTTTTTCGCGCCTTTTTCACTACAAAAAGTTTGCTTGGTGTGTATCTCATTCCCTAGGCCGAACCAGGTAGTGACAACTAGTGCGCTGAAATGGTACATGTGTCCGCTATAAAATATAAAAAGTTCTTAGATGCACATATTACCATTTCAATTTTATGGCCAAAAACTTTGTTCGCGCCTTTTTCACCACAAAAAGTTTGCTGGGTGTGTATCTCATCCCCTAGGCCGAACCAGGACGTGACAACTGTTGCGCTAAAATGGTACATGTGTCCACTATAAAATATAAAAAGTTCTTAGACGCACACATTACCATTTCAGTTTTATGGCCAGAAACTTTTTTCGGGCCTTTTTTTTTTTTTTTTTTTTTTTTATTTTATTTAGATAATCGTACAATAGTTAATATTTTACATAGAATTCATTTGGCCTCTGCGCCTTAAAGGCATTTTAGAGGCAAGTTGGCAACTGTTTGAACTTGACGTACAATTATAATAATCTAATAGTAATATTATAATAATTACATTAGTTTTTCTTAAATTACATTAGTTATTCTCGATGAAATGAATATATATACAATATTTTAAAGGAGCGTTTCTATTGAATTATTCAAAAATTCTTTGCATAATCTTTTGAATGCTGAAATACTCTCTACAATTTTTAGTTGTGAAGGTAGATTGTTATAAAGATTACTACCCATATAATCAATTCGTTGTTTTGTTTTTTCTAATCTACACCTTGGGATTCTTAAGTTAGAAGAGTTTCTTGTAAGAAAATGAGCTTGGTTTTGAGGAAATGGAATTGTATGTTCCCCTATATTGTGAAGACTTTTAAAAATAAACAAAAGGACCTGATACATGTATAAGCCATTAATTGGCAAAATATTTACACATATATCTTTATATAGCGACAGTGTTGAAAAAGTTCCTGGCAATTTATAAATAATTTTTAACGCTTTGTTTTGACAACGTTGCAAAGATTTTAACGAAGTATTGTTTTTATTGAAAGCATAAACACAAACTAAGTAATTTAAATGCGATTCAATTAGTGCATTGTAAATCATAAGTTTTGATCTTTCGGATAATTTATTTTTAAATTTATATAAAATACCAATGGCAGGCGCTATTTGCTTCATAACATTGTTGATATGACAATCCCAAGATAAGTTGTTTTGTAATGTAATGCCTAAATATTTAACTGAATTTGATTCATAAATGGGGTTGCCATCAATGTAAGCAAAAAAATTATTATTTGAATTTACTGCACGAGGTCTAAATCTAACTAACGTTGTCTTTTCAGAATTTAATAATAATCGATTCAAGCGAGCAAATTCCATTAGTAAAGCAGCATCTCTTTCGATATGTGTTTTCAAAACTAAATCGAATTTATAAGGATAGAAAAAACATATGTCATCAGCAAACATAAATAATTGACCCGTTAGATCAAGATTCATTAAATCATTTAAATAAATTGAAAAAAGTAAAGGGCCTAAGCCACTTCCCTGTGGAACGCCGTATTCAACATTCCCAATAAAACTTTTAGATTAATTTATTTGCACAAACTGTTTCCTGTTTATGAAATAGTTTTCAAATAACGTAAGCTCACGACCTTGAAGACCATAATATTTTAACTTTTTTATTACTATTTGATGATCTACAAGATCAAACGCTTTAGAAAAGTCAAAGAATATTCCAGCAACTCCACTGAAACCATCATCTAGACCTTTACAAGCATATCTTACTACGTTTACAACAGCATCTTGAGTACTAACACCTTTTCTAAAACCGAATTGATACTTGTACAGCATACTATTCTCCTCTAAGTATGTCAAAAGCTTGTCGTATAGAATTTTTTCAAAAATTTTATCAATAGTTGATAGAATGGCAATAGGTCTGTATTTGTCCACGGTGGACGCAGAGATTGTTTTTGGGATGGGGACTATTTTATGAATTTTTAAAATGTCAGGATATTCTGAGGTATTAATAATTTTATTATATATATCAACTAAAATAGGTGAAAGTATTATAAAACATTCTTTCACAAATTTTATGGATATATTATCAAATCCGGGTGTTTTATTTGATTCCATATTAAAAACAACGTTACTAACATCGTTTTCATTTATCTCATTTAAGATGAAGCGATGACGTGAAGCATTAAGCGTCCTCAGCGAGTTAATTGAGTCACTTGGCAAAATATTAACTTTTTGTTTAAGTTCTTTTACAACTGAAATGAAATAATTGTTTAATAAATTTGCTTTAGTCTGATTATCAGATATATTTTCACCGCGCAGGTCATTAAGTTTGACAACATTTTCTTTCGTTCTACCTAATGTGTTATTTATGAATTTCCAACATTTTTTAGTATCATTTCCTATTTTACTTAAATTTTCCACGTAGTAGTTATCTTTACATTTTTTAACTGCTGATTTTATCACTTTACTTATTCTTTTCAAATCAGCATCATATTTTCCTCTATTTTTTGATCTACGCCTTTTCTTTAATAATTTGTTTTTATATAGAATTAACCCTTGAAGATTATTGTTTATCCATGGGGTTATTTCAAAATTTAACGGCTTATTAAGATTTGTTGTTTTGGTAGAGTGATTAACAGCTGATTCAACTGTGGCTATAAGAGAGCTTGTCAATACTGAAACATTAGTTGATAAGAAATCAGTTGGCAGTGTTCTTTGTAAATATTCGTTAGCCTTTCTATAGTCACAATAAGTCTTAGAAATTACGATATTATCTTTACATCTGAAATTACTTTTCAATTTACAAGATAAAATATTATGATCGGAAAGGTCGCATTCCACTGAATCAACGATAGGCGTAACGGGTAAATTACTAAATATATGATCTATACAAGTTTTACTTTCGGGTCTTGTAATTAAGGTATGGGCATTGTTACAATCATAATTTTGAAAAATAGAATTTAATTCAATGCTCGAACCACTTTTTAAGAGATCTATATTCGAGTCACCTACTATTATTAATGGATTTTGAGCTAATTCATATAATAAACTGTCAAGAAACTCATAAAACCCTGGTTCGTTACACTTTTGGGAACGATAGTAAGAAATCATTTGTAAAGGCTTTGAATTAATTTTGAAATTAAGCAAAGTTATAGCTAAAATTTCAACAAAATTTTCACTTTTACAAATTTTAACAGTAAAATCAATTTCTTTGTTTATATATATTGATGTACCACCGTATCCATCTTCCCTACAACAATGTATAAAATTAAATCCGGGGATTGTATATATTTGAGTTAAGTCATTTTTAAACCAAGTTTCTTGTAGAGCTATTATATCGGGAAGTTTTGAAAATTGAGATAAGATCGATTTAAAATTGTTGAACTTGTCAATAGACGAGACGCTCCTTATGTTGAAACTGATGATATTTAGGTAATTAAAATTCAAGCAATTAATATGTTTTTTAAAGTTTGAAAAATTATTGAAATATTGATTATTTGACATTGAAAAAAAATAAAAATTTTAATTTTAACTATAAAGTTGTTTACATAAAACATAATAAAAAATTTTAAGAAGGAGACATGTATGAAGCACCATCTTTCACTACAAAAAGTTTGCTTGGTGTGTATCTCATCCCCTAGGCCGAACCAGGAAGTGACCACTGCTGCGCTGGAATAGAATAAATACCACTATAAAATATAAAAAATGCCTAACCGCACATATTACCATTTCAGTTTTATGGCCAAAAACTTTTTTCGCGCCTTTTTCACCACAAAAAGTTTGCTTGGTGTGTATCTCATCCCCTAGGCCGAACAAGGAAGTGACAACTGGTGCGCTGAAATATAGCATGTGTCCACTATAAAATATCAAAAATCCTTAGACACAAATATTAGCATTTCAGTTTTATGGCCTGAAACTTTTTTCGCGCCTTTTTACTACAAAAAGTTTGCTAGGTGTGTATCTCATGCCCTAGGCCGAACCAAGATGTGACAACTGTTGCGCTAAAATGGTACATGTGTCCACTATAAAAACTTAAAAACTCTTAGACGCACATATTACCTTTCAGTTTTATGGCCAGAAACTTTTTTCGCGCCTTTTTCACTACAAAAAGTTTGCTTGGTGTGTATCTCATCCCCTCGGCCGGTCCAGGAAGTTTCAACTAGTGCGCTGAAATGGTACATGTGTCCACTATAAAATATAAAAAGTTCTTAGACGCACATCTTACCATTTCAGTTTTATGGCCAAAAACTTTTTTCGCGCCTTTTTCACTACAAAAAGTTGCTGGGTGTGTATCTCATTCCCTAGGCCGAACCAGGAAGTGACAACTGGTGCGCTAAAATGGTACATGTGTCCACTATAAAACATTAAAAACCCTTAGACGCACATATTACCTTTCAGTTTTATGGCCAGAAACTTTTTTCGGGCCTTTTTCACTACAAAAAGTTTGCTTGGTGTGTATCTCATCCCCTAGGCCGAACCAGGAAGTGACCACTGCTGCGCTGGAATAGAATAAATACCACTATAAAATATAAAAAATGCCTAACCGCACATATTACCATTTCAGTTTTATGGCCAAAAACTTTTTTCGCGCCTTTTTCACCACAAAAAGTTTGCTTGGTGTGTATCTCATCCCCTAGGCCGAACAAGGAAGTGACAACTGGTGCGCTGAAATATAGCATGTGTCCACTATAAAATATCAAAAATCCTTAGACACAAATATTAGCATTTCAGTTTTATGGCCTGAAACTTTTTTCGCGCCTTTTTACTACAAAAAGTTTGCTAGGTGTGTATCTCATGCCCTAGGCCGAACCAAAATGTGACAACTGTTGCGCTAAAATGGTACATGTGTCCACTATAAAAACTTAAAAACTCTTAGACGCACATATTACCTTTCAGTTTTATGGCCAGAAACTTTTTTCGCGCCTTTTTCACTACAAAAAGTTTGCTTGGTGTGTATCTCATCCCCTCGGCCGGTCCAGGAAGTTTCAACTAGTGCGCTGAAATGGTACATGTGTCCACTATAAAATATAAAAAGTTCTTAGACGCACATCTTACCATTTCAGTTTTATGGCCAAAAACTTTTTTCGCGCCTTTTTCACTACAAAAAGTTGCTGGGTGTGTATCTCATTCCCTAGGCCGAACCAGGAAGTGACAACTGGTGCGCTAAAATGGTACATGTGTCCACTATAAAACATTAAAAACCCTTAGACGCACATATTACCTTTCAGTTTTATGGCCAGAAACTTTTTTCGGGCCTTTTTCACTACAAAAAGTTTGCTTGGTGTGTATCTCATCCCCTAGGCCGAACCAGGAAGTGACCACTGCTGCGCTGGAATATAATAAATACCACTATAAAATATAAAAAATGCCTAACCGCACATATTACCATTTCAGTTTTATGGCCTGAAACTTTTTTCGCGCCTTTTTACTACAAAAAGTTTGCTAGGTGTGTATCTCATGCCCTAGGCCGAACCAAGATGTGACAACTGTTGCGCTAAAATGGTACATGTGTCCACTATAAAAACTTAAAAACTCTTAGACGCACATATTACCTTTCAGTTTTATGGCCAGAAACTTTTTTCGCGCCTTTTTCACTACAAAAAGTTTGCTTGGTGTGTATCTCATCCCCTCGGCCGGTCCAGGAAGTTTCAACTAGTGCGCTGAAATGGTACATGTGTCCACTATAAAATATAAAAAGTTCTTAGACGCACATCTTACCATTTCAGTTTTATGGCCAAAAACTTTTTTCGCGCCTTTTTCATTACAAAAAGTTGCTGGGTGTGTATCTCATTCCCTAGGCCGAACCAGGTAGTGACAACTAGTGCGCTAAAATGGTACATGTGTCCACTATAAAAACTTAAAAACTCTTAGACGCACATATTACCTTTCAGTTTTATGGCCAGAAACTTTTTTCGCGCCTTTTTCACTACAAAAAGTTTGCTTGGTGTGTATCTCATTTCCTAGGCCGAACCAGGTAGTGACAACTAGTGCGCTGAAATGGTACATGTGTCCGCTATAAAATATAAAAAGTTCTTAGATGCACATATTACCATTTCAATTTTTTGGCCAAAAACTTTGTTCGCGCCTTTTTCACCACAAAAAGTTTGCTGGGTGTGTATCTCATCCCCTAGGCCGAACCAGGACGTGACAACTATTGCGCTAAAATGGTACATGTGTCCACTATAAAACATTAAAAATCTTTAGACACACATATTACCTTTCAGTTTTATGGCCAGAAACTTTTTTCGCGCCTTTTTCACTACAAAAAGTTTGCTTGGTTTGTATCTCATTCCCTAGGCCGAACCAGGAAGTTTCAACTAGTGCGCTGAAATGGTACATGTGACCACTATAAAGTATAAAATGTTCTTGGACGCACATATTACCATTTCAGTTTTATGGTCAGAAACTTTTTTCGCGCCTTTTTCACTACAAAAAGCTTGCTGGGTATGTATCTCGTCCCCTGGGGCGAACCAGGCAGTGCCAACTGGTGTGCTCTAATGGTACATGTATCCACTATAAAATATCAAAAATCCTAAGTCGCACATATTACTATTTCAGTTTTATGGGCAAAAACTTTTTTCACCCCTTTTACTCAAAAAAAAGTTTGCTGGGTGTGTATCTCATCCCCAGGGCCGAACCAGGAAATGACAACTGCTGCGCTGGAATAGAACCTGTGTCCACTATAAAATATCAAAAAATTTTAG
Organism: Epicampocera succincta; assembly: GCA_932526305.1. NCBI lineage: Eukaryota > Metazoa > Arthropoda > Insecta > Diptera > Tachinidae > Epicampocera > Epicampocera succincta. The sequence goes on from OW052037.1 coordinate 24,248,504, forward strand.
CTGCACATATTACCATTTCAGTTTTATGGCCAAAAACTTTGTTCGCGCCTTTTTCACCACAAAAAGTTTGCTGGGTGTTTGTGTATCTCATGCCCTGGGCCGAACCAGGTAGTGAACACAGGTGCGCTAAAATGGTACATGTGTCCACTAAAAAAATATAAAAAATCCTTAGACGCACATATTGCCATTTTAGTTTTATAGCCAAAAACTAATTTGGGTAATACATAAGTTTTCAACACAAAAAGTTTGCTGGGTGTGTATCTCATCCCCTAGGCCGACCCAGGAAAAGACAACTGGTGCGCTAAAATATAGCATGTGTCCACAAAAAAATTAAAAAAATCCTTAAACACAAATATTAGAATTTCAGTTTTATGGCCAAAAACTTTTTTCGCGGCTTTTTCTCTATAAAAAGTTTGCTGGTTTTGTATTTCGTCTCCAGGGCAGAACCAAAAAATGACAACTGGTGTGCAGAAATATTACATATGTCCACTATAAAATATAAAAAATTCTTGGCCGCACATATTACCATTCCAGTTTTATGGCCAAAAACTTTTTTCGCGCCTTTTTCACTACAAAAAGCATTCTGGGTGTTTATCTCGTCCCCAGGGGCGAACCAGGCAGTGCCAACTGGTGTGCTCTAATGGTACATGTGTCCACTATAAAATATCAAAAATGCTAAGTCGCACATATTACCATTTCAGTTTTATGGGCAAAAACTTTTTTCACCCCTTTTACTCTAAAAAAAAATTGCTGGGCCTGTATCTCATCCCCAGGGCCGAACCAGGAAGTGACAACTGGTGTGCTGGAATGGTACATTTGATCACTATAAAATATTAAAAATTCTTAGACGCACATATTACCATTCCAGTTTTATGGCCAACAACTTTGTTCGCGCCTTTTTCACCACAAAAAGTTTGCTAGGTGTGTATCTCATCCCCTAGGCCGAAACAGGAAGTGACAACTGGTGCCCTGGAATGGTACATGTGTCCACTATAAAATATAAAAAAATCTTAGACGCACATTTTACTATTTCAGTTTTATGGTCAGAAACTTTTTTCGCGCCTTTTTCACTACAAAAAGTTTGCTGGGTGTGCCTCTCATCCCTTAGGCCGAACCAGGAAGTGACAATTGGTGCGCTGAAATGGTACATGTGTCCACTACAAAATATAAAAAATGCCTAACCGCACATATTACCATTTCAGTTTTATGGCCAAAAACTTTGTTCGCGCCTTTTTCACTACAAAAAGTTGCTGGGTGTGTATCTCATTCCCTAGGCCGAACCAGGTAGTGACAACTAGTGCGCTAAAATGGTACATGTGTCCACTATAAAACATTAAAAATCCTTAGACGCACATATTACCTTTCAGTTTTATGGCCAAAAACTTTTTTCGCGCCTTTTTCACTACAAAAAGTTTGCTTGGTGGGTATCTCATCCCCTAGGCCGAACCAGGAAGTGACAACTGGTGCGCTGAAATGGTACATGTGTCCACTATAAAATATAAAAAGTTCTTAGACGCACATATTACCATTTCAGTTTTATAGCCAAAAACTTATTTGGGTAATAAATAATTTTTCACTAAAAAAAGTTTGCTGGGTGTGTATCTCATCCTGGGCCGAACCAGGAAGTGGCAACTGGTGCACTGGAATGGTACATGTGTCCACTATAAAATATAAAAATTCTTAGACGCACATATTACCATTTCAGTTTTATGGCCAAAAACTTTGTTCATGCCTTTTTCAACACAAAAAGTTTGCTGGGTGTGTATCTCATACCCTAGGCCGAACCAGTAAGTGACAACTGGTGCGCTGAAATGGTACATTTGTCCACTATAAAATATAAAAAGTTCTTAGATGCACATATTACCATTTCAGTTTTATGGCCAAAAACTTTTTTTGCGCCTTTTTCTCTATAAAAAGTTTGCTGGGTGTGTATTTCGTCTCCAGGGCCGAACCAAGAAATGACAACTAGTGTGCTGAAATATTACATATGTCCAATATAAAACATAAAAAATTTTTAGCCGCACATATTACCATTCCAGTTTTATGGCCAGAAACTTTTTTCGCGCCTTTTTCATTACAAAATTTTGCTGGTGTGTATGTCATCCCCTAGGCCGAACCAGGAAGTGACAACTGGTGCGCTGAAATGGTACATGTGTCCACTATAAAATATAAAAAGTTCTTAGACGCACATATTACCATTTCAGTTTTATGGCCAAAAACTTATTTGGGTAATATATAATTTTTCACTAATAAAAGTTTGCTGGGTGTGTATCTCATCCCCAGGGCCGAACCAGGAAGTGACAACTGGTGCGCTGGAATAGAACCTGTGTCCACTATAAAATATCAAAAATTTTTAGCCGCACATATTACCATTCCAGTTTTATGGCCAAAAACTTTTTCCGCACCTTTTTCTCTATAAAAAGTTTGCTGGGTGTGTATTTCGTCTCCAGGGCCGAACCAAGAAATGACAACTAGTGTGCTAAAATATTACATATGTCCACTATAAAATATAAAAAATTTTTAACCGCACATATTACCATTCCAGTTTTATGGCCAAAAACTTTGTTCATGCCTTTTTTACCACAAAAAGTTTGCTCGGTGTGTATCTCATGCCCTAGGCCGAACCAGGAAGTGACAACAGGTGCGCTGAAATGGTACATGTGTCCACTATAAAATATAAAAAATTCTTAACCGCACATATTACCATTCCAGTTTTATGGCCAAAAACTTTGTTCATGCCTTTTTTACCACAAAAAGTTTGCTCGGTGTGTATCTCATGCCCTAGGCCGAACCAGGAAGTGACAACTGCTGCGCTGGAATGGAATAAATACCACTATAAAATATCAAAAATTTTTAGCCGCACATATTACCTTTTCAGTTTTATGGCCAAAAACTTTGTTCGCGCCTTTTTTACCACAAAAAGTTTGCTCGGTGTGTATCTCATGCCCTAGGCCGAACCAGGAAGTGACAACAGGTGCGCTGAAATGGTACATGTGTCCACTATAAAATATAAAAAATTCTTAACCGCACATATTACCATTTTAGTTTTATGGCCAAAAACTTTGTTCGCGCCTTTTTCACCACAAAAAGATTGCTGGGTGTGTATCTCATCCCCTAGGCCGAACCAGGAAGTGACAACTGGTGCGCTGAAATATAGCATGTGTCCACTATAAAATATAAAAAGTTCTTAGACGCACATATTACCATTTCAGTTTTATGGCCAAAAACTTATTTGGGTAATATATAATTTTTCACTAATAAAAGTTTGCTGGGTGTGTATCTCATCCCCAGGGCCGAACCAGGAAGTGACAACTGGTGCGCTGGAATAGAACCTGTGTCCACTATAAAATATCAAAAATTTTTAGCCGCACATATTACCATTCCAGTTTTATGGCCAAAAACTTTTTTCGCACCTTTTTCTCTATAAAAAGCTTGCTGGGTGTGTATCTCATCCCATTGGCCGAAACAGGAAATGACAGCTGGAGCCCTGGAATGGTACATGTGTCCACTATAAAACATTAAAAATCGTTAGACGCACATGTTACCATTTCAGTTTTATGGCCAGAAACTTTTTTCGCGCCTTTTTCACTACAAAAAGTTTGCAGGTGTGTATGTCATCCCCTAGGCCGAACCAGGAATTGACAACTGGTGCGCTGAAATGGTACATGTGTCCACTATAAAATATAAAAAGTTCTTAGACGCACATATTACCATTTCAGTTTTATGGCCAAAAACTTTGTTCGCGCCTTTTTCACCACAAAAAGTTTGCTAGGTGTGTATCTCATGCCCTAGGCCGAACCAGGAAATGACAACTGGTGCCCTGGAATGGTCCTTGTGTCCACTATAAAATATCAAAAATCCTAAGTCGCACATATAACCATTTCAGTTTTATGGGCAAAAACTTTTTGCACCCCTTTTGCTTTAAAAAAGTTTGCTGGGTGTGTATCTCATCCCCAGGGCCGAACCAGGAAAAGACAAATGGTGCGCTGGAATGGTACATGTGTCCACTAAAAAATATAAAAAGTTCTTAGACGCACATATTACCATTCCAGTTTTGTGGCCAAAAACTTTGTTCGCGCCTTTTTCACCACAAAAAGTTTGCTTGGTGTGTATCTCATCCCCTCGGCCGATCCAGGAAGTTTCAACTAGTGCGCTGAAATGGTACATGTGTCCACTATAAAATATAAAAAGTTCTTAGACGCACATCTTACCATTTCAGTTTTATGGCCAAAAACTTTTTTCGCGCCTTTTTCACTACAAAAAGTTGCTGGGTGTGTATCTCATTCCCTAGGCCGAACCAGGTAGTGACAATTAGTGCGCTGAAATAGTACATGTGTCCGCTATAAAATATAAAAAGTTCTTAGATGCACATATTACCATTTCAATTTTATGGCCAAAAACTTTGTTCGCGCCTTTTTCACCACAAAAAGTTTGCTGGGTGTGTATCTCATCCCCTAGGCCGAACCAGGATGTGACAACTGTTAAGCTAAAATGGTACATGTGTCCACTATAAAACATTAAAAATCTTTAGACGCACATATTACCTTTCAGTTTTATGGCCAGAAACTTTTTTCGCGCCTTTTTCACTACAAAAAGTTTGCTTGGTGTGTATCTCATTCCCTAGGCCGAACCAGGAAGTTTCAACTAGTGCGCTGAAATGGTACATGTGTCCACTATAAAATATAAAATGTTCTTGGACGCACATATTACCATTTCAGTTTTATGGTCAGAAACTTTTTTCGCGCCTTTTTCACTACAAAAAGCTTGCTGGGTATGTATCTCGTCCCCTGGGGCGAACCAGGCAGTGCCAACTGGTGTGCTCTAATGGTACATGTATCCACTATAAAATATCAAAAATCCTAAGTCGCACATATTACTATTTCAGTTTTATGGGCAAAAATTTTTTCACCCCTTTTACTCAAAAAAAAGTTTGCTGGGTGTGTATCTCATCCCCAGGGCCGAACCAGGAAGTGACAACTGCTGCGCTGGAATAGAACCTGTGTCCACTATAAAATATCAAAAATTTTTAGCCGCACATATTACCATTCCAGTTTTATGGCCAAAAACTTTTTTCGCACCTTTTTCTCTATAAAAAGTTTGCTGGGTGTGTATTTCGTCTCCAGGGCCGAACCAAGAAATGACAGCTGGAGCCCTGGAATGGTACATGTGTCCACTATAAAACATTGAAAATCGTTAGACGCACATATTACCATTTCAGTTTTATGGCCAGAAACTTTTTTCGCGCCTTTTTCACTACAAAAAGTTTGCAGGTGTGTATGTCATCCCCTAGGCCGAACCAGGAATTGACAACTGGTGCGCTGAAATGGTACATGTGTCCACTATAAAATATAAAAAGTTCTTAGACGCACATATTACCATTTCAGTTTTATGGCCAAAAACTTTGTTCGCGCCTTTTTCACCACAAAAAGTTTACTAGGTGTGTATCTCATGCCCTAGGCCGAACCAGGAAATGACAACTGGTGCCCTGGAATGGTCCTTGTGTCCACTATAAAATATAAAAAATCCTAAGTCGCACATATAACCATTTCAGTTTTATGGGCAAAAACTTTTTGCACCCCTTTTACTTTAAAAAAAGTTTGCTGGGTGTGTATCTCATCCCCAGGGCCGAACCAGGAAAAGACAAATGGTGCGGTGGAATGGTACATGTGTCCACTAAAAAATATAAAAAGTTCTTAGACGCACATATTACCATTCCAGTTTTGTGGCCAAAAACTTTGTTCGCGCCTTTTTCACCACAAAAAGTTTGCTTGGTGTGTATCTCATCCCCTCGGCCGATCCAGGAAGTTTCAACTAGTGCGCTGAAATGGTACATGTGTCCACTATAAAATATAAAAAGTTCTTAGACGCACATCTTACCATTTCAGTTTTATGGCCAAAACCTTTTTTCGCGCCTTTTTCACTACAAAAAGTTGCTGGGTGTGTATCTCATTCCCTAGGACGAACCAGGTAGTGACAACTAGTGCGCTGAAATGGTACATGTGTCCGCTACAAAATATAAAAAGTTCTTAGATGCACATATTGCCATTTCAATTTTATGGCCAAAAACTTTGTTCGCGCCTTTTTCACCACAAAAAGTTTGCTGGGTGTGTATCTCATCCCCTAGGCCGAACCAGGATGTGAAAACTGTTGCGCTAAAATGGTACATGTGTCCACTATAAAACATTAAAAATCTTTAGACGCACATATTACCTTTCAGTTTTATGGCCAGAAACTTTTTTCGCGCCTTTTTCACTACAAAAAGTTTGCTTGGTGTGTATCTCATTCCCTAGGCCGAACCAGGAAGTTTCAACTAGTGCGCTGAAATGGTACATGTGTCCACTATAAAATATAAAATGTTCTTGGACGCACATATTACCATTTCAGTTTTATGGTCAGAAACTTTTTTCGCGCCTTTTTCACTACAAAAAGCTTGCTGGGTATGTATCTCGTCCCCTGGGGCGAACCAGGCAGTGCCAACTGGTGTGCTCTAATGGTACATGTATCCACTATAAAATATCAAAAATCCTAAGTCGCACATATTACTATTTCAGTTTTATGGGCAAAAACTTTTTTCACCCCTTTTACTCAAAAAAAAGTTTGCTGGGTGTGTATCTCATCCCCAGGGCCGAACCAGGAAGTGACAACTGCTGCGCTGGCATAGAACCTGTGTCCACTATAAAATATCAAAAATTTTTAGCTGCACATATTACCATTTCAGTTTTATGGCCAAAAACTTTGTTCGCGCCTTTTTCACCACAAAAAGCTTGCTGCGTGTGTGTGTATCTCATGCCCTGGGCCGAACCAGGTAGTGACAACTGGTGCGCTAAAATGGTACATGTGTCCACTAAAAAAATATAAAAAATCCTTAGACGCACATATAACCATTTTAGTTTTATAGCCAAAAAGTAATTTGGGTAATACATAAGTTTTCAACACAAAAAGTTTGCTGGGTGTGTATCTCATCCCCTAGGCCGACCCAGGAAAAGACAACTGGTGCGCTAAAATATAGCATGTGTCCACAAAAAAATTAAAAAAATCCTTAAACACAAATATTAGAATTTCAGTTTTATGGCCAAAAACTTTTTTCGCGGCTTTTTCTCTATAAAAAGTTTGCTGGTTTTGTATTTCGTCTCCAGGGCCGAACCAAAAAATGACAACTGGTGTGCAGAAATATAACATATGTCTACTATAAAATATAAAAACTTCTTGGCCGCACATATTACCATTCCAGTTTTATGGCCAAAACTTTTTTCGCGCCTTTTTCACTACAAAAAGCATTCTGGGTGTGTATCTCGTCCCCAGGGACGAACCAGGCAGTGCCAACTGGTGTGCTCTAATGGTACATGTGTCCACTATAAAATATCAAAAATGCTAAGTCGCACATATTACCATTTCAGTTTTATGGGCAAAAACTTTTTTCACCCCTTTTACTCGAAAAAAAGTTTGCTGGGCCTGTATCTCATCCCCAGGGCCGAACCAGGAAGTGACAACTGGTGTGCTGGAATGGTACATTTGATCACTATAAAATATTAAAAATTCTTAGACGCACATATGACCATTCCAGTTTTATGGCCAAAAACTTTGTTCGCGCCTTTTTCACCACAAAAAGTTTGCTAGGTGTGTATCTCATCCCCTAGGCCGAAACAGGAAGTTTCAACTAGTGCGCTGAAATGGTACATGTGTCCACTATAAAATATAAAATGTTCTTGGACGCACATATTACCATTTCAGTTTTATGGTCAGAAACTTTTTTCGCGCCTTTTTCACTACAAAAAGCTTGCTGGGTATGTATCTCGTCCCCTGGGGCGAACCAGGCAGTGCCAACTGGTGTGCTCTAATGGTACATGTATCCACTATAAAATATCAAAAATCCTAAGTCGCACATATTACTATTTCAGTTTTATGGGCAAAAACTTTTTTCACCCCTTTTACTCAAAAAAAAGTTTGCTGGGTGTGTATCTCATCCCCAGGGCCGAACCAGGAAGTGACAACTGCTGCGCTGGCATAGAACCTGTGTCCACTATAAAATATCAAAAATTTTTAGCTGCACATATTACCATTTCAGTTTTATGGCCAAAAACTTTGTTCGCGCCTTTTTCACCACAAAAAGCTTGCTGGGTGTGTGTGTATCTCATGCCCTGGGCCGAACCAGGTAGTGACAACTGGTGCGCTAAAATGGTACATGTGTCCACTAAAAAAATATAAAAAATCCTTAGACGCACATATAACCATTTTAGTTTTATAGCCAAAAAGTAATTTGGGTAATACATAAGTTTTCAACACAAAAAGTTTGCTGGGTGTGTATCTCATCCCCTAGGCCGACCCAGGAAAAGACAACTGGTGCGCTAAAATATAGCATGTGTCCACAAAAAAATTAAAAAAATCCTTAAACACAAATATTAGAATTTCAGTTTTATGGCCAAAAACTTTTTTCGCGGCTTTTTCTCTATAAAAAGTTTGCTGGTTTTGTATTTCGTCTCCAGGGCCGAACCAAAAAATGACAACTGGTGTGCAGAAATATAACATATGTCTACTATAAAATATAAAAAATTCTTGGCCGCACATATTACCATTCCAGTTTTATGGCCAAAAACTTTTTTCGCGCCTTTTTCACTACAAAAAGCATTCTGGGTGTGTATCTCGTCCCCAGGGACGAACCAGGCAGTGCCAACTGGTGTGCTCTAATAGTACATGTGTCCACTATAAAATATCAAAAATGCTAAGTCGCACATATTACCATTTCAGTTTTATGGGCAAAAACTTTTTTCACCCCTTTTACTCTAAAAAAAGTTTGCTGGGCCTGTATCTCATCCCCAAGGCCGAACCAGGAAGTGACAACTGGTGTGCTGGAATGGTACATTTGATCACTATAAAATATTAAAAATTCTTAGACGCACATATGACCATTCCAGTTTTATGGCCAAAAACTTTGTTCGCGCCTTTTTCACCACAAAAAGTTTGCTAGGTGTGTATCTCATCCCCTAGGCCGAAACAGGAAGTTTCAACTAGTGCGCTGAAATGGTACATGGGTCCACTATAAAATATAAAAAAATCTTAGACGCACATTTTACCATTTCAGTTTTATGGCCAAAAACTTTGTTCGCGCCTTTTTCACCACAAAAAGTTTGCTGGGTGTGTATCTCATGCCCTAGGCCGAACCAGGAAGTGACATCTGTTGCGCTAAAATGGTACATGTGTCCACTATAAAACATTAAAAATCCTTGGTCGCACATATTACCTTTCAGTTTTATGGAGAGAAACTTTTTTCGCGCCTTTTTCACTACAAAAAGTTTGCTTGGTGTGTATCTCATCCCCTAGGCCGAACCAGGAAGTTTCAACTAGTGCGCTGAAATGGTACATGTGTCCACTATAAAATATAAAAAAAATCTTAGACGCACATTTTACCATTTCAGTTTTATGGTCAGAAACTTTTTTCGCGCCTTTTTCACTACAAAAAGTTTGCTGGGTGTGTCTCGTATCCCCTAGGCCGAACCAGGAAGTGACAACTGGTGCGCTAAAATGGTACATGTGTCCACTATAAGATATAAAAAAATCTTAGACGCACATTTTACCATTTCAGTTTTATGGTCAGAAACTTTTTTCGCGCCTTTTTCACTACAAAAAGTTTGCTGGGTGTGTCTCTCATCCCCTAGGCTGAACCAGGAAGTTTCAACTAGTGCGCTGAAATGGTACATGTGTCCACTATAAAATATAAAAAAATCTTAGACGCACATTTTACCATTTCAGTTTTATGGCCAAAAACTTTGTTCGCGCCTTTTTCACCACAAAAAGTTTGCTGGGTGTGTCTCTCATCCCCTAGGCCAAACCACGAAGTGACAACTGGTGCGCTGAAATGGTACATGTGTCCACTATAAAACATTAGAAATCCTTAGACGCACATATTACCTTTCAGTTTTATGGCCAAAAACTTTTTTCGCGCCTTTTTCACTACGAAAAGTTTGCTTGGTGGGTATCTCATCCCCTAGGCCGAACCAGGAAGTGACAACTGGTGCGCTGAAATGGTACATGTGTCCACTATAAAATATAAAAAGTTCTTAGACGCACATATTACCATTTCAGTTTTATAGCCAAAAACTTATTTGGGTAATAAATAATTTTTCACTAAAACAAGTTTGCTGACTGTGTATCTCATCCTGGGCCGAACCAGGAAGTGGCAACTGGTGCACTGGAATGGTACATGTGTCCACTATAAAATATTAAAAATTCTTAGACGCACATATTACCATTTCAGTTTTATGGCCAAAAACTTTGTTCATGCCTTTTTCAACACAAAAAGTTTGCTGGGTGCGTATCTCATACCCTAGGCCGAACCAGGAAGTGACAACTGGTGCGCTGAAATGGTACATGTGTCCACTATAAAATATAAAAAGTTCTTAGATGCACATATTACCATTTCAGTTTTATGGCCAAAAACTTTTTTCGCGCCTTTTTCTCTATAAAAAGTTTGCTGGGTGTGTATTTCGTCTCCAGGGCCGAACCAAGAAATGACAACTAGTGTGCTGAAATATTACATATGTCCAATATAAAACATAAAAAATTTTTAGCCGCACATATTACCATTCCAGTTTTATGGCCAGAAACTTTTTTCGCGCCTTTTTCATTACAAAATTTTGCTGGTGTGTATGTCATCCCCTAGGCCGAACCAGGAAGTGACAACTGGTGCGCTGAAATGGTACATGTGTCCACTATAAAATATAAAAAGTTCTTAGACGCACATATTACCATTTCAGTTTTATGGCCAAAAACTTATTTGGGTAATATATAATTTTTCACTAATAAAAGTTTGCTGGGTGTGTATCTCATCCCCAGGGCCGAACCAGGAAGTGACAACTGGTGCGCTGGAATAGAACCTGTGTCCACTATAAAATATCAAAAATTTTTAGCCGCACATATTACCATTCCAGTTTTATGGCCAAAAACTTTTTTCGCACCTTTTTCTCTATAAAAAGTTTGCTGGGTGTGTATTTCGTCTCCAGGGCCGAACCAAGAAATGACAACTAGTGTGCTAAAATATTACATATGTCCACTATAAAATATAAAAAATTTTTAACCGCACATATTACCATTCCAGTTTTATGGCCAAAAACTTTGTTCATGCCTTTTTCACTACAAAAAGCTTGCTGGGTGTGTATCTCATCCCATTGGCCGAAACAGGAAATGACAGCTGGAGCCCTGGAATGGTTTATGTGTCCACTATAAAACATTAAAAATCGTTAGGCGCACATATAACCATTTCAGTTTTATGGCCAGAACCTTTTTTCGCGCCTTTTTCACTACAAAACGTTTGCAGGTGTGTATATCATCCCCTAGGCCGAACCAGGAATTGACAACTGGTGCGCTGAAATGGTACATGTGTCCAATATAAAATATAAAAAGTTCTTAGACGCACATATTACCATTTCAGTTTTATGGCCAAAAACTTTGTTCGCGCCTTTTTCACCACAAAAAGTTTGCTAGGTGTGTATCTCATGCCCTAGGCCAAACCAGGAAATGACAACTGGTGCCCTGGAATGGTCCTTGTGTCCACTATAAAATATCAAAAATCCTAAGTCGCACATATAACCATTTCAGTTTTATGGGCAAAAACTTTTTGCACCCCTTTTACTTTAAAAAAAGTTTGCTGGGTGTGTATCTCATCCCCAGGTCCGAACCAGGAAAAGACAAATGGTGCGCTGGAATGGTACATGTGTCCACTAAAAAATATAAAAAGTTCTTAGACGCACATATTACCATTCCAGTTTTGTGGCCAAAAACTTTGTTCGCGCCTTTTTCACCACAAAAAGTTTGCTAGGTGTGTATCTCATCCCCAGGGCCGAACCAGGAAAAGACAAATGGTGCGCTGGAATGGTACATGTGTCCACTAAAAAATATAAAAAGTTCTTAGACGCACATATTACCATTCCAGTTTTGTGGCAAAAAACTTTGTTCGCGCCTTTTTCACCACAAAAAGTTTGCTAGGTGTGTATCTCATCCCCAGGGCCGATCCAGGAAGTGACAACTGGTGCGCTGAAATGGTACATGTGTCCACTATAAAATAAAAAAAGTTCTTAGACGCACATATTACCATTTCAGTTTTATGGCCAAAAACTTTGTTCGCACCTTTTTCACCACAAAAAGTTTGCTGGGTGTCTATCTCATGCCCTAGGCCGAACAAGGAAGTGACAACTGTTGCGCTGAAATGGTACATGAGTACACTATAAAATATCAAAAATCCTTAGACACAAATATTACCATTTCAGTTTTATGGCCAAAAACTTTTTTCGTGCCATTTTCTCTATATAAAGTGTGCTGGGTTGTTATTTCGTTCCCTAGGCCGAACTAGGAAGTGCCAACTGGTGTGCTCTAATAGTACATGTGTCCACTATAAAATATCAAAAATTCTTAGCCGCACATGTTACCATTCCAGTTTTATGGCCAAAAACTTTGTTCATGCCTTTTCCACTACAAAAAGTTTGCTGGGTGTGTATCTCATACCCTAGGCCGAACCAGGAAGTGACAACTGGTGCGCTAAAATGGTACAAAAGTCCACTATAAAATATAAAAGTTTTTAGACGCACATATTACCATTCCAGTTTTATGGCCAAAAACTTTTTTCGCGCCTTTTTACTACAAAAAGTTTGCTAGGTGTGTATCTCATCCCCAGGGCCGATCCAGGAAGTGACAACTGGTGCGCTGAAATGGTACATGTGTCCACTATAAAATAAAAAAAGTTCTTAGACGCACATATTACCATTTCAGTTTTATGGCCAAAAACTTTGTTCGCACCTTTTTCACCACAAAAAGTTTGCTGGGTGTCTATCTCATGCCCTAGGCCGAACAAGGAAGTGACAACTGTTGCGCTAAAATGGTACATGTGTCCACTATAAAACATTAAAAATCCTTAGACGCAAATATTAGCATTTCAGTTTTATGGCCAGAAACTTTTTTCGCGCCTTTTTACTACAAAAAGTTTGCTAGGTGTGTATCTCATGCCCTAGGCCGAACCAGGATGTGACAACTGTTGCGCTAAAATGGTACATGTGTCCACTATAAAACATTAAAAATCCTTAGACGCACATATTACCTTTCAGTTTTATGGCCAGAAACTTTTTTTGCGCCTTTTTCACTACAAAAAGTTTGCTTGGTGTGTATCTCATCCCCTCGGCCGAACCAGGAAGTTTTAACTAATGCGCTGAAATGGTAAATGTGTCCACTATAAAATATAAAAAGTTCTTAGACGCACATATTACCATTTCAGTTTTATGGCCAAAAACTTTGTTCGCGCCTTTTTCACCACAAAAAGTTTGCTGGGTGTGTATCTCATCCCCTAGGCCGAATCAGGAAGTTTCAACTAGTACGGTGAAATGGTACATGTGTCCACTATAAAATATAAAATGTTCTTAGACGCACATATTACCATTTCAGTTTTATGGCCAGAAACTTTTTTCGCGCCTTTTTCACTACAAAAAGTTTGCTTGGTGTGTATCTCATCCCCAGGGCCGAACCAGGAAGTGACAACTACTGCGCTGGAATAGAATAAATACCACTATAAAATATCAAAAATTTTTAGCCGCACATATTACCATTCCAGTTTTATGGCCAAAAACTTTGTTCGCGCTTTTTTTACCACAAAAAGTTTGCTGGGTGTGTATCTCATGCCCTAGGCCGAACCAGGAAGTGACAACAGGTGCGCTGAAATGGTACATGTGTCCACTATAAAATATAAAAAAATGCCTAACCGCACATATTACTATTTCAGTTTTATGGCCAAAAACTTTGTTCGCGCCTTTTTCACCACAAAAAGTTTAGTGGGCGTGTATCTCATCCCCTAGGCCGAACCAGGAAGTGACAACTGGTGCGCTGAAATGGTACATGTGTCCACTATAAAATAAAAAAAGTTCTTAGACGCACATATTACCATTTCAGTTTTATGGCCAGAAACTTTTTTCGCGCCTTTTTCACTACAAAAAGTTTGCTTGGTGGGTATCTCATCCTCTAGGCAGAACCAGGAAGTGACAACTGGTGCGCTAAAATGGTACATGTGTCCACTATAAAATATAAAAAGTTCTTAGACGCACATATTACCATTTCAGTTTTATGGCCAAAAACTTTGTTCGCGCCTTTTTACTACAAAAAGTTTGCTGGGTGTGTATCTCATACCCTAGGCCGAACCAGGAAGTGCCAACTGGTGTGCTCTAATAGTACATGTGTCCACTATAAAATATCAAAAATTCTTAGCCGCACATGTTACCATTCCAGTTTTATGGCCAAAAACTTTGTTCATGCCTTTTCCACTACAAAAAGTTTGCTGGGTGTGTATCTCATGCCCTAGGCCGAACCAGGAAGTTACAACTGGTGCGCTGAAATGGTACAAAAGTCCACTATAAAATATAAAAGTTCTTAGACGCACATATTACCATTCCAGTTTTATGGCCAAAAACTTTTTTCGCGCCTTTTTACTACAAAAAGTTTGCTAGGTGTGTATCTCATCCCCAGGGCCGAACCAGGAAGTGACAACTGATGCGCTGAAATGGTACATGTGTCCACTATAAAATAAAAAAAGTTTTTAGACGCACATAGTACCATTTCAGTTTTATGGCCAAAAACTTTGTTCGCACCTTTTTCACCACAAAAAGTTTGCTGGGTGTCTATCTCATGCCCTAGGCCGAACAAGGAAGTGACAACTGTTGCGCTAAAATGGTACATGTGTCCACTATAAAACATTAAAAATCCTTAGACGCAAATATTACCATTTCAGTTTTATGGCCAGAAACTTTTTTCGCGCCTTTTTCACTACAAAAAGTTTGCTTGGTGGGTATCTCATCCTCTAGGCCGAACCAGGAAGTGACAACTGGTGCGCTAAAATGGTACATGTGTCCACTATAAAATATAAAATGTTCTTAGACGCAGATATTACCATTTCAGTTTTATGGCCAGAAACTTTTTTCGCGCCTTTTTCACTACAAAAAGCTTGCTGGGTATGTATCTCGTCCCCTGGTGCGAACCAGGCAGTGCCAACTGGTGTGCTCTAATGGTACATGTATCCACTATAAAATATCAAAAATCCTAAGTCGCACATATTACTATTTCAGTTTTATGGGCAAAAACTTTTTTCACCCCTTTTACTCTAAAAAAAGTTTGCTGGGAGTGTATCTCATCCCCAGGGCCGAACCAGGAAGTGACAACTGCTGCGCTGGAATAGAATAAATACCACTATAAAATATCAAAAATGTTTAGCCGCACATATTACCATTTCAGTTTTATGGCCAAAAACTTTGTTCGCGCCTTTTTTACCACAAAAAGTTTGCTGGGTGTGTATCTCATGCCGTAGGCCGAACCAGGAAGTGACAACAGGTGCGCTGAAATGGTACATGTGTCCACTATAAAATATAAAAAATGCCTAACCGCACATATTACCATTTCAGTTTTATGGCCAAAAACTTTGTTCGCGCCTTTTTCACCACAAAAAGTTTGCTGGGTGTGTATCTCATCCCCTAGGCCGAACCAGGGAGTGACAATTGGTGCGCTGAAATATAGCATGTGTCCACTATAAAATATCAAAAATCCTTAGACGCAAATATTAGCATTTCAGTTTTATGGCCTGAAACTTTTTTCGCGCCTCTTTACTACAAAAAGTTTGCTAGGTGTGTATCTCATGCCCTAGGCCGAACCAGGATGTGACAACTGTTGCGCTAAAATGGTACATGTGTCCACTATAAAACATTAAAAATCCTTAGACGCACATATTACCTTTCAGTTTTATGGCCAGAAACTTTTTTCGCGCCTTTTTACTACAAAAAGTTTGCTAGGTGTGTATCTCATGCCCTAGGCCGAACCAGGATGTGACAACTGTTGCGCTAAAATGGTACATGTGTCCACTATAAAACATTAAAAATCCTTAGACGCACATATTACCTTTCAGTTTTATGGCCAGAAACTTTTTTCGCGCCTTTTTCACCACAAAAAGTTTGCTTGGTGTGTATCTCATCCCCTCGGCCGAACCAGGAAGTTTTAACTAGTGCGCTGAAATGGTACATGTGTCCACTATAAAATATAAAAAGTTCTCAGACGCACATATTACCATTTCAGTTTTATGGCCAAAAAGTTTGTTCGCGCCTTTTTCACCACAAAAAGTTTGCTGGGTGTGTATCTCATCCCCTAGGCCGAATCAGGAAGTTTCAACTAGTGCGCTGAAATGGTACATGTGTCCACTATAAAATATAAAATAATCTTAGACGCACATATTACCATTTCAGTTTTATGGCCAGAAACTTTTTTCGGGCCTTTTTCACTACAAAAAGTTTGCTTGGTGTGTATCTCATCCCCAGGGCCGAACCAGGAAGTGACAACTACTGCGCTGGAATAGAATAAATACCACTATAAAATATCAAAAATTTTTAGCCGCACATATTACCATTCCAGTTTTATGGCCAAAAACTTTGTTCGCGCTTTTTTTACCACAAAAAGTTTGCTGGGTGTGTATCTCATGCCCTAGGCCGAACCAGGAAGTGACAACAGGTGCGCTGAAATGGTACATGTGTCCACTATAAAATATAAAAAAATGCCTAACCGCACATATTACTATTTCAGTTTTATGGCCAAAAACTTTGTTCGCGCCTTTTTCACCACAAAAAGTTTAGTGGGTGTGTATCTCATCCCCTAGGCCGAACCAGGAAGTGACAACTGGTGCGCTGAAATGGTACATGTGTCCACTATAAAATAAAAAAAGTTCTTAGACGCACATATTACCATTTCAGTTTTATGGCCAGAAACTTTTTTCGCGCCTTTTTCACTACAAAAAGTTTGCTTGGTGGGTATCTCATCCTCTAGGCAGAACCAGGAAGTGACAACTGGTGCGCTAAAATGGTACATGTGTCCGCTATAAAATATAAAAAGTTCTTAGACGCACATATTACCATTTCAGTTTTATGGCCAAAAATTTTGTTCGCGCCTTTTTACTACAAAAAGTTTGCTGGGTGTGTATCTCATACCCTAGGCCGAACCAGGAAGTGCCAACTGGTGTGCTCTAATAGTACATGTGTCCACTATAAAATATCAAAAATTCTTAGCCGCACATGTTACCATTCCAGTTTTATGGCCAAAAACTTTGTTCATGCCTTTTCCACTACAAAAAGTTTGCTGGGTGTGTATCTCATGCCCTAGGCCGAACCAGGAAGTTACAACTGGTGCGCTGAAATGGTACAAAAGTCCACTATAAAATATAAAAGTTCTTAGACGCACATATTACCATTCCAGTTTTATGGCCAAAAACTTTTTTCGCGCCTTTTTACTACAAAAAGTTTGCTAGGTGTGTATCTCATCCCCAGGGCCGAACCAGGAAGTGACAACTGATGCGCTGAAATGGTACATGTGTCCACTATAAAATAAAAAAAGTTTTTAGACGCACATAGTACCATTTCAGTTTTATGGCCAAAAACTTTGTTCGCACCTTTTTCACCACAAAAAGTTTGCTGGGTGTCTATCTCATGCCCTAGGCCGAACAAGGAAGTGACAACTGTTGCGCTAAAATGGTACATGTGTCCACTATAAAACATTAAAAATCCTTAGACGCAAATATTACCATTTCAGTTTTATGGCCAGAAACTTTTTTCGCGCCTTTTTCACTACAAAAAGTTTGCTTGGTGGGTATCTCATCCTCTAGGCCGAACCAGGAAGTGACAACTGGTGCGCTAAAATGGTACATGTGTCCACTATAAAATATAAAAAATGCCTAACCGCACATATTACCATTTCAGTTTTATGGCCAAAAACTTTGTTCGCGCCTTTTTCACCACAAAAAGTTTGCTGGGTGTGTATCTCATCCCCTAGGCCGAACCAGGAAGTGACAACTGGTGCGCTGAAATATAGCATGTGTACACTATAAAACATTAAAAATCCTTAGACGCACATATTACCTTTCAGTTTTATGGCCAGAAACTTTTTTCGCGCCTTTTTCACTACAAAAAGTTTGCAGGTGTGTATATCATCCCCTAGGCCGAACCAGGAATTGACAACTGGTGCGCTAAAATGGTACATGTGTCCACTATAAAATATAAAAAGTTCTTAGACGCACATATTACCATTTCAGTTTTATGGCCAAAAACTTTGTTCGCGCCTTTTTCACCACAAAAAGTTTGCTGGGTGTGTATCTCATCCCCTAGGCCGAACCAGGATGTGACAACTGTTGCGCTAAAATGGTACATGTGTCCACTATAAAACATTAAAAATCCTTAGACGCACATATTACCTTTCAATTCAATGGCCAGAAACTTTTTTCGCGCCTTTTTCACTACAAAAAATTTGCTTGGTGTGTATGTCATCCCCTCGGCCGAACCAGGAAGTTCTAACTAGTGCGCTGAAATGGTACATGTGTCCACTATAAAATATAAAAAGTTCTTAGACGCACATATTACCATTTCAGTTTTATGGCCAAAAACTTTGTTCGCGCCTTTTTCACCACAAAAAGTTTGCTGGGTGTGTATCTGATCCCCTAGGCCGAATCAGGAAGTTTCAACTAGTGCGCCGAAATGGTACATGGGTCCACTATAAAATATAAAATGTTCTTAGACGCAGATATTACCATTTCAGTTTTATGGCCAGAAACTTTTTTCGCGCCTTTTTCACTACAAAAAGTTTGCTGGGTATGTATCTCGTCCCCTTGTGCGTTCCAGGCAGTGCCAACTGGTGTGCTCTAATGGTACATGTATCCACTATAAAATATCAAAAATCCTAAATCGCACATATTACTATTTCAGTTTTATGGGCAAAAACTTTTTTCATCCCTTTTACTCTAAAAAAAGTTTGCTGGGAGTGTATCTCATTCCCAGGGCCGAACCAGGAAGTGACAACTGCTGCGCTGGAATAGAATAAATACCACTATAAAATATCAAAAATGTTTAGCCGCACATATTACCATTTCAGTTTTATGGCCAAAAACTTTGTTCGCGCCTTTTTTACCACAAAAAGTTTGCTGGGTGTGTATCTCATGCCGTAGGCCGAACCAGGAAGTGACAACAGGTGCGCTGAAATGGTACATGTGTCCACTATAAAATATAAAAAATGCCTAACCGCACATATTACCATTTCAGTTTTATGGCCAAAAACTTTGTTCGCGCCTTTTTCACCACAAAAAGTTTGCTGGGTGTGTATCTCATCCCCTAGGCCGAACCAGGAAGTGACAATTGGTGCGCTGAAATATAGCATGTGTCCACTATAAAATATCAAAAATCCTTAGACGCAAATATTAGCATTTCAGTTTTATGGCCTGAAACTTTTTTCGCGCCTCTTTACTACAAAAAGTTTGCTAGGTGTGTATCTCATGCCCTAGGCCGAACCAGGATGTGACAACTGTTGCGCTAAAATGGTACATGTGTCCACTATAAAACATTAAAAATCCTTAGACGCACATATTACCTTTCAGTTTTATGGCCAGAAACTTTTTTCGCGCCTTTTTACTACAAAAAGTTTGCTAGGTGTGTGTATCTCATGCCCTAGGCCGAACCAGGATGTGACAACTGTTGCGCTAAAATGGTACATGTGTCCACTATAAAACATTAAAAATCCTTAGACGCACATATTACCTTTCAGTTTTATGGCCAGAAACTTTTTTCGCGCCTTTTTCACCACAAAAAGTTTGCTTGGTGTGTATCTCATCCCCTCGGCCGAACCAGGAAGTTTTAACTAGTGCGCTGAAATGGTACATGTGTCCACTATAAAATATAAAAAGTTCTCAGACGCACATATTACCATTTCAGTTTTATGGCCAAAAAGTTTGTTCGCGCCTTTTTCACCACAAAAAGTTTGCTGGGTGTGTATCTCATCCCCTAGGCCGAATAAGGAAGTTTCAACTAGTGCGCTGAAATGGTACATGTGTCCACTATAAAATATAAAATAATCTTAGACGCACATATTACCATTTCAGTTTTATGGCCAGAAACTTTTTTCGCGCCTTTTTCACTACAAAAAGCTTGCTGGGTATGTATCTCGTCCCCTGGGGCGAACCAGGCAGTGCCAACTGGTGTGCTCTAACGGAACATGTATCCACTATAAAATATCAAAAATCCTAAGTCGCACATATTACTATTTCAGTTTTATGGGCAAAAACTTTTTTCACCCCTTTTACTCTAAAAAAAGTTTGCTGGGTGTGTATCTCATCCCCAGGGCCGAACCAGGAAGTGACAACTGCTGCGCTGGAATAGAATAAATACCACTATAAAATACCAAAAATTTTTAGCCGCACATATTACCATTTCAGTTTTATGGCCAAAAACTTTGTTCGCGCCTTTTTTACCACAAAAATTTTGCTGGGTGTGTATCTCATGCCCTAGGCCGAACCAGGAAGTGACAACAGGTGCGCTGAAATGGTACATGTGTCCACTATAAAATATAAAAAATGCCTAACCGCACATATTACTATTTCAGTTTTATTGCCAGAAACTTTTTTCGCGCCTTTTTCACTACAAAAAGTTTGCTGGGTGTGTATTTCATCCCCTAGGCCGAACCAGGAAGTGACAACTGGTGCGCTGAAATATAGCATGTGCCCACTATAAAATATCAAAAATCCTTAGATGCAAATATTAGCATTTCAGTTTTATGGCCTGAAACTTTTTTCGCGCCTTTTTACTACAAAAAGTTTGCTAGGTGTGTATCTCATGCCCTAGGCCGAACCAGGATGTGACAACTGTTGCGCTAAAATGGTACATGTGTCCACTATAAAACATTAAAAATCCTTAGACGCACATATTACCTTTCAGTTTTATGGCCAGAAACTTTTTTCGCGCCTTTTTACTACAAAAAGTTTGCTAGGTGTGTATCTCATGCCCTAGGCCGAACCAGGATGTGACAACTGTTGCACTAAAATGGTACATGTGTCCACTATAAAACATTAAAAATCCTTAGACGCACATATTACCTTTCAGTTTTATGGCCAGACACTTTTTTCGCGCCTTTTTCACTACAAAAAGTTTGCTTGGTGTGTATCTCATCCCCTCGGCCGAACGAGGAAGTTTCAACTAGTGCGCTGAAATAGTACATGTGTCCACTATAAAATATAAAAAGTTCTTAGACGCACATATTACCATTTCAGTTTTATGGCCAGAAACTTTTTTCACGCCTTTTTCACTACAAAAAGCTTGCTGGGTATGTATCTCGTCCCCTGGGGCGAACCAGGTAGTGCCAACTGGTGTGCTCTAATGGTACATGTATCCACTATAACATATCAAAAATCCTAAGTCGCACATATTACTATTTCGGTTTTGTGGGCAAAAACTTTTTTCACCCCTTTTACTCTAAAAAAAGTTTGCTGGGTGTGTATCTCATCCCCAGGGCCGAACCAGGAAGTGACAACTGCTGCGCTGAAATAGAACCTGTGTCCACTATAAAATATCAAAAATTTTTTGCCGCACATATTACCATTTCAGTTTTATGGCCAAAAACTTTTTTCGCGCCTTTTTCACTACAAAAAGTTTGCTTGGTGTGTATCTCATCCCCTAGGCCGAACCAGGAAGTGACAACTGGTGCGCTGAAATGGTACATGTGTCCACTATAAAATAAAAAAAGTTCTTAGACGCACATATTACCATTTCAGTTTTATGGCCAAAAACTTTGTTCGCACCTTTTTCACCACAAAAAGTTTGCTGGGTGTCTATCTCATGCCCTAGGCCGAACAAGGAAGTGACAACTGGTGCGCTGAAATATAGCATGTGTTCACTATAAAATATCAAAAATCCTTAGACGCAAATATTAGCATTTAAGTTTTATGGCCTGAAACTTTTTTCGCGCCTTTTTACTACAAAAAGTTTGCTAGGTGTGTATCTCATGCCCTAGGCCCAACCAGGAAGTGACAACTGGTGCGCTGAAATATAGCATGTGTCCACTATAAAATATCAAAAATCCTTAGGCGCACATATTACCATTTAAGTCTTATGGCCAAAAACTTTTTTCACGCTTTTTTCACTACAAAAAGTTTGCTAGGTGTGTATTTCGTACCCTGGGCTGAACCAGGAAGTGGTAACTGGTGCGCTGGAGTGGTACGCGTGTTCACTATAAAATATTAAAAGTTCTTAGACGCACGTATTCCCATTTCAGTTTTATGGCCAGAAACTTTTTTCGCGCATTTTTCACTACAAAAAGTTTGCTGGGTGTGTATTTCGTCCCCAGGGACAAACCAGGAAATGACAACGGGTGCGCTAAAATGGTACATGTGTTCACTATAAAATATACAAAATTCTTAGGCGCACATAGTACCATTTAAGTCTTATGGCCAAAAACTTTTTTTGCGCCTTTTTCACTACAAAAAGTTTGCTGGGTGTTTGTCTCGTCCCCAGGGACAAACCAGGAAATGGCAACGGGTGCGCTAAAATGGTACATGTGTCCACTATAAAATATTAAAAATTCTTAGACGCACATATTACCATTTCAGTTTTATGGCCAAAAACTTTTTTCGCGCTTTTTTCACTACAAAAAGATTGCTGGGTGTGTATTTTGTTTCCAGGACCAAACCAGAAAGTGACAACTGGTGCGCTAAAATGGTACATGTGTGCACTATAAAATATAAAAAATTTTTAGACGCACATATTACCATTTAAGTCTTATGACCAAAAACTTTTTTCGCATCTTTTTCACTACAAAAAGTTTGCTAGGTGTGTATTTCGTCCCCTCGGCCGAACCAGGAAGTGACAAATCGTGCGCTGAAATGGTACATGTGTGCACTATAAAATATTAAAAATCCTTAGGCGCACATAGTACCATTTAAGTCTTATGGCCAAAAACTTTTTTTGCGCCTTTTTCACTACAAAAAGTTTGCTGGGTTTTTATCTCGTCCCCAGGGCCGAACCAGGAAATGGCAACTGGTACTTGGAATGGTACATGTGTTTACTATAAAATATTAAACATTTTTAGACGCACATATTACCATTTCAGTTTTATGGCCAGAAACTTTTTTCGTGCTTTTTTCACTACAAAAAGTTTCTGGGTGTGTATTTCGTCCCCAGGGCCGAACCAGGAAATGGCAACTGGTACTTGGAATGGTACATGTGTTTACTATAAAATATTAAACATTTTTAGACGCGGGTATTACCATTTCAGTTTTATGGCCAGAAACTTTTTTCGTGCTTTTTTCACTACAAAAAGTTTGCTGGGTGTGTATTTCGTCTCCTGGGCCAAACCAGGAAGTGACAAATGGTGCGGTGGAATGGTACATGTGTCCACTATAAAATATTAAAAATTCTTAGGCGCACTTGTTACCATTTAGGTCTTATGGCCAAAAACTTTTTTCGCGCCTTTTTCACTACAAAAAGTTTGCTGGGTTTTTATCTCGTCCCCAGGGCCGAACCAGGAAATGGCAACTGGTACTTGGAATGGTACATGTGTTTACTATAAAATATTAAACATTTTTAGACGCGGGTATTACCATTTCAGTTTTATGGCCAAAAACTTTTTTCGTGCTTTTTTCACTACAAAAAGTTTGCTGGGTGTGTATTTCGTCCCCTGGGCCGAACCAGGAAGTGACAAATGGTGCGGTGGAATGGTATATGTGTCCACTATAAAATATTAAAAATCCTTAGACGCACATGTTACCATTTAAGTCTTATGGCCAAAAACTTTTTTCGCGCCTTTTTCACTACAAAAAGTTTGCTGGGTGTTTATCTCGTCCCCAGGGCCGAACCAGGAAGTGGCAACTGATGTGCGGGAATGTCAAGGTTTGAACAAATTTTAGAAACATTAGATCCAAAAGTTATTGCAGACAACATGACAATCAACGAAGGATATCGAGAACTTGAAGCCATAACAATAACAATAATTGTACTATAAATATACTAGAAAATAGACTAGCTAAATGTAACATAATTCAGGAAAATAATGCACCACTCACAATACTTGAGAGCGGTTACATACTCACCGACAACGAACATATTTGGAATGGTCAAACAATTAAAGGTCCTAAATTAATCCAATTTAATATATCTACAAACATAGATGGAAAAATTTACTTCAACCATCAGAAAGAAATAAAAGAAGCCATACATCAAAAACACGATGAACAGATGGATATTCTTCACATCTTATCATCTGATTCCATCCACAAATTCTCAAATATACAAGAAATGTCAAAATATCTAATCCCAATAGAACAACATCCCATTCAACATACTATTTATTTCATGTTTATACATTCTAGCAAAATTACTTGATTACTACAAAGCTATAAAACAATCAAAAAGAAGAAAATTTGCTGAACACATTTACGCAACAGAATTAGAAAGATTAAGAACAGAAACAAATACAGTGTAAAAAGTGAGGACACTTTATTTTAAAAAGGAGGGAAGTTAATACTGATATAAGTATAGGTTGTATATCTGTGCATACAGATCATTAAAAACAAAATTAAATATAGTTTATAAGATCATTAAATTTAAATTAAGTAAGCACAGACAATTATATTAAATAGACAAACATATCTTTAAAAACATTATCTAAAAACTCTACCACATAAATTATCACAACCATAAAACAATTATCATACTAAACAAACACATGTTAGTTTAGTTCCTGCACAAACAAGCACAAAAGAAAGTAGTTCATATAAATAGCCTGTAAGAAAATATTATAGTTAGTCTTAAAAATATTGAATAAAGAACAGCAATCGTTTGCTGCAAAGATATTTTTTTACTCCTTCTTGAAGAAAGAAGTTTAACTCGTGGAATAATAGTAACACTCAGCGTGCTTTAACGTCAACAAAGTTCATCAACAGTGTGTGGCGAAACTGTGTTAACTATTCCCTCTCTTAAGTTAAGGTCGTCCTCGGTCTTCTTTAGGACAGATTGTATTGCGGATTTGAACTCAATCTGACTTTGCCTTTTCTATGTTATTAGTTTAAATTTTGCTTTAAGTATTTTTATTTCTTTTTCAGATAATATAAATGAATTTAAAATTCCAACTTTAGACCAATTTATGGCATGTTCAATATTTATCAATTCTTTCAATATTTTTAATTTTTCTTTAACACTTATAGATATAGCATTCTGCATTATTTCACTATCTTTTACATTCTTTAAAATAAAATTAGCTCCTTCAGTTCGATGTTAATAGCTTCAAATACATTGATATTAATTGTTACTTGTTTATTATTATTATTTGGCAATTCATTTAAATTTCTATTTATTATCATAAGATCTTGGTCATCCGGGCCGCCGGCGATCTTTCTCCAGATCGTTCCTAGAAAACCTATTGATCTTTTATTTTTTCCTTGTAATTTTAACTTATCTAAGGCTATTTGGGTTTGGGATACTTCATAATGTAAGAAAGGAAGGCTCGGATTACTTGGACTTAATTTATGGGCAATTGTTCGTTGGAGTTCCTACAATGTCAGTTGATATTCAGAAATAACAGTTTTAATAATGTCTGGTTTTTAATGTCTTTATATAGCTTTCAATTTTTATTATGGTGTTTTAGATTTGATTCTTGTTTTTTTTTTTGGAACTTCTTAATATTGCTTATTCTGAATTCTTCTAACTTTGAGGGGTCTGTGGTTATTCTAATACAAAAAAAAAAAATGCCTCCACGGGATTATTTGTAGAGTGAACCGAATTGTTATATTTATGGAGTGATTGATATAATAAATCTGAAAATGACTCATGAGTTTTTTCTGCTTTTGTACAACACATAATTTCATTAAGCGTAGAGTGGAAAGTGAAGCTTTCTATATTTCTATAGCATACTGATCTTCTAGCATAAATCTTATTGAAGTGGCTGCTAAGGATTTTTCATTATCTACATCTATTTGTTTGGGGTAACCAAGAGAAATTATTATTTCTCGAAGGGGTTCTTTTATGTCTACCACGGGATTTAACTACTTTTGCCTGTGCATATTTAGAAAATTTATTGTTGAAAACAACGTTTTCTTTATTATATATTAATTATTATTATTAGTATGGTAAAAATTTACTATGACAGTAAGTAAGTAATAATGAAGTTCATAAATGTCATTTTTTATTTTTCCTTTTTATTTCTTTTTTTTTGCTTTTCCGGGCTTCTAATTTTTGGCTTCAACTTTGGTGGTGGTTTTTACGGAAGCATACATTTTTGTAAAATAAATTAATAAATATTTTTTCCACATTTTAGTTATAAATATCTTGCGTTTTCATCTGGGAGTCTGTGAAATATTTGAGTAATATAATTACAAAATTTATCTATACCTGTAAGGATTATTTACAATTAGTATTGGTGCTGCCTTCATTATTATTTGGATGTCTTTTGTATTTTTGTTCTTTGCAAATACTACAAGGTTTCACTTTGTTATTGATTTTAGCTTGCATACTAGGGAAATATTTTTTTTTTAAATCTGGATTTTGTTTTCTTTGCTATTTCTATGTGCTCTTTTGTGTTCTTTTAAGATTTCGGTTTCCTGGGCAATTTCATCTGTTAAATCCTTTACAATTTTTCTTGCAAATCTTTTTTTTGTAATTTCTAAAATGAGTGGGGTATAGTGTCTGCAATATTCCTAGAATTAATGGATTAAGATATCTTTTAAGTATAGCTATGAGCTGTAAACGCTTTGTGTAATACTATGACGATGATATGTGGGAAATATAATTTCAAATTTATATTTCAAAATGTAGAAAGATTTGATTCTTAAAAACGTTGATCGGAGCATCAGCAAATGGAAAGATATCTTCTTGTGACTTTTCGCCACTGTGCTGTGTAGAGGTTAATGCGTTTATTCCGGTTGGCCTTGAAATTGCGTCGGCAACCGCGTTTGTTTTTCCTGGCTTGTATTTTAATTCATAATTAAATTCTTCAAGAAATGCTTTCCATTTTCTTAATTTGCTTTTGCTGTTTTTATTATTTAAGGCATATGTAAGTGGTTGATGGTCAGTTAAAATTTTAACTTTAGCTGAACCATATAAATAATTTCTTAAATTTTCTAATGCCCCAACAATCGCTAGTATTTCACGTTCATTTGTGGCATAGTTTTCCTCTTGCTTTCTGAGAGTTCGAGATATAAATGCTATTGGTCGGCCTTCCTGCAATAGAATAGCCTCGATTGCATAATTGGATGCATCTGTATTAAGTTCGAATACCTTTTCAAAATTTGGATAAGATAAAACAACGTCTCTGGTAACCAAAGAACTTTTTAGTTTATTAAATGTTTCTAATGCATTATCATCTAAAGAAATTAGTATTTTATTTAACTTTTTTTTTGGCACGTGGCCATTCTCCCCCTTAAAAGGGCTTACAAAGGCTTTGTAGTCATTGCATAGTCCTTGTCAAATCTGT
This sequence comes from Epicampocera succincta, assembly GCA_932526305.1. Lineage (NCBI taxonomy): Eukaryota > Metazoa > Arthropoda > Insecta > Diptera > Tachinidae > Epicampocera > Epicampocera succincta. The sequence goes on from OW052037.1 coordinate 24,275,780, forward strand.
GATAATAGCTTGATAGACCTAAAAAGATCTAAGATCCTTCACTGTCTTTCGCTGTGGAAAATTCTTTACCGCCTCTAATTTCTTTGGGTTAGTTCTTATTCCATCCTTTGAAATAATAAATCCTAGAAACGCGACTTCATCTTTAAAAAATTCACTTTTATCTAACTGTAGCTTCATATTCGATTCCTCCAATGTAGCGAATACCATTTCCACGTTTTTTAAGTGTTATTCCTCATTTTCACCGAAGATTAATATATCGTCTATGTATGTAAAGCAAATTTTCCCAATGTGTTGACGAAGAATATCATCCAAAGTCCGTTGAAAAATTGCTATTCTATAGACCAAATGGAAGTCTAAGAAATTCGTATTTTCCCTTCTTGACGGAAAAATCCGTATTTTCTATGCCCCTACTCTTCAACGGAATTTTATAAAAAGCACTCTTCAAATCAATAACTGAAAACCATTTTTTATTGCCTAATTGTGTCAACATGTCATTTATTTCTGGGATTGGGTAACTATCAGCTATAGTTACTTGGTTTATCTTGCGATAATCTATAACCATCCTAAACTTTTTTTCTCCGGAAGCCTCCGATTTTTTCGGCACAATCCATACCGGTACATTATAAGGTGAAAGATCGTTTAATTGTTTCTCAACTCCTCCTTTTAGAGATGCTGGATAAGGATAACTTTTAGTATAAATGGGCTGTATGTATGTTGTTTACATCACAAGATATTTGCTGTTTAATTTTTATTTTTTATTTCCCTTTATAGTCATAAAATTCTGTTCTGTATAAATTACGACAGACAGTTGTTTAAGGCTGTCGTTACATATACTTAATTGCATAAAAAAAACTAATTGGAATCTCATTATTTCCGCAAAGGTTTGCTAAACATGATATGTAATTTTAACAGGTCCTCCTACTGAATTTGCACAGAATATTTCTTGATTTTTTCTGGGTCTTTTATTAGATTTGACTATACATAGTTTTTGTTAGATCCAGTATCTAGCAGAACTTTTATAATTTTACCATCGTCTAACCTACAACTAATATAGGGAAGCGATAATTGGCTTAACCTAAAAAATTAATATCAGTACAATACTCCGCAGGACTCTAAGTATCCTTTGGCTGACAATTGGGAAGGTTGTTAACATATTGTTCTAAGCTTTTTTCTTGATTTCTATCTTGTTCCTCCATGTTATCAAAATATTGCTCCTGCTCAGCTAAGCTTTTGATACGGATGCGTCTGAACCGATGTTTGCATGGGCCGCTTCCCTTAAAATTGATGCGTTGGTCTTTGTCTATTCATTTCATTTATATTTAGGTCTCGGCTGTGGCTTTGGCATATACGGTCGTGGAGGCACCGCCTCCACCTCTGATGTGATTGTTGAAAGTTCTGGGGTGTATAGTACGTTGAGAAATTGTGTTGAGCTAAATGAGGATAGAATGGTGTTCGTTTGTTCACTTCATTGTTACGCTTTGGTGGTAATGGGCGTTGTTGGGCACTGTTGAATTACCTTACGTTTGCATATTGTGGGTGTAATTTGTCCTGAAGTGTTGATTCTCCAACTTAATGCATAGATGCAATGCCTTAGGCAAATCCACTGGTTCTCTCATTGACGAAAGTCTTGGAAGATCTCCTTTTAAGCCTCGGATAAAAGTATCCATTGCTTTATGTCTGTAAATCAAAAGATTTAACGACTCTTGCCTCATATCCATGAAACTTATTTTATTCAAAATCAGGGACAAGTCGTTACACACCCTCTGCTAAAATTCTTGAATAGATGCTGTACCCTGAATCAAAGGTTAGCTGATATTCTAACATGCTGATATCTCTTTTATCTGCGTAATGGAGTGTGAGACACCGGGTTATACTTTCCCAGTTAATTGGAGTGTTACAATTTTATTCCTGGCAACTCTCAAGATTCCGAAATACTTCGCAGTTCCTCTCAAGTATTGGTAAATGCCTAATATTCTTCTAACTGATTTATTCCAGGAGCTGTATTCCCCTGCCTGTCCAGAAAATACTCGTAAGCACCTGAAAACATCTGGTACTCCATCTAATTCACCTAATTGAGCATTATGCTGTGGTTCAATTATTTGGTCCTGTTCATTAGGAATTGTGGGATGTCTTATACTTTTTACTATTTCTCTAGCCTGTTCTTGCATGGTTTGTGTAAAAATTATTTTTATTTCATTTTCCAGCGCAGACATGTTAAACGCTGTCTAATTCTGTGGTGTGTGCGCGTTAACGTGGGAGGCCTTATTAAATGGTTTGGATTTGAGATTTTTAGTTAAGAAAGTAAAATGGATATATGTATATATAAATATAAAAACTAAATACTTTTATTTTAAAAACTAATTTTAATTTTTTTTTAAATTCTTCTTTATGAAAAAAGATTCTTTCACTTTATTCTCTAAGAACTTCTTTCAAATGTTTTCCTAAGCTGTTTTTTTTTTAATTTTTATTCAGAATCACGAATTTTCACTTGCATAAAAAATTATAAAAAGGTTAATTTAAAGTTTCGATTTATCAATTATTATTTTAATTATCTTGAATACTTTTCTTTCAAATTTCTAATATTGACACTTAATTATTTTAATGAATTTAGAATTTTAGTTTTCAATTAATTATAAATCAACCATATCTCTTCGCTCCTTCAACTTATTTAGAATTGCAATTAATTATTTTTAATTTCCTTAATTGAATATTTTTATTTAACAAATTTCAAATACATTGTTTTGTTTCACTCCATTTGTTCTTTTAAAATTATTTACTTTATTATATTTTTTTTTTTATAATATACATAATTACTTTTACCTTAACAATTTTAAATTTATTATTATATTTTTCTTTTATTTCTCTTCATATGTTCTTTCAAAATTATTTACCTTAATACAAGGTGGCGCAAAAATAACCTTCCGATGTTTTTTGGCTGTAATTTAAAAAAAAAATGAAAAACTTTGATTCTTCTTGTGGATTATTTTTATTCGGTCTTTTAATTTTTTTTACATCAAGTCGAGAATATGATGTCATGTAAATGGCCGCCGCCACAGTTGATTGTCATTTGAGCCCTTTTTGTGGCATTTTTCATCACTTTGTCCAAAACTTCCGGCGATAGGTCCTCACATTCTTGACGGATATTGTCTTTAAGAGCTGCAAGAGTCTGAGGCTTGTTGACATAAACCCGCGACTTCAAAAACCCCCACAAAAAGAAGTCTGGAGCGGTCAAATCAGGCGATCTTGCTGGCCAGTGCAAATCGCCAAAACGGGAGATTAGGCGCCCGGGAAATGAATCCTTCAGCATATCGGTTGTGGCAAGTGCAGTATGTGCCGTTGCACCGTCCTGTTGGAACCACATGTTTTCCAATCCCAATTCATCAAGTTGCGGCAAAAAGAACTCGTTGATCATTGCTCCGTAGCACTAACCATTCACAGTAACTGTTTGGCCCGCAACGTCTTCGAAGAAAAAAGGTCCGATGACTCCTCCAGCGAAAACAGCACACAATACAGTGACTTTGAGCGGTTGTAATGGCTCTTCATGGGTTACACGCGGATTTTCAGTGCCCCAGAAGTGTAAATTTTGCTTATTTACATACCCGCATAAATGGAAATGGGCCTCATCACCCATGATTATTTTTGATGAAAAATCATCTTCCTCTTGGTGGTGATTAAGGATGGCTTGAGCGTATGTTAGACGTGATTGGCGGTCAGCAGCTAAGAGCTGATGCACCGTCTGGACTTTGTACGGAAACATCTTCAAATCTTGTACCAAAATTCGCTGTAAAGACCGTCGACTGACACCCATTTGCGTGGCACGTCGTCTGGTCGATGTCGACGGCGCTTCCATGACATCCTCAGCTACAGCAGCAATATTCTCTGCAGAACGGCTACTCCGGGTCTGCCACGCCTGGCAGCATCTCGTGTTGTGCCAGTCTGTTCGAGGCGAGCGGCTAAACGTCGCAGTGTTATTGGTCAAATAAATAGTCACCAATATTCCGCGTTCTGCAGCAGTGTAGCGTAACATTGTTTATTAACGTGTATTTCGCATGTGTTTACTACACAAATGTCAAAACAGAACTGACATTAGGGGCCAATCGCAAAATTTATAGCATTTTCTGATAGGAGGATTACTTTTGTGCCACCTCGTATATATATATACATATTTACTAAATGCAGAACTACTTATCTTAAATTTACAACTTACATTATTAAAAATATATATTCCATGTCACAGCCAGTTTGGAGTTGTTATTTTTGCCTTTGCCTTATGGCTACTGGGGTCCTTGCTTGGCTTCCTCGTGATGATGTCCCTAGGTTGAAGAACTCCAGGGAAAGTTGAAGACGGCACACAGTTTTTTTTGTATTCCACAATAAAGTTCACGGTTGTTATTTTTTTATGTTTTTTTTTTTTTGTAATTACTTGATTTCTGGTAATATGTCTTTTCTAAACTAAGTTTCCTAAACTTTTCACTTTTTGTTTTTTATTATTTTATTAAAAAAAAATTTTTGCACTTATTTTGTACTTTATTATTTTATAAAAAAAATATTTGTAAATATATTTTTTAATCTGTGGCTTTTTATCCTTTTTTGAACTATTTATCTAAGGCCCTTGAAGTTGCGCCACTTCAACTAATTATTATTTTTAAGGTATTTTAAAAAAATACTTCAGACCATTTGCCTGAAGTGTTCATCTTTCTTTCTTTAGAGTTTTATTAAAGCTAAACTTTACAATTTTTTTATTATAATTTAAACTAACTTAAAAGCCGTTCTCACGAAATTACCTGTTGTTCGTGGATATGATGTCAGCACTTTTTATGGGAACGGATTTAAAGGAAACATGAGTACTTTGTACACAAGTGCATATTTTTGTAATTAAATATATTTTTGTATGTACATATATTTGTACATATCTATTTGATTAATTCTTTAAAAATATTTGGTGTTAACTAGCTACTTACTTATTTTTTTGTTTGTAATTTTCATCCTCGTTTCGCTGTTGCTGGTTGGTGAGCTGTTGTTGTTAGTGTTATGCTATATGAGTGACTTCTAGATAAAAGCTATTTGGGGACTTTTTCCCCTACCCACAAATGATACTTCCAGGCTGCTGTCTTTTCGCTTGACTTTATCCAGTAGGTTGACTCAGATAATGTAGCGCAAGGAGAGTAATGATTGTACGATGAGGAGGTTTCTCACCGGCAGCACTATAGAGCAATTCGGCATTCCTTGAATTGTTGTCTATAGGCCACTGAAATGTTCGATGGTAAGTGATACTTATGGGCAATGAGAATTTACGTTCGTGGTACGCGAGCAAAATTAAACGGGGTGATCACTTTATCAATTCAACTTTAACAATGTTTTTCTTTATTTAAATTAGTTTTTCTTAAACCTAACACAATTATTCTTATATATAAGGATCATTGGTGTTGTTGTTATATTTGTTTCTCACTTCCAATGAACCAATGCAATTCAGCAATATTAATGTAACAACAACGTAAAATAAAATTGCGTTATTATTAAGAACAACAAATACAAGCATTAAGAAATTACATGTGAAACAAATCATTGCAAAGGGATTAACTGTTCATAAACAAAATAAAGATACGGTGGGCCTGCATGAACAAAATTATATCAAATTATAGAAGCAAAAAGCGAATAAACAAAAGCAAAAGCGTGAATAAATTTAAATACAATATTTGATTGAAATTAATTTGAAAATATATATAAATAAATTGTTACATTGACATTAATGTTATACGATGACCTAACAGTGATATTTATATAAAAGTTATGGCATTTGATGTAGTCACCAGTTACCGGGAGAGAAACACTTCACTTTTTTTTGTTTATTTTGAATAATTGTCTAATTTTTGTTTGTTTTATTATGGCACTGTCTAATATTATAAGGAGTTTTTCAATTTTTATTTGATTTTCTTTTGGCGATATTGAGTCTTGTTTCTTTCTAATTTGTTTTTTTTTTTTATTTTTATAACTTGTTTCTTTCGTTTTTATTTTTTTAAGATCAGAAAAGCCCAGTTAAAATCTGAGTCAAGTAATTATTTATTTCCACTTTTCTTCGCGCGGTCCATTTGCCAATCTCAGGAGTGAATTTGTGTGTCCATGTTCCATATCTGTCATTATTTCATAGTGTTTGCCACATCTCTATCGTGGTGTACTTATTGACTTCAAAGTCCCCGTGGGTCCTTTCTTTTCAAAGCCTGCATATCTATAGGCTTCATTCCAGCTATGAGCAGCACTGCAGATATAGTATGCTATGCTGACATGACACAAGGAGTTGATTTTTTTCTTCTCTGATAGTAGCGCTTTTACTCTGATTTCATTAACTAAACTTCGCTGCCGTATAAGAAGATGCTATTGCAAGTTTCCATAAGTAGTTTACATTTGCTTGGGAGTGGACGTCCAATGCCAGCAATTCGTCCTCAAACCGGATTCCACCGCCTATGTTACAGTACTGTTCGCTTATTACTATGATGTTAGCACCCTACTCTATGGTTATCTGCGGTAGAAGAGCATTCGTAGCTTTTGCTCGGTGCATCTTTGTTTGCATAATTTTTACTGCACCTTCCCATTAATTATTTTGCAGTTTTTGGCGCCTGGCAGATGATTTGCATTTCTTGCTCCTTCGTGAGAGCAAATACAACACTTCATTTATTAAGCTTAAATATTATTTGGATCGCTTCTTAGGAAAAATTTTATTATTTGGCTTGTGTGAAAGTTCAGTTTATTGAACTTGCACACAAAGCATAACTTTATTAAAATAAAATATTAATTTTACAATGAATTAAATTATGCATCGTTTTGCCTAGAGCATTGGCCATTGAGTTGGTGTTGGTTCGATTGCTGTTGGTGTTTGTATAACTCCTCCCTGCCCAGATTGTAGCGAAGGGGTCGAAGGGACAGTAGCTTTCTTCTAGGATTGCTTGTCTAGTTTTAGTTGCATACATCCTATTTAGAATGTAAATCGCTGTTCCTATAATAATTAACCATTTAAGTGATTCGATGCCGTTTTGCCAGTTAAGTCTGGATGATATTGAAAGGATTTCATTTTGCTGGTTGAAATTATATTCTGATAGCTTTTTAATGTCATTGTTTTAATCTCAGACGAGGCGTGAATTTCGGAGATTGGTGCCGGAGCAATATATATGTCTTCCCAAAACGTATTTGTATCATCACTATAGGTAATGTTATTTACGCATACTTCGCAGTTCTTGTAATGTATCACGCCTGTACCATTCAATGAATATTTTGTCGATATTGCAAGTCGTCTCTATTTGTGTTTTTGGTATATTATAGAATAAAATTAAGTTAGGTTCCGGCTGCCAAATGGATTGTGCTTCACCGATGTCATTTACAATGCATTTTGCATCCTGGTTTTTGAATAATTGGCCAATACAGCTAGAGTTCACGGCAATTTCTTTTATTTTTATTTTTGAACAAAAGAAAATATTTTCTATTTTTGAACATTTTTCCGAAGTATACATAATCTTAAATTCATTCAACATTATATAAGGTTCTGTAACAATAATTTTTGTTTTATTAATAGGTTAGGGGATAATATGATAAAATTGATAGGGATTAGGATCAAGATTCGGAATCTGAACATTAAAAATAATATTGGATTCATTGTAGTAAGCTTGAAGTCCAAGTAGTTCATATATGTTTTCTACAGATTTCGTTTTAATGGTTGAATTTTCTAAATGTCTTCTAATGTGTTCAATTTCTTCTGGGTGTAAAATTAGTTTAGGAATAATGTTAAGTTTTGCTAGTATAATGGCATCTGAAATGTCATTTATGTGGCTTGTAAGTATGTCAATGTTGTAGTTTATTTGATTGAGGTATTGAATTTCTCTAATTGTGGTTTCTGTGCTTTTTACAAGGTAGTTAGTTTGATTTGCGTTTCGGTTTATAAATAGTTCTATGGTTCCTTGTACCTCATTAATGTTGTTCGTTATATTTGAGAATCTAGCAACCATATTCATATTAAATTTATGATCTCTTTCCATAATATCTTTAATTATTTTATTATTAGATTGCAGTTCCCCAATTTGACGATTTATTTCTTGGGCGTCATTAGCGTCCATATTTCCCGTGATAAATTTTATTGCATGTCCCATTCCATCAATAAGGCCGCGTTTGCTGCGTTTAGTCATTAAACTAATTAGTTTTAGTTTCAATTCTTTGAGTTTTATTTTTGTTGTGTCCGTATAAATTTTTGTTGCACTATTTCTTTCGCAGGTTTTAACTGTGTTGTCGATCTTGTCAATGTTTTCCCTATCTTTTTCTAGGTTAACAATATGGATAAGATTACTATAGCTTGTGACATGTCTTGCTGGTCCGAGTTCAATTGGTAGAATACCCTTGTTGTTCGTTAGGTCTCGAATTTCAATATGTTGTGCCGTAATTAAAGCGGCCCTAAAATGAAAAAGTTTTTCGTTTCTTTTTAATACGGGATTTATGTATTTTCTGGTTGTTAGTAGTGGTAATTGTGTGTAGATTGTCCTCTTTTACTTTAAGTTTTGAAAATCTAGAGGTGATTTTATTTCGTCTACAATTTTTCCTATATATTTTTTCGTTGTTTTGTCTACACTCAGGATCTTCCCTAGATTGGTTTAATTTATTTGTGTGATTAAGAACGGAAGTTTCTAATTTTTGGATACAAGGTTTCTTGAAATTCATTATGTTTTCACAAGTAATCATGTTCATTGTTCATTGTTAAATTTTAGATTTTTATCAAATTTATATGTTCGGCCATGGAAGGTCTCAAAAGGGGTTAGTTTTGTGGCAGAATGTACTGAGTTATTATATGTTAAAACAACTTCTGTAATTAACTCCTGATGATCAGATTCTAATCTGCGGGTCTTTTTCCGGAATTAATCTATAAATTTCTGTAAACGTAGAATGAAGTCTTTCGACCATATTGTCTGCAAAATTCTTTGAAAATATTACTTGTAAATTCCGATCCTTGGTCACATATAAGCTTACTAGGAATTCCGTATGAGCTCAGGAAAGATTTAAGTGATTTGAGTACCGTTATACTATTCCTATTTTCAAGGACGTAAGCTGCTGCGAATTTTGAAAACTTATCTATAATTGTTAGATTTTGATGATTATTTATTGTGTATATATCGAAATACAGTATATATAATGGTTTCGAAGGCGTTTCTGGTATTTTGAATTTTATTTTAGCGGGTTGCCTATCGTACTTCCGAGCTTCACATCTGTCGCAATTATTAATAGTTTTAGTAATTAGTTCTTTCATATATGGAAAATAATATTTCCTTTTCAAGTGCTCATAACACTCGATAATTCCTCGGTGAATACTATTTTCATGGTATTCTTTTACCAAATTTTCCTGGTCATCATTTTGTCTAATGTCTTTTAGAAATTCTGTACACCTTAATAATTTGAAAAGTTTATTATGTGAGAAATATTTTGAATAGGTATCCTGTACAGTTTTAAAAATGTCGTCATCAGCATATATTACCGTTAGCCTGTTAGGTGGAAAATATTTTTTAAATATATCTATCATTACTTGCTCGCTAAAATGGGGTCGTCTGGCCCATCCATTCGCATTTGTCTGTTTCTGAAAATTGTTTCTATTGTCATTGGGCTTCCCAATGCAGTTTTCTCTAGGACTACTTGCAAATTAAATTCATTAAGTGGCCTTTCAGATATGAAGATGCCATCGTCAAAGTTCTCGTCGGAGGAATGGATTGTGGTACCCTGTGTACCTTGATTTGAAGCAGTGTCATTAATGTTGACATCCATATGATTTACGTCAATTTTTACACGACTGAGGGCATCGGCCTTTGTGTTCATTGCACCTTTTTTGTAATGGATCTCGTAGTCATACTTCTCCAGCTTCAACCTACATCTTATTAGTTTGGAGTTAGGGTCCTTTAGACTCATTATCCAAGTTAGTGGACGATGATCGGTAACGATTTTAAACTTTCGACCGTATAGATATGATATGGTCGGAAATATATAGTGGCCCATACTATTGCTAGCAGTTCCTTTTCAATTGTAGAATAGTTTATTTCGGATTCACACAATGTACGGCTAGCATAGCATATGGGTCTGTCACTGCCAATTGGGCCTTGTGATAATATGGCGCCTATGGAAAATCCGCTGGCATCTGTGGTGAGTACAAATGGCTTAGAGAAATCAGGGTATTGAAGAATTGGATCATTAGATAATATATTTTTACATGTTTCGAAAGCGTGTATATAATTCTGGTTGAAGTCTATTTTACTATTTTTCTTAAGGCACATTGTTAGAGGTTTGACGATTTTCGCGAAATCCTTTATGAACTTCCAGTAGTAGCCTACCAATCCCAAAAAGGATTTGATTTCTTTTGGTGTAGTTGGAATCGAAAAATTCTTTATTGCTTCTAATTTTGCAGGATTTGGTTTGATACCTTCCGTTGAGACGATGTGTCCCAAGAATACTATTTCTTTTCTTAAAAATTCTGACTTTTCCAATTGAATTTTGAAATTAACAATTTTCAATCTTTCAAAAACTTGTCTTAAATTGTTGATATGTTCATCTAGTGACGTAGAGAATATGATAATATCGTCGAGATAAACAAGACAGATTTTACCTACAAAATCCCTCAAGACATTGTCCATGACTCTCTGGAAGGTGGAAAGTGCATTTTTGAGCCCAAATGGCATCCTTATGTACTCAAAATGCCCACCTTCAACTGTACACGCGGTCTTTTGGATATCTTTCGGGTCCATTTCGATCTGGTGGAAACCGCTGGTGAGGTCCAGGGTCGAAAAATACATACATTTGCCCCACTTATCCAGAATATCTGAAATATTCGGTAAAGGGTATCTGTCTGAGACTGTTTTTTCTTTCAGTTTCCTATAGTCGATAACAAGCCCTCATTTTTGTTTTCCGCTGCCGTCTTGTTTTTTTGGGACTACCCAAACTGGAGAACTCCAAGGCGAGTATGATGGTTTAATTATGCCTTGTTCTAACATATCCGCTATTTGTTTCCTAACTTCTTCCTTATGAATATAAGGATAGCCATATGATTTAGTATAGATTGGGATTTCGTCTATTGTTTTTATGGTATGTTTAATTTGGTTTGTAAACGTAAGATTCTGATTATCTTTATAAAATACTGAGTTAAACTGTTGGCAAAGTTTAAGGAGAAGTTTCTTCTCTTCTGCATTTAAATGATCTATCCATAACGAAAGTTTCGTATTTTCCTCATTATAATCTGCTACATACTCCGGGTTAATACAATTGAGTTCTACATAGTTTGCGGAATTATAAGGTTCTGCTTTTAAAGGTTGTTTGAGATGTAATATTTGGTCGTGATTTGAACTGTTACTTCAATATTACTTTGCCAATTATTTGCGTTGTAAATGCCTTTAGAAATCTCAAGTTGGTTTGAGATATTTGTTTGTGTCACAAAGATTTCACCCTTTTCTACGTCAACAGGAAGTTGTAAAATGGTTTTAGAATTACTGGATATTAGATACTTATGCAACGTTATGGTAGGTTTCATTTGTAAAGGGATAGTGCTCTTTGGGGTAATCAGGATATTATTCTGCAAGTCGATATTTGCTTTAAGGTTTGTAACGCATGATGTTCCGAAAGTTTGAATTTATTTGAGGTTAGAAGTTTTGTTTGGTCTTACCTGTTCTATTGTATGGATATATGTTTGGAGCCTCATGATTTGCATAATTATCTAAAGTCTGATCAAAGTTGTGAAAATTAATTTAAAATTCATTCGGGGTTGAAAATTTTGCGTGGTCATACCTGTCCTGTTGTATGAATAAGGAGTATTTTGTCTAAAGTTTGATCGAGTCGTATTATTGTCGGTCGGCTCTGTCTTTAAGGGCATTATAGCGTTACTAATGCTATGATTATTGTTTCCAAAGTTATTGTTATTAAAATAGCGGTTTGGGTTATAATGGGGATTTTGGAAATGCCTTTGTCCTGAATGAAATTGTCCGTAATATGGTCTCTGAAATTTATTTTGTGGAATTTGGTAATCGCTTCTGTAAAATGGTTGTGTTTCACGGGGGTGAGGTTTCAGTAGGCGTGGTTTGTAAGGCCGTAGATCTTGTTTAACCGAAGTAATATTCTGCTCCTTTATGCAGTAAGAGAGTCCTATTGGAAGAGTTTCAGGACGCATGGCACTAATTGTTGCACCCAAAGGATCGTTAAGTCCGCTTAAGAATGCATTTAAGCACATTTCTGAAAATAACTCTTTTTTTGAGTTAATGACTTTTTGATCCTTTTCATTAATAAGAATATTGTTCAACAGTGCTGCTTGGATCTCTATTATTTCCGCATGAAACTGTTCGAGTGTTTGCTCAGTTTGGCGGATATTATGGAGGTCTCTGATCAATGTCGTTTCAGTCCTTTTTTCTGCAAAGGCTGATATTAAATTGCTTTTGATTTCAGCCCAATCTAATTGGGTTAAATACGTGTTCAACAGTTCGTTTGCTGTCCCTACTATTTTATTCCTGATTGCCCTAAGTAGAATTTGACCATAAGGTGTCTTTTCCGTGCCTTTTAAAAATAGCAGGATTTCTTCAACGTTAGTTATAAACTCGTATAGTAGACGAGGATTCCCGTCAAAACTAGGAAGATCTTTAATAACATCTGGAATTCTTAAGGAGTTAAAAATTTTCTGCATGTTCAGAGAGGTTCTGGATATATTTTGTTGTGCAATGTGGGTGGATTGAGTTTGTGTTGAATCTTGATGTGGCATTTTTATTGGTAAACTTTTTAAACTTGAATAATGTAATTTTTCTGGTATTGTTTCAGGCTTTTTGATTTCTTTTCTGGGTTTGTAAAGTTGATAAAGCTGCAGTTTTTGCTTTTCTCTTAAACATTTCTTAGAGCTTACCATAAAAACAGGAGTGGGCTTGTCATCCACATTGAGAAATATATTGGTCTTCTTGAAAGGCTGAGTAGGTTCCAGCTGTAAATGGATTGAAATCCAACGGTTTCGGCTTGGCTGACTTCAATTTCAGTGTCCTATGCTGGGTTTGATGACTTAAATAGGGATATTCTTTCCCTGTTGTTTCTTATGTTGACGGTGATATTCTTCCACCGTTTTTAATATTTTTGTTTTTCTGTTTTTTTTTTAATTTTTTTATTTTATTTTGTATTAATTTGTCTTTGTTATTTAAAAAAATTTTTTTATAAGGATATTGTTCTTTTATTTATTTTATCTTTCTTTTCTTCCTTTCTTTTATTATTATTTATTTTATCTTTCCTTTTTTTCTATTTTCAAAGAGGATATTCTTTCCCCTTGTTTATTTTTCACAGAGGATATTCTTCTCCTTTTTCCCGTTTCCTATTATTCACAGAGGATATTCTTTCCCCTTTCCTAAAAACTATTTTTTATTTATCTAAAAATTGTTCACTATTCTTTATTTACGAGGATATTCTGTCCCCTTTTTCACTGTTTTTAGTTTATTGTCACTGTACCGATTCCGCAACTGCCCTATACGACTGCGCCAAATATGTTATCTTTCGATTTAGTTTAATAAAAAAACAACATTTTTCTTTGATTACCAATTTATTTCTGATTTTTTAATTTTGATTTACAATATTTTTATAATACTTAATTGCTAAGTAAGCTTAAATATTCTTTAGATTGATTCTTAGTTTACAATATTTTAATAATTGTTAATTAAGCTTAAATATTATTTGGATCACTTCTTAGGAAAAATTTTATTATTTGGCTTGTTTGGAAGTTCAGTTTATTGTATTTGCATACAAAGCATAAGTTTATTAAAATAAAATATTAATTTTACAATGAACTAAATTATGCATCGTTTTGTTTAGTGCATTGGCCATTGAGTTGGTGTTGGTGTGTATATAACTCGCGCCACTTCGTCATAGGGATCCTAACTCTTGCAGTTCTGAAGATTTTCTGATCTAAATTCTCTAGTAGATATACGAAAACCGTTCTCTGCTGATGGGTGTTCAGCATAGCTGTTTGGTCCAGTGGTTAAGCTATCCCTGCATCTGACTGCACCGTAGGCTTTCTTCTACTTTCGGTTTTGGGGTTTGGATTATGGTTCAGTCAGCTTTGTTGCGTGTTAGCAGTCCCTAAGTGTCTATTCCCGATTAGGGCACCCACTGTGTTCTTCGACTTCTTCCCAGGATTACATTCTATTGAGCTAGCAGCGTTGCACTTGTTATGAATCATTTACATAGGCAACGTTGCTTTTCCGCCCCATTTACCATCCTATTGGTCTCTTCTGTAAATGCCGTCTGAAATTTTCTCTTTCAGTTTGCGAGAACGCCAAGCCAGTGCATTTCGAACAGTCAGATAGATATTTCGCTGCCTAGCCATTGCAGCTCTCATTTCGCATTTTTCTTTGCTCCACAGTTTTGGGGGTTTCAAATTGTAACATATTTCATGTGATTCTCCCATCTTGAAGTCGTTGTCTCCACCCGTTTATGTAGTCACCTTTGTAGTTTCAACGCAATATTACTGGCTCATGTGCGAAAATTTCAACTATAATAATAATTATAATTATAACAGTAATAATGACATAATTTGTTTGCAGTAAGGGGGAAAAATGCTTCAAGCATCCACAGAGGTCGTCATAAGCTATGATATGCCGGACTCCGTAAACAACCTAATTTTCCGCTACGAAAGTTACCCACCACGAAACTGATATACATTATGGGGTGGTTCTCGGGGTAACCATAGGGCTCTAACTCATTTGCTCTCGTCCTGGCCCCGCAGTGTCCCACTAAGCTGGTGTCCAATAGGGTTTATGGCATCCTCCAGATCTCATTACTTTCTGAGCAAGGCCCGTTTGTAGTATTTTGTTATCGCTATCCATTTACACTTGATCTGACACATTTCGTTCGTAATAGTGTCTGAAGTGCGTATCCTTTCCCTTTCCCCTGCCCATCGTTTGCATGTGAAAAGTGTATGCTCGGCATCATCCACTACCTGCTTCTCTTCATACAAATAGTAGGGTGCAACGCTTTTTCCAATTCACTGGAAGTGTTTTCTGAAATATCGGCGAGGTATTGCCATTTCTTGTCTTCTCATTTGTCCAATTATCTATATTGGGAACAAGTCTCAATGTCCATAACCCTTATGTTGGCGCACTCGTTCGCAATTGCCATTTGCCTATTGTATTCGTCTTTAGCTCTTCCATAGTGAGAGGTTCATCGTTATTTCTCTTTTATTAATTAACTCTCTCTTGCTGTTGTTTCATCACCAATTCTCATCCGAATCTGCAATGGTATTCGTCGCTTTGCAAGTAGCAAACGCTCTGTCTTCTGTACCGCTATTTCAAGTCCATGTACATTCAGGCAATTTCTGGTTCTGGTCATCACCTGTCTCAGCCGTCGTTCTACTTTCTTCGTATTTCTTGTCATGATGTCAGTCGCAACATTATCGGCATAGTCAACCAAAAATGTGTCAGTTGGCATTTCAGTACGAAATATGCCATCATTCGCCACATTCAGATCAGGGCGTCCAAAGTTGCCAACAATACGATAGCCCTGCTGTAATGTGGTTTGTTTTTACCACATCAATAACATTAATAACTTCCCTCAGTTCTCCTATTGAAGACCTTTCGAGCGAAAAACCATGTTGCCGTCCTGAAGGTCCTTCGCTGGACTTGAATGCCCCATGTAGGCGGAGTTTTATCGTTTTCTCTAGAAGCTTTTCCACTGTGTCCAGCAGACGTAATGGTCTCAAAAAATATGGTGATGTCCTATACCTTTGTTCTTGCTTATTAACATTAACTGCTGTTTTTTACATATTTTTGGAAAAATATCCTCCTTCACACAGCTGTTGTACATTCTAAGAAGTATCAGACATTTTCGTGAGCATCTTAGCTGGTATTCTATCCGGACCAGGAACTTTATTATTTTTAAGGCCTATCATCTTTGTTGAGTTGCCAACGTTGAAATAAGTTGAACACCAAAGGTTTCCTTTGGAGTTCAGATTTTTGTTTGTTTAGAATTGGTTTAGCCCAGGTAGAAACACCTTGTGCTGATACAAAATATAATTGAACCTTAGTAGAATCTCTAAGACCCGTGAAGCAATGAAAAGAGTTAATCTTTGATTGCCTGATGTCTTTATTTTTGTCAGTCTTTTATACAATTGAATTGCTTACGTCTAACTTAAAATTAATAATAATAATATTCAAAGATCCAATTTCAGTAGTTATAAAAAATGCCTTTAATTGCATTATTGCAGTATTGCATAAAATATTCTAAAGGTAAATGACATTTAGTTTTATTATTGTAACATTAAACGATTATGTAAATGAAATATTTGTTATTATAACATTAAATTGTTTTAAAGGCAATAACTGCGATAAACAAGTTCAAGGCTAAATGACTAAATATTGTCGTATATGCATTTTTGTAGTTTTTAGTAAATACGTGAAATCATTTTGCTTGTTTTTTTTGACTTCTTTTAATTTTTAAGTTTTTGTTTTTTATTATGGTTAACAATCTTCAACCCAATATCCATAACTTAGTTTCCTTATATACTGTTCACAAATAATTGATTTATCCACCTTCATTTCCAAACTAATCTGTGATAGTTAAGCACCTGCTATTTTTGCTCTATGCATGTTAAGTTGTAGGATTTTCATCGCTCCTCTGATTTACTAGTTTCACAATTCCTAGATCGTGGTCCAATCTCTCTTTACATGCCTGTAAAGATAGACAACACTTTCTTGGGTTTTTGCAGTTTTTCGTTACGTGTCCCTTTTCACCACATCGGATACAAATTTCATCTCCTTTTCTGTTCCGTCCTTTGCAGTCCCATTACATATACCGCGTTTCGAAGCATCCTATTTTTGTTTTTTTGTTTTTTCGCTATTCTAACTTCTAAAGGATTTATTGTCGTGCGCTTCGCGCGAGAGTTGTTTGGAAGGTCTGAAGTGTTAGCCGTAGTCTTGAACTTTTGCGCTACAATTACCATCTCTTGCCCCTCATTTCTTGCGCCCATCCATCCTGCGCTACCGTCGGTGGGCCCTGCGCATCCGGTACATTAGCGGAACGTTGTCTGTCAGACGCAGTCAAATCGACTATAGTGGTGATAGGCGTTCCAAGATTCTATTCTTTTTTTTCCTTCTTACTTAATGGCGTTGTTAGTGAACGCATCTTGTTTCTGCTGGGTCCAAATGAAGTCAAAACACTTTCCTGAATCCTTTCAATGTCATTATTATTATTAGTTTTACTCTCATTTTCAGTATTCGTGCTTTCTGGGTAACCGCTTGGAGCCGTTGTGTCCGTTTGCTATTTATGCAGTTATCCTTGCAGTTACCCTTACAGAGAAGCCGAGGTCTTCGCGAGGCTTGATGAAAACCTTTACGGGAGCTCGTGTTCAGAGCCGGGTGAAAACTTATTATGAGTCATCTCAACTAAACCTGCACAGCCAAAACTAATTTCTACGAATATTAAGCGTTCTTCAAGGTTTTACTGGAACAGAGTATTAGCTCGCAAGCCATTTCATTTTTGTCAAATTCAAGAAATGTATTTAGTTTGTTTTGCCAGATGATATATAAAGGGTGGTTAAATTGTATGGGCCGATGTTGAATGTGAACCACACCTAAACGCCAAGTTTTTTTCCGAATTTTATTTGACATTTCTCTATTTCAGACTTACTCAATTTGAACCATGGAGAGATACACAATCCAACAACGTGTTAAAGTTATCCAGACTTATTATGAAAATGGGAGTTCAAATCAAAATGCATATCGTGCACTTCGTAATTTTTTTGGTCAATTTCATCGTCCAAATGTGCGTACAATCGCAAAAATCATGGAAAAATTCGAGCAAACCGGGTCTGCAGAAGATGTGAGAACACCAGTGCATGCTCGTACAGCTCGTACTGCAGAAAATATTGCTGCTGTTCGCGATAGTGTGGCTGAAGAGCCGTCCACCTCAACTCGTCGTCGTTCCCAACAATTGCACCTCTCACGCTCGTCGTTGATGAACATTATGCATAAAGACTTGCATTTACACGCTTACAAGGTGCAATTGGCTCAAGAACTAAAGCCTCTTGACCATTCCAAACGTCGTGAATGGGCAGAATGGTGGCAAGAAATGGCAACAGTGGATGATCAATTTTCGAAGAAAATCATCTTCAGTGATGAGGCACATTTTCACCTCAGTGGATTCGTCAATAAACAGAATTGCCGTATTTGGGCGAATGAGAATCCAAGAGTGATTGTCGAAAAACCAATGCACCCACAAAGAGTGACTGTTTGGTGCGGTTTATGGGCTGGCGGCATCATCGGGCCGTATTTTTTCCAAAATGAGGCCGGTCAGGCAGTTACTGTGAATGGTGTTCGCTATCGTGAGATGATAACGAACTTTTTATGGCCCGAATTGGAAGATATGGATGTGGACGATATGTGGTTTCAGCAGGACGGTGCCACTTGCCACACAGCTAACGAAACAATGGCTCTTTTGCGCAACAAATTCAATGGCCGTGTTATCTCACGTAACGGCGATGTCAATTGGCCGCCAAGATCATGTGATTTGACATCGTTAGACTTTTTTCTTTGGGGTTATTTGAAATAAAAGGTGTACGTCGATAAGCCAGCAACAATTCAAGACCTAAAGGATCAGATAATTCGGCACATTAACGGCATAGAACCTCCATTATGCCTCAGCGTCATCGAAAATTTGGACCATCGGATGGAGGTGTGCCGCCGAGGTCGCGGCGCCCATTTGGCCGATATTTTGTTCCATACATAATTGAGTAATACCAATACATCATAATAAAATAAAATTACAATAATTTCCTAAATAGTTTGTGTTTTATTCAAAATCAACATCGGCCCTTGAAATTTAACCACCCTTTAAATATACCGAAAAGTCCTTTAACAACTCTGACACTGCTCCTGCCGAAATTTTAGAAATAGTACCTGCGGTTTTATCCATACGAATAAGAATTGAAGGTTTCGAACGTATGTTTCGTATGTGCTTGACCGCTATGACAGAACTTGTAAACATGGCGTTTGATAATTATTTGAGGGAAAATAGGAATGTTATATCAGTCAGCAGAACGGCATTGTGGAAAGACTTAACTACATCTTTATTGTGATGGGAAGATGTATGCCAGTCGGGACAAATCTTGATGATTATTTGTGGACGGGAGCCGTGTGCACTGCAGCATACTTGTCAAATAGAGCTCCAACTGAAACACTACACAACTTTTCTGATACTTCTAAGGCTCACCGATTGCATGATCAGGAAATACAACCATTCGTTATAAGGCGTGGCGTTTATTTTGTTGCACTCTAAAAAGCATGTCAACACATTGGATTTTAACATTATACGAAAAATATCGGAAAATGAAAATGCTGAGAACAAAGTTGTTGTTCTCCTCTTCTAAGTCTAATACTGATAGTGTATTCAAATGTTGCAAAGGTAGCAGTGGAGCAATATGTTGTTGATAACAAGTCTTTAAGCAGTCTAGGAACATGGGGCCTATAAAGCAGTTTAATTTGTTTTATCTAGTGTACTTAGGTAAGTAAAAATAGTAATGAGTGGTAGAAGGTAATGAAAATAGAGTAAGATACTTTAATTGATAATGCAACCGTTATTCTCATTGGTCAAGAAGATAGAATAATATTTGCTAACATATAGTTAAGTAAATCTGTTGAATCTTTCATCTAGACTCCTTTCTACCTTCTGATGAGGATATCCAGTGGCCTTGGGTCAATATATGGACTAATTCTTGCTTTACACATATACCGCTAACTTTGTTAAGTATGAGAGTTTGAGTTGTTTTTGTTCCTTAAATTAACGACGTAAATTGGAGGCTGCTAACAGTTTTCTTATATGCACAGCGCACAGTCAATCAATTTATGACCATAATTGCATACCGAACAATTTTATTTCTTATTTTTAAGATACTCTCATAAGCCCCTGGCCAGAACTGTTATTCCAATTTCTGCCTATAGGTCCTTATAGCCATATTAAATGCTATCTAATTTCGCTGATTTTCTTTCATTCAATTAAATTACTTGAATAACGCATTTTTATCTTATTTTTTTTAATATTTTTTATTTCAAAATATTTTATTAGTTAACTTTAATATTTTCAAACAAGAACTTTATTTCCCTTTTTTTTAGATCAGCACATCAACTACATATGTATATGCTTAAATGTTTACATTTGTAGTTTTGCATTTAGTTTTTGCAAACAAAAAACCATTTCAGTTTTTCTTTCAAATTCTAAGTTAGTTAAAAAATCTTCTTTCTTTAGAGAAAAAAATATTTTTTTTCGACGCGATGCGTCTACTTTTATTTGCAATATTTTTAGAACTCCGTACATTTTTAAAAACTAATTCTTATATAGTATTTTAATAAAGGGAAAATGTGTTTATTATCTCTTATACCTATTTCTTATCTTAGTACTTGTTTAGGGTTGTTTACAATTTGTAAGCAAGATTTATTTTGTTCACAGTTTAAATGTTTAGGTATTGATTACCTTTTATCATCTATGGAAAATTTCTCTTAGATAAATTACTTGTAAGCTGGGTTTTTATATTTTGAATACAAATGTATTTTTATTAACAATGTTGATAAGGAAAATTATACATGTCTATGAATACATTAGCATTGCTAAATTTATGTCTAATATTTGGTGTTTTTCTATTGTTCATTAGTTTGTCTTATTTACCAAAATGTCTTATCACTATGAACGTTATTTTTACTGCCTAGTGCTAAAGATAATGTGGTTTAATGTTTATGTTCTTATATCTAATGTTTGGGTTATCATATGTAACCTTGAGATTAATTATTTCTTAGTTTTATATTATCTATATAAAATAATGCCCTGAGACGGTCCTTAACTCTCTCCCTCCTAAATAAGAATCGTCCCGATTCAGGCAGCGTTATTTTATAATTTCGTTCATTTTCAAATAGTATTTTAAAGTTTACATTGGCTCTTCGCTGTTTGTATATTATACTATATTTAAAAATCTTTATAGCTACGTATATGGAGATTATAATTGTTATAACAGTTAATGTAATATAAAAAAATTATTTTACTGGATGATTTTCTAATGGTATAAAAAAATAAAACTCTGTTTCTGTATACAAGATTTTTGCTATCTCAAAATCCTCAGTATGTTTCCTATGTATTGCTTTTAACATTTCAGACTGTATGTTTGTGTATGTTATGTTATCTATTTCTATATTATCTGTAAATTGTACTAATGTTATTCCTGTTGTTGTTGAATTATTTAATATGTGAATTCCGTCCAATAATATAAATCCTTCATCTATTTGTAATATGGGTTGATTATATTCCTGAATGATTGAACACTTGGCCTTTCTGTCTTCTAACAATGGAATGATACAGTCGTTTGTGTCATTATTTCTTTTGCATAAATTTTTTCCTAAGTAATTTTTACATTTTGTGATTCTATTGTAGTTTTCTTTGCATTTTGCTATTTCGTTATCAGTTACAATTTTACCGTGCTTGAAACTAATTGGGGTTACTTTCAAATACTCGCATTGCTCCTTCAATATTGGATATTTGTATATGGAAATTATAAGTTCATGATTTCTTGCAATGTGTATGTCTGCATATTCTAGTATATTGATTATTGGGGCTTTTATTAGCTCATGTTTGATTATTTCTTTTAAGTTATCCATATCTAAGGCTTCTGATAAATATTCATTGTTTTTTGCTGCGTTAATAGTTCGTACCAATAGCAGTAATTGATCAAAAGTTTGCTCTAAGATAATATGACTTTTCAATGTTGTCTTATGGATTGTATTTAGGATGTTTTCAAATCTATAATTTATTAATTTTTGTTTTTCATTGTTCTCAATTAGAGTATTTATAGTTTCTTCTATTTTTACCACGTCGTCGTGATCTGGAATACCTGTAATAAATTTTAACACAGAACCTAAGAAGTTTATAGCTCTTGTCTGAATTCTATGCTCTTTTAATTGTTGTGTTAAGATTTCAATTTTTTTTATCCACATTAATTCTTCTGTTGTAGGTTTGTAGTTTTTTTCTAGCACTTGCTCGTAACGTGTGTATATTGATGTTAAATTTGTAATATGAAGCAAATAAGAATAATCGTCAAATAAAAATACGTCATCACTTTTTGTCAATACATATTTTCGTCCTGTTAAGTCTTGTAGTTTAACGTCCGCTTGAATTAGAACGGCGATTGCGATGACCATAACTAGTGATTTAGGGATATCATTTTCATCTTTGCTGAGTACGTAATTTTTTATATTATTTTTGTGGATAATCTGTCCTCCCTGTGTTAAGATGGTGTCCTCACGATCTTCTTTGACAATGGCTTTTTTATAGCGGCTATCACTTTTGCTTCTGAACTTGTTTCTGGCTACAAGTATCTGGTCTCCTTCTTTGAAAGTTCTATGTTTTGAACCTAAATTTAGCCGATGTAACGTTCTGACTGAGGCGTCTTCAAGTTTTTTCTTCAAGTCGTTTTTATTGTAATTAAATAAATTAAAATGTATGTCTTTTGGTTTATAACCCGTGACGGAGTGTGTTGTATTATTTATTTCTTTAATAGAAAAATATATTTCTTCTGTGGCCGATGTTGAGTTTTTTATTTTTAATATTCTTGATAACTCTGATATTGTGTTGTGTGTACGTTCTACTTGCCCGTTTGCCTTTGATCTGAAGACTGGTGTTTGAATTTTTGTTATGCCGTATTTTATACAAAATTGTTTTACCATGGGTGTATTTAGAGCGGCTTCGCTGTCGTTTACAATTTGGGAAATTATTAATAATTATTTCTTCTAGTTTCCTTTCCATCTCAGTTTTTGAGTTTAATTCTCTGATAACTATGTATTTAGAGAATTTGTCTATACCAACTAAATGCGTTTTATGCTCATTATAATAATGAGTTCGTATTTTCCATACAAACATGCTGTGCATTTCTTATTAAATGCTTTACAGTGTTTCTTCATATCAGGCCAATAGTATTGTTCCATTAGTTCACGTATATTATTTTTATATCCTCTATGTGCTCTGTCGTGTGTTTGTTGTATTAATTTGACTTGTTCTTCTTTTTGTGTGATATCTTTCAATTTGTTTGGTTTGTACACGATTTTTATATTATTAAATGTGTGTTTTATGATTTGCTTGTATTTATAAAAATTTTCTAGTGTAGCATGTAAAGCGGTAATTTTCTGTGGGTGAATAAATTTCTTTAGTTCATTGATAAGATTTATCTCATCAGTGAATTTTATTATATGACGTACCTTAGTCTGGAATATTATTCGCGTTAATGATTCATTAATTTCAGTATTCGGTATGAGCTCAATTTGTATTCCATATGTATTGAATGGCTGTGGTACAGTTTTTTATAAGGTCTTCGGCTGAACTGTCGCTCGAATGTGCTGTATTTATGGATGAAGTATTTATAATCTGTCTTGATAAAGCATCTGCTACTACGTTTTGTGTACCTGATTTATAAGTTATTTTGGCCCCGTAATCTTCAATGATGGCTTTCCATCTTTTTAGTTTGGGATTGGGATTTTTTTCTGATATCACGTAAGTAAGTGACTGATGGTCAGTAAAGATTGTTAAATCGGCTATGCCGTATATGTAATTACGTAATTTTTTTAGCGCCCAAATAATAGCAAGTAATTCCTTCTCATTGGTACTATAATTTTGTTCGGTTGAGCTTAGACTGCGTGATAAAAAATAAATTGTATTTTTATTCTGGCTCAAAACGGCTCCAATAGCTATGTTGGATGCATCTGTAGTGAGTTCAAATGGCTTTTTGTAGTCTGGTTGGTATAATTCTACTTGTTCTTTCAGAGACATTTTTAGCTTTTTTACGGCTTCTATGGCTGCTTCATCTAAGTCAATTGTTTTATTTTTACTCTTATTTTTTCCAATGTGAGCGTGAACTTTAACTTTATACCTAAAAGGAGAGATTAGGTATAAAGTTAAGGGCTTAGATATTTGTGCATAATCTTTCACAAACCTTCTATAATAACCTGTAATACCCAAGAATCCTCTGAGATCTTTTAGAGTTCCTGGTGTAGGGAATTTTTCTATTGCTCTTATTTTTTCGGGATCTGTAGCTATTTTGTTATGCTTAACTATATGTCCAAGATATTCTACTTCCTCCATAAAAAATTTAGATTTCTCATTAGATATTTTTAAATTTGCTTTATTTAAAGAATTTATTACGATGTTAATATGATGCATATGCTCTTCAAGAGAAAAGGAGTATATGATTACATCATCAATATACACATAAGCAAATTTTCCTATAAATTCTCGTAAAATATCATCTACTTATCTTTGAAAAATGGAAGGAGCATTTTTTAAGCCAAAGGGCATACGAACAAACTCATATTCCTCCATTTACGCAAAAGGCTGTTTTTTCTCTGTCCTTTTCTTTAATCTTAATCTGATGAAATCCTGATTCCAGATCTAGTGTAGTGAAATATCTAGCATTTCCTAAATTTTGTAGAGTTGTATTAACATCGGGAATCATATATCTATCCGTAATTGTATGTTGGTTTAATTTTCTGAAGTCTATAACCATTCTTCGCTTTGGATTTCCTTCTTCGTCAATTCCTTTCTTTCGTACAGTTAGCATTGGTGAGTTGTAAGGGCTGAAGCTTTTCTGAATTATTCCATCTTTTAGCAATTTCTCTATTTCTTTATTGATAAATTCCATGTCATTTATATTACATGGATATTGTTTTGTCCATATTGGATCGTCTGTTGGTGTCCTAATACTAGCTTCAATGGTTGTAATAAAAGGTAAATGTTCTACTTTATTATTATCTAACACAAGTTTCTCAATTTCTTTTCTATATTCTTCACTTCCTATGGTGAAATTTACAAAAGTTTTATCTTTCTCTTTCATTATTTCAAATGTCATTTCATTTATGTTTATTATTGCTTCTAAATTTTTTATACCATTCCAACCTAATATCAAATCAAAGTTTTCTATTAAATCTATTTCAAAGAAATCTATGTTCTTTTCGAAAAATGAAATAGTTTGTTTAGTATTTACTATTGATTTACCATGCATACTTATAATTTGCATGGGGTTAATTTTTTGTGTATAATTAAATTTCAAAGATTTTCTTACATAATTGTGGGTTGCACCTGTATCTATTAAAACATCAAAGTTCTTATCACCGTCATTCATTATAATAAAGGGCAACCCATTTTTTAGTTTAAATGTTTAATAACTAAGTTTTTTTCGTTACCTGTTTCTACAATGATGCTATAATTATCCTCTTTTGTTGTTATGTTGTTGTTTCTCATAATTTTGTTGTGGTGAAAATGTCTGCTGGGTTCTCTATTTCTCTTCCAAGGGCGTTGTTGTTGGGTTTGAAAAAATGTCCCCTGGCAATGGTTGGTGTTACCTGATGATGTGTCCATTGGTTCAGGACATGGTTGGTGCGTTTGTTGATGCGATAAGCGTGGCTGCTGATTGGAGTACGATGGTCGTCTATGATGGGCATAGTGATGGTGTTTTTGTGTTGGATGTATGTGGTGCCTCTGTTCATTGTTGGAATATGACAATCGTAGTTTTCGGTGTTCGTCATCATGTTCAATAGTGCGTGCTACGGCAAAGGCATGCTCCAGATCTTTTATGGGATTTCCATAAAGTGTTGATCTAATATATGAATTATTTATTCCATCCTTAAAAACCCGTACGGCTTCTTGGGTAGCTTCCATCGTCATTACATTAATTACGTCTTGTGAATGTCCAGACATGGCAATTTTGGAAATGATTAAGGTAAGGGCTTTGTTAATTTCGTCATGAAATTCTGAAAGGTTATGTCTTCCTTGTACCAATTTCCTCATCTCGTCTTGTAGTACAGGGTGTTTTTTTTAGAGGTATAGAACTTCGAATTGAAATAAAACACAAGAAAATCGTTTTAATGTCCATCAATTTGACTTTATTGGAAGGATAATTTTATGCCATTAATGTTTAAATATGATTTCGGGCATGTGGCCGCCGCGGCTGGCTCGAATAAAGCCAATTCTACAGGTCTAATTTTTGATGGACAAAAGTTGATGGACAAAGCTCCAATTGCTGTGCACGGTGGCGAATCGATTCATTCGGGTCCTCTTCAACACTTTGCTCTACAGCGGCAATTGTTTCTTCGGTGCGCACTGTTCGACGTCGCTGCGGATGCGTATTATCACATAGAGTAAACGTAGTGCGAAAACGATCCATGGTTAACCGAATTAATTGCTCTGATGGACGATTATGTCGACTTGCGGTAAACTTCGCGAACTGAACCATTATTTTCGAAATAAATTTGCACGATTTGCAAGCGTTGTTCTTTTGTCAACCTGTTCATGATGAAATGGCAAACCAAACTAAATATTAATCACTTAAAATGGCCGCCAGTTAAAAAAGTGATGCCAACTTAAAGTTCTATACCTCAATAAAAAAACACCCTATATATATAAAGGCCTTTGGTCGGCATAAGTATAGTCGAGCCTGTTCCTTATGGCTTCGAAATTGAATATCGTGTTATGGTTTGTTAGCACGTCAGCTGCTGATCCTTGAATTTTGGATTTTACTATAGACAAGGCTTCTACATATCTGTTGGAATTTTGATGATTACTAATTCCATTCATTAGTCTTGAAACATCCTCTCTCCATATTCGGCATCGTGCTGTGTTCCCATCAAACACAGGTAAAGCCTTAAACACGTCTAGGTTAACTTCTTGTGGAGTGGCATATGATAAACTGACTGGTTCCAGTCTACTTGCTGCTGCGGGAGCTATGTTTGGGTTGATAGGAATTTGTTCAATCCTTTTCTAGATTCTAGATTTCTTTGTTGATCGTATTTTTTACTTTTATCAACTCTCTTCATTTAATATATTTTCACTTATTTAATTTCCACTAATTTTTTTATCCTTGTAGCGTCAGGAATTATTGGTCCGCTCTCTGGAACAACAAAGTGTATGTTGCTCCTGGCAGGATCGCCAGTTAAGAAATCTTCTTTCTTTAGAGAAAAAAAATATTTTTTTTCGACGCGATGCGTCTATTTTTATTTGCAATATTTTTAGAACTCCGTACATTTTTAAAAACTAATTCTTATATAGTATTTTAATAGAGGGAAAATGTGTTTATTATCTCTTATACCTATTTCTTATCTTAGTACTTGTTTAGGGTTGTTTACAATTTGTAAGCAAGATTTATTTTGTTCACAGTTTAAATGTTTAGGTATTGATTACCTTTTATAATCTATGCAAAATTTCTCTTAGATTAATTACTTGTAAGCTGGGTTTTTATGTTCTGAATACAAATGTATTTTTATTAACAATGTTGATAAGGAAAATTATACATGTCTATGAATACATTAGCATTGCTAAATTTATGCCTAATGTTTGGTGTTTTTCTATTGTTCATTAGTTTGTCTTATTTACTAAAATGTCTTATCACTATGAACGTTATTTTTACTGCCTAGTGCTAAAGATAATGCGGTTTAATGTTTATGTTCTTATATCTAATGTTTGGGTTTTAATTTGAGATTAATTATTTCTTAGTTTTATATTATCTTTATAAAATAATGTCCTGAGACGGTCCTTAACTAGCTCCGTAGCATA
Source organism: Epicampocera succincta (assembly GCA_932526305.1). Lineage (NCBI taxonomy): Eukaryota > Metazoa > Arthropoda > Insecta > Diptera > Tachinidae > Epicampocera > Epicampocera succincta. The sequence continues at coordinate 24,303,374 of OW052037.1, forward strand.
TATTTTAATTGTCAACATATGTATATCAATTACTCGATGCCTATAAGAGGCGCCAATCCGGATCTTTTCCATTAAATAACCCATAATGTTAAGTTTCTCCCTTATTCTTAAGATATCCTCTAATAAAAAAAGCATCCGTAATTCGCTTTTAAATTTATTAGTGACCGACAAAAATTTGTCTGCTTAATGACGTAGGTATGAGTGAACTTTGTTGTCTGCTGTAGTAAACATGGCATTTTATTGATTCGAAACAAGTATTAACAAGACATTATTTTTGTTTATAAATGAAAATATCATTTGCCAAAGAAAAGCTCTTTGTCTTAGGTAAGCCAAAAATATTGAACTTTTTCAACATAAAAAAAAGGGAAAGCAATTAGTACTGATCTGATTTTTGTCTTGAAATATTGTGTTTTCGAATTTAAGAAATTGCTTATTTTGTGGCTTAACATTAATGTCAAAAGTTAACAACTGTGAAACAGTGAAAATTAGTAGCACTTATTAAGGAAAACTTTAAATCATCTAATAAATTATTTATGTATGTATGCGTATATACATATGTTCGTTTGTATGTATGTAAATATGTATATTCAACTTTATAAAGATTTTTCAGCTTATTGAAGACAAATTTGCACACATAAGTAAAACAAAAATATACTCGCTCATAAAAAATTGTTTACATGTTTGTATGTATTTACATTCTTATATGCGTAACAAAGAGACTTGGAAATATGTGCACCATATTGTAAACACACACCCAGTGGTACAATTGTGTAGGTCTTATAAAAATCATTTGCTTTCTAAAGGGGAATTAAATTGTTGTTCCATCTCTCTTATTGAGTTTGATTTATTAGATACAACATAAAAAATTATTGATATTCTTTAAGTGCCTATTTTTCTCTTTCAGAAAAGTTTGTAAATGTACATGATAGCTGGAAATGCTTTTTGGTAATAAGTTGCGAGAGTGTACAAAAGTTTAATATTCAATTCGAATGTGTTTTTGAAGGCATTTGAAAAAGCTTTCCCTTTTACTGCTGGGTAAGTACACATGCTTGCACATTAATACATCTGTACAAAGGAAGGTGATAAAAATTAATGAAGAAATTAAATTTTAGCAGAAAATTATGTGATGTATGTAGTTAATAAACTTAGACTACCCAACTGTTTAAAAATTAACTAAAATTTGCGTGTAGTCAATGAAGCCAAAACACTGTGTAGAAAAAAACTTACACTTTTTCTTGCTAGTTGGAAGTACAAATATCCAAATCGTAACCAATGCGATGTTTTTACTACTACTTCTATTTGGTTTTTAAGCTTTCCCTGCAAGCATTTTATGAAAAAATTGATCGTATTCGAGGCATATATGACTCCTCTGCGCGATCAAAATAGGCATATATGAGCGCTTTTCTGATCAGTGTCGACTTATTTATGACTCATCGAGTCTTTTTCGAGTAATTTTTTAGCTGTATTTCTAATTATTTTCGAGTCTTTTTAGACTAATTTTTTAGTCGCATTTTTGATCGTCTAAGAGTCTTTTTCGACTCATTTTTCAGTCCTATTTCTAATCTTTTGCGAATCTTTTATGAGTCGTTTTTTAGTCATATTTCTGATCGTTTGGGAGTCTTTTTTGACTCTCTTTTCAGTCATATTTGTAATCGATTACAAAAAGAAATATTTTTCGAATTAAATTATGAATTACTTCAGTTTATTAAAATTACATAAATTAAATTATTATTAAATTATATAATAAATAATAATATAAAAATGTTTAGTAAAAAAATTACAGTAAAAAAAAGAATTGAATTTATAAAAAAATTATAATGGTGGTATTCATAATTCGATGTAAATTTTGTACAGTGTGTAATTATAACACAATAGTGTTAGGAAAAAAGTTTCCTCACCCGGTATGCTTATTTTACAATTTGTGTTTGAAAAACACACGAATATGAAAATATATAGTGAGTTTATAAATTATTTTTGTTAAAAACAAAAAATATAAAAATTAAAATGAGTTAAAATAAAAAACGAACTGTAAAATATGCATACCGGTTGTGTAAACTTTTTCCCGACACTATTGTGTTATTATTAAACACTCAAGAATTATGAATCCCACTTATAATTATATAAATAATCCATTTTAATTAAAAAAAAAATCACAGTTTTCAAAAAGTTATAAAAATATTTTTATAAATGTAATTTACGAGTAATATAGATGTTTTCTCTTAGTCACCCGGTCCTTCCCATGTTCAAAATGTTTTTGTAGCACAGCGTTCATATCTTTGGCTGTGCATTTGAATTTGTGATGGGAAATAGCTAAGACGAAAAATATTAATTTTAATTTTAGACAATTAAACTTGCAAGGGAAATGGACACCTGCTTTGAATGGTTTAAAAAAAAGGTTTTCAAAAAGACAAATGCTACAAGAAATTTAATTTTTTCCACAGTTATTACAAGTATGTTTTTTTTTCTGATGACATTGCAAATGAATAATAGGTAGGTAAATGCTGATCAAATGAATTCAGTACGCGCACACATGTACGTGATCACATGTACATTAAGTTTAAACAATGCCAAGAAAACGACTCGATAAAAATATTACCCAGCTAGTATTTTTACTATTATGAAAGGAAATCTCACATAGCAATTCTTGAAATGTTTTCCCTTAACCTAAAGACGGTATACAACGTTATTAACCGTGCTGAAAAAGAAGGTAGACTTGAACCTAAGCAACACCAGGCGGACCAAAAAATTGTCGGAAATCCTCATTTAAGTGCCAGGGGAATAGCACCAGTACCAGGAGAATAGAATGAATGTGGAGTAGATATCTCTCATCAGACGGTTCGAAACGTGCTGCGAAACCGTAAATACTCTTCAAGAGTGGCCAGGAAAAAACCGCTGCTTTCCGCGCAAAACATTGAGAAGATATATAATTTTGCAATTGACCACATTTCATTTCTTCTGGAACACTGGAATGACGCAATTTTCTGTGATAAAACGAAGGTAATGCTTTACCCCCTTGATGGGCCTAAGAAAGTATGGCGCAAGCCTCTGACGGCTTTAGAGAATACAAATATAATACCGACAGTAAAGTTCGGAAAACTGTCAGTTATGGTGTGGTGTTGTATATCAAGCAGGGGTGTTGGCGAAATAAGGATCTTGGATGATATAATGACTAAGGAAGTCTATCTGAATATTTTAGAAAACGAATTACGTAGTAGTGCCGGAAAATTCGGATTTGTTGTTCATGAAAACCCCGAAAAGTTAATATATAAAATTTACCAAGATAACGACCCAAAACATAAATCATATATTTCTAGATCCTGACTATTTTATAATTGCAGAAAAGTAATTGAAAACCCGTCACAAAGTCCAGACTTAAACCTGATAGACAATTTGTCTCCGAAAAACAAAAAACAATTAATATCATTTATAAAAGAAGAGTGGGAAAAAATACCTACAGAATACGATATACGAAACTTATCGACTCCATGGGTAGACGTCTGGAAGCTATAGTTGATGCTCAGGGTGGGCACACAATTTAGAAAACATTTTACCGCACTTAGTACAATTTGGAAACATTTATTTTACAGAGTACAAACTGATATATTTTTTTAAATTGCTATTATTGTTTTGTTATTAGAATTAATTTTGTTATTTTTTTATTGAAATATGCTTAGAAACATCTAAAATCTTGTGAATTAAAAAAATATATAATATATTTATAAATTTAACCTAAAAATTTCATCATAAATCATTCATAAAGTTTCATTTCAAGTTTTTAATTTTCTTTAGTATTGAAAACATTTTTTTTTACAAACTGTATGTATATTGTTAAAATTATATTAAAACTTACTACTTTTACTATAATGCTGTTGTTGCTATGTAAAGGTTGAGTAGCCTATTCTGTTGTTGCGTTGAATCTTCGGCTGTTGGTGATAAGTTGCCCTCTGGTTTATTAATCTCTTAAAGGGTTGGCTGTGGAATCCTAGAGCGTTGTGTTGAGCTTGCTTGGTGTTGCCAGAGGAGGGACTTGTTTGATCATTGTATACGGACAAAATAAGATTTTTGTGTGTTTCGAATATTTTGAATATTTGTAATAGTAATTGGGCTTGAGAATTACTGGGTGCGTTTTTATTTTATAACGCGAGTTATATATGCGAACCCTATTAAATATTCAAAACCAGACAAAATTGAAGAATTTTTAAAAACAATAGGTAAATGATAAAACTGTAAATCTATTGCATTAGCAAAATCAACAATAAATGCATTTCCGTTCCCAAAGTAAAACATAAGAATATTAAACAATTCCACGAATTGTTGACAAATAAAATAATTTCATAAATAAATACTTTAATTTTAACTGCACTTCTGCTCCAATTTAACTCCAGACATTTTTCGTGAGAAATATTTTTAACAAAATAATAAAATATCTGAAGAATTGCTTACAGGTAAAAATCGCACCATAAAATATAAAAAGAATTTTTTATTAATAAATTGCAAGTTGGCAATTTATTGAACCAATCAGAATTATGCTAATGCAATAGATCGGAAATAAGAAGTATGGTAAAAGTAATTAATAATTGTAAAGTTTAGTCTTAGTTTCTCCATTAAGCTCGATTGTTTTATCGTAATAAAATAAACTTGTTTTTTTAAATAATAAAAAAAAAATAAAGAATTGTTTTTTTATAAAATATTCGAACTCGGTTATGTGAATCGCGTACAGTTCTGGACATTAAAGATTGTTGATATTATGTGGCGTAGCGGCTTTTGGGTTTTTTGGCCGAGTTTGCTACCTGCAATTTTTGCTTGAGCGTGAGAATTTCCTCTTACAGACTCTTTTTGTGCGTTGTGCTGTTGTTGTTAACAGCATTTGCACGATTTGCAAGCGTTGTTCTTTTGTCAACCTGTTCATGATGAAATGGCAAACCAAACTAAATATTAATCACTTAAAATGGCCGCCAGTTAAAAAAGTGATGCCAACTTAAAGTTCTATACCTCAATAAAAAAACACCCTATATATATAAAGGCCTTTGGTCGGCATAAGTATAGTCGAGCCTGTTCCTTATGGCTTCGAAATTGAATATCGTGTTATGGTTTGTTAGCACGTCAGCTGCTGATCCTTGAATTTTGGATTTTATTATAGACAAGGCTTCTACATATCTGTTGGAATTTTGATGATTACTAATTCCATTCATTAGTCTTGAAACATCCTCTCTCCATATTCGGTATCGTGCTGTGTTCCCATCAAACACAGGTAAAGCCTTAAACACGTCTAGGTTAACTTCTTGTGGAGTGGCATATGATAAACTGACTGGTTCCAGTCTACTTGCTGCTGCGGGAGCTATGTTTGGGTTGATAGGAATTTGTTCAATCCTTGCTCTGAGAGACGCATTTTCAGATTGAATATTCTGCATCATCAATTGCAGATTTGCTAATTGTTGAATCATTGCGTTCATTTCTGGTTGTGCCATCTTTTCCACTGATTCTAGATTTCTTTGTTGATCGTATTTTTTACTTTTATCAACTCTCTTCATTTAATATATTTTCACTTATTTAATTTTCACTAATTTTTTTATCCTTGTAGCGTCAGGAATTATTGGTCCGCTCTCTGGAACAACAAAGTGTATGTTGCTCCTGGCAGGATCGCCAGTTAAGAAATCTTCTTTCTTTAGAGAAAAAAAATATTTTTTTTCGACGCGATGCGTCTATTTTTATTTGCAATATTTTTAGAACTCCGTACATTTTTAAAAACTAATTCTTATATAGTATTTTAATAGAGGGAAAATGTGTTTATTATCTCTTATACCTATTTCTTATCTTAGTACTTGTTTAGGGTTGTTTACAATTTGTAAGCAAGATTTATTTTGTTCACAGTTTAAATGTTTAGGTATTGATTACCTTTTATCATCTATGGAAAATTTCTCTTAGATAAATTACTTGTAAGCTGGGTTTTTATATTTTGAATACAAATGTATTTTTATTAACAATGTTGATAAGGAAAATTATACATGTCTATGAATACATTAGCATTGCTAAATTTATGTCTAATATTTGGTGTTTTTCTATTGTTCATTAGTTTGTCTTATTTACCAAAATGTCTTATCACTATGAACGTTATTTTTACTGCCTAGTGCTAAAGATAATGTGGTTTAATGTTTATGTTCTTATATCTAATGTTTGGGTTATCATATGTAACCTTGAGATTAATTATTTCTTAGTTTTATATTATCTATATAAAATAATGCCCTGAGACGGTCCTTAACTCTCTCCCTCCTAAATAAGAATCGTCCCGATTCAGGCAGCGTTATTTTATAATTTCGTTCATTTTCAAATAGTATTTTAAAGTTTACATTGGCTCTTCGCTGTTTGTATATTATACTATATTTAAAAATCTTTATAGCTACGTATATGGAGATTATAATTGTTATAACAGTTAATGTAATATAAAAAAATTATTTTACTGGATGATTTTCTAATGGTATAAAAAAATAAAACTCTGTTTCTGTATACAAGATTTTTGCTATCTCAAAATCCTCAGTATGTTTCCTATGTATTGCTTTTAACATTTCAGACTGTATGTTTGTGTATGTTATGTTATCTATTTCTATATTATCTGTAAATTGTACTAATGTTATTCCTGTTGTTGTTGAATTATTTAATATGTGAATTCCGTCCAATAATATAAATCCTTCATCTATTTGTAATATGGGTTGATTATATTCCTGAATGATTGAACACTTGGCCTTTCTGTCTTCTAACAATGGAATGATACAGTCGTTTGTGTCATTATTTCTTTTGCATAAATTTTTTCCTAAGTAATTTTTACATTTTGTGATTCTATTGTAGTTTTCTTTGCATTTTGCTATTTCGTTATCAGTTACAATTTTACCGTGCTTGAAACTAATTGGGGTTACTTTCAAATACTCGCATTGCTCCTTCAATATTGGATATTTGTATATGGAAATTATAAGTTCATGATTTCTTGCAATGTGTATGTCTGCATATTCTAGTATATTGATTATTGGGGCTTTTATTAGCTCATGTTTGATTATTTCTTTTAAGTTATCCATATCTAAGGCTTCTGATAAATATTCATTGTTTTTTGCTGCGTTAATAGTTCGTACCAATAGCAGTAATTGATCAAAAGTTTGCTCTAAGATAATATGACTTTTCAATGTTGTCTTATGGATTGTATTTAGGATGTTTTCAAATCTATAATTTATTAATTTTTGTTTTTCATTGTTCTCAATTAGAGTATTTATAGTTTCTTCTATTTTTACCACGTCGTCGTGATCTGGAATACCTGTAATAAATTTTAACACAGAACCTAAGAAGTTTATAGCTCTTGTCTGAATTCTATGCTCTTTTAATTGTTGTGTTAAGATTTCAATTTTTTTTATCCACATTAATTCTTCTGTTGTAGGTTTGTAGTTTTTTTCTAGCACTTGCTCGTAACGTGTGTATATTGATGTTAAATTTGTAATATGAAGCAAATAAGAATAATCGTCAAATAAAAATACGTCATCACTTTTTGTCAATACATATTTTCGTCCTGTTAAGTCTTGTAGTTTAACGTCCGCTTGAATTAGAACGGCGATTGCGATGACCATAACTAGTGATTTAGGGATATCATTTTCATCTTTGCTGAGTACGTAATTTTTTATATTATTTTTGTGGATAATCTGTCCTCCCTGTGTTAAGATGGTGTCCTCACGATCTTCTTTGACAATGGCTTTTTTATAGCGGCTATCACTTTTGCTTCTGAACTTGTTTCTGGCTACAAGTATCTGGTCTCCTTCTTTGAAAGTTCTATGTTTTGAACCTAAATTTAGCCGATGTAACGTTCTGACTGAGGCGTCTTCAAGTTTTTTCTTCAAGTCGTTTTTATTGTAATTAAATAAATTAAAATGTATGTCTTTTGGTTTATAACCCGTGACGGAGTGTGTTGTATTATTTATTTCTTTAATAGAAAAATATATTTCTTCTGTGGCCGATGTTGAGTTTTTTATTTTTAATATTCTTGATAACTCTGATATTGTGTTGTGTGCACGTTCTACTTGCCCGTTTGCCTTTGATCTGAAGACTGGTGTTTGAATTTTTGTTATGCCGTATTTTATACAAAATTGTTTTACCATGGGTGTATTTAGAGCGGCTTCGCTGTCGTTTACAATTTGGGAAATTATTAATAATTATTTCTTCTAGTTTCCTTTCCATCTCAGTTTTTGAGTTTAATTCTCTGATAACTATGTATTTAGAGAATTTGTCTATACCAACTAAATGCGTTTTATGCTCATTATAATAATGAGTTCGTATTTTCCATACAAACATGCTGTGCATTTCTTATTAAATGCTTTACAGTGTTTCTTCATATCAGGCCAATAGTATTGTTCCATTAGTTCACGTATATTATTTTTATATCCTCTATGTGCTCTGTCGTGTGTTTGTTGTATTAATTTGACTTGTTCTTCTTTTTGTGTGATATCTTTCAATTTGTTTGGTTTGTACACGATTTTTATATTATTAAATGTGTGTTTTATGATTTGCTTGTATTTATAAAAATTTTCTAGTGTAGCATGTAAAGCGGTAATTTTCTGTGGGTGAATAAATTTCTTTAGTACAGTTTTTTATAAGGCTGTGGTACAGTTTTTTATAAGGTCTTCGGCTGAACTGTCGCTCGAATGTGCTGTATTTATGGATGAAGTATTTATAATCTGTCTTGATAAAGCATCTGCTACTACGTTTTGTGTACCTGATTAATAAGTTATTTTGGCCCCGTAATCTTCAATGATGGCTTTCCATCTTTTTAGTTTGGGATTGGGATTTTTTTCTGATATCACGTAAGTAAGTGACTGATGGTCAGTAAAGATTGTTAAATCGGCTATGCCGTATATGTAATTACGTAATTTTTTTAGCGCCCAAATAATAGCAAGTAATTCCTTCTCATTGGTACTATAATTTTGTTCGGTTGAGCTTAGACTGCGTGATAAAAAATAAATTGTATTTTTATTCTGGCTCAAAACGGCTCCAATAGCTATGTTGGATGCATCTGTAGTGAGTTCAAATGGCTTTTTGTAGTCTGGTTGGTATAATTCTACTTGTTCTTTCAGAGACATTTTTAGCTTTTTTACGGCTTCTATGGCTGCTTCATCTAAGTCAATTGTTTTATTTTTACTCTTATTTTTTCCAATGTGAGCGTGAACTTTAACTTTATACCTAAAAGGAGAGATTAGGTATAAAGTTAAGGGCTTAGATATTTGTGCATAATCTTTCACAAACCTTCTATAATAACCTGTAATACCCAAGAATCCTCTGAGATCTTTTAGAGTTCCTGGTGTAGGGAATTTTTCTATTGCTCTTATTTTTTCGGGATCTGTAGCTATTTTGTTATGCTTAACTATATGTCCAAGATATTCTACTTCCTCCATAAAAAATTTAGATTTCTCATTAGATATTTTTAAATTTGCTTTATTTAAAGAATTTATTACGATGTTAATATGATGCATATGCTCTTCAAGAGAAAAGGAGTATATGATTACATCATCAATATACACATAAGCAAATTTTCCTATAAATTCTCGTAAAATATCATCTACTTATCTTTGAAAAATGGAAGGAGCATTTTTTAAGCCAAAGGGCATACGAACAAACTCATATTCCTCCATTTACGCAAAAGGCTGTTTTTTCTCTGTCCTTTTCTTTAATCTTAATCTGATGAAATCCTGATTCCAGATCTAGTGTAGTGAAATATCTAGCATTTCCTAAATTTTGTAGAGTTGTATTAACATCGGGAATCATATATCTATCCGTAATTGTATGTTGGTTTAATTTTCTGAAGTCTATAACCATTCTTCGCTTTGGATTTCCTTCTTCGTCAATTCCTTTCTTTCGTACAGTTAGCATTGGTGAGTTGTAAGGGCTGAAGCTTTTCTGAATTATTCCATCTTTTAGCAATTTCTCTATTTCTTTATTGATAAATTCCATGTCATTTATATTACATGGATATTGTTTTGTCCATATTGGATCGTCTGTTGGTGTCCTAATACTAGCTTCAATGGTTGTAATAAAAGGTAAATGTTCTACTTTATTATTATCTAACACAAGTTTCTCAATTTCTTTTCTATATTCTTCACTTCCTATGGTGAAATTTACAAAAGTTTTATCTTTCTCTTTCATTATTTCAAATGTCATTTCATTTATGTTTATTATTGCTTCTAAATTTTTTATACCATTCCAACCTAATATCAAATCAAAGTTTTCTATTAAATCTATTTCAAAGAAATCTATGTTCTTTTCGAAAAATGAAATAGTTTGTTTAGTATTTACTATTGATTTACCATGCATACTTATAATTTGCATGGGGTTAATTTTTTGTGTATAATTAAATTTCAAAGATTTTCTTACATAATTGTGGGTTGCACCTGTATCTATTAAAACATCAAAGTTCTTATCACCGTCATTCATTATAATAAAGGGCAACCCATTTTTTAGTTTAAATGTTTAATAACTAAGTTTTTTTCGTTACCTTTCTACCATTGTAGAAACTACAATGATGCTATAATTATCCTCTTTTGTTGTTATGTTGTTGTTTCTCATAATTTTGTTGTGGTGAAAATGTCTGCTGGGTTCTCTATTTCTCTTCCAAGGGCGTTGTTGTTGGGTTTGAAAAAATGTCCCCTGGCAATGGTTGGTGTTACCTGATGATGTGTCCATTGGTTCAGGACATGGTTGGTGCGTTTGTTGATGCGATAAGCGTGGCTGCTGATTGGAGTACGATGGTCGTCTATGATGGGCATAGTGATGGTGTTTTTGTGTTGGATGTATGTGGTGCCTCTGTTCATTGTTGGAATATGACAATCGTAGTTTTCGGTGTTCGTCATCATGTTCAATAGTGCGTGCTACGGCAAAGGCATGCTCCAGATCTTTTATGGGATTTCCATAAAGTGTTGATCTAATATATGAATTATTTATTCCATCCTTAAAAACCCGTACGGCTTCTTGGGTAGCTTCCATCGTCATTACATTAATTACGTCTTGTGAATGTCCAGACATGGCAATTTTGGAAATGATTAAGGTAAGGGCTTTGTTAATTTCGTCATGAAATTCTGAAAGGTTATGTCTTCCTTGTACCAATTTCCTCATCTCGTCTTGTAGTACAGGGTGTTTTTTTTAGAGGTATAGAACTTCGAATTGAAATAAAACACAAGAAAATCGTTTTAATGTCCATCAATTTGACTTTATTGGAAGGATAATTTTATGCCATTAATGTTTAAATATGATTTCGGGCATGTGGCCGCCGCGGCTGGCTCGAATAAAGCCAATTCTACAGGTCTAATTTTTGATGGACAAAAGTTGATGGACAAAGCTCCAATTGCTGTGCACGGTGGCGAATCGATTCATTCGGGTCCTCTTCAACACTTTGCTCTACAGCGGCAATTGTTTCTTCGGTGCGCACTGTTCGACGTCGCTGCGGATGCGTATTATCACATAGAGTAAACGTAGTGCGAAAACGATCCATGGTTAACCGAATTAATTGCTCTGATGGACGATTATGTCGACTTGCGGTAAACTTCGCGAACTGAACCATTATTTTCGAAATAAATTTGCACGATTTGCAAGCGTTGTTCTTTTGTCAACCTGTTCATGATGAAATGGCAAACCAAACTAAATATTAATCACTTAAAATGGCCGCCAGTTAAAAAAGTGATGCCAACTTAAAGTTCTATACCTCAATAAAAAAACACCCTATATATATAAAGGCCTTTGGTCGGCATAAGTATAGTCGAGCCTGTTCCTTATGGCTTCGAAATTGAATATCGTGTTATGGTTTGTTAGCACGTCAGCTGCTGATCCTTGAATTTTGGATTTTACTATAGACAAGGCTTCTACATATCTGTTGGAATTTTGATGATTACTAATTCCATTCATTAGTCTTGAAACATCCTCTCTCCATACTCGGCATCGTGCTGTGTTCCCATCAAACACAGGTAAAGCCTTAAACACGTCTAGGTTAACTTCTTGTGGAGTGGCATATGATAAACTGACTGGTTCCAGTCTACTTGCTGCTGCGGGAGCTATGTTTGGGTTGATAGGAATTTGTTCAATCCTTTTCTAGATTCTAGATTTCTTTGTTGATCGTATTTTTTACTTTTATCAACTCTCTTCATTTAATATATTTTCACTTATTTAATTTCCACTAATTTTTTTATCCTTGTAGCGTCAGGAATTATTGGTCCGCTCTCTGGAACAACAAAGTGTATGTTGCTCCTGGCAGGATCGCCAGTTAAGAAATCTTCTTTCTTTAGAGAAAAAAAATATTTTTTTTCGACGCGATGCGTCTATTTTTATTTGCAATATTTTTAGAACTCCGTACATTTTTAAAAACTAATTCTTATATAGTATTTTAATAGAGGGAAAATGTGTTTATTATCTCTTATACCTATTTCTTATCTTAGTACTTGTTTAGGGTTGTTTACAATTTGTAAGCAAGATTTATTTTGTTCACAGTTTAAATGTTTAGGTATTGATTACCTTTTATAATCTATGCAAAATTTCTCTTAGATTAATTACTTGTAAGCTGGGTTTTTATGTTCTGAATACAAATGTATTTTTATTAACAATGTTGATAAGGAAAATTATACATGTCTATGAATACATTAGCATTGCTAAATTTATGTCTAATGTTTGGTGTTTTTCTATTGTTCATTAGTTTGTCTTATTTACCAAAATGTCTTATCACTATGAACGTTATTTTTACTGCCTAGTGCTAAAGATAATGTGGTTTAATGTTTATGTTCTTATATCTAATGTTTGGGTTTTAATTTGAGATTAATTATTTCTTAGTTTTATATTATCTTTATAAAATAATGCCCTGAGACGGTCCTTAACTAGCCCCGTAGCATATATTTTAATTGTCAACATATGTATATCAATTACTCGATGCCTATAAGAGGCGCCAATCCGGATCTTTTCCATTAAATAACCCATAATGTTAAGTTTCTCCCTTATTCTTAAAATATCCTCTAATAAAAAAAGCATCCGTAATTCGCTTTTAAATTTATTAGTGACCGACAAAAATTTGTCTGCTTAATGACGTAGGTATGAGTGAACTTTGTTGTCTGCTGTAGTAAACATGGCATTTTATTGATTCGAAACAAGTATTAACAAGACATTATTTTTGTTTATAAATGAAAATATCATTTGCCAAAGAAAAGCTCTTTGTCTTAGGTAAGCCAAAAATATTGAACTTTTTCAACATAAAAAAAAGGGAAAGCCATTAGTACTGATCTGACTTTTGTCTTGAAATATTGTGTTTTCGAATTTAAGAAATTGCTTATTTTGTGGCTTAACATTAATGTCAAAAGTTAACAACTGTGAAACAGTGAAAATTAGTAGCACTTATTAAGGAAAACTTTAAATCATCTAATAAATTATTTATGTATGTATGCGTATATACATATGTTCGTTTGTATGTATGTAAATATGTATATTCAACTTTATAAAGATTTTTCAGCTTATTGAAGACAAATTTGCACACATAAGTAAAACAAAAATATACTCGCTCATAAAAAATTGTTTACATGTTTGTATGTATTTACATTCTTATTGCGTAACAAAGAGACTTGGAAATATGTGCACCATATTGTAAACACACACCCAGTGGTAAAATTGTGTAGGTCTTATAAAAATCATTTGCTTTCTAAAGGGGAATTAAATTGTTGTTCCACCTCTCTTATTGAGTTTGATTTATTAGATACAACATAAAAAATTATTGATATTCTTTAAGTGCCTATTTTTCTCTTTCAGAAAAGTTTGTGAATGCACATGATAGCTGGAAATGCTTTTTGGTAATAAGTTGCGAGAGTGTACAAAAGTTTAATATTCAATTCGAATGTGTTTTTGAAGGCATTTGAAAAAGCTTTCCCTTTTACTGCTGGGTAAGTACACATGTTTGCACATTAATACATCTGTACAAAGGAAGGTGATAAAAATTAATGAAGAAATTAAATTTTAGCAGAAAATTATGTGATGTATGTAGTTAATAAACTTAGACTACCCAACTGTTTAAAAATTAACTAAAATTTGCGTGTAGTCAATGAAGCCAAAGCACTGTGTAGAAAAAAACTTACACTTTTTCTTGCTAGTTGGAAGTACAAATATCCAAATCGTAACCAATGCGATGTTTTTACTACTACTTCTATTTGGTTTTTAAGCTTTCCCTGCAAGCATTTTATGAAAAAATTGATCGTATTCGAGGCATATATGACTCCTCTGCGCGATCAAAATAGGCATATATGAGCGCTTTTCTGATCAGTTTCGACTTATTTATGACTCATATATTTTAATGATTTGCGAGTCTTTTTCGAGTAATTTTTTAGCTGTATTTCTAATTATTTTCGAGTCTTTTTAGACTAATTTTTTAGTCGCATTTTTGATCGTCTAAGAGTCTTTTTCGACTCATTTTTCAGTCCTATTTCTAATCTTTTGCGAATCTTTTATGAGTCGTTTTTTAGTCATATTTCTGATCGTTTGGGAGTCTTTTTTGACTCTCTTTTCAGTCATATTTGTAATCGATTACAAAAAGAAATATTTTTCGAATTAAATTATGAATTACTTCAGTTTATTAAAATTACACAAATTAAATTATTATTAAATTATATAATAAATAATAATATAAAAATGTTTAGTAAAAAAATTACAGTAAAAAAAAGAATTGAATTTATAAAAAAATTATAATGGTGGTATTCATAATTCGATGTAAATTTTGTACAGTGTGTAATTATAACACAATAGTGTTAGGAAAAAAGTTTCCTCACCCGGTATGCTTATTTTACAATTTGTGTTTGAAAAACACACGAATATGAAAATATATAGTGAGTTTATAAATTATTTTTGTTAAAAACAAAAAATATAAAAATTAAAATGAGTTAAAATAAAAAACGAACTGTAAAATATGCATACCGGTTGTGTAAACTTTTTCCCGACACTATTGTGTTATTATTAAACACTCAAGAATTATGAATCCCACTTATAATTATATAAATAATCCATTTTAATTAAAAAAAAAATCACAGTTTTCAAAAAGTTACAAAAATATTTTTATAAATGTAATTTACGAGTAATTTAGATGTTTTCTCTTAGTCACCCGGTCCTTCCCATGTTCAAAATGTTTTTGTAGCACAGCGTTCATATCTTTGGCTGTGCATTTGAATTTGTGATGGGAAATAGCTAAGACGAAAAATATTAATTTTAATTTTAGACAATTAAACTTGCAAGGGAAATGGACACCTGCTTTGAATGGTTTAAAAAAAATGTTTTCAAAAAGACAAATGCTACAAGAAATTTAATTTTTTCCACAGTTATTACAAGTATGTTTTTTTTCTGATGACATTGCAAATGAATAATAGGTAGGTAAATGCTGATCAAATGAATTCAGTACGCGCACACATGTACGTGATCACATGTACATTAAGTTTAAACAATGCCAAGAAAACGACTCGATAAAAATATTACCCAGCTAGTATTTTTACTATTATGAAAGGAAATCTCACATAGCAATTCTTGAAATGTTTTCCCTTAACCTAAAGACGGTATACAACGTTATTAACCGTGCTGAAAAAGAAGGTAGACTTGAACCTAAGCAACACCAGGCGGACCAAAAAATTGTCGGAAATCCTCATTTAAGTACCAGGGGAATAGCACCAGTACCAGGAGAATAGAATGAATGTGGAGTAGATATCTCTCATCAGACGGTTCGAAACGTGCTGCGAAACCGTAAATACTCTTCAAGAGTGGCCAGGAAAAAACCGCTGCTTTCCGCGCAAAACATTGAGAAGATATATAATTTTGCAATTGACCACATTTCATTTCTTCTGGAACACTGGAATGACGCAATTTTCTGTGATAAAACGAAGGTAATGCTTTAACCCCTTGATGGGCCTAAGAAAGTATGGCGCAAGCCTCTGACGGCTTTAGAGAATACAAATATAATACCGACAGTAAAGTTCGGAAAATTGTCAGTTATGGTGTGGTGTTGTATATCAAGCAGGGGTGTTGGCGAAATAAGGATCTTGGATGATATAATGACTAAGGAAGTCTATCTGAATATTTTAGAAAACGAATTACGTAGTAGTGCCGGAAAATTCGGATTTGTTGTTCATGAAAACCCCGAAAAGTTAATATATAAAATTTACCAAGATAACGACCCAAAACATAAATCATATATTTCTAGATCCTGGCTATTTTATAATTGCAGAAAAGTAATTGAAAACCCGTCACAAAGTCCAGACTTAAACCTGATAGACAATTTGTCTCCGAAAAACAAAAAACAATTAATATCATTTATAAAAGAAGAGTGGGAAAAAATACCTACAGAATACGATATACGAAACTTATTGACTCCATGGGTAGACGTCTGGAAGCTATAGTTGATGCTCAGGGTGGGCACACAATTTAGAAAACATTTTACCGCACTTAGTACAATTTGGAAACATTTATTTTACAGAGTACAAAGTGATATATTTTTTTAAATTGCTATTATTGTTTTGTTATTAGAATTAATTTTGTTATTTTTTTATTGAAATATGCTTAGAAACATCTAAAATCTTGTGAATTAAAAAAATATATAATATATTTATAAATTTAACCTAAAAATTTCATCATAAATCATTCATAAAGTTTAATTTCAAGTTTTTAATTTTCTTTAGTATTGAAAACATTTTTTTTTACAAACTGTATGTATATTGTTAAAATTATATTAAAACTTACTACTTTTACTATAATGCTGTTGTTGCTATGTAAAGGTTGAGTAGCCTATTCTGTTGTTGCGTTGAATCTTCGGCTGTTGGTGATAAGTTCCACTCTGGTTTATTAATCTCTTAAAGGGTTGGCTGTGGAATCCTAGAGCGTTGTGTTGAGCTTGCTTGGTGTTACCAGAGGAGGGACTTGTTTGATCATTGTATACGGACAAAATAAGATTTTTGTGTGTTTCGAATATTTTGAATATTTGTAATAGTAATTGAGCGTGAGAATTACTGGGTGCGTTTTTATTTTATAACGCGAGTTATATATGCGAACCCTATTAAATATTCAAAACCAGACAAAATTGAAGAATTTTTAAAAACAATAGGTAAATGATAAAACTGTAAATCTATTGCATTAGCAAAATCAACAATAAATGCATTTCCGTTCCCAAAGTAAAACATAAGAATATTAAACAATTCCACGAATTGTTGACAAATAAAATAATTTCATAAATAAATACTTTAATTTTAACTGCACTTCTGCTCCAATTTAACTCCAGACATTTTTCGTGAGAAATATTTTTAACAAAATAATAAAATATCTGAAGAATTGCTTACAGGTAAAAATCGCACCATAAAATATAAAAAGAATTTTTTATTAATAAATTGCAAGTTGGCAATTTATTGAACCAATCAGAATTATGCTAATGCAATAGATCGGAAATAAGAAGTATGGTAAAAGTAATTAATAATTGTAAAGTTTAGTCTTAGTTTCTCCATTAAGCTCGATTGTTTTATCGTAATAAAATAAACTTGTTTTTTTAAATAATAAAAAAAAATAAAGAATTGTTTTTTTATAAAATATTCGAACTCGGTTATGTGAATCGCGTACAGTTCTGGACATTAAAGATTGTTGATATTATGTGGCGTAGCGGCTTTTGGGTTTTTTGGCCGAGTTTGCTACCTGCAATTTTTGCTTGAGCGTGAGAATTTCTTCTTACAGACTCTTTTTGTGCGTTGTGCTGTTGTTGTTAACAGCATAACGATTGTGTGCTATTTGCGGAATTTACCTACTCTCAGATTTTGTGAATTGTTGTTTGAGCGTGAGAATATTCTTACTGTCTCTCTGTGCTGTGTGCGTTTGTTTTTAACAGCGAGAGAGGCGTCTCCGAATTTGAGGCGCTATTGATGAGTCTCATTGGGGAGACTGAGTGGCTAAGAGGACGGATCGATGCTGGTTTTTCAAGGGGTACTTCTACGCAGTGCACGTTCACTGCCGACATTGGTGCTATGGGGAGTCAGTCCTTTGGGGCGCCTTAGCCACCGGCTTCTGCAGTGGTTTATCCATCGCTTGTTGTCAAACCAGTCAAAACGTGGTCGGTTGTAGTAAGGAGAAAAGAGGGAGGTACTTCTAAGGAGGAAGTAGAGCAGGTTGAAAAGAAGGTGGGTCCGACCCTCGGAGTTTGCGTGCATGCGATAAAGCCGGTTCATGGTGGTGCGGTCATTAGAACTCCCTCAGTTGTTGAGAGGGGGAAAATTGCCGCAAACGCGAAATTTGCGGAATGAGGTTTGAAGGTGTCAATTGACAAAAACATTGGTCCGAGGGTAGTTTCCCAGGGGATCCACACTGAGATCCCGAAGCGCGTTTTTCATAGAGGATCTCCATGAAATGAATTTCAGGGATATGATGTCTGCTGCCACATTTCGCAGGAGTGTCCGTATGGTTTCTTGCCCGTGGAAAGCCAATGCGAAGGGTAGAATTAATGTTGTGCTAGAGGCAACAGATGAGCTGGCTGAAAAATTAACATCAAATGGAGTGTATATCAAATGGTTAAGAATTGTGGCCAAGTTTCAGGACCCGGTGTGGGCCTGTTTTAGGTGTCTGGGATTTGATCATAGGATCAAAAAATGCCGTGTTACAGCTGGGGTTTGCTGCCAGTGCGGCCAGACTGAACAATCGGCATCGCGTTGCCAGAACCCAGGTAGGTGCCGTAACTGTGCCCTGAAGGGTCTTCCCGCTGGGCACATGATGCTTTCATCTTGCCCGATTATAGCGGCTAGGGTTGCGATCGCTAAGGCCAGACATTAGGATGGCTTCTGACCACACTGTGTCTGTTAGGTTTTTGCAGCTGAATTGCCAGCGGGCATATTCAGTAATTTGCGAGTTTGGGCAGGCAATGTGTGCTTTTGATGCGGCTCTTGCGTTTGTACAGAAGCCGTATATTAGTGGTGGTTGTGTAAGAAGGTTACATATCAAACAGTTGGTGCAATACCGTAGTAACTCAAAATTTGAATTTTTTGAGTTGGGTAGCAGAAATGATCTTAGGGGAAATATCTATCTAGAGAAAAAAAGATTATGGTTCCATCTCCAACTGTTCAGATTCTACAGCTAAAAATGTCTTTATTGCCTCTAGGTATTTCCAACAATATTTATTTGCAATAATGAAATGAAATGCATTTTTCTTTTTTGAATTACTACGATATTGCACCAAAGGCTCTATATGGTGGCGTGTGTTTATGGACGAGGGGGTTTCTCTGTTATCATAGTGCGAGATAGTGACATAGACTGCACGGTCGTTAGTTGTAGCCAATGAGGGTATGTATTCGTTTTGGGGGGCGTTTGGAGAAATGCTAGTGGCTAGCGCCTACTGTAGGTATAGTCAACCCCTGGAGCCTTACATGAAGTATATGGATACGTTGCTGCTTTTTGCGAGTGGCCGTCCGATCATCCTGGGTCTAGACGCAAATGCATCTTCTCCCATGTGGTTTTCTAAGATTTGAGGACTTTCGTCTGAACATCGGAGCCGCACGAGATGTCAGATACTTAGCGAATGGATGGTTGAGGTGGGCCTTGGTGTGTTGAATGAACCAAGTGATCTATATACCTTTGATGGTCCCAGGGGAGTTAGCGACATAGACGTAACAGCTGCGACAGGGTCAGCTATGACAGCATTCGGGTTAAGATGGAGTGTGCGACAGTTGGGGAATATGAGGGACGAACTTCGGGTTGGACTGAGCCACTTCGACGGTGGGGCCTGCACGCGTTTGACTGGGAAGTATATGCGGGTCACATTAGGGAGGCTGCATTACTGCTCCCAATAGATGACTTTAGGGCACTGTCTGTGGATGATCAGGTCAGCAGATTGGATCAGTTGATGTGCAATGTTAATGATGCAGTGCTTGGTCGTAGTAGCAGAGCTAGGCCAAGTAAGATTAAGTAGTGGACCCCTGAGCTTGATATGATGCGGCGGAATGTTAGGCGCCTTAGGAAGCATTTCCAGAGGGCCCGGCATTCCAATGATGAAGATTTGGTTATAAGGGGCTATTTTTAGGGTTAAAGAGGCCGAATAGAGGAATTTTGTTAGGGAGAGTAGGGCAGGAGCCGGGTTACACCCACTGATGTTGCATCACTTTGTGTTGACAATGTTAAATTGTCATCAGGGACTGATTGCATGGAAAGACTGTTCTTCTTCTTCCGAGGGCGGAATCAGTAGATCATTCGCCTCTCAATAGGGGTTAGGTTGGAGATTGTGGACAATGTGGGTCAGTTCAGAGGCAGAAAGTCACCGGGTTTGATGGTATGACTGGAGAGATATGTAAGAGCATCTGGAAGATCATACCGGAATACCTGGAGTCCCTTTTGTCTGGCTGTGTTGGGCAGGGCTATTTCCCTGATGCTTGGAAGATTGTTCGAGTCGTTGTTATGCTTATCTTGGTTGAAGGACAGACTCGTGCTGATCTGAAAAGCCGGGGTGAGCGGGCCATACGTATTTTTAATGAGTGGGGTTCACGTGTGGGTGTTGACGTGGCCCTTGACAACTCCGTGATAATGCTGCTAAAAGGGGCATTGGCGCGGAATCGTCCGCCACTTGTTCGATCTGGCGGCATTGGTCTCCGGTATGTGATTCAGGTCAAGTATCTTGGAATAGTGATAAGTGAGCGGATGAACTTTTTTTGGCTCATCTTGCTCACGTAAGGGAATAGCTGACTGTTGTTGCGGGAATGACCAGGCGCATTCTTAGAAGTGACTGGGGCTTAATTAGGCATTCTGTTCGTACCATATAAGGGATTGCTTGTTGCATGCGCAACTTATGGTGCTCCTGTTTGGTATGAAACTCTTATGTCTGTTTCTGGCAGAAACAAGGTCTTGACGTGTCAGCGGATGGCTTTACTGGCTTGCATGCGAGTCTGTCGCGAGCGGTCTCGACAGACACTTTCAAGTTTTGCTAGGTGCGGCTCCTCTTGATTTAGAGGTAATACGTCGTGCTATTGTTTTTTAAGATCAAGAAGGGTATGGCACAAACTGACTGAGTGCCCCGACTATGATGACATTAGGAGTTTAGTGGACATGGGGATTTATAGGAACAGTGGCGTATGGGATTATAGTAGGGCTTTAGGTGACGTTCGGATTTTTTTGGGTTTTGGGCGTATTTGCGCGCGAAGTTTTCAGTAGGAGGAATGTTGGCTTTCGTGGCTAGCGGAAGCTCCTTCCGACATAGCCATTGGCTGCACTGGTTGTTGGCTGGACAAGCTGCCTATTGAATGGGAGCCACGTGGTGGTTGTGGTTGATACCCAAATCGCGGGGAGAGTTGAAGTTGGACACGAATGTGGAGTTGCATTGCAACCGGGTGCCGTGACCCATAGAACGGAATGAATTTTAGATAGGCTCCGCTCAAAACCAAGGGAAATCATGTTCCAAAAGGCATGTGATCGAATTAGTACTCAAGTGTGGCATTCTGTCATGCTTGGGGGCGCTGGAGGACGCACTATATCCAACCGGTGATAGGATCACCGTAAGGTAAGGCCATACTGGCAGGTATCATGCAAATTGCTCTCACATCTGTTGCCAGAGGATATGTCCATTGATTCCGCCTTGGGAAAGTTATTTCGTTGTTGCCAATTATTTTGGCGCTGATACTGGTGTGATGAATAATAGGATGGTCCTCTGAAGTGTTGATCCTTTTCGAATGGTTGTCGTGGTTGTTCCTTTTGGTGTATTTTCACATGATGACCTTTATTGTCTTCACAGTGGATATTGTTATGCTGAAGGCTTCTGGTGTTTTTGTAGTGCTCTATAGTTTGTGCGATGACATAAGCACGTTTGAAAGGATGAAGCTATTATTTATGCCGTGCTTAAATGTTCGGACCGCATGTTCTATTGCATGTGCCGTCATACACTTGATTGACTCTGAGGAATCTCCAGACATTGGAATTTTCGATGTTACCACTGTCCCGCTTTACTAAATTCATTATGGAATTCTGATAGAGTTGATTTACCTTGCGTTAATTTGGTTAATTCGTCCTTAAGCACATACATACAGTGGTCGCTGGTCACAATAATTGTAGTCCAATGTGTTTAAAATTGCCTCAAAGTTGAAAATGTTGATGGGGTTCAAGAGAATATTTACTGCTGGTTCAATTATTTTAGATTGATTCTATTCATATTATTCTATCCATATCCATAATCGATAGTTAATCGTCGTTCCATCAAATGTGGATAACAATTTGAATATATCTAGGTTGATATCGCTCGGCTTCAGCTTATAGTTGACATACAACTGGATTTATTGGAATTTGTTCCAATCTGCTGCGTAGCGTAGCATTTCCTTACTGGACGGCTTATAAAGCTTTTTGCAAGTTTTTCATCTGCTGCATAAAACATAAATTTTTAAGTTTACCTGTTCCATGTTTCTCTTGGTATCAAAAATTTGTCCTCTCAATGCTTTTTTCATCAAAGAATTTATTATATCACTTCACTATGTAACTTTGTGTTCCTTTGTATGAGGAATTCTTTTTGTTGTGTTTTTTTTAGAATATCCTGTTCTATGCAGGATTTATTGTTATCCTTGCTGCGGCAAGGAATATCGGTCCGCTCACTTGGAGTAACAAATTATATGTCACTCCTTTTTCCTTAGATTAGTAATGCTTATCTATTATAATGTGTTGAAAAGTATTACAATGTTTGAAAGAAATTATAAATGATAAACTGTAATATTTTCTGCTGACAAACTTTATAAAATTAAAAATTTGTCTGCTATGTAATAAAATTTCTTTGTTACAATGATGAAAGAATAAATTATAAAACTATAACGTTGTTAGTTTTAGATAAAGTATGATAAAAGTGAAAGAATTTTCTTAAATTGTAAGTTCCTTTGTTAAGAGATAAAACAAATTTTTTGATAAACAAACGAAAACTCTTTATTATATATCCTAACCAAGTCAAAATTCTTTGTTTATAATCTATCCTAACTTGCATGTACGTATGTGTGTATGTATGAGTTAGAAGCTCAATTAACCGACTGGAATGCAGTAGCATTATAATTAAATTTAAGATGAAAGTGGGATTATGTATGTACTTAAAAATGTGTCATAAATGTGTTTTTTAAGAAGAAATAATGTTCAAAAATAAAAATGTTTATCAAATATTTGAACAAAGGGGTCATTGAAAAGCTAACATAAGGGCAGTTTACACTAATATAGTCTTTGAATTTCACTCGATTTTGTGCGAAAGAAATCTAATGAGATTTTTGCGGGTGACAATAAATTTTACCTGCCGTTACACGGCTTTGTCACATCATCACACTTTAAATCCAATGGGACGAAAGTGCAAATCTTGATGTAATCTCTTTCTGCCGAGCAGTCTCATATAGACGGCGGACCGTTAAAATAATTACAATATGGAAAGCTGAATTTCAGGACACGCATTAGCTTTTTGGCATGGCGTGAATGAATTCCATTTCTGTACGGTAGTTACATTTTAGCCCATGTAACCATGTAAGAAAAACTCCAACAACGAAAGCAAGCTATCGGTTGCGAAACATAGTTAACTACTTAATTCATATTTTGTAAAAATGCTTCTAAAAATTATGAAATATTATGGGATATGAAATCCATTACATAACATTTCTCTTTCCCAAATATTATAGTCTAAACTGGTCCTAAATAACAAAACTGCGGACAAAACTGTTATTAGTGAAAATCTTAAAAGAAAGCGAAATGTGCGTCAAGGCCTTATTTCATTCGCAAAGACGCGCAACTGATCATTTTACAGACCTTTTATGGCTGTTGGAGCAAAATTCATATATATTATTCGTTGTTCTATATTATAAACGCTTTTTAAGCGACAGGTTATATGTAACAAGCAAGTAACGCATCGTATGCGACAGCAAGTAAGAGCTGCCCTTTAGTGGTATTAATATTAAGAAGTAAGATAAAGATATATTTTTTGTGTTCTTACTTTTTGTGATTTTGTCAATATTAGTAATATTGTAAAATCGATGATACCTAAAAATGTAAAAACATCTTATATTTCACAGACTACTTTTAAGTTACATGACAGCTCACTAACAGTTTTAACTGCAAAAAATCGATGATTGGCGTTACAGTTACATTGCATTCCATTAAATTTAAGTAAAATGTTCAAAAGAGTGGCAACGTTTTCAGGAGGAATAAAAAATAGAATGAGGACAAATTTATTTTTTCAGCATTATTCATTGCAGTCTATAAAGAAATACACGAGTGTGGTGCGAATGTTTATAGTTTCATTACTGTACATATCCATATTTACCCTTCAATAAAAATGACACTCACATTTATTCGGCTATACAATAACTTACTAGTATATATCGCGTATCTTTCTTTCCAAGCACGAAGTCAATTAACAAACAAATACCATTATTTGATATCAAGCACAGTTCTCAAACGCTTCTCAAAGCAAAGCTGAGGTTTTGAATTAATCAGCTTATTTCGAACTGGGAATAACTAGAATTCCAATCCACACTTGAGTAAAGTTAATTTAATTTTGAGAAAATATGTAAAGCGAAATCTATTTAACATGAGATTTCATGCCAAATCTAATAGACTTTAATTTGATTATGAAGGTCTACAGCCATTGCTGGACATAATTATAAACTCTTCGAATTGTGAAGTAAGCATTTTCGAGTTTGAAATTAAAGCAAAGCTAATAGTAAAACATTTGTCCGTTTGTGCAGGAACTCTTAGGATTAGATCAATTAAAATAAAATTAAGTAAATTTAATTTTAAAATCTTTTAAGTTTCGTTTTAACTTGACCGTAACCCAAGAAAAGAATTACTTTTTAATTAATCAAAAATAATAAAATAAAACCAGCTAAACTGAGTGTTCGAGCGTTAAAAGCCCTTAAGCAGTTCAGCACCTAACATCGGTTAAACATATAATGCTAGTAATTGCCCTGGTTATGCATACACTCTGCGCGGGAAAGTCATTAGGTTCTCTACATAAAACCATTGAGTAGTGTTGTAACGAAAAAAATTAAAAAATCTAAAATATCAAAGAGATAATTAATATTTAAAATATAAGAAAACGTTTGAAAAATGAATGAAACAACAGAAGCGAAAGCAAAGAAGAAAAAGTCCATGATCCATGAACTCCTCAGTAACAGTTCCGGCCTCAAAATCCTCAATGGAAACGTGGTACTAATAGAAACTTTGCCTATCAGCCAACGACTATCTTACTAGACCACAAAATCCAAAACCACAACCTCGACTATGAGCAAGGTAAATCGACGAAAATTAGCGTAGTAAAAAAATGGACTATATAAAAAGACCGAGGTAAGGTTTTGCTGTCAAAAGAGAGAGTATAAGGAGAGAACCTTTGGATTATTACCTTGCTTCTATCCAGGAACCAACAATTCTCGAAAATGAGCATCCAAAATTCAGTGATATTCATTTTTTTACGATGGTAAGCTATTCGTTACCTTACAAAGAGTTCAAAACTAAGAGCGGCTATATTTTAAAAATGTTAGTGGATCATTAAAATCGAAGACAAAAGTAAGTTGAAGTAATGTTGCTTGACGTTATTGTTAGACCTCTCTGTATAATTCAGCTGTATGGATAGTGATCAAAAAACTCGAATCGGAAAGCAAAGACAATGTAAGATAATGATAAATTATAGAAAACTTAAATCATTTCAACTAGGTAAAAACTTCATTTCTCATTTACCGACTTCAAAAGAAGTTTCCATCAGATCTCGCTAAAACCATTTGACTGTGAGATTTGTAATCATTTGTAATGGCAAATGTGAATATAAACGTCTGCCATTTGGTCTCAAAATTGCACCATCAAACTGATCATTTTTCATATCAAATTTGATAAACATGGGAACAATTTTCAAAACATTATACGATGCTATTCTGAAGGAGCAACTAGATAACTGCAAATTTCTTCATTTCTTGTCAGAGTATAAAAACAATCTCTGCTAAGATCAAAGCAATACCCAACTTTCCCGAACCTGAAACCTTAAACAAGCTACTATCATAAATAGGATTATCAGGTGATTAGAGCAAATTTGTGACGGATTATGCAAATCACTTGAAATCATTCTTAGGAGAAGAAAGAAGACGAATATCGAAAAGAAAATCCTTCCATTCCAGAAAATATTGGTTTTAGGTTATATTGGAACATCGTGATTTCACATCATAATGTCAAGGGAAGAAAACCAGTGGAAGTCTTTTTGATAGGCACGTTAGCACCGATCCTAAATTACTTGAAAGAGATAGAAAAGAAACTTCAAAAAATTGTCAGGAAAACATAATTATAACTATAATATAAATGGGTTACCAAAGACATATTCGAAAGGAGACGGAATTTTCGTAAAAATTAATAAAGGGTTAGGAAATAAAGTATCTGCCAAGTAAAGGGGGGTTAAATTGTATGGGCCGATGTTGAATGTGAACCACACCTAAACGCCAAGTTTTTTTCCGAATTTTATTTGACATTTCTCTATTTCAGACTTACTCAATTTGAACCATGGAGAGATACACAATCCAACAACGTGTTAAAGTTATCCAGACTTATTATGAAAATGGGAGTTCAAATCAAAATGCATATCGTGCACTTCGTAATTTTTTTGGTCAATTTCATCGTCCAAATGTGCGTACAATCGCAAAAATCATGGAAAAATTCGAGCAAACCGGGTCTGCAGAAGATGTGAGAACACCAGTGCATGCTCGTACAGCTCGTACTGCAGAAAATATTGCTGCTGTTCGCGATAGTGTGGCTGAAGAGCCGTCCACCTCAACTCGTCGTCGTTCCCAACAATTGCACCTCTCACGCTCGTCGTTGATGAACATTATGCATAAAGACTTGCATTTACACGCTTACAAGGTGCAATTGGCTCAAGAACTAAAGCCTCTTGACCATTCCAAACGTCGTGAATGGGCAGAATGGTGACAAGAAATGGCAACAGTGGATGATCAATTTTCGAAGAAAATCATCTTCAGTGATGAGGCACATTTTCACCTCAGTGGATTCGTCAATAAACAGAATTGCCGCATTTGGGCGAATGAGAATCCAAGAGTGATTGTCGAAAAACCAATGCACCCACAAAGAGTGACTGTTTGGTGCGGTTTATGGGCTGGCGGCATCATCGGGCCGTATTTTTTCCAAAATGAGGCCGGTCAGGCAGTTACTGTGAATGGTGTTCGCTATCGTGAGATGATAACGAACTTTTTATGGCCCGAATTGGAAGATATGGATGTGGACGATATGTGGTTTCAGCAGGACGGTGCCACTTGCCACACAGCTAACGAAACAATGGCTCTTTTGCGCAACAAATTCAATGGCCGTGTTATCTCACGTAATGGCGATGTCAATTGGCCGCCAAGATCATGTGATTTGACACCGTTGGACTTTTTTCTTTGGGGTTATTTGAAAGAAAAGGTGTACGTCGATAAGCCAGCAACAATTCAAGACCTAAAGGATCAGATAATTCGGCACATTAACGGCATAGAACCTCCATTATGCCTCAGCGTCATCGAAAATTTGGACCATCGGATGGAGGTGTGCCGCCGAGGTCGCGGCGCCCATTTGGCCGATATTTTGTTCCATACATAATTGAGTAATACCAATACATCATAATAAAATAAAATTACAATAATTTCCTAAATAGTTTGTGTTTTATTCAAAATCAACATCGGCCCTTGAAATTTAACCACCCTTTATAAAAGGGAAATCACAACACAACAATTAAGACTAAACCGGGTAGAATTGTTCATAAAAACAATATTGAGCAATCCTAGGGAAGGTTAAACAGAACAATATTTTTTTGTTACAGGATGAAGATAATTTAGTCAAATCAATTTAGTCCAATTCCTATCTAGACATTTTGATATACAGAACTTGACTAATAACAATGAGTATATTCCTATCAAAACAGATGAGATACAGACAATCAAGTACTTTGATAAAGGCCTAATGAAGCCACATTCAGGAAGAAACAGCTCTTGACCACAATAAATAAAAACTTGCTTTACTTAGTACAAGGCTAAAAACCTACATACATGTTTCTTCCAAATGGAAAAGCAGAATTTTTAAAATATGAGGCAATGGACAATGATAAGGAGCAATATACATATAAATTATTATTAAGTATCATAACGTAATAAGGCATATGCAATGTGATAACACTGTGAGTGCTTTCATGAGTTCATATTTTGGTCCGAAAATGAGGCAGATAATTAAGGACCACATAGAAAATTTGCCTTCAATATACTGCTTTTTTGCTAAAAACAGGAAAACATGAAGGGTTAATGCGTAGTATTTTAATGATTGATGCTTTTACAAAAGTTTGCTAAGTTATACTCGGTAATGTCAACAGAGACGGGCGATACATACACCTTACATAAGACAATTCTTACAGTCGTCCGAAAGTTATAGCTTCTGTTCATGGTACTGCTTTTACTACAGCAATGTTTGATGGTTTTCTAAAAACGTACAATATAAAAAATGTAAAGATTGCTATGGGTTATCCACAGTAGAGCTAGTGAAGAGAAGTTTAGCTGCAATGATAGTCAAATTGACAAGTGCTGGTGGAAATTCAAGTATAGGCAGGGTGCTTCCTGAAATCGAATTTGTAATTGTAGGTAATATGGAACATAAAAGGATAATGATTGTTGATTTTCTAGGACGAAATAAAAGGAAAACAATAAATGAGGCTGCTAGAGAAGAATCAGGAAGATAGAGAAGAATCAGGAATATAACAAAAGGTTAAAGGATCCTAGTAGGATGCAAAGTACATATAAGATAGGTGATTACGTAATCGGTAGGAATATCATTAGCATTCTAGGAGCCTGTAGAAATTAGCACTTATGCACCATGATAGATACATATGTGATAAAAGATGTAAACGGATTTCAATTGATGAGAGATTAGAAATATTACTAAATATGTATATAAATACACAAGAAATCCTCAAGATTGCCACTATGGATGAGTGGCAGACTATTCGTCTAACAGTCCTGAGGTCGTATGATCTATTCCTGGGTGTAGACAAACAAATAAAAAAGTTACATAAGTTTAAAGAAAACCCCAAAACAGAATCAAAACGCTAGAAGACGAAGTACAAGTTATGCAATACACATATAGAATTAATAATAGCATGACGAATTATATTTTGTTGCCAATTGACCACTATTCCCACAGATATACTAACGCAAAAAGAAATTAACCTGTTTACGGAGTTTGACAGCTATAGTGAAATAAAAATTGTAGTTCTTTTCCAAAAAAAAAATAACTTGATCTCAAGCCATCTATACCCCAAATTTCTCACAACTTATTATCGAAATTAAATTTACGAATCAGAAATAACAACTTGTACAATATTTATGTGAAAGACAATATAGAAAATAACCTTATTCTCCTAGGTAACAGCTGTAAAAAAAAGTATTATTAAGTTTAAATAAGTGCAATGCGAATTGAAAAATTCAGAAGAACTTTCGGTGAAGGAAATTGTACGAGAGATTATTATGTATATTCCAACATACTCAGGGGTTTCATAGAAACCAATATTATTGGAATTGGTCTTGAAAACGACTAAAAAAGTTATTTGGTGTCATGAATTCCAATGTTATCGGTTTTATGTTCGAAACAGAATTAGTATTGGTTTTAGGTGTCACAGAAACCAATATTATTGGTTTTTTTTCTGAAAAAAACCAAGCAGCTAACAGCTGAGATATTTCATTTGTGCGGTTTTATTTTTGTCTTTCAATTTGATACTTTGTATAAATGTAAGTAAATTTTATATTAAGAATGTTTGTATGTATGTATATTCTTATGGATTCTAACATTTGCTTACATATGTAATAAAACTCAAAGCTCCATAATCGTGGAGTTTATGGACAAATATCCCGACCTTGTGAATGGCTTCACAAAGAGGGGTAAACCAACCGTAGACACTCTTTGGGAACAACTGGTTGACACTGTGGTCCTACCCAGACATATGCCAGAGTCATTTCCAACAGGTCTTTGATATGCCCCTTTAGCTAAAAACCGCAACGAAGCTGCAAGTTGTAGCAGCGGCGGAATCTTAGAACACGAAAGATGTTCCTTTATTACGTCTAGGATCATCCGAAAACCTTCTTTATTTAGTCGGTAGTATTCTATGAACCTGCCAAGCAGCTTTAAATATAAACGCACATTGCACACTTTATAAAAAATATACTTACGCTGTCTCCGGCAGCTCAAGCGGATTGCTACAATCTCGCAATGTTTTTCTTCTGCACTTTTCCGAACACTCTTCCTCCAATAGCAAATATAAAACAACAGCATTGCTCATTTTCTTTCTTTTTTTTATTAAAACGCCAATTTGTTATTTTTTAATAAATACACTTTATATTTTGCCGAAAAAATTATAGCTAAAATTGTATACAATTATACAAACGAAATCAACAGCTGATTCGAATATTGGGTTTGTTTGAATTCGAACAAAACCGACTTGCTCTCATGACACCAAATGAAACCAATATTGGTTTTCAAAACCAATAAACATCAACCGACTTGGTTTCAATGACACCCCTGACTGAAGGAAACATAATCCATGACTATAGTAAAACCAAAATAAAAGAAAGAAGAACATTCCCAATCGAATTCTAAAATTGTAAAATTAATGTACTAAATAAAACCTACACAAACATAAAAATGCAATGCTGAACATAAATATATATATATATATATATATATATTTTATAATAAACATTTTTATAATAAACATTAATTATAATAAACATTAATTTTAAACAAAAAAGTAAAGTGAAAATATAGCAATATATGAAAAATAAAAAGAACATACAGAACAAAAGTCAAGAAAGAATTGTGAAAGAATAAAATAATTAGAAACTAAAATAAATCGTGAACGTGGAAAAATAAAAATTTTTAATGATAATAATAAATTTAAAGAATCAAAAAAATAAATAAATAAAGAAGTTAAAATTTATTATAAACGCTAATAAAATAAAAAATTTTTTTTAACATAACTGAAAGCTAAAATAAACTGTGAACATATAAAAAGGGATTTTAAAGGAAAGTTAAGTGAAATAATAATAAATTAACTAAAAAATAAAAAAAAAAATTTTAAAGGTATAAAAGAAATTTTAGTTAGAAAATAAAGGAAGATAAATAATATATTTATAAAGAAAACACTTTTGTTGACCTTATAATAGAAAATTTAATGTGAAGAAGAGAAGAAGAAAAGAAAATAAACAACTGAAAAAAAGCGAACACCTCAAAAAAATATTGAGACAAATTGAAATATCAGTTATCATTAATAAGAATTTCAAAGTTTTGAACGTTTAAATGTGAAAGAAACCAGAGTAAAGTGAAAATTTCAAAAGGAGCAGTGAAACAAGACAATTCCAGCATCAGCTCCCCACATCAACATTCAACTCACCATCTGTATGCAACACTCAACTCAACACCAGCTTCCAGAACTCACAAAGATGCTGACAACATTTTTAGCGTAAGAGTCCTTATTTTTACTTTTAATTATAACAGTTTTCTAAACTAAAACCCTAAACTCGAAATTTGATGTTTTTATTTTATTTTCATTTGACTTATTAGTCATAAGAAATTTGCTTAAATTTTTATTTGTACCGGATTTTCTTGAGTTTTAATTTTTCAAAAAGTGGGTTATTGTTTGATTGCCTATTCAGTTATAAGTTCTCTAGTATTCAGAATTTTGCAAATCGGTCCTCGAGAGTGAAATCCGTCCCTATCATTTACCATGCCAGATGAAACCATAGAACAATTAACCGAGAGATTGGGCAGAAGTCTTACAATGACACAATCAGGTGGCGGAACAGCAGCTACAGGGGGCTTGACTGCGACTCAGAAGGAGCAAATAGCTTCGATGATAAATGAGGCTCTTAAGCCACCCACCGATCTTTTATCGGAAGAGGGGGCAGACCACCCCATAGTTTCAGCTACGACTAGATTAGAGGAACTGGACAAGGTTCCTGATATAGTAAAATCTCTAAGAGAGTTCTCCGGCAAACAGGGGAATTCAATTCTTGGAGGAAATCCGTTGATAGAGTTTTAGGTCTATACGAGTCTGTGCAGGAACTGGGCGATACTATGCAATCTTGCATACTATTCGCACAAAAGTTATTGGGTAAGCTGACGCAGCACTGGAGTCGTACAGGACTCCTCTGGATTGGCCCAAAATGAAGAAGTGCCTTATGATGCACTATTCTGACAAACGTGACATAGGCACGTTGGAGTATCAGATGACGCAGCACTGGAGTCGTACAGGACTCCTCTGGATTGGCCCAAAATGAAGAAGTGCCTTATGATGCACTATTCTGACAAACGTGACATAGTCTGTGTCAGGGAAATAGAACGATAACGGAGTTCTACCAAACCGTGTACCAGCACCTGTCGCTAATCCTTGATAAAGTTTCTTGTTTAGATTTGGGAAAGAGCAGCCTCCACACAATGACGAATACTTACCGTGAGAAGGCACTAGATACCTTCATTAGAGGTCTCAACGGAGGCCTCCCAAGATTATTAAGTATCCGTGAACCGAACTCCTTGCCCCAGGCATTGCATATTTGTCTTAAGCTAGACAATATGACATTCAGAGCGAACTATGCTAATGGCCGAATACCCAGAGCAAATGGGTATAAGGATGGAATTGGCACAGCAAGGTCATCTCTAGGTAATGGAAAATTTTATCCTGAACTTGCTCATGCCAGTGGAGTGATGTCGAGCAGACCACCACTACCGCCTCGTTATAATAATAATCCGAATTTCAAACCAAATTATCACTACCAAAACGTGAGTCCTACTGTCTATCAAAATTTAGGACCGAAACCCCAATTTGATCGGGGTAGGCCTCCGAATCAACAGAATCAGACACAATACTGGAACCGAACCCCTAATATTCAAAGACAAACTAGAGTGGAGCCAATGGATATAGACCAATCGATCCAAACACGTCAAGTTAATTACATCAATAGACCGCAGGATAATACGGCTTTTAAAAGACAAACAACGGCCTCTTTCCAAGGTCCAGTTAATAAATTGCAGAGGAACTTTCACATAAATACTAACTATACGCCAGAGGAACTATTCAATTGTGGATATCCACCAGAGGGAAGCGAGGTAAATCAGCAGCCAGAAAACGGAGAACCTGATTATGTTCAGGAATACTTCCAAAATATTCCCGAAGAAGCAGCTGCACTCGAAAATGAAGAGAACCCACTTGAGGAAATTCAATATGAAGCCAATTTTTTAGATTAAATTGTTCCTCGTTACCATACTTTAAGTTGAAAACGAGGAACGGGCAGATACTAAGATTTCTTTTGGATACAGGCAGTAACAAAAATTATATAAAATCTAATTTAACTACAAAACACATACCTAATACAAAAAAATTCAGCGCAAAATCAGTTGCGGGGAACCTGGAAATAACTCATCACACCTTTTTAAATATGTTTGGTATCAATGATATCCCCATAAAATTTTTTATTTTACCGGAGCTTAAGTCCTTCGATGGAATACTAGGTCACGATAGTCTCAAGGAATTATCGGCTGTCATCTATACCTCAGAGAATTACTTTACAATCAAGGGAGGAAGAAGGATTATATTGTACCAATGTGTTTCTCAGGACGTTAACAACATCGAGATCAGGATGGACCATCTGTCGGAGAATCATAGAAAAGGTCTGGAAAAGATTGTAGACCACCATAAGAGTTTATTTGCAGATCCAGATGAAAAACTTACCTACACCACGAAAGTAATAGGAGATATTCGCACTTCAACTGATATCCCAACCTATTCTAGAAATTACCCTTATCCTATAGCATTGAAAGGAGTAGTCGAGGAAGAAATCGGCAAATTGCTAAGGGATGGAATTATAAAGCCATCACGTTCTCCATATAACTCGCCAATCTGGATAGTGCCAAAAAAACAAGATGCATCGGGAAAGGAAAAGTATAGGGTTGTTGTAGAATTCAGGAAACTTAACACTGGAACGATTCCAGACAAATACCCTATACCTGATATAAATGATGTGCTTTCACATCTGGGGGGAAACAAATACTTCACGGTTGTTGACCTAAAGAGTGGTTTCCACCAAATACCCCTCAAAAAGGAAGATGTTGAGAAAACAGCTTTCTCAGTCAACAATGGGAAGTACGAATTTTTGCGGTTACCTTTTGGGTTGAAAAATGCCCCTTCTATATTTCAACGCGCACTTGATGATATTCTTAGAGAACACATCGGTAAGATGTGTTATGTCTATATTGATGACATCATAATTTTCAGTAAGGATGAGGAATCTCATTTTAAACATTTAGATGCTATCTTTAGAACACTAAATAATGCAAATATGAAGGTGCAATTGGATAAGTGCGAGTTTTTCAAGGAGGAAGTTGAATTTCTCGGATTCATTGTTTCTCGTGACGGAATTAAAGCGAATCCGAAAAAAGTAGACGCAATTGTGAAATTCCCTTATCCAAGGAGCGTAAAAGAACTTCGATCCTTTCTTGGCCTTTCAGGATATTATAGGAGATTTATTAGAGGTTACGCGGATATCGCCAAACCATTGACCAAACTCTTGCGGGGAGATGGAGGCATGATATCTAAAGCAGAATCGAGTAAGAGAACGATAATACTCGACAAAGAAGCAAAGCAATCCTTAGATGAGCTGAAAAACGCTTTAGTATCACAGGAAGTAATACTGTCCTATCCTGATTTTGAAAGAGAATTCCAGTTAACCACCGACACATCCAATGTCGCCCTAGGAGCTGTATTGAGCCAGGACAACAGGCCAATATCTTTTATTTCAAGAACGCTTACCGAAACAGAAGAAAATTATGCAGCAAATGAAAAGGAGATGCTAGCGATAATTTGCGCGTTAAATTCGTTAAGAAATTATCTCTACGGTTCTAAAAAGGTAATTATCTACACTGACCATCAACCGCTTATCTATGCCCTTAGCAGCCGTAATAACAACACGAAGATGAAAAGATGGAAATGCATTCTTGAAGAATACAATTACGAATTGAGGTATAAACCCGGTAAAACGAACGTAGTGGCCGACGCTTTGTCTAGGAATCAGTCAGGATTAAATGTTCTGCAAGATAATTCGGATTCATCGACCATAACTCAACACAGTGCAGAAAGTTCGTCGCAGGGCTTAATACATAGCGTAGAAACCCCTATAAATGTATTTAAAAATCAATTATTTATTAGTACTGACAACATGCCTTCATATCAATTCAAGATTATTTTCCCAGGATTCCACAGACATTTAATTATGGAAACCAGTTACAACGAACAAAAACTTATAGATATTCTCAAAAGGTATCTCAATCCATCCGTGATAAATGGAATTAAAGCTCCCGAGCCTATAATGGGAAAAATTCAAACATTATACCAGGATAATTTTTCAAATTATAAATGCAGATTTACACAAATAGTGGTTGAGGACATAACATCGGAAAGCGACCAGGAAAACATAATAATCGAAGAACACAATAGAGCTCATCGTAATGATAAGGAAAACAAGGTGCAGATTTTAGAAAAATATTACTTCCCGGGAATGAATGGAAAAATTAAAAGAATCATAAAATTATGCTCCACGTGTAAGAAAAACAAGTATGAACGATATCCAAATGCTCCAGTACTTAGAGAAACTCCAATTCCAACATATCCAGGCCATACTATTTATATCGACATATTTTCCACGGACAAGAAATTAATATTAACGTCAATTGATAAATTCTCTAAATACGCACAAGTCATGAAACTACAAAGCAGATCTAACGAAAATATTAGGAGGCCTCTAAGAGAACTCCTGTTTTTTTATGGAGTACCAAAGAACGTGGTCATGGACAACGAACCTTCATTAAATTCTACATCGATCATGTTTATGATGAAAGACGACTTAAAAATTAATGTTTTTACTACACCTTCTTATAGGAGTGAATCAAACGGACAGATAGAACGATTTCATTCCACATTATCTGAATTAATGAGATGTCTGAAAGAAGATGGAACATCGAGGGATTTTGATGAATTGCTGGAAAGATCGGTAAATGAGTATAATCACTCAATTCATTCTACTACTAAGAAAAGGCCTGTAGATCTTTATTTTGGACGAACAGTCGAGTTTTCCCCACAGGATTATGAGAAAACAAGACTGTCAAACATCGAAAGATTGAAACGGAAACAGGAGCAGGATCTTGCTTATTATAACAGGAAAAAATTACCTATTAAGAACTATGTGCCAGGTCAATTGGTATATGTGAAAAACAACAAAAGATTGGGCACGAAATTGAGTAATCGCCTTAAAGCCGAAATAGTGAAGGAAAACAGGGATACGACAATTGTCACGAATAGTGGCCGTGTGATCCATAAGAGTCACATCAGGAATTAGAAATTCTCCTCTTTATCTTTGGACTACCGTACCCCGGCAACGAATTGAACTTAAACACTACTAAATTTTTTTTTTCAGGATACTTCTAACCTGCAGGTCTATTATGGGTGAGTTTCAGATAATGGATTATTCCAATTCAAGATTAGTCGTTGTAAACACCGGTCCAGCGAAGATTCAAACAGGTGTGTTTAGATTGATTCACACGATTGACTTGGGACAATATGAGGAATTGGTGCAGAAACTTGAGGATGGAGTTCGCATGTATAATGACACTGACAACTCGATTCTATCCTACCTATCGTACACCATATCCCAAATGAAATCCAGTCTAACCAGACTTAGATCCAAGACAAGGACAAGGAGATCACTTAACTTTATTGGAAGTGCATGGAAGTGGTTGGCCGGTAATCCCGATCATTCTGATTTCGAAGTTATAGAGAACAAAATTAATAACGTTTTGCAAAATAATAATAACCAAGTTATAATTAATCAAATGGCACTAGATAAAGTAAACAAATTATCAATCATGACGAATAATATTTCAAAATTGTTAGAGAGTAAAATTCAAGAAATGTCTTTAATAGATTTTAAATATAAGTTAGAAATTGTTAAGGAAGAACTATCTAACATTGAATACGCAATTCATTGGGCCAAATCAAATATAGTAAATTCTTTTATTTTTTCTAATTCTGAAATTGAGATTCTAAGAAATATTTTTAACAGTGATAATATTCCATTTGGTAACATAGACGAACAGTTAAATTTTTCCAAAGTTAAAGTAGCTTCAAATGATAAAGAAATAATTTATATTGTAAATATCCCAACAACGAGTAAACAGAATTGCGAAAACCTTTTAATTAGACCTGTAAAAAGTAAGAACGTAGTGATCAAGACAAATTTTAAAAATATATTGAAATGTTATTGTAAAATATATGGAATCAAAAATGAATGTAGAAATTACAATAAGTTAAGTATTTGCGAAAAAGAAAATACCATAGATCTAAGTGAATCTGAATGCATCCCTAATTTGCTGAAGAGTAAGCCATCACGGTGCGTAACAACCAACGGCGAACAAGTTGCTCTTGTCGAAAAAATCGACGAAAGTATGATACTACTCAACCAATTCGCAGGAAATATATCAATCGATAATTCAACAACTGTGCTAAACGGAACCTTTTTGATTCATCATCTAAATTCTACAGTTCAGATAGGTAACCAAACATATTCAACAACCCAGGTTACCTTTACTAAGCCATTACATGCATTGTTCCAGCCGGTTAATGTGAATTTTCAAGAACAAGTTATAACCTTGGAAAGAATGGAAGCTTTAAATGTTAACAATTCCCATATTATACAACAACTACAAAGTTAATTTGTCCATTAATATCGGATTAGTATTAGCTGTGTTACTACTGATCATTATTATCTCGATCATAAGGCGAAATCGTAATAAGATAATCAAAGAACGTAAAATTCCTGAAACCAGCAAGAAACCACAAACTCCGCGTGATAAAAATCACTAACGTGAATTTAATTTACACATTTACACACATTCGCATTTTTTGCCGAGTACGAATGAGAAAGTAAAATGAATTGAAGTACAAGCAAGTTTGTAATTATCTTATGTTCCCCTCACCACGATGCCAAAAGGTAATCAACTTGACTGAAAGAATTGCCTAATGTAAATGTCCATTATATGTATGCTTAAAAATATTCTGCTCTCCTTGTTTTTTGATTTCCATCAAAGAGAGAAATTTTTGTTTTCTCCTATTTCTTTACACATCAAAAGAAGCCCGTTATTTTTGTTGTTTGTGCAATATCTTTATATTATAAGGTAATTACGAAATATTAGTTAGCAAACAAAATTATAAATTTATTTAGAAATAATCTGTTAAAATATTTTGCTAAAAATTATAAATTCATTTTAATTGGAAATGACCCATTAAAACATTTTTGTTAAGTCGGCACAAAATCATAAACTAATAAGAATTTTAAAAACATTTTTGTTGAGTCGGCACAAAATTATAAACTAATAAGAATTTATTTTAATTTTTATAAATTAATAAGAATTTATTTTTCATTTTTTTAACCGGAAATCATTATCGACAAGTTGTTGCAAACAATTCATGGAAAAGCAGAAATGAGGGCAACAACTTGTCCCACTTTAACTTAGCTAGTATAAGAAACAGAAAATTGTAGTAGCAGTTAGTTAGTCGTAAGTGAACAATAAAAGAAGTAAGAGCATAGCTCTGAAAAAAAGAAAAGTTGTTTTTTTTTTAAATAATAATAAAGAAATAATTTAACTTATATAATATAAAAAATATTTATTTTCTTGCAAGAACCTAGGTAGGTAGGTTATATTACCTAAATGTAAAAATGTTTTACATAAAGTGTTGTCCCAAGTTTTACCAATTGACATTTCTTTATGTTCTAGCTTTACTTAGTTCTGCTTCTATACTTATTTTTTAATCTTAACTTGAAAATTATCCATATCAATATAAAGAAAGATTTACATATATATTATGATTATTATAATTCTACATAAATGTTTTGTAACCTATCTATCTTTCCGTACCATCGAAACTTTTCATATCTCTATGAAAAGAATCATAATGTCTTTTAATGACATATTCCCTATTTTTATTAACAATTTGGTAACATAGAAGGAAATTGCATGTTACTAAACGCATTATTGAACGTGATATATTTTGCACATTTAACGCTGAATTCAAAATATTAGCTGGACAGGAATCAATATTCAAACATGTCAAATCAATATTCAAATTAAAAACATGTAAGCATCCGCCAGACGTGCACTCATCGATACTAAACGTTACATACACATACATACATACATATATATATGTATAATACACATACAAGTACATAACTCAATTTTCTAAGTGTCGTTATAATTCGGAGTGAATTCATATAAGTATACACATGCATACATACTTAGTTGTAATGCAAGAATGATAAAAATACATATTACATAAGTGTAAACATATTTTTGCTACGTCATATCAGTCGACTGTTTAACAAAAGCTAGAACATAACTTAAGCACCCAATGAGATTTACTTACATACATACATATGTATATATAAATTTAAGAGATTTCCGGTTTCATAAATAAGCATTTTTAAGCCAATTTTAAAAATAAAAGCAATGAGCGTTTTGATGTTTATTAAACGTACGATTACATACATATTTAAGAATTAAAATCTATCAAAATTAAAAATCAAAGGATTATATTATCCATTTTTCGTTTTCTCTGTTTAGAAAATTCGGCAATTTCGTGATTAAGAGTTTTAATCTTAAAATACAATGCGAGCTGGAAAGAAGATTTTTTAATTTCATCGTTGTGCTCTACATTTTGGGCCAATTCCATGTGTTAATCGAAAAAAACCTTGGTTTAGAAGCAAGCTTTGTTTATTGTTTGTTTGAAAAATTGTGTTGAGTGCTTGCAATGTAAACATCATGTCTTCATTTGGGTTTGCTAAGTCACCTTCACTGTGATAGCCGACCCATGTGTAAGGCTGAACGCGCCTCTCCTTTCTTGACACAGAAATATTTAGCTATTATTTTTTTAGACTGTGACATATGTGGCCAGCCAAGTTTAATGGCTTAGAAAACCAGCTCACTTATTTAATTCGGTTGAACGTTGTATGTACATTCAAATGTTTCATGAAAATTTTTATATATTTTAAAGTAAATTTCCAACAACTTGACAGCGTTGCCTTGGCGTTAAATGGTTCGTGGCGGAAATTGATATTTTCAGCTGTCAGAACATAATTTTTAAAATCGATGGTTCGCATGTAGCAAAAAAAAAACGCGGGATATATTGTATTTACATTTATTATTGCTTTGAAAAATTATTCGTACAGTCTTAAACACAGTTCAGGAGTATGTATACATAGCTTTTAATCTTTGTTACGGTCAAACCGCTCTCTACGTACGACGGCATAAACCACATTTTAAATAATAAACACTACATCAACCGCAGCCGTTATACCTAGCTCGCTGAGTCCTTTGCAGGGAAGAAACTCGTTTACTGTTTCTCTCTTGTCCATCCAAGGTTGCATGCAACCATTTTTCTATATGTTTGCACTCCTAAGCCTTCCCAATTTCTTCTTTACGTTGGCATCATTATCAACTTTTCTTTAAACTTAAACTATTTTTTTGCAGTGCTCTAGCAGTAAACAAACTAAATGCATAATCAAAACTAAAATGCATGACATGAACTTAGGTAAAGGATTTAATAATATCATATCAACGGACAAGAAGTAAAGGTAAATATTTTTCTCTTTTGACCTTCGCTTTTACCGATATATTAATATAAATAGGTACCTACTTGCAGTGACTAAATACTACCTGAACTCTTATTGCTGGACGCCTGTGGATTTCGAAGACTGCACCAACAAGAAAACCCTCCAATTAAAACTTTCTCACACCTAAAACCATCTTATAAAGTAAATTTCGTACAAACCTTTATAATTTGTATAACAAAACCTAAGTGAACGTACAAATGGCAAAAAAATGTAACGTGCGGTCCTTAAGTGACAGCTCCTTGGGTGATTTAGCAAACTTGATTGTGTCAACAGTTGCATATGCAAAGTATGCAACAAACGTTTACCTGGACATCAATATTGTAATAGTTGAAATAAATCAATATCTGGAGACTTCAGGGGCTACATCAAACATTTATCAAGACTTGCTTCGTGTTATTCTTGGTTCGGATTATTTGGATGCTAGCATGCGATTTACCTGCTTGCAAATGTTACTAAATTGTGGTGTTTCATTTTTAGTAACTGAAATTTTTCCATATTTATACTATGAAAGGATTCTTCAAGTAATTGCTGCACAAGGTGCTGGACTACGTGTTCTCAATTTGAAAGGAATATGGGTTAAGGACGAACACATGCACTACATGTATGAAATTGTCAAAAAATGTCAATATCTTACAAAATTATTTGTGCCTTATATAGCTGATGATGATCTTCTAAAAGAAATTTCAAATAATTCTAAGTGCCTTCAGATCTTGGACATATCTGGAGAAACGGATATTACTGAAATTGGAATTGAATATCTTTGCAAAGGAGTATGCTCACAACGCCTAACTGTGATTGATATCGGTTTGGCGGGAGAAGAAAACATTTGTTTTTCTGATGTTGCTCATATTTTGGAAAACTGTAATAATATTGAGACTTTGTCAACATACTCATTCGTTGGACCAGCTCTTAAATTTATTCATGATAATGTCGATACAAATTTTACCTGCAAATTAAAATATCTCCATGATACCGGATCGGATGAAGAAATAGTTCAGATAATAGCTAAAACGTGTCCTTATCTGCAATCACTATACTTAGACACACCTAAGTTGGGGTGTTTAAAAGGGCTTTCTAATACTTTTTTGCAAAAGCTCAAAATATACAAATTTTCTTCCATTGAATTGCTGAAATTACTTGAGAAAGTTGGAGAAACCTTAGTACATTTGACAATAATTAAAAGCAACGGGGATCTAGACCTAAATTTTTTGGCTCGAATATGTCCCGCGTTGACTGGCTTAGATTGTTATATGATTGATGGTTTAATATATGGTAATTCAAAATATTCTCGTTTCGTCTGCCTAGAAGGGCTGGAAATGCTTAGTAGTCCAATGACAAAGATGGCTTTAAAAGATCTTATATATAATAACACCCAGCTCAAACGTCTGGCAGTTGACAATGTTTCATTTTGCGATGAAGATATAGCAAGGTAAAGTATTCGCTTTTTATATGTGTATAAAAAATGTGTTTTATGAAATTAAGTTTAATTAATGGCTAATACACATTATATTTACACGTGTTTAAAAAAATTTTAATAGCGAGCACGAAACTGCAAAGCTATTTGCTTCTCCGACGTGCTCGGAATCGAATCTACGACCATATATCGAGAGTGAATCTGTACCTTTAATAATGTTCACAATTACAAACTAAGTTCATGATTTTTTTTTAATTTTCTGTTAGTTATTTTATATTATGGGCAGCGTTGCCACCGGCTGAACCAAAAATTACACAGACTCATGTCAAAAATAATTCAAAATCAAATGAAATAGTGCAAAAAAATTTTAAGGATAAACATTTTTTATTTTATTCTTTTTTAAACATAACATTTAAAATGAAAAAGAGATTATTTTTTTACTATACATTATGTTTCTATTTATATACATATGGATGTAAATAACGATTACCAAAACAAAAATATAACAAATTCATTCATTAATTTAAAAATAGTAACTTACATATTTATGTAGTTATCTATGTATTTTTAATACTTTTAATAATACATATCGCTCCTTTATCTCAACATATTCATATCTCAAAAACCAAAATTTTTAAGTGTCTTGAGAAAAATACTTCATTAATACCTTCTTTATATATAAACAAATTTTCAGAAACATATGCATGTATATTAATCTAAACCGAAGCTAAGACCACTAAAAAGCCAACACCGGTCATATACTTGTTAACATTTTTAAAACTTTAAACGCATTTTGCCAAGTTAATTTTTTTTTTTTTTTTTTTTTTTTGAGATATGACTATGTTTCAATAATTTTAATAAAATTTAATACTAGATAATACTAATGTTAGACAAAGACAACTAATTTATTTTCACAGCAGCGCTGTAAAATGAAAAATAAAAAACAGAACTGCCAATTCAAAAAAATTATTCAGTGTTGTTAAATAGTGCAAAATTACACAAAAAATTTATAGTGCAAACACAGTGCAAGAAATTTTAAATATTGCAGATTTTGCACTATAGTGCAGAAAGTGGCAACGCTGATTATGGGGCTGGGAGTCCTTGGGTTTAACCAAAACTGATTCATTCATTATATCATTATCTTTTTCAAGTATGCACTATTCATCTGTAATTTATTTTCCCGATCGAAAAAAGCGATCGTTAACAGTTCGTTAACTTCATTTACGGATTGAAGTGAATACTTCGACTTCAATTGAATCGAGTATTCTGTGTTTATATTGAAAACTGAACCGGCGGACTTTGAAGCGTCCATTATTTGCGGAAACAGAATTATTTTCATTAAGCTGTGTTCGTTTTATTGAAATTAAATAAAATGGTTCAATGATGGATTCAATTTAATATACACAATACATTGCATTTCTTACTTGCATTTTGTATTTCAAAGTTGAGAGTTTCACTGGATAATTGGTGACATTGTTTTTAATCTGATTTTTAATCAACCAATTCAAGTTACTAACGTCCGGATTTTCTGCTAAAATTGAATTAAAAAACATATTTTCTTGTACAACTTTTTTACTTTATTAAATTCACTTTATTATATTTCTCTTAACTTTGAATTAGAAACATGATAACGACTAATATGCGTCTACACTACTTATTCTTAACTAACTATTATAATGTAACCCAAAACCCAAGCCATGTTATCAGTACCAGTTTGCAGGTAAACTGATATGTTTTTTTTAAAATATTATTTTATTTTTTCTTATGTAACCTTTTTTATCTAGATTAATAAATTACATATTAAATTAAATAATTACATATTTTTACGATATTTGGTTAGAATTATTTGATCGACCTTTTTATGTTATTATTTTGTTCAATATCTTTATTAAGAAGGCGATCAAAACTTTGTTGTCGTGTTTATGCATGAAGCATGTTTGTTTTAATAATTAATTTCCTTATACTTATTAAGGTTGCTTTTCCTTCTCTTTGTATCTATGACGTCAAGTGTCGTTAACTCGTGTGCACAACTAATACAGAAATATGTTTATTTCACCCTCTGCTCGATTTTTGAACCAGGAGAAGTTTTTGTAGGAAGTCACAAAATGGACGATTTGTATAACATAAATCTTTCATTGTCTGATAAATAGAGGTCTTGTCAATGTGCTGCTTTATCAAAAGCTTCTTACACCTTCACACATTTTTACAGCAATTTAATTAAATATTGTTTGTCACAAATAAGCAATCACAATCGTTGATTTGAAATTCTCTGTCATTAGGTCGATGTAGTCTTTGCACATATCTTTTAATTTGAACACAGACATAAAAACTCTATTCGTAGGCGAAGATATCTGTACTTGATGTCGGTGATTTTCGTAAAAATTGTTAACATACTGTCCTAAAAGTTGCGCATACGGTATCATCAAAAGCTTTCTGCGTAACCTTTTCTTTGACGGTAAATTCCATATATATTTATTGTGCTTTACTGCAGTTTACATATCGA
Source organism: Epicampocera succincta (assembly GCA_932526305.1). Classification (NCBI taxonomy): domain Eukaryota; kingdom Metazoa; phylum Arthropoda; class Insecta; order Diptera; family Tachinidae; genus Epicampocera; species Epicampocera succincta. Next base: position 24,348,051 of record OW052037.1, read on the forward strand.
TTCATTTGAAAGATGCTGATTTTATTCCGCTAGTAACCGCCATATTGGTTCCTTTATTACTGATTTTTCTGAGGTTCAACAATAATTTTTAGGCCTTTGGTTCGTGGGACATATTGGTTTTCATACATTCATGCTACACAGTTTAATATGTACAATACTGTACCATATACACAATGATGTATATCAAACATCAGGGTTCTTATTTTCACACTCATTTGGTGATTCACCGCAGTGTTTGGTTATTTCGGACTTCAAGTAAATATCACAAAGAAATCCGGGCATCCTTATTTGCGTAATCGATAATGCGCATCGGACTACTAATTTTTTTAAGAATTTTTAAGCTACTGAATAAAGGAAAATATAAACAAATCTAATATCCATATATAAAGAGATTTATAAAGAACATTTTTATACGTTCCAACAATATTCAGTTGCAGTCGTTTTATATACTTTTATTTTAGTAATTGTAATAAATACATTAAAGTACAAAACATTTGTAACAGACAGACAGTGAAGATTATGTCACAATGGTGTTGACACAGCGAATTTCCGAAATAATTGTATTTTATAAGCCGAGAATAATTTACATGAATCTGTGTTCTTTATAAAATTCATAGAAGCCGCAAATTTTTACAAGTAAAGCCTTCATTTATATTTTCAAACTTGATAGACCAATAGTTACTTCCTTTTTTAAGAAACACATTTTTTAAATAAATTATCAAAAAAGAGTACTCTCTTTCAGAGGAATGAATAAAACCTGCAAAAGAAAATCTCTCTGCTGATCCTGAAGAGCACAAGCTGCTGTTAAATTCTTAACTATTTTCAGCATGACAAGCTCTTTGCTATAGTAATTTATGATTTGATGCTATATGTACGTATTTTGCAATTTTTGTCTAAAACACTCTTTTACTGTGATGATGACAACTAACGGTTTGTAAAACCAGGATGGAAACTTGAAGGCAATATGTTCGGATATAGCAATATTTGCTTCGGATTCTGGCATAAAAAACTTATTATTGCATTTTCTTCCTAAGCTTTCTCTTAGTATTGGGAAAATACAAGTATAACTGAAATGTTTCATTAAAAAGTGTTATCCTTACTTAACTTAAGAACACAATTCAAATTTTAAAATAATTAAAAAAATGCAATGATTTTTCTTACATTTTGCTTATTTACCAATATTTCGATCAATGTCGCTTGTTTTACAAAAAAAAAAACATAAATGATTCAAGTTAATTAATATATACTTATGTATGTATGTAATTTAATCCGACATTAACATCAACGAGGAAACAAATACAAATGCAACAAAATACAAAATATCAAAATATTTACATTTACATATGTATGTCAAAATTAAAACTCGTTTATTTGTACAAAAAATTCATCCCGGAGTTTATTTCCCCAGGATTGTTATCCAGTTGCTTAACTTATTTATTCTCCGTCAATGTCTTTTTTGTAGTTTAATCTTTTCTCCTTGGATACATTGATAATGTGTAGTATTTCCAGAGTATATCTCTTTTTGTAATTATTATCTCTTTTCAACATTTTTACATTATCAAAATTTGGTTTATGTCCCTTTGCTGCACAATGGGCTGTAAGTTCTGTTTTGTGCATCGTTGAAATATTGATTGTTTTAATATCAAATTTGTGGGATGCAAAGCTCGTCCTTAATTTTGTTTGTGTAGTACTAATGAATACTTTTGGGCATATGTATACTTTATACATATGTATCACTTGAGCTAGTAAGCCCTGCGCTGTTTTCTTTGGCAAGCCAATTATCTGAAGCATATTTTTAATTTTATTTATACTTTTCACTTTAAAACTCTCGTTACTTATTTTTAAAACTCTCGATATGAAATTTTTGGCGGGTTATTATGACTTCCCTCTGAAGTTTCGAATACAAATAAATAATAATAATATAAAAAAAAGTAAAAAGTAACTGCAAAAACTGCGAGTGTATAACGGTACATTTCTCCCATTTGTAGTGTTCTTTTAAAAAGACGGTGGGTTAAAACATAAGAGAAGAACGCTTGCTGCGTTCGCGTGATAGCACTAATTTTTTGGAGCTTCAGGAAAAACGGTAAGTCATGACGTATGTATGTAGTATATATATTTCATTAAAAATGTATGTGTGTACATACATAGACATTTATTTAAAAGTATTCATCTTCCTAGGTTGGTGGCAGATTTTCCGTATATGTATTTTTTTTATAATATACAAAAGCAGCTGGCTGCCACCTCAGACATTCTATTTCTCACAAAATGCACCAAACGATGAAGTTGCTCAACATTTTGATGAAGAAATTCGCGGGAAATCTTTCGCACATACGACAAGAAATAATATGACAATTAATTTGTAATAAAACTCTAACAAAATTTTTTTCTTTTATTTGAAAAGAAATTAAAGCAAATATGTCAAGAATTAGTTATTAATATGCTAAGCCAGTTTCTCGAACTGCGCGTACGTAATTCTCTTGTTTCTAGAAATCGTTTTGAAATCGCTAATACATGTATATATTTATATACAACGTTATGTATGTATGTAATATGAATATCCTTGATATTTTCCATTTCTATCGTTTCTATTTTAAACGAATACCTTTTTTGGTGTATAGTCTTTTCTTGACATTTGTTTTCGTTTATTACACACATGTTCATTTTATAAGAACATAGGAAGAAACTGAGTACAAAAAAAGGAAAGTGTTTTTGTCACTCACTGAAAATGTTTTTTAACTGTATAAAAACGTAAATCAGTCACTCACTGAAAATGTTTTTAACTGTATAAAAACGTAAATCAGTTTCTTACGAACGAACAAATATTTTAATTTTTCAAATATTTTCAGACCACACCAAATTTCAGGTAACGTCTTGTTCTTCTAAAATATCAGAAGTGCATGTTAATTGCAATGCACTTTGTAGTCGTGTTGCAAAACAGAGTTACGAGTTTTTATAAAAAATATTAAAACTACCTTTCTACTGCTTGGAGGTCAGAATTGTTTACCGTACAAAGCTGCAATTGTCTTTCGGATAACATCACTGGCTGTTAAGTTCATTAAATAATAAATTTGCATGTGTTTAGATGAATCATACAAACAAATTTCGAAGGTCTCAAAAAGTTCATAATTTTAATTGTTATATAAAACACTCCAATTTTGTATATTATTGCAGTTTCAAAATGTGACCAAAATACTGAATACTCTTACATTTGGTACTTTACATTGTGAATAACATAAATAATCTTTATCAGAATACACCCTAAATATATGCAGCAATATGATGAGGGCAAGTTTTATATATGATTTTAAATTTACATCTTAAAAAGTTGGCGAATTGTGCAATAAATCGATCTTTTTTGTTAGTGACAGAATAGTAAATAGGCTTTGAAGTCATGGTGTTTGGATTCGTAGAGGAAAATCTAGAATCACCAAATTTAAAGTAACATTCTTATAATGTAGTAAAGATTAGTACTTCGGTTTTAAATTATAAGCAAATAATAATGCACGCTCTATAAGAATAAATACAGCTAATTGGTCTAAAAGAAATTTGGAGTATATCAAAAAGAGCCGCACTTCATCGTCACAAGGTCTAGCAGCATTACTGGAATGGAATCAACAAATCATGAACTAACATTTTTTAATAACTATTCTTTAATTTGTGTTCTGTTATGCTGGGCGATATATTTTTAGCTTAATGTTCTCAATAGTTAAGAGTTTAACTTAGAAAACTTCTCGGATATTACGCTTTCAGTGAAGTGGCATATGTTGTAATGATATACTCCCTTAAGGGCTTTGAAAATTTTTCCATTGAACGTACAAGTATGTATACGTTTGTAAATACTTAAGTTTTCCTATATGTGAAATTTTGTGATAACAAAGTATTTGCTTTGAAAATTAAACAATTCCATTATTAGAAGTCTAGAAGAATAGCCTTTCATACAAACACCTTTACTGCATTGGAAATCCGGTTTTAAATTATTTTTCGTACGGACAATTTGTTCGTTTCACTATGTTTGATATTGCAAAGTTATTTTAAAATTAATTTTTTGGACACGCATTTTGTCCTCCATAATTCCAAAAATTTTATACGTCGGTTCGTAAATGGTAAAGTTATTGGAAAATTAATTTTTTTCAGAAAAACTTATGGCACAAAAAAAGTTGTTTGTTTGTTTTGGGTGGCGATTACATCCGCTCTAAACAACCACTACCAACTAAAATCCTCCTTTTTTGGAATTAGAACCTATTCGGAAATAACCATTGGAATTATGTATCAATTAAAAATGGGTTTAACCATTAAAATTTCTTGATGTTTCGGTAAAATATTCAAAGATTGGAAATCAAAACCTTTATTTATCAAATAAAAAATCCAAAACAAAAATGTAAATGTGTAGATATTATTTATAGAAATTTGTTTATTTGTTCACCGTTTATGTTTCTTAGTATTCTTTTTATATTCTTTAAGTAAATTTTTACTCTTATTGTTATAAATAAATTTAACCAAAAATTGTTTACTTCAAACAAAATATCAAAAAACATCATCATATGATCTGTACTGTTATTTTTGTTAAATTTTAATTTCATCGAAACAAATTTAGAATAGTTTAAAAGACTCGATTGATGGAAAAAAATCAGCATCTGGCTAATGGATTTAATATATGTACATATGTATGTATATATGTAGACTTAGATACACAACATTAAAGATGAATGAAATAAAGTAGTAGACAATGTCAACTGTCCATGGTCTACCATTCGAAGAGATGAGGGATGGCAAAAAGTATAGTTAGACTAAATGTTCAAATTAGAGAAAGAGCATAATACAATAGAATGCTTAGCTTCAGGTGGAGAACCATTTAAGTAGTTTGTCGGCTGCTGAAGCAGCTGCCAGTTCATTGCAATTGAGAATCAATTGGAGCGACGTTCGAAGAACAGGATGATGGTTATAACAGTTCAAAAAAAATTATGACCCATTGAATACTAAAGATATAAGATAACTTAAGCCGTTGAAACTGCAATAGCAGCCGAAATACCATTCACTTCATAGCTTGCAAAATCTTTAAATATAATGCAAAAGACAAAATCTGATCTTTTTTCTGAACATCTTATTTTGAGTACATATTTGATATATATTTGTAATATGCCTTATCTTAAGCTTATGATGACATACCTGCAAAAAATGTTATTGAAAAACTTTTTTATTATCTTTTTTAAAACTCACCACTTAGCACTTACGCTATGAAATCCTTTCGTGTTATAATATTTAAACTCCTCTTCATCGGTGATAAAATTATCGTAGAATATTAATAATTGTTTTAAGGCTGCTCTATTTATTTAATTTTGTGCAATTACCACTTTATTACTAACTTTATTACTGACTCCATTACTAATTAAAAACTAAACGTATATATATACTCAAAATAAAAGAGTGTCATGAATGCATGTGATTAATGTATTTTATTTATTATATCACAGTGTCACTACACTGATCAAATTCCTTTAAGTGCATTGACAATTGACGCGTAAATTACTAGTCAAGTGTCAATATAAATAACCCACGTTTGGTTTCAATGACATGTCTTAAATTTCATTAATGTTTGTATGTCACTGTTTTAATGCAGTAAAATATAATTTTCAAGTGGCCTAAATATTCGGCATTCTTTAATAACACACACATATAACATGCATTGGTGTGGTCACCTTCGATACATCCTATCAGAATCCATTTTTTCACATTCATCACATCACCTTGGCATCGAATTTCATTTTCAAATAAAAACAATAACAAAAAACAGACCATCCACAATGATACATACATCAATAAAATTCGGGTACAATGCTCTGCATCTGTAGAGGTCGACTCAAAAATACTAGTTTCAAAAGAATTCTTAAAAGCGGCGCCCTAGATACATTTTGTATTCAACTTCAACGTATTTGGAAGAGAAAAAAGTTCGTTTGTTTTATTCACGGTACCCAAAAAAAATAAAAACGCCAACGACTATGAAGTTGTCGTATTACGCCAATGCCCTACACAATCAGGGTATGGCTTCCATAGTACTTATATTAGCAATATTAGGTAGTTGTTTATTTTTTTTAAGACTTCAATTACATAGTAAAATTTGTTATTACACCATTACAATGATAGAACGAGGATTTATGTTTGGAGTGGAGTGTGCACTTAATAATTAATCCCAAAAAAAATATTTTCAAAGTATTGAATTTTCGCAGTGTACTTTTCGCAATTAAATATACTATAATGGAGTGTATAAGTGTGAAAGATTTAGAAAATATGAATTTAATATATAATAATATACTATGTAAACTGAAGCTGAAATTTATATTAAATTTATTTTAAATCAAACCAACTGTTATTTTAGAGTTATACTACATTTTACAACACAACGACACAAAAAGAGCGAGTAATAAATAATAAGAAAGAGCTTTTTAAAAAGTATTTTTTAGCAACACTCATGATAGTAGTTGCATGCAATTTAGGTTTCTATTTGTCTATGTGAATGCAAGTTCATAAAAGTGAAACCGAAATCGATTACAAAAGAACATCGGTCAAATTAATACTCGACATCTTTACAGACTGTAGCTTTCCCGAAAATTGGAAAGAGGCTACGATCAACCCAATTGGAAAAATGTAGCGATATTCACCCAATAAATGTCCTTTTAACATGAGAAAAAATTTGAGTTTAGTGGTCAAAAAACGACTAGAAGAATACCTCGAGCAACATAATCCATCATGAAAACATTAATCAGACTTTAGGAAAATAGATTCTGAAATAATTTTAAAGTAGGAAAAAATAGAATATATCAAACGTATAAAGAGTAAAGTATCAATTGTAACTTCAGATTCAGAAAAGTTTCTACGTCCACCGTTGGTGTAAATCACATAGCCCTGTCTCTATACTCTACACAGCCCTCTTATTAAAAAATAAGTCTTCGAAGCGTAATATTGAAGAAGTATGCTTGCAGAATAGTTACCGTTTTCTCATATAAAAATATTATAAGGAAAACTGTTAAAAAAAAAAATTTTATTGTATTATTTTATTATACTCATAAAATAACGTACTGGCAGATGGTCAGGCTTACTATACTTTACGACGATTTTGTAAAGTGAAGCAAGTCCAAACAGATAAGGAGGCTGTGCAGAGTATAGAGACTTGTCTGACACAGGGTAGGCAGAGTATAAGGAATTTAAAATAGCAATTGTTGTCACACTCGAAAAACCTGTATTTTTTACAAGTTCACTTCTAGTTTTTCCGATACGCCAAAAGTTTTCGGCGCTCATTTTCCGAAATTACGGTACGGTATTTATTGATGACGTGTGATGTTAGGACTCACAGACGTTTCCAAACTTGGCAGTTTTCTGGTCATGCCCTTTTGATAGAACTATTCATTTAAATATGTATATGAATAAAAAAGTTCCCATAACAGTTTTTACAAGGATACAAGTTTGGCGTACATCTTTTTACCTCAAGAGCAGTGTCCAAAAAGATTATCTTTTTAACGTTTTTGTAATGAGTTTCTGTTGATTCCTACAGCGTTCACATGTGGGCCAGAATCATACCTTTTAGTGGACTTGTTTTCTCAAAAATTTTGTAATGCATTGTTAGGTTTCTATTTTATTATAAGTGGTTAAAATCTTCGCAAATAATAATATTTCCATCCTCAACTAGAATATAGCCCGATTTAGAATAGTCCATCAGTTTTGCAGCCGGTGTCTAGAAGAGTCATACTAAAGACCCTGAAAACCACGTTTGAATTCATTAAAAGGTTAATAATACAAATTTAAAAACAAATATTTGTGGGTCACATATTTTAAATTGTCTTAGTATCCCTACCCCTCTCAATAAGAACTGTGCTCCCTAAGTCTACTTCGACGTTCTTTCTGTAAAGAAAGTTGCTAAACTCTTCGCTAATCTCCTCCAATGAATGAGTTCGAGTGACAACTTGTCAATTATATCGATGATTAGACTTATTATATTTGATGTTTGCAAGCCAAATTATTTCAATTATGTCGTTGTTTTTTACCCAATTTGATGCATCTTGAATTTTTTATAAGAGTACTGTGAACGCTTTCGACTTGCCATTTTGATTGCAGCTAGCATTAGTAAATTCACTACTTGCGAGTTTGCAGTTAGCTTTATTTTATCGACGAGGGCATTCATTTGTTTTTTGGCTTGGTTGATTGAATCGCATAGGCCAAAGAAGCGTTACAATGGACAGCAGCAATGCCTATCAGTGCTTTCTGCTTTAAGACATAAATATTATGACGAGGAAGAGTGTCCGAAATATAATTTTTTTACCAGGTTTATGGTATATTTTCACATTGTGCTCATCAGTATATGCCGTACATCATTTTATTTTAACATTCAGATTTTGTTTAATTCAATAGTTGTTTAATTCAGTTCTTTACCCTTTAGAGTCCTAGAAATCATTGTAATAGGGCTGTTACCGCCACTCATAAATTGCTAATATGACATTACTGTTATCGATATGCAGAGAGATGAGCATGTCAAAATGTTAAATTATTCCTTTTAATTTTCCACGCGGTATAATTATCAAGACATATTTAATGGACACCACATATATAAAAACACCTAGATTTCAGGATATTCATTCGTTCAGGCCATAAGGATTACGAAGCTTCGCTTAGAGTAGCCATACATAAAAGTTAGTACATCAGCAATTTGGTATGTAAGTTTGTATAATGAATTTATTCTAATTTTAGGAATTTTAACATATTGAAGTGTAAAAATAAAGAATTAAAGTTTAAAGCTTTAACCGCAACAAGGGCGATAAAACAGCTTCCATGTCCAGAGCTGAGGTATTAGGTATTAAATCAAATTTCTTCTCGAAATCCGGGTAAAGCAGCACATGACGAGATCTCCTTAAATTTTTCAAAAACCAGTTAAGGTTATTTTCATCTTTTGCGACTGGGTTGCAATAACTGTACCATTTTCTCATTTGAGATTGTCTGTCAGAAGTGCATGTACATCATCAGAAGTTGTTCCGGATTCCATCTCTAGACAGAATAAATCCGATATATTCAGAGTCTTATATGATCGTCTTTTTTTTCTGTGAAAATAATAATGTTGCCGACTAAAACATAGCATGACTTCTTTATTTTTTTTTCCAAGCATCAAACACGGAGAGTCTGGATTACATTAGATGAAACATTATCAAAAATCTATTTATATGAAGGAAGAATAGCGTCGGAAAGTAGTATGATAGTAGAAGTATTAGCCAATATACAACAGAAAAGCCAACAAAAAAAATAAGATATAGTTAAAGATTTAAAGCTCCTGTCGGGAAAATTTGTCTCAGGAAAAGTTTCGAATAAAAGCTGGAATGTTAATCAGTGGGTAAAGGACATCGAAAGCGAATGTGTGACCGTCTTGAGATTATAAAGAATGAGGAGAAAATTGAAGTTATGAGATTTTCTTGGCAACATCTTGTTTAGACTGTTAGAGCACCATGCTTATAAAATCGAACAGTAAGTTTTGCGAAAAGTTTGCAGATAAAGGCTGGACTGCCATAAAATATGCAATGACCTTCAAATATTCTAATGGGTTACAATTGGATTATGCTCTGAAAAAGGAGAAATTTTTACTTTAAATAAATAAATCAATTGACAAAAAAAACTTTAATTGATTTAATTGCCACAGATTTGCCAGATCTAGTTAGAGATAGAATTAATAGAGAAAAGTTGGAGGAGACAAAAGTCTTATTTAATGACTTGAGGAGTTTGGAACATATAAAGAAGAGAAACATTACCGAGAAGAAAAGAAGAATGAATCTTAACTCAAAAGAGAAATTTCAGGAAAAGCATCCATACAAAAAAAATGTGAAAAACTAGGCAAGATATAAGTCGAAACACAATGCGTGAACCTCCGAACAGTTAATGGCAAAAAAAAACGAAGAGCTGATCCGAATAACAATAAAAATATTTCAAAAAGAAGAAGTAAACTTATTTGTAATAGAGGATGAAAAATTTAAATACGATATTTTAATTGGATTAGACTTGATAAAAATATTCAAATTGAATCAAGATGCGAATCTTAATACACAAAAAGTTATTGAACAAAAAACTAAATGATTTGAATGCACTTGAACAATGTACTGTGAATAGAATATCAAAGTGTGCAGTAAACTTTAATGAAAACCTAGAAATAAACCAATTTGAAATTTCTATAAAAAAGTTTACTATTAAAAAACAGTCAAATATAAAAGACTTTATTGATAAATACAAATCTATTTTTGGAAAGGATAAATACGATACGGGTGCATTAAAAAACTACAAAGCTCACATTGACTTAAAAATAGAAAAATATTGCAGTAAAAAGCCATACAGATGATCCATAGAAGATAGGAAAGAAATTCAGAATCAAATTACAAAACTGATCAAAAATAATGTAATAGCAGAGTATTACGGGCCGTTTGTGGCTTTCGTAACTTTGGCCTCTAAACCACATGATAATAAAAAAATCTGGATTTTGTATTGACTTCAGAGAATTGAATAAAATTGTTTTCTACATATAGAAAAGTTATTAAGTGCAATATTGGAAGAAGGGTTTAAACTAGGCTCCCATCATTAATTGGAGAGTTGTTTTTATTCTTAATACAAAATAAAAATAAAAAAACTCAAAGGAATTAACATGTTTCATAAATATTCAATACTGAATTCTTTTTTGTTATATTATAGTATAAATATAACGTAAATGTACTTTTTTGTTATGTTTTTAATAAATCTATGTAATAACGTATACATATATCTTAGTACAATTAAGGTCAGAAAAGTACAATCTTTCAAGCTATTTGGTATAATTTTGAAATTTTCGATGTCATCCCTGATATGTACGATTATGCTGAAGAACTACGAACATATGTACATATATTTGCTGGCAACAAAATGTAGTGCTATTTGGTAGGAGAAATTGAAATCTCGACGTCATACCCATTTTTTTTGTTATCTTCATCTCCTAAAATCAATACTGATGCTTAACACAGCCTAACAAATGAACACATTCAATACCTTCGCTAGTGGTACATAGGTATGTATATTCGGGAAAATAAATTTAACTTTTTTGACAGTTTAAAGAAATATTTTGTTGTAGTAAATAATTATTTCAATCTTTTCATGGGGAAAATATGTTTTCTTAATAACAGAAAACACATACAATGGACTATTTAAATGATACTGCTTTTACTTAATGTTTTATTACTTTTGTTTAATGCATATGTTACTGTAATTTTTATTTTTAATGCTAGTGGTGATAGTTTAAAGTGTGCATACAAAAACAAACTATTGGAAAGCAAACTAAATTAAAATAACTTTGTACATACATATATACAGATACAGATTCAGCAGATTTAGATTTTTCTACATTTTATTGAATAGTCCTTAAAAACAAAGAGATCTTATTTAATGAATGCTACGATGTGAACTTTTTTTAAATTAATATATTTTAATTTTATTTTACAAGAAAAGCAATCAATAAGGACATTTTTATTGTTATTATAAGAGTAGAGTTCCTTGTCATCAAAACAAATGTTATCATTTAAGCCACCTGGCTTATCTTCTCGCCAAAAAGCAAGGAGTCATTTTAATTTATTTTTGCACACGCATCTAATTTGATATCCTAACTTTCACAATATAAATTTGTTGATCTCAAACCACATTTAATTTGTACTATTAAGGAATTCACTGTGTTAAGTAACATTTTATTTCTTATTTTTGTCTTCAAACAATTAATTACCGAATGATTTTTAGCTTCTATATTTAAAAATGCAAAGCTTAATAATTTATGAAGGCAAGTTTAAGAACTGAACCTGAATTCCAACCAATTAAGTTTTATCAATATTTATAAAACCTAAAGATAAATTAAAAAATTCTACAAAAAATATCATAATTTTTACTCTGCACATAACGCACATCTTATAAAAAGGCGTAACTAATGAAAATATAATTTTACTGGAGAAGCAAAAGTCTTTGTAAAATGAAAACTATAAGCATTTTTTATACAGTGTTTTCTAAAATCACTTTAAACACAGCGACAAATTAATTTTTCAACCAAAAATGTTTTTTAACTTCTGCTTAAGTTTAAGCATATAGTTGAAGTATTTTATAAAATATAAAATGTCTTAAAGAAGGCATACGAATTTATATTTTATTATAAAAAAATTTAGTTTATTGATTAAAATAGAGTTCAACATAAGGATTTGTAATTTAAATTGCCATTATTCATAATTTAATTCAATTATATATTTTACACTTTTATTTTAACTTTGATTATTACTAATGTTTCACACAGTTTTATAAAAGTAGTCCAAAAACAAAATATTCCTAGAACTACGTATAATATCTTTGAATTTTCGAGCAATTATGTTTGTATAAGTCATATTCATACCAAAATTCTTGGTTTATGTTATTTGTGAAATATTGAATGTCAATTTTCATGAAAACGTTACTTTCAACAACGCCTACAACACCCATAAGTATACTGATTACTTTTTTTAAAATTGAAAAAGCATACACATTTTGCTCTCAAAGGGGTATTAGTCATACAAAAATAGAATTAGTCAATTTAATATTGAAGTCGTTTTAGCCAACATTTTTTGATTTGGAAATTATATTCTACTAACCAATGATAATAAAGCATGCATTGATACGAATGAGTCGTCCATGCAATTCTTCAACCAACTTTCAAAAAAATAAACATTGCATTATATTTTGTTAGAAAAATATGTGTATTTACGTCGGTTTGTATTTATCAACACACTGTGTAGTAGTTTGATGGCATTCATAATCTATCAAAAACTCGATTTAGAATTTTTTGTTAGTTACGCTTTTTTGCATTTTAGCTGACGATATATGAATGAATATATTTGATTAAAACTAAATTTTAACAAAATATTGTTGCAAAAATAGTATACCAACCTAAATGAAAAAATTAACAAATCCTCATAAAATGCTTTAAATACATAAATATGTAGGTAGTACCGCAAAATAGTATTAGCAATTTGTATACCACAAAATTAAACATACTTCCTCTTTATTTTTATATGGATTGTCTGATGTAGACGTCGTTAAGGCTAAATATATATGAGTTGTTTGATATGAAGGATGTGGATTTCTTGGCTGGATGCTATTTAGACATATAATTTTAGGCAAAATAACCCATCAATTAAATTAATTTAATTCGAGACCTTCAGAGGAAGAAAACAAATTTAGCTGATATGAGCACACTTCTTTTACTTTTTAACACTAAACTATTTTTCTTACTAACAGGAATTCAATCGGAAAATGTTTATAGCTTTTCCTACACTTCCCCTAACATGCATGCCTACATATGTATGTCTGCATATACTTACATATGTACACATATATTCTAAAATATATATTCTATATGTACACATATATGCAGCCTCTGCTGGGAATACTTCGAAAAATGTCTGATTATGGCAATTTTGAAGTTCAATCGGAACTAATAATAAAATAAGTGGTATCAGTGAACGAAACACTTAATTGAAACAAATGGCTTTTATTGTCATTAGCCTCAACAATCAAATAGGTCTTTTTTGTGTTACATTGAAAATGCAACAATCGAGTTTAATTCTTTGGAAGGTTCAGTTTTAGATGTAATATATGGAATGAATTTGATAAACAGAAACTTACCGGAATTCAAAAGAATAAATATGTAAGTGGCCCAGAATACTATTTAATTCAAATCAGAGAGTAATGATCTTAAATAGAGCAACAAACTAAACCAAATTATTACAAATCATGGTTAATTGTAAGAATCAATAATAAAATAAGCCATGATGAATATTATATTGTGACAACCGAGAAGATCTTTCAAATCAGTCGTCTTGCAGGTTTGCTAAATTAAGACCTACACTTTCCTCTATGGCAACGTAATATTCAATAAAGCAATGAATTTTAAACGAAATGAGTCACACATGGAAGTTTTGAACGTTTTAAAGAAGCGTTTTGGACCATATGAAAGTGATATAATTGTCTGCGTAGCAATTTTGTTTCTTTAAATAATGGATTATATGCAAAAACTACAATTTAATAGAAACTTTACTTTTAATTACAGCATTTTTATTGAACATGACTTCAATAAATTAGAAGATGTATGGTTTACGCTTGCACCAAATTTAACAGTTCAGTCAATTGAGGTAAGTACGCATGAATATCCATAAAGTTGAGGAGTATTGCTGTAGCAATTGTTCAAAAAAATCAGAAAAACAGATATCAGCGGGTTTTCTCTCCATCTCTCTACCTCTCTTTTATGGTATCTTTACATAAAATAAAATTAAAATAAAGATATTTATTTAATGTAAATATTATTTTTAAATTACACATCCTTTATTAGGTACAGATGAATTTCCTAATTTGAAGATCTACAAGTTGTAGAAAATGTGAAATATATTCTTACTCACGACAGCGAAAAATAAATGAATTTTCAAAAACGGATATATTGATCCGTAAGTAAGTTTAAATCGATAGTTAAAAAATCTTTAGTGAGCTTATTAGTCATCATGGGAAAAAGTATACAACAGAAACGAATATAATTATAATATACAATTACGAAATCGTACTTAATTAATCATAACCATTATAATTATCATGATATTTGAGACATATGTAAGTAGTACATATGTAAGTAGATATAGATAGATATTAAATTTATTTATGCAGCAACGTCATTAAATATAGGATGCGCACTAGGGTGGTTTTATCTCATAGATTTTAGAATTTTTCCGGGGACCCCGCTAAAATGTTTCTTTCTGTCAGATTTTATGATAGGCAAAGTTTGAGCACGATTGAAAGATGTTAACACGTGCCACTGGGGCCTCAAAAGTTTGAAAATCTCGATATCTTGGCAGTTTGGCGACTTTTCCGACCCATATCTCTAGAACGTTTTAATATATTTGCCCGTGCCATACATCAAATTGAAGGCAATACTGTTTATAATATTTCATATATAAATAAAAAATACGTAAGTAGTACTGAATTCGAGATAATGAAGCCAATGTCCCTAAAAACGTGACTACGTCCCCTTAGAGCGAAGATGGAACCTATGTGAAAAAACCAATTTTCCATCCTATATTATCAATTTTTGGAATGAAAACAATTACATATGTATTTAAAAAATCAAGTTTAATAAATGTCTTTTTCATTTTATTCTTACTTAAATTTATTCAAGGGACTGGCATAATGTGGTTTTGGAGCTATCTGGATACATCTGACGGCAGGTTCTGACTACTTGGAGAACGTATTGTTTTTGTTGCTCATCCTTTGTAAATAATTGGTTGTAATCTGTGATGAGCTTTAATTCTCGCTCTGCCATGTCGTTCACAACTTTCAAGTTGTTTACTTTCCTTTGCCCCTCCTTGTAGTTGATGTTCTGCTGGCAAGTTGCAGGATATTTTTCCAGAAATTCGGTGTTAATGTTTAATCTCTTGAACAACAGGTAAGTCTCACTTGTAATTAGGGCTGGGAGACCTTTTCCTAGGAATTTCGACAGTTGTTCTTTTTCTAGGTTGGGGCGCATATTTCTGGAGCACTTCTCATTTTCTATTGCTTGATTTGTTAAGATTTTTGTCGCCATTTGGCTCTTTACGGTGTTTTGAACTGTCGGAACAAACAATGCCAGGACAACAAGTTCAGGACTAAGATACCACAGGTGATTTATCATTTTGTTAATTCCTTTTTCTGATATTTTTTGGCAATGCTTTCGTATTTCAATAGATTTTCAATGAGGTCTAGGTCTTGTTTTTGTGCTAAACACGCTCTGGGGCATTAAACCAGGATTTACAGTAGACTTGAACGATGAAAACACAAAGTGCTTTTAGGGCCTTTGTTCTTGGGAAGTCAGCTTAAACTGGTCACGGAAGAGTTGTATTTGCAGACAGTAAATCGCTTTTGCCATCCACCGGGCATTGGCTGGCATTCCATTAGTTTTCTTTGCAGTTCTTCTTTGATATTCTCTACTTCTTCTTTGGGCAGTAGTTTCAAAACATTCTCGCCTACATCGAACTTGGATTTATCAATCGCCGACCATTCTTTTTGATATCTCTTGAATATGTCTGGTTGAGCTGGCGAGACCCCATTCTTCTAGACATTCGTACGCCTCGAGGGCTTGTTCCTCCCCTGAGCTACTGTCAGTTTCAGGAACGCCCAGGAGTTGTTCTTTAGTCCCATGTGCTACCAGAACAGCCACCCGTTCTTTCTGCTCGGTTTTGAGGATACCTGGTAGTAGTTTTCCGTCCCAGCGCACGCAAACAGCCTCGTTTTGGGGTATCTTAAGTATGTCTTGAATTTGTTCCGTGTATTTTTTACGGTTTATTCTCCGCTGCTCCCGGATAACGCTTCTGGATATCTTATATTCTTTGGGATCCTCTCCGAGAGCTTCTACTGTTACCAAAATGATACGAGTAGCGTTCCTATCGGACACCTTACAGCAGTCCAGCAACAATGACAATTTCACCATTACGACCTCTTTGAAGCCACGCTTGATTCTCTTGGGGGCAGATCGTCCTTCAGATTCTACGTTCATCTCGAGCTCCTCCGTCTCTGTGAATAATAAGATTAGACAATTAGTATAAAGTTAATATTTATGCAAATTTCAGCTAGTGATTTAGATCTTATAAAGTGTCGCTACAAGGAAAATATTTTTTTTTAATGCTTACCCAAATTTCCCGCTTCAAGTTGTTTGTCCAAGACCTTCCGTTGTTTCTGTAGTAGTCTTTCTTCAGCTTGAGCCAACTTCAGGCCAACTCCGAGCATGGAGCCTGGTCTTCCTTTCTGTCTTTGTTTCAACAGAAACTCCTTGTCTTCTTATGAAGTCATCATCGTCAGGGCATCTTGGTGGGCAATATCAAAGAGATCATCCAACTTTAGGGTAAACTCTTTTACAGCATTTCTTGCACTTCCCGTTTTTCTATCCTTGTACTTTTGCATTTTTCTTCAATCATCGTACAGTTTTTCCAGCTTTACTATGACATTTTCCTTTTGTTTTGTAGGAATTCGAGCTTTTGTCCAAAAAACGAAAATCTCGTCAACAGTAGTTGTGGCAGAGTCCCTCACATTTAACTTCACAGTACGCAAATTGCAGAACATAGTAGCTAGAACTTGTCGATTGGAGGGCAGCTTACATCCAGTTATCTGATCTCTGATATCTCTATTTCTTATGCCAGATGTAAAGAAGAAGACACTAACTAAAACAAAGAGTACGTGTTAGTAGATACCGACCTAATTAAAATAAAAATGTCTTTTGTAGTTAATATTTAGTGGGTTTTTTTAAACTCGATCACACCAACGTAAAACAAAATACGAATTTCACTGTTCAGCGAATGCTTTTTAACTGACGAAGAAAGAAAATCATAAAACCAAAAACCACCTAGCTATCCTTTTTTCTTTTTAATAACAGACTCTGAACCCCTGGACTTCTACTTAAAATATAACAATAGGTAGTACATACACTACATACTAGTTTGCATATATATTGTATTGCATATATTGTATATTGATGTATGACACGGGCAAATAGCGTTAGCCGTTCTAGAGATATGGGCCGCCAAAGTCACCAAACTGTCAAAAAAATCGAGATTTTCAAAACTTTGAGGCCTCAGTGGCACGGGTTAACATCTTCCAATTGTGCTCAAACTTTGGCAATCTTAAAATCTGACAAAATGAAACATTTTAGGGGGGTGCCACCAAAAAAAATTCGACATCGATTTTTTAAAACGACTCTAATGCGCACACAAGCTAACACAACTTTAGTAAAATTCATATACAATTATACATATGTGACCGTCTCTGAGAAACGGGACTTAGTGTGTCAAAAAACGGGTTTGGACTTAAGAGTGGATTCTGGTACCTAAGAGGGTGTAGAATAAGATGAAATAAGTTAGATTTCTGATAAAAATTTATTTCCCCATAAAAACGTACAAAACGAACTTGGGAAAATAGATAAAAATGAGAAAAACATTAAAATTTTACTTTGTTTGATTTTTTGGTTTTAAATTGTTTTAGTTCGTCAGTCTTCGAGTTTTTTTGGAGTTTGGACTTTTTTTCTGTGTTTCGTGATGTGGTACTTCGATTTTCTTCCGTTTGACAATTTCAGTTTTTTCTTTTTTGACTTCAGCTTTCTTTTTCTCGTGATCCGGTTCTTCGATCTACAAATATGAATGCCACGAAATAAGTACATTGTATCAACTCCGGATTTATTTTTTACCCTTTGGCCATACTTCTTCCGACTTTCAGTATTATAAACGTTTTCGAGCGATAAATGTTGTCGATGAAATTCCAAATGTCTCAAATGGACTAAATCTTGCTCTGGTTTACTTAATTCTTGGAAAAATTGCCGGATTTGTAAAGCAAGATTTTCTGGAATTATCTTATTACATTCGTTCGAACAACATGCTTCGGATTTTTCTCCGTACATCAAATCGATGTTCATCGACTTTTGTATATCTTCAATGGATTCCTCCAATTCGGATATAATATTGGATTCGGAAACATCATGCAAAAAACTTTGATTTTCAGTTAGTCCCGAAGTATTAGCACCGACACTTTCAGATAACGTCCAAAATTGCGAAGCAACTTTTGAGATATTGATAACATATCGTTATACAGTTGGCACAAGACTGAAGCGTCACTTTATTCATTTCCTTTCTTATAGTTATTTTTACAATGTTCTTCGTATTAGTATACGCACATCATACAGTTGGCACAAGACTGAAGTGTCACTTTATTATTTTCCTTTCTTATAGTTACTTTTACAATGTGTACAGAGGAGCAACAATAGAAAAGGTATTGTCACACTAAAAGCGAAAAAAATACGTCACCACATAGGCATGACGTCACCAAAGTCGGCACCCAATCATAACTAACCATACCAAATCGCATCTCTCAACTGAAGGTGTGTTCAAAGTGATAATGCGTTACGAAACTTTAAATGCGTTTTTCTCAAAACTCACACTAGGTCCCTTTTCCCGGAGAAGGTCACATATGTATAATAAATAATTTGTTTGCTCTAAAATAGTGTAATTTAGAAAAATAATAAACTGTCCCACTGTTATTTTTACACGTAAACATAATAGCTTAGAATTATTAGCCAATGGAAAAACACATTGGGTGGCGTCACGTTTTTCCGCTTTATTATGCCTGCCCGAGTTAAATTCTTCTTTAAGGAATGAATCAAAACAATAATATTTTTTTCTCCCTATAATGAAATGTACGCTTCTTTATTCAAATTAATTCTTAAGAATAAAATACAAGTACCTTTTTTATCAGCAAAAAAAACTACTTTCCGAATTTCTTTTTGTCTATTAGTTGTTTTCATCATCTTTTTATGGGTTAGTTATAAAAGTATAAGCATATACTCGTATGTACCTTTAATTTCGAATGGATGAAAGTGTAATAACAGTAATTGTCGCCAAAGGGGCTATTAAGAATTTCATTTTTATTTGTTTCATTATTTATTTACTTTTTTGATTTGCCTTATTTTAAATTGTCTTTATTTGAATTTAAAATTGTATGCCGTAATTATGAACGCCCTTAATTTTGTCTTATTTGTCTTATGTACTTAAATTTTGGTGATGCTTATGTATGTATGTAAAAGTTGTTGCTCCTTTTTACATTGATCTAACTGCAGTGCTTGCTTCGTTAAGTTAATACCGTTGGTTTTAATGTGTTATACTAATACACAACTGAATAGTTGTCCAACGAAATACAGTCTGTCAATAATGAGTTTGCACATTGAAAACAGACACGGTTTAGTGAAAATTATTAGTGAATTCATGACAATTTTGTTGTACAAAAAATTTTTTTTTTACATATTTCATAAATTTATATGTATTTACGGAGATCATGTCGAAAAAAACTTTGAATATGTTCAAAACAAACAAAAAATACAACAAAAACAAATTTTTACTTCATTTCGCACTGTCAATAAACTCTTTGCACAAAAATTTCCTTGCAGTTTTGGTGTCAGTGGGCAAGTTTTAAATTTAGTTTGAGAAAACTTAATATTTAGTATGGAAAACTTTAGCATCTACCACACATTGTAAACGATTTTCCATTGCTCCTTTTGACTTCTTTAGGTTATAATTCGTTGGAATTTTCTGTCATTCTTCTGATATCGCTGTTTTGAGCGCTGCCATAATTTTTCTGCAAGCGTTTAGCGACCCATTTTTTTAAAACACCCGTAAATTCTCTATAGGACTGAGATTGGGTCTTTGGGCGGGTGTATCGATGACGTGACGACAGTTATATAACAGCCAAATTCTTCCCATGTGTGATTTATGTTTATTGTCATTGACTTGATCAAATTTTAAATTTGGTTTGTTGTCTTTTATAAAGCTGAATTTCTTCGCACTACTAGTTAAATGGGTCCGCAGTGCCCAAAAATTGATGCGTGTCCACCGTAGAGTCTATAAAAGCAATGTCACCCATTTCTTGACTTGAAATGCAGCCCCAAATATTATAGACATTTTTCCAAATTTTGCGGTTGGGATGATTTTTTTTTGCTTCAGAGATGTTAAAGGCTTATGCCACTCCCTAGATGGTCCGTCGTTGTAGTACACCATGTTCGTTTAAATATTACATCATCCCAATATTCATTCGGCTGTGAAAATTCCGAATATCGAAGGAAAAGCGTTGTTCTATATTTGCTACTGAAAGAAGTGGTTTTTTTCTTGCTGATCTTGATGAGTATTTATTTTTAATTATGGTCTGACGCACTGTCTCGTGGAAAACAATAACACCAAGCTCTTCTTTAAGCTCTGCCGCTAGGTTCCGTGTAGAAATTTTGGGTTTTGAGCCAGTTTTCTTTAAATTAACCGCTCAGCACGTCGACTTATCTTATTTTTGCGGCCGACTCCTTGCTTTAATTCCAGGCTATTTTCTTTTTCAGCTCGATTTATGTCGTTGTAAACTATTCTCCATGAAACTGAAAACATTTCCGACAACTCTTCCACACTCCTGTCTAGTTGGTGGTTATAATAAATCAATTGAATGATATTATACGACAAACTTTTTCTTCGCATTTTTAAAACTTCAAATGTATTACTAATTTTATGACATATGCAAGGCAAATTAATTTCAAAACGCACTGTCATGAACAATTTGTGCAAATTATAACGGTAATGCACCGTTAGCTTCAAACAAAAATCAAAACTACAAACTGAGCAAACAGTTTATTGACATAAAGAGAAACAAAACATTTTTGTGCAAAGAGTTTATTGACAGTGTGAAATGAAGTAAAAATTTGTTTTTGTTGTATTTTTTGTTTGTTTTGGACATATTCAAAGTTTTTTTCGACATGATCTCCGTAAATACATATAAATTTATGAAATATGTACAAAAAAAATTTTTTTGTAGAACAAAAATGTCATGAATTCACGAATAATTTTAACTAAACCGTGTCTGTTTTCAATGTGCAAACTCATTATTGACAGGCTGTATTTATACAAGCAAATTAGATTGTAAAGGGAAAGCACTGCGGTAAGTCAATGTAATATTAAATATTTTAATTTTTTGTGAATAATTTTAAGTTTTTAGAAATGAACGCGCGAGTTAACTTAGAGACTAAATGCACTTATAAAAAGACACAACTTCTTTCTTTCACTTCCAAATTAATTATGATTTTATTTATTCTTTTTCTTTAAAATGAAACTTATTTCCTAAATACAAAAGTGCTTACACAATTTAAGATTCAATAATTTCTTGTGAATATTTAGTGTATGCTGATGCAGTTATTTATTCTAGGTTGCTTTGCTGGTGAGTCTGTTGTTGTTGTTGTTGTTGTTGTTGTTGTTGTTGTTGTTGTTGTGGTTGCGGTTGTTTCTGTGACTCTGGTGAGTCTGTTGTTGTTGTTGTGATTGCGGTTGTTTCTGTAACTCTGGTGAGTCTGTTGTTGTTGTTGTTGTTGTTGTTGTGATTGCGGTTGTTTCTGTAACTCCTCCCCCCTCAGAGTGGAGCGATGGCCAAAAGTATTGATGGTCAGGAGCGACTATATTTATGGTAGGGAATTTTTTTACGACATATTTTGTTTTTCTGTTGGTTATTAGAATGATAATTGTTACAGTTTCGAAAATGTATTAATAGGTTTCCCTCAATAATATACTCTTTCGGGTCGCATGACGTTTTTATTTGCGTTGGTGGTAAATTGGTTGTTAATACAAGTCCTTGTTCGAGTTGTACGACTTTAGTTATCTGCCCGATATTGTTGAGTTTACATTTGGCTTCTAAGTTTCGTATGATTTTCCCAAAGCATGAAGACGTTTCTATTGTTTCTTGTTGTAAGCTCTCTTTGCAGTAATACAGGTTTTCAATCTTTTTGCATATCTCATCGAAATATTGAATTTTATCATTATTATATATTATACATATATACATAGTTTCATTATTATTTCTTTTGTTTTGTTAATGGGTATGGGGATTGTGTGGGAAATTGTGTATTGATCATAAGGGATGTTAGGTATAAGAATATTAAAAATAATATTTGTATTATTGTAGTAGGCTTACAATTCCGAAAGTTCATACAAGTGTTCTATGGTACTGACTTTGACAGATTGATCTCCCAGACTATTTTCGATGTCTTTTAGCTCATCCGTATTTAAGATCATTTTTGGTACGATCCCAAGTTTGGATAGGGTCATTGCTTCGGAAATACTTGAAATGTGATTTGCTAATAAATCGATATGATAATTAATTTGATTAAGGTATTGAATATCATTAATAAGTCTAGAATTTGACAAAGTACTGTTTTGTGAATATTGTAATGACCGTACTATAATATCTTGCTCACTATTTATATAATTGGTAATATTTTCCATTCTTTCAAATATGAAATGGCATACATATGTAGAATATAAAAATTTTTAAAAAACTTTTTTTCAATATTTTCTTTTCTTAATTTTTGATTTGTGTAATTTTTTGTTTTGTGTAGTTAGCAATGTTGCCTTGTTGTTTTTCTGTACTTTGTGCCTAGAAAATCTTGGTGTTAATTTATTTCGTCTACATTCTTTTCTGTAAATATAGTCATTTTCTTCATAATTTAATGGGTCTTGTCTATTCGTATTTAGTTTTTCTATGCGTTTATCCGTGTCGGATTCTAATTTATTCCTGATAGATTCGAAAAGTTGTGTTTGAAATTGATTAATTTTGGAAAGATATTCGTGCTCATTGCTAAACGTGACCTGACGGTCAAACTTATAAGTTCTTCCGTAGAATAGTTCAAAGGGTGTTAATTTTGTTGAAGAGTGAACTGAATTATTGTAAGTTATGAGAGCCTCTGTTATAATGTCGTTATGGTCCATTTCTAACTTTTTGTTTTTAATTTTTTCTACTATTAATCTGTATATTTCAGTTAAGGTTGAATGAAGTCTTTCTACGGGGGCATTACTGCTTGATTGTTGAAAAGACGTAAAATGCAAGTTAATTTGATATTGCTGGCAGAAGTCTTTAAATATGTTCGAGTTAAATTCGGTACCTTGGTCACAAACGATTTTGTTAGGAATGCCATGCATACTTAGAAAGTTTTTTAAAGATTTTATTATGCAAAGACTATTTCTCGCTGTTACGGTATATGCGGCAGCAAATTTGGAAAATTTGTCTATAATTGTTAAAATATTTTTCCCGTTAATTGAATAAATATCTATGTGTAGTATGTCTAGTGGTTTAGTAGGAGTTGGGGGTTTTTCAAATTTATTTTTTGGAGGGTGTCTGTCATACTTCAGACTTTGGCATGAAGCACAATTGTTTATCGTTTGAGTTATTTTTGACTTCATGTACGGAAAATAGTATTCGCGTTTCAGGTGATCATGTGTCTCCTGTATTCCTCTGTGATTATTGTTTTCGTGATATTCTTGGATGATTTTATCCTGATTATCGTTTTCTTTTATGTCTTTTACTATTTCAGTACATCTGATTAAACGGAATATTTTGCTTTGTGCAAAATGTTTTGCATATACACTTTGAATTATACGAAAAGACTCATTATCTGTAAAAATTGCTGTAGTTTTATTTGGTGCTAGATGATTTTTTAAAATGTCTACTATAATTTCTTCTGTGTAATTGGGGTATGTAAAGGTTTTTCTATGTTTATTTTTGAAAATTACTTCGAGTTTCGTACGAGGACTAGAGTTTCCTTTCATAAATAAGACTTGTAGGTTAAATTCGTTTATTGGTTTTTCTGAGATAGGTATGCCGTCGTCGCAGTTCTCTTCCGCTGAATGAATAGTGCTACCTGAAGTGGCTTGATTAGATAGTGTATCAAATGTATTTATATTTTGAATTTCTGAAGGGTATGTCTTTATTCGGCTAAGGGCGTCAGCGTTTGTATTTAACTTCCCCTTTTTGTATATAATTTCGTAGTCGTACTCCTCTAACTTCAATCTCCATCTAATTAATTTTGAGTTTGGCTCTTTGAGGCTCATAATCCATGTAAGTGGTTTATGATCCGTTATGATTCTGAAACGGTGGCCGAATAAATATGGCCGGAAATATTTAGTAGCCCATACAATTGCCAAGAGCTCTTTCTCTATTGTGGAATAGTTAATTTCTGATGTTGTGAGTGTGCGACTTGCATAGCAAATCGGTTTATCGTTTCCTATGGGACCTTGTGATAGTATGGCTCCTATTGCATAATTACTTGCATCTGTTGTGAGGTTAAATGGTTTAGTGAAATCTGGATATTGTAAGATTGGGTCATTAGTTAAGAGGCTTTTACAAATTTCAAAAGATTCCTTATATTTGTCATCGACTATAACGTTTTTATCTCTCTTTAAACATGCTGTAAATGGTTTTGTTATTCTGGCAAAGTCTTTTATGAATTTGCGGTAGTAACCCAATAAGCCCAAGAACGATTTTATTTCTTTTTGGTTTGTGGGAATCGGATAATTTTGAATAGCTGATATTTTATCAGGGTTAGGTTTTACTCCTTCAGTGGTCACGATATGGCCTAAAAATGCACATTCTTTATGCAGAAATTCCGATTTGTCCAGTTGGACTTTAAGGTTAGCTTCTCTGAGTGCTTTAAAAACCTTTTTGATATTCTCGCTATGCTCCTGAAGAGAAGTTGAATAGACAATGATATCATCTAAATATACCAAACACACAGTTCCTATTAAATCTTTCAATACACAATCCATCACTCTTTGAAAT
Organism: Epicampocera succincta; assembly: GCA_932526305.1. Taxonomy (NCBI): domain Eukaryota; kingdom Metazoa; phylum Arthropoda; class Insecta; order Diptera; family Tachinidae; genus Epicampocera; species Epicampocera succincta. The sequence goes on from OW052037.1 coordinate 24,373,239, forward strand.
GTAGATGGAGCGTTTTTGAGGCCAAATGGCATTCTCACGAACTCATAATGCCCCCCTTCTACTGTGAAGGCGGTTTTAGTGATGTCTCTTGAGTTCATTTCAATTTGATGAAAGCCGCTTGCCAAATCTAATGTACTAAAGTACATGCATTTACCTAATTTGTCTAATATTTCATTGATGTTTGGAATTGGGTATCTATCAGAAACCGTTTTCTCGTTAAGTTTTCTATAGTCTATTACTAAGCGCCATTTACGCTTTCCACTGGCATCTGTTTTTTTTGGCACTACCCATACTGGTGCGCTCCAAGGTGAATAGCTTTCACGTATAATACCTTGGTTTAACATATCAGTGATTTGTCTTTTTACTTCCGGTTTGTGAATATATGGGTATCTATAAGATTTTGTATAAATGGGAATATCGTCTTTTGTAATTATATTGTGTTTAATTTTGTTGGTGAAAGTTAGAGGCTGATTCTCCTGTAAAAAAATATCCTCAAATTCCTGACATATTTTTGTAATAATTTTTCGTTCCTCTGAATTTAAATGATCGATTCTAAGGTTTTCTATCAATTTAGAACTTTGGTCAAAGCAATGCTCGAAGTTAATGTTGTTAATTTCAATGAAATGAGAATCTATAAGGGGATCCACTTTAATTGGGCTTTCAATTAAAATAGTTTTGTCTATATTTGATTTATTGTTAACTTCTACAAAGCTGTACCACTTTCTCGCTCTGTATGCGCCAGCAGAAATAGTTACTTCTGGTTGAATCGATATATTGGGGACTAAAAAGTCACCATTTTCGATATCTACAGGCACTTTTATGATAGCTTTTGTTCTAGGTGCTACTAAAAATTTACTGGAAGTTATGTTTGGTTTAAAAGACAAAGGAATAGTTGAATTTCTTGTTATTAGCTGTTTGTTCTCAAGGTCGATTTTTGCACTTAATTTAGCTAGTATGTCGAGTCCAAGAAGTCCGTCAAAGTAGTTATGGAACCTGAATATAAAAAAGTCTAAATTTCCTTTTTCTCGAAACTCTGTGAAAAATGGTATCTTTACTTTTGTATCTAATTGATGTTTATTAAGAACGGTAGTTATTGTTATGGGTGTACATTTATCTATTTTCAATTGTTTAGTAAATTCCGGATTGATAAAGGATGCTGATGCGCCTGTATCTATTAAAAATCGAAGTGGACGTCCAAATGGAGAAGATATGCTTATATAGGGAAGATTTGTGCCATGTTTATTAATGTCTAGGTATCCTTTCGGATCCTGGAGGCACTTTAACTGAAAATTTCCTACATCTTCAATTTCGTCGTCCATATTAGGTATATAGCTAGGGACATTATAGTCTTCGGGGTCAGAGCAATTCTTCAGATCTTGGAATTCATGATCAATGTGGTGAATTTCCCTTGGAAATCTTCGAGTTTGTCCGCTACTGTTTCTATGGTGAGTGTAACCTGAGGCAGTGTCCATGGGTTCTGGTGTCTGATAGCTTGTGTTGGCATTTAATTCTGATTGTTTTAAATTGTTAAACTCGTTTTGATTCCCTGTTGCTGTGTGATAGTAAGTTTGTCTAGGCATTGATGAATTAAAGTGTTGTGTGGGTTGTGGTCTATTGAATGTCTGATTGACTGGTAACTGTGGTCTATTGTAATATATATGAGGACTGTTATTCGTGTTTTGTTGTGATCTATGATAGTTTGTTAGCTGTGTTGTTGGAATGAATGGTTTATGATAATTAGTGTATACGTGTTTTGGACTATATTGTCTAATAGGTTCCTGCTTTCTGAAATGATTCTTATTTTCTTGTTTAATATAAAACATGTTCTGTTCCGTGAGACAGTATGAAAAAGCTGTTGCCAATGATTCCGGTCTCATAGCCCTAATTGATGATCCTAAAGGTTCTCTTAACCCGGACAAGAATGTGTTGAGGCACATTTTCGCAAACAATTCTCTTTTAGCAGTGATTATATTGGGATCTACCTCATGAATCATTAAATGATTATTTAGTGTAGCCTGAATTTCTACAACTGCGCTATAAAATTCTTCTAAAGTTTTGTTATTTTGTTTTAAAAGATGCAAGTCTCTGATCAATGAGGTTTCGTTACGTTTGTCGGAGTAGTGCAAAATTAAATTATCTTTAATATCTTTCCAGCTCAAACTTGTGCTGTACATATTTAGTATTTCGTTCGCCTCTCCTTCGACTTTGTTACGAATAGCTCGTAAAATTATTTTGGCAAAAGGAGTGCCATCAATGGGCGACAACACCGAAAGTATTTCCTCCACATTGTTAATGAAATCGTATAACAATCTGGGGTTACCGTCGAATTTGGGCATGTCCTTGACAGCGTCTGGGATTCTTAAAGTTTCCAGAACATTTTTAACTGCCGAGGCTGCACCATCAGTGGGATTCATTATAATATTATTTTCACTCTTTTCGTCTACACTTGTATCACTTTCCGGAATAGGTATAAGGGTTCTTATAATGTAAGGACGGAATCTGGGCATATGAACAAAAAAAAATATGTTTAGAAAGATTACAGGAGGGTCGCTTAAGAATCGCTGGTCTTTAAAAACATATAAATTCGTTTGATTCGTATTATAAAACAATTAATCTTTCTTTTTTTTTTAACTTAACTTATCCCATATACATACATATATCGAATTATTTATTTTAATTCACACTTAATTATTATTACTTTTACTTTTCTTTTTTTTTTTTTTTTTAATCTTCTTTTACTTATTTGACAATTTGTATATTTGAACTTTTAAATTCATTTATTTATTTTCTTTATTCAATATTCGATTTTGACTTACGCAAAAAAAATGATTGCAACCTGTATTGTAGCTTATTGGTGGTTCAAGAAAAATTTCCTTCACGATAATCCTTCGTAGTGGTAATGATCCTGTTCCTGATTTGTTGCGATAATCCTTCGCAATGGTAATGGTCCTGTTCCGATTTGTTGCGATAATCCTTCGCAATGTTGCTCCTTGCACACTTTATTTTTTAATTTGTACAGGAACTACTGGAACTACCCGACTGCGCCAGTTAACTTAGAGACTAAATGCACTTATAAAAAGACACAACTTCTTTCTTTCACTTCCAAATTAATTATGATTTTATTTATTCTTTTTCTTTAAAATGAAACTTATTTCCTAAATACAAAAGTGCTTACACAATTTAAGATTCAATAATTTCTTGTGAATATTTAGTGTATGCTGATGCAGTTATTTATTCTAGGTTGCTTTGCTGGTGAGTCTGCTGTTGTTGTTGTTGTTGTTGTTGTTGTTGTTGTTGTTGTTGTTGTTATTGTTGTTGTGGTTGCGGTTGTTTCTGTGACTCTGGTGAGTCTGTTGTTGTTGTTGTGATTGCGGTTGTTTCTGTAACTCTGGTGAGTCTGTTGTTGTTGTTGTTGTTGTTGTTGTGATTGCGGTTGTTTCTGTAACTCGCGCACACATACACTTTATTATAAAATAATCTGTTTGGTTTTTGGTGTTGTTAAATTCGCCCCTTTGCAAAACTACATACATACATATGTATATTTACATATGTATGTATATTTGCATATGTATATTTACATATGTATGTATATTTGCATATGTATATTTACATATGTATATTTACATATGTATGTATATCGACATTTTCAAACATACTGTTTCTTGTTATTTTTGCCAAAATGTTTTTAAGAAAATAAGTTCGGAATATATTTTCCAAATAATTTTCTTATATTTTCTTTTTCTAGAATTTTTTGTTTTGTATTATGTACTTGGAAGTTTATTTAATTTTTTATATATGTACATACTCCAGCCTTATAAGTTTGTCTGTGTTGGAAAATTTAATATATATGTATGTTTTCTTCCCGTTTTTTAATATAACATTACTTTAATTAAAAGATTCATTAGTTCCATTCACAGAAAAAGAAGAAAAGACACAGGATATTCACATTAAAATCGCAATAAAGTGAGAAAACAGCACTAACCACTAGGAAACGTTGTCAGGTTGATAATATCGCACATTAACTTGTTTTTCAGAGTTAACACCATTACTTTCAATAATAATTTTACGTAGATCAGTTTGGTGAAACTGACTATATTTTAGCTAACAACAATACTATCCATTCCATAACCTTTGAGCACATTAAAGGCCGCTTTATCAAGCCTGACTCAATTAAGCTTGCATTCAGTTAACCATTTTTGACGAAAAAAAGGAATAGCTAGACACTCAAAAAATATTAATCCATAGTCTTTGTAAAAGTGTCTTGTATTTGGAAATAAGCAGCTCATTTTCGTTTGTTCTATTCAAATTAAAATGATTTTATATTCCACACAATATTTTTAAATGTATGTATGTATGTACTTATGTAGATATTTATAGTTTTCATACTCGTATTTAAAATTCAAATGAAAAAAGGATTTCATGAGTTAATAAGAATTTTTGTAATCCCTAATAATTTTTTTCCGCAAAAAAATATTTAGCAAAATAATAGAAGATATTGAAGATTTCATTTTAGAAAAAGGGGAAGAAATTCAGAAAAAGAAACAAAGAGAATGGGTAAGAAAATTAGCAAAAAGTATAGTGAAGAACGGGTGTTCTAAGTTTTAGGCGAGTGTTAATGTATAACATTCATACTAGCTACACATTTCGTTTAGTTGATAACATACACAATTGCCAATATCATAAACTCTCAAAGAGTAATAAACAAGAAATGCTAAGGACTTTTATCAGGTCATAAACAATTATCAATATCGTAAACAACACCACATGTACAATTCCAAACATAAAATAAAATTGTAAAACAAATAAAGTTTATAAGAAAATATTTATAAATAGAATGGCAATGACACTCAGCCGCCTGTCTCAAAATATACTCACAAACGTGTGTCTTGCTGGAATAATTAATATAATTAAAATAACGAATTTTTTACAAATGCAATTTCATTCGTTATGATTATATTAAAGAAGTAGTTTTCTTTAACTCGAGCTCTGTTCAAAAAATCCGGAAGTATACTTTAGATATCTGTAGTACACATTCCGCACTCAAACACATATTGTACAAAGTTTGCAAAGTTTTGCAGTTGCAATATTTAAAGCAACTACAAAATATTTTTTTTTATGGATTTTTCCTTAGATACGTTCCTTTTTCAACTGTGGAACTTTCCGATACGTATCGTAATTCTGGAGTTGCTTAAGAGTTCCAGGTTATAAATAGGCGTTCAAAAACTTGTCAAAACAAATTTTTGGACTGAGGCAGTCATTGCTGAATTAGGCTCTCAAAATATACTCTAACTATTTTTCAATTTCTTTTTTAACTTACTCTAGTTTATTACAAACTAGCCTAATCTGGTGGCCTTTGATACACCTGTCGCCGTACCCTTTAAAGAAATATGCAGAACGAATTTTAAAAATTGGTTCACAATTGACGAAGTTATTTGATACTCAATTATTCCCCATTCCTCCCTACTTCAAAAAAAAATTAGTGGACCTTAATCCGCAAACTACAAAGTAATTGGATAATCCATTTTTGGGGGCACATTTTGCCCCTTCTTATTTTGCAAACAAATTTTAGGGGTCCTCTTCCATATGCATTTGAATTTTGAAAATTGGTCCAAAAATAGCGAAGTTATGTTAAAACTAAGTGTAAGCAGAACATAATTAAAAAAATGGGCGTAAAAGTAAGTATGGTTGAAAAAAAGTAACCTATAATTCATTCGAAAGACCGAGTTAAATGTTGTGAAAATTTCAGGAAGATCGGTCCAGCGGTGTGGTCTCCTATAAAGTACAAACAAACAAACAAACATTCTACTTTATACTTATGTATATGTATATATGTACGGATGTTACTTTTACTTGATACATTCATATGTTTGTATGGAGTGCACTCAATTGAGTTTGACACTCAAAACCACACAATCATTGTTACTAAAGGGTGGTTAAATTTCAAGGGCCGATGTTGATTTTGAATAAAACACAAACTATTTAGGAAATTATTGTAATTTTATTTTATTATGATGTATTGGTATTACTCAATTATGTATGGAACAAAATATCGGCCAAATGGGCGCCGCGACCTCGGCGGCACACCTCCATCCGATGGTCCAAATTTTCGATGACGCTGAGGCATAATGGAGGTTCTATGCCGTTAATGTGCCGAATTATCTGATCCTTTAGGTCTTGAATTGTTGCTGGCTTATCGACGTACACCTTTTCTTTCAAATAACCCCAAAGAAAAAAGTCTAACGGTGTCAAATCACATGATCTTGGCGGCCAATTGACATCGCCGTTACGTGAGATAACACGGCCATTGAATTTGTTGCGCAAAAGAGCCATTGTTTCGTTAGCTGTGTGGCAAGTGGCACCGTCCTGCTGAAACCACATATCGTCCACATCCATATCTTCCAATTCGGGCCATAAAAAGTTCGTTATCATCTCACGATAGCGAACACCATTCACAGTAACTGCCTGACCGGCCTCATTTTGGAAAAAATACGGCCCGATGATGCCGCCAGCCCATAAACCGCACCAAACATTCACTCTTTGTGGGTGCATTGGTTTTTCGACAATCACTCTTGGATTCTCATTCGCCCAAATGCGACAATTCTGTTTATTGACGAATCCACTGAGGTGAAAATGTGCCTCATCACTGAAAATGATTTTCTTCGAAAATTTATCATCCACTGTTGCCATTTCTTGCCACCATTCTGCCCATTCACGACGTTTGGAATGGTCAAGAGGCTTTAGTTCTTGAGCCAATTGCACCTTGTAAGCGTGTAAATGCAAGTCTTTATGCATAATGTTCATCAACGACGAGCGTGAGAGGTGCAATTGTTGGGAACGACGACGAGTTGAGGTGGACGGCTCTACAGCCACACTATCGCGAACAGCAGCAATATTTTCTGCAGTACGAGCTGTTCGAGCATGCACTGGTGTTCTCACATCTTGTACAGACCCGGTTTGCTCGAATTTTTCCACGATTTTTGCGATTGTACGCACATTTGGACGATGAAATTGACCAAAAAAATTACGAAGTGCACGATATGCATTTTGATTTGAACTCCCATTTTCATAATAAGTCTGGATAACTTTAACACGTTGTTGGATTGTGTATCTCTCCATGGTTCAAATTGAGTAAGTCTGAAATAGAGAAATGTCAAATAAAATTCGGAAAAAAACTTGGCGTTTAGGTGTGGTTCACATTCAACATCGGCCCATACAATTTAACCACCCTTTATTTAAATCAGTGATGCGCAAAAATAAAAAAATAGTTCTACTGGCAAGAAAAGTTAATTAATTAATATAAGTTCACGGGAGAAAAGTTGTTGCGGTTTTATAAACCTGGTTTAAAATTGAAATAAGAATTCAGTTCAAATCATTTTAAATAATTTCAATATGAAAAAAAAGAAATATGTTTTTAAGTTTTTGGAGATTGAGCTCGACTATTCGGTATTCGTATTAGAATAGTTTTAGAGTTTTCCACTGATTTGTAAAGTATAACAGGCTTAAACAGGTATTCTAAGTATTGATTGTGTATTTTAATCCCGTTTTGCCGATATTTGAGATATTTGTTGTTAATTTTGTTACAAAATAAGCTTCAAGTATGCTGTTTATATCCGCAAGCCTTATATTGTATGGACCTAAAATCCTTCGAAGCAAACTTATTTAAGCTAGAAATATCCGTTTATATTGAATTTTTCTTCTAGTGTACTATCTATTGAATTTACATCAACCACAAGTATGTTTTTTATAAGTTCTAAAAATACGAGAAGTGTTTGTGAGTTAATAGCATTTTATTTCACGGTTTGCTCTTATATACGAAAATTTTATTAGTAATGATTTTATTAAGATGGAAAAGAAAAAGAAGAAATTTTGCTCATTCATGTCCCCAACTGTCAAGGTATGCTTTTATACGTGAAAACTTCATTAGTAATGATTTCCTTAAGATGGATTAAGAAATTTTGTCATTCATGTCCACAACCATTGTTCAGTTTCTTTGATAAATTTCGCTGATTTTTTTTTTTGCAATTGCTTACTTGAAGCAAGTTGTTTTATATTTGGTAGTTTATTTTTGAATTCAACAATTACTTAAAATTAGACGTACGAGTACTTACGCCAATTAGCTTTATTATAAATAAATAACTTTTTCTTGGTCAATTTTAGTCTCACATTTACATTGACAAACATAAGTTGGTGGTGAGAAGGAAGGTCATTTAGAACGTCTATTCTTGTTATCTGATCTGAAGATCTGAAGTTCGATCAGTTGCTTGGTACATACATATAATAATAAACAATTTTCATCAGTTTTTTTTTTCGAGAATGTTGCCCAGCTTTATGTTTATAACATAATGTATTGACTTTATTAACACTTAAAGGACTGCAGTAAAGATTTATTTGTACTCGTAAGAGAATTTATTGTATAGTCACCAGAAAAACAACAGTAATATAGATTTATGTATTAATTATCCTTTAACTTTTGTGTTTTTGAGGGGAAGCAATTTATGTTGAACTCCTGCTCTACGCCTCCGCCTTTATGTCTTAACGGTAAGTTATAATTTATTAAAATTTGGTAGGAAAAGCAAATATGAATTTTTTGTTTATTTGCAAATTTAATTCACACAGATTCAGTTTTAATGCGCTGGCATTCACATTTGTAATATCTTAAATTATCTATGAGCTCAGTTCCTGAAGTGAGAAAAAATTATCACTATTACGTGTTGAAGGTAAATTTAGGATATACTGCTCGTAACTTTATTTCAAAACATCTGGAAAGTGATTCATATTATTTACGGCTATTGTTTACAGATTTAAAAACAGTGTTGCGTATTCTATGAAGAAAAAATAACTTTAAAGTTTGCATATTTCATATTAGATTTGCATTCTGCGAGTTTAGGGGTTCTAACACGTGTGTCAAGCGTGTTTTGACATTACATCTATTGGACTCGTGTCTGGCAGTCATAACACAAAATTAGTCTAAAGCGTTTCAGTTTTTGTACTCCTTTACAACTTTTATATAATATATTGATGAGATATTTAGTCTTAACTATTTTAAAGTAACGGATCTTTTCTCTAAATACACAATAAAAATTGTATTTTCGTCTCTAATTTGGTTTTCTCTGCAAAAATTTTAACATTACCGCAATTTAACCCTTTAGCCAATAGATTCTTTTTATTGATGATTTACCACATTTTAAATAGTTTAATAAATTTGGTCTATATGAAAAATATTAGTAATCGCAAATTTAGCAATACCAATACCGATCATTTGAAACAATACCTAATAATCTAATATCTTTTTCCAGCAGACATTTTTTAAGCGAATAATCATTTACTATGAACATTGTTATGAAGAAAACATAACCACAGTCAACCGCAAAAAGAGACCTGTTGTTAAAAATGGCTTAAATTTTACATCTCTTGTTAACTTTTTACCAACAATAATCAAAATTATTGCTCAGGGGTCGACTCCTACATATGCAATGTATTGTACAAGAACTGGGTTAGGGAGGAGGAAAGTACGAATAGTGTTTCGTAATTTTTTGCTTTTATTTTACATTTCAGGATTTAACTGATGCTGTTTCGACTATTAAGTGCCCAGTGTACATGTTTTCAACAATGCACAGTCAAACGTAAGCTAACCCAACATTCCAAAATTGAGGTTTTTGTGTTGTATTTATATGAATTTGATTGCTGGGTGTTTGAAAATATTTTTACCAGACTCTTTGGTATGAATCCAATTCGGAACTTTTAGTCGACTACTTTACCATCTCATCCATCGAGCTTTCTCTGAGTTTAGCATCTGAGCATTAAATATTAAAAATGTTTTTATGCAACATTTTAAAAATGAGAGTAAAGTGTCAGCTCTAGCGAACTATATACATATGTATACACTATCGGAAAAAACAAAATAAACGGGCTTAAAACAAGCCGTAACCATCATAAAAATCTGTTAAATAGATATTTTAATTGTTCTGAATTCTTACGTAAACTTATTTGATTTCGAACTCAAGATTAATTCAAGAATCTTCTTTCTTCCTAATGTTATGCTTTTCGAAACGTAAAATTCGAGTGTACTTTATCCCAAAAAGCCAGCAACAAAACAATATATAATTAAAAATGTTCAACATGTATATATGTTAACAAAGACTTATGATTGTAAGATATATAAAAGAATTAAAAAAACGATTTTGTTTAAGATTCCTACTAATAAGAATTATTTAAAAATTGCAATAACAAAACTATAAGCAACTTCAGCTGTCAGTGCAGGTAAAATGTGCCTTTTTTGTTTATGGTGGACAAAAAGCGGGTTTTTAATTAAAAGTGAGTTTAAATTTTTAGAAGCATGTTTTTTGCTTACTATATGTTGCAAAGGAAACGATTTAAACATAAATTATCATAGAAACAGAAACCAATAGAATGACTGCTTTTTGCTTACACCAAGTAAGGTTGCAAAAATTCTGGTTGCATAGATGGAAATAACGAACGCCTTTCTTCACCTTTCTAAAGAGCTAGCGAACTCAATATATGAACAACAGCTAGTGTGAAAACGGCATGCACAACGCTAGGTGGAAAGTATTTGTGCTTTAAAACTTGAGGAGTTACTATCATTAACAGCAAATTGATAGGTGCTAATTGTCTTTGGTAAATTGAAACTGTAGAGAAATCAAACTGATGTGAATAAAGAATCTGAAAAAATGTTTCTGGAGAAATGGAAACAGCGTGAGCTTCTCTTCCATGCTCATGCACTTAAAAACGTAATAATTGACGCCAGAACCGGAATTGTGAATTCTTAAGTTTATTTAGCGATATATACTTCTAAAAAATCCTTTTTCAGATAAGTCGTGGTAAATTTGTCCCTTTTCAGAGAAATAATTAGTTACGACTTTAAATTGTATAATGTTTTTGTTAGAAATTTGTTGCAGAAAAATTTTTGTTTGGTTACTAGTACATTATCTTTTTAAATGTTGGAAGATAGTTTTAATGGGTATATTCTCCTTTAAAAAAGGATTTTTATTTTACATTTACAATTTACTAGTTGGTTACAGATATTTAATATTAGTTTTATCGGGTCTCTTTCCATTTTTAAGGATGTTATATTAATCAGTCTAATAATTTCCCCCTTTTTAAAAACAAAATTTTAAAAAAGAGAATGTTAGTACAAACATACATACATACAGCTACAGATATATGTACATTGATATATGATTTCTGCTTCAATTTAATGCACTAACTTTGTAATATTTGTATATTAATTATGCACAACTTTTAAATGGTTTTATAATATTCTCGAGGAACACAAAAATAATGGGGTTGCTTAAACGTAGAAATTTGTAATATATGTATGAACAGTAATCTTATTAAACTGAAACTTGTTTAATATTTCTACTAAAATTTTATTTTTTAAAATCATTATTCAAACAACAGCAGATATTTATTTGGATATACATATGTATAAACTTTTTTTGCAGGGTACCTTTTTAGCTACAGAGGCATTTGTTGAGTTATTGTATTTCACACTAAAATAGTTTCCAATAAAGTATCTTCAAAAATAAACTATTTTATTCCTCAAATTCTGTTCAAAGTATCATTAAGTAAACATAAGAGTCAATTTATAGAAGGAGAATTGTGAGCTACAAAGAGTATACGAGACTAAAAACTATCGTGGAAATTACTTATATGTCCAATAGGGCTTGTGAATATATTTTATAAGTGATTATAAATTATTGACAAAAAAGCAACCTAAAATAATGTTATGAAAAAGTTAATAATCAGGCGATTGACCGCTAAGGTCTTTCACGCGATATTTTTGAAAAATATTTATACCGACCAAATGTAAGTAATGTATATTTACACAAGATGAACTTATATAACGATGAACTAGATATTATTAATTCGCTATGATGTAACCATTACACCTCATATCATCTGCTTTGCATAATGATATTACATGCTATCTTAGATGCCATTTTGCTTTTTCGTTTACTCTTTGTTTGCATTCTATGAAAATTGAGTCAACCAAACCAAATACATAATGTATCAAAATTGATACAACCAAAGTGGTAGTATCAACAAATGTCAAGTATAAGAAAGTTTAAACTATCAAAGTCAAAAAGTTAAAACTAATTTTGCAATTGATATTGCAAAAAAAATTACAAATAACAACTCTGTATTAAAATGTTTTCTTAAAAAGCGGCAAATATCGTCAAAGTTGCCTAAAATTCTTGTAAAATTTTAAAAGAAAAAAACTTGAGACAGTCTTAGTGGATTTGGCTCATGCGAGAGTTCCAATAATTATAATATATAAACGAGACGAAATGAATCTGAGGCAAATATGTATGTATTCAACAAGCATGTAACTGACGATACCGGAAAGGATTTGATGAATTTAGTGTAATGCAATAAATGTCAAAACATAATTAAATACTTAGTATATTAGTATTATGTTCTCGTGTATAGCAAATCATAACCATATGCAAAGTAGTTCGATACCAAATACAGGGCGGATCATAATCAGATTTAAAGCAGTTTGACATAAGTTATATGCGGATAATGAACTAAGTAATTTAAAGAACGCGTTTTGAACATTTTTAGAAAAAATTTAATACATACATACAATAATCGAAAAGAACATGTAACTTTAAATCAATATTAATAATGTTTTTGTTTTCTAAAAAGAAGTTCAGGCAAACAGAAAGATTTTCAAAAAGAGATGAACTATTCATTGGTATGGATTTTTGGATTGGAGAGAATTAGAGACTCACACAAATGAAAGTAAAGACAGTAAAGAAATACAGTAAAAGTATGATAAAAATATAATTTACTATTTTACATTAAAACAACTTCAATTGTAGTTTCTCCCCAAAAAGAAAACGCATGACTAAAACAAATTCTATTTTATTAATATAGATATTAATGGAAAGATGTCCCGATCTGCAGTCTATTGGTCAACTGAGCGGATGGTGTTTAAGTCCTGATGATCTTGCTCTTATACGAGGCCTTTTAAAAAGCGGAAACTCCAGTCTTGTACTTACACCTAACGGGGTTTTCCCCTAATAAAAATCACTCTTAGACTGTTGCTAGGCTACTATCATGGTGAATACTAAAATCTTATAAACCAAATATTTTCTTTCACATAGTAATATGAGACAATTAAAAAATTATTTTCTTTTTAGCATGTTCAGTGGCTACAAATTTTACCAATAGCACACATTCGGCACTTTTATATGGAAAAGGAATTAGTCACCTAACTAAGTCATATAAATATTTCTGTTTCTAAAGAAAATGTACACGAGTGGCGGTAAAAGTATTTGAAGCAGGGTTTGAGAGAACAAACTAATTGATCGTGCTTAAAAGTCACTGAAATCGTATAATATTTTTAGTAATCATCTTTATTACAGTTCTCGCAATCTACGAGAATTTGTAATAAATTTATGTTAAAACCTACTTAGTCTGTTACACTCTCTCGAAGATTTCGAGAGCCATAATAAGCTTGAATGTATTGTAAATGTGTTTAGTTTGGAATATTAGCATACCAATACCATTAATTAATTCATAATAAAATGTGCGTGCAAACAATGACAAGTTTATACCTTATTGAATATTGTTTTTGTTGTTAGATCATTTTTATTTCTGGACAAAATAATGAAGATCAAAAAACCTTTTATCCAAAACAAAAATGTAAATATGTAGATATTCTTTATAGAAATGTGCATATTTGTAGACCGTTTACGTTTCTTAATATTCTTTTTATATTCTATAAATAAATTTTTACTCTTATTGTTATATGTAAATATTGTAATTTTTATTGATTTTTAATTTCATCGAAACAAAATTTAGAATAGTTTAAACGGCTTGTCGATTGATGGAAAAAAACAGCATCTGGCTAATGGATTTAATATATGTACATATGTATGTATGTAGACTTAGATACACAACATTGAATGAAATAAAGTAGTAGACAATGTCAACAGTCTATGGTCTACCATTCGAAGAGATGAGGGATGGCAAAAAGTATAGTTAGACTAAAAGTTCAAATTAAAGAAAGAGATAATGCATAATACAATAGAATGCTTAGCCTCAAGCCGAGGACCATTTAAGTAGTTTGTCGGCAGTTCATTGCAATTGAGAATCAATTGGAGCGACGTTCGAAGAACAGGATGATGGTTATAACAGTTCAAAAAAAATTATGACCCATTGAATACTAAAGATATATGATATCTAAAGCCGTTAAAACTGCAATAGCAACCGAAATACCATCCACTTCATAGATTGCAAAATCTTTAAATAGAAGACAAAAAACAAAATCTGAGCTTTTTTCTGAACGTCTTAAAGTACTTTATAGAGATGTCCTTTATAGAGAAGTCAAAAATTAATTAATAGAAATTGAGAGAAAGAAAAACGGAAAATCTACGTTACAGAAAGAAAAGTTACAATTGCACAAAAATGAAATTAAACATTAAGAAAAATATCGAAGAATTTTACATCTGTTAAAAAAGAAGAAGATATAAAAAGAAAAATGGAATTGAAGGAAATGAAAAGTGGTGTTTAAAGATTTTTATGTGCATATTCAACAAACATACATATGTATCTATACGTATTAATAAATGAATTTAATGCTTTTATTTATAAAATTATTAAATATTTTATTGCAGTTCACCAGAAGAATAAAATATTAATTTATTATCGATTCCATTATTTTTAATCCTATATTTGAAATTGTGTTATCAACCCATATGTTATGCAATGCTGCATAGACTACAATTATTTTCTAAAAGTTAAAAAAACACGCTAAACGAATTCAACAATAGAACCGTTTTTTTTCACCACATTCATAACTGCGTTTCAACAACTCCCTCAAATCGCACGGTTTTACACAAATGAGTCATGCGCTGATCCAGGGTTGAAGGGTGAAATATGCTTATCTTAAGCTCACAAACCCGCAAAAAATGTTATTGAAAAACTTTATTGTATTTTTTAAAACTCACCACTTAGCACTTAGGCTATGAAATCCTTTCGTGTTATAATATTTAAACTCCTCTTCATGACTCGGTGATAAAATTATCGTAGAATAATAATAATTGTTTTAAGGCTGCTTTATTTTTTTAATTTTGTGCAATTACCACTTTATTACTAACTTTATTACTGACTCCATTACTAATTAAAAACTAAACTTATATACTCAAAATAAAAGAGTGTCATGAATGCATGTGATTAATGTATTTTATTTATTATATCACAGTGTCACTACACTGATCAAATTCCTTTAAGTGCATTGACACTTGACGCGTAAATTACTAGTCAAGTGTCAATATAAATAACCCACGTTTGGTTTCAATGACCTGTCTTAAATTTCATTAATGTTTGTATGTATGTCACTGTTTTAATGTAAAAAAAGTAAAATATAATTTTCAAGTGGCCTAAATATTCGGCATTCTTTAATAACACACACACATAACATGCATTGGTGTGGTCACCTTCGATACATCCTATCAGAATCCATTTTTTCACATTCATCACATCACCTTGGCATCGAATTTCATTTTCAAATAAAAACAATAACAAAAAACAGGCCATCCACAATGATACATACATCAATAAAATTCGGGTACAATGCTCTGCATATGTAGAGGTCGACCCAAAAATACTAGTTTCAAAAGAATTCTTAAAAGTGGCGCCCTAGATACAATTTGTATTCAACTTCAACGTATTTGGAAGAGAAAAAAGTTCGTTTGTTTTATTCACGGTACCCAAAGAAAATAAAAACGCCAACGACTATGAAGTTGTCGTATTACGCCAATGCCCTACACAATCAGGGTATGGCTTCCATAGTACTTATATTAGCAATATTAGGTAGTTGTTTTTTTTTTTAAGACTTCAATTACATATTTTATAGTAAAATTTGTTATTACACCATTACAATGATAGAACGAGGATTTATGTTTGGAGTGGAGTGTGCACTTAATGATTAATCCCAAAAAAAAATATTTTCAAAGTATTGAATTTTCGTAGTGTACTTTTTGCAATTAAATATACTATAATGGAGTGTATAAGTGTGAAAGATTTAGAAAATATGAATTTAATATATAATAATATACTATGTAAACTGAAGCTGAAATTTATATTAAATTTATTTTAAATCAAACCAACTGTTATTTTAGAGTTATACTACATTTTACAACACAACGACACAAAGGAGCGATTAATAAATAATAAGAAAGAAGAAATAGCACGAGCTTTTTAAAAAGTATATTTTAGCAACACTCATGATAGTAGTTACATGCAAATTTTCTATACTATGTATATAAAGGGCCGATGTTGATTTTGAATAAAACACAAACTATTTAGGAAATTATTGTAATTTTATTTTATTATGATGTATTGGTATTACTCAATTATGTATGGAACAAAATATCGGCCAAATGGGCGCCGCGACCTCGGCGGCACACCTCCATCCGATGGTCCAAATTTTCGATGACGCTGAGGCATAATGGAGGTTCTATGCCGTTAATGTGCCGAATTATCTGATCCTTTAGGTCTTGAATTGTTGCTGGCTTATCGACGTACACCTTTTCTTTCAAATAACCCCAAAGAAAAAAGTCCAACGGTGTCAAATCACATGATCTTGGCGGCCAATTGACATCGCCATTACGTGAGATAACACGGCCATTGAATTTGTTGCGCAAAAGAGCCATTGTTTCGTTAGCTGTGTGGCAAGTGGCACCGTCCTGCTGAAACCACATATCGTCCACATCCATATCTTCCAATTCGGGCCATAAAAAGTTCGTTATCATCTCACGATAGCGAACACCATTCACAGTAACTGCCTGACCGGTCTCATTTTGGAAAAAATACGGCCCGATGATGCCGCCAGCCCATAAACCGCACCAAACATTCACTCTTTGTGGGTGCATTGGTTTTTCGACAATCACTCTTGGATTCTCATTCGCCCAAATGCGGCAATTCTGTTTATTGACGAATCCACTGAGGTGAAAATGTGCCTCATCACTGAAGATGATTTTCTTCGAAAATTGATCATCCACTGTTGCCATTTCTTGCCACCATTCACGTTGTTGGATTGTGTATCTCTCCATGGTTCAAATTGAGTAAGTCTGAAATAGAGAAATGTCAAATAAAATTCGGAAAAAAACTTGGCGTTTAGGTGTGGTTCACATTCAACATCGGCCCATACAATTTAACCACCCTTTATTATCAATAAAATATTGTTCGAGTCTCTTGCAATTTAGGTTTCTGTTTGTCCATGTGAGTGCAAGTTCATAAAAGTGAAACCGAAATCGATTACAAAAGAACATCGGTCAAATTAATACTCAACATCGTTACAGACTGTAGCTTTCCCGAAAATTGGAAAGAGGCTACGATCACCTCAATTGGAAAGATGTTGCGATATTCACCCAATAAATGTCCTTTTAACATAAGAAAAAAATTGAGTTTAGTGGTCAAAAATCGACTAGAAGAATACCTCGAGCAACATAATCCATCATTAAAACATTAATCAGTTATTATTAAATAGTTCAGTTAAATCAGGTTTCGGGATAACCATGAACGCTGTACCGACTAAAAATGTGTTGGGGTCATTACTTCGCACAATCCTAGATTTTCTGTGAGCGGGCATTACGGCCTTGCATTTTGAGTCACTGCTTTTTGACATTTCATCAAATGATAATATTAACTTTTTCACAGTTCTATAAAAATTATATTTCGCAAATTTTACTACTGCCTCCAAAATGTAGAGAACTTGAAAAAAAAATTCTCATTTATGCCATGTTATGTGCATTGCTAATAGATTTTATATAGATGATACCTGCCGAGGCTAAAAATAAATATTCATATTAAAAATACGAGTATTACTTCTGAAAAATAAGTAGTGAAAAATTAATTTTGAAAATAAATTAATAATTGGATTACGTGTTGCTTTGCAAGAAGAAAATAATGCAGTACAGCGAAATAATGATCATGAACGTTTCTCGAAAGATTTGGATGTTTGTAAGTCAAAATATGTACATCTGTGTAACGAGTCACGTGAGTGCCTGCCAATATGACCTAACTCCACGGGGATTTTAGCACCGGGTGGATACCATGCGTCTACCAACGCCTCCCAAAATGTCAGACTGTCATGCCTGAGTACCGAATCGATTACATACCGTTTATAGCATGCTTTCCACCTCGGTTGGGTGTGGAGCCTATCTAAAACTCCTTCCTATGGGTCACGGCACCCAGTTTCAATGCAGCTCCACATTCGAGTTCACTTTTCCTGCGATTTGGGTTACAACCACCACCACCACGTGGCTCCCCAAAGGGCCTCACCATAGCCGGACAGGAACAAGTCCTGGGGCTCCCGGCTCACGTGGTACCAGAAGTTAGCCTCTGGTTAGACCTCGTAGCCCGAAAGGGCTACTACTAGTTTTAGCTCCAAACAGCATCAGGGACTGGTATCCCCCGCAACCAGTAGACGACTGCCACCATCGCACCAACATGACCACAACAACACAAAACAGCAACACAGAAAAACAGGTAACACCAACATTCCTCGAACGCAGGAACAACGACAAGAACGGAGAAGAACACCAACAGCACGACATACGGGAACAACTCGGTCACGCACAGCACGGCCACCAACACTAAACACTTTACTTATGTCAGCTCCCCAACTCACCAACAGATACACATGCAGCACTGCTCGATTTGTCGGTTCAACGTACAATAGGCCCGCAAACAGGCGCAAAGAAAGTTGTATTACCTAACCAGTCCTCAGTCTCCTCCTAAATACCTCGCAGGCGAACGTACTCAAAGTGCGAAAAGTTGCTTCCCTCATTACACACCTTCTCACATCCCATCTAACACCCACCCTTGCAACGTCCATACACCTTAAATCGCTAATGTCATCATAAAGATGACCGTCACCACACCTGCTCAACGCAGTCTAGGCCAGGCCACTCTGATGCAAAAATGGATTGAGCGAACCATGCCCAGCGAGTAAAACGCCCTACTAATCGTCCACCGATCCCTCCAGCAGATACAATACGTTTCCCAAGGAATGCCTTTATCTGGCCAGCCTCATCATTCCCTACAAGAACCCTAGCAGAAAGCCAGTCATGTGCCATAAGCGGCAGGCCCACCTGACCCTGAACATGTTCGCACGCCGAATTACGTCCTGATCAAGAGGTGCTGCCCCCAGCAAGACCTGCAAAACCTCCGTCGAGACAGTACGACAGACCGAGATGCAAGCAAGCATCGCAATCCTCTGACAAGTATCTTAGTCCAGCCAGTAGCAGACATAACTGTCTCATATGGTCCGAGTAGCACTCAGACCTTAGTCACTCCTCAGGATTCGTCTGACCTTTCCCTCTACGGCAATGATTTTGTCCCTCACGTAGGAAAGGTGGACCAAAAAGTTCAGCCTCTCACTCACCATGATTCACAGGTACTTGACTTGCGTCGCATACTGGAGACTAATGCCGCCAGAACCTATAGCCCTCTCACCCTTACACTCCAGATCAGCTCGAGACTGTCCGTCAATCAAAGTAAGCAGGTCATCCGTGTATGCACGCAATTTGTGGGTGCGCTGCAACAGCTTCAACAGGGAATCCATCATGAGGTTCAATATAAATGGAGTACAGATAGACCGCTGCGGACAGCCGCGAACAACGTCCCACCAAATTGTGCCGTTCTTCCCAACGACGTAAGCTTTCCTGCCACAGAAGAATCTCTCCCATTGGGAAAGCTACCGACAGCCACTGCTACACAGCCTATCAAGAACAGCATTCCACAGGAGATGATCAAACGCACCCCTGAAATCGACAAATATGCCTGAACATACTTTGCTGAAGAACAGGCAACACCCGACCTTACATGCAGCCACGCATCTTCAACGGATCTTCCCTGCCTGAAACCAAACTGGAATTCGGACAGCGCTGCACTAGCGCACTCTCTAAACCGAGCGACCATTATTCTCTCCAGGATCGCTACTCACCTTGTCGTGAGACTTCAAGAGTACCACAACAAGTGCCCATTTCCAAACCTCAAAAAAGTAGCTCCCGGTTTTATTTATGTTAAAACCTACTTAGTCTGTTACACTCTCTCGAAGATTTCGAGAGCCATAATATCCTTGAATGTATTGTAAATGTGTTTAGTTTGGAATATTAGCATACCAATACCATTAATTAATTCATAATAAAATGTGCGTGCAAACAATGACAAGTTTATACCTTATTGAATATTGTTTTTGTTGTTAGATCATTTTTATTTCTGGACAAAATAATGAAGATCAAAAAACCTTTTATCCAAAACAAAAATGTAAATATGTAGATATTCTTTATAGAAATGTGCATATTTGTAGACCGTTTACGTTTCTTAATATTCTTTTTATATTCTATAAATAAATTTTTACTCTTATTGTTATATGTAAATATTGTAATTTTTATTGATTTTTAATTTCATCGAAACAAAATTTAGAATAGTTTAAACGGCTTGTCGATTGATGGAAAAAAACAGCATCTGGCTAATGGATTTAATATATGTACATATGTATGTATGTAGACTTAGATACACAACATTGAATGAAATAAAGTAGTAGACAATGTCAACAGTCTATGGTCTACCATTCGAAGAGATGAGGGATGGCAAAAAGTATAGTTAGACTAAAAGTTCAAATTAAAGAAAGAGATAATGCATAATACAATAGAATGCTTAGCCTCAAGCCGAGGACCATTTAAGTAGTTTGTCGGCAGTTCATTGCAATTGAGAATCAATTGGAGCGACGTTCGAAGAACAGGATGATGGTTATAACAGTTCAAAAAAAATTATGACCCATTGAATACTAAAGATATATGATATCTAAAGCCGTTAAAACTGCAATAGCAACCGAAATACCATCCACTTCATAGATTGCAAAATCTTTAAATAGAAGACAAAAAACAAAATCTGAGCTTTTTTCTGAACGTCTTAAAGTACTTTATAGAGATGTCCTTTATAGAGAAGTCAAAAATTAATTAAAAGAAATTGAGAGAAAGAAAAACGGAAAATCTACGTTACAGAAAGAAAAGTTACAATTGCACAAAAATGAAATTAAACATTAAGAAAAATATCGAAGAATTTTACATCTGTTAAAAAAGAAGAAGATATAAAAAGAAAAATGGAATTGAAGGAAATGAAAAGTGGTGTTTAAAGATTTTTATGTGCATATTCAACAAACATACATATGTATCTATACGTATTAATAAATGAATTTAATGCTTTTATTTATAAAATTATTAAATATTTTATTGCAGTTCACCAGAAGAATAAAATATTAATTTATTATCGATTCCATTATTTTTAATCCTATATTTGAAATTGTGTTATCAACCCATATGTTATGCAATGCTGCATAGACTACAATTATTTTCTAAAAGTTAAAAAAACACGCTAAACGAATTCAACAATAGAACCGTTTTTTTTCACCACATTCATAACTGCGTTTCAACAACTCCCTCAAATCGCACGGTTTTACACAAATGAGTCATGCGCTGATCCAGGGTTGAAGGGTGAAATATGCTTATCTTAAGCTCACAAACCCGCAAAAAATGTTATTGAAAAACTTTATTGTATTTTTTAAAACTCACCACTTAGCACTTAGGCTATGAAATCCTTTCGTGTTATAATATTTAAACTCCTCTTCATGACTCGGTGATAAAATTATCGTAGAATAATAATAATTGTTTTAAGGCTGCTTTATTTTTTTAATTTTGTGCAATTACCACTTTATTACTAACTTTATTACTGACTCCATTACTAATTAAAAACTAAACTTATATACTCAAAATAAAAGAGTGTCATGAATGCATGTGATTAATGTATTTTATTTATTATATCACAGTGTCACTACACTGATCAAATTCCTTTAAGTGCATTGACACTTGACGCGTAAATTACTAGTCAAGTGTCAATATAAATAACCCACGTTTGGTTTCAATGACCTGTCTTAAATTTCATTAATGTTTGTATGTATGTCACTGTTTTAATGTAAAAAAAGTAAAATATAATTTTCAAGTGGCCTAAATATTCGGCATTCTTTAATAACACACACACATAACATGCATTGGTGTGGTCACCTTCGATACATCCTATCAGAATCCATTTTTTCACATTCATCACATCACCTTGGCATCGAATTTCATTTTCAAATAAAAACAATAACAAAAAACAGGCCATCCACAATGATACATACATCAATAAAATTCGGGTACAATGCTCTGCATATGTAGAGGTCGACCCAAAAATACTAGTTTCAAAAGAATTCTTAAAAGCGGCGCCCTAGATACAATTTGTATTCAACTTCAACGTATTTGGAAGAGAAAAAAGTTCGTTTGTTTTATTCACGGTACCCAAAGAAAATAAAAACGCCAACGACTATGAAGTTGTCGTATTACGCCAATGCCCTACACAATCAGGGTATGGCTTCCATAGTACTTATATTAGCAATATTAGGTAGTTGTTTTTTTTTTTAAGACTTCAATTACATATTTTATAGTAAAATTTGTTATTACACCATTACAATGATAGAACGAGGATTTATGTTTGGAGTGGAGTGTGCACTTAATGATTAATCCCAAAAAAAAATATTTTCAAAGTATTGAATTTTCGTAGTGTACTTTTTGCAATTAAATATACTATAATGGAGTGTATAAGTGTGAACGATTTAGAAAATATGAATTTAATATATAATAATATACTATGTAAACTGAAGCTGAAATTTATATTAAATTTATTTTAAATCAAACCAACTGTTATTTTAGAGTTATACTACATTTTACAACACAACGACACAAAGGAGCGATTAATAAATAATAAGAAAGAAGAAATAGCACGAGCTTTTTAAAAAGTATATTTTAGCAACACTCATGATAGTAGTTACATGCAAATTTTCTATACTATGTATATAAAGGGTCGATGTTGATTTTGAATAAAACACAAACTATTTAGGAAATTATTGTAATTTTATTTTATTATGATGTATTGGTATTACTCAATTATGTATGGAACAAAATATCGGCCAAAAGGGCGCCGCGACCTCGGCGGCACACCTCCATCCGATGGTCCAAATTTTCGATGACGCTGAGGCATAATGGAGGTTCTATGCCGTTAATGTGCCGAATTATCTGATCCTTTAGGTCTTGAATTGTTGCTGGCTTATCGACGTACACCTTTTCTTTCAAATAACCCCAAAGAAAAAAGTCCAACGGTGTCAAATCACATGATCTTGGCGGCCAATTGACATCGCCATTGCGTGAGATAACACGGCCATTGAATTTGTTGCGCAAAAGAGCCATTGTTTCGTTAGCTGTGTGGCAAGTGGCACCGTCCTGCTGAAACCACATATCGTCCACATCCATATCTTCCAATTCGGGCCATAAAAAGTTCATTATCATCTCACGATAGCGAACACCATTCACAGTAACTGCCTGACCGGCCTCATTTTGGAAAAAATACGGCCCGATGATGCCGCCAGCCCATAAACCGCACCAAACAGTCACTCTTTGTGGGTGCATTGGTTTTTCGACAATCACTCTTGGATTCTCATTCGCCCAAATGCGGCAATTCTGTTTATTGACGAATCCACTGAGGTGAAAATATGCCTCATCACTGAAGATGATTTTCTTCGAAAATTGATCATCCACTGTTGCCATTTCTTGCCACCATTCACGTTGTTGGATTGTGTATCTCTCCATGGTTCAAATTGAGTAAGTCTGAGATAGAGAAATGTCAAATAAAATTCGGAAAAAAACTTGGCGTTTAGGTGTGGTTCACATTCAACATCGGCCCATACAATTTAACCACCCTTTATTATCAATAAAATATTGTTCGAGTCTCTTGCAATTTAGGTTTCTGTTTGTCCATGTGAGTGCAAGTTCATAAAAGTGAAACCGAAATCGATTACAAAAGAACATCGGTCAAATTAATACTCAACATCGTTACAGACTGTAGCTTTCCCGAAAATTGGAAAGAGGCTACGATCACCTCAATTGGAAAAATGTTGCGATATTCACCCAATAAATGTCCTTTTAACATAAGAAAAAATTTGAGTTTAGTGGTCAAAAATCGACTAGAAGAATACCTCGAGCAACATAATCCATCATTAAAACATTAATCAGTTATTATTAAATAGTTCAGTTAAATCAGGTTTCGGGATTACCATGAACGCTGTACCGACTAAAAATGTGTTGGGGTCAGTACTTCGCACAATCCTAGATTTTCTGTGAGCGGGCATTACGGCCTTGCATTTTGAGTCACTGCTTTTTGACATTTCATCAAATGATAATATTAACTTTTTCACAGTTCTATAAAAATTATATTTCGCAAATTTTACTACTGCCTCCAAAATGTAGAGAACTTGAAAAAAAATTCTCATTTATGCCATGTTATGTGCATTGCTAATAGATTTTATATAGATGGTACCTGCCGAGGCTAAAAATAAATATTCATATTAAAAATACGAGTATTACTTCTGAAAAATAAGTAGTGAAAAATTAATTTTGAAAATAAATTAATAATTGGATTACGTGTTGCTTTGCAAGAAGAAAATAATGCAGTACAGCGAAATAATGATCATGAACGTTTCTCGAAAGATTTGGATGTTTGTAAGTCAAAATATGTACATCTGTGTAACGAGTCACGTGAGTGCCTGCCAATATGGCCTAACCCCACGGGGATTTTAGCACCGGGTGGATACCATGCGTCTACCAACGCCTCCCAAAATGTCAGACTGTCATGCCTGAGTACCGAATCGATTACATACCGTTTATAGCATGCTTTCCACCTCGGTTGGGTGTGGAGCCTATCTAAAACTCCTTCCTATGGGTCACGGCACCCAGTTTCAATGCAGCTCCACATTCGAGTTCACTTTTCCTGCGATTTGGGTTACAACCACCACCACCACGTGGCTCCCCAAAGGGCGTCACCATAGCCGGACAGGAACAAGTCCTGGGGCTCTCGGCTCACGTGGTACCAGAAGTTAGCCTCTGGTTAGACCTCGTAGCCCGAAAGGGCTACTACTAGTTTTAGCTCCAAATAGCATCAGGGACTGGTATCCCCCGCAACCAGTAGACGACTGCCACCATCGCACCAACATGACCACAACAACACAAAACAGCAACACAGAAAAACAGGTAACACCAACATTCCTCGAACGCAGGAACAACGACAAGAACGGAGAAGAACACCAACAGCACGACATACGGGAACAACTCGGTCACACACAGCACGGCCACCAACACTAAACACTTTACTTATGTCAGCTCCCCAACTCACCAACAGATACACATGCAGCACTGCTCGATTTGTCGGTTCAACGTACAATAGGCCCGCAAACAGGCGCAAAGAAAGTTGTATTACCTAACCAGTCCTCAGTCTCCTCCTAAATACCTCGCAGGCAAACGTACTCAAAGTGCGAAAAGTTGCTTCCCTCATTACACACCTTCTCACATCCCATCTAACACCCACCCTTGCAACGTCCATACACCTTAAATCGCTAATGTCATCATAAAGATGACCGTCACCACACCTGCTCAACGCAGTCTAGGCCAGGCCACTCTGATGCAAAAATGGATTGAGCGAACCATGCCCAGCGAGTAAAACGCCCTACTAATCGTCCACCGATCCCTCCAGCAGATACAATACGTTTCCCAAGGAATGCCTTTATCTGGCCAGCCTCATCATTCCCTACAAGAACCCTAGCAGAAAGCCAGTCATGTGCCATAAGCGGCAGGCCCACCTGACCCTGAACATGTTCGCACGCCGAATTACGTCCTGATCAAGAGGTGCTGCCCCCAGCAAGACCTGCAAAACCTCCGTCGAGACAGTACGACAGACCGAGATGCAAGCAAGCATCGCAATCCTCTGACAAGTATCTTAGTCCAGCCAGTAGCAGACATAACTGTCTCATATGGTCCGAGTAGCACTCAGACCTTAGTCACTCCTCAGGATTCGTCTGACCTTTCCCTCTACGGCAATGATTTTGTCCCTCACGTAGGAAAGGTGGACCAAAAAGTTCAGCCTCTCACTCACCATGATTCACAGGTACTTGACTTGCGTCGCATACTGGAGACTAATGCCGCCAGAACCTATAGCCCTCTCACCCTTACACTCCAGATCAGCTCGAGACTGTCCGTCAATCAAAGTAAGCAGGTCATCCGTGTATGCACGCAATTTGTGGGTGCGCTGCAACAGCTTCAACAGGGAATCCATCATGAGGTTCAATATAAATGGAGTACAGATAGACCGCTGCGGACAGCCGCGAACAACGTCCCACCAAATTGTGCCGTTCTTCCCAACGACGTAAGCTTTCCTGCCACAGAAGAATCTCTCCCATTGGGAAAGCTACCGACAGCCACTGCTACACAGCCTATCAAGAACAGCATTCCACAGGAGATGATCAAACGCACCCCTGAAATCGACAAATATGCCTGAACATACTTTGCTGAAGAACAGGCAACACCCGACCTTACATGCAGCCACGCATCTTCAACGGATCTTCCCTGCCTGAAACCAAACTGGAATTCGGACAGCGCTGCACTAGCGCACTCTCTAAACCGAGCGACCATTATTCTCTCCAGGATCGCTACTCACCTTGTCGTGAGACTTCAAGAGTACCACAACAAGTGCCCATTTCCAAACCTCAAAAAAGTAGCTCCCGGTGAGACACCCCGCAAAAAACGACACCAGGTATTCTGGTATGGACTTAAAGATGCTTTTACATATCTCGCCAGTCACACCGTCTAAGCCTGGAGATTTCCTATTCCTAACTGCAGATACTTCCCTGCAGCTCGAACCGTTCCAGAGTGGGATAGCGGCTTCCTCCATCATGAAAGCAACTCGCCCATACAGTCCCCCCAGACTGACAATGTGGTATCGCCAACCCGTAGACCCTCTATATCCAGGGGTCTACCCCTACCCGCGCAAACATGATAGACCTATCCCAGGGGTCATCCCGGTTCTCGCGCACGAATTCCCCGCAATTCCTTCCATGACACTCCCAATCCTACGCTTATATTCCCTAAGGCCATACAGATATTCAATTACAATAAATTGTAATTGTATCCATACACATAGTATCTATGCAAGTTAAGGAATCACATTCATTAATAAATTCAAATAATTATTTTTGGATCATCTTACAACACACGCTTAAAAACATGCTATATTTTTATGCTGACACTATGCCGGCTACTTTCGTAAAATTAAAAGACAAAAAACATTCCCACATTTATGCTGACAGAGTAGAAAAAAACAAAAATTTTAAATGCTTCTGAATGGATTAAAAAGTTTAATTTTAAGTTAAACTTAAGGCAATGAAGTTGAAAAAATATAATATATTTTTTTAACAAAAATTCAAATCGGAATTCTAACTTGCATACATATTATATTGTAAGATGGAACAAAATGAGAAAGGATTATCTTTCAAAGATTATGAAATATATTGAGTTTTTCTTTCAATAGACTTTATATGGAAGATGTTAACATTTTTACAAATCGATGAAAGATGTAAGATGTTGCTCAGTGCAAAAAGGGTATAAACAAAACGAATTATGTATAATTAAAACTGGAATATATTTTCAATTTAAATTTTTTTTTAAAAATTGGACATAATTTTGGATAATTTAGAAAAGAAAAATTAATCGTTAAAATCTGTATCTGCAACAATTTGTTTGTTGCAAACAAAAACCACGTTTTGTTAAAATAAAATTAGTTGTTGCGCGTGTTAAGTGTGTGTTTAATAAAAATTGTGATACTCTTACCATCAACCTTTTTTGGATAGATGCCTCGTCGTTGCCGCTGCGTTCTCTGCTGACCTAAAAAAATACAGGGGAGTAATAGTGATTCTGACCTACCAGAAACAGCATAATAAAATGTAATGATTATATCTTAAATGTGTAAATTAGTCAGATTAAAATATTGCAATATAAACACAACATATTATTTACGTTTTCTTTTGAAATATAAGTACATTTTTATACACAAACATATTTATTTATTGTCTGGACAAACACCCTTAAGGGAAGTAAATTCTTGTACATATGTAATAATAATAATTACATATATACATACATATGTAATAAACAAACCAAACGCAAAAACACGCGTATACTTTTATAAATTTTAATAAATTTTTGCTCACAAAAATCGTCACACCGATCGGTATTTCACATCACATTACAAAAACAAGATGAGTGTCAATTTATTTTACGGTTTTAATTTTAATTTTTTGAACTTATTTTCAAATGTCAAATTCTATTGCCAACACACGTGTTTAAGTGTGGACCGCGGGAACATTTATTTGCACATGTATTGCGAAATGGCTGCTCTAACTTATTTTAAAGCAATTATGTTGGAAATAAACTGTAAAATTTGACTGTTATTTTTCTAACATTTGTTTTTCCACGAATTGAACATAAGAGAAAAACTCCTGTAAAAAAAATTATAAATAAATTTATGCATACATATGTACATCAAGGTAAGTATAACAAATTAAAAGGTTTTTGCAAGAATTAATACATATGTACATATTTATGTATGTACATATGAAATTTGGGAGGATACGACATTAAAGCTTATGGCTTTGTACAGCCAATTTCCATGCTTATGGCACTGCCAAAATTCTTCCTGTAAAAGAAATGATACAAAAAAATGCCTGTGAAGAAATTACGAAAAGTGGAAGCTGTTAAAAAAGTAAAACATTTGGGATCCGCTTATCTCTTAGAACAGAAGAAAAAGTTGATACATCCAAAAAGTCTGGGTCCTCAGCGGATGATATACATAAGTATATGTGCCATATCTCTTCTATTATGAACAAATGAGTTTTTTAGGAACCATTGTTGGTTTAAGGCAAACTACATGCAATGCAAACGTGATGCATCATCAGTTTCAATAATTCATCAAATACTCTCACTAACCATTGCATTACTAATGGTGTTTCGGAACTCATCCTATAATAAGGACATTTTGTTACTTTCTCTTAATAAAATATTTTATCATAAGTTTAGGAATATTCGAGACTAAAAATAAATTAACATTAACTCAAACTAAAACACACAAGATTAAAGATTATCCCTAAGAATAAAATAAACTGTATGTGAAATAAAAAAACAAAATTTGTAGCACGAATAATTGAAGCCGAGAAATTGAACCGAGTACCTATAATTGAAGCCGAGATGGTAAAACAACATACATTTGAAAATGAAGGCGTTCGAGTTAATATTGAGATACGTTCAATTTAGTGCAGCTGTACAAACAGCATTGATAACAGCGAAACAGATAAGAATATGAACAGAAAATATCACAAGCAAATAAGGGTTACTGATACTATTTAAGAAGCATACTAATAAGCCTAAATATATAAACTAAGTAAACAAATACATTTCTAACTAAACCATACTAATAAGCCTAAACAAATATATTAAGTGAACAAACATATCCCTAACCGCTAACAAAAATACAAATATCCTAATGATCTATCACAAACTAGATGCTGAAGGTCAAGCAGATATCACCTTCTATAAATAGCTGTTAAATTACATTTTGTAAATTAGTCTTAAGAATATAGAGAAATAAAGTGCACGTTTCGGTGCAAGAAAAAATATATTTTTTACTCAATCCTTACTAAAGGATTTAACTGGGGGCTCAATCGGGATACAAGTCAAAAAATCTTGTACTCCCAGCCATATGTAAAAATTGCACGTTCCTAAAGAAGGATGCGAAATAATTCCTGAAAAATTTTAAAACAAAAACTCCTGAAGAAGGACCAAAAACAGTTTCTGAAAAATTGTAAAACAACATAAAAAAGTTCAAGTGAAATTAATAAGTGGAAAATTAAAAGTAACAGAAGCAAATAAAAAAAAAACTGGATTCCCGTACAAGGCGTCAGCAAGCATTTAATTCGCTTCGTATAACAGAAGAAGGCATCAATATGACCGAAGCTGCAACACCAAGCCCACATTCAAGTGCTGACTGAGCAATTAATGTCTTTGAAAACAGGCTTTGAGATATTAAAAACTCAGACTCCATTCCCTGTAACCACCGTGCCAACAATGCCTGCACTAACACCTCAATTAACGCATGCTAACCAAATAAATACAGAAATATTCAAATGTCTACCAACTTTTTACGGGATAGAGGGCGAATATAAGCCGTGGAGAAACCAAGTGTGGACCCAGATGGAAAACATCAAGCAATTTGTGAACAGCCCGGAATACTACAATTGCGTATGTATAATCCGTTCAATAGTTCTTGGAGCTGCATCAAAAGTTCTGTCAATTAATGGTACTAAACTCAACTTTTATGCAATCATAAATCGACTAGATTATACTACATCAAACGCAATACGAGGATCTTCAGTCAATTCAGCCTCAACACAGCAACGACGACTTTGAAACCGGAAATGTTTTTTTAGGCGAGTGAATGGTCTGCCATGCCTACAAAGACCTTGCAGAGAAACAGTTAGATCATTACATATTTTAATAGATACAGTTGCTACAAGCACTAGTTGTAAGATGGGAAAATCTATATTAATTAAGCGTGTAAAAGTTTTATTACATAAATATACAATATTAAGTTATTTAAATAAATTTGTTTATATATAGTGTATCTATTTTTTTTGGTAAGTATTAAACTCTTTGGACATGTTTTTATGTACACTTTTAAATTTTGGTTTTTCAATCTCTACAGTAACATTTAATTCGTCTAAATCTATAACTTTATATGGGCCTTTATATGGAGATTCGCATTTTTTCTGTTTTCAACTTTTAGTAAAACTAAATCTCCTATGTTTAGCCCTATATTATTTTGTTTCCTTTCCGAATCTAATTTTCTTTTTACTTCGAGAATTATATCTCGTGCTCCTTGCAATGAGTGATGAAGTCTAATTTTTAGTTGGTTCTAGTAGTTATCAGTGTTATAATTTTTTCTAGCGTTAACCAAAATGTCGTTTGGTATTCTAGGAAGTGTACCAAAAATTAGTTCAAATATGTCGACATTTGGTGTTGTATTAAAAGCAAAAGTAAAGTATGGTATTCAGGCCAATTATTGTCACCTACAAAATTTAGAAAATATTGATTTAGAACACGATGATTTCATTCTATTGTGCCTAACGTTTCATGATGGTAATATGTTGAAAAATTCTGTTTTATTTTTAATAATACACAAACTCAATTCATTGGTAAATTCAGTTCCTCTATCTGTCTTGAGAATGTTAAATAAACCATATTTTAAGACAATATGTTCTACTAATGATTTTGCGACTGTTTTGGCATCTTTTGATTCAATCGGACAAGCAACAACATATTTTATTAGTTTATACTGCATGGTAAGTATGTATCTAAAATGTCCGG
This sequence comes from Epicampocera succincta, assembly GCA_932526305.1. Lineage (NCBI taxonomy): Eukaryota > Metazoa > Arthropoda > Insecta > Diptera > Tachinidae > Epicampocera > Epicampocera succincta. The sequence continues at coordinate 24,404,609 of OW052037.1, forward strand.
ATGGTCTTAATGGACCAACTGTATCCATTACAATAGCGTCGAAACCATATATAAACACCACAGATACACCACTGTTATGGTAAAGGGTTCTTTCGTATGTCTTACTTGTTTGTTTTTTTGGCATAGGCCACATGTCCTGACGTAGTTCTTTACCATTTTGTTCATATTCTTCCAAATAAATCGTTGTTTCAGTTTGGATAACGTTTTCTTAATTCCAAAGTGTCTTCCATGTGGTGAGTCATGAAATTCCTCTATTAATCTATACTGTGCTATAGTATCATTAATTTTTCTTGGCTTTCTGTATATAATTACATCGATATCATTTTTATTTAATTAATTGTATTCTTCTTTCAATTTTTCGGCCAATATATATTTGAAAATTTCATCATTATCATATAATACGTACTTTTTAAATTTTAATTTCAATAAAAGTTTCTCCATAACTGTTTCTGAAAACATAGGATTTACGCTTTTATTACATAGTATGCGCGTTATTTTATTATTTTTTTTCTTTTGATTCTTGCTGCAGCTTATATCATAATTATACTAATCTTTGAAGCTTCTTAATTTCATTTATTGACGTTCATTCCCACATATGGAGGTTATCCTGGTGGTACACCAGGATGGGGTAAATGGTAAAACGTCGGCACGTTTGCCTCATTTAAATTGAAATGTAAGTTACCTTGGTGGTACACCAAGATAGGTTTAAGTTTCCTTTCTATTATCCAAGTGGTACACAAGGATAATAGGAGTATATAAGAGTATTTTTCTCAGGGTGGTACACCAAGAAAATAAATATGGTTAATGCAGTCAATTATGAAAAACAAAGAATGACAACTTTTATTGAAATTCTGCTTCTTTATATGCTAAAGTTAATACAAATCAAAATAAAAAAAAAACATTAAAATTAAAACTGAGCCGGAAATTGTTTATGCTGCACTAAATTATTTTCTCACCTTTGGCCAATGTATTTCATTCTATGCAATTTTTTATGAACTTAATTATTTTCTCACCGTTAGCAAGAATCGAGTTTCATACTGTCTGGCTGCTAATTTGAATAGCACGTGTAGTAATCTATTTGGTATAAATTTAGTTTGAGTCGGATTCGTTATTAAATAAATGTTTCTTGCAAATTGGTGCACCCTTGTAATAGGTAGCTTGAACAGTCGGGCATAGAAATGTGTTGTGCTCGAGTATATTGTAGTCAACCAGGTTGGTTTCATCCATAAGAAAGTATTCATCACGGTGAGCGTTGAGAGCAATCATTTTTAATGTCGGTACAAAATGAGCTGTGATGAGGTTCATGATTGTGCTGATTTTTAAGTTGATTTTTTCAAAATTATTTTGAGTCCAAGTTTCAGTCTCCTTCATGAGGTTAAGGGTAGGGTCAAGAAACGATGTTTGGTTCCGCAGTAGACCTTGTCGGTGGGCTTCGTTGTTTTTAATGATATTGATTGTGTCGGGCATTTGCTCAGCATATTTTGAGTCAAAACACCAAATAAGAACTTTGCTCCGTTGCCAACAATATATATCGCCCTTCGTTTTTTTCGTGTAGTGAGTTTTTCTAGACCGGTCTCCATTTTGTCCTTGAGATTTTTAAAATGGCTTATATGCCCGGTACATTGAGTGTTGAGGTATGAGTAATTGCAGATCATCATCAAGGTGTTCGTCCCGTTAATTAGAAGCTGTAATTCATTGTGAAAGGGTGCTAGTTCAAAATATTTAAAAAGTTTCCACTCTGATATAATATAAATATATATAAAATTAATTTGATCTATATGTTCAAAATGTATCCCACGGTTGCTACTAATCTGTGTATACGTAATTTGTTGACACAGCACTAATGGAACGAACAATACTAGAAGCATTAGCATACTGGTTGTGGTCAAATTGCACCGTTTTCAAAGTGGAGAATCTTTGTTTTTGTCGCTGGGTGCACTGCTTCTTTTGAGAGGTAAAGGTTTATATTTTCTTTCATCGTCAGTAGTAGTTATTGGTGGTTTCAGAAGAAGAGGAGCGAGTAAGTGGATTGCTCGCTTAATGACACCAGGTGTTTTTGTCGTGGCTGTCCTGACAATACCATCAAATCCAGCATATGTTTTAACTACCTTACCGAGCCCCCACTGCATGACAGGTAAGTTATCTTTTATTACGTTAGCGGCTCCCCAATCAAGAAGTGACCGGGAGTCAATGCAGCTTCATCATTAGTATTACGATTGTGATTGGCCTTAAGTTAAGGGTCACTTCAACCTCTCTCTCTCTCAACTTCTCGCTGTATGGTTGACTAAGCGGTTGTAGCGAATAATGCGGTTGACAATTCTCAATTTATTTCGCGCTCCCACAAATTTTGTCAAAATAAAAATTCTGACAGTGAGCTCTGCGACTTATAAATCTCTTGAGTGCCCCAATGAAAGCATTGGAACTGCTTTTGTAGAAAAGCAGCAAAAAACGGCAACATACCCCTTTTGAGGTCGTTTTCCTCTAGTCTTGAAGTGCACCCAATTAGTGCGTTAATCAGTTAAATGATTCTATTCAGTGTTTAGCAAACTAAATCATTAATCTTAACAAACAACTTCTTCTCTATGTTAGATTCTTAAGTTGATACAATGGATAAATCAAACGTAAGATAACTAAACATAATACATATAATATACATATGTTAACTCCTTAATAAAATTAAATAGAAGATATGATCTCGATTTATCTTTAAGGGAACATAACGCAAATATTGCACTGCTCAATGAAACTAATCTTATTTTTAGATACAAATTAAAATTCCATGACTATTCTTTTATAAGAAATGATAGAAAGAATGCAAAAATTGGGGGCGGAACAGCTATCGTAATTAAAAATGGAATTAAATTCAATCACTTTAGCCGTACGAAAACTAACTGTGGAAACATAGTTTCTAACTATGGAAATATGCCAAAACAATGGCTAGAATGCTACGAAATAAGATGCAAATAACAATTACTTGCATCCCGTTCGCCTTTCTACCCCGATGCAGTTATATTTCAATTTATGCATAGCTGACTCTAGACTAGTAATGCATACCCTCGAAAATTCGGTAAATTGCCTAGAAACGTTAGATTACGGCAGTGATCATAATGCGATTAAAATGAATTTGCTTAAACTAGAAAGATAAAACAATTGATAGAAACTTAAGTAACTCCGAAATCGATTTTTATTTGAGAAACTTAAATCAATCGATAAATAACGCTATAGACCTCTCAGTTCCAAAATATACAACGCAGAATCCTCTTGATAAATTTCTCAAGGCAACAATTATAAAACTGCAATTTGAGAAAAGAAAAGTAGTCACAATAATAAAACGATGTAATAAGTTAGAAATTTTCTCAATACAATCCGGTCTTAGCTTTTTTAAAACTAATAAGAAAACTGATTAACGATAACCTAACAATTTCAGTTAATAATCATCTCAAAAACAAATTGATAGAAATTAACCCAAAGAACCCTACAAAATGTTCAGCGTAATCAAAAAACAATGCCAAATATTCGACTCAATTCACCTAAAATATTTAAAAATACCATATGAAAATGAATCTTTAATTAGACATGCAGGAATCGACCCTGAAGGCTTGGAGAAATAGTAGATATTTGATTAACGATCAAATACAAACGCTGAATGTAATTGGGTTCTATATAGAATCAATTCATTCTCACAAAGAGATTGATCCTGATAATAATTTGCATGAAGAAGTAAATTGCTGTTTCACTGGTTTTTTAGAAGAAAAATATCAGTATGAACATAATTTTACATTATCAACGTTTTATGCTTTAAAAAGAGCAAACGAATTAAATGCAGCTCAATTACATAATATATTATTATATACAATATTAAAATTATATATATTATTATTATATACAATATTAATATTATATATATTATTATTATATATATTGTTATTATATATATTATTGTTATAAATATGGTAACTTTAATGGTTCGAAACTTTTTTTTTTTTTTTTTTTTTTTTTTTAATATTGTTTTATTTACGATCTATTTTACAATTAAAATAATAAGCAAATTTCATGACTCTTAAATAACAACATAACATATATTGAGTTTCCTAAAACCCAAAAACAAAATAAATACAAGAAGAATTTACTTTTTAATTAAAATACAGAGTAACGAATTCTAACTTTTTCTATTTTCGGAAGGGAAGGTCAAGTACATGAAGTCTTTTAAGTCTTTGGATTTCATTGCTATCATCTAAAAGACTGATTGCTAACACGTTGGAATGATTGCTTAGTCTATTTAGGTATCTCTCGCTGAAGTTATTTATTTCGTCTTTGACCAATAAAATTCGAAGATCTTTGTGTATATTTTTGTTGGTCATAAACCAAGGCGCATTTGTTAAAAGTCGTAGGGTTTTTGACTGGTACCTCTGTAGTATCTCAACGTTAGAATTACTTGTAGTTCCCCACAGCTGGATGCCATATGTCCATATCGGTTTAAGTATTGTTTTGTAAAGCAGAATCTTGTTTTCTAAGCTTAAGCTTGATCTTGGGCCCAATAACCAAAACATTTTTCTGGTTTTTAAATTAAGTTGCTCACGTTTCTTTTTGACATGCTCCTTCCAAGTTAGTCTTCGATCGAGATGAAGCCCTAAATATTTTACAGTTATGCAACTTGGTATAATTGTACCATTTAGGTAAACAGGCGAGCAATCATTTTTTCTGAGGGTGAATGTAACATGGACAGACTTTGAATTATTAACTTTAATGTTCCATTTTTGAAGCCAATCTTGAAGAAGATTCAATTGATTTTGCAGCAACTCGGAAGCTATTACCGGTGATTCATTGGCGGCTAATAAAGCAGTATCATCTGCGTATGTAGCAGTAGTTATATTTTCAATTGTAGGCATATCTGCTGTAAAAATTGTGTACAATACTGGACCCAGAACACTGCCTTGTGGAATACCTGCATTAATGCAGCCGAAACTTGAATAATTTTCATTTATGCTCACAAAAAAGGATCTTCCCTGTATATATGCTTTAAGAAGCAAATAAAATGGCGCTGGGATAAGGGTTTTCAATTTATATAAAAGTCCATTGTGCCAGACTCTGTCAAAAGCTTGTTGCACATCTAAAAATACCGCAGAACAATACAATTTTCTTTCTAAGGCGTAAGAGATATTATTGACAATCCTATGACATTGTTCTGGCGTGCCATGCTTATGCCTAAAACCGAATTGGTAGTCTGGTATAATATTTTGCTCTTCTAAGATTGGCGTTAATCTTTTTAAAAATAGCCTTTCAAAAATTTTTGAAAAACTTGACAACAAACTGATTGGTCTATAGGAAGCAACGTTATTTTCGGGCTTATTTGGTTTTAGTACCATTATTATTTTTGCATATTTCCACTGCGACGGAAAATGGTTCAGCCTTAAAATAGAATTATAAATTGTTGTGAGAAAAACAATTCCTTTTTTTGGCAAAGATTTTAAAACCTTGGAATCAATATTATCGTAGCCAGGAGTTTTGGTATTATTCAATTTATCAATGGCTTTTTCTACTTCACCTGGGGATATCGATTTAATGGGGCGATCCATTTGACAAGGAACATCTAAAAAGTTCTCAACATCAGCCCTTACAATGGGACTGTTTAAAATAAATGGGTTGAATGTTGACTCTAAGTGTTCCTTAAAAACATTAGCTTTGCTGGCGTGTGACCTACACCAGACACCGTTTAAATTTTTTATTGGTATGTTTCTTTTTATTGGCCGCTTTAAATATTTAGTTGCATTCCACAGCTTATGATCATTATCAATAGTTACCGCATCCAAATTCTTCAAATAATTGCTTAACAAATCGTTTTTATAATCCTTTATACGCTTTTTTAGTTGTTGAGATGCTCTGTTAAAATTAGTTTTATCAACTATGCTTCTAGTGTTTTGATATATCCTCCTTAATCTCCTCCTATTTGCAATTAGCCCCCTTATTTCAGCCGATAGACGAACATTATAACCGTTTGTTTGCTGCTGCTGTGGAGTAGCTATAAAAGCTGCTTCATGAATCAAATTGGTGAAAGTTTCAACGATATCTTCCAACTGATCCCCATCATTAATTTGTAAATTTAGATTTAAATGCTCTTCTATCCACGATGTAAACTGTTGCATATCTGTTCTTGAAGTAAGTACTTTAAGATTTTTTGTTAAGGTTTGAATAGCTAAGTTAAGTGTCAAAACTACAGGACTGTGATCAGAGCTTAAGTCCGCACAGTCTGTTATGTCCATAGATGTCGTTGCTATCCCTTTAAAAACGAAGAAATCCAGAAGATCGGGTATTTTCTGTGGATCACTGGGCCAGTATGTGGGCCCACCTGCCGATAGTGCAGAATAATTATTTCTGCAAATGCATTTATATAATTCCCTTCCTTTTGGATTTATCAAGCGAGATCCCCACCAGGGATGTTTCGCATTAAAATCGCCTCCAACAATAAACCTTGAACCGAGTTGTTTAAAAAAGTTTTCATATTCCATACATGTAACGCTATGTCTGGGGGGAAAATAAATAGAATATATACTAATTTCATTATTATCGCATGTAATTTTTACACCAGCAGCTTGCAAAAAAGTTTCTTCAACTGGAGAAAGCATTTCATATTTAATATTCGATTTTATCAAAATAGCAGCACCGCCATGAGCTCTATTATCGGGGTGGTTAGCAATAACCAAATCGTAGTCTTTTATTTTGAAAAATGTTCTGTTCGTAAAATGAGTTTCTGATATTAAAAATATATCAATATAATTAGTTTTAACGAAAATTTCTACTTCATTTATGTGACTATATATTCCATTTGCATTCCAAATTGCTATCCTTAAATTTATTTGCATACTTTGGCCATTAACATTGACATCATATTCATCAAATTTTCCATCATTCTTTCAAGTCTTTCCAAACGACTATTTTCATTTATATTAGATCCTTTAACAGCATCTGCATATGACAATCCATTATTTGCTTCACTATTGGTGCCAGTATAATTATTTAACTGAGGAAAATCAACATGACTCGAAGAATTGACGTGATTTTTTTGGCTGCTTTGCTTATTACTTCTGCTAGACACTAAATCTTGATAAACTCTACAGCCTTTGTAATTTGCAGTATGATTTAGCATACAATGTAAACAACGAGGTGGAGTATCAGCAGTTTTCTTACACTCTAAAGTAGGGTGGTCCATCCCGCACTTAACACATCTGTACGGTTTTTTGCAGTATGCTTTCGTATGTCCAAACTGTTGACATCGATGACATTGTACCAGTTCGTTGGTTCTCAGTGGTGGTTCAATTTTGACGACAGCATGATTTATGTGTTTAATATTATAAATAGTTTTATTACTGGGTCCTGGTTCCAAATCTACAAAAAACATTGAAAGTGGGTCTTTTGTTACACGACTTCTCACATTTGTAACAGATCTAACGGAGTGACCTAAACTAACAAGTTCAGCTTTAATATCCTCAGCGGGGATTGACGGATGTAGTCCTTTAACAACAACTCTGTACGCTCTTTCTTGTTTTAGCTGATAAGTATGAAATAAGATGCTTGAACTCTCTAAATACTTAACGACTTTTCTGTACGAATCAACGGACTTTATCATCAATCTTACTTGACCTTCCCTTAAAGACTTATAATTAAAATCAGTATTAGGTACAATTTCACTTAATTTTCTTATCATAAGATTTATACTTGCTACATTGGGAATGTAAATTGGTGGAGGTTTTGGTGTTGCAATTTGATCACAATTTTCTTCATCGTCATGAGTATCAAGCACAGCAAACTTGTTGCTATTGAATGATGTAGTTGGAATATCATCTGAATTTATTCTTTTAGCTTTTTTCGGTGACTCAATCCATTTGCGTTTATTTGTTGTTACACATTGCCAAGTTTGTTCATTATTGTTAGTGTTTTCTTTAGTTTTATTTATAACATCATCATCCATATTATCACTTAGGTTTACCATTGTTATTGTACTTAAGAATGCACTTTTTGTGTGCATTCCCGCACTAAATTGATTTTGGAATCTAATAAATGTATATTGGTTTTTTTCTTTGTCACAAGAATAAATTTGCTTTTATTTTTAGGTAAGAAATATTTATACATACATATATGTACGAGTATGTATGTACATATGTATATTGATATACACGAAAATGTTTTATAAATTTTTATTTTTTTATATTCTTTTTTTTTCTATTATTTTATTGATTAAAACACGTCCGCCTTCTACGAAAGTTTTTGAATTTTTCCGGTTCGAAACTTGAAACCAAAGCTGTCATCTGTAGTCGATAATGTTCCGAATATTATTATTACCAGCTGCTTTCCTCACGCTTGGAAATTGGGGAAAGTCGTAATGTTTCCGAAAAAGGAAAAAGACTCGAGTAACCCTGGGAATATACCAGCAATAAACTTACTACCAAAAATAACCAAGGGTTTCGAAGTGTGTATAAATAAAATTATTGTAACATTTTGCCACGAAAATAATATTGTAAATGTCAGACAATTTGGTTTCAAGTACTAACCATCCATGCAATTAATATAGTTATTTCAAATGTTCAATGGAATTTTAACAAATTTTTATATACCGGTGCATGTTTAATAGATTCTGAGAAAGAGACAACTTATGGATACCATAATTAATATACAAATTAATAAAGTTCAAACTCCCACCGCATCTTATTTTTCTCTTACACAATATTCTAAATAATAGAATCTTTTTTGTATTTAATCAGAGGAGTAGTAGCACAAAACAGTTTACAATAATCAACGGTTTGCAACAAGGTGCCGTGAACTCTCCAATACTATTTAATTCATATATGTACATATAATCTTTTAAGGAAAATTAATGATATGAAAGCCTTTGCAGACGATATAACCATCTATCATGCTGACAACAGGATCGAGAAGATTAATGAAGGTTTACAAAATAGGTTTTCAGCAATTGAGAAATACTCAATTGACTGGCACATGAAAATTAATTTTAGAAAATGTGAGAGTATTCTTTTTCGACCAGCAGTTAACGAATGCAATATTAATTTGAGAAGAAACTGGAAGTCTTTAGGTATAAAATTAAATGATAATATAAGAATTCCCATTAAAGATACTATTAATTTGTTGGTATTCATTTAAATTAATGTTCATACTTTAATAACTACATATTTCTGCAGTTAACAAGAGCAAGAAATGTGTTTGTTCCAAACAAAAAATTGTTCGTTTCCAGAATCCTGCAGACAAAAGTTAAACTTACCATGTATAAATCGCTGATTAGACCTATCATATCATATGGATGTCAGATATGGTTTAATATATCCCAATCTTATATGGAGAATATAAGAGCATTTGAACGGAAATGCCTTAGAAGTTGTACTACCAGTGTATAGGTCACCGAATAGTGGATCTAAAAAATATTTTCCAAATCAAACCTTTACAATAGAATAGATAATATTATTATACACTTTACTAGAAATAATATTCTAAGCAGTGTAAATACTTGCGAAAATAACCTTATAATGGCTCCTTACTACGTTTCAGATTTTTACATATCAAAAATATTGCAAGATGGATTTAATCCACCATATACACGATTCTTATTATTTACCATATCTATAGACGAGCCAATGACAAGAATATAAACTGCAAGATACTTACACCTGGCAATTGTCGCTTTGATACAAGTATTTATATAAGAGATAAGAACATCAAACCGAATTTAAATCTTCAAAAATATTGGTGGATCACATAAGTAGTTTCCTTTGATTTAGTCATTGATCCTTCCATTTAACTTTCGTAATATAAAAGTAAATTCTTTTTGTAACTTTTTCTTTACAAAATATTCAATGTAACAATATATGCATAGCTAAATTTATTGCATAGCTAAGTATTATATAGAATTAGAAAATTATTAATATACATATATTATACTTGAGAGCCAAAAAAAATGGGACTGTGTATAAATATTAGACAACCTTATTTCACACTATTTGTTTATTTTTAGTTTAGTAATTATAAAAAATTTTACATAAATAAACAATAAAAAAAATCGTAATTTCTCAAGTTCTGGCGAAAACCTCATGTGTAACAATAATTCATCGGAAATTAATATATCTAATAACAATAATATCATAGATCATGGTAACAATAGCAAAAGTAGTACTTTAGAATTAAACAACACCAACCAATATTGAAAATACAATAGAACAACAAACTACAATAACCTTGCAAAAGGCTTACAAATTTTCAAGATGAAAAACATATACTATGCAACATTAATTAAAGAATTTCACAAGCACACCAGATTTTTAAAGCCCATTGATCACAACTACAACATAAAGAAGATTCAAAGCCGATAGATTTGCAAATGAATATGGAAGGAGCACACTAGCCGTTACATTGCCAACAATACTAAAAAACATACCAACTGACATATCATTACTGAAAAAAATAAATTCAAAAGAAATAAAATGATAAAAACTTACTTAATAAATAAACAACGAATTAAAAATGTGTAAAATATACAAACATAAATTGAAAACATAATGTTTAAACAAAAAAAAAAATAAGTAAAATTAAAAATTGTTAATTATAAATAAAAGAGGACAATACGAGTACAACACTATATTCTTATTGTCATGATTATTATTGTTATCCTGTAGACAAGATAATAAGATTTGCGGGTTGAAATAATAGAATAATAACTCTTTGTATTATAAACTTATAATTAATTTTAATACTATTTATCTAATAATCTTGGATTTTGTAAATTAATAAATCCAAAATAAATGTTTAAGTTTGTTTATATTTTCCTATTTTCTTTGTTTTTGCCTGCTTAAAACGTCTTACTCACTTCAGTCAGAGCGAACACGACAGCTGAGCTATGTAAACAATAAAATATCTTAAAATAATGTTCGTTTTTATGGCATATATGTATATCTGCGACATCCACGTCCGGAGTGTAATTACTTGATGATATACTGTCAGTTCGTTGAGTATCTTCTAAAATTGCCTGAAACTCAACAGGTAAAAACATCACGTCGCCGTTTCCACAACCGTATGAAGTACCAAACTGAGTTGCTAAATTCATGAACTGAAGAATTTTTGCAGTGGCTCTCTTTGGCATGTACATATGAAAACAAGTTTTCTAATAGATCTTGATTAAAACGGCTCTTTAAAGTGGAAAGCAAATTTTAACTTTCTTCAATCAACTTCGCCGATAAAGATAAAATAGCTTTAATAGCTTGAATTATACCATCGATTGAAAATATTTTGTAAAAATACTCGCCAAGCTGTGCTATTAGTCTTCAATCCACGCTTCAGTGGGTTTGAGTCGTTAAAATACATCAAAATAGCTGTCGATCTTTTTTATAAAAGCAAGTGAAAGTGGCTACTGCTGATGATGAAGACAGCTTCAATTTTTTTAATTGCAGATTCTCTAACCGCAGCAGTTTGTAAAAAAGGCTCTTTTTCCCGACGTATTTTTTTTTTTGCTTTTTAATGTAAGAAGTAATAGCGGGAAATCCCTTTAGTTTCTTTTGTTCATTAAATGCCAACAACTGCACGGTATGAACTTTTAAAGAATAATTTGCCAAAAAGCAAGTTAAAGTTTTATGGTGGTATTCATAAAAAATCCTTACTAAACATATCAAGCACAAACTAGTTACTAAACAGTTTCGGTTTAGTAAGCGTTTAGTAAAAAAGCGTATTCATAAACAGTTTAGTAACTAATAAATACTTCATCGAGGATTTAGACAAAAGAGTGGCAGCACCTAAATTTTCAATTGTTATTCAACTTTTATTGCTGTATTTATATCGATTACCAATTTCTAAATTAACCATGTCTATCATATTACTTTATGTTATTTTGCTTGTATTAAGAAAAATTATATATTTAACAACCAGATAATACTAAATAAATATGTTTACTTCTTTTAGAATAGCAAAAAAATTAATAATGTTAACGTTAAATTCACATTTTTTAACGAGTGAAGTAAAAGTATTTGAATAACGAGTTATGTTTTGTTTGTTTACATATCACTAAGATATTTCCCATAATATTTTTAGATTTGTATTGCAAAAATAAATAAAGATAAGTTATTCGGTAGAGAAAATGGATCGAACTTCCTTTTATACATTTTTGCAAATATTTCTTATATCTTCTTTTTAATAAGAATCAAAATTATAAAAGTTTTTTTTTTAATAAATTTTGATATACTTAGTCGTTCTTTCTATTAAATTTAATGCTTCCATTTTTGCATATTTCCTATAAAATTTTAAAAACCTGAAAATACACAATGTAAACACAGAAAAATGTAAAAATTCTCCGATAATAAGAGCTTAATTGATGGTCGAGGCAATATTAAAATTTGTACGGCTTAATAACCGCTTACTAAACGTTTAGTAAGTTAATAATCGTTTATGAATACAGATTTTTCAAATTAAGACTAATAGCTGCTTGTAAGCATGTATTAAGTTTTTATGAATACCACCATTAAACTTTTTTTAAATTGACTAAAATGTAAATTTGTCAAAATAAAAATATGTTGTTAGAAACAATTACATAACATATTTTGAAGGAATTTTTGAGTCCGGTTATTGCGAAAATTCAGTTTCTGCGACAGGTCTGGTCGCGAAAACCGAACGTGCACTGTGACCACCTACCAGTATTTTTCAGCAGAAATAAGCTTGTTGATCCATTGTTAAATGTTTTGCCAAATTTTATTCTAACATTTATTATTCATTATATAAGTCTTATAATAATAATATATAATTTTAAATTCGGTGCGAACCGATTTACTTGCAACAGTACACCAATAAAATACATACTTTTCCACTGCAATGGATTAATCGGCAATATTGAGCATCCATAACTTATTTCGCACGTATTCGAAATCGAGGCACGCTCGTGTAGAGAAAATTTTCGATGGCTGCAATTTTTTGGATCACGGTATTCGATTGTAATTTATTTTACATACTACTATTTTTTACATTGCTGTAAGAATATAACAATAAGAAAATCAAAACAAACAAGAAAAACAAATTAAAAAAAATTCGTGAAAATTTAAAATTTTGTAAAAAATTTAGAAATTTTGTAATTAAAATGGATCCAAATATTAAGAAATTTTAGGAAAATACTTAAATTTTTAATTACTTTCTTTTTTTCTTGTTTTTTTCGCGGCAAAATGCTAGAGCTTATTTCTTTTCGATAGTAGATTACCAATCGAGTGCAACTTCAAGTAGATACGTTTCAATAACGATTGCCGTGATCCACGTTAACAACATTTCGATGACAAAGTACTCGATTTCGAATGCGGTGATTTGCCGCCTGCTTTTTAAATTCTTTTAAAACGAACATACAATTCAATTTACAAATTTTACAAAAAGTATGGCTCAAAACTATAGTGAACTTTAATTTATTTTTTAATATTCATTACATTTTTTAAAAAATTAAAAATAATTTGTTCTTTTATTTTAAATTAACATTTATATTCAAGTTTATTAAATTAATATCAATTGAATTGAATTGAGAGAATTAATTCATTCATTCATTTTTATTTTGTATCATACAATACAAATGTTTTAAAATATTTTATATATATACAATTCTTGAGATATTACTAAATAGTATTGCACCCAGTATTAAACTATTATAAAGAAATAGGAGAACATTGAAAACATAATTAGGATTTAAGGAGAAAAAAGATAGCTAAAAACCTTATATGTATCTACATACAATATTGTATTTTATTAAACAAATTTTGCATTGAATCTTACGCCATCTTCCTGACTGAAGTTGGCGAAGATTACATTACTACAAATTTCGGATCAAATCATGGTTTGAAAATCTGTTGCGATGTTCAAATCTTTGTGTTAATTCACAAATTACAGTTTCAAATAGGGTTTCTTTGAAGTTTCTGTGTAAGTCCATTGTAGTATAGCGTCTCGGTAGGCTCTATATAATTTTCAAATTTTTATTTTGGATTATCTGAAGCTTTTTCGGGTTTTTGAACACCACACCTGACATCCGTAGGTCATAATCGGTCGAATACACATTCGATAAAGCAATAACTTATTTTTCTGGTTAAGGGATGATTTTCGATTTAGCAGAGGAAAGAGGGCTCTCCCACATCTTACGGCTTTAGTACATGTTTGGAAAATGTGCTCTCTGAAACTCAATTTTTTATCCATGGTAATTCCTAAATATTTTACTGAGTCCTGTATTTCTATGCCCTGAATAGAAAATCCTATACTAGGTATTCGTTTTGGCGATTTATTAAAGGGAAATATAATTGCTTGTGTTTTTATATCGTTCATTTTAATTTTCCACTTTTCGAAAGAGTTTTTAGTTTTTATGAGAGATTTGTCAAGCTTTTTAATAATTGCATTCGAGACTTTGCCAGTTGCTATTAAAGCAGTGTCATCCGAATATAGTGCTGTAGTTTGATCTCTTAATATTTTGAAATCTGATATATATATGGAATATAAAATAGGAGATAAAACTGAACTTTGGGGTACACCAGCAGGAATTTTGCGTATACTGGAGTACTCATTATCTATTTTTACTACAAAAGGTCTATCAGACAAAAAGCTTTTTATAATCTTTTGCATGTAGACAGGATATCCAAAAGTTTCTAGTTTATAAATTAAACCATTATGCCATATGGAATCAAAGGCTTTATCAATGTCTAGCAGTACTACTCTCGTGCTCCTTCTATTATTTTTGTTGGTTTGGATAAGGTTTACTATTCTTTTAACTTGATGAACTGTGGAATGATTTTTCTGAACCCAAACTGTTCATTCTGTAATATACCATGATTTTCCGTGAATTCATGAAGCCTTTTCAATATTATTTTTTCAAAAACTTTAATGGCATTCTTAAATATTTTTGGAAAATATCCATTTTCTAAGCACCAATTAAAAAGTTTTGTTATAATTAAAAAAATGTATCTGACATGTTTTTAAGTACTATAGCATTAATGCCATCAGTATCAGGAGGTTTTGAAGTATGTAAAGTATGAACAAAGAATTTAACTTCATCTTTCGTTGTATTGTAGTCTTGTATAATATCAGTGATAATTTGATTTCTTAACCATGCAATGTGTTTTGCTACTTTACGATCATAAATTGATGTTAAATTGCACGTAGTTGCATGGATATTTTCGAAAGCATTTGCAATACTATTTGCTTTTTCTTTACTATTATATAGTGGCGCCATCTACCGTTAACTTGTCAAGGGTTGACTGTTTGCTTTTTATTGCTTTAGTTAATTTCCAAAACTTTTTATTACCTGGTGGCAGTTTTTGCAGCTGTTATTCCTGTCTTCTTTGGTATGAAAATTTATAAACAAAGTCAGCTCTTTTAGTATAGCCAATATTTGATTACGTTCTGATGGAATGTAACATCTTTGCAATTTTCGTCTGTATCTATTTCTTTGGCCAATTAAATACAGACTTAAGTCGGAAATTTTTCTTTGCCGTATTTGTTTCTCACACATGGGGTTTCTTCTGGACGCTTCCTGCAAAATAGACGTTATACCTTCAAATGTAAGTTATTATTTTTTAAGTCGCCATCTACCCGTTTGCTTAGTGTCTACCAGTTGGCCATTTTATATAGTGGGAACTTGGTTGTGGTTTCAACTATCTTATAAATAATTGGCACTTGATCTGAGTTGATTCCGGAAACATTTCAATTTGTGAGGAGCGAAATTTGATTTCAAAGCTGAGTTTCTTAACATAATATCGACTACGTTGGATGGTCTGGCTATAACGTTTTGGCTATATCTAGTGGAAGAGCTGGGAGCATATACATAATAATGAGAGCCAAGTTGATGGTTAAAGAGATAATTGCCTGCTGAATTATTTTGTAAGCAACCCGATGTTGTGTGTTTGGCATTAAAGTCACCGAAAATTACAAATTCCTGTTTTGTCTCTGTGATTTTGTCAAAGTCATTACCGAAGCTTGCTGTAAATCTTAGACAGTAGGCTGGCGTAAATCTTATTATTTTGTTATTAATTTTGATTAAAATTGATATGTTTTCAATAGATAAAGTGGGATATTTTATTAGTCTCTCATGTGGTATAGAGTTTTTTACGGCTATGAGAACTCCCCCACCATGGCTGCTGCGATCTTCTCTATAAATTTTATAATTTGCCAGTTTAAATCTGTGATTTGGTTTAAGGAACGTTTCATTAATTGAAATTATATCTCTTTGTTTTTCACGAATGAAGTCTTCTAATTCTAGTTGTGTCGCTGGGTTAGTTATACCTTGGGCATTCCAGTGCATAGCGTTAAGGTAACATTTTGCTTGATTATATGACATGTCTAAGCATGTTTCCAGGTACCCTCATTTTGTCGTACTTGGTTTTGCATTTTTCTAGTGCATCGATAGCTTCAAAATATATGTCTCATAATTGTTCATTAGAAATATTATTGCTTTCATCAAAATGATGATTAACACTGGCCATTTCGGCATACGATAATTTTTCATTGTTACCTGGTTTTTCGGATTGAGAAATTCCTTTTTCCAATGAGGTGATTATATTATTTTTCGGAAAATTACTTCTTTGCAGTCTTTTACGGTTGGAAACCTAATACCATATTTCCACGTACTCTTTTCGTATAGGGCACTGCGCGTCGTCAGCACGATGGTTAACATTTTTTAGACTTCTTTTTGTGCAGTTGAAGTATTTATAAATAACTGGGCCACTGGAGTTTTGCTTAATAGACAATTAGCATACTCGTGAGTTCCGCCGCATCCTAAGCAGGCTGAGACTCTATGGCAATTTGCGGATCCGTGACGGTACATTGCACATTTCGTACATTGCGTTGGTCCTCTAGATCGTCGGAGAAGGTTTTGCCAATGCACTACAACAACATACACATAATTTATTTTGATTACTTCACGTTTAGTGACATGTTTTTTTTAAATTCCAACATGTACAGAGCATCATCTACTGTTGTTCTAAATGTTTCTACCTCCTTTATATTCTCAAGTTCAATGTTGATTTTTTGCTTCAATTCATCTACAATTGAATTTGTGTCAATTTTCGATAGACCAAATAGCATTAACTTAAATGTTTTATTGTGTTTAACATAATGTGTGTAGAATTTCATACCATCTGCCTTCAACTGTGCAACAGCGACGTCAAGTTTTTGAATTTGGTATTACCTTTGTTTCAATCGAAATCCTTTTGTACTTGTACGGTTTTCCCAAGCATTTCATTACCGATGTAAGGCTATGGCTGCTGTCAACAACAATTGGAGGCACTTTTACCACGTCCTTCTTTATCTCAGGCTCTTTATCGCTTGAGATGTCATCTATATCGGATAGCGCTTGAAATCTATTTCCTGACTGCGGTATCTTGTATTTGGGGTTATTCCCCAAAAACTTCTTTCTTTTGGAAGAAGGCCGGTACCATGGCTCTAAAACTTCCCCATATGTTAACAGAGCCACCACCACATTTTTTTCTTAGATGGAAGCAAAATGGTTGATCCTTCTACAATGTTCTTCGAACAAACGGTCTATTTTTACGATTCATTAACTCAAAGTGGGACTTGTCGCTAAAAATTACCTTATTTCAATCCCTTTGAGTCCATTTTGCGTACTTCTTACACCAATTTAATCTTCTTTTTGTTTAAACCTTGTTCCGATAAGGACGTCATTTCTTGGTGTATCTCTTACCGTAGCTAACAAGTCGGCAATACGTTGTTCTAGCACTTATTGACTTCCTAATGGTAGACCACTGAGAAGCAAGTTTATGACTGCTAGCTGAGCGATTTCTTGTACACATTTTTACCAATTGCGGATCTTGGGCTGGTTGTGCGTTCGGAACGTCCTTGACCTGGTTCAGTTGTAAGAGGTTCATTGTCAAAACCTTTTTTTTTAACATTATATACACATTTTCGTGAAACACCAACTTTTTGAAATTTCTGAATGGGAAAACTTTCACAAAGAAGTATGTACCTTTATAAGAATTTTTGCCCCGAAGTGCCGGGTTTTCTACCCATTATTCCAAACGTAAAAAATCACGACCGCAAAGGAATGATGTAATTACAACACTAGCTTTTAAACAAAACTACTGGTTTAAGTAAAATTTCATAAGATGATATACCGTTAGTTCATTTATAAATAATGTCATTATTCCATTACCACTCTTTTATCTCAATTTTATTATTGCCATCTGCTTACTGCTGGTATTCGTAGTACTATAAACTAAACCAAAAGTAACAATAAATGTTATTCCGAGTTAGTTTCTCGCATAATCTCATTAAAAAAATTGTTTTAAAAGTACGCCACAATTTTGAACAGTAGTTTATATACATTGAAAATGCACACATTGAATTGCTGAGACCTGGGAATAATAAATACTCTCTTTGCAAAAAGTGGACGTACTGTTACGTCTACCGGCAAAATTTTTTTCAGCAGCTCAATGTATGGAATTAGAACATATTTGTATGTACATATGTATATAAACAGTATCGAATAAAACTAAAGCACGGACTTCTGCTTATCAATAAACTTTACAATGACATTGAAAAGAATTCCTATTTTATAGAAAATATTATTATATATAAAATAATTTTAGATGTTAAAAACAAAAGGAATAAATTTGATGCTTTTGGTTTAAACAAAAAAATATTTGTGCAAGAGCGTCCAAAAAATGCAGGGACAAAACTAATACAAGTAACCCTGAATATTTGTTATTATTTTTAATAATAAGAAATTACTTACAAAAAATGCCGTTGTTTTTTCAAGATCAAATTAAGCGCGTATAGAGAATATTTACATTATTTTTTTTAGTTATTTCCATGGTTTAAAACTTGTTCTGGACGGTTTTCGTAACTTGCTCTACAAAAACTTCACGATTTATTACTACTATTACTATTAGTCTTGACCGATATTGTATAGTCTTCGGTTGTATCGGCAAAGCATATCAAAAGATTGGGTGACACATTTGCCCATTCTGATTTAATTTCCTCCCACGCATTATAAGGAATTTTTCTCTTCACTTCCCGATTAAATAGTTTCCATCTATGGGATTCAGATCGGGATATTGTTTCCAAATTTTCGCAGTACTTAACCGGATTTGTCTGCCCGTAAATTTTGGTTATGATACATGTACCATCACGGGAAAATGAACCATACAAAAGAATAAATATTGTAATACTTTTTTTAAACATTAATTTCTTACCCACACACCATTGTTGAACCCCCGCTATGCTTAATACTTGCCACATGATATCTGGGTGAATATGTTTGCATTGATGGCCGACGCACGAAGTTAATGCCATCAGAGCCAGATAGATTAAACTTTGATTCGTTATTCCAAAACACTTAGTCCATTGCTCGTTTGACCAGTTGAAGTTCCGTGTGGTACAGTTCTTGTTATTGACTTTAATTATTATGCGTTATAAATTTGACTCCTTAATTCGGTTTCTGGCATTGTGAACGCCAATAGAAGTCCCCAGTTCTTGATATACGTAAGTGGCAACATCTGCTGCCGTCTTCCGCGGATCGATTTCTACTACTTTTACCATTTGACGCCATTAACAGGTGGTTGTTTTATGCGGCCGACCACTTCCTGACATTCTGTCGGTACTATTTCTTTGAAGCAATGCGGCAAACTCTTGATTTATTGACAATAAAGTAATGGGCAACTTCTTTGGTCCAAAGCCTGTATAACTGCAAATTTGCTATTAGCTAACAGTTGTTTCTATTATAGAATAATTATCTCACAAATTGCTATTTAAATTCTTAAGTTAAGAATAGTTGTTTACTGTATTCTATTGCGTTGCATTTTTTTATCACTAAATTTATTTATTTTTTTTTTTTAAATAATACAATTAAGTTTGAAAGAAAATAAATAGTACAAAATGCTGTTAATTATTACACTCAAATTACAACGAATTCCAAATTAAAAAACAGCGGATTTCAACGTTAAAAGTTTCCAGACTAGATTGAATGTCATATGGCTCAAAGTTTCATTTTTTTTGCTAATGTATATTCCAAGTGGTCTCTTATTATGGCCGATGTTATAAAAAATGCCATTTTTCCATTCTACAGGAACATATAAAAATTTAATTACTGCATGTTTTAGCAGTTATACATTCTTTTAGGCAAGACCATACTTTGCATTAATTTGGTCACTGTTTCAGTATACATTTTCCGATTTTGCTAATCAACAAATTAATTAATAATAGGTGTTAGAATATGACAAATATAAATACGTCAAATTTACGCATGTTTGTAGACTTGGTTAAACAACAAATTCATCAAACCGGAATAAATTTAAAACTTCTGAGGCTGAACTTAGTATCACTAGGATAAAGAAAAGCCAAAACAATGGTACTATTCGAAATTTTATGTGTTAGCCAGTCGAATGTTCTTAGATGCTTGTTGCCTCAATGGCCGGACAATATGTATCGAAGGTACATATAACTTTTACTTGCACTCTTACCATACATAACCCATTTCTGTAACAGAAACAAGCTTTCTTTATAACTTTACTGTGCCTCGATAATATACTTGAGATTCGCTCATCTTACTTTATAAGATTATTTATCTGCAAATCTTTTGTTAGCGTCAAGAATATCATTGTACCGCGTCAGCGTTGTCTTGTTTCGGTGTGTTAATTTTTTATATTTGCAGCTCGTTTTCGGGATCTTATTTTTACCCAACACCTTAGTACTCGTAGCAACACAAACAGTTTTAAAGGATTTTTTTTACTTAATCATGCTTATTAATGTTTTCGAAATATTAGACAATTGGTAATAGAGTAAATAAAATTCGAGTGTTCATTCTTTATTCTTTTACAAACTCTGGAAGATTTCAAGAGCCGTGATAAGCATAAATAATTTTAATTTTTTTTCAAATTTACGTATTTTTATACTTTAAATGTAAAAGCTTTTTGTACAGGAAATAGAAATGAAATTTTTGATAGCTTTGAGATATTTAGTAAAGTTTTGTAATGTTATTAACTATAAAAATAGTATTTAGGTAAGAAATGTTTGAAATAAATTATAAGTTATATTCTATTTAGTTAACGCAAATCACTTCTGTTTCATGAACAGTCAGCAAATATTTGGCCGATTTATTAACATTACTTCATAAGATGTTGCGCTTTTTCCGACTTTTTTAATTATCATTGAACAATCACAAACTGTTACTTATGCTTCAACTTATTATACATATATACATATGTATGTGTGAATGCTTTTGCTTCTTCTTATGTTTCAACTTCTCAAAGTGCATAGTTTATAAGATTGGCCACAAGTAAAGAAATGTCTTAGGTTTTGAGTATCAGAGTGATACCTAATAATATCAGAAGCTATATCAGCACCTCTCACTAACACTAGAGGAAATTGCATACCTTGATGTATATTGTAAGTGAGGAATCAATAGAGAAAAAGCCCCAGACACGTTAATTCGAGAGGTCAACAGACATTTGAGATTGCCGACTTGTCAGCATATCATGGGTTTTAAGATATGACGAACCTTTCAAACACTTTAGATAAAATGGGTGTTCTTGTTTAGATATTATCTAATGATCCGACAGGAAGTCTTTATGTATAAAGCTGTTAAATCTAAACCACTATGTGTGAGAATTAAAATCTTCGAAATGTACAGTTTTTAAAAAATATTTAATACAATGTGAAGTGGAAAAATTAATTATTTATAATTAATTATTATAGTATATAATAATAATTATTATTATTAATTGCTTAAAGTTTTCGAAAACAAATTTAATTTTATTCTTATTATTATAAAACAGTGCAAATTTCAAATATGTAAAAGAAAAATAAACTATAATTTTGATTGAATGTATATATTAATAAATTATTTGTAAGAAAAAAAATGTTACAAAATTACAAGGAAAAATTGGGAAACCATTATTAAAATACGAAAAGCAGAATTCAATCATAAAGCAAATGAAAATTATTGGTGGTTAAATAAAATGTGGGGGGATGGGCCAGTGCACTCAGGGTAAAGTTGTTCATTGCCCTTAACCTGGCGAGAAGCCAGCAACGATCCCTGAAAATGGACTGGTCAAGCTGACATACTGCCTCCTCGTGGCCCCCTGGATAGCACCTAAAGCACCCGCTTAGAGGTGAACCAAAGTGTGCAGCGAATCCCCTCTGTTCAGGGGTCTTAACCAGGACCCGGCCCTCCAGGTTGGGGGGTTGTGCGTGGGGGTAACTTCCCTACCGTGTAAAAACACATTAGTTCCGATACAATAACAAGAAAATATAAATATGGATGACCCTATTGCTGACGACCATGGACAACGAAATAAGGCTAACGATTTTCGGTTTTTCACGTGGAATGTCAGGTCCCTGAACAGACCACGTGCAGCTGATGAACTTGCGGAAGCCCTGGAAGCATATAAGGCTGACATCACCGCCATCCAGGAAGTGCGATGGGATGGGCCGGGCAAAACGAAAGTGAGAAACTGCGACATCTATTACGGTGATTGCTACAAAAAGCGACGAACGCGCTTGATTGGATGCGGGTTTGTTGTTCGAAGCAGACTTAGGCAAAGAGTCTTAAGCTTTAAATACGTGAGCGAACGCCTCATTATAATCCGCATCAAGGCTAGACTCGGCAACATTAGCCTGATCTGTGCCCACTCCCCTACGGTGGATAAAGATAACGACAGCAAGGATGAATTTTATAATCTCCTAAAAAGAACATACGATCAATGCCCCAGCTACGACACCAAGATCCTCCTAGATTTTAACGCAAAGCTGGGCAAGGAAGAAATCTTCGCTTGCATCGGGAAACACAGCCTGCATGACGACACATCCGATAACGGACTCAGGCTGCTAGATTTCGTGACGGGGCGAAATCTCACTGTAGCAAGCACGGAGTTCTTGTTTGAACGTTGAAGCGGTCGGTCGTGTTTGCGGAGAAAATAAGATTTTTTGTGTTTTGCGTGTTTCGAATATCTTGAATATTTGAAATTGTATTTGTGAGAGTAATAAATCGTGCGAATTACTGTGTGCGTTTTTATTTTATAACGCGTACAGTTCTGGACACTGAAGATTGTTGATTTTGTGTGGCGTAGCGGCTTTTGAGTTTTTTGACGGAGTTTGCTACCTGCAATTTTTGCTTGAGCGTGAGAATTTCTTCTTACAGACTCTTTTTGTGCGTTGTGCTGTTGTTGTTAACAGCATAACGATTGTGTGCTGCGGAATTTACGTACCTGCAGTTTTATGACTTGTAGCTTGAGCGTGAGAATATTCTTACGGAATCTGTGTTGTGTGTGCGTTTGATTTTAATAGCGCTAACGGTGCTTGGGTGTGCGGAACACACAATCTACCTGCCATTTAGGGTTGTAAATTGTGTGCCAGCAGTACCTGTTGCGAAATTTTTGGTTGGGTTGCTGCCTGCTATTTGTTGCTGTTCATGCGGTTGCTTGTGATTGGTGACGTGTTGTCTGTCACGTGGCGTGCTGGTGTGCGTTATAGCACAAATTGAGGATTTTGACGTGGAATTTATTTCTTTTTGGTGAGATTTTATTATTATTGTTTTTATTTTTGGCTTGCGACTGGTGATTTACAGTCACCATGTTGCCTGTTGGCAAAATCAAGGGTGAAGGGAAGTGCGATGCTGGTTTGGCTGGGAAATTGGTGGTTACCAGCGAGCTGTCCAGCACTGAGGACTTAGCTGGTGTAAGGGGAGTGAAGAGGCGCAAGGCTGCGTCAAAAGGGGAGTCGCCTGGCGTGAAACAGCCTGCCAGGGTTGAGATTATGGAGGATGATGTGTTGGTCAGTGCATTATCCAATTTGGGTTCAGATGTAGAGGTTTTCCAGCCTCCAAGGGGCAAGAGCCGGAAGAAGAAGGCGCTGTCGTCTTAAAGTGTAGGGAGTGTTAGTGATGCTATTAACAGCATGAAGGCCGTTTCATCAGCGTTGACTAATGTGACCATGGATGGTGATATGGATAGGGCTCTTGGCTGTAAGGTATTAAGAGGCGTATCCGAATTTGAGGCGCTGTTGATGAGGCTCATTGGAGAGAATGAGCGGCTAAGGGGAAGGATTGATACTAGTTTTTCGACGCAGTGCACGCGCTCTGACGATATGGGGAGTCAGTCTTTTGGGGCACCTCAGCCACAGGCTTCTGCCGTGGTTTATCCGCCGCTTGCTGCCAAACCGGTCGAAACGTGGTCGGTTGTAGTAAGGGGAAAGGAAGGAGCTACTTCTAAGGAAGTAGTAGAGCAGGTAGAGAAGAAGGTGGGCCCGCCCCTCAGAGTTCGTGTGCATGCGATGAAGCCGGTTCGGGGCGGTGCGGTCATTGGGACTCCATCAGTTGTTGAGAGGGAAAAAATTGCCGCAAACGCGAAATTTGCGGAATTAGGTTTGAAGGTGTCAATTGACAAAAAGATTGGTCCGAGGATAGTTGTCCAGGGGGTCCACACTGAGATCCCCACTGCGGATTTCATGGAGGATCTCTATGAAATGAATTTCAAGGATATGATGTCTGTTGCCGTATTTCGTAGGAGTGTGCGTATGGTTTCTGCCCCGTTGAAAGCCAACGCGGAGGGTAAGATTAATGTTGTGTTAGAGACAACAGATGAGCTGGCGGAGAAATTAGGATCGAAAGGTGTATATATTAAAAGGGTTAGGTTTGTGGCTAGGCTTCAGGACCCGGTGCGGGCCTGTTTTAGATGCCTAGGATTTGATCACGGGATCAAAGATTGCCGTGTTACAGCTGGGGTTTGCCGCCAGTGCGGCCAGACTGGACATTTGGCATCGCGTTGCCAGAACCCAGCTAGGTGCCGCAACTGTGCCCTGAAGGGTCTTCCCGCTGGGCACATTATGCTTTCATCGGCTTGCCCGATTATGGTTCAATCGAAATCCTTTTGTACTTGTACGGTTTTCCCAAGCATTTCATTACCGATGTAAGGCTATGGCTGCTGTCAACAACAATTGGAGGCACTTTTACCACGTCCTTTTTTATCTCAGGCTCTTTATCGCTTGAGATGTCATCCATATCGGATAGCGCTTGAAATTTATTTCCTGACTTCGGTATCTTGTATTTGGGGTTATTCCCCAAAAACTTCTTTCTTTTGGAAGAAGGCCGGTACCATGACTCTAAAACTTCTCCATATGTTAACAGAGCCAGCACCACATTTTTTTCTTAGATGGAAGCAAAATGGTTGATCCTTCTACAATGTTCTTCGAACAAACGGTCTATTTTTACGATTCATTAACTCAAAGTGGGACTTGTCGCTAAAAATTACCTTATTTCAATCCCTTTGAGTCCATTTTGCGTACTTCTTACACCAATTTAATCTTCTTTTTGTTTAAACCTTGTTCCGATAAGGACGTCATTTCTTGGTGTATCTCTTACCGTAGCTAACAAGTCGGCAATACGTTGTTCTAGCACTTATTGACTTCCTAATGGTAGACCACTGAGAAGCAAGTTTATGACTGCTAGCTGAGCGATTTCTTGTACACATTTTTACCAATTGCGGATCTTGGGCTGGTTGTGCGTTCGGAATGTCCTTGACCTGGTTCAGTTGTAAGAGGTTCATTGTCAAAAACTTTTTTTTTTAACATTATATACACATTTTCGTGAAACACCAACTTTTTGAAATTTCTGAATGGGAAAACTTTCACAAAGAAGTATGTACCTTTATAGGAATTTTTGCCCCGAAATGCCGGGTTTTCTACCCATTATTCCAAACGTAAAAAATCACGACCGCAAAGGAATGATGTAATTACAACACTAGCTTTTAAACAAAACTACTGGTTTAAGTAAAATTTCATAAGATGATATACCGTTAGTTCATTTATAAATATTGACATAATGTCATTATTCCATTACCACTCTTTTATCTCAATTTTATTATTGCCATCTGCTTACTGCTTGTATTCGTAGTACTATAAACTAAACCAAAAGTAACAATAAATGTTATTCCGAGTTAGTTTCTCGCATAATCTCATTCAAAAAATTGTTTTAAAAGTACGCCACAATTTTGAACAGTAGTTTGTATACATTGAAAATGCACACACATACGCAAGCATTGAATTGCTGAGACCTGGGAATAATAAATACTCTCTTTGCAAAAAGTGGACGTACTGTTACGTCTACCGGCAAAATTTGTTTCAGCAGCTCAATGTATGGAATTAGAACATATTTGTATGTACATATGTATGTAAACAGTATCGAATAAAACTAAAGCACGGACTTCTGCTTATCAATAAGCTTTACAATGACATTGAAAAGAATTCCTATTTTATAAAAAATATTATTATATATAAAATAATTTTAGATGTTAAAAACAAAAGGAATAAATTTGATGCTTTTGGTTTAAACAAAAAAATATTTGTGCAAGAGCGTCCAAAAAATGCAGGGACAAAACTAATACAAGTAACCCTGAATATTTGTTATTATTTTTAATAATAAGAAATTACTTACAAAAAATGCCGTTGTTTTTTCAAGATCAAATTAAGCGCGTATAGAGAATATTTACATTATTTTTTTTAGTTATTTCCATGGTTTAAAACTTGTTCTGGACGGTTTTCGTAACTTGCTCTACAAAAACTTCACAATTTATTACTACTATTACTATTAGTCTTGACCGATATTGTATAGTCTTCGGTTTTATCGGCAAAGCATATCAAAAGATTGGGTGACACATTTGCCCATTCTGATTTAATTTCCTCCCACGCATTATAAGGAATTTTTCTCTTCACTTCCCGATTAAATAGTTTCCATCTATGGGATTCAGATCGGGATATTGTTTCCAAATTTTCGCAGTACTTACCCGGATTTATCTGCCCGTAAATTTTTATTATGATACATGTACCATCACGGGAAAATGAACCATACAAAAGAATAAATATTGTAAAACTTTTTTTAAACATTAATTTCTTACCCACACACCATTGTTGAACCCCCGCTATGCTTAATACTTGCCACATGATATCTGGGTGAATATGTTTGCTTTGATGGCCGACGCGCGAAATTAATGCCATCAGAGCCAGATAGATTAAACTTTGATTCGTTATTCCACAACACTTAGTCCATTGCTCGTTTGACCAGTTGAAGTTCCGTGTGGTAGAGTTCTTGTTATTGACTTTAATTATTATGCGTTATAAATTTGACTCCTTAATTCGGTTTCTGGCATTGTGAACGCCAATAGAAGTCCCCAGTTCTTGATAAACGTAAGTGGCAACATCTGCTGCCGTCTTCCGCGGATCGATTTCTACTACTTTTACCATTTGACGCCATTAACAGGTGGTTGTTTTATGCGGCCGACCACTTCCTGACATTCTGTCGGTACTATTTCTTTGAAGCAATGCGGCAAACTCTTGATTTATTGACAATAAAGTGATGGGCAACTTCTTTGGTCCAAAGCCTGTATAACTGCAAATTTGCTATCAGCTAACAGTTGTTTCTATTATAGAATAATTATCTCACAAATTGCTATTTAAATTCTTAAGTTAAGAATAGTTGTTTACCTGTATTCTATTGCGTTGCATTTTTTATCACTAAATTTATTTATTTTTTTTTTTTTTTAATAATACAATTAAGTTTGAAAGAAAATAAATAGTACAAAATGCTGCTAATTATTACACTCAAATTACAACGAATTCCAAATTAAAAAACAGCGGATTTCAACGGTAAAAGTTTCCAGACTAGATT
Organism: Epicampocera succincta; assembly: GCA_932526305.1. Classification (NCBI taxonomy): domain Eukaryota; kingdom Metazoa; phylum Arthropoda; class Insecta; order Diptera; family Tachinidae; genus Epicampocera; species Epicampocera succincta. Next base: position 24,432,279 of record OW052037.1, read on the forward strand.
GAATGTCATATGGCTCAAAGTTTCATTTTTTTTGCTAATGTATATTCCAAGTGGTCTCTTATTATGGCCGATGTTATAAAAAATGCCATTTTTCCATTCTACAGGAACATATAAAAATTTAATTACTGCATGTTTTAGCAGTTATACATTCTTTTAGGCAAGACCATACTTTGCATTAATTTGGTCACTGTTTCAGTATACATTTTCCGATTTTGCTAATCAACAAATTAATTAATAATAGGTGTTAGAATATGACAAATATAAATACGTCAAATTTACGCATGTTTGTAGACTTGGTTAAACAACAAATTCATCAAACCGGAATAAATTTAAAACTTCTGAGGCTGAACTTAGTATCACTAGGATAAAGAAAAGCCAAAACAATGGTACTATTCGAAATTTTATGTGTTAGCCAGTCGAATGTTCTTAGATGCTTGTTGCCTCAATGGCCGGACAATATGTATCGAAGGTACATATAACTTTTACTTGCACTCTTACCATACATAACCCATTTCTGTAACAGAAACAAGCTTTCTTTATAACTTTACTGTGCCTCGATAATATACTTAAGATTCGCTCATCTTACTTTATAAGATTATTTATCTGCAAATCTTTTGTTAGCGTCAAGAATATCATTGTACCGCGTCAGCGTTGTCTTGTTTCGGTGTGTTAATTTTTTATATTTGCAGCTCGTTTTCGGGATCTTATTTTTACCCAACACCTTAGTACTCGTAGCAACACAAACAGTTTTAAAGGATTTTTTTTTACTTAATCATGCTTATTAATGTTTTCGAAATATTAGACAATTGGTAATAGAGTAAATAAAATTCGAGTGTTCATTCTTTATTCTTTTACAAACTCTGGAAGATTTCAAGAGCCGTGATAAGCATAAATAATTTTAATTTTTTTTCAAATTTACGTATTTTTATACTTTAAATGTAAAAGCTTTTTGTACAGGAAATAGAAATGAAATTTTTGATAGCTTTGAGATATTTAGTAAAGTTTTGTAATGTTATTAACTATAAAAATAGTATTTAGGTAAGAAATGTTTGAAATAAATTATAAGTTATATTCTATTTAGTTAACGCAAATCACTTCTGTTTCATGAACAGTCAGCAAATATTTGGCCGATTTATTAACATTACTTCATAAGATGTTGCGCTTTTTCCGACTTTTTTAATTATCATTGAACAATCACAAACTGTTACTTATGCTTCAACTTATTATACATATATACATATGTATGTGTGAATGCTTTTGCTTCTTCTTATGTTTCAACTTCTCAAACTGCATAGTTTATAAGATTGGCCACAAGTAAAGAAATGTCTTAGGTTTTGAGTATCAGAGTGATACCTAATAATATCAGAAGCTATATCAGCACCTCTCACTAACACTAGAGGAAATTGCATACCTTGATGTATATTGTAAGTGAGGAATCAATAGAGAAAAAGCCCCAGGCACGTTAATTCGAGAGGTCAACAGACATTTGAGATTGCCGACTTGTCAGCATATCATGGGTTTTAAGATATGACGAACCTTTCAAACACTTTAGATAAAATGGGTGTTCTTGTTTAGATATTATCTAATGATCCGACAGGAAGTCTTTATGTATAAAGCTGTTAAATCTAAACCACTGTGTGTGAGAATTAAAATCTTCGAAATGTACAGTTTTTAAAAAATATTTAATACAATGTGAAGGGGAAAAATTAATTAATTATAATTAATTATTATAGTATATAATAGTAATTATTATTATTAATTGCTTAAAGTTTTCGAAAACAAATTTAATTTTATTCTTATTATTATAAAACAGTGCAAATTTCAAATATGTAAAAGAAAAATAAACTATAATTTTGATTGAATGTATATATTAATAAATTATTTGTAAGAAAAAAAATGTTACAAAATTACAAGGAAAAATTGGGAAACCATTATTAAAATACGAAAAGCAGAATTCAATCATAAAGCAAATGAAAATTATTGGTGGTTAAATAACATGTGGGGGGATGGGCCAGTGCACTCAGGGTAAAGTTGTTCATTGCCCATAACCTGGCGAGAAGCCAGCAACGATCCCTGAAAATGGACTGGTCAAGCTGACATACTGCCTCCTCGTGGCCCCCCTGGATACCACCTAAAGCACCCGCTTAGAGGTGAACCAAAGTGTGCAGCGAATCCCATCTGTTCAGGGGTCTAAACCAGAACCCGGCCCTCCAGGTTGGGGGGTTGTGCGTGGGGGTAACTTCCCTACCGTGTAAAAACACATTAGTTCCGATACAACAACAAGAAAATATAAATATGGATGACCCTATTGCTGACGACCATGGACAACGAAATAAGGCTAACGATTTTCGGTTTTTCACGTGGAATGTCAGGTCCCTGAACAGACCACGTGCAGCTGATGAACTTGCGGAAGCCCTGGAAGCATATAAGGCTGACATCACCGCCATCCAGGAAGTGCGATGGGATGGGCCGGGCAAAACGAAAGTGAGAAACTGCGACATCTATTACGGTGATTGCTACAAAAAGCGACGAACGCGCTTGATTGGATGCGGGTTTGTTGTTCGAAGCAGACTTAGGCAAAGAGTCTTAAGCTTTAAATACGTGAGCGAACGCCTCATTATAATCCGCATCAAGGCTAGACTCGGCAACATTAGCCTGATCTGTGCCCACTCCCCTACGGTGGATAAAGATAACGACAGCAAGGATGAATTTTATAATCTCCTAAAAAGAACATACGATCAATGCCCCAGCTACGACACCAAGATCCTCCTAGATTTTAACGCAAAGCTGGGCAAGGAAGAAATCTTCGCTTGCATCGGGAAACACAGCCTGCATGACGACACATCCGATAACGGACTCAGGCTGCTAGATTTCGTGACGGGGCGAAATCTCACTGTAGCAAGCACGGAGTTCTTGTTTGAACGTTGAAGCGGTCGGTCGTGTTTGCGGAGAAAATAAGATTTTTTGTGTTTTGCGTGTTTCGAATATCTTGAATATTTGACATTGTATTTGTGACAGTAATAAATCGTGCGAATTACTGTGTGCGTTTTTATTTTATAACGCGTACAGTTCTGGACACTGAAGATTGTTGATTTTGTGTGGCGTAGCGGCTTTTGAGTTTTTTGCCGGAGTTTGCTACCTGCAATTTTTGCTTGAGCGTGAGAATTTCTTCTTACAGACTCTTTTTGTGCGTTGTGCTGTTGTTGTTAACAGCATAACGATTGTGTGCTGCGGAATTTACGTACCTGCAGTTTTATGACTTGTAGCTTGAGCGTGAGAATATTCTTACGGAATCTGTGTTGTGTGTGCGTTTGATTTTAATAGCGCTAACGGTGCTTGGGTGTGCGGAACACACAATCTACCTGCCATTTAAGGTTGTAAATTGTGTGCCAGCAGTACCTGCTGCGAAATTTTTGGTTGGGTTGCTGCCTGCTATTTGTTGCTGTTCATACGGTTGCTTGTGATTGGTGACGTGTTGTCTGTCACGTGGCGTGCTGGTGTGCGTTATAGCACAAATTGAGGATTTTGACGTGGAATTTATTTCTTTTTGGTGAGATTTTATTATTATTGTTTTTATTTTTGGCTTGCGACTGGTGATTTACAGTCACCATGTTGCCTGTTGGCAAAATCAAGGGTGAAGGGAAGTGCGATGCTGGTTTGGCTGGGAAATTGGTGGTTACCAGCGAGCTGTCCAGCACTGAGGACTTAGCTGGTGTAAGGGGAGTGAAGAGGCGCAAGGCTGCGTCAAAAGGGGAGTCGCGTGAAACAGCCTGCCAGGGTTGAGGTTATGGAGGATGATGTGCTGGTCAGTGCATTATCCAATTTGGGTTCAGATGTAGAGGCTTTCCAGCCTCCAAGGGGCAAGACCCGGAAGAAGAAGGCGCTGTCGTCTCAGAGTGTAGGGAGTGTTAGTGATGCTATTAACAGCATGAAGGCCGTTTCATCAGCGTTGACTAATGTGGCCATGGATGGTGATATGGATGGGGCTCTTGGCCGTAAGGTATTAAGAGGCGTATCCGAATTTGAGGCGCTGTTGAGGCTCATTGGAGTGAATGAGCGGCTAAGGGGAAGGATTGATACTAGTTTTTCGACGCAGTGCACGCGCTCTGACGATATGGGGAGTCAGTCTTTTGGGGCACCTCAGCCACAGGTTTCTGCCGTGGTTTATCCACCGCTTGCTGCCAAACCGGTCGAAACGTGGTCGGTTGTAGTAAGGGGAAAGGAGGGAGCTACTTCTAAGGAAGTAGTAGAGCAGGTAGAGAAGAAGGTGGGCCCGCCCCTCAGAGTTCGTGTGCATGCGATGAAGCCGGTTCGGGGCGGTGCGGTCATTAGGACTCCATCAGTTGTTGAGAGGGAAAAAATTGCCGCAAACGCGAAATTTGCGGAATTAGGTTTGAAGGTGTCAATTGACAAAAAGATTGGTCCGAGGATAGTTGTCCAGGGGGTCCACATAGTAAGATTAATGTTGTGTTAGAGACAACAGATGAGATGGCGGAGAAATTAGGATCGAAAGGTGTATATATTGAAAGGGTTAGGTTTGTGGCTAGGCTTCAGGACCCGGTGCGGGCCTGTTTTATATGCCTACGATTTGATCACGGGATCAAAGATTGCCGTGTTACAGCTGAGGTTTGCCGCCAGTGCGGCCAGACTGGACATTTGGCATCGCGTTGCCAGAACCCAGCTAGGTGCCGCAACTGTGCCCTGAAGGGTCTTCCCGCTGGGCACATTATGCTTTCATCGGCTTGCCCGATTATAGCATCTAAGGTTGCGATAGCTAGGGCTAGACATTAGGATGGCTTTTGACCACATTATGTCTGTTAGGGTTTTACAGCTGATTTGCCAGTGGGCATATTCAGTAATTTGCGAATTTGGGCAGGCAATGTGTGCTTTTGATGCGGCTCTTGCTCTTGTGCAGGAGCCATATGTTAGTGGTGGTTGTGTTAGGGGGTTACCTATGTGGTGGCGTATTTTCATGGACGAGAAGGGTTTCTCTGCTATCATAGTGCGAGATAGTGCCATAGACTGCACGGTTGTTAGTTGTAGGGGGGTATGTATTCGTGTTAGGGGGGTGTTTGGAGAGATGCTAGTGGCTAGCGTCTACTGTAGGTATGGTCAACCTCTGGAGCCTTATATAAGTTATATGGATACGGTGCTGCTTGTTGCAAGTGGCAGTCCGCTCATCCTGGGTCTGTACGCAAACGCATCTTCTCCCATGTGGTTCTCTAAGATGCGAGGTCTTTCGTCTGAACATCGGAGCCTCACGAGAGGTCAGATGCTCAGCGAATGGATGGTTGAGGTGGGCCTTGGTGTGCTGAATGAACCAAGTGATCTATATACCTTTGATGGTCCCGGGGGTGTTAGCGATATTGACGTGACAGCTGCGACAGGGCCTGCGATGATGGCTTTTGGTTTTAGGTGGAGAGTGTCTGACAGTTGGGGAATAAGTGATCATAATCTTACTGAGATTATGATAACTTATGGGGGACGAACTTCGGGTTGGACAGAACCACTTCGTCGGTGCCGCCTGCATGGGTTTGACTTGGGGGTATATTCGGGGCGCATTAGGGAGGCTGAATTTTTGCAGCCAATAGCTTACTTCAGGGCACTGCCTGTGGATGAGCAGGTCAGAACGTTAGATGGGTTGATGTACACTGTTAATGATGCTGTGCTTGGTCGTTGTAGCCAATCTAGGCCGGGCAGGGTTAAGTGGTGGACCCCTGGGCTTGAAGTGATGCGGCAAAATGTAAGGCGCCTTAGGAAGCAATTCCAAAGGGCCAGGCGTTCCAATGCTGAAGATTTGGCTCAGCGTAGAGCTGCCTTCCTGTCTGGCCTGGCGGGTTATAAGGGGGCCATTGTTGAGCTTAAAGAGAGCGAGTGGAGGAATTTCGTTAGAGAAAATAGGGACGACCCTTGCGGTGCGGTTTACCGCATTTGCAGGGGCTGGGGTAGACAAACTGATGTTGCGTCACTTTGTGTTGACAATATTACATTGTCATCATGGACTGATTGCATGGACACACTGTTGGGGGCCTTCTTTCCGAGGCGGAATCGGTTGATCAGTCGCCCCTCATTAGGGAGACGGCTGACCCTCCAAGCGTGGACAGAGTGGAGATTGTGGACAGTGTGGGTCAGGTCAGAAGCAGGAAGTCACCGGGCTTTGATGGTATGACCGGAGAGATGTGTAAGAGCATCTGGAAGGCCATACCGGAATACCTGGAGTCCATTTTGTCTGGGTGTGTTGCGCAGGGATATTTCCCTGATGAGCTTGGAAGATTGCTCGAGTTGTTGTTCTTCTGAAGTCTCCCGATAGGGTGAGGAGTAATCCGCGTTCTTATCGGGGCATCAGTCTTCTCCCGGTGCTTGGTAAAGTGCTGGAGAGGATAATGGTGTCTAGGCTGATGGAGAATGCCAATGAGAGCACGTCTGAGTTTCAGTTCGGGTTTAGGAAGGGAAGGTCCGTCGATGATGCTTGGTTGCATGTTCGGCGTTGTGTAGGCGACTCGACTGCCAAATATGTCTTGGGCATATTTTTTGATTTCAAGGGTGCGTTTGATTATCTTTCGTGGGGCGGGGTTCTTGACAGACTGCGTCAGGTAGGTTGTCGGGAGCTTGCCCTGTGGGAGAGCTACTTCAGGAATAGGAAGGCTTGTGTGGGTGCCAGCGGTACGGGTTGGAGGGATGTTACTCGGGGTTGCCCGCAGGGTTCCATCTGTGGTCCCTTCATTTGGAACCTTATGATGGATACTTTGTTAGGGGATCTCAGTCGTTCTTTCAGAGTGTGCGCATATGCGGATGATCTGCTTATCTTGGTTGAAGGACGGACTCGTGCTGATCTGGAGAGCCAGGGTGAGCGGGTCATGTGTATTGTTAATGAGTGGGGGGCACGTGTGGGTGTCGACGTGGCTCTGGACAAGTCTGTGATAATGTTGCTGAAAGGCACATTGGCGCGGAATCGTCCACTGCTTGTTCGATCTGGCGGCATTAGTCTCCCGTATGTGACTCAGGTCAGATATCTGGGAATAGTGATGAGTGAGCGGATGAACTTTTTGGCTCATCTTGCTCACGTGAGGGAAAAGCTGACTGTTGTTGCGGGAATGACCAGGCGCATCCTTAGATGTGACTGGGGCTTAAGTAGGCATGCTGTTCGTACCATATATGGGGGATTGTTTGTTGCATGCGCAACTTATGGTGCTCCTGTTTGGTATGAAACTGTTATGTCTGTTACTGGCAGAAACAAGGTCGTGACGTGTCAGCGGGTGGCTTTGCTGGCTTGCATGTCAGTCTGTAGGACGGTCTCGACGGACGCTTTGCAGGTTTTGCTAGGTGCGGCTCCTCTTGACTTAGAGGTAATTCGTCGTGCTATTGTTTTTAAGATCAAGAGGGGTTTGCCACTCTTGGATTGCGATTGGATTTCTGCTTCTGACGTGATTGTCGGTGATGTTGGGGGGGCTAAGACAATTCTTATGGAATGTCTTGTTTCTAAGTGGCAGGCGCGTTGGGATGACAGTGACAGGGGACGGATTACGGATTCTTTTATACGTGATGTAAGTTTTGTACGTGGACGCCCAGATTTCGGATTCGGCTTGAGCCTGGGATTTATATTGACGGGACATGGGTCTTTGAATGCATTTTTGCATAAAAGAGGCCTGTCTGAAACAGCGGACTGTTGGGGGGGGGGGGGGGGGGGTTTGGAGGACGTATGGCACATATTGACTGAGTGTCCGTACTATGATGACATTAGGAGTTTAGAGGACATGGGGATTTCTAGGGAAAGTGGTGTTTGGGATTATAGTAGGGCCTTAGGTGACGTTCGGACTTTTTTGGGCTTGGGCGTATTTGCGCGCGAAGTTTTTAGTAGGAGGAATGTTGGTTTTCGTGGCTAGCTGAGGTTAATTTAGTTGAGGTTTTAGTGTTGCGGGGGGAACCAGTCCCTGGAGCTATTTGGAGCTTAAAACTGGTAGTAGTCCTTTAGGGCTACGAGGTCTGATCAGAGGCTAATTTCTGGTACCACGGGAGCCGGGAGCCCCAGGACTTGTTCCTGCCCGGCTATGGTGAGGCCCTTCGGGGAGCCACGTGGTGGCTGTGGTTGATACCCAAATCGCGGGGAGAGTTCAAAATGGACTCGAAAGTGTGGTTGCATTGCAACCGGGTGCCGTGACTCATAGAACGGAAGGAGTTTTAGGTACTCCGGTCCAAACCAAGGGGGAGATCATGTTCCAAATAGCATGTGATTGAATTGGTACTCAAGTATGGCAGTCTGTCATGCTTGGGGGCGCTGGAGGACGCATTGTTTCCGACCGGTGATAGGATCACCGTGGGTTGAGGCCACACTGGTAGGTACCCACGTAAATCGCTTTCACATCTGTAGCAAGCACGCGATTCCCTCACCTCAACATTCACAAAGGGACCTGGTGGTCCCCTGATCAATCAACCGTCAACCAAATTGATCACATTGCGATCGACGGCAGACACTCCTCCAGTATTCTTGATGTCGGAACATTCCGAGGAGCCAACATTGAATCCGATCACTTCCTTGTTGTAGCCAAGGTAAGATCACGGATATCAGTAGCACAACGGAGTAGAGCACGACCACACCAGTTTGACGTCGCAAAGCTACAAACGCAATCGACCGCTGGGAAATTTGTCGATCTAGTCTCCCTTAAGCTCTCAGAGAGTCCAACCCTGCCAGGCGAAACAACCGATGAGGAATGGAACCGTTGCCAAAACGCCATCAGAGATGCTGCCTCTGATGTATTGGCTTTTAAAATGCCACCCCGAAAAAAACCCATGATTTGAGGACGAGTGCAGGCAGGCATATTCAGCGAAGCTAGCAGCGTATAAGGCGACGTTGGAGAGAAGGACGAGAGCAGCTCGTGAGCTCTACGAGCGTAAGAGAACGGAAGAACGCCGGCTTCTCAAAAGGAAGAAGAAAGAGCATGAGAAGCGCGCGATCGAGGAACTGGAGAGGTGTTACGGCAGGAATAATATCCGAAAGTTTTACCAACGAGTAAAACAACTATCCAATGGATATAAGCTTCGGACTGAAGCCTGTCGTGACGAAGAGAGACAAATCGTAGTAGAGTCGCAATCGATGCTGAGAATCTGGAAAGATCACTTCTGCAGACAGTTTAAGGGCGAGCAAAACACCGATTCCATTGCCAGGCAGAATATTCCACTCCAGATAACGGACGATGATGGTAGAGAATTCCGTCCCCCCGACCTGAATGAAGTCAAGATAGCAATATCGAGATTGAAATCAAACAAAGCTGCAGGAGCGGACGGACTGTCCGCGGAACTATTTAAGGCAGCCGGAGATGACTTGGTTGGGCGCATGCACCAGCTCATCTGTATGATATGGCCGGAGGAAAGCATGCCCGACGAATGGAATCTCGTTTGCCCGATCCACAAAAAAGGAGACCCCTTCAACTGCGCCAACTACCGAGGAATAAGTCTCCTGAACATCGCCTACAATATCTTCTCTGCCGTTTTGTGTGAGCGCCTGAAACCATTCGTGAACAGTTTGATAGGTCCTTATCAGTGTGATTTCAGGACAGGGAAGTCCACCATTGACCAAATTTTCATACTACGGCAGATCCTGGAAAAGACCCAAGAGATGCAAATCGACACCCACCACCTATTCGTCGAATTGAAGGCCGCATATGACGGTGTGTATAGGGACGAGCTATACACAGCCATGTCTAGCTTTGACATTCCTACCAAACTCGTCAGGCTGTGTAGGATGACGATGGAGAACTCTCGCTGCTCCATTAAGGTCGGTAACGAATTCACCGAGACCTTCAATGTCAGAAGGGGATATAGACAAGGCGACGCACTGTCATGTGACTTTTTTAACATAATTCTTGAGAAGATCGTGCAAAACTCACACGCCAACAACAGAGGCACGATCTTCCAAAAGTCCGTGCAACTGCTAGCATACGCTGACGACATTGACGTGATTGGTCGAACACAACGAGCCGTCAATGAAGCGTTTGGTGGTATTTCAACGGAGGCGGCCAAAATGGGTCTAGCGGTGAACGAGGAAAAAACGAAGTATATTCTGTCATCAAAAAAGGACGCGCAACAGCGACGACTGGGCCAGAACGTCACCATAGGCAGCTATAACTTCGAGGTAGTGAAGGACTTCGTCTAACTTGGCTCCCAAGTGAACAGCACGAACAACAGTACCGAGATTAAATGCAGAATAACTCTTGCCAATTGCTGTTTCTTTGGGCTAAAGAAGCAATTGAGTAGTAAGGTCCTTTCTCGAAAAACCAAGCTGACACTATATACCACTTTGATAATCCCTGTACTTCTCTATGGCGCGGAAGCATGAACGGTGTCGAAGGCGGATGAGGAAGTCCTTGGTATTTTCGAGAGAAAAGTTCTGCGTTCAATCCTCGGCCCTGTTTACGATGATGGTTTCTGGAGAAGAAGATTTAATAATGAACTGTACGGGACGTACAGTGACATGAGCCTAACCAGGTGCCTACGGATCCAACGACTAAGATGGTTGGGCCATGTAGAGCGCATGGAGAATACTGCTCCGACCCGTAGATTTCCGAACCTGTGGGACAACGCAATAAAGGACGCCCACGGAACCGATGGCGCACAGAAGTGGAGAGGGACCTCAACCAACTTGGTTTGCGAAATTGGAGAACGCTGGCTAAAGACCGTGCCAGCTGGAAAAGTTTGTTGATTGAGGTCCAGGTTCACCCCGGACTGTAGCGCCAAAAGAAGAAATAAAATGTGAAAAGATGTATTCAATGCGAAAACAGTTAATAAAAAAAAGAATGCATAAAACTCCTCCATTATACATGCGTAAAAATAAGAAGTGCAAGTAATTCTTTTTTCTGTAACTTATTTCTCTCCACCATAACAAAAATTGAAAAGTGTCAACAATAGAGCAAAACAAAAATAAATATGTTCAGAGTTTTGCAAAGAGAAACAATAAATAAATTCAGCTAAAATCAAATGTGTAATATTTCATATTTATGTATGTATGTGGTGTTACTACGCGGGTTCGAAAATTTGCATTCAACAAATTCAAAAACTAAGAGAAAAATAAAAAGATCAACTCCAATGTGAGAGGATAAAAACAACAACAACAGAAGCAGTGGAATTTGAAATAAAACACAAATAGAGAAATAAAGTGCAAACAAGAGCATTTTTTTCTATTACGAATACTAATCACAAAAACAGCAACCATAACAAAATTCGAAGACGAGAAGAAGTCTCGACTCTCTTTGTTGATATCGTAATGACGGCAGAGATCAGTAGTAAATATGTACATATGTAATATTCATTTATACTGTACACTCATTTTTATTCTTAATTCTATGAGGCTACTTTAATCAATCAAATTCACTCTTAATTATACTCTATATTTAATTCGATTCTATACTAATTTTTATTCTTAATTTTACTTAAAAATAACATAAACATATAAGCATACATTTACTTATCTCAACAATTCTACTAAAATTTAATTCACATTATAACAAAATTAAATTTATTTGAGTTTATTACTATGAATATATTTATATCTTTATTAAAGTTAGAGATATTTTAGTTTAAATCTCTAAAAAAAAACAGAGGAAAGGAATTCATTCTTTTAATTTGTTTTTTAATATGCTTTTATTTATTTTATTTTAGAAGCTCATTTCGGAGATGAGTTAACAAACTAATTGGATTAATAACTAACTGTAAAACTAGTCTCTACAATGCTTAATTACTATTTTAACACCAAGCCTTTGGTTGGTGGCGTTATCCTACAATTCTTTGGAAATTGATCAAATGATATTTAATTCTTTGGAAAATAAAATTGATGAAATGAATTCTTCGGAAATTTGTCTGCAAGTGCATGATTTTGGCTGCATGTCGCGGAAGTGCATTGCCTTTGTTATTGAAATTAATTTGGCATGTGCTGGTTATGTGATCCGATTGTTTTCAATCAAAAGAAGAAATGATTTCTCGGCAGTTTTGGTCTTGTGGAAATTTTTTTGTTAAAGTGTGAAAACTTTTGCGGTGTTAACTTTTATAATTAAAAATATGGTTACAAAGATATGCGTAAGAAGCAAGAACAATAGTAAAGAAAAATTACTAAAAATATAATTCTTAAGTAAGCAATTATTTCAATATTATAAAATACAAAAATTCATTTTAATTATTTATATTACAAAGCGAAAGCATGTTGATTCACCACAACGGAAACAGAAAAAAGTAGAAAAAGAAAACGAAAAGCCAAGTACATACAACAACAGGTATGCATCCCTTGATATTGATGATGGAGAACCAGAAGAAAACGTTCAAAAAATACCAAAGCCTCCAGCAATTTACATACCAAACGTTGATAATATAAATCTTATGGTTAAAAATCTTTTAAGAGTAATTCCTTGTGATGATTTTAGTTATAAGTCTTTAAGAGGTGGCCAGGTTAGATTAATGGTGAAGACAATAGATTCCTACAGAAAAACTATAAAATATTTTGAGAATTCAAATATAAATTTTCATACCTACCAACCTAAACAAGAAAGGTCTTACAGAATTGTTATTAAGGGCCTTCACCATACCACACCTACCGAGGATATTAAGGCTGAACTTTTACTTAAAGATCATCAAGTAAGATCTGTTATAAACGCTAAAAGCTAAGAACCACTTTCTATGTTTTTCGTCGACTTGGAACAAAACCCAAACAACAAGGAGATTTATAATATAAAATACTTAAATCATGCTGCAATTAAAGTTGAACCCCCCAGAAGAACTAATGACTTAGTACAATGTTATAGATGTCAGCAGTTTGGGCATACAAAAACTTATTGTAAAAATGAATATAGGTGCGTAAAGTGCGGTAAGGACCATGCTACGTCTGAGTGCAAAAAAAATTTAGAAGCACCACCACGCTGTGTACACTGTTTGTTAAATCATACTGCTAGTTATAAAGGTTGTACAGTTTATCAAAATATTATTGCAAAAAGGTCTAATAGGCAAAGAGTACACTCATCTGATCAAAGAAATACATATTTTAACATAAATTCAAAGGAATATCCACAGCTGACCGGTAACTCAAATAAACAAACTGACCAAGCCAATTGCAATGTCTCATATGCAGATGAAGTAACAAAATCAGGTGCAGATTCTCGTATCGAAAAACTGGAGAGAATGATGGAAAGTCTGATGAATATGATGACAAAAATAATGGAGAAGTTATGGAGTTAAATATGAGAATAGCAATATGGAATGCAAATGGTCTTTCCAATCATAAAAACGAAACAGAAATATTTATGAAAAACAATTATATAGATATATTTTTAATATCCGAAACTCATTTCACAAATAGATCTTTTTTTAAGATTAATAACTACGATTTAGTAATTGCAAACCACCCTGACGAAAAAGCTCATGGAGGATCAGCAATTTTAGTTAAATCAAACATCAAATATGAAACGTTAGATCCAATAAGAAAGCCATATCTACAGGCTGCAGGCATTAAAGTCATATGTGACAACAGAAGTATAAACATATTTTCAATTTACTTTCCACCAAGGCACGCAGTAAAATGTGAGCAATACGAAAACTTTTTTAATAGTCTTGGGCCAAAAATTTATTGTTGGTGGGATGCATGCTTGGTGGGGATCACGTTTAATAAACCCAAAAGGAAGAGAGCTTTACAAGTGTATTACAAAAAACCGTTTTTCTTCCTTATCTACTGGAAATCCTACGTACTGGCCAAGTGATCCTTCAAAAATGCCAGATCTTCTGGATTTTGTAGTTTTTAATGAAGTACCTCAAGCGCTGTTAGATATAATAGATGTAGAAGACTTAAGTTGTGATCATAATCCTCTAATTGTCACATTTAGCGCAGTGCTTCGAAACATTCAAAAAAAATTTAAAATTATTAACTCTAAGACAAATATGCAGACTTTCACACAATATGTAGAGCAAAATCTGAATTTAAATATACAAATTGCAAACGATCATGAATTAGAGGATGCATTGGAGATATTTAATAACCTGATACATGATGCAGCTTTCTTGGCAACGCCACAACAGATAAAAAATCGTGGTTTAAATGTTAGATTATCTACAGAGTTAAGAGAACTGATTGCGCACAAGAGGTATTTACGAGGAATTTACCATCGAACAAGGAGTCCTGCAGATAAGGCTAATTTAAATCGAGCAACTAAGCACTTGAAAAGTAGTCTAAGGGAATACAAAAATAATTCAATTCAAAATTTCCTAAGTCAGTTAGACATAACAAAAAATTATGAACATAGTCTTTGGAATGCAACAAGGTATCTAAGAAGACCCACCAAAAGAAATACTCCAATAAGAAATGATGATAATGGAGACTGGTGTAGAAGTGACAAAAACAAAGCAAATTTGTTCAAAACTTATTTGGAAGACACTTTTGTTCCATATAATTTAAGCAATCCATGTGATAGAGATCAAATTCTTGAGTTTCTTGATGTACCTTGCCAAATGGATTGGCCCATAAAACATATAATGCCATCAGAGTTACAGAATGAAATTGATAAGCTTAACAATAGAAAAGCTCCTGGTTACGATAATTATTACTCTAAAGTTTTGAAATCTTTACCTCGAAAAGCCATAATATTTCTCACAATGATATACAATTCAGTACTACGATTAAACTGCTATCCATCACAGTGGAAATGTGCTAAAATCATTATGATACCCAAGCCTGATAAGCCTGATCACCTAGTCTCGTCATACAGACCTATAAGTCTGCTACCTACGTTTTCAAAAATTTTTGAAAGACTTTTTATTAAGAGGTTACTACCTTTTTTAGAAAGAAGAAACATAATTCCTGAACATCAATTTGGTTTCCGACATAAACATGGTACTCCAGAGCAATGCCACAGAATTGTTGAAGTTATTTCCGATGCTTTAGAGAAAAAATTATTTTGCTCCGCTGTATTTTTAGATATTCAGAAAGCCTTTGATAAAGTGTGGCACGAAGGGTTGCTATACCAGCTAAAAATGTTAATTCCTGCACCTTACTACTTGTTACTCAAGTCATATCTCTATCAAAGGTACTTTTACGTAAGCGTCAATGATGAAAGCTTTAATTTTGGTGCAATTAAATCTGGTATTCCTCAAGGCAGTGTTTTAGGCCCAATTCTTTATACAATTTATACATCAGATATGTCAACTATTGATGGTTTGACTATTGCTACATATGCTGATGACACTGCCATACTGGCATCTTATGGATTGACAGCAGAAGCTTCTAGGATGGTACAGGAACTATTGAATTTGCTGCAAAATTGGTTACTTAAGTGGAATATAAAGGTTAATACCGAAAAGTCGATTCACGTGACCTTCACTTTAAAAAGAAATGATTGTCCTGCCCTCTCGATGAATGGATCCCCTATTCCAAAAAGTGATGATGTGAGATATTTAGGTCTCCATCTTGACAAAAGACTTACTTGGAAAAAACACATACAAATGAAACGTAATCAACTAAATTTGAAAACCAAAAAAATGTTTTGGTTATTAGGACCATCATCTACATTGAGCTTAGAAAACAAAGTCATGTTGTATAAAGCTATTCTGAAGCCAATTTGGACTTATGGTATACAATTGTGGGGTACCGCTAGCAATTCAAATATTGAAATTCCACAAAGATATCAATCCAAAACGCTTCGCTTAATTACTAATGCTCCTTGGTTCATCAGAAACAACAATATTCACAAAGATCTTAGCATCGCAATGGTCAAGGAAGAAATTAATCGTTTCAGCGACAGATATCTAAACCGACTTAACCATCATTCCAATGTGCTAGCCATCAATTTATTAGACGATAGCAACGAAGTGCGTGGGTTAAAAAGGGTACATGTACTTGACCTACCTTTTAGAAAATAATATTTAAGATGTACATATATATTTATGTAAATAGTACAGCAGTTGACAACTGTTGTTTACTGAGCTGTTATTTTAGTTATTTTATGTTTTTAATTGTTATTAAATTTGCTTATTATTTTAAATTTTGTAAAATAGATTGCAAATAAAACAGATTACAAAAAAAAAAAAAAAAAAATTTATTTATATCGCAGCATAGCAGAGAAAATTCTTATTGTTTAATTTAATTATGCAAAATTATTTGTTATTGGGTCACATTGAATTGGAGAAGAAGTTGAATAAACTGTAACAAAAACCAATGCAGACGGCGCGTGTAATGACATATTGGTTTTTAAGTCGTTAGGTCCTCCCACTTAAATTCCAACTTCCATGTTGGATGGATACTGTGATAATCCGAAGGTTGCACTAAAACTGTTTTCACTAAAGCTCCTTTTCTGGGGCACAGATCTTTAATTACAAGTCATAAATATCCTTAAATAAGCTAAGGCTAGAAAAAGTTGCAATCCAAATTTTTAAGATTAGAGATCGGGATTTTCTTCCAAATTGGTAAGAAGTAAGTCTTTGAGTCTCTCTATGGAGGGTATTTCTTCGTATGAAGTCATCATATAAGAAGATTGCACTATAGGTGGCAATGGGCGAGCCATGGTTCTGTGGTTATTGGCGTACAGTTCATTTCCGATTGAAATGGTAGTGAAAGGTCCTGTTCTATAAGTTTGTTTTCGCTAAGCATATTTATAAAGCTGCACTTAGCTGCAGACTTTGCTTTAATTCTGTTATGCTACCCGTTAGAGTGCAACACAGAAGGAGTGAGAACAGATTTGGTTTGATGCAAAAACTATTCTGATTTTATTTTCTATTTCTTCAACTATTTATACTTAATTCTAATGATTACAATATTATAAACATACTTCATTTGTAAATATCCATTTACACATAAAAAGAAAATTGGGTCATTTAAAATTGTAATTTTCTTTCTTATTATTTCTGTATTTCAAAATATCTATGTTCTCTTTAAAGTGTTTTGACCTACGCTATTAATATTTATCATTTTACAAATTTTTTATATTCCTATATGTGTGTCACAATTTCTTTGTTAATTTTTTTTAAGGTTTATTGTTACATAAAATTTTTATCAAAACAAAAGTGGTGCAAATGTAATTAGAGTTTTTCTTTAATTTTATTTCTCTATTTAAAATATGTGGTATGTTGTTTATGGTATTTTAAACACATTACACCTTCCCCCTTAGGATTGAATTTATGAATGTAATGAAATGAATTTAATCTAAAAAAATTCAAATGATATATAAGTGTTTAATTGTGAAGTATTTGTAATAATGCTTATTGAAATTGTTTTTACTATTAATTAGATTTATATAACTTAAGTATATTATTATGATATAATTTTTCTGAATTATCCATTTTTAATAAAGAATTAATTCCTAGTCTTTTTGTTATTTCATACGGTCCCTTATATGGGCTTTGATTCTTCTTTCTAGATTCTAACTTTATTAATACTAAGTCTCCTACTTTAAAATTACTAACATTTGTGTTTTTGTCATAAATTTCTTTTGATTTTTGTTTGGCTATGTCAATTAACTTTTTAGCATTTTCCAATGATCTTTTTAGTCTCAACTTAATTTCATTAGCGTAATTTTCAATGTCATAACACTTACTTGAGTGTTGTATTGTGTCTGTTGGTAATGCTGCTAACTTTCCATAAATTAGTTCGTAAGGCGAATAGTTTGTGTCAATATGTGGTGTCGTATTATATGCAAATGTATAGTATGGTATCCATTTGTCCCATTCATTATCATCAACAAAATTTAGTAAATATTCATTTAACACGCGATGATTACGTTCTAAAGAACCTATTGTTTGGTGGTGATAATGTGCTCTATCTGATTTAAGATTCTTAAAACATCCATACTTTAGAATGAACTGTTCAACTTATGTTTTAGCAATACTTCTAGCATCTTTTGTTTCAATTGGGTGTGCTATTACATATTTTGTTAATTCACATTGCATAGTTAGTATATATCTGTACCCATTAGATATTCTTAAAGGTCCAACAGTATCTATTTCTATTGTTTCAAAACTAGTAGTAGGACTTTCTGTCACGATCATTTCCTCTTTAATGTTTTTAGTTTGTTTATTTCTAAGACATTTATCACATTTGGTAATATAATCTCTAACCATCTTTCTCATATTCTTCCATACATAACGTTGTTTTAATTTTAGTACTGTTTTTCTTATACCAAAATGTCCTGATAATGGTGAATTGTGGAATTCTTCTATAATTTTCATTTGTGATCTTTTATTCGTAATATGTTGCAAAGGTTTATATAATATAATATTCAATTCAAAATTTCTATACTTATTTGATTTCAATTATTTCTGGTATACCTCATTATAAATTTTATTTAAATATCTATCTGATATGAGCTCAAAAATATTATCTTCGCATGATAAAGCGAGATTCTTTATATTTTGCTTATGCATATAAATCATTAATTTCTCTAGTGACAAAACGTATTTTGCTAGATCTTCATTAACATTTATTACAAAGTTATTATCTTTACTTTCTATGGTACCATCTTTAGGTCCATTTTTCATATTTTTTATACCGGTTTTTATAATGTTAAATTTTAATTTGTGAACGTTCTTTATATCTTGTAATGATGTACATTCCCACATATGATCTTTATGTTGGGTTTGGGATATGTCATTCTCGTTATTTCTTTCTATATTCTCAATATTTTCCTTTGCAGTCATTCCACGTGTTGTTACTAAAATTTTCGATGGTAGTTTCCTATCTTCTTCTACAGGTATCATATTTCTTAACATCTCAGAATCTAATTTTATTCTTGATAAAGCGTCCGCGTTTGTATTAATCTTTCCTTTCTTGTAAACAATTTCAAAATCATAATCTGATAAATCAATTCGTATCCGAGTCAGTTTAGATGAAGGGTTTTTATGTGAAAAAAGTGAAACAAGTGGTCTGTGATCGGTTACTACAATAAATTTTCTACCAAATAAATATGGTCTAAAGAATTGTATACCCCAATGTATCGCGAGTAGCTCTTTTTCTATTACTGGCTTGTTCAAATCATGTTTCCCTAAAGTCTTGCTAGCATAAGAAATTGGTAAATCCTTTCCTATCTCTCCTTGTGATAGTATAGCTCCCAATGCGTAATTTGATGCATCTGTGGTTAATATGAAAGGTTTTTCAAAGTCTGGGTATCTTAATATTGGTGCTGTAATTAATTTTGTTTTCAGTGTATCAAAAGCTCGTTGACATTCTTCCGTCCACCGGAATTCCTTCCCTTTCTTCGTTTGATCATTTAGACATTTTGTGATTTCTGCAAAGTTTTTTATAAAACGTCTATAATAATTACAGAATGCTACAAATCTTTTAACCTCCTCTTTGTCTTTTGGAATTGGATATTGTTCTATTACTTTATGTTTAGAAGGGTCTGTTCGTATACCGTATATTGTTATTTGATGTCCCAAATAAATTACCTCTGATTTTAGAAATACACATTTTCTTGCATTCAATTTTAAGTTGTATTTTGACAGGCGTACGAATACTTTCACCAAGTTTTCATTGTGATGTTTTAGACTACATCCAAATACAATAATATCGTCTACGTATAAAAATGCTTTGGAATCTAAGCCACTTAGTGCTATTGTCAACATCCTTTGGAAGCTATTGGAAGAAATTTTTAAACCAAATGGTAAACGTTTAAATTGATAATGTCCATTACTGGTTGAAAATGCAGTTAATTGCCTGGAATCATCGTCTAAATCTGTCTGATGGAATGAGTTAGTCATATCCAGAGTTGAAAAATATTTCGCTCGTCCAAGGCGATCTAGAACATCTTCTAGTCTTGTTAATGGAAATTTATCATTCACTATTTTCTTGTTAAGTTGTCGAAAATCTACAACTAATCTCCATTTCTGTTTTCCATCTTCGTTTCTCGTTTCTGTTCTTCTTTTTTTCTTTTCTGATTCCTCTCCAAGTACTCTTCAATTGTTAAATGTTTTGGCCCAGCATTTAATGGAGTAGGTGTGTATTTCGGTTGGTTTTTCTGTGTGTTGGCACCCTCTGGTATGTATTCTTCTACGCAATATTTTGAGAATATTGCGTCTATATCCTCCTTTGACGGGGTTGGATCTTCGTGCCTGGACATATAATTAGTTGGAAAAGGATTCAATTTTGATAAGGTTTAAAAGTATTCAATGGTTGGCAAGGATCGCCATGAAAGGTCCTGTTCTATAAGTTTGTTTTCGCTAAGCATATTTATAAAGCTGCACTTAGCTGCAGACTTTGCTTTAATTCTGTTATGCTACCCGTTAGAGTGCAACACAGAAGGAGTGAGAACAGATTTGGTTTGATGCAAAAACTATTCTGATTTTATTTTCTATTTCTTCAACTATTTATACTTAATTCTAATGATTACAATATTATAAACATACTTCATTTGTAAATATCCATTTACACATAAAAAGAAAATTGGGTCATTTAAAATTGTAATTTTCTTTCTTATTATTTCTGTATTTCAAAATATCTATGTTCTCTTTAAAGTGTTTTGACCTACGCTATTAATATTTATCATTTTACAAATTTTTTATATTCCTATATGTGTGTCACAATTTCTTTGTTAATTTTTTTTAAGGTTTATTGTTACATAAAATTTTTATCAAAACAAAAGTGGTGCAAATGTAATTAGAGTTTTTCTTTAATTTTATTTCTCTATTTAAAATATGTGGTATGTTGTTTATGGTATTTTAAACACATTACAGTAGTGTTGTGGAACTTTACTAAGAATATTCCATTAAGCGTAAGTTGTTTGTTTGTAGTTTGTCATTGGACAATCTAAAGTCTGTGATATTGCACACGTTTTTTCTTTAGCAAAGTGACATGTTATTAAATGTTTTGCAACTACTTTTTACTTCTAGTACGGATCTGCCGCACAAAATTAAATTCTCAGTCTCTACTTCACTAGAGCTTTTCAAAATTCGATGGCTTCAATTACGTTCAAATAAGGCAGATTCTGATTCAAAAAAACTTCTTTAACGGCTCTCAATTCTAAGTCAGATAATATAAATGAATTTATAATTCCGGTCTTAGCCCACTGAATAGCATAGTTATAGCATATTTTTCAGTTCATCGCCTATAATCTTAAGTTTCTGTTCAATAGATACTTCTAATAAGTTCAGTTTTTATTCATTTGTAGACTTAATGCTATTAAGTGAGAGTTTTATTAGTCAATTCTTCTATTGATAATAATTTGGTTATTATTGTTTTTAATTGAGTAACAAGTAGTAAGGTGCAGGAATTAACATTTTTAGCTGGTATAGCAACCCTTCGTGCCACACTTTATCAAAGGCTTTCTGAATATCTAAAAATACAGCGGAGCAAAATAATTTTTTCTCTAAAGCATCGGAAATAACTTCAACAATTCTGTGGCATTGCTCTGGAGTACCATGTTTATGTCGGAAACCAAATTGATGTTCAGGAATTATGTTTCTTCTTTCTAAAAAAGGTAGTAACCTCTTAATAAAAAGTCTTTCAAAAATTTTTGAAAACGTAGGTAGCAGACTTATAGGTCTGTATGACGAGACTAGGTGATCAGGCTTATCAGGCTTGGGTATCATAATGATTTTAGCACATTTCCACTGTGATGGATAGCAGTTTAATCGTAGTACTGAATTGTATATCATTGTGAGAAATATTATGGCTTTTCGAGGTAAAGATTTCAAAACTTTAGAGTAATAATTATCGTAACCAGGAGCTTTTCTATTGTTAAGCTTATCAATTTCATTCTGTAACTCTGATGGCATTATATGTTTTATGGGCCAATCCATTTGGCAAGGTACATCAAGAAACTCAAGAATTTGATCTCTATCACATGGATTGCTTAAATTATATGGAACAAAAGTGTCTTCCAAATAAGTTTTGAACAAATTTGCTTTGTTTTTGTCACTTCTACACCAGTCTCCATTATCATCATTTCTTATTGGAGTATTTCTTTTGGTGGGTCTTCTTAGATACCTTGTTGCATTCCAAAGACTATGTTCATAATTTTTTGTTATGTCTAACTGACTTAGGAAATTTTGAATTGAATTATTTTTGTATTCCCTTAGACTACTTTTCAAGTGCTTAGTTGCTCGATTTAAATTAGCCTTATCTGCAGGACTCCTTGTTCGATGGTAAATTCCTCGTAAATACCTCTTGTGCGCAATCAGTTCTCTTAACTCTGTAGATAATCTAACATTTAAACCACGATTTTTTATCTGTTGTGGCGTTGCCAAGAAAGCTGCATCATGTATCAGGTTATTAAATATCTCCAATGCATCCTCTAATTCATGATCGTTTGCAATTTGTATATTTAAATTCAGATTTTGCTCTACATATTGTGTGAAAGTCTGCATATTTGTCTTAGAGTTAATAATTTTAAATTTTTTTTGAATGTTTCGAAGCACTGCGCTAAATGTGACAATTAGAGGATTATGATCACAACTTAAGTCTTCTACATCTATTATATCTAACAGCGCTTGAGGTACTTCATTAAAAACTACAAAATCCAGAAGATCTGGCATTTTTGAAGGATCACTTGGCCAGTACGTAGGATTTCCAGTAGATAAGGAAGAAAAACGGTTTTTTGTAATACACTTGTAAAGCTCTCTTCCTTTTGGGTTTATTAAACGTGATCCCCACCAAGCATGCATCCCACCAACAATAAATTTTTGGCCCAAGACTATTAAAAAAGTTTTCGTATTGCTCACATTTTACTGCGTGCCTTGGTGGAAAGTAAATTGAAAATATGTTTATACTTCTGTTGTCACATATGACTTTAATGCCTGCAGCCTGTAGATATGGCTTTCTTATTGGATCTAACGTTTCATATTTGATGTTTGATTTAACTAAAATTGCTGATCCTCCATGAGCTTTTTCGTCAGGGTGGTTTGCAATTACTAAATCGTAGTTATTAATCTTAAAAAAAGATCTATTTGTGAAATGAGTTTCGGATATTAAAAATATATCTATATAATTGTTTTTCATAAAAATTTCTGTTTCGTTTTTATGATTGGAAAGACCATTTGCATTCCATATTGCTATTCTCATATTTAACTCCATAACTTCTCCATTATTTTTGTCATCATATTCATCAGACTTTCCATCATTCTCTCCAGTTTTTCGATACGAGAATCTGCACCTGATTTTGTTACTTCATCTGCATATGAGACATTGCAATTGGCTTGGTCAGTTTGTTTATTTGAGTTACCGGTCAGCTGTGGATATTCCTTTGAATTTATGTTAAAATATGTATTTCTTTGATCAGATGAGTGTACTCTTTGCCTATTAGACCTTTTTGCAATAATATTTTGATAAACTGTACAACCTTTATAACTAGCAGTATGATTTAACAAACAGTGTACACAGCGTGGTGGTGCTTCTAAATTTTTTTTGCACTCAGACGTAGCATGGTCCTTACCGCACTTTACGCACCTATATTCATTTTTACAATAAGTTTTTGTATGCCCAAACTGCTGACATCTATAACATTGTACTAAGTCATTAGTTCTTCTGGGGGGTTCAACTTTAATTGCAGCATGATTTAAGTATTTTATATTATAAATCTCCTTGTTGTTTGGGTTTTGTTCCAAGTCGACGAAAAACATAGAAAGTGGTTCTTAGCTTTTAGCGTTTATAACAGATCTTACTTGATGATCTTTAAGTAAAAGTTCAGCCTTAATATCCTCGGTAGGTGTGGTATGGTGAAGGCCCTTAATAACAATTCTGTAAGACCTTTCTTGTTTAGGTTGGTAGGTATGAAAATTTATATTTGAATTCTCAAAATATTTTATAGTTTTTCTGTAGGAATCTATTGTCTTCACCATTAATCTAACCTGGCCACCTCTTAAAGACTTATAACTAAAATCATCACAAGGAATTACTCTTAAAAGATTTTTAACCATAAGATTTATATTATCAACGTTTGGTATGTAAATTGCTGGAGGCTTTGGTATTTTTTGAACGTTTTCTTCTGGTTCTCCATCATCAATATCAAGGGATGCATACCTGTTGTTGTATGTACTTGGCTTTTCGTTTTCTTTTTCTACTTTTTTCTGTTTCCGTTGTGGTGAATCAACATGCTTTCGCTTTGTAATATAAATAATTAAAATGAATTTTTGTATTTTATAATATTGAAATAATTGCTTACTTAAGAATTATATTTTTAGTAATTTTTCTTTACTATTGTTCTTGCTTCTTACGCATATCTTTGTAACCATATTTTTAATTATAAAAGTTAACACCGCAAAAGTTTTCACACTTTAACAAAAAAATTTCCACAAGACCAAAACTGCCGAGAAATCATTTCTTCTTTTGATTGAAAACAATCGGATCACATAACCAGCACATGCCAAATTAATTTCAATAACAAAGGCAATGCACTTCCGCGACATGCAGCCAAAATCATGCACTTGCAGACAAATTTCCGAAGAATTCATTTCATCAATTTTATTTTCCAAAGAATTAAATATCATTTGATCAATTTCCAAAGAATTGTAGGATAACGCCACCAACCAAAGGCTTGGTGTTAAAATAGTAATTAAGCATTGTAGAGACTAGTTTTACAGTTAGTTATTAATCCAATTAGTTTGTTAACTCATCTCCGAAATGAGCTTCTAAAATAAAATAAATAAAAACATATTAAAAAACAAATTAAAAGAATGAATTCCTTTCCTCTGTTTTTTTTTAGAGATTTAAACTAAAATATCTCTAACTTTAATAAAGATATAAATATATTCATAGTAATAAATTCAAATAAATTTAATTTTGTTATAATGTGAATTAAATTTTAGTAGAATTGTTGAGATAAGTAAATGTATGCTTATATGTTTATGTTATTTTTAAGTAAAATTAAGAATAAAAATTAGTATAGAATCGAATTAAATATAGAGTATAATTAAGAGTGAATTTGATTGATTAAAGTAGACTCATAGAATTAAGAATAAAAATGAGTGTACAGTATAAATGAATATTACATATGTACATATTTACTACTAATCTCTGCCGTCATTACGATATCAACAAAGAGAGTCGAGACTTCTTCTCGTCTTCGAATTTTGTTATGGTTGCTGTTTTTGTGATTAGTATTCGTAATAGAAAAAAATGCTCTTGTTTGCACTTTATTTCTCTATTTGTGTTTTATTTCAAATTCCACTGCTTCTGTTGTTGTTGTTTTTATCCTCTCACATTGGAGTTGATCTTTTTATTTTTCTCTTAGTTTTTGAATTTGTTGAATGCAAATTTTCGAACCCGCGTAGTAACACCACATACATACATAAATATGAAATATTACACATTTGATTTTAGCTGAATTTATTTATTGTTTCTCTTTGCAAAACTCTGAACATATTTATTTTTGTTTTGCTCTATTGTTGACACTTTTCAATTTTTGTTATGGTGGAGAGAAATAAGTTACAGAAAAAAGAATTACTTGCACTTCTTATTTTTACGCATGTATAATGGAGGAGTTTTATGCATTCTTTTCTTTATTAACTGTTTTCGCATTGAATACATCTTTTCACATTTTATTTCTCTTTTTGGCGCTACAGTCCGGGGTGAACCTGGACCTCAATCAACAATCTTTTCCAGCTGGCACGGTCTTTAGCCAGCGTTCTCCAATTTCGCAAACCAAGTTGGTTGAGGTCCCTCTCCACTTCTGTGCGCCATCGGTTCCGTGGGCGTCCTTTATTGCGTTGTCCCACAGGTTCGGAAATCTACGGGTCGGAGCAGTATTCTCCATGCGCTCTACATGGCCCAACCATCTTAGTCGTTGGATCCGTAGGCACCTGGTTAGGCTCATGTCGCTGTACATCCCGTACAGTTCATTATTGAATCTTCTTCTCCAGAAACCATCATCGTAAACAGGGCCGAGGATTGAACGCAGAACTTTTCTCTCGAAAATACCAAGGACTTCCTCATCCGCCTTCGACACCGTTCATGCTTCCGCGCCATAGAGAAGTACAGGGATTATCAAAGTGGTATATAGTGTCAGCTTGGTTTTTCGAGAAAGGGCCTTACTACTCAATTGCTTCTTTAGCCCAAAGAAACAGCAATTGGCAAGAGTTATTCTGCATTTAATCTCGGTACTGTTGTTCGTGCTGTTCACTTGGGAGCCAAGTTAGACGAAGTCCTTCACTACCTCGAAGTTATAGCTGCCTATGGTGACGTTCTGGCCCAGTCGTCGCTGTTGCGCGTCCTTTTTTGATGACAGAATATACTTCGTTTTTTCCTCGTTCACCGCTAGACCCATTTTGGCCGCCTCCGTTGAAATACCACCAAACGCTTCATTGACGGCTCGTTGTGTTCGACCAATCACGTCAATGTCGTCAGCGTATGCTAGCAGTTGCACGGACTTTTGGAAGATCGTGCCTCTGTTGTTGGCGTGTGAGTTTTGCACGATCTTCTCAAGAATTATGTTAAAAAAGTCACATGACAGTGCGTCGCCTTGTCTATATCCCCTTCTGACATTGAAGGTCTCGGTAAATTCGTTACCGACCTTAATGGAGCAGCGAGAGTTCTCCATCGTCATCCTACACAGCCTGACGAGTTTGGTAGGAATGTCAAAGCTAGACATGGCTGTGTATAGCTCGTCCCTATACACACCGTCATATGCGGCCTTCAATTCGACGAATAGGTGGTGGGTGTCGATTTGCATCTCTTGGGTCTTTTCCAGGATCTGCCGTAGCATGAAAATTTGGTCAATGGTGGACTTCCCTGTCCTGAAATCACACTGATAAGGACCTATCAAACTGTTCACGAATGGTTTCAGGCGCTCACACAAAACGGCAGAGAAGATCTTGTAGGCGATGTTCAGGAGACTTATTCCTCGGTAGTTGGCGCAGTTGAAGGGGTCTCCTTTTTTGTGGATCGGGCAAACGAGATTCCATTCGTCGGGCATGCTTTCCTCCGGCCATATCATACAGATGAGCTGGTGCATGCGCCCAACCAAGTCATCTCCGGCTGCCTTAAATAGTTCCGCGAACAGTCCGTCCGCTCCTGCAGCTTTGTTTGATTTCAATCTCGATATTGCTATCTTGACTTCATTCAGGTCGGGGGGACGGAATTCTCTACCATCATCGTCCGTTATCTGGAGTGGAATATTCTGCCTGGCAATGGAATCGGTGTTTTGCTCGCCCTTAAACTGTCTGCAGAAGTGATCTTTCCAGATTCTCAGCATCGATTGCGACTCTACTACGATTTGTCTCTCTTCGTCACGACAGGCTTCAGTCCGAAGCTTATATCCATTGGATAGTTGTTTTACTCGTTGGTAAAACTTTCGGATATTATTCCTGCCGTAACACCTCTCCAGTTCCTCGATCGCGCGCTTCTCATGCTCTTTCTTCTTCCTTTTGAGAAGCCGGCGTTCTTCCGTTCTCTTACGCTCGTAGAGCTCACGAGCTGCTCTCGTCCTTCTCTCCAACGTCGCCTTATACGCTGCTAGCTTCGCTGAATATGCCTGCCTGCACTCGTCCCCAAACCATGGGGTTTTTTCGGGGTGGCATTTTAAAAGCCAATACATCAGAGGCAGCATCTCTGATGGCGTTTGGCAACGGTTCCATTCCTCATCGGTTGTTTCGCCTGGCAGGGTTGGACTCTCTGAGAGCTTAAGGGAGACTAGATCGACAAATTTCCCAGCGGTCGATTGCGTTTGTAGCTTTGCGACGTCAAACTGGTGTGGTCGTGCTCTACTCCGTTGTGCTACTGATATCCGTGATCTTACCTTGGCTACAACAAGGAAGTGATCGGATTCAATGTTGGCTCCTCGGAATGTTCCGACATCAAGAATACTGGAGGAGTGTCTGCCGTCGATCGCAATGTGATCAATTTGGTTGACGGTTGATTGATCAGGGGACCGCCAGGTCCCTTTGTGAATGTTGAGGTGAGGGAATCGCGTGCTTGCTACAGATGTGAAAGCTATTTACGTGGGTACCTACCAGTGTGGCCTCAACCCACGGTGATCCTATCACCGGTCGGAAACAATGCGTCCTCCAGCGCCCCCAAGCATGACAGACTGCCATACTTGAGTACCAATTCAATCACATGCTATTTGGAACATGATCTCCCCCTTGGTTTGGACCGGAGTACCTAAAACTCCTTCCGTTCTATGAGTCACGGCACCCGGTTGCAATGCAACCACACTTTCGAGTCCATTTTGAACTCTCCCCGCGATTTGGGTATCAACCACAGCCACCACGTGGCTCCCCGAAGGGCCTCACCATAGCCGGGCAGGAACAAGTCCTGGGGCTCCCGGCTCCCGTGGTACCAGAAATTAGCCTCTGATCAGACCTCGTAGCCCTAAAGGACTACTACCAGTTTTAAGCTCCAAATAGCTCCAGGGACTGGTTCCCCCCGCAACACTAAAACCTCAACTAAATTAACCTCAGCTAGCCATGAAAACCAACATTCCTCCTACTAAAAACTTCGCGCGCAAATACGCCCAAGTCCAAAAAAGTCCGAACGTCACCTAAGGCCCTACTATAATCCCAAACACCACTTTCCCTAGAAATCCCCATGTCCTCTAAACTCCTAATGTCATCATAGTACGGACACTCAGTCAATATGTGCCATACGTCCTCCAAACCCCCCCCCCCCCCCCAACAGTCCGCTGTTTCAGACAGGCCTCTTTTATGCAAAAATGCATTCAAAGACCCATGTCCCGTCAATATAAATCCCAGGCTCAAGCCGAATCCGAAATCTGGGCGTCCACGTACAAAACTTACATCACGTATAAAAGAATCCGTAATCCGTCCCCTGTCACTGTCATCCCAACGCGCCTGCCACTTAGAAACAAGACATTCCATAAGAATTGTCTTAGCCCCCCCAACATCACCGACAATCACGTCAGAAGCAGAAATCCAATCGCAATCCAAGAGTGGCAAACCCCTCTTGATCTTAAAAACAATAGCACGACGAATTACCTCTAAGTCAAGAGGAGCCGCACCTAGCAAAACCTGCAAAGCGTCCGTCGAGACCGTCCTACAGACTGGCATGCAAGCCAGCAAAGCCACCCGCTGACACGTCACGACCTTGTTTCTGCCGGTAACAGACATAACAGTTTCATACCAAACAGGAGCACCATAAGTTGCGCATGCAACAAACAATCCCCCATATATGGTACGAACAGCATGCCTACTTAAGCCCCAGTCACATCTAAGGATGCGCCTGGTCATTCCCGCAACAACAGTCAGCTTTTCCCTCACGTGAGCAAGATGAGCCAAAAAGTTCATCCGCTCACTCATCACTATTCCCAGATATCTGACCTGAGTCACATACGGGAGACTAATGCCGCCAGATCGAACAAGCAGTGGACGATTCCGCGCCAATGTGCCTTTCAGCAACATTATCACAGACTTGTCCAGAGCCACGTCGACACCCACACGTGCCCCCCACTCATTAACAATACACATGACCCGCTCACCCTGGCTCTCCAGATCAGCACGAGTCCGTCCTTCAACCAAGATAAGCAGATCATCCGCATATGCGCACACTCTGAAAGAACGACTGAGATCCCCTAACAAAGTATCCATCATAAGGTTCCAAATGAAGGGACCACAGATGGAACCCTGCGGGCAACCCCGAGTAACATCCCTCCAACCCGTACCGCTGGCACCCACACAAGCCTTCCTATTCCTGAAGTAGCTCTCCCACAGGGCAAGCTCCCGACAACCTACCTGACGCAGTCTGTCAAGAACCCCGCCCCACGAAAGATAATCAAACGCACCCTTGAAATCAAAAAATATGCCCAAGACATATTTGGCAGTCGAGTCGCCTACACAACGCCGAACATGCAACCAAGCATCATCGACGGACCTTCCCTTCCTAAACCCGAACTGAAACTCAGACGTGCTCTCATTGGCATTCTCCATCAGCCTAGACACCATTATCCTCTCCAGCACTTTACCAAGCACCGGGAGAAGACTGATGCCCCGATAAGAACGCGGATTACTCCTCACCCTATCGGGAGACTTCAGAAGAACAACAACTCGAGCAATCTTCCAAGCTCATCAGGGAAATATCCCTGCGCAACACACCCAGACAAAATGGACTCCAGGTATTCCGGTATGGCCTTCCAGATGCTCTTACACATCTCTCCGGTCATACCATCAAAGCCCGGTGACTTCCTGCTTCTGACCTGACCCACACTGTCCACAATCTCCACTCTGTCCACGCTTGGAGGGTCAGCCGTCTCCCTAATGAGGGGCGACTGATCAACCGATTCCGCCTCGGAAAGAAGGCCCCCAACAGTGTGTCCATGCAATCAGTCCATGATGACAATGTAATATTGTCAACACAAAGTGACGCAACATCAGTTTTTCTACCCCAGCCCCTGCAAATGCGGTAAACCGCACCGCAAGGGTCGTCCCTATTTTCTCTAACGAAATTCCTCCACTCGCTCTCTTTAAGCTCAACAATGGCCCCCTTATAACCCGCCAGGCCAGACAGGAAGGCAGCTCTACGCTGAGACAAATCTTCAGCATTGGAACGCCTGGCCCTTTGGAATTGCTTCCTAAGGCGCCTTACATTTTGCCGCATCACTTCAAGCCCAGGGGTCCACCACTTAACCCTGCCCGGCCTAGATTGGCTACAACGACCAAGCACAGCATCATTAACAGTGTACATCAACCCATCTAACGTTCTGACCTGCTCATCCACAGGCAGTGCCCTGAAGTAAGCTATTGGCTGCAAAAATTCAGCCTCCCTAATGCGCCCCGAATATACCCCCAAGTCAAACCCATGCAGGCGGCACCGACGAAGTGGTTCTGTCCAACCCGAAGTTCGTCCCCCATAAGTTATCATAATCTCAGTAAGATTATGATCACTTATTCCCCAACTGTCAGACACTCTCCACCTAAAACCAAAAGCCATCATCGCAGGCCCTGTCGCAGCTGTCACGTCAATATCGCTAACACCACCGGGACCATCAAAGGTATATAGATCACTTGGTTCATTCAGCACACCAAGGCCCACCTCAACCATCCATTCGCTGAGCATCTGACCTCTCGTGAGGCTCCGATGTTCAGACGAAAGACCTCGCATCTTAGAGAACCACATGGGAGAAGATGCGTTTGCGTACAGATCCAGGATGAGCGGACTGCCACTTGCAACAAGCAGCACCGTATCCATATAACTTATATAAGGCTCCAGAGGTTGACCATACCTACAGTAGACGCTAGCCACTAGCATCTCTCCAAACACCCCCCTAACACGAATACATACCCCCCTACAACTAACAACCGTGCAGTCTATGGCACTATCTCGCACTATGATAGCAGAGAAACCCTTCTCGTCCATGAAAATACGCCACCACATAGGTAACCCCTTAACATAACCACCACTAACATATGGCTCCTGCACAAGAGCAAGAGCCGCATCAAAAGCACACATTGCCTGCCCAAATTCGCAAATTACTGAATATGCCCACTGGCAAATCAGCTGTAAAACCCTAACAGACATAATGTGGTCAAAAGCCATCCTAATGTCTAGCCCTAGCTATCGCAACCTTAGATGCTATAATCGGGCAAGCCGATGAAAGCATAATGTGCCCAGCGGGAAGACCCTTCAGGGCACAGTTGCGGCACCTAGCTGGGTTCTGGCAACGCGATGCCAAATGTCCAGTCTGGCCGCACTGGCGGCAAACCTCAGCTGTAACACGGCAATCTTTGATCCCGTGATCAAATCGTAGGCATATAAAACAGGCCCGCACCGGGTCCTGAAGCCTAGCCACAAACCTAACCCTTTTAATATATACACCTTTCGATCCTAATTTCTCCGCCATCTCATCTGTTGTCTCTAACACAACATTAATCTTACTATGTGGACCCCCTGGACAACTATCCTCGGACCAATCTTTTTGTCAATTGACACCTTCAAACCTAATTCCGCAAATTTCGCGTTTGCGGCAATTTTTTCCCTCTCAACAACTGATGGAGTCCTAATGACCGCACCGCCCCGAACCGGCTTCATCGCATGCACACGAACTCTGAGGGGCGGGCCCACCTTCTTCTCTACCTGCTCTACTACTTCCTTAGAAGTAGCTCCCTCCTTTCCCCTTACTACAACCGACCACGTTTCGACCGGTTTGGCAGCAAGCGGTGGATAAACCACGGCAGAAACCTGTGGCTGAGGTGCCCCAAAAGACTGACTCCCCATATCGTCAGAGCGCGTGCACTGCGTCGAAAAACTAGTATCAATCCTTCCCCTTAGCCGCTCATTCTCTCCAATGAGCCTCATCAACAGCGCCTCAAATTCGGATACGCCTCTGGCCACATTAGTCAACGCTGATGAAACGGCCTTCATGCTGTTAATAGCATCACTAACACTCCCTACACTCTGAGACGACTGCGCCTTCTTCTTCCGGCTCTTGCCCCTTGGAGGCTGGAAAACCTCTACATCTAAACCCAAATTGGATAATGCACTGACCAGTACATCATCCTCCATAACCTCAACCCTGGCAGGCTGTTTCACGCCAGGCGACTCCCCTTTTGACGCAGCCTTGCGCCTCTTCACTCCCCATACACCAGCTAAGTCCTCAGTGCTGGACAACTCGCTGGTAACCACCAATTTCCCAGCCAAACCAGCATCGCACTTCCCTTCACCCTTGGTTTTGCCAACAGGCAACATGGTGACTGTAAATCACCAGTCGCAAGCCAAAAATAAAAACAATAATAATAAAATCTCACCAAAAAGAAATAAATTCCACGTCAAAATCCTCAATTTGTGCTATAACGCACACCAGCACGCCACGTGACAGACAACACGTCACCAATCACAAGCAACCGTATGAACAGCAACAAATAGCAGGCAGCAACCCAACCAAAAATTTCGCAGCAGGTACTGCTGGCACACAATTTACAACCCTAAATGGCAGGTAGATTGTGTGTTCCGCACACCCAAGCACCGTTAGCGCTATTAAAATCAAACGCACACACAACACAGATTCCGTAAGAATATTCTCACGCTCAAGCTACAAGTCATAAAACTGCAGGTACGTAAATTCCGCAGCACACAATCGTTATGCTGTTAACAACAACAGCACAACGCACAAAAAGAGTCTGTAAGAAGAAATTCTCACGCTCAAGCAAAAATTGCAGGTAGCAAACTCCGGCAAAAAACTCAAAAGCCGCTACGCCACACAAAATCAACAATCTTCAGTGTCCAGAACTGTACGCGTTATAAAATAAAAACGCACACAGTAATTCGCACGATTTATTACTCTCACAAATACAATTTCAAATATTCAAGATATTCGAAACACGCAAAACACAAAAAATCTTATTTTCTCCGCAAACACGACCGACCGCTTCAACGTTCAAACAAGAACTCCGTGCTTGCTACAGTGAGATTTCGCCCCGTCACGAAATCTAGCAGCCTGAGTCCGTTATCGGATGTGTCGTCATGCAGGCTGTGTTTCCCGATGCAAGCGAAGATTTCTTCCTTGCCCAGCTTTGCGTTAAAATCTAGGAGGATCTTGGTGTCGTAGCTGGGGCATTGATCGTATGTTCTTTTTAGGAGATTATAAAATTCATCCTTGCTGTCGTTATCTTTATCCACCGTAGGGGAGTGGGCACAGATCAGGCTAATGTTGCCGAGTCTAGCCTTGATGCGGATTATAATGAGGCGTTCGCTCACGTATTTAAAGCTTAAGACTCTTTGCCTAAGTCTGCTTCGAACAACAAACCCGCATCCAATCAAGCGCGTTCGTCGCTTTTTGTAGCAATCACCGTAATAGATGTCGCAGTTTCTCACTTTCGTTTTGCCCGGCCCATCCCATCGCACTTCCTGGATGGCGGTGATGTCAGCCTTATAGGCTTCCAGGGCTTCCGCAAGTTCATCAGCTGCACGTGGTCTGTTCAGGGACCTGACATTCCACGTGAAAAACCGAAAATCGTTAGCCTTATTTCGTTGTCCATGGTCGTCAGCAATAGGGTCATCCATATTTATATTTTCTTGTTGTTGTATCGGAACTAATGTGTTTTTACACGGTAGGGAAGTTACCCCCACGCACAACCCCCAACCTGGAGGGCCGGGTTCTGGTTTAGACCCCTGAACAGATGGGATTCGCTGCACACTTTGGTTCACCTCTAAGCTTTAGGTGCTATCCAGGGGGGCCACGAGGAGGCAGTATGTCAGCTTGACCAGTCCATTTTCAGGGATCGTTGCTGGCTTCTCGCCAGGTTATGGGCAATGAACAACTTTACCCTGAGTGCACTGGCCCATCCCCCCACATGTTATTTAACCACCAATAATTTTCATTTGCTTTATGATTGAATTCTGCTTTTCGTATTTTAATAATGGTTTCCCAATTTTTCCTTGTAATTTTGTAACATTTTTTTTCTTACAAATAATTTATTAATATATACATTCAATCAAAATTATAGTTTATTTTTCTTTTACATATTTGAAATTTGCACTGTTTTATAATAATAAGAATAAAATTAAATTTGTTTTCGAAAACTTTAAGCAATTAATAATAATAATTACTATTATATACTATAATAATTAATTATAATTAATTAATTTTTCCCCTTCACATTGTATTAAATATTTTTTAAAAACTGTACATTTCGAAGATTTTAATTCTCACACATAGTGGTTTAGATTTAACAGCTTTATACATAAAGACTTCCTGTCGGATCATTAGATAATATCTAAACAAGAACACCCATTTTATCTAAAGTGTTTGAAAGGTTCGTCATATCTTAAAACCCATGATATGCTGACAAGTCGGCAATCTCAAATGTCTGTTGACCTCTCGAATTAACGTGTCTGGGGCTTTTTCTCTATTGATTCCTCACTTACAATATACATCAAGGTATGCAATTTCCTCTAGTGTTAGTGAGAGGTGCTGATATAGCTTCTGATATTATTAGGTATCACTCTGATACTCAAAACCTAAGACATTTCTTTACTTGTGGCCAATCTTATAAACTATGCAGTTTGAGAAGTTGAAACATAAGAAGAAGCAAAAGCATTCACACATACATATGTATATATGTATAATAAGTTGAAGCATAAGTAACA
This sequence comes from Epicampocera succincta, assembly GCA_932526305.1. Taxonomy (NCBI): domain Eukaryota; kingdom Metazoa; phylum Arthropoda; class Insecta; order Diptera; family Tachinidae; genus Epicampocera; species Epicampocera succincta. The sequence goes on from OW052037.1 coordinate 24,467,260, forward strand.
GTTTGTGATTGTTCAATGATAATTAAAAAAGTCGGAAAAAGCGCAACATCTTATGAAGTAATGTTAATAAATCGGCCAAATATTTGCTGACTGTTCATGAAACAGAAGTGATTTGCGTTAACTAAATAGAATATAACTTATAATTTATTTCAAACATTTCTTACCTAAATACTATTTTTATAGTTAATAACATTACAAAACTTTACTAAATATCTCAAAGCTATCAAAAATTTCATTTCTATTTCCTGTACAAAAAGCTTTTACATTTAAAGTATAAAAATACGTAAATTTGAAAAAAAAATTAAAATTATTTATGCTTATCACGGCTCTTGAAATCTTCCAGAGTTTGTAAAAGAATAAAGAATGAACACTCGAATTTTATTTACTCTATTACCAATTGTCTAATATTTCGAAAACATTAATAAGCATGATTAAGTAAAAAAAATCCTTTAAAACTGTTTGTGTTGCTACGAGTACTAAGGTGTTGGGTAAAAATAAGATCCCGAAAACGAGCTGCAAATATAAAAAATTAACACACCGAAACAAGACAACGCTGACGCGGTACAATGATATTCTTGACGCTAACAAAAGATTTGCAGATAAATAATCTTATAAAGTAAGATGAGCGAATCTCAAGTATATTATCGAGGCACAGTAAAGTTATAAAGAAAGCTTGTTTCTGTTACAGAAATGGGTTATGTATGGTAAGAGTGCAAGTAAAAGTTATATGTACCTTCGATACATATTGTCCGGCCATTGAGGCAACAAGCATCTAAGAACATTCGACTGGCTAACACATAAAATTTCGAATAGTACCATTGTTTTGGCTTTTCTTTATCCTAGTGATACTAAGTTCAGCCTCAGAAGTTTTAAATTTATTCCGGTTTGATGAATTTGTTGTTTAACCAAGTCTACAAACATGCGTAAATTTGACGTATTTATATTTGTCATATTCTAACACCTATTATTAATTAATTTGTTGATTAGCAAAATCGGAAAATGTATACTGAAACAGTGACCAAATTAATGCAAAGTATGGTCTTGCCTAAAAGAATGTATAACTGCTAAAACATGCAGTAATTAAATTTTTATATGTTCCTGTAGAATGGAAAAATGGCATTTTTTATAACATCGGCCATAATAAGAGACCACTTGGAATATACATTAGCAAAAAAAATGAAACTTTGAGCCATATGACATTCAATCTAGTCTGGAAACTTTTACCGTTGAAATCCGCTGTTTTTTAATTTGGAATTCGTTGTAATTTGAGTGTAATAATTAGCAGCATTTTGTACTATTTATTTTCTTTCAAACTTAATTGTATTATTAAAAAAAAAAAAAAATAAATAAATTTAGTGATAAAAAATGCAACGCAATAGAATACAGGTAAACAACTATTCTTAACTTAAGAATTTAAATAGCAATTTGTGAGATAATTATTCTATAATAGAAACAACTGTTAGCTGATAGCAAATTTGCAGTTATACAGGCTTTGGACCAAAGAAGTTGCCCATCACTTTATTGTCAATAAATCAAGAGTTTGCCGCATTGCTTCAAAGAAATAGTACCGACAGAATGTCAGGAAGTGGTCGGCCGCATAAAACAACCACCTGTTAATGGCGTCAAATGGTAAAAGTAGTAGAAATCGATCCGCGGAAGACGGCAGCAGATGTTGCCACTTACGTTTATCAAGAACTGGGGACTTCTATTGGCGTTCACAATGCCAGAAACCGAATTAAGGAGTCAAATTTATAACGCATAATAATTAAAGTCAATAACAAGAACTCTACCACACGGAACTTCAACTGGTCAAACGAGCAATGGACTAAGTGTTGTGGAATAACGAATCAAAGTTTAATCTATCTGGCTCTGATGGCATTAATTTCGCGCGTCGGCCATCAAAGCAAACATATTCACCCAGATATCATGTGGCAAGTATTAAGCATAGCGGGGGTTCAACAATGGTGTGTGGGTAAGAAATTAATGTTTAAAAAAAGTTTTACAATATTTATTCTTTTGTATGGTTCATTTTCCCGTGATGGTACGTGTATCATAACCAAAATTTACGGGCAGATAAATCCGGGTAAGTACTGCGAAAATTTGGAAACAATATCCCGATCTGAATCCCATAGATGGAAACTATTTAATCGGGAAGTGAAGAGAAAAATTCCTTATAATGCGTGGGAGGAAATTAAATCAGAATGGGCAAATGTGTCACCCAATCTTTTGATATGCTTTGCCGATAAAACCGAAGACTATACAATATCGGTCAAGACTAATAGTAATAGTAGTAATAAATCGTGAAGTTTTTGTAGAGCAAGTTACGAAAACCGTCCAGAACAAGTTTTAAACCATGGAAATAACTAAAAAAAATAATGTAAATATTCTCTATACGCGCTTAATTTGATCTTGAAAAAACAACGGCATTTTTTGTAAGTAATTTCTTATTATTAAAAATAATAACAAATATTCAGGGTTACTTGTATTAGTTTTGTCCCTGCATTTTTTGGACGCTCTTGCACAAATATTTTTTTGTTTAAACCAAAAGCATTAAATTTATTCCTTTTGTTTTTAACATTTAAAATTATTTTATATATAATAATATTTTCTATAAAATAGGAATTCTTTTCAATGTCATTGTAAAGCTTATTGATAAGCAGAAGTCCGTGCTTTAGTTTTATTCGATACTGTTTATATACATATGTACATACAAATATGTTCTAATTCCATACATTGAGCTGCTGAAACAAATTTTGCCGGTAGACGTAACAGTACGTCCACTTTTTGCAAAGAGAGTATTTATTATTCCCAGGTCTCAGCAATTCAATGCTTGCGTACGTGTGTGCATTTTCAATGTATACAAACTACTGTTCAAAATTGTGGCGTACTTTTAAAACAATTTTTTGAATGAGATTATGCGAGAAACTAACTCGGAATAACATTTATTGTTACTTTTGGTTTAGTTTATAGTACTACGAATACAAGCAGTAAGCAGATGGCAATAATAAAATTGAGATAAAAGAGTGGTAATGGAATAATGACATTATGTCAATATTTATAAATGAACTAACGGTATATCATCTTATAAAATTTTACTTAAACCAGTAGTTTTGTTTAAAAGCTAGTGTTGTAATTACATCATTCCTTTGCGGTCGTGATTTTTTACGTTTGGAATAATGGGTAGAAAACCCGGCACTTCGGGGCAAAAATTCCTATAAAGGTACATACTTCTTTGTGAAAGTTTTCCCATTCAGAAATTTCAAAAAGTTGGTGTTTCACGAAAATGTGTATATAATGTTAAAAAAAAAAGTTTTTGACAATGAACCTCTTACAACTGAACCAGGTCAAGGACGTTCCGAACGCACAACCAGCCCAAGATCCGCAATTGGTAAAAATGTGTACAAGAAATCGCTCAGCTAGCAGTCATAAACTTGCTTCTCAGTGGTCTACCATTAGGAAGTCAATAAGTGCTAGAACAACGTATTGCCGACTTGTTAGCTACGGTAAGAGATACACCAAGAAATGACGTCCTTATCGGAACAAGGTTTAAACAAAAAGAAGATTAAATTGGTGTAAGAAGTACGCAAAGTGGACTCAAAGGGATTGAAATAAGGTAATTTTTAGCGACAAGTCCCACTTTGAGTTAATGAATCGTAAAAATAGACCGTTTGTTCGAAGAACATTGTAGAAGGATCAACCATTTTGCTTCCATCTAAGAAAAAAATGTGGTGCTGGCTCTGTTAACATATGGGGAAGTTTTAGAGTCATGGTACCGGCCTTCTTCCAAAAGAAAGAAGTTTTTGGGGAATAACCCCAAATACAAGATACCGAAGTCAGGAAATAAATTTCAAGCGCTATCCGATATGGATGACATCTCAAGCGATAAAGAGCCTGAGATAAAAAAGGACGTGGTAAAAGTGCCTCCAATTGTTGTTGACAGCAGCCATAGCCTTACATCGGTAATGAAATGCTTGGGAAAACCGTACAAGTACAAAAGGATTTCGATTGAACCATAATCGGGCAAGCCGATGAAAGCATAATGTGCCCAGCGGGAAGACCCTTCAGGGCACAGTTGCGGCACCTAGCTGGGTTCTGGCAACGCGATGCCAAATGTCCAGTCTGGCCGCACTGGCGGCAAACCCCAGCTGTAACACGGCAATCTTTGATCCCGTGATCAAATCCTAGGCATCTAAAACAGGCCCGCACCGGGTCCTGAAGCCTAGCCACAAACCTAACCCTTTTAATATATACACCTTTCGATCCTAATTTCTCCGCCAGCTCATCTGTTGTCTCTAACACAACATTAATCTTACCCTCCGCGTTGGCTTTCAACGGGGCAGAAACCATACGCACACTCCATGAAATCCGCAGTGGGGATCTCAGTGTGGACCCCCTGGACAACTATCCTCGGACCAATCTTTTTGTCAATTGACACCTTCAAACCTAATTCCGCAAATTTCGCGTTTGCGGCAATTTTTTTCCTCTCAACAACTGATGGAGTCCCAATGACCGCACCGCCCCGAACCGGCTTCATCGCATGCACACGAACTCTGAGGGGCGGGCCCACCTTCTTCTCTACCTGCTCTACTACTTCCTTAGAAGTAGCTCCTTCCTTTCCCCTTACTACAACCGACCACGTTTCGACCGGTTTGGCAGCAAGCGGCGGATAAACCACGGCAGAAGCCTGTGGCTGAGGTGCCCCAAAAGACTGACTCCCCATATCGTCAGAGCGCGTGCACTGCGTCGAAAAACTAGTATCAATCCTTCCCCTTAGCCGCTCATTCTCTCCAATGAGCCTCATCAACAGCGCCTCAAATTCGGATACGCCTCTTAATACCTTACAGCCAAGAGCCCTATCCATATCACCATCCATGGTCACATTAGTCAACGCTGATGAAACGGCCTTCATGCTGTTAATAGCATCACTAACACTCCCTACACTTTAAGACGACTGCGCCTTCTTCTTCCGGCTCTTGCCCCTTGGAGGCTGGAAAACCTCTACATCTGAACCCAAATTGGATAATGCACTGACCAACACATCATCCTCCATAATCTCAACCCTGGCAGGCTGTTTCACGCCAGGCGACTCCCCTTTTGACGCAGCCTTGCGCCTCTTCACTCCCCTTACACCAGCTAAGTCCTCAGTGCTGGACAGCTCGCTGGTAACCACCAATTTCCCAGCCAAACCAGCATCGCACTTCCCTTCACCCTTGATTTTGCCAACAGGCAACATGGTGACTGTAAATCACCAGTCGCAAGCCAAAAATAAAAACAATAATAATAAAATCTCACCAAAAAGAAATAAATTCCACGTCAAAATCCTCAATTTGTGCTATAACGCACACCAGCACGCCACGTGACAGACAACACGTCACCAATCACAAGCAACCGTATGAACAGCAACAAATATCAGGCAGCAACCCAACCAAAAATTTCGCAACAGGTACTGCTGGCACACAATTTACAACCCTAAATGGCAGGTAGATTGTGTGTTCCGCACACCCAAGCACCGTTAGCGCTATTAAAATCAAACGCACACACAACGCAGATTCCGTAAGAATATTCTCACGCTCAAGCTACAAGTCATAAAACTGCAGGTACGTAAATTCCGCAGCACACAATCGTTATGCTGTTAACAACAACAGCACAACGCACAAAAAGAGTCTGTAAGAAGAAATTCTCACGCTCAAGCAAAAATTGCAGGTAGCAAACTCCGGCAAAAAACCCAAAAGCCACTACGCCACACAAAATCAACAATCTTCAGTGTACAGAACTGTACGCGTTATAAAATAAAAACGCACACAGTAATTCGCACGATTTATTACTCTCACAAATACAATTTCAATTATTCAAGATATTCGAAACACGCAAAACACAAAAAATCTTATTTTCTCCGCAAACACGGCCGACCGCTTCAACGTTCAAACAAGAACTCCGTGCTTGCTACAGTGAGATTTCGCCCCGTCACGAAATCTAGCAGCCTGAGTCCGTTATCGGATGTGTCGTCATGCATGCTGTGTTTCCCGATGCAAGCGAAGATTTCTTCCTTGCCCAGCTTTGCGTTAAAATCTAGGAGGATCTTGGTGTCGTAGCTGGGGCATTGATCGTATGTTCTTTTTAGGAGATTATAAAATTCATCCTTGCTGTCATTATCTTTATCCACAGTAGGGGCGTGGGCACAGATCAGGCTAATGTTGCCGAGTCTAGCCTTGATGCGGATTATAATGAGGCGTTCGCTCACGTATTTAAAGCTTAAGACTCTTTGCCTAAGTCTGCTTCGAACAACAAACCCGCATCCAATCAAGCGCGTTCGTCGCTTTTTGTAGCAATCACCGTAATAGATGTCGCAGTTTCTCACTTTCGTTTTGCCCGGCCCATCCCATCGCACTTCCTGGATGGCGGTGATGTCAGCCTTATAGGCTTCCAGGGCTTCCGCAAGTTCATCAGCTGCACGTGGTCTGTTCAGGGACCTGACATTCCACGTGAAAAACCGAAAATCGTTAGCCTTATTTCGTTGTCCATGGTCGTCAGCAATAGGGTCATCCATATTTATATTTTCTTGTTGTTGTATCGGAACTAATGTGTTTTTACACGGTAGGGAAGTTACCCCCACGCACAACCCCCCAACCTGGAGGGCCGGGTTCTGGTTTAGACCCCTGAACAGATGGGATTCGCTGCACACTTTGGTTCACCTCTAAGCGGGTGCTTTAGGTGGTATCCAGGGGGGCCACGAGGAGGCAGTATGTCAGCTTGACCAGTCCATTTTCAGGGATCGTTGCTGGCTTCTCGCCAGGTTAAGGGCAATGAACAACTTTACCCTGAGTGCACTGGCCCATCCCCCCACATGTTATTTAACCACCAATAATTTTCATTTGCTTTATGATTGAATTCTGCTTTTCGTATTTTAATAATGGTTTCCCAATTTTTCCTTGTAATTTTGTAACATTTTTTTTCTTACAAATAATTTATTAATATATACATTCAATCAAAATTATAGTTTATTTTTCTTTTACATATTTGAAATTTGCACTGTTTTATAATAATAAGAATAAAATTAAATTTGTTTTCGAAAACTTTAAGCAATTAATAATAATAATTACTATTATATACTATAATAATTAATTATAATTAATTAATTTTTCCCCTTCACATTGTATTAAATATTTTTTAAAAACTGTACATTTCGAAGATTTTAATTCTCACACATAGTGGTTTAGATTTAACAGCTTTATACATAAAGACTTCCTGTCGGATCATTAGATAATATCTAAACAAGAACACCCATTTTATCTAAAGTATTTGAAAGGTTCGTCATATCTTAAAACCCATGATATGCTGACAAGTCGGCAATCTCAAATGTCTGTTGACCTCTCGAATTAACGTGTCTGGGGCTTTTTCTCTATTGATTCCTCACTTACAATATACATCAAGGTATGAAATTTCCTCTAGTGTTAGTGAGAGGTGCTGATATAGCTTCTATAAAAATAATAGCTTCTGATATTATTAGGTATCACTCTGATACTCAAAACCTAAGACATTTCTTTACTTGTGGCCAATCTTATAAACTATGCAGTTTGAGAAGTTGAAACATAAGAAGAAGCAAAAGCATTCACACATACATATGTATATATGTATAATAAGTTGAAGCATAAGTAACAGTTTGTGATTGTTCAATGATAATTAAAAAAGTCGGAAAAAGCGCAACATCTTATGAAGTAATGTTAATAAATCGGCCAAATATTTGCTGACTGTTCATGAAACAGAAGTGATTTGCGTTAACTAAATAGAATATAACTTATAATTTATTTCAAACATTTCTTACCTAAATACTATTTTTATAGTTAATAACATTACAAAACTTTACTAAATATCTCAAAGCTATCAAAAATTTCATTTCTATTTCCTGTACAAAAAGCTTTTACATTTAAAGTATAAAAATACGTAAATTTGAAAAAAAAATTAAAATTATTTATGCTTATCACGGCTCTTGAAATCTTCCAGAGTTTGTAAAAGAATAAAGAATGAACACTCGAATTTTATTTACTCTATTACCAATTGTCTAATATTTCGAAAACATTAATAAGCATGATTAAGTAAAAAAAATCCTTTAAAACTGTTTGTGTTGCTACGAGTACTAAGGTGTTGGGTAAAAATAAGATCCCGAAAACGAGCTGCAAATATAAAAAATTAACACACCGAAACAAGACAACGCTGACGCGGTACAATGATATTCTTGACGCTAACAAAAGATTTGCAGATAAATAATCTTATAAAGTAAGAGGAGCGAATCTTAAGTATATTATCGAGGCACAGTAAAGTTATAAAGAAAGCTTGTTTCTGTTACAGAAATGGGTTATGTATGGTAAGAGTGCAAGTAAAAGTTATATGTACCTTCGATACATATTGTCCGGCCATTGAGGCAACAAGCATCTAAGAACATTCGACTGGCTAACACATAAAATTTCGAATAGTACCATTGTTTTGGCTTTTCTTTATCCTAGTGATACTAAGTTCAGCCTCAGAAGTTTTAAATTTATTCCGGTTTGATGAATTTGTTGTTTAACCAAGTCTACAAACATGCGTAAATTTGACGTATTTATATTTGTCATATTCTAACACCTATTATTAATTAATTTGTTGATTAGCAAAATCGGAAAATGTATACTGAAACAGTGACCAAATTAATGCAAAGTATGGTCTTGCCTAAAAGAATGTATAACTGCTAAAACATGCAGTAATTAAATTTTTATATGTTCCTGTAGAATGGAAAAATGGCATTTTTTATAACATCGGCCATAATAAGAGACCACTTGGAATATACATTAGCAAAAAAAATGAAACTTTGAGCCATATGACATTCAATCTAGTCTGGAAACTTTTACCGTTGAAATCCGCTGTTTTTTAATTTGGAATTCGTTGTAATTTGAGTGTAATAATTAGCAGCATTTTGTACTATTTATTTTCTTTCAAACTTAATTGTATTATTAAAAAAAAAAAAAAATAAATAAATTTAGTGATAAAAAATGCAACGCAATAGAATACAGGTAAACAACTATTCTTAACTTAAGAATTTAAATAGCAATTTGTGAGATAATTATTCTATAATAGAAACAACTGTTAGCTGATAGCAAATTTGCAGTTATACAGGCTTTGGACCAAAGAAGTTGCCCATCACTTTATTGTCAATAAATCAAGAGTTTGCCGCATTGCTTCAAAGAAATAGTACCGACAGAATGTCAGGAAGTGGTCGGCCGCATAAAACAACCACCTGTTAATGGCGTCAAATGGTAAAAGTAGTAGAAATCGATCCGCGGAAGACGGCAGCAGATGTTGCCACTTACGTTTATCAAGAACTGGGGACTTCTATTGGCGTTCACAATGCCAGAAACCGAATTAAGGAGTCAAATTTATAACGCATAATAATTAAAGTCAATAACAAGAACTCTACCACACGGAACTTCAACTGGTCAAACGAGCAATGGACTAAGTGTTGTGGAATAACGAATCAAAGTTTAATCTATCTGGCTCTGATGGCATTAATTTCTCGCGTCGGCCATCAAAGCAAACATATTCACCCAGATATCATGTGGCAAGTATTAAGCATAGCGGGGGTTCAACAATGGTGTGTGGGTAAGAAATTAATGTTTAAAAAAAGTTTTACAATATTTATTCTTTTGTATGGTTCATTTTCCCGTGATGGTACATGTATCATAATAAAAATTTACGGGCAGATAAATCCGGGTAAGTACTGCGAAAATTTGGAAACAATATCCCGATCTGAATCCCATAGATGGAAACTATTTAATCGGGAAGTGAAGAGAAAAATTCCTTATAATGCGTGGGAGGAAATTAAATCAGAATGGGCAAATGTGTCACCCAATCTTTTGATATGCTTTGCCGATAAAACCGAAGACTATACAATATCGGTCAAGACTAATAGTAATAGTAGTAATAAATCGTGAAGTTTTTGTAGAGCAAGTTACGAAAACCGTCCAGAACAAGTTTTAAACCATGGAAATAACTAAAAAAAATAATGTAAATATTCTCTATACGCGCTTAATTTGATCTTGAAAAAACAACGGCATTTTTTGTAAGTAATTTCTTATTATTAAAAATAATAACAAATATTCAGGGTTACTTGTATTAGTTTTGTCCCTGCATTTTTTGGACGCTCTTGCACAAATATTTTTTTGTTTAAACCAAAAGCATTAAATTTATTCCTTTTGTTTTTAACATCTAAAATTATTTTATATATAATAATATTTTCTATAAAATAGGAATTCTTTTCAATGTCATTGTAAAGCTTATTGATAAGCAGAAGTCCGTGCTTTAGTTTTATTCGATACTGTTTATATACATATGTACATACAAATATGTTCTAATTCCATACATTGAGCTGCTGAAACAAATTTTGCCGGTAGACGTAACAGTACGTCCACTTTTTGCAAAGAGAGTATTTATTATTCCCAGGTCTCAGCAATTCAATGCTTGCGTACGTGTGTGCATTTTCAATGTATACAAACTACTGTTCAAAATTGTGGCGTACTTTTAAAACAATTTTTTGAATGAGATTATGCGAGAAACTAACTCGGAATAACATTTATTGTTACTTTTGGTTTAGTTTATAGTACTACGAATACAAGCAGTAAGCAGATGGCAATAATAAAATTGAGATAAAAGAGTGGTAATGGAATAATGACATTATGTCAATATTTATAAATGAACTAACGGTATATCATCTTATAAAATTTTACTTAAACCAGTAGTTTTGTTTAAAAGCTAGTGTTGTAATTACATCATTCCTTTGCGGTCGTGATTTTTTACGTTTGGAATAATGGGTAGAAAACCCGGCACTTCGGGGCAAAAATTCCTATAAAGGTACATACTTCTTTGTGAAAGTTTTCCCATTCAGAAATTTCAAAAAGTTGGTGTTTCACGAAAATGTGTATATAATGTTAAAAAAAAAAGTTTTTGACAATGAACCTCTTACAACTGAACCAGGTCAAGGACGTTCCGAACGCACAACCAGCCCAATTGGTAAAAATGTGTACAAGAAATCGCTCAGCTAGCAGTCATAAACTTGCTTCTCAGTGGTCTACCATTAGGAAGTCAATAAGTGCTAGAACAACGTATTGCCGACTTGTTAGCTACGGTAAGAGATACACCAAGAAATGACGTCCTTATCGGAACAAGGTTTAAACAAAAAGAAGATTAAATTGGTGTAAGAAGTACGCAAAGTGGACTCAAAGGGATTGAAATAAGGTAATTTTTAGCGACAAGTCCCACTTTGAGTTAATGAATCGTAAAAATAGACCGTTTGTTCGAAGAACATTGTAGAAGGATCAACCATTTTGCTTCCATCTAAGAAAAAAATGTGGTGCTGGCTCTGTTAACATATGGGGAAGTTTTAGAGTCATGGTACCGGCCTTCTTCCAAAAGAAAGAAGTTTTTGGGGAATAACCCCAAATACAAGATACCGAAGTCAGGAAATAAATTTCAAGCGCTATCCGATATGGATGACATCTCAAGCGATAAAGAGCCTGAGATAAAAAAGGACGTGGTAAAAGTGCCTCCAATTGTTGTTGACAGCAGCCATAGCCTTACATCGGTAATGAAATGCTTGGGAAAACCGTACAAGTACAAAAGGATTTCGAATGAACCATAATCGGGCAAGCCGATGAAAGCATAATGTGCCCAGCGGGAAGACCCTTCAGGGCACAGTTGCGGCACCTAGCTGGGTTCTGGCAACGCGATGCCAAATGTCCAGTCTGGCCGCACTGGCGGCAAACCCCAGCTGTAACACGGCAATCTTTGATCCCGTGATCAAATCCTAGGCATCTAAAACAGGCCCGCACCGGGTCCTGAAGCCTAGCCACAAACCTAACCCTTTTAATATATACACCTTTCGATCCTAATTTCTCCGCCAGCTCATCTGTTGTCTCTAACACAACATTAATCTTACCCTCCGCGTTGGCTTTCAACGGGGCAGAAACCATACGCACACTCCTACGAAATACGGCAACAGACATCATATCCTTGAAATTCATTTCATAGAGATCCTCCATGAAATCCGCAGTGGGGATCTCAGTGTGGACCCCCTGGACAACTATCCTCGGACCAATCTTTTTGTCAATTGACACCTTCAAACCTAATTCCGCAAATTTCGCGTTTGCGGCAATTTTTTCCCTCTCAACAACTGATGGAGTCCCAATGACCGCACCGCCCCGAACCGGCTTCATCGCATGCACACGAACTCTGAGGGGCGGGCCCACCTTCTTCTCTACCTGCTCTACTACTTCCTTAGAAGTAGCTCCTTCCTTTCCCCTTACTACAACCGACCACGTTTCGACCGGTTTGGCAGCAAGCGGCGGATAAACCACGGCAGAAGCCTGTGGCTGAGGTGCCCCAAAAGACTGACTCCCCATATCGTCAGAGCGCGTACACTGCGTCGAAAAACTAGTATCAATCCTTCCCCTTAGCCGCTCATTCTCTCTAATGAGCCTCATCAACAGCGCCTCAAATTCGGATACGCCTCTTAATACCTTACAGCCAAGAGCCCTATCCATATCACCATCCATGGTCACATTAGTCAACGCTGATGAAACGGCCTTCATGCTGTTAATAGCATCACTAACACTCCCTACACTTTAAGACGACAGCGCCTTCTTCTTCCGGCTCTTGCCCCTTGGAGGCTGGAAAGCCTCTACATCTGAACCCAAATTGGATAATGCACTGACCAACACATCATCCTCCATAATCTCAACCCTGGCAGGCTGTTTCACGCCAGGCGACTCCCCTTTTGACGCAGCCTTGCGCCTCTTCACTCCCCTTACACCAGCTAAGTCCTCAGTGCTGGACAGCTCGCTGGTAACCACCAATTTCCCAGCCAAACCAGCATCGCACTTCCCTTCACCCTTGATTTTGCCAACAGGCAACATGGTGACTGTAAATCACCAGTCGCAAGCCAAAAATAAAAACAATAATAATAAAATCTCACCAAAAAGAAATAAATTCCACGTCAAAATCCTCAATTTGTGCTATAACGCACACCAGCACGCCACGTGACAGACAACACGTCACCAATCACAAGCAACCGTATGAACAGCAACAAATATCAGGCAGCAACCCAACCAAAAATTTCGCAACAGGTACTGCTGGCACACAATTTACAACCCTAAATGGCAGGTAGATTGTGTGTTCCGCACACCCAAGCACCGTTAGCGCTATTAAAATCAAACGCACACACAACACAGATTCCGTAAGAATATTCTCACGCTCAAGCTACAAGTCATAAAACTGCAGGTACGTAAATTCCGCAGCACACAATCGTTATGCTGTTAACAACAACAGCACAACACAAAAAGAGTCTGTAAGAAGAAATTCTCACGCTCAAGCAAAAATTGCAGGTAGCAAACTCCGGCAAAAAACCCAAAAGCCACTACGCCACACAAAATCAACAATCTTCAGTGTACAGAACTGTACGCGTTATAAAATAAAAACGCACACAGTAATTCGCACGATTTATTACTCTCACAAATACAATTTCAAATATTCAAGATATTCGAAACACGCAAAACACAAAAAATCTTATTTTCTCCGCAAACACGGCCGACCGCTTCAACGTTCAAACAAGAACTCCGTGCTTGCTACAGTGAGATTTCGCCCCGTCACGAAATCTAGCAGCCTGAGTCCGTTATCGGATGTCTCGTCATGCATGCTGTGTTTCCCGATGCAAGCGAAGATTTCTTCCTTGCCCAGCTTTGCGTTAAAATCTAGGAGGATCTTGGTGTCGTAGCTGGGGCATTGATCGTATGTTCTTTTTAGGAGATTATAAAATTCATCCTTGCTGTCATTATCTTTATCCACCGTAGGGGCGTGGGCACAGATCAGGCTAATGTTGCCGAGTCTAGCCTTGATGCGGATTATAATGAGGCGTTCGCTCATGTATTTAAAGCTTAAGACTCTTTGCCTAAGTCTGCTTCGAACAACAAACCCGCATCCAATCAAGCGCGTTCGTCGCTTTTTGTAGCAATCACCGTAATAGATGTCACAGTTTCTCACTTTCGTTTTGCCCGGCCCATCCCATCGCACTTCCTGGATGGCGGTGATGTCAGCCTTATAGGCTTCCGCAAGTTCATCAGCTGCACGTGGTCTGTTCAGGGACCTGACATTCCACGTGAAAAACCGAAAATCGTTAGCCTTATTTCGTTGTCCATGGTCGTCAGCAATAGGGTCATCCATATTTATATTTTCTTGTTGTTGTATCGGAACTAATGTGTTTTTACACGGTAGGGAAGTTACCCCCACGCACAACCCCCCAACCTGGAGGGCCGGGTTCTGGTTTAGACCCCTGAACAGATGGGATTCGCTGCACACTTTGGTTCACCTCTAAGCGGGTGCTTTAGGTGCTATCCAGGGGGGCCACGAGGAGGCAGTATGTCAGCTTGACCAGTCCATTTTCAGGGATCGTTGCTGGCTTTTCGCCAGGTTAAGGGCAATGAACAACTTTACCCTGAGTGCACTGGCCCATCCCCCCACATGTTATTTAACCACCAATAATTTTCATTTGCTTTATGATTGAATTCTGCTTTTCGTATTTTAATAATGGTTTCCCAATTTTTCCTTGTAATTTTGTAACATTTTTTTTCTTACAAATAATTTATTAATATATACATTCAATCAAAATTATAGTTTATTTTTCTTTTACATATTTGAAATTTGCACTGTTTTATAATAATAAGAATAAAATTAAATTTGTTTTCGAAAACTTTAAGCAATTAATAATAATAATTACTATTATATACTATAATAATTAATTATAATTAATTAATTTTTCCCCTTCACATTGTATTAAATATTTTTTAAAAACTGTACATTTCGAAGATTTTAATTCTCACACATAGTGGTTTAGATTTAACAGCTTTATACATAAAGACTTCCTGTCGGATCATTAGATAATATCTAAACAAGAACACCCATTTTATCTAAAGTGTTTGAAAGGTTCGTCATATCTTAAAACCCATGATATGCTGACAAGTCGGCAATCTCAAATGTCTGTTGACCTCTCGAATTAACGTGTCTGGGGCTTTTTCTCTATTGATTCCTCACTTACAATATACATCAAGGTATGAAATTTCCTCTAGTGTTAGTGAGAGGTGCTGATATAGCTTCTATAAAAATAATAGCTTCTGATATTATTAGGTATCACTCTGATACTCAAAACCTAAGACATTTCTTTACTTTTGGCCAATCTTATAAACTATGCAGTTTGAGAAGTTGAAACATAAGAAGAAGCAAAAGCATTCACACATACATATGTATATATGTATAATAAGTTGAAGCATAAGTAACAGTTTGTGATTGTTCAATGATAATTAAAAAAGTCGGAAAAAGCGCAACATCTTATGAAGTAATGTTAATAAATCGGCCAAATATTTGCTGACTGTTCATGAAACAGAAGTGATTTGCGTTAACTAAATAGAATATAACTTATAATTTATTTCAAACATTTCTTACCTAAATACTATTTTTATAGTTAATAACATTACAAAACTTTACTAAATATCTCAAAGCTATCAAAAATTTCATTTCTATTTCCTGTACAAAAAGCTTTTACATTTAAAGTATAAAAATACGTAAATTTGAAAAAAAATTAAAATTATTTATGCTTATCACGGCTCTTGAAATCTTCCAGAGTTTGTAAAAGAATAAAGAATGAACACTCGAATTTTATTTACTCTATTACCAATTGTCTAATATTTCGAAAACATTAATAAGCATGATTAAGTAAAAAAAATCCTTTAAAACTGTTTGTGTTGCTACGAGTACTAAGGTGTTGGGTAAAAATAAGATCCCGAAAACGAGCTGCAAATATAAAAAATTAACACACTGAAACAAGACAACGCTGACGCGGTACAATGATATTCTTGACGCTAACAAAAGATTTGCAGATAAATAATCTTATAAAGTAAGAGGAGCGAATCTTAAGTATATTATCGAGGCACAGTAAAGTTATAAAGAAAGCTTGTTTCTGTTACAGAAATGGGTTATGTATGGTAAGAGTGCAAGTAAAAGTTATATGTACCTTCGATACATATTGTCCGGCCATTGAGGCAACAAGCATCTAAGAACATTCGACTGGCTAACACATAAAATTTCGAATAGTACCATTGTTTTGGCTTTTCTTTATCCTAGTGATACTAAGTTCAGCCTCAGAAGTTTTAAATTTATTCCGGTTTGATGAATTTGTTGTTTAACCAAGTCTACAAACATGCGTAAATTTGACGTATTTATATTTGTCATATTCTAACACCTATTATTAATTAATTTGTTGATTAGCAAAATCGGAAAATGTATACTGAAACAGTGACCAAATTAATGCAAAGTATGGTCTTGCCTAAAAGAATGTATAACTGCTAAAACATGCAGTAATTAAATTTTTATATGTTCCTGTAGAATGGAAAAATGGCATTTTTTATAACATCGGCCATAATAAGAGACCACTTGGAATATACATTAGCAAAAAAAATGAAACTTTGAGCCATATGACATTCAATCTAGTCTGGAAACTTTTACCGTTGAAATCCGCTGTTTTTTAATTTGGAATTCGTTGTAATTTGAGTGTAATAATTAGCAGCATTTTGTACTATTTATTTTCTTTCAAACTTAATTGTATTATTAAAAAAAAAAAAAAATAAATAAATTTAGTGATAAAAAATGCAACGCAATAGAATACAGGTAAACAACTATTCTTAACTTAAGAATTTAAATAGCAATTTGTGAGATAATTATTCTATAATAGAAACAACTGTTAGCTGATAGCAAATTTGCAGTTATACAGGCTTTGGACCAAAGAAGTTGCCCATCACTTTATTGTCAATAAATCAAGAGTTTGCCGCATTGCTTCAAAGAAATAGTACCGACAGAATGTCAGGAAGTGGTCGGCCGCATAAAACAACCACCTGTTAATGGCGTCAAATGGTAAAAGTAGTAGAAATCGATCCGCGGAAGACGGCAGCAGATGTTGCCACTTACGTTTATCAAGAACTGGGGACTTCTATTGGCGTTCACAATGCCAGAAACCGAATTAAGGAGTCAAATTTATAACGCATAATAATTAAAGTCAATAACAAGAACTCTACCACACGGAACTTCAACTGGTCAAACGAGCAATGGACTAAGTGTTGTGGAATAACGAATCAAAGTTTAATCTATCTGGCTCTGATGGCATTAATTTCGCGCGTCGGCCATCAAAGCAAACATATTCACCCAGATATCATGTGGCAAGTATTAAGCATAGCGGGGGTTCAACAATGGTGTGTGGGTAAGAAATTAATGTTTAAAAAAAGTTTTACAATATTTATTCTTTTGTATGGTTCATTTTCCCGTGATGGTACATGTATCATAACCAAAATTTACGGGCAGATAAATCCGGGTAAGTACTGCGAAAATTTGGAAACAATATCCCGATCTGAATCCCATAGATGGAAACTATTTAATCGGGAAGTGAAGAGAAAAATTCCTTATAATGCGTGGGAGGAAATTAAATCAGAATGGGCAAATGTGTCACCCAATCTTTTGATATGCTTTGCCGATAAAACCGAAGACTATACAATATCGGTCAAGACTAATAGTAATAGTAGTAATAAATCGTGAAGTTTTTGTAGAGCAAGTTACGAAAACCGTCCAGAACAAGTTTTAAACCATGGAAATAACTAAAAAAAATAATGTAAATATTCTCTATACGCGCTTAATTTGATCTTGAAAAAACAACGGCATTTTTTGTAAGTAATTTCTTATTATTAAAAATAATAACAAATATTCAGGGTTACTTGTATTAGTTTTGTCCCTGCATTTTTTGGACGCTCTTGCACAAATATTTTTTTGTTTAAACCAAAAGCATTAAATTTATTCCTTTTGTTTTTAACATCTAAAATTATTTTATATATAATAATATTTTCTATAAAATAGGAATTCTTTTCAATGTCATTGTAAAGCTTATTGATAAGCAGAAGTCCGTGCTTTAGTTTTATTCGATACTGTTTATATACATATGTACATACAAATATGTTCTAATTCCATACATTGAGCTGCTGAAACAAATTTTGCCGGTAGACGTAACAGTACGTCCACTTTTTGCAAAGAGAGTATTTATTATTCCCAGGTCTCAGCAATTCAATGCTTGCGTACGTGTGTGCATTTTCAATGTATACAAACTACTGTTCAAAATTGTGGCGTACTTTTAAAACAATTTTTTGAATGAGATTATGCGAGAAACTAACTCGGAATAACATTTATTGTTACTTTTGGTTTACTTTATAGTACTACGAATACAAGCAGTAAGCAGATGGCAATAATAAAATTGAGATAAAAGAGTGGTAATGGAATAATGACATTATGTCAATATTTATAAATGAACTAACGGTATATCATCTTATAAAATTTTACTTAAACCAGTAGTTTTGTTTAAAAGCTAGTGTTGTAATTACATCATTCCTTTGCGGTCGTGATTTTTTACGTTTGGAATAATGGGTAGAAAACCCGGCACTTCGGGGCAAAAATTCCTATAAAGGTACATACTTCTTTGTGAAAGTTTTCCCATTCAGAAATTTCAAAAAGTTGGTGTGTCACGAAAATGTGTATATAATGTTAAAAAAAAAAAGTTTTTGACAATGAACCTCTTACAACTGAACCAGGTCAAGGACGTTCCGAACGCACAACCAGCCCAAGATCCGCAATTGGTAAAAATGTGTACAAGAAATCGCTCAGCTAGCAGTCATAAACTTGCTTCTCAGTGGTCTACCATTAGGAAGTCAATAAGTGCTAGAACAACGTATTGCCGACTTGTTAGCTACGGTAAGAGATACACCAAGAAATGACGTCCTTATCGGAACAAGGTTTAAACAAAAAGAAGATTAAATTGGTGTAAGAAGTACGCAAAGTGGACTCAAAGGGATTGAAATAAGGTAATTTTTAGCGACAAGTCCCACTTTGAGTTAATGAATCGTAAAAATAGACCGTTTGTTCGAAGAACATTGTAGAAGGATCAACCATTTTGCTTCCATCTAAGAAAAAAATGTGGTGCTGGCTCTGTTAACATATGGGGAAGTTTTAGAGTCATGGTACCGGCCTTCTTCCAAAAGAAAGAAGTTTTTGGGGAATAACCCCAAATACAAGATACCGCAGTCAGGAAATAGATTTCAAGCGCTATCCGATATGGATGACATCTCAAGCGATAAAGAGCCTGAGATAAAAAAGGACGTGGTAAAAGTGCCTCCAATTGTTGTTGACAGCAGCCATAGCCTTACATCGGTAATGAAATGCTTGGGAAAACCGTACAAGTACTAAAGGATTTCGATTGAAACATAATCGGGCAAGCCGATGAAAGCATAATGTGCCCAGCGGGAAGACCCTTCAGGGCACAGTTGCGGCACCTAGCTGGGTTCTGGCAACGCGATGCCAAATGTCCAGTCTGGCCGCACTGGCGGCAAACCCCAGCTGTAACACGGCAATCTTTGATCCCGTGATCAAATCCTAGGCATCTAAAACAGGCCCGCACCGGGTCCTGAAGCCTAGCCACAAACCTAACCCTTTTAATATATACACCTTTCGATCCTAATTTCTCCGCCAGCTCATCTGTTGTCTCTAACACAACATTAATCTTACCCTCCGCGTTGGCTTTCAACGGGGCAGAAACCATACGCACACTCCTACGAAATACGGCAACAGACATCATATCCTTGAAATTCATTTCATAGAGATCCTCCATGAAATCCGCAGTGGGGATCTCAGTGTGGACCCCCTGGACAACTATCCTCGGACCAATCTTTTTGTCAATTGACACCTTCAAACCTAATTCCGCAAATTTCGCGTTTGCGGCAATTTTTTCCCTCTCAACAACTGATGGAGTCCCAATGACCGCACCGCCCCGAACCGGCTTCATCGCATGCACACGAACTCTGAGGGGCGGGCCCACCTTCTTCTCTACCTGCTCCACTACTTCCTTAGAAGTAGCTCCTTCCTTTCCCCTTACTACAACCGACCACGTTTCGACCGGTTTGGCAGCAAGCGGCGGATAAACCACGGCAGAAGCCTGTGGCTGAGGTGCCCCAAAAGACTGACTCCCCATATCGTCAGAGCGCGTGCACTGCGTCGAAAAACTAGTATCAATCCTTCCCCTTAGCCGCTCATTCTCTCTAATGAGCCTCATCAACAGCGCCTCAAATTCGGATACGCCTCTTAATACCTTACAGCCAAGAGCCCTATCCATATCACCATCCATGGTCACATTAGTCAACGCTGATGAAACGGCCTTCATGCTGTTAATAGCATCACTAACACTCCCTACACTTTAAGACGACAGCGCCTTCTTCTTCCGGCTCTTGCCCCTTGGAGGCTGAAAAACCTCTACATCTGAACCCAAATTGGATAATGCACTGACCAACACATCATCCTCCATAATCTCAACCCTGGCAGGCTGTTTCACGCCAGGCGACTCCCCTTTTGACGCAGCCTTGCGCCTCTTCACTCCCCTTACACCAGCTAAGTCCTCAGTGCTGGACAGCTCGCTGGTAACCACCAATTTCCCAGCCAAACCAGCATCGCACTTCCCTTCACCCTTGATTTTGCCAACAGGCAACATGGTGACTGTAAATCACCAGTCGCAAGCCAAAAATAAAAACAATAATAATAAAATCTCACCAAAAAGAAATAAATTCCACGTCAAAATCCTCAATTTGTGCTATAACGCACACCAGCACGCCACGTGACAGACAACACGTCACCAATCACAAGCAACCGTATGAACAGCAACAAATATCAGGCAGCAACCCAACCAAAAATTTCGCAACAGGTACTGCTGGCACACAATTTACAACCCTAAATGGCAGGTAGATTGTGTGTTCCGCACACCCAAGCACCGTTAGCGCTATTAAAATCAAACGCACACACAACACAGATTCCGTAAGAATATTCTCACGCTCAAGCTACAAGTCATAAAACTGCAGGTACGTAAATTCCGCAGCACACAATCGTTATACTGTTAACAACAACAGCACAACGCACAAAAAGAGTCTGTAAGAAGAAATTCTCACGCTCAAGCAAAAATTGCAGGTAGCAAACTCCGTCAAAAAACTCAAAAGCCGCTACGCCACACAAAATCAACAATCTTCAGTGTCCAGAACTGTACGCGTTATAAAATAAAAACGCACACAGTAATTCGCACGATTTATTACTCTCACAAATACAATTTCAAATATTCAAGATATTCGAAACACGCAAAACACAAAAAATCTTATTTTCTCCGCAAACACGGCCGACCGCTTCAACGTTCAAACAAGAACTCCGTGCTTGCTACAGTGAGATTTCGCCCCGTCACGAAATCTAGCAGCCTGAGTCCGTTATCGCATGTGTCGTCATGCAGGCTGTGTTTTCCGATGCAAGCGAAGATTTCTTCCTTGCCCAGCTTTGCGTTAAAATCTAGGAGGATCTTGGTGTCGTAGCTGAGGCATTGATCGTATGTTCTTTTTAGGAGATTATAAAATTCATCCTTGCTGTCATTATCTTTATCCACCGTAGGGGCGTGGGCACAGATCAGGCTAATGTTGCCGAGTCTAGCCTTGATGCGGATTATAATGAGGCGTTCGCTCATGTATTTAAAGCTTAAGACTCTTTGCCTAAGTCTGCTTCGAACAACAAACCCGCATCCAATCAAGCGCGTTCGTCGCTTTTTGTAGCAATCACCGTAATAGATGTCACAGTTTCTCACTTTCGTTTTGCCCGGCCCATCCCATCGCACTTCCTGGATGGCGGTGATGTCAGCCTTATAGGCTTCCAGGGCTTCCGCAAGTTCATCAGCTGCACGTGGTCTGTTCAGGGACCTGACATTCCACGTGAAAAACCGAAAATCGTTAGCCTTATTTCGTTGTCCATGGTCGTCAGCAATAGGGTCATCCATATTTATATTTTCTTGTTGTTGTATCGGAACTAATGTGTTTTTACACGGTAGGGAAGTTACCCCCACGCACAACCCCCCAACCTGGAGGGCCGGGTTCTGGTTTAGACCCCTGAACAGATGGGATTCGCTGCACACTTTGGTTCACCTCTAAGCTTTAGGTGCTATCCAGGGGGGCCACGAGGAGGCAGTATGTCAGCTTGACCAGTCCATTTTCAGGGATCGTTGCTGGCTTCTCGCCAGGTTAAGGGCAATGAACAACTTTACCCTGAGTGCACTGGCCCATCCCCCCCCATGTTATTTAACCACCAATAATTTTCATTTGCTTTATGATTGAATTCTGCTTTTCGGTTTGTATATTTTACACATTTTTAATTCGTTGTTTATTTATTAAGTAAGTTTTTATCATTTTATTTCTTTTGAATTTATTTTTTTCAGTAATGATATGTCAGTTGGTATGTTTTTTAGTATTGTTGGCAATGTAACGGCTAGTGTGCTCCTTCCATATTCATTTGCAAATCTATCGGCTTTGAATCTTCTTTATGTTGTAGTTGTGATCAATGGGCTTTAAAAATCTGGTGTGCTTGTGAAATTCTTTAATTAATGTTGCATAGTATATGTTTTTCATCTTGAAAATTTGTAACCCTTTTGCAAGGTTATTGTAGTTTGTTGTTCTATTGTATTTTCAATATTGGTTGGTGTTGTTTAATTCTAAAGTACTACTTTTGCTATTGTTACCATGATCTATGATATTATTGTTATTAGATATATTAATTTCCGATGAATTATTGTTACACATGAGGTTTTCGCCAGAACTTGAGAAATTACGATTTTTTTTATTGTTTATTTATGTAAAATTTTTTATAATTACTAAACTAAAAATAAACAAATAGTGTGAAATAAGGTTGCCTAATATTTATACACAGTCCCATTTTTTTTGGCTCTCAAGTATAATATATGTATATTAATAATTTTCTAATTCTATATAATACTTAGCTATGCAATAAATTTAGCTATGCATATATTGTTATATTGAATATTTTGTAAAGAAAAAGTTACAAAAAGAATTTACTTCTATATTACGAAAGTTAAAAGGAAGGATCAATGACTAAATCAAAGGAAACTACTTATGTGATCCACCAATATTTTTGAAGATTTAAATTCGGTTTGATGTTCTTATCTCTTATATAAATACTTGTATCAAAGCGACAATTGCCAGGTGTAAGTATCTTGCAGTTTATATTCTTGTCATTGGCTCGTCTATAGATATGGTAAATAATAAGAATCGTGTATATGGTGGATTAAATCCATCTTGCAATATTTTTGATATGTAAAAATCTGAAACGTAGTAAGGAGCCATTATAAGGTTATTTTCGCAAGTATTTACACTGCTTAGAATATTATTTCTAGTAAAGTGTATAATAATATTATCTATTCTATTGTAAAGGTTTGATTTGGAAAATATTTTTTAGATCCACTATTCGGTGACCTATACACTGGTAGTACAACTTCTAAGGCATTTCCGTTCAAATGCTCTTATATTCTCCATATAAGATGGGGATATATTAAACCATATCTGACATCCATATGATATGATAGGTCTAATCAGCGATTTATACATGGTAAGTTTAACTTTTGTCTGCAGGATTCTGGAAACGAACAATTTTTTGTTTGGAACAATCACATTTCTTGCTCTTGTTAACTGCAGAAATACATATGTAGTTATTAAAGTATAAACATTAATTTAAATGAATACCAACAAATTAATAGTATCTTTAATGGGAATTCTTATATTATCATTTAATTTTATACCTAAAGACTTCCAGTTTCTTCTCAAATTAATATTGCATTCGTTAACTGCTGGTCGAAAAAGAATACTCTCACATTTTCTAAAATTAATTTTCATGTGCCAGTCAATTGAGTATTTCTCAATTGCTGAAAACCTATTTTGTAAACCTTCATTAATCTTCTCGATCCTGTTGTCAGCATGATAGATGGTTATATCGTCTGCAAAGGCTTTCATATCATTAATTTTCCTTAAAAGATTATATGTACATATATAAATTAAATAGTATTGGAGAGTTCACGGCACCTTGTTGCAAACCGTTGATTTTGTAAACTGTTTTGTGCTACTACTCCTCTGATTAAATACAAAAAAGATTGTATTATTTAGAATATTGTGTAAGAGAAAAATAAGATGCGGTGGGAATTTGAACTTTATTAGTTTGTATATTAATTTGTATATTAATTATGGTATCCATAAGTTGTCTCTTTCTCAGAATCTATTAAACATGCACCGGTATATAATAATTTGTTAAAATAAAAAAATAAACACCAAGAAAAATTAATGATACTATAGCACAGTATAGATTAATAGAGGAATTTCATGACTCACCACATGGAGGACACTTTGGAATTAAGAAAACGTTATCCAAACTGAAACAACGATTTATTTGGAAGAATATGAACAAAATGGTGAAGAACTACGTCAGGACATGTGGCCTATGCCAAAAAAAAACAAGCAAGTAAGACATACGAAAGAACCCTTTACCATAACAGTGGTGTATCTGTGGTGTTTATATATGGTTTCGACGGTATTGTAATGGATACAGTTGGTCCATTAAGACCATCCGGACATTTTAGATACATACTTACCATGCAGTATAAACTAATAAAATATGTTGTTGCTTGTCCGATTGAATCAAAAGATGCCAAAACAGTCGCAAAATCATTAGTAGAACATATTGTCTTAAAATATGGTTTATTTAACATTCTCAAGACAGATAGAGGAACTGAATTTACCAATGAATTGAGTTTGTGTATTATTAAAAATAAAACAGAATTTTTCAACATATTACCATCATGAAACGGTAGGCACAATAGAACGAAATCATCGTGTTCTAAATCAATATTTTCTAAATTTTGTAGATGACAATAATTGGCCTGAATGGATACCATACTTTACTTTTGCTTTTAATACAACACCAAATGTCGACACATTTGAACTAATTTTTGGTACACTTCCTAGAATACCAAACGACATTTTGGCTAACGCTAGAAAAAATTATAACACTGATAACTACTAGAACCAACTAAAAATTAGACTTCATCACTCATTGCAAGGAGCACGAGATATAATTCTCGAAGTAAAAAGAAAATTAGATTCGGAAAGGAAACAAAATAATATAGAGCTAAACATAGGAGATTTAGTTTTACTAAAAGTTGAAAACAGAAAAAATGCGAATCTCCATATAAAGGTCCATATAAAGTTATAGATTTAGACGAATTAAATGTTACTGTAGAGATTGAAAAACCAAAATTTAAAAGTGTACATAAAAACATGTCCAAAGAGTTTAATACTTACCAAAAAAAATAGATACACTATATATAAACAAATTTATTTAAATAACTTAATATTGTATATTTATGTAATAAAACTATTTTAAGAAAATTCCACTTAAAAGTAATAAACATTAAGTAAATGACTTTAATATCATGCTACGAAATAAAAACCATTTACATTTTGTTAAGCTCAATAATTGAAATATTTTTAAAATACCTATGTATGTAATAAACATCTTTTGTAAATATTTTTAATATTTCCCAAAACTAAAAGGGGGAGGGTGTAGCGTGTGCATACTTTTTGTTAACACTTTAATTTAATTATCAGTAAGGCCTTTCATTTTATTAATAAGTCAATGTATCAAGTTGCATTTATATTTTTCAATAGGGTTTTTGAACGTAAATATTTTATTTGTGTAATTTAAATACGTTCAATGACTCAATACCGTCTACAAGCTGAATGCATTGTTACTTTTTGCTTTTTTATTAAAATTCTTTGTATTTAGAAGTTATGCTTATTTAGAATAAATTTAGTATTTAAGCTTTAGATTTTGGAATAATAAAAGAGAGTTAATGTAGACGTCAAAAAAACTTCTTTAATTATCAAAAATCGGAATTTTCATGCTGTACGCAGTGCTAAGATAATACTGAATCAAAATTCAGCAATTTATTTTGCTTAGTCCTTACTGACCTACCTCACAATAAAAATCCTGTCAGTACCTAAGACAGGATTACCACAATATTTTGTTAATGACTTTACTAGAAAATTTATATGCTTAATTGAAACTTGTGGCTTGTGCTGAAAACCCGTCTACACTATTTGTTAATTATTTGTGCGTGGTTTCCTTCGCCATAGCTACGTTTAACAAAGTTTAGTTTTAACAAGTCTTCATAGAAGACAAACTCCAAACCGACACTAATAAAAAGTTTTAACTTTAAAACAAGTGTTTCATTCATATATATTTTTGAAGCTAGATAATAAAAATTTTGTAGGTGGCACCCAACGTTAAAAACTTACTTGGAATATCCTAATAATAATTAAAAACTTACTTAAAATATCGTAATAATAAGGTTTAAAAACTTATTTAAAATATTCTAATAATAAGGATTGAAAACTTATTTAAAATATCCTGATGATAAGGATTAAAGGTGTAGTAAAAATAAAGTGATTGATAAGAACTATAAAACAAAAAAATTATAAACGTGTTACATTACTTCGGTACTTCAAAATAAAAAATATAGAATACTCTGCATGTAAAGTATAAAGTACTCCTTGTGAAGAAAAAGTAAGCAAAATAAAAAGAACAAACTAGTCGTAATATAAAACAAAATTTGTGACAAAACAAAAAGAGACTAAAAATAAATTAACATTAACTCAAACTAAAACACACAAGATTAAAGATTATCCCTAAGAATAAAATAAACTGTATGTGAAATAAAAAAACAAAATTTGTAGCACGAATAATTGAAGCCGAGAAATTGAACCGAGTACCTATAATTGAAGCCGAGATGGTAAAACAACATACATTTGAAAATGAAGGCGTTCGAGTTAATATTGAGATACGTTCAATTTAGTGCAGCTGTACAAACAGCATTGATAACAGCGAAACAGATAAGAATATGAACAGAAAATATCACAAGCAAATAAGGGTTACTGATACTATTTAAGAAGCATACTAATAAGCCTAAATATATAAACTAAGTAAACAAATACATTTCTAACTAAACCATACTAATAAGCCTAAACAAATATATTAAGTGAACAAACATATCCCTAACCGCTAACAAAAATACAAATATCCTAATGATCTATCACAAACTAGATGCTGAAGGTCAAGCAGATATCACCTTCTATAAATAGCTGTTAAATTACATTTTGTAAATTAGTCTTAAGAATATAGAGAAATAAAGTGCACGTTTCGGTGCAAGAAAAAATATATTTTTTACTCAATCCTTACTAAAGGATTTAACTGGGGTCTCAATCGGGATACAAGTGAAACAATCTTGTACTCCCAGCCATATGTAAAAATTGCACGTTCCTAAAGAAGGATGCGAAATAATTCCTGAAAAATTTAAAAACAAAAACTCCTGAAGAAGGACCAAAAACAGTTTCTGAAAAATTGTAAAACAACATAAAAAAGTTCAAGTGAAATTAATAAGTGAAAAATTAAAAGTAACAGAAGCAAATAAAAAAAACTGGATTCCCGTGCAAGGCGTCAGCAAGCATTTAATTCGCTTCGTATAACAGAAGAAGGCATCAATATGACCGAAGCTGCAACACCAAGCCCACATTCAAGTGCTGACTGAGCAATTAATGTCTTTGAAAACAGACTTTGAGATATTAAAAACTCAGACTCCATTCCCTGTAACCACCGTGCCAACAATGCCTGCACTAACACCTCAATTAACGCATGCTAACCAAATAAATACAGAAATATTCAAATGTCTACCAACTTTTTGCGGGATAGAGGGCGAATATAATCCGTGGAGAAACCAAGTGTGGACCCAGGTGGAAAACATCAAGCAATTTGTGAACAGCCCGGAATACTACAATTGCGTATGTATAATCCGTTCAATAGTTCTTGGAGCTGCATCAAAAGTTCTGTCAATTAATGGTACTAAACTCAACTTTTATGCAATCATAAATCGACTAGATTATACTACATCAAACGCAATACGAGGATCTTCAGTCAATTCAGCCTCAACACAGCAACGACGACTTTGAAACCGGAAATGTTTTTTTAGGCGAGTGAATGGTCTGCCATGCCTACAAAGACCTTGCAGAGAAACAGTTAGATCATTACATATTTTAATAGATACAGTTGCTACAAGCACTAGTTGTAAGATGGGAAAATCTATAGTAATTAAGCCTGTAAAAGTCAAAAAGCTTCATGGGCATTCCATAATAAATTCAAATAAGATAATTACAGTTTTAAATCACCATTTAACATTTTATGAAACACAAGCGCTTACGAATAGCCAAAGCAGAAATTAATCTCTTTGATTATGGTTTGAAATATATATATAAAAAGGAAGTAGGAAATAATGAACAAAAAATAAATTATACAATAAACAATGAAACATACAGGGAAGATATTTAAAAGATAATGCAGCAGAACAACGCAACTGCTGAAACATTCACCCTACTTCTGCGTTTCGATTCGGATCGAAATTTTCTCCGTTTGGCAAATTTGGTATTCCGTGTTACGTTTCGTTTCATTTGTTTCTTCGATTGTATGTATTCTGCGTTACGATCGTAGCTACGTTTTTCTAAGTTGTTAGCACATAGCTAACGGAAGTTTTTTCAATTTTTTTAAAAAAGGGTAAAATTAGAAAAATGTAAGTATAAAATACAATAAGCAAATTTTGTTTAATCGAAATTTTAAACCTTTATTTAATTTATTACAGGTCGAAAACGACAACATTCTTAACTCTGCATTCTGGAGTGCGTTGTTTTCCTCTTCCAACAACAGCGCCGCTGCTATCGATTCCATTTTCTTAAAACAATGAAAAGAAAATCATGTAAAGAAAATTAAAATATCACCTCCGGCGCGGCAGGATTCTTCACAGTACTATTTTTACCACAAATTCCTCTTACTCACGTACATATGTATGTTCCGGCACTTTGCTTCTTTTCTCTTCTTAACTGATGCTTTATTTAATTATTGTTCTCACAATAAATAGTTTATTTGTTTATTAATTTTATTTATTACTTTTTTGTGCACTGAATTTGACTTTTTATTAAAATGTTTATTTTTACTGCTTCTATTTCACACGTTTCACAGCAAAGAAGCATACCCAACTCTTCTTCTTTTTCTTTCGATTCAGTTTTTTGTCAGAATACCTTTTTTCGATCCGAGCGTAACTGAATGTGGGAACGTAATCGAAACGCAGAATAAGGGTGATTACCATTTACTACAACAATTCAATCATACAGCCAAGTAGGAGTCTGTACAATTCCCAATCATACATCCAAGTAGGAGTCTGAATGGCGCAAAGTATGAATTCTTAAAGATTCCGTTTGGACTTAAAAACACTCACAAAGCAAGTATAAAAATATCTGATGAAAAATCAAATTTTTTCCAGGATTCTGTTGAATACCTTGGACACATCATAAGGCATAATAAGATAACAGTAGAGCCTAATAAAGTGGAAATAATAAAAAAAATATCTCATTCCTACAAACTTGAAAGAACTCAGATCCTTCTTAGCCTTAGCAAGCTATTATAGGAAATTTATTCAAAATTTTGCAGCAATAGTAAAACCACTTACTGTGCATATAAGCGGAGAAAATGGTGGGATTAGCAAAAATCAAAGTACAAAAGTAAAAATAAATCTCGATCAACCAGCATTAAATAAAATAAAAGATGCTCTTCAAGCACAACTTGAGTTATTCCGGACCAGAATTTACCAAACCTTTTCAATTAACAACCGATGCAAGTAACTTTGCTATCGGTGCAGTTCTTTCCTAGAATAAAAAGCCAATAGCAATTCACGAACCTTGAGTGTTACATAATAAAATTACGGCACGAATGAGAAAGAATTGTTAGCAATTGTTTGAGCTTTGCAAAAGCTACGAAACTATCTTTACGGCATCGCTGACCTAACAATATACACGGATCACCAGTCATTAATTTTTTCCATTTCTGATAAAAATCCCAACACTAAACTAAAAAGATGGAAAAATTGCATAGAAGAATACAAGCCTGGGCATCAAAATGTTGTTGCATATTCTTTATCACGCCAAATAATAAATAATACGAGTACATCCAGTTGCTCACAGCACTCAGCGCAAAGTTGACCAACAGAAGGTATTAAGACAGTCAAGCAACCTCTAAATGCTTTTAGGAACCAAATAGCACCAATATTTGATGAAAATATAATAACTTAAATAGATACTTGTACAATTTTCCCATATCGAGTTAGGCATACTGTATATAATAAAACAAAAAATTAACTGATAGATAGATTAAAACAAATAGTGAACCCAAAAGTGCAGAACGCAAGTTAGGGACAAAATGTTTATTATTGCAAATTTACAATTTTGATTTAATATCAGTTGATATGGCATTATGATGTTGACCTAAATAGAGTTCAACTTAATAATTGCTTAAATTAATAGAAGCGATTTTATTAATTTATTAACTTCCGCTTTTAAAGCACTTTTGTTAACCCAAATATTAAATGATTAAGATTGAAAAATATTTAAAGAAGTTCTTCTTCTTTTTTTGGCGCTACAGTCCGGGGTGAACCTGGGCCTCAACCAACAAACTTTACCAGCTGGTCTTTAGACAGCGTCCTCCAATTTTGCACACCAAGTTGGTTGAGGTCCCTCTCCACTTGTGTGCGCCATCGGTTCCGTGGGCGTCCTCTAATGCGTTGTCCCACAGGTTCGGAATCGAAGATTGTACGGGTCGCAGCAGTATTCTCCATGCGCTCTACATAGCCCAACCATCTTAACCGTTGCACGTCCTTTTTTGATGACAGCATATACTTCGTTTTGCCCTCGTTCACCGCTAGACCCATTTTGACCGCCTCCGTTGAAATACCACCAAACGCTTCATTGACGGCTCGCTGTGCTCGACCAATCACGTCAATGTCGTCAGCGTATGCTGGCAGTTGGACGGAATTTTAAAAGATCGTGCCTCTGTTGTTGGCGTGTGAGTTTTGCACGATCTTCGTAAGAATTAGAAAAAAAAAAAAAAAAAGTCACATGACAGTGCGTCGCCTTGTCTAAAGCCTTTTCTGACATTGAAGGTCTCGGTGAATTCGTTATCGACCTTAATGGAGCAGCGAGAGTTCTCCATCGTCATCCTACACAGCCTGACGAGTTTGGTAGGAATGTCAAAGCTAGACATGGCTTTGTATAGCTCGAATAGGTGGTGGGTTTCGATTTGCATCTCTTGGGTCTTTTCCAGGATCTGCCGTAGTGTGAAAATTTGGTCAATGGTGGACTTCCCCGGCCTGAAACCGCACTGATAAGGACCTATCAACCTGTTCACGAATGGTTTCAGGCGGTCACACAAAACGGCAAAGAAGATCTTGTAGGCATGTTCCTCGGTAATTGGCGATGCTGAGATTCCACTCGTCGGGCATGCTTTCCTCCGACCATATCTTACAGATGAACTGGTGCATGCGCCCAACCAGGTAATCTCCGGCTGCCTTAAACAGTTCCGCGCACAATCCATCCGCTCCCGCAGCTTTGTTCGATTTTAGTTTCGCCATTGCTGTTCTTATTTCATTTAGGTCGGGGGGACGGAATTCTCTACCATCGTCGTCCATTATGTGGGGTGGAATATGCTGCCTGGCACTGGAATTGGTGTTTTCCTCGCCGGTAAACAGTCTGCAGAAGTGATCTTTCCAGATTCTTAGCATCAATTGCGACTCTATTACCATTTGTCCCTTTTCATCACGACAGGCTTCTGTCGGAAGGTTACATCCATTGGATAGTTGCTTTAACCGTTGGTAAAATTTTCGGATATTTTTTCTCCCGTAACACCTCTATAGCTCTTCGATCGCGCGCTTCTCATGCTCTTTCTTCCTGCCTTTGAGAAGCCGGTGTTTTTCCTTTCTTTTACGTCCGTAGAGCTCACGAACTGCTCTCGTCCTTCTCTCCAACGTCGCCTTATACGCTGCTAGCTTCGCTGAGTGCGCCTGCCTCAGACTCCTCGTCAAACCATGGGTTTATTCCGGGTGGCATTTTAAAACCCAATACATCAGAGGCAGCATCTCTGATGGCGTTTTGGCAACGGTTGCATTCCGCATCGGTTGTTTCGCCTGGCAGGGTTGGACTCTCTGAGAGCTTAAGCTTAAGACTAGATAAGCGAACTTCCCACCGGTAGATTGCGATTGTAGCTATGCGACGTCAAACTGTTGTGGTCGTGCTCTACTCCGTTGTGCTACTGATATCCGTGATCTTACCTTGGCTACAACAGGGACGTGATCGGAGTCAATTTTGGCTCCTCGGAACGTTCGGACATCAAGAATACTGGAGGAGTGTCTGCCGTCGATCGCAATTTGATCAATCTGGTTGACGGTTAATTGATCAGGAGACCGCCAGGTCCCTTTGTGAATGTTAAGGTGAGGGAATCGCGTGCTTGCTACAGTGGGGTTTCGCCTTGTCACGAAGTCTAACAACCTGAGTCCGTTATCGGATGTGTCGTCATGCAGGCTGTGTTTTCCGATGACTCTAGCGAAGATGTCTTCTTTGCCCAGCCTTGCGTTGAAATCTCTTGGGACGATCTTAGTGTCATAGCTGTAGCATTGATCGTATGTTATCGTCATCTTTATCCTCCGTAGGTGCGTGGGCGCAGATTAGGCTAATGTTGCCGAGTCTAGCCTTGATGCGGATTGTTATGAGGCGTTCGCTCACGTATTTCAAGCTTAAGACTTTTTGCCTTAGTGTGCCTCAAACAACCCGTATGTAAATAAGCGCCACCTTCGCTCTTTGTAGCAATCACCGTAGTAGATGTCGCAGTTTTTCATTCTCTTTTTAGA
The DNA here is from genome assembly GCA_932526305.1 of Epicampocera succincta. NCBI lineage: Eukaryota > Metazoa > Arthropoda > Insecta > Diptera > Tachinidae > Epicampocera > Epicampocera succincta. The sequence goes on from OW052037.1 coordinate 24,500,051, forward strand.
CGGCCCATCAAATCGCACTTCCTGGATGGCGGTGATGTTAGCCTGATAGGCTTTCAGGGCTGCACGTGCTAAAAAAAGTCAACATATTAGAATACAATGGTTTAGAATCCGGTCAATCAATTTCTCTCAAACGAGGACGTTTGCATCTAAGGAGGCAAGTGTTAACAAACTTTTTGCTAACATATTTTTTTAATGACTTTACTTGAAAATTTATATGCTTAATTGCAACTTGTGGCTATTGAACTCATTTTCTTCTTCTTCTTCTTTTGGCGCTACAGTCCGTGGTGAACCTGGGCCTCAACTAACAAAGTTTTCCAGCTGGCACGGTCTTTAGCCAGCGTTATTCTTTGTTGTTGTGTCGAAACTAGTGTGTTTTTACACGGTAGGGAAGTTACCCCCACGCACAACCCCCGAAACCTGGAGGACCGGGTCCTGGTTTAGACCCCTGGACAGAGGGGATTCGCTGCACACTTTGGTTCACCTCTAAGCGGGTGCTGTAGGGGCTATCCAGGGGCGCCACGAGGAGGCAGTATGTCAGCTTGACCAGTCCATTTTCAGGGATCGCTGCTGGCTTCTCGCCAGGTTGAGAGCAATCAACAACTTTGCCCTGAGTGCACTGGCCCATTCCCCCATTGAACTCATTTTACCAATACTTTTTTATTATGCAGAATTGCAAACTCGTGTTAAATGAATTCATTTATTTACCAACATTTTGATTAATAAATTTAAAACAAACGAATGTTGACAATACCTCTTTATTTATCTTTTAATTCTTTTTGCGTGGTTTCCTTGGCCATAGGTACGTTTAATAAAGTTTAGTTTTTACAAGTCTTAATGGAAGACAAACTCCAAACCGGCACTAATAAAAAGTGTTATCTTTAAACAAGTGTTTCATTTATTTATATTTTTGAAGCTAGATAATAAAAATTTTGTAAGTTATACGCTCTTACGCCCGAAATATTGCTCAACGGACAATTGGAATACTTAAGAGTATATTTCGTTGTCTTTTATGTGCCAGGGGGTTACATAACTCCCCATAGAAAGTAACACAAATTGTGAACGCTTTCTGTGCTATGCGATATTTGCGAACATTTTCGAGTCCTCCATCCATCCTGAAGAAATATCAATTCAAGTATGGAACAAACGAACGAAAATAAAAACATTGAAAGAGAAGACAAACACGCTGCTAGAGTATTACGCAATAGTATATTATCCCTTTGACACTCAATAGTTAAAATATTTCATATGTTTTGATTTCATTTACTTATTTTTATTTCATCGTGTTTAATTAACTCAAAGATAAATAAATAAATATTTTTGAAAAATATCGCTTCATGTGCTTTAAAAACTTAAACATATTCAAAATTAAATAACAAATAACGAGCCATAAAAAAGGTTTAGAAGTAAATTCTGAACATTTTTAATAGCATATTAAAATTAACTTCAAACATCTTTTTAATGGCCTCCAAGTTTTTTAATTCTTGAACCTCTACTTTTAACGTGTGCAGTACATGAGCTTTTTCTGTTTGCCTTTTATATATCGTTACCTGAAATGCAAAAGGGCGTAACAACCAAAAAATTCAAAATTGGTTTTTTCATTTATTATTGTAGAGCAAATCGAATTACATGTCCTCCTACATTTTTACAGCCCTACTGTCAATAACAACCATTTTATTAAAGAAAATCAAAAGGTCGTAACAACAAAGTTGGTTTTTTCTTAAACCAAAAGGGCGCAACCCACATCTAATAAAAATGACGATTAAAGAAATTTTTTTTTCTACGAAATAAATGCATCATCGCAATTTAATGCTGTACTGAAGAAATTGCAACACCAGCTTCGTAATCTTTGATTTTTTGGAGTTTTTTGTCTCTCCTGTAAAATTTTGAAATATGTTGTTACGCCCTTTTGCATTTCAGGTAACGATATGTATCTCCAACTTTTGTTTCTTTGTATCCAGTTTTTCTTGTGTCGTTTTTCCGGGTTTTAAATTCTTTTCACTAACTCCTTTTGCGTTAGTGTTTGCTTTCTTAAAAGCTATAAGCGCTCAGCTTCCAAGTTTGTATCTCTACGCCGATTTCTCATCACTGCGACGCTGACTAAGTGGGTCGATCGATGTCGTCTTGCTTCTTGCGTCTCACTGGCTGCACCGAATTAGCATCCTATTTGACCGTTGTTTGCGCCGAAAGTGCCTCCACCCCGAAGGCTTTACCATCAGGCGCAACAAGGGAGCAACCCTTGTTTGTACAACCTGCGCACCAGTTTCCTCCATAGGTTTCAATTACAGCTGTTTGGTTTGCTGCCTAGCTTTCTTATAAAATTTGGCTTGTAATGTATCCAAACATACAATACTAATCTTCATTACACTGTCATTGTTTAGTTCTTATTTCTGTTATTACTTACCCGAGTTAAGGACCAGACATGAAATTAAGAACAAAGACAGTCAGTCTTATCTTTTAACACACTTATCTTTCTACCTTAACAGAATATATTACAGTCGAAAATACTACAATAGAAGAAGTAATAAATATTTTTTATCATAACAAAAATATCATTCTCCTATCTTTTGAGAATTATTCACAAAGAAATAGTTCCTAAAATATTATATTGTTACTCATAACAAATTAGTTATCTAAGTTTCCAAATGTATGTAATAACAGATAAGCATTCACCCTAATTCTAAGTGTTTAATTTAGCAAAAGTATAAATAAGATTGTAAATACTTTTGCCAGTTTAGTTTATATTTAGAACTCAAATAAAAACAAATAAAAAATAAGAAATTCGTGAATACTATGGTATCACGAATAAAATATTTTTTTACAAAAACAAAAGGAATTGTTTTTAACTCCCGTGCCCTTCGTGCGCAGTTCTTGATGGTGGACCTTTGAACTTCCGGATGCTTCTCCATAAGTTTTTTAAACTGTTGTTTCGTTGTAACTTAATTTGTTCAATAAAAAGGTCAAAATCATTGGTGAATAATCAAATTAAGACAAGTTAAAAAAATGGCTCACATTTAAAACAACTGCCAGTAATCAGTTGCAATTTTTTCCATTTCTTTAACCACACAAAAACACAGGGTTGTGAACGGTAATACTTTTTAAGTTAAGTTGGAAACGATAATACCAATTAGAAAAATTTCTACTGAAAAACAGTTGGGTTGTAAACCATAATTGGGACATAATTTATTAAAATGGTAATACTATTTTTTAACGTGTCTTTCTCTTCTTTATGAACTGTGATCTACAATAGTATATATGTATATACATATGTATATGTACATATATACATATACATATGTACGCATACTTATATATTCTCTAACACATTTGAATGATAAACGTATCTTCTAGAATATACATATATTTTCTTGTTCAGTGTTAATTTTTGGTACAGCTATTAAATGAAAAAGTATTTGTGATTGAATTGTTAATTTTTGTTTTGACACTGATATATTCTATTATTATATTTTATTTTTAATTTAGTTCCAAAATATCTAACTTATTTTTTTTCAAACAAATGAGTACTTAAAACCCTATATCACATAATTTAAACTAATGTGGGAATAAATAAAACAGAATTGCATTTTTTGGCCTTTTTAATAAGAAAAAACTGCTTCAGAAAGAAACATTACTATTTCAGACTTCATTGAGTTTTTCCTTCTCCTGTAAAGTAAGCAAAATTTGAGATACAAACTTTCTATGTTAAGACATCGATATGTACATGCATATGTATATTCTTGAACTCGTAATTGGTGCAATACATCGTCAGATTAAATGAAAAATCATGTAGCTAACAAGTTTACATATTTTACAGTAGATACAAATAAAATATGTCAACTTAACTGCATTTCCAGTTCCGTACTTTCGACTTTCGTTTATAAAATGTCCAATTTGTATTATGTGAGAGTAAAAGTTAGAAGTCATGTATGTTGTTGATATGCTATGCTTCATAATTAATTAAAAAATTGCATTTGCACTTCAGCTAACAATATGTATCTCAATGAAAAATCTGCTTTTTTAATCATGGTTAATGGCTTTCATTCTCAATCCTTATTATAAACTATATGTTTTCACAAATTTTCCAAACTGTGCTTATAAACTTTTTGTCAAAATAATATGAATAGAGTATTTAAGAATTGAGGTTTTGTTTTCTGAATTTGCTTTGATGTACGATAGACCGATTATTTTGAAGATTCTGCCTTTGCACTCCATTACCAATTGTTGTGCTTTGTTGAGGTCTATTGTGAAAATTACTTCTATTAATCCCCCGTACACGTTGATTTGGGTTTTGAGCACTTGTTTGGCCAACTCCTCTACCTTTATTAATTTCAACACGATTTCTTGACTTAGCTATTGCATCCTCCTTAACCATATCAATTACTTCGTCAGGTATACGTAAGTATTTAATAGTGCTACCACGTATATAACATTCCGGCATTCTCCAAAATCTATCACCATCCTAGGTCAAACAGAAGAAAAAAGTTAAATTAAAATTCGAAATCAGGGTGAAATTGGGTACAAACTTCTTACTTTTGACGTACAAATAACATCGCGTAAGTTTATGTTCATCCATGAATCGCAACTGACTAAATGCCCATTATATGTTTCTCCATTTTTAAGTTCAACCAGCTAAAAGAAATAAAATAATTTTTATATTACTACACTAAGAATCAACATTTAAAATTGTTTAATAAGGAACTATCACATAACAATCACATAAAAAAACTTTGATAGACCAACAAATTTTAGTTAAAAAAATAAAATGACACATCTGAATTAATTTGACAAATCAGATTTACTTTTCTTTAGTTGAAAGACCAACAAATTTTAGTTAAAAAAATAAAATGACACATCTGAATTAATTTGACAAATCAGATTTACTTTTCTTTAGTTGACAGACCAAAGACTAGATTAGCATACCAAACCAAAAGCAAAAAAAATGGGGATATTTAATTTAAATTTGGTAAGTACTTTTCTTGGTACAAACTGGCATGTTTGATTTCAGCTTAGCAATAATAAAGAATAATTTCAAACAACTAAAGTTTGGATATCATTTAGTTGTACACTGTCGCAAGAAGGAGACATTATTTTTCAAATCTTAGGCTTAGTTTACAAATAAAAAATTTTAAATACTATTTAATGTACTCTCAATGATTTGGAATCATGTTTACTGTGTTTTCTCTGTTCATATAATGGCATAAGTAAATCTTATAAGCAAACATATACGATTGTGTTGCCGTAGCGAAATCATAAAAGTTTTCCTGTTTACACAGTCTCAAAAACAAATATAATTTTAAGTGCACTCGCCCACCACTTTGGGTTTAAATTATTTCTTTATTAGTAACATGATTGAACAATGTATATATTACTCCATCATGCACAACTATGACCTTCACCATTGGGTTGTCTTACAGCAAATATTTATCTGGCACGTGAGTTATATGTATATAAGGTTGACAAACTTGCAAACAGAGTAAATGCTGAGGCAACTCTAGGCAAGTTCGTTTGATAGTAAATGCAGTAAATTTTGAGGCTGATTGGATAATGTCAACCCGTACCATAATGATATCAAAAGTCAAAAATTTGAAAAACCATCGAAATACCTTTTCCTATTTATTTTATAAATTTTTTTAATAAGAAGTACCAAAAATATAATGCTTTTTCTTAAATGTTTATTTAAACATGCATATTATTTTTATTTTAAATCAATGAAGATTTTGTATAGGTTGGGAAGTCCTTTCGGTAGTCCTCTACAATGTGTAACAAATACTGTTTTCTTTCAGCGGAATCATTTACAACAGTAATGCATTTCACTATCTGTTCTCCTTTACAAAATTCTTTGCAGTTATGCCAATTTGACGCCGACGATATTTTTTACGTTGTTCACGCAAAATTGTGCAATTCGCATCAATATCCTCAATATTGGGACCCAAAGCTTTGGCAATGTAACTGAAATATACGGCTAATGGATATGGAATATTACCAGCATCCGTACAAGCTAGCATTCTATAAAATTCTTCTTTCCACGTTTACAAATCGAGTTATTGGAGCAATTTTGAAGGTTATCAGCCTGTTTTACATTCATTACCTGCGTAACTTTCTTTTTTGCGATTATACGCGAACACGGACTTATTTACTTTTTGGACTGTTCTTCACTCTTCATAAAGTTTAATGACTTTTGCGGCACATTTTCTTTGATCTGAAGGTGGGATTTTAGATTTTTTCCAAAAAAGCAATATTTCATCCAACACCAATCTTGCACTTTCTTTAAATGTTTTATTTTCACAACGTACATTATAAAAAGACACTGGAGTACTTGCTGTTTTGATGGCAATTTTACACCAACAATTTCCGGTTCACATTTACCAATCAAGTACACATTTTTGTATGGGTTTGTTCCGGGTGGCATTTGTTCCGGGTGGCATTTTAAAACCCAATACATCAGAGGCAGCATCTCTGATGGCGTTTTGGCAACGGTTGCATTCCGCATCGGTTGTTTCGCCTGGCAGGGTTGGACTCTCTGAGAGCTTAAGCTTAAGACTAGATAAGCGAACTTCCCACCGGTAGATTGCGATTGTAGCTATGCGACGTCAAACTGTTGTGGTCGTGCTCTACTCCGTTGTGCTACTGATATCCGTGATCTTACCTTGGCTACAACAGGGACGTGATCGGAGTCAATTTTGGCTCCTCGGAACGTTCGGACATCAAGAATACTGGAGGAGTGTCTGCCGTCGATCGCAATTTGATCAATCTGGTTGACGGTTAATTGATCAGGAGACCGCCAGGTCCCTTTGTGAATGTTAAGGTGAGGGAATCGCGTGCTTGCTACAGTGGGGTTTCGCCTTGTCACGAAGTCTAACAACCTGAGTCCGTTATCGGATGTGTCGTCATGCAGGCTGTGTTTTCCGATGACTCTAGCGAAGATGTCTTCTTTGCCCAGCCTTGCGTTGAAATCTCTTGGGACGATCTTAGTGTCATAGCTGTAGCATTGATCGTATGTTATCGTCATCTTTATCCTCCGTAGGTGCGTGGGCGCAGATTAGGCTAATGTTGCCGAGTCTAGCCTTGATGCGGATTGTTATGAGGCGTTCGCTCACGTATTTCAAGCTTAAGACTTTTTGCCTTAGTGTGCCTCAAACAACCCGTATGTAAATAAGCGCCACCTTCGCTCTTTGTAGCAATCACCGTAGTAGATGTCGCAGTTTTTCATTCTCTTTTTAGACGGCACTTCCTGGATGGCGGTGATGTTAGCCTGATAGGCTTTCAGGGCTGCACGTGCTAAAAAAAGTCAACATATTAGAATACAATGGTTTAGAATCCGGTCAATCAATTTCTCTCAAACGAGGACGTTTGCATCTAAGGAGGCAAGTGTTAACAAACTTTTTGCTAACATATTTTTTTAATGACTTTACTTGAAAATTTATATGCTTAATTGCAACTTGTGGCTATTGAACTCATTTTACCAATACTTTTTTATTATGCAGAATTGCAAACTCGTGTTAAATGAATTCATTTATTTACCAACATTTTGATTAATAAATTTAAAACAAACGAATGTTGACAATACCTCTTTATTTATCTTTTAATTCTTTTTGCGTGGTTTCCTTGGCCATAGGTACGTTTAATAAAGTTTAGTTTTTACAAGTCTTAATGGAAGACAAACTCCAAACCGGCACTAATAAAAAGTGTTATCTTTAAACAAGTGTTTCATTTATTTATATTTTTGAAGCTAGATAATAAAAATTTTGTAAGTTATACGCTCTTACGCCCGAAATATTGCTCAACGGACAATTGGAATACTTAAGAGTATATTTCGTTGTCTTTTATGTGCCAGGGGGTTACATAGCTCCCCATAGAAAGTAACACAAATTGTGAACGCTTTCTGTGCTATGCGATATTTGCGAACATTTTCGAGTCCTCCATCCATCCTGAAGAAATATCAAGTCAAGTATGGAACAAACGAACGAAAATAAAAACATTGAAAGAGAAGACAAACACGCTGCTAGAGTATTACGCAATAGTATATTATCCCTTTGACACTCAATAGTTAAAATATTTCATATGTTTTGATTTCATTTACTTATTTTTATTTCATCGTGTTTAATTAACTCAAAGATAAATAAATAAATATTTTTGAAAAATATCGCTTCATGTGCTTTAAAAACTTAAACATATTCAAAATTAAATAACAAATAACGAGCCATAAAAAAGGTTTAGAAGTAAATTCTGAACATTTTTAATAGCATATTAAAATTAACTTCAAACATCTTTTTAATGGCCTCCAAGTTTTTTAATTCTTGAACCTCTACTTTTAACGTGTGCAGTACATGAGCTTTTTCTGTTTGCCTTTTATATATCGTTACCTGAAATGCAAAAGGGCGTAACAACCAAAAAATTCAAAATTGGTTTTTTCATTTATTATTGTAGAGCAAATCGAATTACATGTCCTCCTACATTTTTACAGCCCTACTGTCAATAACAACCATTTTATTAAAGAAAATCAAAAGGTCGTAACAACAAAGTTGGTTTTTTCTTAAACCAAAAGGGCGCAACCCACATCTAATAAAAATGACGATTAAAGAAATTTTTTTTTCTACGAAATAAATGCATCATCGCAATTTAATGCTGTACTGAAGAAATTGCAACACCAGCTTCGTAATCTTTGATTTTTTGGAGTTTTTTGTCTCTCCTGTAAAATTTTGAAATATGTTGTTACGCCCTTTTGCATTTCAGGTAACGATATGTATCTCCAACTTTTGTTTCTTTGTATCCAGTTTTTTCGTAATTCTTGTGTCGTTTTTCCGGGTTTTAAATTCTTTTCACTAACTCCTTTTGCGTTAGTGTTTGCTTTCTTAAAAGCTATAAGCGCTCAGCTTCCAAGTTTGTATCTCTACGCCGATTTCTCATCACTGCGACGCTGACTAAGTGGGTCGATCGATGTCGTCTTGCTTCTTGCGTCTCACTGGCTGCACCGAATTAGCATCCTATTTGACCGTTGTTTGCGCCGAAAGTGCCTCCACCCCGAAGGCTTTACCATCAGGCGCAACAAGGGAGCAACCCTTGTTTGTACAACCTGCGCACCAGTTTCCTCCATAGGTTTCAATTACAGCTGTTTGGTTTGCTGCCTAGCTTTCTTATAAAATTTGGCTTGTAATGTATCCAAACATACAATACTAATCTTCATTACACTGTCATTGTTTAGTTCTTATTTCTGTTATTACTTACCCGAGTTAAGGACCAGACATGAAATTAAGAACAAAGACAGTCAGTCTTATCTTTTAACACACTTATCTTTCTACCTTAACAGAATATATTACAGTCGAAAATACTACAATAGAAGAAGTAATAAATATTTTTTATCATAACAAAAATATCATTCTCCTATCTTTTGAGAATTATTCACAAAGAAATAGTTCCTAAAATATTATATTGTTACTCATAACAAATTAGTTATCTAAGTTTCCAAATGTATGTAATAACAGATAAGCATTCACCCTAATTCTAAGTGTTTAATTTAGCAAAAGTATAAATAAGATTGTAAATACTTTTGCCAGTTTAGTTTATATTTAGAACTCAAATAAAAACAAATAAAAAATAAGAAATTCGTGAATACTATGGTATCACGAATAAAATATTTTTTTACAAAAACAAAAGGAATTGTTTTTAACTCCCGTGCCCTTCGTGCGCAGTTCTTGATGGTGGACCTTTGAACTTCCGGATGCTTCTCCATAAGTTTTTTAAACTGTTGTTTCGTTGTAACTTAATTTGTTCAATAAAAAGGTCAAAATCATTGGTGAATAATCAAATTAAGACAAGTTAAAAAAATGGCTCACATTTAAAACAACTGCCAGTAATCAGTTGCAATTTTTTCCATTTCTTTAACCACACAAAAACACAGGGTTGTGAACGGTAATACTTTTTAAGTTAAGTTGGAAACGATAATACCAATTAGAAAAATTTCTACTGAAAAACAGTTGGGTTGTAAACCATAATTGGGACATAATTTATTAAAATGGTAATACTATTTTTTAACGTGTCTTTCTCTTCTTTATGAACTGTGATCTACAATAGTATATATGTATATACATATGTACGCATACTTATATATTCTCTAACACATTTGAATGATAAACGTATCTTCTAGAATATACATATATTTTCTTGTTCAGTGTTAATTTTTGGCACAGCTATTAAATGAAAAAGTATTTGTGATTGAATTGTTAATTTTTGTTTTGACACTGATATATTCTATTATTATATTTTATTTTTAATTTAGTTCCAAAATATCTAACTTATTTTTTTTCAAACAAATGAGTACTTAAAACCCTATATCACATAATTTAAACTAATGTGGGAATAAATAAAACAGAATTGCATTTTTTGGCCTTTTTAATAAGAAAAAACTGCTTCAGAAAGAAACATTACTATTTCAGACTTCATTGAGTTTTTCCTTCTCCTGTAAAGTAAGCAAAATTTGAGATACAAACTTTCTATGTTAAGACATCGATATGTACATGCATATGTATATTCTTGAACTCGTAATTGGTGCAATACATCGTCAGATTAAATGAAAAATCATGTAGCTAACAAGTTTACATATTTTACAGTAGATACAAATAAAATATGTCAACTTAACTGCATTTCCAGTTCCGTACTTTCGACTTTCGTTTATAAAATGTCCAATTTGTATTATGTGAGAGTAAAAGTTAGAAGTCATGTATGTTGTTGATATGCTATGCTTCATAATTAATTAAAAAATTGCATTTGCACTTCAGCTAACAATATGTATCTCAATGAAAAATCTGCTTTTTTAATCATGGTTAATGGCTTTCATTCTCAATCCTTATTATAAACTATATGTTTTCACAAATTTTCCAAACTGTGCTTATAAACTTTTTGTCAAAATAATATGAATAGAGTATTTAAGAATTGAGGTTTTGTTTTCTGAATTTGCTTTGATGTACGATAGACCGATTATTTTGAAGATTCTGCCTTTGCACTCCATTACCAATTGTTGTGCTTTGTTGAGGTCTATTGTGAAAATTACTTCTATTAATCCCCCGTACACGTTGATTTGGGTTTTGAGCACTTGTTTGGCCAACTCCTCTACCTTTATTAATTTCAACACGATTTCTTGACTTAGCTATTGCATCCTCCTTAACCATATCAATTACTTCGTCAGGTATACGTAAGTATTTAATAGTGCTACCACGTATATAACATTCCGGCATTCTCCAAAATCTATCACCATCCTAGGTCAAACAGAAGAAAAAAGTTAAATTAAAATTCGAAATCAGGGTGAAATTGGGTACAAACTTCTTACTTTTGACGTACAAATAACATCGCGTAAGTTTATGTTCATCCATGAATCGCAACTGACTAAATGCCCATTATATGTTTCTCCATTTTTAAGTTCAACCAGCTAAAAGAAATAAAATAATTTTTATATTACTACACTAAGAATCAACATTTAAAATTGTTTAATAAGGAACTATCACATAACAATCACATAAAAAAACTTTGATAGACCAACAAATTTTAGTTAAAAAAATAAAATGACACATCTGAATTAATTTGACAAATCAGATTTACTTTTCTTTAGTTGAAAGACCAACAAATTTTAGTTAAAAAAATAAAATGACACATCTGAATTAATTTGACAAATCAGATTTACTTTTCTTTAGTTGACAGACCAAAGACTAGATTAGCATACCAAACCAAAAGCAAAAAAAATGGGGATATTTAATTTAAATTTGGTAAGTACTTTTCTTGGTACAAACTGGCATGTTTGATTTCAGCTTAGCAATAATAAAGAATAATTTCAAACAACTAACGTTTGGATATCATTTAGTTGTACACTGTCGCAAGAAGGAGACATTATTTTTCAAATCTTAGGCTTAGTTTACAAATAAAAAATTTTAAATACTATTTAATGTACTCTCAATGATTTGGAATCATGTTTACTGTGTTTTCTCTGTTCATATAATGGCATAAGTAAATCTTATAAGCAAACATATACGATTGTGTTGCCGTAGCGAAATCATAAAAGTTTTCCTGTTTACACAGTCTCAAAAACAAATATAATTTTAAGTGCACTCGCCCACCACTTTGGGTTTAAATTATTTCTTTATTAGTAACATGATTGAACAATGTATATATTACTCCATCATGCACAACTATGACCTTCAACATTGGGTTGTCTTACAGCAAATATTTATCTGGCACGTGAGTTATATGTATATAAGGTTGACAAACTTGCAAACAGAGTAAATGCTGAGGCAACTCTAGGCAAGTTCGTTTGATAGTAAATGCAGTAAATTTTGAGGCTGATTGGATAATGTCAACCCGTACCATAATGATATCAAAAGTCAAAAATTTGAAAAACCATCGAAATACCTTTTCCTATTTATTTTATAAATTTTTTTAATAAGAAGTACCAAAAATATAATGCTTTTTCTTAAATGTTTATTTAAACATGCATATTATTTTTATTTTAAATCAATGAAGATTTTGTATAGGTTGGGAAGTCCTTTCGGTAGTCCTCTACAATGTGTAACAAATACTGTTTTCTTTCAGCGGAATCATTTACAACAGTAATGCATTTCACTATCTGTTCTCCTTTACAAAATTCTTTGCACTTATGCCAATTTGACGCCGACGATATTTTTTACGTTGTTCACGCAAAATTGTGCAATTCGCATCAATATCCTCAATATTGGGACCCAAAGCTTTGGCAATGTAACTGAAATATACGGCTAATGGATATGGAATATTACCAGCATCCGTACAAGCTAGCATTCTATAAAATTCTTCTTTCCACGTTTACAAATCGAGTTATTGGAGCAATTTTGAAGGTTATCAGCCTGTTTTACATTCATTACCTGCGTAACTTTCTTTTTTGCGATTATACGCGAACACGGACTTATTTACTTTTTGGACTGTTCTTCACTCTTCATAAAGTTTAATGACTTTTGCGGCACATTTTCTTTGATCTGAAGGTGGGATTTTAGATTTTTTCCAAAAAAGCAATATTTCATCCAACACCAATCTTGCACTTTCTTTAAATGTTTTATTTTCACAACGTACATTATAAAAAGACACTGGAGTACTTGCTGTTTTGATGGCAATTTTACACCAACAATTTCCGGTTCACATTTACCAATCAAGTACACATTTTTGTATGGGTTTGTTCCGGGTGGCATTTGTTCCGGGTGGCATTTTAAAACCCAATACATCAGAGGCAGCATCTCTGATGGCGTTTTGGCAACGGTTGCATTCCGCATCGGTTGTTTCGCCTGGCAGGGTTGGACTCTCTGAGAGCTTAAGCTTAAGACTAGATAAGCGAACTTCCCACCGGTAGATTGCGATTGTAGCTATGCGACGTCAAACTGTTGTGGTCGTGCTCTACTCCGTTGTGCTACTGATATCCGTGATCTTACCTTGGCTACAACAGGGACGTGATCGGAGTCAATTTTGGCTCCTCGGAACGTTCGGACATCAAGAATACTGGAGGAGTGTCTGCCGTCGATCGCAATTTGATCAATCTGGTTGACGGTTAATTGATCAGGAGACCGCCAGGTCCCTTTGTGAATGTTAAGGTGAGGGAATCGCGTGCTTGCTACAGTGGGGTTTCGCCTTGTCACGAAGTCTAACAACCTGAGTCCGTTATCGGATGTGTCGTCATGCAGGCTGTGTTTTCCGATGACTCTAGCGAAGATGTCTTCTTTGCCCAGCCTTGCGTTGAAATCTCTTGGGACGATCTTAGTGTCATAGCTGTAGCATTGATCGTATGTTATCGTCATCTTTATCCTCCGTAGGTGCGTGGGCGCAGATTAGGCTAATGTTGCCGAGTCTAGCCTTGATGCGGATTGTTATGAGGCGTTCGCTCACGTATTTCAAGCTTAAGACTTTTTGCCTTAGTGTGCCTCAAACAACCCGTATGTAAATAAGCGCCACCTTCGCTCTTTGTAGCAATCACCGTAGTAGATGTCGCAGTTTTTCATTCTCTTTTTAGACGGCCCATCAAATCGCACTTCCTGGATGGCGGTGATGTTAGCCTGATAGGCTTTCAGGGCTGCACGTGCTAAAAAAAGTCAACATATTAGAATACAATGGTTTAGAATCCGGTCAATCAATTTCTCTCAAACGAGGACGTTTGCATCTAAGGAGGCAAGTGTTAACAAACTTTTTGCTAACATATATTTTTAATGACTTTACTTGAAAATTTATATGCTTAATTGCAACTTGTGGCTATTGAACTCATTTTACCAATACTTTTTTATTATGCAGAATTGCAAACTCGTGTTAAATGAATTCATTTATTTACCAACATTTTGATTAATAAATTTAAAACAAACGAATGTTGACAATACCTCTTTATTTATCTTTTAATTCTTTTTGCGTGGTTTCCTTGGCCATAGGTACGTTTAATAAAGTTTAGTTTTTACAAGTCTTAATGGAAGACAAACTCCAAACCGGCACTAATAAAAAGTGTTATCTTTAAACAAGTGTTTCATTTATTTATATTTTTGAAGCTAGATAATAAAAATTTTGTAAGTTATACGCTCTTACGCCCGAAATATTGCTCAACGGACAATTGGAATACTTAAGAGTATATTTCGTTGTCTTTTATGTGCCAGGGGGTTACATAACTCCCCATAGAAAGTAACACAAATTGTGAACGCTTTCTGTGCTATGCGATATTTGCGAACATTTTCGAGTTCTCCATCCATCCTGAAGAAATATCAATTCAAGTATGGAACAAACGAACGAAAATAAAAACATTGAAAGAGAAGACAAACACGCTGCTAGAGTATTACGCAATAGTATATTATCCCTTTGACACTCAATAGTTAAAATATTTCATATGTTTTGATTTCATTTACTTATTTTTATTTCATCGTGTTTAATTAACTCAAAGATAAATAAATAAATATTTTTGAAAAATATCGCTTCATGTGCTTTAAAAACTTAAACATATTCAAAATTAAATAACAAATAACGAGCCATAAAAAAGGTTTAGAAGTAAATTCTGAACATTTTTAATAGCATATTAAAATTAACTTCAAACATCTTTTTAATGGCCTCCAAGTTTTTTAATTCTTGAACCTCTACTTTTAACGTGTGCAGTACATGAGCTTTTTCTGTTTGCCTTTTATATATCGTTACCTGAAATGCAAAAGGGCGTAACAACCAAAAAATTCAAAATTGGTTTTTTCATTTATTATTGTAGAGCAAATCGAATTACATGTCCTCCTACATTTTTACAGCCCTACTGTCAATAACAACCATTTTATTAAAGAAAATCAAAAGGTCGTAACAACAAAGTTGGTTTTTTCTTAAACCAAAAGGGCGCAACCCACATCTAATAAAAATGACGATTAAAGAAATTTTTTTTTCTACGAAATAAATGCATCATCGCAATTTAATGCTGTACTGAAGAAATTGCAACACCAGCTTCGTAATCTTTGATTTTTTGGAGTTTTTTGTCTCTCCTGTAAAATTTTGAAATATGTTGTTACGCCCTTTTGCATTTCAGGTAACGATATGTATCTCCAACTTTTGTTTCTTTGTATCCAGTTTTTTCGTAATTCTTGTGTCGTTTTTCCGGGTTTTAAATTCTTTTCACTAACTCCTTTTGCGTTAGTGTTTGCTTTCTTAAAAGCTATAAGCGCTCAGCTTCCAAGTTTGTATCTCTACGCCGATTTCTCATCACTGCGACGCTGACTAAGTGGGTCGATCGATGTCGTCTTGCTTCTTGCGTCTCACTGGCTGCACCGAATTAGCATCCTATTTGACCGTTGTTTGCGCCGAAAGTGCCTCCACCCCGAAGGCTTTACCATCAGGCGCAACAAGGGAGCAACCCTTGTTTGTACAACCTGCGCACCAGTTTCCTCCATAGGTTTCAATTACAGCTGTTTGGTTTGCTGCCTAGCTTTCTTATAAAATTTGGCTTGTAATGTATCCAAACATACAATACTAATCTTCATTACACTGTCATTGTTTAGTTCTTATTTCTGTTATTACTTACCCGAGTTAAGGACCAGACATGAAATTAAGAACAAAGACAGTCAGTCTTATCTTTTAACACACTTATCTTTCTACCTTAACAGAATATATTACAGTCGAAAATACTACAATAGAAGAAGTAATAAATATTTTTTATCATAACAAAAATATCATTCTCCTATCTTTTGAGAATTATTCACAAAGAAATAGTTCCTAAAATATTATATTGTTACTCATAACAAATTAGTTATCTAAGTTTCCAAATGTATGTAATAACAGATAAGCATTCACCCTAATTCTAAGTGTTTAATTTAGCAAAAGTATAAATAAGATTGTAAATACTTTTGCCAGTTTAGTTTATATTTAGAACTCAAATAAAAACAAATAAAAAAATAAGAAATTCGTGAATACTATGGTATCACGAATAAAATATTTTTTTACAAAAACAAAAGGAATTGTTTTTAACTCCCGTGCCCTTCGTGCGCAGTTCTTGATGGTGGACCTTTGAACTTCCGGATGCTTCTCCATAAGTTTTTTAAACTGTTGTTTCGTTGTAACTTAATTTTTTCAATAAAAAGGTCAAAATCATTGGTGAATAATCAAATTAAGACAAGTTAAAAAAATGGCTCACATTTAAAACAACTGCCAGTAATCAGTTGCAATTTTTTCCATTTCTTTAACCACACAAAAACACAGGGTTGTGAACGGTAATACTTTTTAAGTTAAGTTGGAAACGATAATACCAATTAGAAAAATTTCTACTGAAAAACAGTTGGGTTGTAAACCATAATTGGGACATAATTTATTAAAATGGTAATACTATTTTTTAACGTGTCTTTCTCTTCTTTATGAACTGTGATCTACAATAGTATATATGTATATACATATGTACGCATACTTATATATTCTCTAACACATTTGAATGATAAACGTATCTTCTAGAATATACATATATTTTCTTGTTCAGTGTTAATTTTTGGCACAGCTATTAAATGAAAAAGTATTTGTGATTGAATTGTTAATTTTTGTTTTGACACTGATATATTCTATTATTATATTTTATTTTTAATTTAGTTCCAAAATATCTAACTTATTTTTTTTCAAACAAATGAGTACTTAAAACCCTATATCACATAATTTAAACTAATGTGGGAATAAATAAAACAGAATTGCATTTTTTGGCCTTTTTAATAAGAAAAAACTGCTTCAGAAAGAAACATTACTATTTCAGACTTCATTGAGTTTTTCCTTCTCCTGTAAAGTAAGCAAAATTTGAGATACAAACTTTCTATGTTAAGACATCGATATGTACATGCATATGTATATTCTTGAACTCGTAATTGGTGCAATACATCGTCAGATTAAATGAAAAATCATGTAGCTAACAAGTTTACATATTTTACAGTAGATACAAATAAAATATGTCAACTTAACTGCATTTCCAGTTCCGTACTTTCGACTTTCGTTTATAAAATGTCCAATTTGTATTATGTGAGAGTAAAAGTTAGAAGTCATGTATGTTGTTGATATGCTATGCTTCATAATTAATTAAAAAATTGCATTTGCACTTCAGCTAACAATATGTATCTCAATGAAAAATCTGCTTTTTTAATCATGGTTAATGGCTTTCATTCTCAATCCTTATTATAAACTATATGTTTTCACAAATTTTCCAAACTGTGCTTATAAACTTTTTGTCAAAATAATATGAATAGAGTATTTAAGAATTGAGGTTTTGTTTTCTGAATTTGCTTTGATGTACGATAGACCGATTATTTTGAAGATTCTGCCTTTGCACTCCATTACCAATTGTTGTGCTTTGTTGAGGTCTATTGTGAAAATTACTTCTATTAATCCCCCGTACACGTTGATTTGGGTTTTGAGCACTTGTTTGGCCAACTCCTCTACCTTTATTAATTTCAACACGATTTCTTGACTTAGCTATTGCATCCTCCTTAACCATATCAATTACTTCGTCAGGTATACGTAAGTATTTAATAGTGCTACCACGTATATAACATTCCGGCATTCTCCAAAATCTATCACCATCCTAGGTCAAACAGAAGAAAAAAGTTAAATTAAAATTCGAAATCAGGGTGAAATTGGGTACAAACTTCTTACTTTTGACGTACAAATAACATCGCGTAAGTTTATGTTCATCCATGAATCGCAACTGACTAAATGCCCATTATATGTTTCTCCATTTTTAAGTTCAACCAGCTAAAAGAAATAAAATAATTTTTATATTACTACACTAAGAATCAACATTTAAAATTGTTTAATAAGGAACTATCACATAACAATCACATAAAAAAACTTTGATAGACCAACAAATTTTAGTTAAAAAAATAAAATGACACATCTGAATTAATTTGACAAATCAGATTTACTTTTCTTTAGTTGAAAGACCAACAAATTTTAGTTAAAAAAATAAAATGACACATCTGAATTAATTTGACAAATCAGATTTACTTTTCTTTAGTTGACAGACCAAAGACTAGATTAGCATACCAAACCAAAAGCAAAAAAAATGGGGATATTTAATTTACATTTGGTAAGTACTTTTCTTGGTACAAACTGGCATGTTTGATTTCAGCTTAGCAATAATAAAGAATAATTTCAAACAACTAACGTTTGGATATCATTTAGTTGTACACTGTCGCAAGAAGGAGACATTATTTTTCAAATCTTAGGCTTAGTTTACAAATAAAAAATTTTAAATACTATTTAATGTACTCTCAATGATTTGGAATCATGTTTACTGTGTTTTCTCTGTTCATATAATGGCATAAGTAAATCTTATAATCAAACATATACGATTGTGTTGCCGTAGCGAAATCATAAAAGTTTTCCTGTTTACACAGTCTCAAAAACATATATAATTTTAAGTGCACTCGCCCACCACTTTGGGTTTAAATTATTTCTTTATTAGTAACATGATTGAACAATGTATATATTACTCCATCATGCACAACTATGACCTTCAACATTGGGTTGTCTTACAGCAAATATTTATCTGGCACGTGAGTTATATGTATATAAGGTTGACAAACTTGCAAACAGAGTAAATGCTGAGGCAACTCTAGGCAAGTTCGTTTGATAGTAAATGCAGTAAATTTTGAGGCTGATTGGATAATGTCAACCCGTACCATAATGATATCAAAAGTCAAAAATTTGAAAAACCATCGAAATACCTTTTCCTATTTATTTTATAAATTTTTTTAATAAGAAGTACCAAAAATATAATGCTTTTTCTTAAATGTTTATTTAAACATGCATATTATTTTTATTTTAAATCAATGAAGATTTTGTATAGGTTGGGAAGTCCTTTCGGTAGTCCTCTACAATGTGTAACAAATACTGTTTTCTTTCAGCGGAATCATTTACAACAGTAATGCATTTCACTATCTGTTCTCCTTTACAAAATTCTTTGCACTTATGCCAATTTGACGCCGACGATATTTTTTAAGTTGTTCACGCAAAATTGTGCAATTCGCATCAATATCCTCAATATTGGGACCCAAAGCTTTGGCAATGTAACTGAAATATACGGCTAATGGATATGGAATATTACCAGCATCCGTACAAGCTAGCATTCTATAAAATTCTTCTTTCCACGTTTACAAATCGAGTTATTGGAGCAATTTTGAAGGTTATCAGCCTGTTTTACATTCATTACCTGCGTAACTTTCTTTTTTGCGATTATACGCGAACACGGACTTATTTACTTTTTGGACTGTTCTTCACTCTTCATAAAGTTTAATGACTTTTGCGGCACATTTTCTTTGATCTGAAGGTGGGATTTTAGATTTTTTCCAAAAAAGCAATATTTCATCCAACACCAATCTTGCACTTTCTTTAAATGTTTTATTTTCACAACGTACATTATAAAAAGACACTGGAGTACTTGCTGTTTTGATGGCAATTTTACACCAACAATTTCCGGTTCACATTTACCAATCAAGTACACATTTTTGTATGGGTTTGTTCCGGGTGGCATTTGTTCCGGGTGGCATTTTAAAACCCAATACATCAGAGGCAGCATCTCTGATGGCGTTTTGGCAACGGTTGCATTCCGCATCGGTTGTTTCGCCTGGCAGGGTTGGACTCTCTGAGAGCTTAAGCTTAAGACTAGATAAGCGAACTTCCCACCGGTAGATTGCGATTGTAGCTATGCGACGTCAAACTGTTGTGGTCGTGCTCTACTCCGTTGTGCTACTGATATCCGTGATCTTACCTTGGCTACAACAGGGACGTGATCGGAGTCAATTTTGGCTCCTCGGAACGTTCGGACATCAAGAATACTGGAGGAGTGTCTGCCGTCGATCGCAATTTGATCAATCTGGTTGACGGTTAATTGATCAGGAGACCGCCAGGTCCCTTTGTGAATGTTAAGGTGAGGGAATCGCGTGCTTGCTACAGTGGGGTTTCGCCTTGTCACGAAGTCTAACAACCTGAGTCCGTTATCGGATGTGTCGTCATGCAGGCTGTGTTTTCCGATGACTCTAGCGAAGATGTCTTCTTTGCCCAGCCTTGCGTTGAAATCTCTTGGGACGATCTTAGTGTCATAGCTGTAGCATTGATCGTATGTTATCGTCATCTTTATCCTCCGTAGGTGCGTGGGCGCAGATTAGGCTAATGTTGCCGAGTCTAGCCTTGATGCGGATTGTTATGAGGCGTTCGCTCACGTATTTCAAGCTTAAGACTTTTTGCCTTAGTGTGCCTCAAACAACCCGTATGTAAATAAGCGCCACCTTCGCTCTTTGTAGCAATCACCGTAGTAGATGTCGCAGTTTTTCATTCTCTTTTTAGACGGCCCATCAAATCGCACTTCCTGGATGGCGGTGATGTTAGCCTGATAGGCTTTCAGGGCTGCACGTGCTAAAAAAAGTCAACATATTAGAATACAATGGTTTAGAATCCGGTCAATCAATTTCTCTCAAACGAGGACGTTTGCATCTAAGGAGGCAAGTGTTAACAAACTTTTTGCTAACATATTTTTTTAATGACTTTACTTGAAAATTTATATGCTTAATTGCAACTTGTGGCTATTGAACTCATTTTACCAATACTTTTTTATTATGCAGAATTGCAAACTCGTGTTAAATGAATTCATTTATTTACCAACATTTTGATTAATAAATTTAAAACAAACGAATGTTGACAATACCTCTTTATTTATCTTTTAATTCTTTTTGCGTGGTTTCCTTGGCCATAGGTACGTTTAATAAAGTTTAGTTTTTACAAGTCTTAATGGAAGACAAACTCCAAACCGGCACTAATAAAAAGTGTTATCTTTAAACAAGTGTTTCATTTATTTATATTTTTGAAGCTAGATAATAAAAATTTTGTAAGTTATACGCTCTTACGCCCGAAATATTGCTCAACGGACAATTGGAATACTTAAGAGTATATTTCGTTGTCTTTTATGTGCCAGGGGGTTACATAACTCCCCATAGAAAGTAACACAAATTGTGAACGCTTTCTGTGCTATGCGATATTTGCGAACATTTTCGAGTCCTCCATCCATCCTGAAGAAATATCAATTCAAGTATGGAACAAACGAACGAAAATAAAAACATTGAAAGAGAAGACAAACACGCTGCTAGAGTATTACGCAATAGTATATTATCCCTTTGACACTCAATAGTTAAAATATTTCATATGTTTTGATTTCATTTACTTATTTTTATTTCATCGTGTTTAATTAACTCAAAGATAAATAAATAAATATTTTTGAAAAATATCGCTTCATGTGCTTTAAAAACTTAAACATATTCAAAATTAAATAACAAATAACGAGCCATAAAAAAGGTTTAGAAGTAAATTCTGAACATTTTTAATAGCATATTAAAATTAACTTCAAACATCTTTTTAATGGCCTCCAAGTTTTTTAATTCTTGAACCTCTACTTTTAACGTGTGCAGTACATGAGCTTTTTCTGTTTGCCTTTTATATATCGTTACCTGAAATGCAAAAGGGCGTAACAACCAAAAAATTCAAAATTGGTTTTTTCATTTATTATTGTAGAGCAAATCGAATTACATGTCCTCCTACATTTTTACAGCCCTACTGTCAATAACAACCATTTTATTAAAGAAAATCAAAAGGTCGTAACAACAAAGTTGGTTTTTTCTTAAACCAAAAGGGCGCAACCCACATCTAATAAAAATGACGATTAAAGAAATTTTTTTTTCTACGAAATAAATGCATCATCGCAATTTAATGCTGTACTGAAGAAATTGCAACACCAGCTTCGTAATCTTTGATTTTTTGGAGTTTTTTGTCTCTCCTGTAAAATTTTGAAATATGTTGTTACGCCCTTTTGCATTTCAGGTAACGATATGTATCTCCAACTTTTGTTTCTTTGTATCCAGTTTTTTCGTAATTCTTGTGTCGTTTTTCCGGGTTTTAAATTCTTTTCACTAACTCCTTTTGCGTTAGTGTTTGCTTTCTTAAAAGCTATAAGCGCCCAGCTTCCAAGTTTGTATCTCTACGCCGATTTCTCATCACTGCGACGCTGACTAAGTGGGTCGATCGATGTCGTCTTGCTTCTTGCGTCTCACTGGCTGCACCGAATTAGCATCCTATTTGACCGTTGTTTGCGCCGAAAGTGCCTCCACCCCGAAGGCTTTACCATCAGGCGCAACAAGGGAGCAACCCTTGTTTGTACAACCTGCGCACCAGTTTCCTCCATAGGTTTCAATTACAGCTGTTTGGTTTGCTGCCTAGCTTTCTTATAAAATTTGGCTTGTAATGTATCCAAACATACAATACTAATCTTCATTACACTGTCATTGTTTAGTTCTTATTTCTGTTATTACTTACCCGAGTTAAGGACCAGACATGAAATTAAGAACAAAGACAGTCAGTCTTATCTTTTAACACACTTATCTTTCTACCTTAACAGAATATATTACAGTCGAAAATACTACAATAGAAGAAGTAATAAATATTTTTTATCATAACAAAAATATCATTCTCCTATCTTTTGAGAATTATTCACAAAGAAATAGTTCCTAAAATATTATATTGTTACTCATAACAAATTAGTTATCTAAGTTTCCAAATGTATGTAATAACAGATAAGCATTCACCCTAATTCTAAGTGTTTAATTTAGCAAAAGTATAAATAAGATTGTAAATACTTTTGCCAGTTTAGTTTATATTTAGAACTCAAATAAAAACAAATAAAAAAATAAGAAATTCGTGAATACTATGGTATCACGAATAAAATATTTTTTTACAAAAACAAAAGGAATTGTTTTTAACTCCCGTGCCCTTCGTGCGCAGTTCTTGATGGTGGACCTTTGAACTTCCGGATGCTTCTCCATAAGTTTTTTAAACTGTTGTTTCGTTGTAACTTAATTTTTTCAATAAAAAGGTCAAAATCATTGGTGAATAATCAAATTAAGACAAGTTAAAAAAATGGCTCACATTTAAAACAACTGCCAGTAATCAGTTGCAATTTTTTCCATTTCTTTAACCACACAAAAACACAGGGTTGTGAACGGTAATACTTTTTAAGTTAAGTTGGAAACGATAATACCAATTAGAAAAATTTCTACTGAAAAACAGTTGGGTTGTAAACCATAATTGGGACATAATTTATTAAAATGGTAATACTATTTTTTAACGTGTCTTTCTCTTCTTTATGAACTGTGATCTACAATAGTATATATGTATATACATATGTATATGTACATATATACATATACATATGTACGCATACTTATATATTCTCTAACACATTTGAATGATAAACGTATCTTCTAGAATATACATATATTTTCTTGTTCAGTGTTAATTTTTGGCACAGCTATTGAATGAAAAAGTATTTGTGATTGAATTGTTAATTTTTGTTTTGACACTGATATATTCTATTATTATATTTTATTTTTAATTTAGTTCCAAAATATCTAACTTATTTTTTTTCAAACAAATGAGTACTTAAAACCCTATATCACATAATTTAAACTAATGTGGGAATAAATAAAACAGAATTGCATTTTTTGGCCTTTTTAATAAGAAAAAACTGCTTCAGAAAGAAACATTACTATTTCAGACTTCATTGAGTTTTTCCTTCTCCTGTAAAGTAAGCAAAATTTGAGATACAAACTTTCTATGTTAAGACATCGATATGTACATGCATATGTATATTCTTGAACTCGTAATTGGTGCAATACATCGTCAGATTAAATGAAAAATCATGTAGCTAACAAGTTTACATATTTTACAGTAGATACAAATAAAATATGTCAACTTAACTGCATTTCCAGTTCCGTACTTTCGACTTTCGTTTATAAAATGTCCAATTTGTATTATGTGAGAGTAAAAGTTAGAAGTCATGTATGTTGTTGATATGCTATGCTTCATAATTTATTAAAAAATTGCATTTGCACTTCAGCTAACAATATGTATCTCAATGAAAAATCTGCTTTTTTAATCATGGTTAATGGCTTTCATTCTCAATCCTTATTATAAACTATATGTTTTCACAAATTTTCCAAACTGTGCTTATAAACTTTTTGTCAAAATAATATGAATAGAGTATTTAAGAATTGAGGTTTTGTTTTCTGAATTTGCTTTGATGTACGATTGACCGATTATTTTGAAGATTCTGCCTTTGCACTCCATTACCAATTGTTGTGCTTTGTTGAGGTCTATTGTGAAAATTACTTCTATTAATCCCCCGTACACGTTGATTTGGGTTTTGAGCACTTGTTTGGCCAACTCCTCTACCTTTATTAATTTCAACACGATTTCTTGACTTAGCTATTGCATCCTCCTTAACCATATCAATTACTTCGTCAGGTATACGTAAGTATTTAATAGTGCTACCACGTATATAACATTCCGGCATTCTCCAAAATCTATCACCATCCTAGGTCAAACAGAAGAAAAAAATTAAATTAAAATTCGAAATCAGGGTGAAATTGGGTACAAACTTCTTACTTTTGACGTACAAATAACATCGCGTAAGTTTATGTTCATCCATGAATCGCAACTGACTAAATGCCCATTATATGTTTCTCCATTTTTAAGTTCAACCAGCTAAAAGAAATAAAATAATTTTTATATTACTACACTAAGAATCAACATTTAAAATTGTTTAATAAGGAACTATCACATAACAATCACATAAAAAAACTTTGATAGACCAACAAATTTTAGTTAAAAAAATAAAATGACACATCTGAATTAATTTGACAAATCAGATTTACTTTTCTTTAGTTGAAAGACCAACAAATTTTAGTTAAAAAAATAAAATGACACATCTGAATTAATTTGACAAATCAGATTTACTTTTCTTTAGTTGACAGACCAAAGACTAGATTAGCATACCAAACCAAAAGCAAAAAAAATGGGGATATTTAATTTAAATTTGGTAAGTACTTTTCTTGGTACAAACTGGCATGTTTGATTTCAGCTTAGCAATAATAAAGAATAATTTCAAACAACTAACGTTTGGATATCATTTAGTTGTACACTGTCGCAAGAAGGAGACATTATTTTTCAAATCTTAGGCTTAGTTTACAAATAAAAAATTTTAAATACTATTTAATGTACTCTCAATGATTTGGAATCATGTTTACTGTGTTTTCTCTGTTCATATAATGGCATAAGTAAATCTTATAAGCAAACATATACGATTGTGTTGCCGTAGCGAAATCATAAAAGTTTTCCTGTTTACACAGTCTCAAAAACAAATATAATTTTAAGTGCACTCGCCCACCACTTTGGGTTTAAATTATTTCTTTATTAGTAACATGATTGAACAATGTATATATTACTCCATCATGCACAACTATGACCTTCAACATTGGGTTGTCTTACAGCAAATATTTATCTGGCACGTGAGTTATATGTATATAAGGTTGACAAACTTGCAAACAGAGTAAATGCTGAGGCAACTCTAGGCAAGTTCGTTTGATAGTAAATGCAGTAAATTTTGAGGCTGATTGGATAATGTCAACCCGTACCATAATGATATCAAAAGTCAAAAATTTGAAAAACCATCGAAATACCTTTTCCTATTTATTTTATAAATTTTTTTAATAAGAAGTACCAAAAATATAATGCTTTTTCTTAAATGTTTATTTAAACATGCATATTATTTTTATTTTAAATCAATGAAGATTTTGTATAGGTTGGGAAGTCCTTTCGGTAGTCCTCTACAATGTGTAACAAATACTGTTTTCTTTCAGCGGAATCATTTACAACAGTAATGCATTTCACTATCTGTTCTCCTTTACAAAATTCTTTGCACTTATGCCAATTTGACGCCGACGATATTTTTTACGTTGTTCACGCAAAATTGTGCAATTCGCATCAATATCCTCAATATTGGGACCCAAAGCTTTGGCAATGTAACTGAAATATACGGCT
Organism: Epicampocera succincta; assembly: GCA_932526305.1. Taxonomy (NCBI): domain Eukaryota; kingdom Metazoa; phylum Arthropoda; class Insecta; order Diptera; family Tachinidae; genus Epicampocera; species Epicampocera succincta. Next base: position 24,526,445 of record OW052037.1, read on the forward strand.
AATGGATATGGAATATTACCAGCATCCGTACAAGCTAGCATTCTATAAAATTCTTCTTTCCACGTTTACTAATCGAGTTATTGGAGCAATTTTGAAGGTTATCAGCCTGTTTTACATTCATTACCTGCGTAACTTTCTTTTTTGCGATTATACGGGAACACGGACTTATTTACTTTTTGGACTGTTCTTCACTCTTCATAAAGTTTAATGACTTTTGCGGCACATTTTCTTTGATCTGAAGGTGGGATTTTAGATTTTTTCCAAAAAAGCAATATTTCATCCAACACCAATCTTGCACTTTCTTTAAATGTTTTATTTTCACAACGTACATTATAAAAAGACACTGGAGTACTTGCTGTTTTGATGGCAATTTTACACCAACAATTTCCGGTTCACATTTACCAATCAAGTACACATTTGTGTCAGCAAATCGAAGCCGTTTCAGCAATGAATTAGTATTCTCAGCCATTGAAATACGAAAATTAACAATGTATTTTATTTTATATACGTAAACTAAAGCTTTCTAAATAATATTCAAATTCGCAATGACTAAACTTTACATATTCATATCAACAGCAATGGTATACAGAGCATAAATATTTTGACATTTGCTAATTTATTTTTTTTAAATTAATTTTATATACTTTGTAGTCTCTGTTTTTATTTATTTATCATTCTTCTTTAAAAATACGGCAAAAGTTTGTGTGATTCATTAAGTGAAAGTGGTACAACAAAATACAAGTTGGCATTTTTGTTATAAATTTGCAAAAGAATACAATTTGGTACGACAAATAATTTTTTATCAAATAAAAAACAGAATAGGATGGCCTACAAATTTACTCCGAGCAGGACAAAAACCTAAAAGGTCCGACATGTCGTTCGGAAATTCAAAAAACAACCCACTGAAAAAACTTAATACTGCCACTTTGTAGTGAAATAAGAGCACAATTAATCAGATAAGTGAAAAAACAATTCGTTGGCGTTTATCTGAAGCCAATATGAAAACCCTATGAAAGCCCGCTTTATTTAGCGTGTAATATTTTTCGGCAAGATTTTCAGGAATAAAATAAATAAATTTTGTTTGTAGATACTTACAAAGTTTGAAAAAACCGAAGTGGGTTGCTGGCATTACACAAATTCCTCCTCTGTCTATTTTTGTTTTGCTGTCGCACTTGAGAGCTGATAGCTTCACCACCCATCATAAAAGCTGCATCAAATTTTTTTTTAGTTTTTAAATAAACTTTTTGCTTATTATTGACGTTGTGAACTTGATATTTCTAAAAATTATTTGCAAATTTTTAGTCAAAAGAAAACAGCTGGAGCAAACAATATTCGAGGCTGCCGCCATACCCTCATTGGTCCATCATTATAATACAGCACTATTTTACTCTCATCACAAAATATGACGTTGTTCCAGTACTTATCAGGCTTATCTACATGCTGCATAGTGAAAGGACAATTGTTTTTCAACATTTTGTGCAGAAAGGAGTGGCTCCTTTCTATACTTTTTTTTTTAGCAATTTTCTTATTGTTTCGTGCGAAACAGTAACATCAAGTTGCTTGTGAAGTTGCTGCAATCTCTGCTCGTTCTTAGCCCAATTTAATATATTTTAAACAGTTTGCCGTTGTAAGGAAAACATATCTGCAATTTCTGGACACTTTTGCCGTTGTGCTGGTTGTAATAAACCAATTGGATTATATCTTTTGAAGTTCTTTTGCCAGGAACGTTTTATAACAAACGTTTACGCATCTATTCGCAGACTGAAGCATTAAAATTTATGAAATGTGCTTAAAGCAACACAATATTAGTAATAAGCAACGGTAAATAGCCATTAACATTAAAAACATTCCAAAAATGTAAAGAAATTTGCAACAAAAATGTAAAAACAATTTCTTGACACTTTAATAATTGAGTAGGTATTGTTTTTGCTCAATTACATCCGTCATAATATTTGTGTTTGGTACAGCACCTTCGAGAAGAATGTAAGCAATGAAATCGAATGAAATTTTATTTGGACATTATAAAGAATTTGGGGCTTGGAACAATTAGTATAAAATATCTTTTTTCTATTGTCAAAACGTTTTCTTGTATATAAAGGGTGGTTAAATTTCAAGGGCCGATGTTGATTTTGAATAAAACACGAACTATTTAGGAAATTATTGTAATTTTATTTTATTGATGATGATGATGTATTGGTATTACTCAATTATGTATGGAACAAAATATCGGCCAAATGGGCGCCGCGACCTCGGCGGCACACCTCCATCCGATGGTCCAAATTTTCGATGACGCTGAGGCATAATGGAGGTTCTATGCCGTTAATGTGCCGAATTATCTTTCCTTTAGGTCTTGAATTGTTGCTGGCTTATCGACGTACACCTTTTCTTTCATCACATGATCTTGGCGGCCAATTGACATCGCCATTACGTGAGATAACACGGCCATTGAATTTGTTGCGCAAAAGAGCCATTGTTTCGTTAGCTGTGTGGCAAGTGGCACCGTCCTGCTGAAACCACATATCGTCCACATACATATCTTCCAATTCGGGCCATAAAAAGTTCATTATCATCTCACGATAGCGAACGCCATTCACAGTAACTGCCTGACCGGCCTCATTTTGGAAAAAATACGGCCCGATGATGCCGCCAGCCCATAAACCGCACCAAACAGTCACTCTTTGTGGGTGCATTGGTTCTTCGACAATCACTCTTGGATTCTCATTCGCCCAAATGCGGCAATTCTGTTTATTGACGAATCCACTGAGGTGAAAATGTGCCTCATCACTGAAGATGATTTTCTTCGAAAATTGATCATCCACTGTTGCCATTTCTTGCCACCATTCTGCCCATTCACGACGTTTGGAATGATCAAGAGGCTTTAGTTCTTGAGCCAATTGCACCTTGTAAGCGTGTAAATGCAAGTCTTTATGCATAATGTTCATCAACGACGAGCGTGAGAGGTGCAATTGTTGGGAACGACGACGAGTTGAGGTGGACGGCTCTTCAGCCACACTATCGCGAACAGCAGCAATATTTTCTGCAGTACGAGCTGTACGAGCATGCACTGGTGTTCTCACATCTTCTACAGACCCGGTTTGCTCGAATTTTTCCACGATTTTTGCGATTGTACGCACATTTGGACGATGAAATTGACCAAAAAAATTACGAAGTGCACGATATGCATTTTGATTTGAACTCCCATTTTCATAATAAGTCTGGATAACTTTAACACGTTGTTGGATTGTGTATCTCTCCATGGTTCAAATTGAGTAAGTCTGAAATAGAGAAATGTCAAATAAAATTCGGAAAAAAACTTGGCGTTTAGGTGTGGTTCACATTCAACATCGGCCCATACAATTTAACCCTTTATATTGTACCTTTATGTATAGATGAGCATATTTATGTATGTATATATAAGTATATACATATATAAGTATATATATAAGTATATATAAATATATATATATATATAAATATATATGTATATATATAAATATATATGTATATATATAATTATATATGTATATATATATAAATATATATGTATATATATATATAAATATATATGTATATATATATATATATATAAATATATATGTATATATAAGTATATGTATAAATACATGTACAGCTATGGACGGGGAAATAGAGCACCTACATAGTAAAAGTCGAATCACAATAAAAATTGGAATGAATATATTATGTGTTTCTATGCTATTATTTTGGCCTACTTTGCTTTTCCGAAAATTCTTTGGAAGAGTTCCGTTAACTTTTAAATTTCCTTTATTTTTGTCATATTTTATTAAAAAATAAAGTTTTTGGGTTGGACAAAGAAATAGCGCAGTGTTATTTTGATTATAAAAAGAGGAGTTCATACAAATTTTGGTGGTAAATTTTTGTCTAGTTTTACAAAAATATTATTGAATTTTAATTTTGTGCACTAAAATGGGTAGAGGGCCCCACTGTTCCCTTCAAAAGGAAAGGTTATTTGGGACCTTCACCAAAAAGGTACAAAACAAACAAAAATTGCAAAAATAATTGGATCGCTTACAAAGATGATATGCAATGTCATCAAATGCGTTACTTCGGATGCAAATTTGCTTAATGTGAGGAAAAATTGGACAAGCCCATCGTTACAAAAAGTAATCTAGATCCTTTCAAGTCTTCGAGAACAATAATGACGGAAATAAAGGAAGGATTTGGGTTAAATGTGTCCAGTAGACTTGTACAAAAACGCCGGAATGAAAATAATCTTTATAGTCATGTCAGTATAAAAAAAACAACTACTGTAAAAAAAAATATAAAATCCGGTTTGTCTTTTGCAAAATTCATAAGAACAAGGACATCAAATTCTGGACCCTAATCCCATAACAAATTTATGGAACAATGTTAAGGTGAAAGTTGGGCAAAAAAAATTTAAGAATTGCGATGAACTTTGGGCAGTTTAATCGAACTCTATTCCTTTAGAGAGATGCCAAAAGTAAATAGTAATTTTACCTCGCAGGTGTGAAGCAGTTTTGTTAAATAATGGTTATTCAACAAGGTATTAATGAGGTAAATAATTCCACCACACAATTAAAATCATTTTGTTAAAAATACATATTATTATAGGAAATCAAAATAAGTGCGATATTTCTTTGTCCAGTTCATGATTCAATTGTGATGAACTAAAGTTTTGTGGAATTATTACATTACTAAACACTATATATACAGTCTGTCAATAATGAGTTTGCACATTGAAAACAGACACGGTTTAGTTAAAATTATTCGTGAATTCATGACATTTTTGTTCTACAAAAATATTTTTTTGTACATATTTCATAAATTTATATGTATTTACGGAGATCATGCCGAAAAAAACTTTGAATATGTTCAAGACAAACAAAAAATACAACAAAAACAAATTTTTACTTCATTTCACACTGTCAATAAACTCTTTGCACAAAAATGTTCTGTTTCTCTTTATTTCAATAAACTCTTTGCTCAGCTTGTAGTTTTGATTTTTTTTTAAGCTAACGGAGATTTACCGTTATAATTTGCACACATTGTTCATGACAGTGCGTTTTGAAATTAATTTGCGTTGCATATGTCATAAAATTAGTAGTACATTTGAAGTTTTAAAAATGCGAGGAAAAAGATTGTCGTATAATATCATTCAATTGATTTATTATAACCACCAACTAGACGGGAGTGCGGAAGAGTTGTCGGAAATGTTTTCAGTTTCATAGAGAATACTTTACAACGTCATAAATCGAGCTGAAAAAGAGAATAGCCTGGAATTAAAGCAAGGAGTCGGCCGCAAAAATAAGATAAGTCGACGTGCTGAGCGGTTAATTTAACGAAAACTGGCTCAAAACCCAAAAATTTCTACACGGAAACTGGCCGCAGAGCTTAAAGAAGAGCTTGGTGTTATTGCTTGCCACGAGACAGTGCGTCAGACCATAATTAAAAATAAATACTCATCAAGATCAGCAAGAAAAAACCCACCCCTTTCAGTAGCAAATATAGAAAAACACTTTTCCTTCGATATTCGGAACGTTCACAGCCGAATGAATATTGGGCTGATGTAATATTGAAACGAACATGATGTACTACATCATGTACTACAACGATGGACCATCTAGGGTGTGGCATAAGCCTTTAACATATCTGAAGCAGCAAAAAATCATCCCAACCGAAAAATTTGGAAAAATGTCTATAATATTTGGGGCTGCATTTCAAGTCAAGGAGTGGGTGACATTGCTTTTATAGACTGTACGATGGACGCGCATCAATTTTTGGGCAGTGCGGACCCATTTAACTAGTAGTGCGAAGAAATTCAGCTTTATAAAAGACAACAAACCAAATTTAAAATTTGATCAAGTCAATGACAATAAACATAAATCACACATGGGAAGAATTTGGCTGTTATATAACTGTCGTCACGTCATCGATACACCCGCCCAAAGACCCAATCTCAGTCCTATAGAGAATTTACGGGTGTTTAAAAAAAACGGGTCGCTAAACGCTTGCAGAAAAATATGGCAGCGCTCAAAACAGCGATATCAGAAGAATGACAGAAAATTCCAACGAATTATGACCTAAAGAAGTTAATAGGATCAATGGAAAATCGTTTACAATGTTTGGTAGATGCTAAAGTTTTCCATACTAAATATTAAGTTTTCTCAAACTAAATTTAAAACTTGCCCACTGACACCAAAACTGCAAGGAAATTTTTGTGCAAAGAGTTTATTGACAGTGTGAAATGACGTAAACATTTGTTTTTGTTATATTTTTTGTTTGTCTTGAACATATTCAAGGTTTTTTTCGGCATGATCTCCGTAACTACATATAAATTTATGAAATATGTACAAAAAAAATATTTTTGTAGAACAAAAATGTCATGAATTCACGAATAATTTTAACTAAACCGTGTCTGTTTTCAATGTGCAAACTCATTATTGACAGACTGTATATATTTTTTTTGGTTTCTTTTCGTTGATACTGAAGTAAACTAAAATATCAATCCCAAATAAAAGTGTAATTTTATATATTTATCAAATTATTAACCATTCCATATTGTTGTGGATAAGTGCGCTATTTCTCCGTCCATAACTGTATGTATTTATATATATATACGTTAAGTTGGGGGTGATTTCGTCAATATTAGCTCTTTAATGTATTTATACACACACTAGGGCTGTTCAAAAAATTTTTTTTTGAATTTGATTATGCATAGTAGCTTATTTTGTTCCTTTTTTATAAACATTGCTTTGTGCAAAAACTCAAACAAATCGAAAAATATTTAGGGGTTGCTCAAAGGACTTCTTTTTATTGAACTTTAATACATATAATCTAAGCAAAATGTGCTAATCAGCATTACATAAAAACCACTTAACACAATCTAAAATGCATTATGATCTTGTTATCGCGGATTATACGCTTTAAGTGGAACTTTTCGAGCATCGGGAACTCTCTTTCTGTGATCCTCTACCACCTGAATTAATTTCTGCATTTCTGTCTCATTCTTCGTAATAGATTCGTTGAAGGCAGACATTAGAGCAACAGAGCGTTCTGCTGCATCGTTAACCACTTTCAAAGAATCAACAATGTGCTTGGCTTCTTGGAATTTTGGTGATTCATTCCACGAATCGGGATCAATGTTGAGAAATTCCAGATCAATATTTAAGGCATTCAGAGCACAGACAGATGTATAATTTACCAGATTGTGGAAGCTTTTGCTCTCTAACCGATCGCAGCTATTCAGCTTGATTCCTCTTCCTGTCCAGTCTTTCGGGAAACTTTTAATATTATTTAACTCGTTTGCCAGCATTCGTTTCTCCTGAACTGGAAGTTTATCGGAAAACAAGGAAAGAGGAATCAGCTCGGGCCCAAGATACCACAAGTGAGATTTTAGCTTCTTCATTGCTGCTTCTGAGACAATCGCATTCACAGTTGAATACTGTTTTATTTGTTTGAATAGACGCAAATCATTTACTGGAGCATCACTTGCTTTAGGACAAGAAATCCACGCTTTAACGTAAATTAGGCACGCGAACAAACAAAATTCGGTGAGATTCTTCTCCTCTTTTACCGTTAGCTTAAATTCTGCTCGAAAAAGAAAAATCTTCAAACAGTATATCACTTTTGCCATCCATCTTGCCATGTGGTATGCACCAGGAATCTTGAAACGATACTGATCTGCTGTGGGTAACTCCCCTAAAAGTAATAAACAAAGTTCCACCATCTCTTTGTAGTCATCTCGAGGCATGTATTCTTCTTTTGATAATAGAATACCCTTAAGGAAAGAAGTTACTTCCTTTTTCAGATCTTGTAGGTATGGCGTGTTTAGGCGTTTATCGCCCAAGAGCTTGAAGTTCTGATGATTGATTTTTGCCCAACCTTGCTGAAATCGTTGAAAAAGTGATATATTAGGACCTTTGGATGGTCCAAACAACACTGAAAACACATTTGCAACAATCAGCTCGTGAATGTGATGTCTACAAGCAAAATATAATAAGTTCCTGCCCATCTGTTTCTCAAGAAGAACACATGCTCCATTTGTAGCTCCTGTATTTGCAGCAGTTGTATCGAAGCTCATTCCAATAATATCATCCACAACTTCCCATAGGACAAGAAGCTGGAATGTTGCTTTTGCTTGTGCGTCTCCCGTTCCTGAAGATATTTTGGAAACGCCAAGTACTTTTTCTAGATGATGGCCCGTGACAACTACAGGTAGCCGATCAACATTTGAGTTTGGGTCCTGTTTGTTTGTACTGTCTTTCATCACTTTACCATCCCAATGAACCAATAGTGGTGGCTTTTCAATAGTAAGGAAACCTTCTCTCACAGACATGTCAATATAAGATCGATGAGCTGCTCGCTTTCTTTGTACAGTTGAACGAGATAAGAAACCATCATCCAGATCTTGCCCATGAGCTTTTACAATTGCTGCAGCCAAGATGGTGAACTTAGTATCAGAAAGATTTATACGATCCAATGTTGATGTCACATCAGGAGAAGCAAGCATGTTCTGGAGAATACGTGATTTGTGTGGAGGGCTATCTCCAGATGACACAAAAATGTTGTTAAGTTGTTTCCGATAATACGTTGGTATTTCAATTTCATAGCTTGCGTCAATTTTATCATATTCCATATTCTCTTCCTCACCATCTTCGTCGAGATTTTCAAGTGCGCTAAATGTAGTAGTAGCAGCTGTCTTTCTTACCTCTTCACGTCTAAAAGTGAAATAGGAAATAGGTATACGTTCTAAAGAAATAGGTATACAAAAGCTATTCTATAGCAAATCTTTGGGAGCGTTGAGCAACCTCTAAACGTTGTTCGATTGAATATATTTTTTGCAGGTCTTATTTGCACTCCAAGTGGCACAAAATAAGCTACTATGCGTTTAGATCCGATAAAAAAAAATTTTTTCCCACTATGTCGTGAACAGCCTTAACACACACATATATATACATATATACACATATATATATATATACATATATACATATATACACACAAGTGAGATACACACTACTAACATACCTTAGCGAACTATTAAAGAACACTTAAGAAATAAGCATAGATAATAATAGAAAATATTAAACTAAGAATCCATAAACAAAGACTCTATTCTAATTATGATAAGACCCTTATTTTTCACACCATTAAAGAAAAACTATTAAAACAAAGACTCTATTCTAATTATGATAAGACCCTTATTTTTCACACCATTAAAGAAAAACTATTAAAACGAAGACTCTATTCTAATTATGATAAGACAATATCCTAAATCAATAACCAACACTTAGTAAGAATATCATCACTTAGTTGTAAGACGATATAATGTTAAGAACACATCATAAACTAATAACTAACACCTAATGATAAGACGATATCCTAAATCAATAACCAACACTTAGTAAGAATATCATCACTTAGTTCTAAGACGATATTTCTGTACTTTATTTTTCTTTCACACGCTGATAAAACCTAGACTAGATTTAACATTTTCATTTCTAGTATTTAAGAAAAAACTTGGAAATAAAATAGTCAGTTTATGAACAAAACTCAAGGAAAAAACATACTTTTGTTTCGTTATTTCACTGGCGCAGTCGGTAGGATCTACGAAAAAGATCCTTAAACGAACCTACGAATAAATCAGTAGAAATTTTTTTTTTTTTAATAAAATAAATACAGTTTATTCCTTCAAAGTCCAAAGGAAAATAAAATATATACACAACCCAGTTTAGTTTATGGAAAAAATTATCTCAGACTTAAAACAATTATCAATCAACGCCAACATGAACAACAACACTCACAACGCAGAACAACAGCAAATTGAAAACCTGCTATTACAAAAACGCTTTGGAATAGACAACCTGAAATTAATCCATCTGTTTTCTGGACAAAAGGAGGAATTAGCGATGTATATTGGAGCTATAGAAAACATGGTGCCAAACATAGCTGCCCTACCATCAGAGGACCGCATTCTATTTTTTTAATTGCATAATAAGGACGTTGAGCGGTGCTGCTCTTAATGTAATCAGAAGGGAACAGCCGGAAAACTCGAGCAGCCTAAAAGTAGTATTAATAGCGGAGTATGGTGAGCAGAAACCAATTTCGACATTAATTTTTAATTTAAGTAATATTAGATTTAAGGGTAGTGTTAAAAAGTTGTGTCAAGAAATTAATGGGAGAGGATTGTTTAACTTAGAAGAAGTAGATAGTAGGAATAATACGAATAACAACGATTTAAATTCATTATTTAGGTTAAATCATTTAAACGAAGCGGAAAGTAAAGAAATTAAGACATTATTAAAAAAATATAAAAATATTCTTCACAAAGAGAACGAAAACCTCAGCTTTACGCATAAAATAAACATAAGATAAGTACTACACATGAAGATCCCATCTAAGTATGTGGAATCCTATAGATAACCAAAGGTACATAGAGAAGAGGTTGATAGGCAAATAAAAGAGATGTTAGAGCAAAACATCATCTGCCATAGTAAATCAACTTATTCAGCACCTAATGGTATACCCAATACAATTGATAGATGAAATCTTGGACAAGTTGGGTAGGTCCACTTACTTTACGACACTTGATCTTACAAAAAGGTTTTACCAGGTAGAGGTTGAACCTAAAGACAGGCATAAAACGGCATTTTCGACACGAAATGGGCATTATGAATTTCTGCGAATGCCCTTCGGATTAAAAAATGCACCAGCTACGTTCCAGAGACTGATGAATACAGTACTGGACGAGCTAATTGGGAAATGATTAGTTACGTATCAAATGGTAATACAATTGCTATGTTAGGGATTATTAATCCGTAAATAATAGACTTACAGACTGTGATGAGTTTAAACACTTTAGAATTTGAAAATATAAAAACCTCAGTTTGGTAAAATAAAAAAAGGAATAATTTATTTCATTTTATCAATTCCAACTCAATTTGACACATACAAAAAAATAGTAATCATTACTATGCCGGACAAAAATAATAATGAACTTCATTTAGATGGAAATAAGAATTATATAACAATAAATAACACTATATATCAAAAAATAGATCATATGATAATACCTAAAGAAAATGTATGCACCATAAATTTAATAAATAGTAAGAAAACAAACTGTCAATATAAAAAAAATGTATTTCCCGTTATAATTTTTATAGAACCGAATATAATTGTAACTAAAAATTTAAATAATACAAAAGTAGAGCAAGATTGTAACAAACTCGATATATATATAAAAAGTAATAACATTATACGATTTAACAATTGTAAAATAAAAATTAATGACTTCGAAATATCTACAAAACAAAAGGCAGAAGAAATCAATGTATTACCACCTGCAAAAGATATTGAAAATATAGTCAAGGACAATATATCACTACCTGAACTTAAAAAACATATAGAAAATGTTAACACTAAGACCGATAACTATTCGTTAAGCCTATTAATAGTTATTATATTAACTCTTATAATAATTTTAGGAGTATTTATCATATTTCAGAAATACTTTGTAAAAGAAAAAACTAATAATATAAAAATTATCAATGAGGACATTGAATTATCTAAGGATGGGAGGAGTGAGATACACACTATTAACATACCTTAGCGAACTATTAAAGAACACTTAAGAAATAAGCATAGATAATAATAGAAAATATTAAACTAAGAATCCATAAACAAAGACTCCATTCTAATTATGATAAGACCCTTATTTTTCACACCATTAAAGAAAAACTATTAAAACAAAGACTCTATTCTAATTATGATAAGACCCTTATTTTTCACACCATTAAAGAAAAACTATTAAAACGAAGACTCTATTCTAATTATGATAAGACAATATCCTAAATCAATAACCAACACTTAGTAAGAATATCATCACTTAGTTGTAAGACGATATAATGTTAAGAACACATCATAAACTAATAACTAACACCTAATGATAAGACGATATCCTAAATCAATAACCAACACTTAGTAAGAATATCATCACTTAGTTCTAAGACGATATTTCTGTACTTTATTTTTCTTTCACACGCTGATAAAACCTAGACTAGATTTAACATTTTCATTTCTAGTATTTAAGAAAAAACTTGGAAATAAAATAGTCAGTTTATGAACAAAACTCAAGGAAAAAACATACTTTTGTTTCGTTATTTCACTCACACATATATATACATATATACACATATAAATATATATACATATATAAATATATATAGATATATATATAGAGCGGATGGTACAGCGCATTCAGGGCAGTTGTTGATTGCTCTCAACCTGGCGAAAAGCCAGCAGTTATCCCTGTATAAACAATGGTGCTAGTGGCGCCCCCTGGATAGCTCCTACAGCACCTGCTTAAAGGTGAACCAAAGTATGCAGCGAATCCCTTCTGTCCAGGAGTCCAAACCAGAAGCCGGTCCTCCAGGTTCGGGAGTTTTTCGTGGGCGTAACTTCCCTACCGTGTAAAAAACTCAATAGTTCAGACACAACAATAATATAGAAATGTAAATATGAATGCTCTCCTGAGGAGACCACGTGCAGCCGATGAACTTTCAGAGGCCCTGGAAGCCTATGAGGCTGACTTCACCATCACCCAGAAGGTGCGATGGGATGGACCGTGCAAAAAGATCATGAGAAACTGCGACATCTATTACGGTGATTGCTACAAAGAGTGAAGACAGCGCTTGTTTGGATGCGGGTTTGTTGTTCGAGGCAGACTTAGGCAAAAAGTCTTAAGCCTGAAATACGTGACTGAACGCCTCATAACAATCCGCATCAAGGCTAGACTCAGCAACAGTAGCCTAATCTGCGCCCACGCCCCTACGGAGGATAAAGATGACGATAACATATGATCAATGCCACAGCTATGACACTAAGATCGTCCCAGAAGATTTCAACGCAAGGCTGGGCAAAGAAGACATCTTCGCTAGAGTCATCGGAAAACACAGCCTGCATGACGACACATCCGATAACGGACTCAGGCTGTTAGACTTCGTGACGGGACGAAACCTCACTGTAGCAAGCACGCGATTTAAAACACCAATTCCATTGCCAGACAGAATATTCCACTCCACATAACGGACGATTATGGTAGAGAATTCCGCCCCCCGACCTGAATGAAGTCAAGATAGCTATATCGAGATTGAAATCAAACGAAGCAGCAGGAGCGGACGGACTGTCCGCGGATTTGCAAGATATGGTCGGATGAAAGCATGCCCGATGAGTGGAATCTCAGCATCGTTTGCCCGATCCACAAAAAAGGAAACCACTTCAACTGTGCCAACTACCGAAGAATAAGTCTCCTGCCGTTTTGTGTGACCACATGAAACCATTCGTGAATAGGTCCTTATCAATGCAGTTTCAGGCCGGGGAAGGCCAACATTGACCAAATTTTCACACTACGGCAGATCCTGAAAAAGACCCAAGGGATGCAAATCGACACCCACCACCTATTCGTCGATTGACAGTGTGCATAGGGACGAGCTATACAAAGCCATGTCTAGTTTTGAAATTCCTACCAAACTCGTCAGGTTGTGTAGGATGACGATGGAGTATTCTCCCTGCTTCATTAAGGTTGGTAACGAATTCACCAAGACCTTCAATGTCAGAAAAGGCTTTAGACAAGGTGACGCACTGTCATGCGACTTTCTTGAGAAGATCGTGCAAAACTCAAAGGCACGATCTTCCAAAAGTCCGTACAACTGCTAGCATATGCTGATGACATTGACGTGATTGGTCAAACACAGCGAGCCGTCAATGAAGCGTTTGGTGGTATTTCAACGGAGGTGTCCAAAATGGGTCTAGCGGTGAACGAGGGTAAAATGAAGTCTATGCTGTCATCGAGAAAGAACGCACAACATCGACGACTGGGCCAGAACTTCACCATAGCCAGTTATAACTTCGAGGTAGTGAAGGACTTCGTCTACCTTGGCTTCCAAATCAACTCTCGCCAATTGCTGTTTCTTTGGGCTCAAGAGGGAATTGAATAGTTAGACTTTTCCTCGAAAAACCAAGCTGACACTATATACTACTTCGATCATACCTCTCCTTCTCTATGGCGCGGAAGCATGGACGATGTCGAAGGCGGATGAGGAAGTCCTTAGTATTTTCGAGAGCAAAGTTCTGCGTTCAATCTTCGGCCCTGTTTGCGTTGATGGTTTCTAGCGAAGATTCAATCACAAACTGTACGGGTTGTACAGCGACATAAGCCTAACCAGGCGTCTACGGATCCAACGGCTAAGGTGGTTGGGCCATGTAGAGCGCATCCAACTCCGAACTAGTGGAACAACGCAATAAAGGACGCCCACGGAACCGATGGCGCACACAAGTGGAGAGGGACTTCAACCAAATTGGTGTGCAAAATTTGAAGAAGCTGGCTAAAGATCGTGCCAGCTGGAAAAGCTTGTTGGTTGAGGCCCAGGTTCACCCAGGACTGTAGCGACAATAGGATCATTATCTGCAAAAATAATCCAGTTACCTAAAAATAACTATAATAAACAAGTTCTGCGAATCCCCCCAAAATTTAATAACGCCACCGAGGCTAACATCAGAAATAATATTAAAACTCGGAGAAAAAAGAGGGTTTGACGAAAAGAAATGGCTCAAGAATAGGCTCAAGGACAATCAGTAATGGTTATTTATTACCATCCACAAAAATAGATTACTTAAATTTAAAAAAAATTCTTTGCTGGTCAATTTTTTTTTTTTTTTTTTTTTTTTTTTTTAATATTGTTTTATTTACGATCTATTTTACAATTAAAATAATAAGCAAATTTCATGACTTTTAAATAACAACATAACCTATATTGAGTTTCCTAAAACCCAAAAACAAAATAAATACAAGAAGAATTTACTTTTTAATTAAAATACAGAGTAACGAATTCTAACTTTTTCTATTTTCGGAAGGGAAGGTCAAGTACATGAAGTCTTTTAAGTCTTTGGATTTCATTGCTATCATCTAAAAGACTGATTGCTAACACGTTGGAATGATTGCTTAGTCTATTTAGGTATCTCTCGCTGAAGTTATTTATTTCGTCTTTGACCAATAAAATTCGAAGATCTTTGTGTATATTTTTGTTGGTCATAAACCAAGGCGCATTTGTTAAAAGTCGTAGGGTTTTTGACTGGTACCTCTGTAGTATCTCAACATTAGAATTACTTGTAGTTCCCCACAGCTGGATGCCATATGTCCATATCGGTTTAAGTATTGTTTTGTAAAGCAGAATCTTGTTTTCTAAGCTTAAGCTTGATCTTGGGCCGAATAACCAAAACATTTTTCTTGTTTTTAAATTAAGTTGCTCACGTTTCTTTTTGACATGCTCCTTCCAAGTTAGTCTTCGATCGAGATGAAGCCCTAAATATTTTACAGTTATGCAACTTGGTATAATTGTACCATTTAGGTAAACAGGCGAGCAATCATTTTTTCTGAGGG
This sequence comes from Epicampocera succincta, assembly GCA_932526305.1. Lineage (NCBI taxonomy): Eukaryota > Metazoa > Arthropoda > Insecta > Diptera > Tachinidae > Epicampocera > Epicampocera succincta. The sequence goes on from OW052037.1 coordinate 24,541,884, forward strand.
TGAATGTAACATGGACAGACTTTGAATTATTAACTTTAATGTTCCATTTTTGAAGCCAATCTTGAAGAAGATTCAATTGATTTTGCAGCAACTCGGAAGCTATTACCGGTGATTCATTGGCGGCTAATAAAGCAGTATCATAAGTATATAAGTATAAAATTGTGTACAATACTGGACCCAGAACACTGCCTTGTGGAATACCTGCATTAATGCAGCCGAAACTTGAATAATTTTCATGTATGCTCACAAAAAAGGATCTTCCCTGTATATATGCTTTAAGAAGCAAATAAAATGGCGCTGGGATAAGGGTTTTCAATTTATATAAAAGTCCATTGTGCCAGACTCTGTCAAAAGCTTGTTGCACATCTAAAAACACTGCAGAACAATACAATTTTCTTTCTAAGCCGTATGAGATCTTATTGACAATCCTATGACATTGTTCCGGCGTGCCATGCTTATGCCTAAAACCGAATTGGTAGTCTGGTATAGCTGGTCAATTTAACACAATAAACGAAGTTATTAAAAAATGTATTTTACATTATTTACATTTTTTACTTTAGGTTTGTAAATAATATTTACGTAGTATTTCTTGTACTTAAATGTTGTATTTTCCGATAAGCGATAACTTTTTTTGTTAACGGCACGATAGTCTACACACCCTATAATTTTTCTGATTATGGGAACTCTTTTTTTGGCATGAGTATTAAGAGACTGATAAAATTTGCAAATTTTATTAAACTTATCAAATCATTCTATATTAAATTTATTAACTTGCTTATTAATCTCCTCTTTTTGTGATTTGGCGGGATTCTAATTTTTAATACAAATGGGTGAGGAGCTTCTGCTCGCAAAAACTGTCATTTTTATATGAAAAAATATCAGTATTCATGGGGTTTCAACGCAGTTTCAATGTCACTAACGGTTGTAATACTATCTGGCAATGACTCCCGGGCCCTTGCCTCCAGTTTGCATTTAATAAAAGTAAGAAAATACATGCCAAATCGTGTTCAGTCAGTTCCGCTATAAGATCTATTTTCTATAGAAACGCATCTAGTGTTAAGGGATTTCCATTATATTTTCGCCTTACTTTGTTCTAATAAAAGTTTCATTTTAAATGGCATTCATTTTTGTTAATTTTTTCCTTATTTGTCATTTGTTAAACGGCGAGCAAATTTATAATTACTTATTGTTTTTGCTTATTTTTATTTTGTTACCATTTTCTCAGTGATTGTGTGTATATTCAAATGTGGGGATCGTAATCAAGAATGAAAAAAATACAGATTGCGCCATCCTGAACACAAAAATTTAATTTTCTGCGCATGTTGGTTAAATGACGTCACGAAATAGTATGGTATTTATAAGTTACATAAACAAAATAGTGGGACAATTTCTTGTTTTTCCCCTTAAATAATTTTATGATAAAGTTTTTTCTTTTGTTTTTATTTAATAAATACGTTAGGAATATAGTCAAATATTCACAGAATATATAATATTAAAAAACATTCAAAATACTTATTTGTAATATTTGTGAGCTTTTCAAAAATTCACTAATATGTCGATAAAAAATAGGGCATTATGTACTTGTACATTTAAATTATCTTAAAATGTAACCCCAAACAGTCTACCCTGTACTGAAAATTTTAAAATTTCGAGTTAAGACTCAACAACAAGAGAGATGAGGAGCGTATGTACATTTCAATTTCTAAATTTTTTATGTAAATTTGCAAACTGTATTTTTTTGTGTCAGTGTTGGTTTTTTCGGTTGCTCTTCATATGGTAGTGTTTCCTTTTCAGCTGCAATAGCAATGGTGTCTATAGCCGGGAATGCTACCGGTTTTAATTTTATTGTTGCTCTATTACTAAATCCTATGCGTAATTATTAAATTAAAAAAATTACACAACCCAAAATACTTGTAACTTACTCATTTGATTTTTCTTTCAAAATCGTCTTGTTTAAAATGCAATGAGCAAATTTTCTCCCTATGTCCAGGCAATTCCAAAATTTTATCCTAAACCGTCGTTGTTCTTCATTGTGTAAAAGGAAACAGCTAAAGACTTATTAAAAAATTTATTAAAAACACCCACAAAATTAATAATTAGCACAATTTCTTACTTGATTTTTTTCCATCGTTTTGTGTGCATTTGCCCACTACGCACTTCATATTTACTATATGCTTCAAATGTTTAAGCATGTTGTTTTGTACTGAAAGTTTTTAGCACACTTCAAGCACAGTTTAAAAAAAATTATTATTTTTTTACTATATTTTTTAAATTAAGCAAAAATGCTTAATCTATAACGAAATAAATTATCGGTTGCCAAATCCCACGTAACGTATAAACTTTACCGACGATAAACTTGAGAGAGTCCATTCACGAAAAACAGAAATTTTTGGACGGAACCCTTTAGCTCAGAACCCAACTAAAAAAAATACTACTTTCACTATTGTATAGGTTTTAATATAGTTTTAATGAAAGACACAAAAACTATTAATCTAACAACTAAAAAACTATTTATGTAAATGCAAATTTTCACGATAACAATGTCAAAATGATTATTTTTGATCTACTTTTCAAATTCGTTTTATTATACATATATGACCATATAAAAGGTATTTCACGTGGTATGCATTTCGTCTACACTTATTACATGCAAATTAAGATATTTTCAATTTTACTTTAAAGCTTTAAAAGCTTTTAAACTGAAAGAATCCGAAAAATATTTCTGGAATTTTTCAATAAATTATCATTTTGTCTGGTGAAAAAATCCGAGATCGCAATACCTTCTTGATTGGTTCCAAATTTATTCTATTCATTACATCTACAGACAAAGTTGCATGAAGTTCAACACACTACAGATTATGATATTCATATTCACCTTCTAAACAGAAAATATTCTTATTTTCGATAGCTAATACTGATCAAACAAATAAAAGTATTCAATACAAACACGCCCCTAATTGATTTGGAAATATATAGAATAGGCAACTCTTGCATATATATAGATGTACATATGTATGTATGAACATATTAATTCCAAAATTCTGTTTGTATAAATTTTATAATTGTCATTACTTTGCATTGGTTTTTGTTACAGTTTATTAACTTCGTTTCCTATTCAATTTGACCCAATAAAAAATAATTTTGCAAAATAAAGTAAATAATTAATAAGAATTTTCTCTGTTGTGTTGCGATATAAACAATTAAAATAAAATTTTGGATTTTATAATATTGAAGTAATTGCTCAATTAATTATTCTATTTTTAGTAATTTTCTTAACAATTTCTTACTTGTTAAGCATATTTTTTGTAATTTTTAATTATAAATAAAGGTTATGAAGTATTCAGTTACACAGTTACATTCAAGTACTCAAAGTTTGTTTAAATTAATAATCACATAACTGGCGTCCAACGTGAAAAAATGTTTTCCACAAGGAAATAAAAGCAAGTAAATCTATCTAAGAGTAGGGGTGTGAAGATAAATTCTAAAATGTTTAACCCCAGACTCAAACCTGCAATATTAACATACCTCTGTTAATTAAGTAACAGAGCTCTGTTAAGCCTAAAAAATTTTATATTTTGCACTCAAAACTAAAAAATTAGTAATAATTATATTAAAAAATAAAATAATATATTTCTAATAACATATTCTATAAAATACAGCCATAAAAATCTAAAATCAATGCACTCATTAAGGAAGACTATAAAAACTTTGTTTAAGAAAGTTCATGAAAATTCTTGGAAATAACGGCAGATGGGCGAAAAAAAATTATTGGACAACACTCCTCCGGCCATCCCTATGAATGTCCAATATTCAAAAGTCCCAACAGTGTGTTTTTTTGAAAATAGGAGACATTTTTCCAAATTTCGACTTCTGAAATTTTAAAAAGGACTTTTTAAATTTGTATGGCATTATTTTATAAAATATGTTATTCGATATATATTATTTTATTTTTTAATATAATTATTACTAATTTTTTAGTTTTGAATGCATTTTCATTGCAAAATATAAATTTTTTAGGCTTAAGAGAGCTCTGCTACTTAATTAACAGAGGTATGTTAATATTGCAGGTTTGAGTCTGGGGTTAAAAATTTTAAAATTTATCTTCACACCCATTTGAAAGTTTTGACCCGTCAGAAAAATACAAATACCAACGAGTGTTCTGTTTTCCCAGGCAAAGTTGTAGAGTAATTGTGTTTATTATATTTTGACAAGGAAATATCACAGGATTTATGATCAAAATACTAGGGAGGGTGGCTGCTTAAAGCGTGTTTGGCGGGAATATAAATGTTTAATGAATTTACGAGAGAGAGAGAGAATCACATTTCCAAGATGTTAAACGATAGCGTTTTTTGGCGGCAAAGTATTACCGAGTTGTTTGGAAACAGAATTTTAGTTGCGGAGCTCAATTTAATTTCGAAAATTCTATCCTCCAAGGAGAGTAAGCCAGATTCCTCTAAAAGATGTGTTGGGCGAAATGCATAGATGCTTGATCAAATCGCCTGATGGTATAAACCTTTCAAGAGGTTGATATTAAATTTAGATGATTCCTGTAATAAGATCATAATCTATTTTGCTTAAAATTAGAGATCCTACGATGTATATTAGTGTATTGATATGAACATAGCATTTTCTGCTGGACAAGAAGCCAATAAGATTAACTCTCTGAACTAATAATATTTTTAGTGACAAAAATTGATTTCGCCATGAGAAGTTTCTAGTACATATAATGCCCAATATTTTTAGTTGGTCTACATTTTCCACTATATTGTTGGGTATTTTTGTCACAGTTTCTTTCTGCAAATATGTAATTTTTTAGTTTTGTTGATAAAAATTTTAGCTCCAGATAGAGATGAACAGTTGTTAATATCATCAGCATATTTTGTAATATAGAGTTGCATTCGGTTTTGCTATTTTTCTTCCAGAAAATATATGTCGTCAGCATATATACAATCATCAATGTGTTTGTATCTGTTAATCATGAGACTTAATTGATTGAATGCTATGGAAAACAAGCTTATCGAGAGGGGCACCCCTGCGGTATGCCATTATACAGATGGTACGATCCGGAATAAACAGAGTTTATTCGTACTCGAAATTTACGATTAGTTAAATATGTTTTAACGTAATTAAACTATTTTTCAAAATCAATTGTAAGGATAGGAACTTGATTATGAGCTGAGGGCTTTTGGAACAAAAACATTGATATGGAGAAGCGCATCCGATCGTCTTCTTCCCGATTTAAATGCAGCCAATCAAACAACTTCTCTCAGTAAACCATGACAGTCGATTAACAATAATTTTTTGTAGTACCTTGCTTAAACAAGAAAGCAATGAAATAGGGCGGTAAGATTGAGTGTCTAGGGCGTTCACATTATTCTTCGGTGTAGGAATTATGGTTCAGTTTTCCATTTATATGGAATTATATTATCGAATATGTTATTATAAAGAGAAAGTAATCTTTTTTTGAGATTCAACTTAATTTCTTAATCATATCATATGATACTCTATCATAACCAGGCGTTAGACCACTCACTTTCCTCAAACTGTAAACACACTGATTTCTCCCCTTCCAATATTGATGCATTGAAGTTTAATAAAACATTGTGAACTGTTGTATGTTTCACTTTTAAGTTGATTTAATTGTTGAGAGAAATTTTTATCAGCATAGTATATCTACCAAGAGTTAGCGAAATATTCAGCTATTTGGAATCAACCGATAACGGTCTGGTCGTTTGGCCTAATAACCACAGTTTGTTTGTTGACATTATGATTTGACAACCTATTTATTTTGCTCCAAATATCGCTTAGTCACGATTAATAGTGCTTGTAAAGTTCTCAAAACTATTTTTTTCTGTTTCTTCATTTTCTTACGAAATAGTTTTTTCTATAAGTTACTAACGTGTCAGTTGTGGGGGAGTTTTTAAAATTAGCCCACGAATCCATTTTGTTTGTACGTAGTTTAGAAAGAGTTTTGTTCCGCCATGAAACATTTGCAGCGACACGAATTGCTTTTGTGATTTGAGAAGCTTTTTTGGTTATGGTAGAAGATTAAGCCATGTGTGGAAAAATGAGTTGAACTGCCATCACTTAAGATATTCAAATTTGATGATTGGATAATATTTTCAAAGGTGATTGGTCAAATACCTAAGTATGTGATATCTTGTTTGAAACAGACTGGTCGGGAGGAATATATAAAGAAACAATGGAAATCTTAATGTTAAGTTGAATTTCTACAATAACTGCTTTTATCACTGAATTAATGTTTATTACTCTATGCGGAATGTTATTTTTTACTAATATACTAACTACCTGCTTGGAGGTGACATTGGAGGTGAATGTGTTTAAAATTGTGCAGGCAATGAGTTTCCTGTATCGATATAAACGAGCGATCGTGCTCCTTAATAAAAAGCTGTAATTCATGTTTATGAAAACTTTGATGTTCCAGTGTAATGCATTAAAATCAGCCCTGTTGATTCTAAACAAGTAGGTAAAATTTAATTTACCTGAGTTAGAATTCGTGCACAGCGCCATGTTGAAAGCATGCAGTTAGCAATCCGAATTGTCTATTATATCGGACATACATAAATAGGTAATATTGTCCCTTATTAATAATACCTGGAGTGAGTTATCCAAGAGGAGAAGATGAAAAATCTATATTATTATCATTTTCAATAGTTTTTGAGTCTGAAAGTATTTCTGTTGTTTCTATTATGTTTGGAGTGACAATAATTTTTCTTGTTGTTTTAGGTGTGGATAAGTTAGAAGTTGGTTGTGATGCTTTTTTGTTTTCACTAATTTTGTTTTCTTATTTGCAAGTTTCGAATTAATTGGTATTACGTCACAATCACTTGAAGAAGAGTCAAATGAATTCCAGCGTTTATCGAATGATTTATCCGATTTTGAGAATGTTGACCTACGTTTTTGTTGAGATCTATTTGGCTGGATATTACTTCCTCTACTAATTTGTGAATATGTATGATTTTCATTCGGTTGTGTAATTGATTTTAGGCTCATTTAATATTTACTTTTAGCAGCACCAAAGGAACATTTCTCCAAAGTCTTATTTTTGATTATTTCTTTCTGTTGTATATAACAGTTATTTAGACAAAGAGCATACACAACACCTTTTACAGAGTTTAAACTCTCATAATGTTGAACGTTTATTTCGCACAGATTTAATAGATTCGTTGTTTTCAGAAATTTGTTGACGATGACTTGACTACAAACTAAAATCAGAATGCATCCATCAGGAAGTTGGCTAATTGAGTCAATCAATGTTGAAATTGCGTGTAGTCCTCTTTGTATTACAAACGAGCAAAGCTTTCTTAAGTCGTTATTTTTTTATATTATTGATATGTATTTAGGATCACTAAATGGAATATTATTTTTTGGTCTCGGAAGCAGCTTAGGTTGATCAAACAATTCAACAAGTATGGCGAACCTATTTGATACCAAATTTGTCGGCCCGGGGGCCACCATCCGAACTCGTCGAGTGATAACCGATGAGTCACCGATGACCAAGGCCATATTAGCTTTTTTCGAACTAAATTTAGCTTTATTTTTTAACGTTTAGCTCAAAATATTTAATTTAGCTTTTTTCAAAAATGCATTTAGCTTTTTGTAGCTTTTTTTATTTTCAGTTTGGTGTAATTAATTTATACTTCAACATATAAAGTAGTTCAAAGTTGATAATAAAATCTGGCAGCACAGAAACAATCGCCTTTGCAGATTTGATCTTCATACGAGTACATACCCACATACACTTATGAAAATAAGATATACATATGTTGTTTTTGCAATGTTTGAAAAATGGTACCAATGGTCCGTGTAGAAATTTTTGGGTTTGACCCAGTTTTCTTAAAATTAACCGCTCAGCACGTCGACTTATCTTATTTTTGCGCCCGGCTCCTTGCTTTAATTCCAGGCTATTCTCTTTTTCAGCTCGATTTATGACGTAGTAAAGTATTCTCCATGAAACTGAAAACATTTCCGACAACTCTTCCGCACTCCTGTCTAGTTGGTAGTTATAATAAATCAATTGAATGATGTTATACGACAATCTTTTTCCTGGCATTTTTAAAACTAAAATTTACTACTAATTTTATGACATATGCAAGGCAAATTAATTTCAACACGCAGTGGCATGAACAATGTGTGCAAATTATAACGGTAAATCGCCGTTAGCTTCAAAAAGAATCAAAACTACAAGCTGAGCAAAGAGTTTATTGACATAAAGAGAAACAAAACATTTTTGTGCAGAGTTTATTGACAGTGTGAAATAAAGTAAAAATTTGTTTTGGTTGTATTTTTTGTTTGTTTTGAACATATTCAAAGTTTTTTTCGGCATGATCTCCGTAAATACATATAAATTTATGAAATATGTGCAAAAAAAAATTTTTTGTAAAACAAAAATGTCATGAATTCACGAATAATTTTAGCTAACCCGTGTCTGTTTTCAATGTGCAAACTCATTATTGACAGACTGTATATCAAAATTTGTTTGGTCAGGCTGTGTTTGCTCAAGGAAAGATTTAAATGGAAAGATTTGTACAATTCTATAAGAAAGTATGTGAAACAATTTTGATATAAATAATTTGAACACTCCAAATATTTAAAAAGAAGTGAGCCAAATAATAATGAAATTGTGTGCAGCAGTAGCGACACAGACGATGATTTATTTTTTCCTAGTACTAGCAAAAGGTAAAATTGTAACACATATGCAAATAAAAAACTTGTACGATAAAGTATGTATAAATGTATGTATGTATATTAGGAAATATACACAAAAATTGAGAGAAAGGTGGTTTAATGACCGGAGACTTTCGAACTGGATTATAGAATTAAATAGCAAGCAGGTAAAATGCAAATACTGTAATTGTATATTAAAGTCAAAATTGAGCAACCTTCTTACACATGGAAAAACGAGTACGCATGTGCATGTGGCAGCTGATTCACCCTTCGTAAGCAACAACCAGAAAACAATAGAGTTTCCTACAATTCTAAGCCGTACAAAGACTAAAGAAGTCGAGATAATTGAAGCATTATACGTAGCGGTTCATACTTCTATTAGGTCTGTAGACGACTTGGTAAAAATGCAGAAAATCGTTTTCAATGACAACAAAGCTGCGGCAGAAATGTCTTTAGGACGAACAAAGTGCACCGCTATCATAAAATCTGTTTTGGCACCTCACTTCAAGCAATTGCTGGTAGATGACGTTAAGGGAACTCAGTATAGTCTTACTATCGACGAGTGCACCGACATTACTGTAGAAAAACATTTAGGTATAGTAATTCGGTATTATAGTGACATTAAAAAAGATTATGAATACTTTTCTACACCTATACAAGCTAGAGGAAGCAACAGCTCGTGGAATAACATGGACAATTTTAAAAGTTTTGCACGCGTTTAATTTAGACATAAAATACATGGTAGGCTTAGGAACAGACAACGCAGAAGTTATGGCCGGAATTAATCGTGGTGTTATTGCTAACTTGAAAGAAAAAAATTAAAACATATTAGTTCATGCGTTTGCCATTCGATACAATTATCTGTTTCTTATGCGTCAAAAAGTCTGCCAGACGAAATTCGAGTATTTAGTGGCAGAAACGTATAATTGGTTTTCCAGATGAAATTCAAGACAAACGAACTACAAAAACACTTACGCAGGTATAAATCTGACATGGAACCACTTAAGTTGGTAAGAGGATGTGACACGAGATGGATGTCAATTGAAATAGCTGTAAATAGAATTGAAAGTCAATGGTTGGAATTAAAAACCCATTTTGATATTGCTTCTATTTTTTGAACAATTTGTAAGTGAAACAAATTTTCAAATTTCACAAAAGGAAATAATTGATTCTGAGACAGAAAAAGAAATTGGATACATTTTCCGAAATTTTATTAAACAATCAATATACCAACTACAACAACGTTTGCCAAATAATTTTTTAACTTTGCAAAACACAATTCTTTTCATTACAAAATAGTCTCAACAATACAAAATGTAAATTGTATGAACATTTTAAAGTCAAGTTTTAGCGTAGATGATATTACTGTTCTGGAATTACAATGGCAAAAATTAAATTCCTTTGATGGGACAAACCAAAAGTCAACTACAGAATTTTGAATTAATGTTTCAGAGTACAAAAACGCAATGAATGAAAATCCTTTCAGGGAATTGTCAACTTTTGTATTGAAATTTCTAGTTTTGCCTTTCAGTAACGCAGAAGTTGAATGCGTATTCAGTGGTATGAATTTAATTAAAACTAAAATTAGAAACAGATATACTCTAAACACCATGAATTCACTTCTGTACTTCAGATGTGGGCTAAAAAGGTAAAACAAATGTTGCCAAAGTTTTGAAGTAACTAGCTCGGAAGTGGAAGAATATACATATAGAAGAATGTGATCAAATATTTAACATGTAGCCTAACACTGTTATAAAAATTTGTTGAAAAGCTATTATTTTATGCATTATACATAGCTTTAAGATTTTTTTTGTGTATGCAATATAACTTTTAATTTTTATACTAGTTTTTCGCATATTATCCTAGGATGCTTTTAAAAAGCCTTTTTTTATAATTTCAAGATATTTTTCTCCCTGACAAGACTGTTTAGTTTTAGTTGAATAAATGTTCGCTAGTTTTTGGTATGTTTTTGAACAGAATTTTTGATTAATAAATAATTTTATATTGTTAATGATTCAATATTTTTAATTTAAATGAAGCAAAAATATATATTATATAATAACTATCTATTCATAAAAGATATTTTAGATTTATTAAAGGCTTTCTTTCTATGCAATATTTGTCAAGTAAGCTCTGAAGAAACCTGAATTTTTTTATGAATAAGGCCGTACGTATGTACATATGTATGTATATACCTACATAAACACTATTTAAACAACGAAAAATATCGAAATCATGAAAAGTGACTATAAAAAGCTATAAAAGAATTTAGCTTTATTTGTTGGCCTTCTTTTCAAACGTGATTTAGCTTTATAGTATTTAAAATCTGGTCACGCTGTCGATGACTGCTGTACACTTCATTTTGACGCTCACAGTAAGTATCTTAAGCTAAGATCACACGATTGTCAAAATACACCAAACTGGCCCAATTTTTATGTGCTGACATTGCGGAAAATAATAAATTTGCTCCAAACAAACTTCCTGCAGTCACATGATTGCCCCATTTTATACAAAATTTATTGGTACAAGTTGGCGAATAATAATTTTGTGCCAATAAACGCTGCCAGTCGTTCATACGATTGTTCGAACATGCACATTGCTCATTTTGGTGCACAAAATGTTTTCCTTAAAAAAAAAGAAGTTAGCGGCTGCTTTTTATGCTTTAAATTCATTAAAAACACACAAAAAAAATAAAAGACCGTATGGGTCAGAGATTGGCTGCAAAAAAGGGCTACTGATGGTGCGTACGAGAAAACTCTAAAGGAGTTCCGAGAATTAGACAACCAACTTTTTCTGTTAAAAAACTTCATTCGAATGGATGATTAAACTTTAAATGAGTTGTTGGAACTGATATCACCATATATAATTAAGCTAGACACAAATATGCGCAAAGCTATTCCGGTACGCGAACGCTTAGCTACTACACTCCGCTTTCTTGCCACCGGAGATAGCTACAAAAGTCTTTCCTTTTTTTTCGTATTGCACCAAATACAATATCATTATTTATACCAACTGTGTGTGATGCTATTTATAAAGCTTTGAAAGGCATATACTTAAAGGAACGTCAGCGCTAAACATATGTATATGTATACGGGTATTTCATTAATTGTGCTATTTTTTTCATTTAATGTACATATATATGTATGTACGTAGGTACCATCAACACAAGAAGAGTGGAACGACGTTGCGTTTAAATTCAAAAAGAAGGGAAAATAGAAATGCTGGTTAGTTTTCAAATAACACAATAAATGAAAAATTGTACCTACTTACATACATATGTACATATAAACGTAATTAAAAAAAATATATTTATGGTAAAATCGAAAACTTTAATACTCACGAAAATAAATGAAGGCTCGCAAAAAATTAAAATGTTGGTGCGTATTGTAAACTTTGATTGTCGCTAAAGAACACAATAAATATTGACACACTTTTGACATTTTTATTGCGGCGCGGTTGTATTTAAAGTGTTCACACGGTTGTCACATCAGGGTTGCATTTGATTGGTTAAAACAAGCACAATATTACTCGCGATTGGCACATGTACCAATTTATTGTGCAATCACACGATTGGGATACAAAAAATTGTGAAAAATGGTGCATTTTGACAATCGTGTGAAATTAGCTTTACTTTCACAGCAGAAACTTTTTGGCATGTGTCTACGAAATACATATGTACATATGTATCTGTAAGATCAAAAGATTCCAATTTTTGAGCCTGTGTGCGACGATAAACATATCAGTAACGACTTTACACTACCGTCTAGACAATTTAAAATTTTAATAAACTTATCCAAAAAGTGAGTATAACACACCTCTATGTTCAATAACATCCACTTTTAAACTACTTTTTAAAACTTCAATATCACTGAAGAAGTTGTCTCTAATATGTTAATTTTTAGATAGCAAGAAAAATTAAAGAGGCGACGGAACTTTAATGTTTAGAATTTCCTTTTTATGATAGTTTTGGATACATACATATGTTGTTTCTTAAAACTTTTTTTTATCAAATGTTGGCAGGTTTTGTAATCTCTATGAACCTACATATCCATACATACATACATATGCACATAGTATGTATGAATCGACATACAGTCTGTCAATAATGAGTTTGCACATTGAAAACAGACACGGTTTAGTGAAAATTATTAGTGAATTCATGACAATTTTGTTCTACAAAAAAATTTTTTTTTACATATTTCATAAATTTATATGTATTTACGGAAATCATGTCGAAAAAAACTTTGAATATGTTCAAAACAAACAAAAAATACAACAAAAACAAATTTTTACTTCATTTCACACTGTCAATAAACTCTTTGCACAAAAATGTCCTTGCAGTTTTGGTGTCAGTGGGCAAGTTTTAAATTTAGTTTGAGAAAACTTAATATTTTGTATGGAAAACTTTAGCATCTACCACACATTGTAAACGATTTTCCATTGCTCCTATTAACTTCTTTAGGTCATAATTCGTTGGAATTTTCTGTCATTCTTCTGATATCGCTGTTTTGAGCGCTGCCATAATTTTTTTGCAAGCGTTTAGCGACCCATTTTTTTAAAACACCCGTAAATTCTCTATAGGACTGAGATTGGGTCTTTGGGTATCGATGACGTGACGACAGTTATATAACAGCCAAATTCTTCCCATGTGTGATTTATGTTTATTGTCATTGACTTGATCAAATTTTAAATTTGGTTTGTTGTCTTTTATAAAGCTGAATTTTTCGCACTACTAGTTAAATGGGTCCGCAGTGCCCAAAAATTGATGCGTGTCCACCGTAGAGTCTATAAAAGCAATGTCACCCATTTCTTGACTTGAAATGCAGCCCCAAATATTATAGACATTTTTCCAAATTTTGCGGTTGGGATGATTTTTTGTTGCTTCAGAGATGTTAAAGGCTTATGCCACTCCCTAGATGGTCTGTCGTTGTAGTACATGATGTAGTACACCATGTTCGTTTAAATATTACATCATCCCAATATTCATTCGGCTGTGAAAGTTCCGAATATCGAAGGAAAAGCGTTGTTCTATATTTGCTACTGAAAGGAGTGGTTGTTTTCTTGCTGATCTTGATGAGTATTTATTTTTAATTATGGTCTGACGCACTGTCTCGTGGAAAACAATAACACCAAGCTCTTCTTTAAGCTCTGCCGCTAGGTTCCGTGTAGAAATTTTGGGTTTTGAGCCAGTTTTCTTAAAATTAACCGCTCAGCATGTCGACTTATCTTATTTTTGCGGCCGACTCCTTGCTTTAATTCCAGGCTATTTTCTTTTTCAGCTCGATTTATGTCGTTGTAAACTATTCTCCATGAAACTGAAAACATTTCCGACAACTCTTCCACACTCCTGTCTAGTTGGTGGTTATAATAAATCAATTGAATGATATTATACGACAATCTTTTTCCTCGCATTTTTAAAACTTCAAATGTATTACTAATTTTATGACATATGCAAGGCAAATTAATTTCAAAACGCACTGTCGTGAACAATGTGAGCAAAAAATAACGGTAAAGCACCGTTAGCTTCAAAAAAAAAAATCAAAACTACAAACTGAGCAAACAGTTTATTGACATAAAGAGAAACAAAACATTTTTGTGCAAAGAGTTTATTGACAGTGTGAAATGAAGTAAAAATTTGTTTTTGTTGTATTTTTTGTTTGTTTTGAACATATTCAAAGTTTTTTTCGACATGATCTCCGTAAATACATATAAATTTATGAAATACAGTCTGTCAAGAATGAGTTTGCACATTGAAAACAGACACGGTTTAGTGAAAATTATTAGTGAATTCATGACAATTTTGTTCTACAAAAAAATTTTTTTTTACATATTCATAAATTTATATGTATTTACGGAGATCATGTCGAAAAAAAACTTTGAATATGTTCAAAACAAACAAAAAATACAACAAAAACAAATTTTTACTTCATTTCACACTGTCAATAAACTCTTTGCACAAAAATGTTTTGTTTCTCTTTATGTCAATAAACTGTTTGCTCAGTTTGTAGTTTTGATTTTTTTTTAAGCTAACGGTGCTTTACCGTTATAATTTGCACACATTGTTCATGACAGTGCGTTTTGAAATTAATTTGCCTTGCATATGTCATAAAATTAGTAATACATTTGAAGTTTTAAAAATGCGAGGAAAAAGATTGTCGTATAATATCATTCAATTGATTTATTATAACCACCAACTAGACAGGAGTGTGGAAGAGTTGTCGGAAATGTTTTCAGTTTCATGGAGAATAGTTTACAACGACATAAATCGAGCTGAAAAAGAAAATAGCCTGGAATTAAAGCAAGGAGTCGGCCGCAAAAATAAAATAAGTCGACGTGCTGAGCGGTTAATTTAAAGAAAACTGGCTCAAAACCCAAAATTTCTACACGGAACCTAGCGGCAGAGCTTAAAGAAGAGCTTGGTGTTATTGTTTTCCACGAGACAGTGCGTCAGACCATAATTAAAAATAAATACTCATCAAGATCAGCAAGAAAAAAAACACTCCTTTCAGTAGCAAATATAGAACAACGCTTTTCCTTCGATATTCGGAACTTTCACAGCCGAATGAATATTGGGATGATGTAATACTTAAAAGAACATGGTGTACTACATCATGTACTACAACGACGGACCATCTAGGGAGTGGCATAAGCCTTTAACATCTCTGAAGCAACAAAAAATCATCCCAACCGCAAAATTTGGAAAAATGTCTATAATATTTGGGGCTGCATTTCAAGTCAAGAAATGGTTGACATTGCTTTTATAGACTCTACGGCGGACACGCATCAATTTTTGGGCACTGCGGACCCATTTAACTAGTAGTGCGAAGAAATTCAGCTTTATAAAAGACAACAAACCAAATTTAAAATTTGATCAAGTCAATGACAATAAACATAAATCACACATGGGAAGAATTTGGCTGTTATATAACTGTCGTCACGTCATCGATACACCCACCCAAAGACCCAATCTCAGTCCTATAGAGAATTTACGGGTGTTTTAAAAAAATGGGTCGCTAAACGCTTGCAAAAAAATTATGGCAGCGCTCAAAACAGCGATATCAGAAGAATGACAGAAAATTCCAACGAATTATGACCTAAAGAAGTTAATAGGAGCAATGGAAAATCGTTTACAATGTGTGGTAGATGCTAAAGTTTTCCATACTAAATATTAAGTTTTCTCAAACTAAATTTAAAACTTGACCACTGACACCAAAACTGCAAGGAAATTTTTGTGCAAAGAGTTTATTGACAGTGTGAAATGAAGTAAAAATTTGTTTTTGTTGTATTTTTTGTTTGTTTTGAACATATTCAAAGTTTTTTTCGACATGATCTCCGTAAATACATATAAATTTATGAAATATGTAAAAAAAAATTTTTTTGTAGAACAAAATTGTCATGAATTCACTAATAATTTTCACTAAACCGTGTCTGTTTTCAATGTGCAAACTCATTCTTGACAGACTGTATGTACAAAAAAAAATTTTGTAGAACAAAAATGTCATGAATTCACGAATAATTTTAACTAAACCGTGTCTGTTTTCAATGTGCAAACTCATTATTGACAGACTGTATGTATGTATAAGCATACATATGTAGATATGAATTTCTGCTCTAGTTGGTATTGCATTTGCAATTTAAGACTGCATATAAATCTACATATGTACATACATACATATGCATGTACATATGTATGTATATCGTGTAATTTCAAACAACTTACCATGGGATGGCTCTGAGCTGTTTTAAGCAAAGAAAGTGGAAGCTGAAAAAATTATTTGTTAGAATACAATCTTTTTACAGGAATTTCCTACTTACCATCTTATAAATTTTCGTTATTCACAGGCAGCGTGCAAAAATTATAAAAAGGAGGAGGTCGCCTTGGTTTTTATACAAAGGCGAATTAAACTAGATTAAGTCCCATTCAGAGTTGCCAAATGTGTAGATTAACTGCATTTTGCAGCTTTTCGAAGCAGGGAACAGTTTTGAAATTTTTTTGTTTTAATAACCAATTTTTGCAGTTTTTCACCCATAGTTTTTTATTTTCAATTCATTAGAGTCATTTCCGGTTAATTATTTCCCGAATACTGAATTTGCCCGCTTAAATGCCACCAAAAAAGATAAAATAAACAAAAAGTAATGAAAAGAGTCTCGCTGAATTGAGTCCTTTTAATTATGCTGCTCTTTAATAGAGTTTTTTAATTGAGTTAATAAATTAATTGAAAGAACATCGGTTAAATTATTTTTCGCTTGATACCTCCAAAAACTATGCATTTCTAGAAAATCAATTTGTTAAACAATGGTGAGACAAAGTTGTTATTACATCTTCTTTTGCAACACTGATTAAAAGCAAAGTATTGTATTATTCTACATTGAATCTAATATGTATAATGGTTTGATATATAAATCGCAAAATACTTTCCTTTTAAACCGTCGTGCATCTTTTCTTTGCTTCGTTTACTTATATGTATGTACATATTTATATGTGTAGGTTTTAATTACGTGTTGTTTTTTCATTTGAAGAGCAAATATTTTATTCCAAATTTGCAGATTTTGTAATAAATATTTGTGGCAATTCCAGTGGCATAAGGCGAACTTAATTAGATGCATGCAAGGCGAATTCAAATAAATTTTTTGCTTTCCCGCATTTTTCCCAACATTAATGTCGAAATTTTTGTTTGTTTTGTTTACAAACATGTTTGCG
This sequence comes from Epicampocera succincta, assembly GCA_932526305.1. Taxonomy (NCBI): domain Eukaryota; kingdom Metazoa; phylum Arthropoda; class Insecta; order Diptera; family Tachinidae; genus Epicampocera; species Epicampocera succincta. Next base: position 24,559,273 of record OW052037.1, read on the forward strand.
ACATTCAGTGCATCGTACGTAATTTTAGTTGTAAAAAGATGAATAAGATCTGTAAGAAATTTAAGTAAAAACTAATAAAATAGACTTTTGTGATACCATAAATGTATTGCAAAATACAGCAAAAAATTGTTTTTCATCAAATGCGGTATTGTGCACAGTTCAAAAAATGGGGTGTCTTGTAGTGGTTCATTACTTAAGTTAACACAACAGCTGCAAAAGAAGCTAGATTTGTGATAAGGAAATATAAATAACATGAATTTTATGTTCCGACCACTTTAAAAAAAATGTTTGTGGTAACAGCATGCAAAACTGGAAAGAATTTTCTCTTACGGCAGCCGAATCATCATCTTAAAGAGAACGTAGGACAACCACTAAATGAACAGAATATTCAAACGGAGTGAGTATAATTTACTTTTTGCATACACATATACATACATAAGTGAAAAAATTTTATGAAAAAATAATATGATTCCAAAAATGTATTTTATTTATTCTGCCTTTTTACGTCCAAAATCTATCCTTTTAAAGATTACCATATTGATTCAATGAGAAATATTGTTTGTTTCTTAAAATCGGTCTATGTTAGGGCCAAAATAGGAGCTTTTAAGGCCAGCAAAAAGAAATCTTGTTTGCATATGTATTCATGCATGTATGTCATTATCTTAATTTACTAACCATTACTTTTTACCATAGTTAAACGACACAAAATATTATTTTATACAAAGAATCGTCTGTATTTTTTTGCTTAGCTTTTAACACCTAAATAAAGTTATACTTAAATACATATGTATGTACGTACTTACTAATGCTTGTAATTTCAAACTCTGAAAAGAAAATAATTTACTCTGCAATTATTTCGAAATGTGCTGTGGGAGTTCCCTGGTATTTGTACATATGTATGTATAAATATGTTTGCTGTAGTAGGTTCTGTTCGGCATTGTTGATGCGGTTGGTGATGAACAATATGGCATGTTGGAGCAGTACTGACTTGCTTGTGGGTTTGGACGTGAGTTTGCAATGTAATGTTGCTGTTGTTTCTGCTTCAGTTCTAGACACTACAAATTCAACTAAATTGCATTTATAGCACACTACAAACAGGAGAAAATTAAACTGCAGTCTGTATAGATATATAAGAGTTGTTGATGCACTAACCTTTCTCTATTATTAAACAGTAGTAAACAGGAAAAATTGAAAATGATATGCATATCCTGGCATTTGCTATGCAACTGCGATAAAATGTCAATGCCAAAATGTTCCCTTTTGGCACGTACACAATTGGTAGTTATTCCCCATGATGACATTAGATTTACCTGTATCATTAATATGCTGATTAACAAGAGCATATTCATTGTCATAATCGATACAGTTTTTTTTTGGATCTTCGGTATTCCCTAAAGGATCATGGTGACTATTAGCTGGCCTTAAACATTTGCAAAATTGTTCCCATAAAGAGGCAGAAAAAGCTGCAAACACAGATTTTCTTATGTATTCAGTTGTTGTAAATACATATGTATACATAACTAAAATTTTGCTATTTAAGTTGCCTTTAGTTTTTGTTGTGATCATTTGAACGGCTAATAAAAATTTTTAATTGATGACATAATTTTATGTGCACCGCCGTTTTCAAAGCAACATACCCATTTTCCTTCAGAAATTGTAAAGATGCTCCTAAAGGTGCTATCCATACTTCGGTCCATGGAAACCATTGCAAAAACAGTTGTTGATTAGAAGATCAAGTGTTTGTTGTAGTAGGCTGTGGGGGTTGGTCATGCGGTTGATGATGAAAGATATGGCCTGTTGGGCGAGTACTGACTTGCTTGTGGCTTTGTGCGTGGATTTGAAGTTGCAATAATTTTGCAATTCATTTATAGCAACCTTAAAAAGAGAAGAAAATTATTACCACAGCATATTAAGAACAGTTGATGAACTTGTCTTTCTTTATTAGTTCAACCATTTTTTCGATCATGTTGAAAATAATAATAAAATATCGAAATTCTTTTTTATATTGATTGCATTAACTGAAAACTTTGAATATTTCACTTTTATAAATTCAATAGTAATTTAATCACTAACTTGTGTATGTATTTTATGATAAACTATATCTTGTTAGCATATTTTTTGTTTATTTTTGTCAGCTAGATAACCAAAAAAATACTATATCGATTATGGCAATAAATATTGTTCATCAGCATATTAATGATACAATGTCAGCCAAATCTAATATCATCATGGGGAATCCAACAACTAATTGCTTACATGTCAAAGGGAAACATTTTAGCATTGACATTTTAACGCAGTTGCATAGCAAATGCCAGGATATGCATATCTTGTTCAAATTTTTCCTGTTTTGGAGTAAAATTTGATATGCCAGTAAGGAATCATGAACATTCATTTCACTGACTATGGTATTAATTTTGTACTTTATTTTTTTTTATTGTTGCATTACAGTAATGACCTGTTACTTAAAAAGGGACAACAAAACACAAACTTGCAACAATAAAGACAAGAAAGAGCAGATATTGAAAAGGCTTAAGCATATCGTCGAAAAATGGGTGAACTAAGAAAGGTAAGTGCATCAACAGCTCTTATATACATATGTATACAGACTATGGTATTAATTTTCTCCTGTTTTTAGGGTGCTATAAAGGCAATTTAGTTAAATTTGTAGCGGCTACAAATGCATCAGAAACAACAGCAAAATTCAATTCCAACTCACGCACAAACCCACAAGCAAGTCAGTACTGCTCAACAGGTCATATCGTTCATCACCAGTCGCATCAACAATCCCCAACACAGCATTTGGAATTCGTTTTTGCACCAATGTCAATGTTTTGATTCGCCTTAAGTTTACAGCTGACAAAAATAAGAGAAAATGCAAACAGGATGAGTTAATCAAAAAAAAAAAAATACTCAAGTGAGTGTTTAAATTAATATGAAATAAATATCATTAAATTTCAATAATCAAAAATTTAACTAGTGCAATAAATTTCAAACACCATTTGATATTTGATTTATTTTCTTGCAGGAGGAATAAAGAAGAAGGAATTAGATTAACAGATAATACACAATAATCGGGGTTATAATGGAATCGAAGTCGGTTTTGGATTACCAACAATTATGTCGCTCTTGAAAACCGATATTGGTTTATTTGGTGTCAGGACAACAAGTCGCTTTTTTATCTTAGAATGCAAATAAAAACGATATTCGAATCAGCTGTTTTCTGTTTTTACTCTTTTGTTTACAATTTCAAGTGTATTTAAAAAAAAAAAAATTGAAAATTGTGCTAAAAGTTGTGTTTTTACTAAATAAAAACAAAAAGGAAAAAAGTGACTACATTTAATAAATAAATAAAATCGCATCCAGCGTTGCAACATTTTTGTTATTGGAAGAAGGACACTTTAATGGGGCGGCAGCAATCCATTTGAAGTGCCGGAGACAGCGTAAATATATTTTAATGTTTATTATATCTTAATATGTAAATACATATGTACATATATTTAAAAATGTTGTGCAGGTTCTTAGCCTCTTATCGTTTAAACAAAGATCACATCCTTTTCGGTGGACTATATTAATTGTTCAGACAATTGTTGGCTGAGGGAATCCATAGTTTGCTTATTTCGTTTTGTGATCCCTTTTGCCAAATTAGGGTACTTCTCCATAAACTCCAGGAGAATGCCGTTTTGTGTTTCGTTTTTGTATTTTCCCCTTTTTTGTTATTAAAGATGTAAATCACAATGGTGTTCGAATTTATTGAAGATTAATAAAGTAAAATGAAAATTTGCACACAAATTTTAGTTATTACACTTAAAAAATATAAATTTTAGGATAACTTTTTAATTTACTTACATTTTTGCAAATTATCCAACTAGAAGAAGTAAAAACAATTAATTCCATCACCTTTCAACTTCTTGTTTTATTTTCAATAAAAAAACCGATAACATTGAATTATATGACACCTAAAACCGATAAAAATTCAAGTTCGAACACAAAACCGATAACCTGGATTTCATCACACCAACGTGATTTTTTTTTGTCGGTTTCAAATCCAATTCCAATAAGATTGGATTCTATAACAACCCAGAATATTTAAAGCACACAGTGCTTATAGTATTTTTTTACACTTCCAGCGCAGCAATAAACTGATTACAAAACAATGGTCATACCAGCAGCTCCCCAAAATCGGCTGCTTAGTGCAACAAGTACAATTTTCAATATGTGATGTCAACACCAAATTGAGAAAATGCTGATATGGCTGTAAAAATTTTCATTCATTCATTTCACTGATTGTTGTATTCACTTTCTACATCATTTTCTTTTAGAAAAAAATCGAATTATAGCAATGACTAATTGCTTGGGAACCTGGTGATTACAAAAGGATAACGAAGCACTGAACTTGCCACAACTAATACAAGAGAGAGCAGATATTGAAAAAGCTTAGAATGTTGTCGAAAAATATAGAGAAAAGTAGGTATATCAACTGCTCAACGTATTCTGATACATAAAAGTTTCTTCTTTTTAAGGGTACCATAAATGCAAATCAGTTAAAAATGTTGCGATTGCAAATACAGCAGCAGCAATTCATAATGCCGGCACATTTGTTAACAACTCAAGAATTAATGCAACTTCGATCTGACATACAAGCCACAAAAAATCGGTAGTCGTACAGTCGACCATACCTTTCATCATCAACTACAGCCTACTAGAACAAAAATATTCATACATAAATACAAATATTTGAGTTTCTAATCAGTCAACTATAAAATCAAAATAAAAAAATGCGTGCATAAGAATTTTTGATATTTCATAGAGGAGCCATGCATTGCAGACCACCAGTTGTCACTTTATTGTTGCAAATTTCATAAAAATTTATCAATGTTACGAAAATATTTTACAAATTAACATTTGAAGTTTAAACTGTAATTTTACTAATTAGGCTAAGTTTTTAACTTCTTATATAACGATATTTATTTTTAAGCCCTAGAATTTTATGTTTTTTAGTACAAGGATGTGTAAAAAGATATCAAAACTTTTGCATTTAATTATGCAATTTAAACATTTTTTATGAAAAACGGTTAAAACATAGCAAAAATTTACTACTCAGATAGACAAGTGTGCCTGATTTCCAAAAAAATACAGATTGAAAAATGACAGAAAGTAGGTATTTGCATAAAATTACAAAGCTTACGGCAGTTCAAATTGGTTGCTGGCATCACGTAGTTTTGTTCTTGCTATTCTCTGCTCCTTCTTTTTTTGCTGTTGTGTTTCAGGAACCATCGTAAACGTAAACATTTTATTCAACTTCTGTTATTTTTTAAATTTATTTCCAACGTTTACAAATTTTAAGACATAATGAAATAGATGCAGAATTTTTTGCTCATGGTACAAATATAAGCTGGCCTCATATTGTTAATTAAATACATACATACATATGTATAAGAAAAAAAAATGAATTGCTTATGGCTAAGCCATGAATTTATTTCGTTTTTATTCTTTCTTTTTTGAAAGTAAAACTGAACTAAAAACTAAATTACAAAATATTATTAAGCAGTCCCATGCCTAAGTACTGCTGAGTTTGCGTCTAGTGGTCTTTTTCTTTATAATTGTGCAACAATGTGTGGAATTTTGCTGATTGCACAACATATGTGTGTTGATAAAGTATAATAATTTAAATACCCTGCTGGGAATTTAGAGTTGTGTAGTCCTCCCTCACTTAAATGTAGTTCGTCCCCGGACTTCTTCAGATCTTCAATAGCAGTTTGAATGATGCGTTTCTGACGGGGTTTCTTTATCTTCTGATGAGCCTTAAAACATACAAAACCAATAGTTAGGATAACGAAAATAAAAGTGGTTGACAATAAAGGTCCATCAATTAATCTTTGTTTTATGTTTTCTATATGACGCAAGTTTTCTGCGTTTAATCTTTGAAGATATGGTAAACTCAATATTTCCTGATGGCAGATGTTAGGGATTCTGGTTACTTTTCTACAATATTTCTTTGGTTTCTATATAGGGATCCATTAATTTTAACTTCATCAGTAAATGTGAGTAGAAATGTACCAGTGACAGTTTTCTCTACACCATTACAGGGTACAGGGTTACTTTTCTACAAACTACATCTGGTTTTGGATACTTATCATCCAATAAGGCTCTTATATAAGCAACTTCCATTAAATCTGTTACCGCTATATTTGCGGGTTAACAATACCGATCTTTGTGAGGGTAATCGAAAGCATTAGGCTTTCTAGTTCTGAGATTAAAATTCTATTTCTCGCAAGAAGAGTCTCATACATATGTTCTGTGCCTATTACTTTAGCTTTTGCTTTGTTAACAATAATATTAACTATATCTGTTAAGTTGTTTGTTTGTTGTTGCACCTTTGTATTTATAAGAACCTGCCTATTTTCCGCGTCAATGAGCTCTCGTTGTTTAAACTCTAAATTTTCGAAGTCGTCATGGTCCGATGTCCCGGCGAGGCTGTACCAAGAACATTATACTTCTTGCGTTCCTGTGGTGAACATTTATTGTAGCAAACAATGTGTTTATGTGGCCTATGTCCGCGTCTAGTATCTTTTTCATATGCGACTGCGGCTCCTTAATAATTTTGTTTTCTCAACCAACTCCGCATACATTGAAAGATTTGTAGTATGCCGTAAGTATTCAAATCTTTAGTTAGTTTCGCAGTTGCTGATACAACAAAAAGCAGCATCATAACAGTCCTAGGATTATATAAAACCAAAATCAATAAAACTAAGTTATCTTATCTTTGTTATTATTATTATTATGCTTTATTAGATTTATAAGTAAAATTAGTAAACCTAATGCATGTTTTAAGGAGCACTAGCTACGTAGGCCATCGGCTCTAGGTAATAATATAAAGAATTTAGGGGTTATTATTAATTATAATAATTTAATATTAAATCATGGTTATTAATGTCTAAATGACAAATCCGGTCTGAGTTGTAAAATCACAAATTTTTTTTATATTATCTTGAGTAGGAAATTCTAGGAAAGTTTTAGGGCTATTAGTTTTAAAAATAGTATATCTAAGTTTCTTAAATTGTAAACACTCGGTTAGAAGATGATTGACAGTGAGCGGCATGTTACATTTAGGACAAGATGGAGTTGGTTGTTTATTTAGTATGTTATTGTGGGTGGCATAAGTGTGGCCTAGTCTTAGCCGAGAGAAGACTTGGATTTGGTGTCGCGTAGCCTTTGTGGGGTAAAGTAGGTGTAGATAATTTTTCTTCAGCTCTTTATAGTGGGGATGGTAGTAGTTAGACCATGCAGTTGTTTGCTTTCTTCTTATATAATCTTTAATTAGATTTCGAAGATCAGGTTTTTCGGGTTCGTTTACCATAATTATAGGAGCTTTGCAGGCAAATTTGGCTGCTTTATCTGCGTACTCGTTTCCCTTTATGTTGACGTACCCTGGGGCCCATACAATTTTTCAGGACTTAGGATTTTGAATCAAAAGGTCTCGAATTCGATTAATTTTAATCCACTTATTTGGGATTGGGTTGCATACTGATTTTATTACCGACAGGCTATCGGTACAAATGACTGTCCTGAGGTGCTTGTTAAGAGCTATGTCCATAGCTTCCATTATAGCGGATGCTTCAGCTGTAAAAATGGATGAACTGTTAGGTAGCGTTTTAAGACTCATGATATATCCGTCAATATCGACCACGGCATAAGATGTTTTACCATCTGTCGTTTTTGATCCGTCTGTGAAGTATATTGTCCAGCCGTTACTACGATATATATGTTCCTTTTCGAGGTATAGTTGTTTGAATAAAATATTTGAGGTATTTGTTTTAAAAGATACTGCTAGAGTAGAATCGCAGGAGTGGTTAATAATAAACCGTGGGGGATATTTACACATTGTGTTTTTTGTTATAGTGTCTAATTTTTTGAGATTTTGCTAGCTGGAATATTACACTAATTGCTGAGGGTATTTTGTAGTTTCTTTTGGTGGTTGAATGGATGAGGACGTCTTGGTCGATAATGGAATTGTTTAGAAAAGTAATCTTCGGGATTAACAGTGCTTTAGCTTCGTGGATGCGATCTTCTAGTGATGGTAGTCCTGATTTTAAAAGCGAAAATACTTGATCGCACTGCTCTGTGATAAATTCCTTTAATAACTTTTAATGTTGATTTGGTTGTGTTTCCCGTGAGGAAGAGACCGTAATCGATTTTACTCAGAACTAAAATTCTAGAAAGGTATGTTAGGGAGTTGATATGCACAGAACTTTTTTTGCTTGATAGAAATGCAATGATGTTAGCTCTTTGAGTCAATGATTTTTTGAGATTCATAAAGTGTTCCTTCCAGGTATAATTTTTTGTGAAGATAATTCCCAATATTTTCAGTTGGTATACGTTTTCAATAGTAGTATTTTCAATGCACAGAGAGAATGATTGAATATCGCAAAGCTTTTTTCTGCATACATGTAATTTTTTTGTTTTGTCAGTTGAAATTTTAGCTCCGGAGTGTAGCGACCAATCGAATAGTTTGTTGAGGACGTCTTGTAATATGTTGTTGGTTTCCAAGCTGCTATTCCTTTTGCACAATATATACAGGTCATCGGCATAAATACAGTGGTCTAAGTACTTAGATTTATTGATTATTATGTTCACTTCACTGAAAGCAATAGCAAACAACATTACAGACAGAGGGGACCCTTGCGGGATCCCATTATTTAACGGATATATTGACGAGTATGTGCCATTTACTGTTACCCGAAACTTGCGGTTTTGTAGATATGATTTTATAAAACTGAATATTTTCGGCCCGACTTTCCATTTGTTAAGTGTATTTAGAATTACGTGGGCTCTGATCCTGTCAAACGCCTTTTCGAAGTCGAGTGAAAGGATTTATACATGGTTACGTGATAAGGCCTTAGAAACAATGTAATCGATATGCAAAAGCGCGTCACTACAACCTCTTCCAGCTTTAAATACAACTTGGTTGCGTGCTGTAAGATTATTTCTTTCAGTGAACCAGTAGAGGCGAGTAGCGATAATTTTTTCGAGTATTTTGCTTATGCACGGTAATAACGAGATTGGGCGGTATGATTTTACTTCGAGACCGTTTTTGTTTTTTGGGATAGGAATCACCGAAGAAGTTTTCCAAACTGTAGGGATAGAACCGTTGTTAAATATATTGTAAAGCTGTAGTAATCGTTTCTTTGTTTTTAGGCTAGTTTCATTGATCATTTTAAAGTGGTTGGAGAGTTTTTAAAAATTTTCCATGCATTATTTTTATTTTTCCGCAGCGTTGATAGCTCTTTGTTCCACCAAGGTACATTAATTTTAGTTTTTGGCAAAGGCTGGGGAATTGAAATGTTGGCGGTGGCTTTTATGGCTTTAGTGATAGAAGGAGCTTCTTCGTTAATATTCGAGGAGTAAGGTTTTGTTTCTAGTTCTTTTTCAATCAGTGATCAGTGAATTTGGTCCAATCCCCGAATTCTAACAGAAACCTGCTGTTGAATTTTGTTTTTCTTATGTTCCTATTCAATGATAGTTTGATTTTTATAGGAAAATGGTCACTGTTAAACATTTCATCTAAAATATCCCACGAAGTTAAGTGCAATAAACTTGGTGAGCATAACGACACATCAACGTGTGTTAAAGTGCTGTGTGTAGAAAGATGTGTTTAAGGATGTATAGATCTAAAGAGAGCGCTGCATTTTCTAGGGTATATCCTCTCTTGTAGTTGGTTGGAGATCCCCAAGAAGTGTTCCAGGAGTTGAAATCTCCTACTAGAAATTTCGGATTTGCAACGGAATCGAATATGTTTATGAGGTCATGTTTGGAGAATGGCTGACAGTGTGGTATGTAAAGTGAAATTAGGGAAAACTTAATTCTCAGTTGTATTTCTATGGTTAATACTTGAAACGTGGTGTTGACGTGTATGACCTTGTGCGGAATATTATTTTTTATTAACACGCCTACGCCTTGTTTGGAGATGGTGTTGAGAGGTGAACTATAAAAGTATGCAGAATATCCTTTGGGAGTTGTTGGGTTAGAATTTCCTTTCCAATGAGTTTCCTGAATAGATATTACAGATGGATTGTGTTCCTTGATTAAAATCTGTAGTTCATTGAAATTGTTTATGAAACCGTTTATATTCCATTGGAGTATCGTAAAATTATCCATGCTTTCCTTTGTTAAATCTTAACTTTACTATAAAATCTATTCACAGTAGGTAGATATTAGTGCACGGATTATTTGTTTCTTGATACTTATTTTATCTCTGAATCAGTATCCATTGAGGATGCTGAGATAAAGTATTGCTTTTTTTTTAATTAACTCTTGGGTCAGCTGACCAAGAGGGGAGTACAAAGGAGGATCATTTTGGGTCCTTGGGTACAAGTTTTGATCCCCAGAACTGTGATTACAGTTTTCGTTAACTTTTCCGGGAGGAATTTTTCCTTTGTTCAAGGTTTGATTGTCTGTTTTGGTTTTTTTTTATATATTTTGTTTTTTGTTTTTTTCTATTTTGTTCGAGTTTGATTTTATATTTGTTGTTTGATGTTTTGCAATTAATTGTTGGGTATTTGTTGATAGTTTTCCTAGAATATTATCTGTTTGGATTTTTAAAATTGTTGATTGATTTGGGTGACCATTTTGTGTTTTATTTAAACTTGATGAGGAGCAGGCTTTAGGAGTTTCTAGATCACTTGATGAAGAGCAGGTTGACGGTACTCTGCGTGGCTGTTTTTTTTTTTTGGGCATAGTTTCATTGTTCGCTGGCGTTGGAGATCGTTTTTGACTATGTAGAGATATGTTGTTTGATTTATTACTTTGTCTAATAGTTTGGGAATATGTTTGGTTAATATTTTGCTGCGAATTGAGTCTTTCATTGGGGTTTCATATTTACGTTTTGCTGCACCAAATGAGCACTTGTCGATGGTTTTTATTTTAATTATTTCTTTCTGTTGTAGGTATTTAGGGCAATTTCTATCCGATGCTGGATGATTGCCGCTACAGTTGGCACAATGTACTCTGGAGCAGACACTTGGTGAATGTGGTGGTAAATTGCATACGTCACAAGTTTCCCAATTATTACACCGGTTTTTAGTATGACCAATAAGTTGGCATTTTTGGCAGCGTATAGGGTTAGGGAAGTAGGGTTTGACTTTCACTTTGTACCATGCAACGTCGACGACTTTTGGTAGGTTGTAGAGGTTGAATGTAATGACCATGTTTCCCCTATATTCGTTGTTAATGTTGTTGTATTTGCCAGTATTGGTATTGAGGTTTTGCTTGTCATTATTTTTTGCATTACCATTGTTATCTCTCTTTGGGGTAGTGTATTTGTACACGGAGACAACCCCTTGGGATCTTAGTTCATTGACTATTTCTTCTTCCGATACGTTTGCTAAACATGGAGCATAAATGGGACCTTTTACAAAGGTTAGGGTTTCATGCATTCTGGCTGATTGGGCAAATATTTGACAGGGTTTTGGCTTTTAAGAACTTATCGGCAATAAATTGGTTCCGAACCAGCAGCAGGAGATTGCCATTTCTTAATTGGCTTATGGAGTCAATTAGAGTTGAAATCGAGTTTAAGCCTTTTTGAATAACAAATAGACTTAATTTTTTTAAACCATTGTTTTCAGATGTAATTGTTAGGTATTTTGGATCGCTATGTAAAGGGTGGTTAAATTGTATGGGCCGATGTTGAATGTGAACCACACCTAAACGCCAAGTTTTTTTTCCGAATTTTATTTGACATTTCTCTATTTCAGACTTACTCAATTTGAACCATGGAGAGATACACAATCCAACAACGTGTTAAAGTTATCCAGACTTATTATGAAAATGGGAGTTCAAATCAAAATGCATATCGTGCACTTCGTAATTTTTTTGGTCAATTTCATCGTCCAAATGTGCGTACAATCGCAAAAATCGTGGAAAAATTCGAGCAAACCGGGTCTGTAGAAGATGTGAGAACACCAGTGCATGCTCGTACAGCTCGTACTGCAGAAAATATTGCTGCTGTTCGCGATAGTGTGGCTGAAGAGCCGTCCACCTCAAATCGTTGTCGTTCCCAACAATTGCACCTCTCACGCTCGTCGTTGATGAACATTATGCATAAAGACTTGCATTTACACGCTTACAAGGTGCAATTGGCTCAAGAACTAAAGCTTCTTGACCATTCCAAACGTCGTGAATGGGCAGAATGGTGGCAAGAAATGGCAACAGTGGATGATCAATTTTCGAAGAAAATCATCTTCAGTGATGAGGCACATTTTCACCTCAGTGGATTCGTCAATAAACAGAATTGCCGCATTTGGGCGAATGAGAATCCAAGAGTGATTGTCGAAAAACCAATGCACCCACAAAGAGTGACTGTTTGGTGCGGTTTATGGGCTGGCGGCATCATCGGGCCGTATTTTTTCCAAAATGAGGCCGGTCAGGCAGTTACTGTGAATGGTGTTCGCTATCGTGAGATGATAACGAACTTTTTATGGCCCGAATTGGAAGACATGGATGTGGACGATATGTGGTTTCAGCAGGACGGTGCCACTTGCCACACAGCTAACAAAACAATGGCTCTTTTGCGCAACAAATTCAATGGCCGTGTTATCTCACGTAATGGCGGTGTCAATTGGCCGCCAAGATCATGTGATTTGACACCGTTGGACTTATTTCTTTGGGGTTATTTGAAAGAAAAGGTGTACATCGATAAGCCAGCAACAATTCAAGACCTAAAGGATCAGATAATTCGGCACATTAACGGCATAGAACCTCCATTATGCCTCAGCGTCATCGAAAATTTGGACCATCGGATGGAGGTGTGGCGCCGAGGTCGCGGCGCCCATTTGGCCGATATTTTGTTCCATACATAATTGAGTAATACCAATACATCATAATAAAATAAAATTACAATAATTTCGTAAATAGTTTGTGTTTTATTCAAAATCAACATCGGCCCTTGAAATTTAACCACCCTTTATATTAGTTTTTGGTTGGGGAAGAGTAGGAAATTTGTTGTTGTTGCTTTGGTCTAAGTAGTCGCCAAGAACAGCAAACCTGTTAAATTGTTTGTCAGGAGGCCCAGGGGCCATTTTTATTCTTTACTTTTCTTTTCTTTGGATTTAACTTTTATTCAAATTTTTTTTAAGAGAGAAGAAAAAAAAACCAAACAAATTGGGGGAAAAAAAACTAACAACCGTTATACAGTATTACTATCAGAGCGAAGTCAGTGAAAAACACGTCTGTGTACAACAAGAGATGATCGATGACTGACCCTCTCTTTAATAAGAGCCGTTGTCCCCAGGTCGGCTTCAACATATAAGGGTGTAATCTTATTGCCTAATCTCCTATTCACGAGGACCTTTTCGACTACTTCGAACACCCTATTTTGCCTTTTTTAATTTAGTCGCTGTAATTGAATTTTCTGTGCTCTTTGTACCCTATTTTTTATATCGTTCTCAAGTTCTGGCGGAGTTGATTGAATAACGTAAATAGGTCGTTTATTTGTAACGGTATGAATTATTTTGTTATACTCAATAGAAGCCAGAAGTATCAATTGTAGTATGTCATTGATAGATTTTTCAAGTTTGAGACACCCCGGCAATTTCTAAAAGGGTACTATGTATTCTTTCTACCTGCCCATTTGATGTACTGTGAAGTGATGGTGCATTTGCGACCTAATTGTTTCCGAATTCAAAGAGGGTTCACTGTCACAAAATATTGTTCTTGTTACGATGATAAAAATTCATTAGTTGGAGAATTGCTGCTTCAATATCAACATTAGTTCTTGATGCTATAGGTTGGACGATTGCAAACTTAGACAGTTTGTCAACACGTCAGAAAATACTTTTTGTCCGTGGGAAATGTATCCACATGCAGAATTTCCCCAACACACGAAGGAACAGGCGTTTCACCGATTAATTGTTTTTGTGGATGACGACTGTATTTTGCTTTTTTTTTGCAAATTATACAATTTATGAAAAAAGTAATCCTCTAAAATCTCTTTTACATTTTCTTGCTCCACTCTATGCGTCCTATTATGTTCCATTCCTACAATTTCTCTTTGTTCGTCTTTGTTAGTTACATCGGTAACCATATTCTTTGCATAACGAAACGTTGTTGATGGGAATGCTTCAATCAACCTATGCTGTAACAATGCCAAAATGGGCAGATCACAATGAATTGCGTTTACTACGTCTTCTTTTATTACATCAAATACTCTTTCTATTAAAGTTCTTCTATCCGAATAACTTAAGAGGTATCTGGTTTTTTCCAAAAAGGATGAATGTACGTGTTGGTAACTCTATTCCTTCCTCAATTACTATCTGATTTCGGAAACAATTGAGAGGCTTGTCTGTAGATTCAATAGTATAAGACAAAGAGATTTCGCTATGTATCGTAGCAATGTCAGAATTCGAATTATTTCCGACTGCGTAGTCATCTTGCAAAGCAACATTCTGCATAGCATGAACATTTTGCCGCGTGGCGCATCAGCCACGTAGTTTTCTTTGCCAGGTTTATAAAAAATTTTCGCGTTGTGCTCATCTATAAAGGCTTTCCACCTTTTTATTTCAGCATTTGAACTTCGGTCAGAAACCGCAACCTTTAGAGGCTGATGCTCTGTGAAAATGTTCAAATCTTTCACGCCATAAAGATAATTTCTAAGGCTCTTTAGAGCCCAAACAATTGCAAGTAATTCGAGCTCGTTATTTGCAAAATTTGACTCCTTTTCCTTGAGAGTTCTCGAAATCATCGTAATAGGTTTTCCATCCTGGGACAAAACTGCCCCCCAGCCGTGAGCTGAGGCATCAGTTGTAAGATCGAAAGGTTTTTTATAATCAGGATACAGTAGCATTATATCTTCGGATGTTAAGACCTCTTTAAGTTTGTTAAAAGCTTGAAGTTGTGACTCATTAAATTTTACTTCAATCTTTTTGAATTGACTGGTACCAATTTTGCCATTGTCTCCTTTAAGGATGTCTGTTAAAGGTCTTGTTATTGAAGCAAAGTCCTTAATGAAGCATCTATAATAACTTGCAAGTCCAAGAAATCATAAGATCGAAAAGTGTAATAGGCTGTTCATAGTTCCGTATTGCTTTTACCTTATCGGGGCTGGTTGAAATTCCCCCTCGAGGTACCACAAAGCCCAAGAATTCCACGTTTTCTTTAAAGAAATTAGACTTTTCGCGAGAAACTCGCATATTGTCTTCATACAATCTAAGACCCAAGCGATGTCTTCGACATGGTCCTTCATATTTTGTGAAAAATGATAACGTCATCAATGTAAACATAACATGACTTTCCTATTCTATCTCTAATCACATCATCGATGGCTCTATGAAAAATGCTTGGTGCATTTTTCAGACCAAAGGGCAGTCTGCAAATTCATATTTTCCATTTCCGACTGAAAAGGCAGTTTTTTCCCTATCCCTTTCAGCCAGCAAAATCTGGTGGAATCTGGATTTGAGGTCCAATGTGGAGAAGTATTTTGCTTTCCCCAGGTTTGACAAAATTACATTCACATTTGGAATGGAATATTTGTCAGAAATAGTTTTAGAGTTTAATTTTTTAAAATCTATTACAAGTCTTTTTTTTGTATTTCCAAAGCCGTCAGTACCTTTTTTTTATCAACCACCCATAGAGGGTTATTGTAGGGTGATCTAGATGGTCGGATTATGCCATCTTTTAAAAGGTTTCGAACTTCCGTATTCACAAAATCCACTACACCCATTGGATATGGATATAGTTTTGAATATATAGGATCTTCATTTTCTCTACGAATCGTTGCGACAATATTTGTATTAAAGGGTAATCACCCCTATTCTGCGTTTCGATTACGTCTCCGCATTCAGTTCCGTTGCGATCGTAAATTGGTATTATATAAAAAGAAGAAGACAACAATGTTTACAAAATGAATAGCATCACTGTGAAATGTGGAAATGAAATAGCAAAATAAGCAAGTTTGTTATCATTTTCATAAACAAATGTCAAATTTAATGTAAAAGTAAGTTTTTGATAAAGTTTAATAAAAAAATTGTTAAATAAAATAAAAAAATATAAAACAAACTAAAATTAGTTGTTAATAAACATATTACGGTGCAAAGAATCTTGTGAAGATAAAGGTACATAATTAAAAGAAATTAATAGTGTTGTGATGAAATATCTAAAGACCAAAACAAAACTTTAATAAAAATTATAGAGGATTAATTCAGGATGTTTGCAATTAATTTTTTTGAATTTCAAGGAGGAATGGAGTCCATAACAGCTGCATTATTGTTGGTGACAGAGGAGAACAACATGAGAAATAAAGAGGCAAGGGTTGAAAAGTTCAGAATTAGAGACAGGTGCAATCCATTTGAAATGAGCGATCAATTGTAAGTATGTCAATTGTAATTTTTATTGTGAAAGAAATATGTAAATGTTGAAAAATAATTTACTTTTACAGATTTAAAAAGAACTTTCTTTTAAACAAAGACGCGTTCAAATATGTTTTAGACATATTTGCTCGTGAGGTGCAGCCAAATTCTTTGACTTCTTCTTCACCGCTTAACCGAGTTGTGGCAGCTTTAAGATTCTTTGCAGAAGGTAGCTATCAAAACGGAGTTGGAGCAGATTTTAATGTTGGAATGGCGCAACCTACGGTGTCGAAGTCATTATCAAATTTTCTTGAGGTAATGCAGCCCAAGCTTTGCCCTCAATGGATAAAATTTGACGTAAGTGAGGAGGAAAAGATTGAGGCAAAGCGAGATTTCTACTCAAAGGCTGGATTTCCAGGTGTCATTATGTGTGTCGATGGCACACATATTAAGATTATAAAGCCATCTAAAGAGGACTTCCTTTATTATAACAGGAAGGGATTTTTTAGCATTAATGCAATGGTGGTATGTTTGTTTTAAGATAAAAATGTTGCTTAATTAAAGTAATGATTATAAGTAGATCTGTGATAACAAAATGCGCATAAGGTGTATTGATGCAAGATACCCTGGCAGCAACCACGATTCACATGTATGGGCCTTAAGTAAAGCGAAGGCTAAATTAGAACGAAATTATAGGAACGGAAAGCGAAATACTTGGATATTAGGTAAGTTTTTATGTTATTGTTTGGAAGTATATATTAAAATCTTAATGGTATTTTTAACAGGTGATGCAGGATACCCCTTAGAACCTTGGCTAATGACTCCGTATCGAACTCCAAGCGAAGGTAGCAGGGAAAGCAACTACAACATTCGCCACTCTAAGACAAGAAATATAGTGGAACGAACTATTGGGGTCTTAAAAAACCGATTTCGCTGCTTATTGGGTGCTAGGCAACTTCATTACTCCCCGCAAAAAGCCAGTCAAATAATTAATGTTGTTTGTGCCCTTCACAACATTTGTATACATTACCGAGTAGAAGATGTGGAAACTAATGAAAGTGAAGTTGAGGGTAGTGAGGGAGAAGGCGAAGAGGAAAATTTTGACTCTGACTACGCTTCAATAGCACGTGATATTCGCCAAAATATAATGTCGTGTTTTTAGAGTTAACAAAAGAAATATTATACTCTCTTTTTTATGTTTTCCATTTATTTATTATAATTATTTAATAAAAAATTACTCTGCATTATATATAAATATATATTTGTATATATACTATTGTATTTTTTTTTTAATTTTTGTAGTTCAAATAAAAACAAATGAAATATCAATTTTAATTCAATTCAATAAAAAACTTTTATTTAATAAAAAAAATAAGGACACTCCATTTAATAAAAGAAATTAGTAAATAGTTAAAAATTCATTGTTTTAAACATTTTGTACTACTTATCACATATTTGGTAAATTTATCACATATTGTACTTAGTCTAATTGATCGGGATGTTCAAGGTGAAGCATTTTGAGTTTAATTTCCACTTTTTTTTTAATAATTCCTCCTTAACTCTATTGTGACGTTGCTCTTCTTCTAATTGTTTTCCTGCGATTTCTGCCATTTTTTCCAACGAGCGATTCATACGTCTTAGGTGCGTTGAAATTTCATCATATTTCTTAGCCATTGTGTTGTTGAAGTCTTTGGTCTCTTGGTAGAATTCTTTTTGAGACTTTAACTGTTCCATTAACAAGTCCGAGGTTGTTTCTTTTGGGCCCTGTCTCTTTTTTGAAGTGGTGGGAATGTCTTCAGAACGTGCCGATATATCCATTTCTGAGTGTTCCTGAACCTCACAGGCAACACCAAAATCTTGTGCACCGCATATACCAGATGTACTGGTTACTAGCCCCGTCAGCTGTACTACTTTTTCTTCCAAGGGGCTAATACGCTGCAAGCGGCAAGGGCCTCCTCCGGTGCTCATCATTTCCCTTTTGTTTGCTGACATCTTCTTCTTTATGTAGCACTTCCAGTCAATCCACACCTATAAATTTATATTAATTTCTGCAATAATTATACGCAAACCATACCTACTTTTTTCCATGCACTGGCATTTTTTGTTGGAGGACCTAGTGCATTAAGGATTCCTGCCACTTCCTCCCAGAACGCTAGTACTTCCTCCTTTGACCGTTGATGGTATCCAGATGCAATGTCTGCTTTGGACGCCATTAAATTTGCCAATTTTTCGTATTGATCTGGTGTTGTTGTTTTTGACCTGTAATACATAAAAAAAACATCAGATTCGGGTATAAAAATTAGAAAAACAAAAAAATTAATTTAATTAAATAAATTAATTAAAAATAATTTTAAATGTTTTCTAATCGTTTCTGAACATTTTATCTCATTTTCTACTTACATTTCTTCAATTTTGAACTTTTTAACTAAAACACACAAATAAAGAAAACAACTCCGTTAACAAAACAACAACTGAGAAAAACGGAGCTCCGTTCGTAATGCATAATACATACAATCGAAAGAAACTGAGCGGAATCGAAACGCAGAATACCAAAGCTGCCAAACGGAGAAATTTACGATCCGAATCGAAACGCAGAATAGCCCCCAATGCCTCTTTTGGCTCAGCAAAAACACCCATTCTTCGAAACTCCTCAGATATAGCCTGAGGTACATTGAACATTTCGATGCTTACGAAATTGACATTTATACATTTAAGACATTGAATCTATTCTTACCCAGTAATAGTTTCTAACTTTGTGTTTTTAAAATCTTGTTTTGAATTAGTTTCTGTTAGCAAATCGAGTCCAATTATTCCATAAAACGTTTCAAGATTAAGTAGAATAAAAAAATACGCATTAGCATCGAAAATATTTAAAACACATTTTTGTGTAATTGTATTAAAGCCACGCAGTGACTTCACCAAAGTGTTGATCAACGTTTTTTATGTGCTTTAATTCTTTCAATGGTTTTATATAATTCTTTGACGTATCTGTGTCTATTAATAATTTGATAACTCTCCCTGCTACATATTGTTCTTTCGATGAACGCAAGCAGAGAGTTATTCCTAAAAAATTTATTTTATCAAATTCTAAAAATTCATTATCAATGTTTTCGACTTCTGTATTTGCTTCAGTTCGATAATTTAATTCCCCCTGGTCATATGAATTTTCATTTTGTGACAAGTGATTAATCCTCTGCATAGCGCTCATTATTCGACTTAACCTCTTGGGCTAGTGCCAAAACTGATGGGAGGTCCTTTGGTTTTGCAGAGAAAATTATATCACTTAAAGATTTTTTAGTACCTGAAACAAACACTCGTAAAGCATCTGTTCTGTACTTTTCATTAAGAGAAGCAGATAGAGTATTATCGTACGTCATTATTGTTTTGTTAGTTAGAAGTGTGAGTTTTTTCTCAACTTCTTCATAGAATCGTAAAAGTATTTTATTTCCCTGTTGCAGGGTGGAAAGTTCTTGTTCTATCAGGTATATTGGTCGCTTGTCAGCGTACGTAAAATCAAGTCTATTTATAATAGCCGTAAAATTTAAATGGGTATCAAATGAAGCTAGTACATTGTCTGCAGGACCTCATATTATATTTCTTATAATGCCCAGAGCCTGATAATGAGTTGAACTGCCTTCATACTTCTCGTATGCTTTATATACGGTATGCGCCGCTTTCCTCCATGAAACGTATGTTTCAAGTTTGCCCTCAAAATGCGGCAACGATTTGGCAATATCTAAGGTCCCATTACATACAACATTTTCCGTAATTTGCGCCTCTGTATATGTCTTACTTCAGGTGGACTAACATTTAAACTATTCACAGTTTGTTTTAATTCTTCTAGCTTTTTCTCAAATTGTCGTTCTTGTACGACGAGAGCACTGCAAACAGCACTTTCAACTTGTGCCTTTAATTGGTCAGGTGTCACTGACATTCTTGATTTTTCTGAAACTACTAATTTTTGAAAGCCTGAGAGTTTATTTCACTATTCATAAATTTATTTATCACAAAGATCGTTATTAACACATTTTAAGAAAATATGTTTATACCATAAAATGAGCACTCTACTTACATGATAATAAATTTCCTTTATTAAATTTTCTTAACTTAGTCTTATTCAATTAAGTCTGCTGTTGTTGATTCGTTGAAAATCTTCTTCCAAATATTATGACAGCTTTCAACGGCTTTGCGTTATCAAATATTGATATCCTTGTCGACGGCGATCTGCAGCCACAGCAAGAACAAAATTATTGCTTTTGCAATATATGTAGATCAATTAGTTGTATAGAGTTGTTATTGTCCGAAAGACCCGTTGGGCGCCAGTAATAAAAAGATGAATTGCTTATGGTTAAGCCATGAATTTATTTCGTTTTTATTCTTTCTTTTCTTAAAGTAAAACTGAACTAAATTACAAATATTATTAAACAGCCCCATGCCCAAGTACTGCTGAGTTTGCGCATAGTGTTCTATTTCTTTATAATTGTGCAACCAACAATGTGTGGAATATTGCTGATTGCACAACATAAGCGTGTTGATAAAGTATAATAATTTAAATACACTGTTGGGAAAAAGAGTATAAGTTTCCATATACCGATATTATTTTCTCCTTTTTTGTAGCCAAGTGTAAAATTCTTCATTCATTTTTTGTTCAACAGAATAGAACCAACTATAACATTAAATCAAACGTAAATGCTTTTTTTGCATTTGAAAATTGATTTTTATTTTCCCTAAAATTTAATTAAATAATGCGTAAATTTACTGTTATTCACCATAACTTTATAAATTCTATTTTTCATTGATTCGTATAGGGACTTTAAAAATAGTCGAGAGATATTTCACCCCATGCGGCTTTTATTCGAACCATAACCCCCAAACATTTTCGATAAAAGGTTGGGTCAGTTTAAAGTCTGGCAATCCATGATTTTACTACACATGCCGTGTGTATAGGCGCGTTATCATGTTGATAAATCCACGTTAATGGTCCAAAAAATGTCGTATTACTTAAGGAATGTTTGTTCCAGCAGCGTTTTGTAATTATTTCCCGTCATTCGCGTGCTTTGAATGACGATCAATAGTGCCGTAGCATGAAATTGCAGCCCATACCATAACGCCCCACAAATTTCTGTGATGCAGGCTCAGAAATTTGTCATCTTTAGGCATATCGTGAAAACATAAGTTGTAGCTATCGGGATCATCCAAATTGAACTTTTTTTCGTACCAAAAAAATACTTTTCGCCAATCCTTATCACTTAGTTGCCTTTGCAAATTTCGTGGGGGTTATTTGTTCAGCTTTCTTTCACTGCTTAAAATAGCGCGTTGAAGTGTTGGTTTACTTGCACTTACTCCTGCTAAATGCTTTATCTTAGAGGTAGAATGGGTGGAATTTGAGGCGGTTCACAGAATATTTTGCTTGTCCTGTGGTGTAAAAGTTGTTCAAGTACTTCCTTTATAATTTTTATTATCTGTTTCACGATGTTTTATGTGATTCATTACCACATTATGATTACGTCCGATTTTTCTAGCGATTATATTATTTATATATTTGGTTAACTGCAGTCACAAACTGTAATTTTATTTGGTTTTTTATAAAGCTTTATCACCACTGACTACTGATATACATAAGTTAAAAACGCAAGTGTTTCGATTCTGTTGAACCAAAAAAAACTAAATGACGAATTTTTACCACAAAAAAAGGGAAAATGTTCCGCTGTAATCCATTTATTTAATTTATTTTTTAGTCGGCGCTTATTTTTATTTATTTATTTATTGGTATTTCTATACAACAAAACTTAGTCTTATAATTAAAGTATAGGATGCTCAGTCAACAATTTTAAATAATATGAAATGGTAATAAGCATTCAATTTAAGCATTACGACTGCTAAAACATTTAAATAAATCAGAAATACATACATACATACATGTTTTTAATCTAAACTGGACCAGGTTTTTATTTCTTCGCGACTGTGCGAAAGAGAGACGCGCAAATAGATACGACGGCTCTCCAGTATAAATAATTTTATGCAGGAGAAGTAGGGAACGAATGCTTAAAATATTTCAAAAACGAACACCATAAAGTTTAGTCTCATAGAGACTGTGAGAATACATATCTTAAAATAGCATTATATGTAAGATTTAGTTTCCTAGTGCTTTTCTGGTCACAGCTTGCAAAACCTTCGGTACCATACAGTAAGACTGGAATAAGATATGATTTAGCTAAAAGCATTCGTATGTTAATCGGAGTCGAGTTTTGAGTTGCCCATAGTGAACGAAGCATCGCAAATACTCTGCCTGCAACATTGTTTATATGGTCTGACCATATAAGTACAGAATTTAAAATAATGACAAGGCTTCTTGTCTTCTTGAAAATCTCAATTTTTTGTGCGTTCAAGATGATATTGGGCTCACTAGTTATTTGCTCTGTGTTTCTTTTCTTCTTTTCTTACTTTTTCTATTTAAATTGACATTGGAAGTATCAATTGTTTTTCTACAAAGCTAAGTTTTTTTATTCTATCTGTATATGGCACTTACACTGTTTTTTGCTTCGAAATATGTCGGTTCTATTCTTATGAACCAAAGTACATGTGTACATATCGTGAAAAAGCTAATTTTAAAAAATTATGTAAGTCAAATATTTTTTAAATTTAAGTTTTTAGTAAAAAGGTAATATTACAGGAAAATAGGATATTATAGGAAAATAGGAAACGGAAAAGCAAGAGTGAAGTGAAAAATTTGTTTGATAATCTAAGGGATTTGAGTCATGCTGATAGAAAGCTATATTTAACTGTATGAATATAAAATTTTCCAAGAACATCGATTTTGTAAATTTTTTAAAATTATATGATATGTTGTATGTGCATTTAAGCCAATTAAAAAATTCAATATTTTTTCTTCTTACAAAATTACATCTAAATCTTTTTATATACATTTCTATGTATTCATTGACATACGCTTCATAGAGCAAATACGTGGCATAATGGCTCCATATTACTTACTCTAGAAAGTTCAAGGTTCAAAGCTAGGAATATGGAAAATTTTAAAAATTGTATTGTATATGCGCGACAGACATAGTTGAAGTCGGAAAAATATCCAGTGGTTAGCCAATCTAAATAGTTAGATGCAACAATCTTTATTATTAGGCTACATCAATATCTCTATAACACTACCGTCATTTTGAAAGCAAACAGTTTTATACTTTTTTCAAATACTCCGTAATTCGAGTTTTTAATACAATTTTTGAAGCTTTTTTAAGCCACTTAAAGCTTAGAAAAAAATGCTTATATAATAACATACATTTAATTTATAGATATACATATGTACCTAATATATTAAATATTTTTTTCTAAAAACTTGCTTGTTAAATGGAGACTTCAAAGTAGTTCTAGCTGTTGTTTCTTCTTGTTTTACCAATTCTATTTAATAAAAACTTTAATTTGCTTGGAATTTGGAAGTTGAGGAAAAGCTTTTACTGGATTTCATTGAAAAATTATATCTAAGTATATATATTTAATTGATTAATTCATTTGCAAAGAATATAAATAAGGTGAATAAAAAGCGAAAATTTATGCTGGCAACTGCAATTTTTTCCCTTTAAGGACTTTGGTAATGTAGAGGTAAAAGAAGTCACAATAAAGAATTGTTTGTACAATTCCAGCAAATATTGCAATGAGGTCATAATGCGATTCGACAATGTAACGGTAAATCCAATTGATTAAATAAAGCGCTCGGTAAGATCCTAATGCAAATAAGTAATGGCTAGTAATTGATTCGGCTTCTCCAGTTTTGCTAACCATAAATAGCTGTGGCAGAATAGCAACAGATTCCAAATAGATAGAAAAAGTCCAGAGCACCTCCATGACAGTAAACTCATGGTTTATTAATAGAGACAGAACAACACATGGCACCAGTAAGAACTCTAGACGAAACGAATCGTGATTGTGGTCGTATGTAGCTTTAAACTTAACATACATAAGATAAACTGTAGCTCCCGACGACGCCAGAAAGAGTACTTTCATTACAGAATTGTACAAGCTGACATAAGTCGTAAACAAATCCAAGTATCTAGTCAAGTATACGAGGGCAAATAATACTTGAGATTTGCCTGATATTCCAGCGCAAGATCGGGTTTTCCACATCTTCAAAAGTAAAATGATAATAGCAAATACGTGCGCTAAATCGCCAACCAGACGAAAAAGATTCATTTCTTATAACGTGATGGTACAAAATGTGTGAAAAATTATTTTAAAATGGTGTAAACTGTATTGTATTTTCCCTGCCGCAGACCAGATACGTTCTAAAATTAAAAACACATTATTTAAGTGGAAAATTTCTTCATTATATTAAAATAATTTAGTATTGCTAACCGAATAAAAATCTTCTTTTACGCAGATGTCTTTGATATGTATGCAAATGTCATCACAAAGGGGAAAATAACAAGGCATAAGAAAATTTCAATAAACAATTGACATGGAAGTGACGTGGCCTTATACTATAAGAAAAAACGCATGAGAAGAAAACAAACTATTGTGAATTGTAAACTTTTTTACAGGGTTGCAAAAAATTTACTATTTTTGTTTACATGAAAAACAACAGTATTGGTGATGCTAACTATCTCTACTAGAATAAAAGCGCTTGAATATTTCATACTTAAAAATCGCAAATTTTTATAGAGTAGATATGATTATTAGTTAGAAAATAATTGTAGCATAAAAAAAATTGCAATTTTTACGAAAAACATAATAATTTATTTATTATATTTGTCGTAAAATAGCTTATTTTTTCAATTATATTATTTCACTGAAAAAGTAATACATATATTTCGGCCTTGGACCTTTCAAAATAATGAAAGGTTAAAAAACAATTTTATATATACAAAACATACGCATGCAGCAAAAATATTGTTTAAATAACAAATTAAATATATATATTTATTTGAATTGTTATCTATATTAAATTCATTATAAAAATATTATCTTTTTAATTGTAAATTGCGTTTTAAGTCATAATTTTTTACTTTTTTTGTAGATTTTAAAATAAAAATGCCTAAATAACAAAATGTTTGAATATTTTTTACACATAAAACACATATGTATAAAAATATTATGGGATTTGTTCATTATTTTATTTGTAGTGCACGTGGCGTTTCTATTTTTCATAGTGCTCTGGCAGCGCAGAATTTGTAAAATTCAAATATTAAATTAAATATTAAAATTAGTGATGTGGCAGCGCCGCTTTTATGTACCTGGAGAATAGTGAATCTAATCTAATAATCCTAAATTGGAATAAATGAGAAGCGACAACTGGTCCACTGAAATTGTACATACCTCTATCTAAAATAAAAAAATCTTTGTACACAATTCTTTCATTTTGGTTTTATATACACACACTTTTCCGATCATTTTACTAAAAAAAATTTTGCTAGGTGTGTATCTCATCTCCAGGGCCGAACCAGGAAGTGACAATTGGTGCGCTGGAATGGTACATGTGTCCACTATAAAATATCAAAAATCACGAAGCGCACATATTGTCAGGCGACTTACAACGCATGTGCTCCGGCGTTAGTACATGTTTTTCGGGACAGCAAAAATGGTTTTCTACTCGTATCAATGTGTTTTATTGTAGTTTTATTGTTTAAAATATGATTTCACGCAAAAACAAAGCAAATTCAATCACACTAAGTGAAATTGCGATCCATAATATCTATTATTACTTCTGTTAACTTAGTTGTCAACGACGTTTATTTTATAAACTTGGAGAACCTAGAGAACTGGTCTTATCACTTTTACCAACACTCAAAAAACAAGTAACTTAGTTAAGGACCGTCTCAGGGCATTATTTTATAAAGATAATATAAAACTAAGAAATAATTAATCTCAAGGTTACATATGATAACCCAAACATTAGATATAAGAACATAAACATTAAACCACATTATCTTTAGCACTAGGCAATAACGTTCATAGTGATAAGACATTTTAGTAAATAAGACAAACTAATGAACAATAGAAAAACACCAAACATTAGACATAAATTTAGCAATGCTAATGTATTCATAGACATGTATAATTTTCCTTATCAACATTGTTAATAAAAATACATTTGTATTCAAAATATAAAAACCCAGCTTACAAGTAATTTATCTAAGAGAAATTTTCCATAGATGATAAAAGGTAATCAATACCTAAACATTTAAACTGTGAACAAAATAAATCTTGCTTACAAATTGTAAACAACCCTAAGCAAGTACTAAGATAAGAAATAGGTATAAGAGATAATAAACACATTTTCCCTCTATTAAAATACTATATAAAAATTAGTTTTTAAAAATGTATGGCGGTCCTAAAAATATAGCAAATAAAAGTAGACGCATCGCGTCGAAAAAAAATATTTTTTTTTCTCTAAAGAAAGAAGATTTCTTAACTGGCGATCCTGCCAGGAGCAACATACACTTTGTTGTTCCAGAGAGCGGACCAATAATTCCTGACGCTACAAGGATAAAAAAATTAGTGAAAATTAAATAAGTGAAAATATATTAAATGAAGAGAGTTGATAAAAGTAAAAAATACGATCAACAAAGAAATCTAGAATCAGTGGAAAAAATGGCACAACCAGAAATGAAAGCAATGATTCAACAATTAGCAAATCTGCAATTGATGATGCAGAATATTCAATCTGAAAATGCGTCTCTCAGAGCATGGATTGAACAAATTCCTATCAACCCAAACATAGCTCCCGCAGCACCAAGTAGACTGGAACCAGTCAGTTTATCATATGCCACTCCACAAGAAGTTAACCTAGACGTGTTTAAGGCTTTACCTGTGTTTGATGGAAACACAGCACGATACCGAATATGGAGAGAGGATGTTTCAAGACTAATGAATGGAATTAGTAATCATCAAAATTCCAACAGATATGTAGAAGCCTTGTCTATAGTAAAATCCAAAATTCAAGGAGCAGCAGCTGACGTGCTAACAAACCATAACACGATATTCAATTTCGAAGCCATAAGGAACAGGCTCGACTATACTTATGCCGACCAAAGGCCTTTATATATACTACAAGAATTTCAGAATTTCATGACGAAGTTAACAAAGCCCTTACCTTAATCATTTCCAAAATTGCCATGTCTGGATATTCACAAGACGTAATTAATGTAATGACGATGGAAGCTACCCAAGAAGACGTACGGGTTTTTAAGGATGGAATAAATAATTCATATATTAGATCAATACTTTATGGAAGTCCCATAAAAGATCTGGAGCATGCCTTTGCCGTAGCACGCACTATTGAACATGATGACGAACACCGAAAACTACGATTGTCATATTCCAAAAATGAACAGAAGCACCACATACATCCAACACAAAAACACCATCACTATGCCCATCATAGACGACCATCGTACTCCAATCAGCAGCCACACTTGTCGCATCAACAAACGCACCAACCATGTCCTGAACCAATGGACACATCATCAGGTAACAACAACCACCGCCAGGAGACATTTTTTCAAACCCAACAACAACGCCCTTGGAAGAGAAATAGAGAACCCAGCAGACAGTTTCACCACAACAAAATTATGAGAAACAACAACATAACAACAAAAGAGGATAATTATAGCACCATTGTAGAAACAGGTAACGAAAAAACTTAGTTATTAAACATTTAAACTAAAAAATGGGTTGCCCTTTATTATAATGAATGACGGTGATAAGAACTTTGATGTTTTAATAGATACAGGTGCAACCCACAATTATGTAAGAAAATCTTTGAAATTTAATTATACACAAAAAATTAATCCCATGCAAATTATAAGTATGCATGGTAAATCAATAGTAAATACTAAACAAACTATTTCATTTTTCGAAAAGAACATAGATTTCTTTGAAATAGATTTAATAGAAATAATAAACATAAATGAAATTACATTTGAAATAATGAAAGAGAAAGATAAAACTTTTGTAAATTTCACCATAGGAAGTGAAGAATATAGAAAAGAAATTGAGAAACTTGTGTTAGATAACAATAAAGTAGAACATTTACATTTTACTACAACCATTGAAGCTAGTATTAGGACACCAACAGACGATCCAATATGGACAAAACAATGTCCATGTAATATAAATGACATGGAATTTATCAATAAAGAAATAGAGAAATTGCTAAAAGATGGAATAATTCAGAAAAGCTTCAGCCCTTACAACTCACCAATGCTAACTGTACGAAAGAAAGGAATTGACGAAGAAGGAAATCCAAAGCGAAGAATGGTTATAGACTTCAGAAAATTAAACCAACATACAATTACGGACAGATATATGATTCCCGATGTTAATACAACTCTACAAAATTTAGGAAATGCTAGATATTTCACTACACTAGATCTGGAATCAGGATTCCATCAGATTAAGATTAAAGAAAAGGACAGAGAAAAAACAGCCTTTTGCGTAAATGGAGGTAAATATGAGTTTGTTCGTATGCCCTTTGGCTTAAAAAATGCTCGTTCCATTTTTCAAAGATGTGTAGATGATATTTTACGAGAATTTATAGGAAAATTTGCTTACGTGTATATTGATGATATAATCATATACTCCTTTTCTCTTGAAGAGCATATGCATCATATCATCGTAATAAATTCTTTAAATAAAGCAAATTTAAAAATATCTAATGAGAAATCTAAATTTTTTATGGAGGAAGTAGAATATCTTGGACATATAGTTAAGCATAACAAAATAGCTACAGATCCCGAAAAAATAAGAGCAATAGAAAACTTCCCTATACCAGAAACTCTAAAAGATCTCAGAGGATTCTTGGGTATTACAGGTTATTATAGAAGGTTTGTGAAAGATTATGCACAAATATCTAAGCCCTTAACTTTATACCTAAAAGGAGAGAACGCTCACATTGGAAAAAATAAGAGTAAAAATAAAACGATTGACTTAGATGAAGCAGCCATAGAAGCCGTAAAAAAGCTAAAAATGTCTCTGAAAAAACAAGTAGAATTATACCAACCAGACTACAAAAAGCCATTCGAACTCACTACAGATGCATCCAACATAGCTATTGGAGCCATTTTGAGCCAGAATAAAAATCCAATTTATTTTTTATCACGCACTCTAAGCTCAACCGAACAAAATTATAGTACCAATGAGAAGGAATTACTTGCTATTATTTGGGCGCTAAAAAAATTACGTAATTACATATACGGCATAGCCGATTTAACAATCTTTACTGACCATCAGTCACTTACTTACGCGATATCAGAAAAAAAATCCCAATCCCAAACTAAAAAGATGGAAAGCCATCATTGAAGATTACGGGGCAAAAATAACTTATAAACCAGGTACACAAAACGTAGTAGCAGATGCTTTATCAAGACAGATTATAAATACTTCATCCATAAATACAGCACATTCGACCGACAGTTCAGCCGAAGACCTTATAAAAACTGTACCACAGCCATTCAATACATATGGAATACAAATTGAACTCATACCGAATACTGAAATTAATGAATCATTAACGCGAATAATATTCCAGACTAAGGTACGTCATATAATAAAATTCACTGATGAGATAAATCTTATCAATGAACTAAAGAAATTTCTTCACCCACAGAAAATTACCGCTTTACATGCTACACTAGAAAATTTTTATAAATACAAGCAAATCATAAAACACACATTTAATAATATAAAATTCGTGTACACAAATTAAAAGATATCACACAAAAAGAAGAACAAGTCAAATTAATACAACAAACACACGACAGAGCACATAGAGGATATAAAAATAATATACGTGAACTAATGGAACAATACTATTGACCTGATATGAAGAAACACTGTAAAGCATTTAATAAGAAATGCACAGCATGTTTGTATGGAAAATACGAACGCAACCCCACTAGAGAACCATTACAAACTTCAGACATACCAGAACAACCAAGCGAATACATACACATAGACATTTATTATAATGAGCATAAAACGTATTTAGTTGGTATAGACAAATTCTCTAAATACATAGTTATCAGAGAATTAAACTCAAAAACTGAGATGGAAAGGAAACTAGAAGAGATAATTATTAATAATTTCCCAAATTGTAAACGACTAATGACTGACAACGAAGCCGCTCTAAATACACCCATGGTAAAACAATTTTGTATAAAATACGGCATAACAAAAATTCAAACACCAGTCTTCAGATCAAAGGCAAACGGGCAAGTAGAACGTGCACACAACACAATATCAGAGTTATCAAGAATATTAAAAATAAAAAACTCAACATCGGCCACACAAGAAATATATTTTTCTATTAAAGAAATAAATAATACAACACACTCCGTCACGGGTTATAAACCAAAAGACATACATTTTAATTTACTTAATTACAATAGAAACGACTTGAAGAAAAAACTCGAAGACGCCTCAGTCAGAACTTTACATCGGCTAAATTTAGGTTCAAAACATAGAACTTTCAAAGAAGGAGACCAGATACTTGTAGCCAGAAACAAGTTCAGAAGCAAAAGTGATAGCCGCTATAAAAAAGCCATTGTCAAAGAAGATCGTGAGGACACCATCTTAACACAGGGAGGACAGATTATCCACAAAAATAATATAAAAAATTACGTACTCAGCAAAGATGAAAATGATATCCCTAAATCACTAGTTATGGTCATCGCAATCGCCGTTCTAATTCAAGCGGACGTTAAACTACAAGACTTAACAGGACGAAAATATGTATTGACAAAAAGTGATGACGTATTTTTATTTGACGATTATTCTTATTTGCTTCATATTACAAATTTAACATCAATAAACACACGTTACGAACAAGTGCTAGAAAAAAACTACAAACCTACAACAGAAGAATTAATGTGGATAAAAAAAATTGAAATCTTAACACAACAATTAAAAGAGCATAGAATTCAGACAAGAGCTATAAACTTCTTAGGTTCTGTGTTAAAATTTATTACAGGTATTCCAGATCACGACGACGTGGTAAAAATAGAAGAAACTATAAATACTCTAATTGAGAACAATGAAAAACAAAAATTAATAAATTCTAGATTTGAAAACATCCTAAATACAATCCATAAGACAACATTGAAAAGTCATATTATCTTAGAGCAAACTTTTGATCAATTACTGCTATTGGTACGAACTATTAACGCAGCAAAAAACAATGAATATTTATCAGAAGCCTTAGATATGGATAACTTAAAAGAAATAATCAAACATGAGCTAATAAAAGCCCCAATAATCAATATACTAGAATATGCAGACATACACATTGCAAGAAATCATGAACTTATAATTTCCATATACAAATATCCAATATTGAAGGAGCAATGCGAGTATTTGAAAGTAACCCCAATTAGTTTCAAACACGGTAAAATTGTAACTGATCACGAAATAGCAAAATGCAAAGAAAACTACAATAGAATCACAAAATGTAAAAATTACTTAGGAAAAAATATATGCAAAAGAAATAATGACACAGACGACTGTATCATTCCATTGTTAGAAGACAGAAAGGCCAAGTGTTCAATCATTCAGGAATATTATAATAAGAATAATAAGAATATTTATATAAGAAATAGAATATATAAAATAAGAATAACAATTATAATCTCCATATACGTAGCTATAAAGATTTTTAAATATAGTATAATATACAAACAGCGAAGAGCCAATGTAAACTTTAAAATACTATTTGAAAATGAACTAACGAAATTACAAAATAACGCTGCCTGAATCGGGACGATTCTTATTTAGGAGGGAGAGAGTTAAGGACCGTCTCAGGGCATTATTTTATAGAGATAATATAAAACTAAGAAATAATTAATCTCAAGGTTACATATGATAACCCAAACATTAGATATAAGAACATAAACATTAAATCACATTATCTTTAGCACTAGGCAGTAAAAATAACGTTCATAGTGATAAGACATTTTAGTAAATAAGACAAACTAATGAACAATAGAAAAACACAAAAGATTAGACATAAATTTAGCAATGCTAATGTATTCATAGACATGTATAATTTTCCTTATCAACATAGTTAATAAAAATACATTTGTATTCAAAATATAAAAACCCAGCTTACAAGTAATTTATCTAAGAGTAATTTTCCATAAATGATAAAAGGTAATCAATACCTAAACATGTAAACTGTGAACAAAATAAATCTTGCTTACAAATTGTAAACAACCCTAAACAAGTACTAAGATAAGCAATAGGTATAGGAGATAATAAACACATTTTCCCTCTATTAAAATAAAGGGTGGTTAAATTGTATGGGCCGATGTTGAATGTGAACCACACCTAAACGCCAAGTTTTTTTCCGAATTTTATTTGACATTTCTCTATTTCAGACTTACTCAATTTGAACCATGGAGAGATACACAATCCAACAACGTGTTAAAGTTATCCAGACTTATTATGAAAATGGGAGTTCAAATCAAAATGCATATCGTGCACTTCGTAATTTTTTTGGTCAATTTCATCGTCCAAATGTGCGTACAATCGCAAAAATCGTGGAAAAATTCGAGCAAACCGGGTCTGCAGAAGATGTGAGAACACCAGTGCATGCTCGTACAGCTCGTACTGCAGAAAATATTGCTGCTGTTCGCGATAGTGTGGCTGAAGAGCCGTCCACCTCAACTCGTCGTCGTTCCCAACAATTGCACCTCTCACGCTCGTCGTTGATGAACATTATGCATAAAGACTTGCATTTACACGCTTACAAGGTGCAATTGGCTCAAGAACTAAAGCCTCTTGACCATTCCAAACGTCGTGAATGGGCAGAATGGTGGCAAGAATGGCAACAGTGGATGATCAATTTTCGAAGAAAATCATCTTCAGTGATGAGGCACATTTTCACCTCAGTGGATTCGTCAATAAACATAATTGCCGCATTTGGGCGAATGAGAATCCAAGAGTGATTGTCGAAAAACCAATGCACCCACAAAGAGTGACTGTTTGGTGCGGTTTATGGGCTGGCGGCATCATCGGGCCGTATTTTTTCCAAAATGACGCCGGTCAGGCAGTTACTGTGAATGGTGTTCGCTATCGTGAGATGATAACGAACTTTTTATGGCCCGAATTGGAAGATATGGATGTGGACGATATGTGGTTTCAGCAGGACGGTGCCACTTGCCACACAGCTAACGAAACAATGGCTCTTTTGCGCAACAAATTCAATGGCCGTGTTATCTCACGTAATGGCGATGTCAATTGGCCGCCAAGATCATGTGATTTGACACCGTTGGACTTTTTTCTTTGGGGTTATTTGAAAGAAAAGGTGTACGTCGATAAGCCAGCAACAATTCAAGACCTAAAGGAAAGATAATTCGGCACATTAACGGCATAGAACCTCCATTATGCCTCAGCGTCATCGAAAATTTGGACCATCGGATGGAGGTGTGCCGCCGAGGTCGCGGCGCCCATTTGGCCGATATTTTGTTCCATACATAATTGAGTAATACCAATACATCATAATAAAATAAAATTACAATAATTTCCTAAATAGTTTGTGTTCTATTCAAAATCAACATCGGCCCTTGAAATTTAACCACCCTTTCTTTTTTATAAAAGAAAATTATATAAAGTTTTAAATTAATTTATTTCATTGTTTTTTATTACTACACTATTTATTTTTAATTGTGATAAAAAAGTAACCAACTGGATTTATTACGTTATTTAATTTCTTTTTTATTAACAGCAAAATTAATTAATTAGTTATGTTTTAACTTCTTCGCGAATTTTAAAATTTTCACAACCAATCTAACACATTTTTGATATTTTGATGATATTTTTTATATTTGTGTCAACATTTCAAGAGTAAAATTATAATACTTCAGAATGATTTAACTTACATAGATACTAAATAGTCCACCGATTTGTTTTTGTTGTATTCGCAAATTTATCTCTTATGATTTTTTTTATAGGTTTTGTTTATAATCAGTTGAAGTTTATTTAATAAAAGTAATAGACGGTGAATCAACCTAATGTTTTACAAGCCTTATAAATCCTATTGATTTAAGAGACTTCACATTGAAAAACATTTGTTTTAAATAACAATGGATACAACTCTATTTCTCATTTTCATGAATGTGGTGGTATATGATGATTCAGGTTAAATAACCTACAGATGTTCTTGACAGCTCTTGCCTGCGTCACGCATCAGCGTTGTCAACTCGGTGCGTTCTAGGTGCGAGAAATTCCTTAGTTGGCGCGCATAATTTCATCAATAAACATAATAATATCTGCGTTGTGCGTTTTTTTAAAGGCGTGTTTTTTTGTCCATTTGAGTGTGTTTTGAAATTTCAAAGTTGACAAGCCTGATTAACATGTTCTCTAATGAGAAACATTATTTTTGAAGAAAATTAGTAAATGCTTAGAATTATATTCTTTCATAAGAACAAAATAATTGGGGTCTATTATGTGTTGTTTTCAGGAACTAACCTCACGCGTATACAAATGTATGTAATGCCAGATTTTGAAATCCGAAGAATTTTTTCGGACCAAATTGAAACGAGACTATCGACCTATTATGAATATGACTACCCTCCATGATAATAAATACATCAATCCGGTTTAATAAAAGTTGTGCTTGACATCTCAGGTAACTGTATTTTTTTTTGGTGCAGACATACTGATTTTAGTTTGTCAAAGTTTGCTTCTATATGTTTTCGTAATATTTCATAATATTTTCCTACTTGGTTTTCTTCAAGGAGAATTCATTTATAGTTGACAACTTTGTATAGGTGACAACTTTTTGTTTCTCACGGTTTTCTATGTACATCGACAGACAAAATTTTAGTTTGTTTTGCGTTTCTAGTTATACAGAATTCATGTTTCAAAAATAAATAATTTTAATTTATTAAAACAGCGGATTGCTGAAAACTCGAGTACAAAAATTAAAAACAAAGCAACATCTGCCTGCATTTGACAGTAAATCTTTGTATAATAATGGAGTATATATTTCCCTTCACCACCCCTGCATAACAGCTTATGTAATCGTCAATCTGTACAAAATATAAAATAAAAACTGCTGTTGTCAATGTTTCTTACGAAACTCTCAGAAGTTTTAAGAAATGCTTCACATTTGGAGACTAATTTTTAAAGTTTTTTCATTTCAAATTTGTATTATTTACGCAGTTGGTAAAGATAAAAAATAATTGTTCAAAACAGATGCTTCTTTTAATAAAAGCTGGATTTTTTTACAGAATCGGATAAACAGCCCATTGTTGCCGAATATATGAAACCTGCTAAGAAAAATAATCTTTCTACATTTTTAAGATTTGGAAAGCTTTCCAGAATGACAAGCTCGTTGGTTTTATCACCCATGAAAATTATTTATCAGCTTTCTTTTATTTTTTTTTAACATAAGTATTTTAAATTTTGCAACTGCTAGCATACGCTGACGATATTGACGTGATTGGTCGAACACACCGAGCCGCCAATGAAGCGTTGGTTGGTATTTCAACGGAGGCGGCCAAAATGTGTCTAGCAGTGAACGAAGGCAAAACGAAGTATATGCTGTCGTTGAGGAAGGACGCACAACATCGACAACTGGGCTAGAACGTCACCATAGGCAGCTATAACTTCGAGGTAGTGAAGGACTTCGTTTACCTCGGCTCCCAGGTTTTGGCTAAAGAGGCAATTGAGTAGCAGAGCCCTTTCTGGAAAAACCAAGCTGACAGTATATACCACTTTGATCATACCTGTCTGCGTTCAATCTTTGGCCTTGTTTGCGTTCATGGTTTCTGGAGAAGAAGATTCAATCACGTCTACGGATCCCACAAACTAATAACTAACGGATCCCACGGCTAAGGTGGTAAAACCATGTACAGCGCATGGAAAATACTAGTCCAACCCTTAGTCTTCAACTCTGAACCAGTGGGACAACGCAATAGAGGACGCCCACGAAACCGATGATACACACAAGTGGAGAGGGACCTCAGCCAAATTGGTGTGCAAAATTTGGAGGATGCTGGCTAACGACTGTGCCAGCTGGAAAAGCTTGTTGGTTGAGGCCCAGGTTCACCCCGGACTGTAGCGCCAGAAGAAGAATGTTGATGAAATACGCGTCTCAGAATCGTAGTTCTATCCGGATATTGGAGATAGTGTCTACAATCTGGCGGCGGTGTTGCCATTTATGTAAGATCCACTATTTCATGTAAAACAAAATATAAAAATGTTGGAGATAACATTGAATATATTTTCGTTGAGCTTATTAATAACAATGAAAGGTTGCTAATTGGAAGTATATATAGACCAAACAAATATATTAACGTTAACTCATTCCTTGAGCAACTTAGCATATGCACTCTTGGTTACAACTATGTAATAATGACTGGCGACTTTAATGCAAACATTTTGGAAGATACGAGCCTAATGGAACATATGAGTTCTATTGGTCTATACATAGTAAATAAAAATTATCCTACTCACTTTACAACCAACTCGAGTACACTGATAGATCTATGCTTTGTCAACAACAATTCCAAATTGCAATTATTTGAATAGCTATCAGCATCAATGTTCTCTAAGCAAGTGAAACTTCTTTCTTCAAGAAGGAGTAAAAAAAATATCTTTGCAGCAAACGATATGCTGTTCTTTATTCAATATTTTTAAGACTAACTATAATATTTCCTTACAGGCTATTTATATGAACTACTTTCTTTTGTGCTTGTTTGTTTAGGATGCATACTAAGACTAACATGTGTTTGTTTAGGATGCATACTAAAACTAACATGTGTTTGTTTACTGTGATAATTGTTTTATAGTTGTGATAATTTATGTGGTAGAGTTTTTAGATAATGTTTTTAAAGATATGTTTGTCTATTTAATATAATTGTCTGTGTTTACTTAATTTAATTTTAATGATCTTATAAACAATATTTAATTTGTTTTTAATGATCTGTATGCACAGATATACAACCTATACTTATATCAGTATTAACTCCCCTCCTTCTTAAAATAAAGTGTCCTCACTTTTTACACTGTATTTGTTTCTGTTCTTAATCTTTCTAATTCTATTGCGTAAATGTGTTCAGCAAATTTTCTTCTTTTTGATTGTTTTATAGCTTTGTAGTAATCAAGTAATTTTGGTAGAATGTATAAACATGGTATTTCTCCTAAAATTATGAGTATGAAATAAATAGTATGTTGAATGGGATGTTGTTCTATTGGGATTAGATATTTTGACATTTATTGTATGTTTGAGAATTTGTGGATGGAATCCGATGATAAGATGTGAAGAATTTGTATCTGTTCATCGTGTTTTTGATGTATGGCTTCTTTTATTTCTTTCTGATGGTTGAAGTAAGTTTTTCCATCTATGTTTGTAGATATATTAAATTGGATTAATTTAGGACCTTTAATTGTTTGACCATTCCAAATATGTTCGTTGTCGGTGAGTATGTAACCGCTCTCAAGTATTGTGAGTGGTGCATTATTTTCCTGAATTATGTTACATTTAGCTAGTCTATTTTCTAGTATATTTATAGTACAATTATTGTTATTGTTAATTTTACATATATTACTTCCTAGATAATTTTTACATTTATTTACTGGAGTGTACTTTTTGTTACAGACAGCAATGTTTTTATCTAATATTAATTTTCCATGCTTATATGCTAGTGGATATATATTGTATAGTTTACACATGTTTCTTAATATAGGGTATTTATAGATTGAAACTATGGCTTGGTTGAATAAGCATATATGAATATCTGAGTATTCTAGAATGTTTATTAATGGTAAATCAAAAGCTTCATTAGATATTATTTCCGTCATATCATTTAAATTCAGTCTTCCCGAATAAAAATTTCCATTTTTTGCAAAATTTATTGTATTTGTTATGGCTTCAAGTTCTCAATATACTTCGTTGATTATCATGTTGTCTGCAATAACTTTTGGATGTAATGTTTCTAAAACTTGTTTAAACCTTGATTTTACTATATTTTGTTTATTATTATTTTCTATTAATTGATTAAGTCCTGCCTTTATTTCGATTAAGTCATCATTATCCGGTGTACCGGTGACGAATTTTAACATTGAACCTAGAAAGTTTAGTGATATTTTTTCACAGTGTGTATTCGGTATGGGGGAATGGGCCAGTGCACTCAGGGCAAAGTTGTTGATTGCTCTCAACCTGGCGAGAAGCCAGCAGCGATCCCTGAAAATGGACTGGTCAAGCTGACATACTGCCTCCCCGTGGCGCCCCTGGATAGCCCCTACAGCACCCGCTTAGAGGTGAACCAAAGTGTGCAGCGAATCCCCTCTGTCCAGGGGTCTAAACCAGGACCCGGTCCTCCAGGTTTCGGGGGTTGTGCGTGGGGGTAACTTCCCTACCGTGTAAAAACACACTAGTTACGACACAACAACAAAGAATAACTTTGTTGGTTGAGGCCCAGGTTCACCACGGACTGTAGCGCCAAGAGAAGAAGAAGAAGAAGAAGAAGTGTATTCGGTATTAGCTGTGTTTTTAATGATTCGATTCTATTTATTAATATTTGTTCCTCTTGGCTTCGTTCTGTACTGTACAAACTTTGCATTATATTTTCTTATGGTCTTAGTATCTTTGTCAAATTAACTACGTGATATAAATATGATGTGTCTTCAAATAAATAAACTGGATCTGTTTCTATAATTACATATTTTTTATCTGCCAAATCAATTATGTTATCGCCAAAAGTTGTGAGTATTTGAAATTATTTTTATTGCGTCGGTGTGTTTTGGCGTATATTAAATCTCCTTCTTTATAATTTATTGGGTGTCTATTTTTGTTGTGATAATTGAGCGATTTCTCCAGTTTATGTTCAAGAGTTCCTTTAATGTCAGGGTATTTCTCTCTGTTGAAAAAAACGTCTTCGGGCCTATATCCTGTTATAGAATGAATCGTTTTGTTTTATTGTTCTGTTGCATTAAATAGTTCGTCTCTTGGTGAAGAGTTATTCTGCTGTGCCAATGCTGTTGATACTCCAATTAGAGTGCCGTGAATACGTTCAACTTGACTGTTTGTTGTCGAATGATGGATTGGCGTTGTTGTGTGGTGTATTTCTACACGTTCATAAATACTCTTTGCCACTTCACTAGTGAATACGTTTTCATTATCAGTCAATAAATGTTTAGTGTTTGGGTATATTTGTGTAAGAATTTCTTCAATATACTCATGGAAATTTGTTTTACTATCGATCCGACGTATGTAACAGTACTTACTATATTTATCAATTGTACTAATATGCATTTGGTTATTCATATAAAATATGTCCATCTGTATATATTCTCCTACTCTTGTGGGTATTGGTGTTTTTCCTATTGGCTGCTTATTTGGTCTACGTTCGTATTTATTTTGTAAGCAAATATTACAATCTATACATTCTTTTTTACACATTTCTTTAATTTTTGGCCAATAGTATGATAATAGTATCTCTTCAGCATTGTTTATGTAGTTTCTATGTGCTCTCATATGTGTTGATTATTATTTCTTTCTGTTTGTCTATATCAGTTACGTCTTCTAGTTGTGTTTGTGCTATAACAAATAAATTAGCTGGGAAAGTAGCGATAATGTTATCGTGCAAATGAAATAATGTTTCTTCATTCAATTTTAGTGCATTTTGGACTTTGGGATTTGCTATTTTCTTTAATTTATCTATTAGTTCGTCGTACATGTATCTATTTCAATCATTTTATTTGCATCAAATATTGGTATTATTTGATTCCTAAAAGCATTCAGGGGTTGTTTTACTCTTTTAATACCCTCTAAAGGTGAACTTTGTCCTGAGTGTTCTGAGCAACTGGATGTTGTGTTATTAACTTGCTGTCTTGATAAAGCATCTGCAACAACATTCTGATGTCCAGGCTTATACACTAATTTGCTCCATATTCTTCTATGAAATTTTTCCACCTTTTAAGTTTTGTGTTAGGATTTTTGTCCGAAATGGAAAAGATTAATGATTGATGGTCAGTATATACTGTTAGATCAGCGATGCCGTAAAGATAGTTTCTCAATTTTTGCAAAGACCAAACAATAGCTAATAATTCTTTCTCATTGGGTGTTTTTTTTATTGAGGTATAGAACTTTAAGTTGGCATCACTTTTTTAACTGGAACAACGCTTTTTAAAAGAACAACGCTTGCAAATCGTGCAAATTTATTTCGAAAATAATGGTTCAGTTCGCGAAGTTTACCTAGATACTTAGATGCTGATTTTCATCGCAAAATTTTGTTCAGTGATGAGGCTCATTTTTGGTTGAATGGCTACGTCAACAAGCAAAATTGCCGCATTTGGAGTGAAGAGAATCCACATGAGACCCTTGAGACGTCATTACATCCACAAAAACTGACTGTTTGGTGTGCTCTATGGGCTGGTGGAGTCATTGGGCCAACATACGGCCCCATATGCTCGAAAAAGTGGTTGAAAATTGGACCTGTAGAATTGGCTTTATTCGAGCCAGCCGCGGCGGCCACATGCCCGAAATCATATTTAAACATTAATGGCATAAAATTATCCTTCCAATAAAGCCAAATTGATGGACATTAAAACGATTTTCTTGTGTTTTATTTCAATTCGAAGTTCTATACCTCTAAAAAAAACACCCTGTATAATTTTGCTCTGTTTTATTTAAAGTTTGTGAAATGAATGCAATAGTTTTTTTTATTCTGGGAAAGAACTACGCCGAAAGCGAAATTGCTTGCGTCAGTAGTTAATTCAAATGGCTTAGTAAATTCAGGTTGAAATAATTCGACTTGTGCTTGAAGAGCGTCTTTTACTTTATTTAATGCGTCTAATGCTGCTTGGTCAAGACTAATTTTTACTTTTGCACTTTATTTTTATTGATTCCACCATTTTCTCCTCTCAGGTGCACGGTGAGTGGTTTTACTATAGCTGCGAAATTTTGAATAAATTTCCTATAATAACTTGCCAAACCTAAGAATGATCTAAGTTCTTTCAAATTTGTAGGAATGGGATAATTCTTTATTGCTTCTACTTAATTAGGATCTACTGTTATTTTATTATGTTTAATTATATGTCCTAAATATTCGACAGAGTCCTGAAAGAAATGTGGTTTTTCGTCAGATATTTTCATGTTTGCTGTGTGGAGTGCCTTTATTATAGTACGGATGTGTTCCAAGTGTTCTTCAGGCGAGGAAGAGTATATTAATACATCGTATATATAGACATACGCAAATTTTCCTATATATGGACGGAGAATGTCATCAACGCATCGTTGAAAAACAGAAGAAGCGTTTTTAAGTCCAAACGACATCCTTAAGAATTCATACTTTGCGCCACTCACACTGAATGCTGGTTTTTCTCTATCCGATTCTTTTATAAGGATTTGATGAAATCCTGACTCTAAATCTAACGTAGTAAATACTTTTGCTTTGCCTAAGTTCTGGATTGTCATTCCAACATCAGGAATTGGGTAGCGGTCAGCAATTGTCTGAGCATTTAGCTTCTGAAAATCTACTACCATTCGTCTTTTGGGTTTACATTGATCATCAGTGCCCTCTTTTGCGACTGTCTAAATGGGGGAATTGCACGGACTCCTACTGTGGCTGTATGATTTCGTTATCTAATAACTTTTGCAATTCGTTGTTAATGAACTCATTATCTGACATTGGATAAGGGTATTGCTTAACATAAATAGGATCTGCTGGCTTTGTCCTAATCGATGCTTGAATCGTTGTAGTGAATGGCAATATTTCATTAGTTTTATTGTTTCTTTCCATAATTTTTTAATATCTTCCCTATACGTTTCATTACTTTATACGTTTCATGTACCATAATTATATATAATTATATAATTTATTTTCTGTTCATTATTTATCATTTGCGTTTTGTATTTATATTTTAAACTATAGTCAAATAGATTAATTTCTACTTTGGCTGTTCCTACGCCCTGTTCTCCGAGAAGCATATCGAATTCTTGCAGTGCTTTTGTTTCGTAAAAAGTTAAGTGGTGATTTAAAACAG
Organism: Epicampocera succincta; assembly: GCA_932526305.1. NCBI lineage: Eukaryota > Metazoa > Arthropoda > Insecta > Diptera > Tachinidae > Epicampocera > Epicampocera succincta. Next base: position 24,601,602 of record OW052037.1, read on the forward strand.
TAATTATTTTTTTTGAGTATATTATGGAATATCCATGAAGTGTTTTGACTTTTATAGGTTTGATTTTAATAGATTTCTTACAATTAGTACTTATATAATTATTTGTGGCCGCTGTATCAATTAGAATATTTAATGATTTACCTGTTTCCCTGCAAGTGCGTTGTAAACACAGTAAATCATTCACTCGCCTAAAAAAGCACTTCCAGTTTCGAAATCGTCGTTGCTGTGTTGGTATTGAACCGACTGGAGATCCTCGTCTTGTGTTTGGTGTATATGTTGTATATTAGCATTGTAGTTGTAGGATGAATGATTTCTTCCTTTCTTTTCAGGTATCTGGTTGTTGGTGCGGAATGAATTATGGTGAGTAGAGTTGTTCCGTGAAGAATTATTATTGCTCCATTTTGGTTGTTGTTGTTAGAAGTTTGTGGGTCTTCTATAGTGTGTTGAATTGTCGACTTCCATTGGTTCAGTGTAATTTTGTTGTGGTGGTGGGTAATTACAATGTCTTTGTTGCACTTGGTATGATGGTTTCAACTGGTCGTTCTCATTCTTTTGGTAATGTCGCTGTCCATTGCGATGTTCTTGTCGCCTTATGGGTGCGTTTTCGAAAAGAGTGTCCTGGTTATCGTGGTATATTGTGCAAGCAATGGCATATGCTTCCCCAAGACTTTTAGGGTTGTTCGCGTATAATATTCCCTTAGTATAGTTTCTGCGGAATCCTATGATGAAAATACGGATAGCGTCGTTGTTGGCATCAGATAGTCTTCCTGTTCTCATGTTGTCTTCCATCGTTTCTATTTTCTGCTGGATTAGTGTTAGAGCTGGATGAATCTCGTCATGAAACTCGGTTAGAGTTTTATTCCCTTGTCTAATTCTTGACATTCCGTCTTTTATCACATATAAGGGACTTTTGTCAGGATATGTGTAGTCTAATCGACTAATTATGGCATAGAAGTTTAGCTCTGTTCCGTTAACCGATAGAACTCTAGATGCAGCTCCGATAATGTTTGCACGGATTATGTACGCACAGTTATATAATACTCAGGACTATTTATAAACTGTTTAATATTTTCCATTTGAGTCCATACCTGGTTTCTCCATGGGTTGTAGTCGCTTTCTGTGCCGCTGAACGTTGGCAAACATTTGCAAATTTCTGTATTTATTTGGTTTGCCAGTGTTATGTTCGGTCGGAGTGCTGGCATGGTGGGAACTGTGGCTACCTGGAATGGTGTCTGGGATTTCAACGTTTCCATTTCTGTTTTTAGTGATTTTAGTTGCTCAGTTAGCACTTGAATATGAGCTTGAAGAGTTGCGGCTTCAGTCATGTTGACATCTCCCTCTAATTTCCGGAAAGAATTAAATAATTGATAACGTTTTTTCCAGTTTTTTTCCTTTTGTAATGGTTCGAATTTTTTCACTTATATTTTATTTTTACTTATAAAACACTTCAGAACATAACCTTTTATTTTTCCAATGTTTCTGGAATTTTTTATTTTTCCAATATTTCAGGAAATTTTTTATTTTTCCAATATTTCAGGATTTTTTATTTTTGGACACAAGATTATTTGTTTAGGATGCATACTAAAACTAACATGTGTTTGTTTAGTGTGATATTTGTTTTATGGTTGTGATAATTTATGTGGTAGAGTTTTTAGATAATGTTTTTAAAGATATGTTTGTCTAGTTAATATAACTGTCTGTGCTTATTTAATTTAATTTTAATGATCTTATAAACTATATTTAATTTGTTTTTAATGATCTGTATGCAAAGATATACAACCTTTACTTATCTCAGTATTAACTCGTGTGTGAAGGCATTATTAAATGAGGCGTTCGAAATAAGATAATAGGTTTGTTTTTAACAGTTTTTTTAAACGCTACAACACAAAAAATAATAAGGAAAATTGTTTCTTAATTATTCATTTGAAACATCCATCGTGATTGGTGATATAAAGTCAGCATCTATGTATGTATTATCTTGTATTTACATTAGGGGGTCCAACTGTAGATACATTCTTTTAATTCAAGATTCAGTAGCAAATGTCTCCTGGGTTTATGTAGAGAAAAAAAATCCATATAGCGAGCTTAGATTGCGTAATGTTAACTCTTCCAAGAATATTAGCGTGGATCATTTCGCGAAGTTTTTTCTGGTCTCGTTGATTTTCTGCTATTTGTATGTACCTGCAAAATATTTGAAACGACGATAAATCGGTTTGCATATTCACCCACAGGAGCAAGACCTCCTTTTTTTTTTACAATTACATATCATATTGCTATATATATTTTACTTCTTATTTTTCTTCTTAGCGTTTCGTAAAATCAAACTCCCCAAATTTCAGCATCTAGTCCGGTTTGAGAAGCTAGCTTCTATGTTCGTTGAATATGAAAAGGATTTCGAGGAATCATCAGAAAAGCACCAAAAGTAAGAATCAGACAGTCTCTGAAAAAGAACAAGGCATATAAATATAAACTAATATAAACTGTGATGCCTTGTCAGGTGTTGAAAATCTTTTTTATTTACGCCAATTCACTAGTGATGAAGCACTTGAAATTGTCGGTTTTCTGAATGCGTGGGATAATTTGCGTGAAGCTTATGAGAATAAAAGGATTCTAGTTAATAGTCAGCTGAATGTTTTATTTAATTTGTTGCCAGTTAGAGCAGAGTCTACGAAAGACATAAAAAGGGTGCAGAGGGACATAAACAGTAGCACATCTTTGCTAAAGTTGCATGATGTGGATATCTGTACATGGGAACCTATTTTCATTTATTTGTGTTCAATTAACTTGCCAGTACTAACTTTGCCATTGTGGACACAAAGTGTGAAGAATAAAAAAGAGATTGTTTGACCATTCCAAATATGTTCGTTGTCGGTGAGTATGTAACCGCTCTCAAGTATTGTGAGTGGTGCATTATTTTCCTGAATTATGTTACATTTAGCTAGTCTATTTTCTAGTATATTTATAGTACAATTATTGTTATTGTTAATTTTACATATATTACTTCCTAGATAATTTTTACATTTATTTACTGGAGTGTACTTTTTGTTACAGACAGCAATGTTTTTATCTAATATTAATTTTCCATGCTTATATGCTAGTGGATATATATTGTATAGTTTACACATGTTTCTTAATATAGGGTATTTATAGATTGAAACTATGGCTTGGTTGAATAAGCATATATGAATATCTGAGTATTCTAGAATGTTTATTAATGGTAAATCAAAAGCTTCATTAGATATTATTTCCGTCATATCATTTAAATTCAGTCTTCCTGAATAAAAATTTCCATTTTTTGCAAAATTTATTGTATTTGTTATGGCTTCAAGTTCTCAATATACTTCGTTGATTATCATGTTGTCTGCAATAACTTTTGGATGTAATGTTTCTAAAACTTGTTTAAACCTTGATTTTACTATATTTTGTTTATTATTATTTTCTATTAATTGATTAAGCCCTGCCTTTATTTCGATTAAGTCATCATTATCCGGTGTACCGGTGACGAATTTTAACATTGAACCTAGAAAGACATACTGCCTCCCCGTGGCGCCCCTGGATAGCCCCTACAGCACCCGCTTAGAGGTGAACCAAAGTGTGCAGCGAATCCCCTCTGTCCAGGGGTCTAAACCAGGACCCGGTCCTCCAGGTTTCGGGGGTTGTGCGTGGGGGTAACTTCCCTACCGTGTAAAAACACACTAGTTACGACACAACAACAAAGAATAACTTTGTTGGTAGAGGCCCAGGTTCACCACGGACTGTAGCGCCAAGAGAAGAAGAAGAAGAAGTGTATTCGGTATTAGCTGTGTTTTTAATGATTCGATTCTATTTATTAATATTTGTTCCTCTTGGCTTCGTTCTGTACTGTACAAACTTTGCATTATATTTTCTTATGGTCTTAGTATCTTTGTCAAATTAACTACGTGATATAAATATGATGTGTCTTCAAATAAATAAACTGGATCTGTTTCTATAATTACATATTTTTTATCTGCCAAATCAATTATGTTATCGCCAAAAGTTGTGAGTATTTGAAATTATTTTTATTGCGTCGGTGTGTTTTGGCGTATATTAAATCTCCTTCTTTATAATTTATTGGGTGTCTATTTTTGTTGTGATAATTGAGCGATTTCTCCAGTTTATGTTCAAGAGTTCCTTTAATGTCAGGGTATTTCTCTCTGTTGAAAAAAACGTCTTCGGGCCTATATCCTGTTATAGAATGAATCGTTTTGTTTTATTGTTCTGTTGCATTAAATAGTTCGTCTCTTGGTGAAGAGTTATTCTGCTGTGCCAATGCTGTTGATACTCCAATTAGAGTGCCGTGAATACGTTCAACTTGACTGTTTGTTGTCGAATGATGGATTGGCGTTGTTGTGTGGTGTATTTCTACACGTTCATAAATACTCTTTGCCACTTCACTAGTGAATACGTTTTCATTATCAGTCAATAAATGTTTAGTGTTTGGGTATATTTGTGTAAGAATTTCTTCAATATACTCATGGAAATTTGTTTTACTATCGATCCGACGTATGTAACAGTACTTACTATATTTATCAATTGTACTAATATGCATTTGGTTATTCATATAAAATATGTCCATCTGTATATATTCTCCTACTCTTGTGGGTATTGGTGTTTTTCCTATTGGCTGCTTATTTGGTCTACGTTCGTATTTATTTTGTAAGCAAATATTACAATCTATACATTCTTTTTTACACATTTCTTTAATTTTTGGCCAATAGTATGATAATAGTATCTCTTCAGCATTGTTTATGTAGTTTCTATGTGCTCTCATATGTGTTGATTATTATTTCTTTCTGTTTGTCTATATCAGTTACGTCTTCTAGTTGTGTTTGTGCTATAACAAATAAATTAGCTGGGAAAGTAGCGATAATGTTATCGTGCAAATGAAATAATGTTTCTTCATTCAATTTTAGTGCATTTTGGACTTTGGGATTTGCTATTTTCTTTAATTTATCTATTAGTTCGTCGTACATGTATCTATTTCAATCATTTTATTTGCATCAAATATTGGTATTATTTGATTCCTAAAAGCATTCAGGGGTTGTTTTACTCTTTTAATACCCTCTAAAGGTGAACTTTGTCCTGAGTGTTCTGAGCAACTGGATGTTGTGTTATTAACTTGCTGTCTTGATAAAGCATCTGCAACAACATTCTGATGTCCAGGCTTATACACTAATTTGCTCCATATTCTTCTATGAAATTTTTCCACCTTTTAAGTTTTGTGTTAGGATTTTTGTCCGAAATGGAAAAGATTAATGATTGATGGTCAGTATATACTGTTAGATCAGCGATGCCGTAAAGATAGTTTCTCAATTTTTGCAAAGACCAAACAATAGCTAATAATTCTTTCTCATTGGGTGTTTTTTTTATTGAGGTATAGAACTTTAAGTTGGCATCACTTTTTTAACTGGAACAACGCTTTTTAAAAGAACAACGCTTGCAAATCGTGCAAATTTATTTCGAAAATAATGGTTCAGTTCGCGAAGTTTACCTAGATACTTAGATGCTGATTTTCATCGCAAAATTTTGTTCAGTGATGAGGCTCATTTTTGGTTGAATGGCTACGTCAACAAGCAAAATTGCCGCATTTGGAGTGAAGAGAATCCACATGAGACCCTTGAGACGTCATTACATCCACAAAAACTGACTGTTTGGTGTGCTCTATGGGCTGGTGGAGTCATTGGGCCAACATACGGCCCCATATGCTCGAAAAAGTGGTTGAAAATTGGACCTGTAGAATTGGCTTTATTCGAGCCAGCCGCGGCGGCCACATGCCCGAAATCATATTTAAACATTAATGGCATAAAATTATCCTTCCAATAAAGCCAAATTGATGGACATTAAAACGATTTTCTTGTGTTTTATTTCAATTCGAAGTTCTATACCTCTAAAAAAAACACCCTGTATAATTTTGCTCTGTTTTATTTAAAGTTTGTGAAATGAATGCAATAGTTTTTTTTATTCTGGGAAAGAACTACGCCGAAAGCGAAATTGCTTGCGTCAGTAGTTAATTCAAATGGCTTAGTAAATTCAGGTTGAAATAATTCGACTTGTGCTTGAAGAGCGTCTTTTACTTTATTTAATGCGTCTAATGCTGCTTGGTCAAGACTAATTTTTACTTTTGCACTTTATTTTTATTGATTCCACCATTTTCTCCTCTCAGGTGCACGGTGAGTGGTTTTACTATAGCTGCGAAATTTTGAATAAATTTCCTATAATAACTTGCCAAACCTAAGAATGATCTAAGTTCTTTCAAATTTGTAGGAATGGGATAATTCTTTATTGCTTCTACTTAATTAGGATCTACTGTTATTTTATTATGTTTAATTATATGTCCTAAATATTCGACAGAGTCCTGAAAGAAATGTGGTTTTTCGTCAGATATTTTCATGTTTGCTGTGTGGAGTGCCTTTATTATAGTACGGATGTGTTCCAAGTGTTCTTCAGGCGAGGAAGAGTATATTAATACATCGTATATATAGACATACGCAAATTTTCCTATATATGGACGGAGAATGTCATCAACGCATCGTTGAAAAACAGAAGAAGCGTTTTTAAGTCCAAACGACATCCTTAAGAATTCATACTTTGCGCCACTCACACTGAATGCTGGTTTTTCTCTATCCGATTCTTTTATAAGGATTTGATGAAATCCTGACTCTAAATCTAACGTAGTAAATACTTTTGCTTTGCCTAAGTTCTGGATTGTCATTCCAACATCAGGAATTGGGTAGCGGTCAGCAATTGTCTGAGCATTTAGCTTCTGAAAATCTACTACCATTCGTCTTTTGGGTTTACATTGATCATCAGTGCCCTCTTTTGCGACTGTCTAAATGGGGGAATTGCACGGACTCCTACTGTGGCTGTATGATTTCGTTATCTAATAACTTTTGCAATTCGTTGTTAATGAACTCATTATCTGACATTGGATAAGGGTATTGCTTAACATAAATAGGATCTGCTGGCTTTGTCCTAATCGATGCTTGAATCGTTGTAGTGAATGGCAATATTTCATTAGTTTTATTGTTTCTTTCCATAATTTTTTAATATCTTCCCTATACGTTTCATTACTTTATACGTTTCATGTACCATAATTATATATAATTATATAATTTATTTTCTGTTCATTATTTATCATTTGCGTTTTGTATTTATATTTTAAACTATAGTCAAATAGATTAATTTCTACTTTGGCTGTTCCTACGCCCTGTTCTCCGAGAAGCATATCGAATTCTTGCAGTGCTTTTGTTTCGTACAAAGTTAAGTGGTGATTTAAAACAGTAATTATTTTTTTTGAGTATATTATGGAATATCCATGAAGTGTTTTGACTTTTATAGGTTTGATTTTAATAGATTTCTTACAATTAGTACTTATATAATTATTTGTGGCCGCTGTATCAATTAGAATATTTAATGATTTACCTGTTTCCCTGCAAGTGCGTTGTAAACACAGTAAATCATTCACTCGCCTAAAAAAGCACTTCCAGTTTCGAAATCGTCGTTGCTGTGTTGGTATTGAACCGACTGGAGATCCTCGTCTTGTGTTTGGTGTATATGTTGTATATTAGCATTGTAGTTGTAGGATGAATGATTTCTTCCTTTCTTTTCAGGTATCTGGTTGTTGGTGCGGAATGAATTATGGTGAGTAGAGTTGTTCCGTGAAGAATTATTATTGCTCCATTTTGGTTGTTGTTGTTAGAAGTTTGTGGGTCTTCTATAGTGTGTTGAATTGTCGACTTCCATTGGTTCAGTGTAATTTTGTTGTGGTGGTGGGTAATTACAATGTCTTTGTTGCACTTGGTATGATGGTTTCAACTGGTCGTTCTCATTCTTTTGGTAATGTCGCTGTCCATTGCGATGTTCTTGTCGCCTTATGGGTGCGTTTTCGAAAAGAGTGTCCTGGTTATCGTGGTATATTGTGCAAGCAATGGCATATGCTTCCCCAAGACTTTTAGGGTTGTTCGCGTATAATATTCCCTTAGTATAGTTTCTGCGGAATCCTATGATGAAAATACGGATAGCGTCGTTGTTGGCATCAGATAGTCTTCCTGTTCTCATGTTGTCTTCCATCGTTTCTATTTTCTGCTGGATTAGTGTTAGAGCTGGATGAATCTCGTCATGAAACTCGGTTAGAGTTTTATTCCCTTGTCTAATTCTTGACATTCCGTCTTTTATCACATATAAGGGACTTTTGTCAGGATATGTGTAGTCTAATCGACTAATTATGGCATAGAAGTTTAGCTCTGTCGCGATTTTCAGCGGACTTGCTTTTATGTTCACACAAGAAAATTTCTTCGGCAATTTTTCTGTTTTGTTTATCTTTTATTTTCTTACAATTTGACGTTTGTGCTTTAGCCGTATAACACAACAATAACACAGATACAAAACAATAATAAAAAATAAATGCATACATAAATTAATTTAAGTGATTTTGCTGAAAAATTAATTCAAACGAAAAAAAAATGAAATAATAAAATCCATAATTGAGTTGATAGGAGAAGCAATTGATTTGAATTCTGAAGACAGTGACAAGGAGGACATATTGATTGGTTTGTATAATGTGTTTTGTAAAAAATATTAGTTTGAAACTTTTTCAAGGTTTATGTAAATTAAGTGAAATAGCATCCTATCTGCCTGTAAAAAAAACAAAGAAGCAATCGATAAAACCCTGGAGAAATGCGTGAGAGGAGCACGGCTCATATTCGTTTTTAAGAAAAGAATTATTGTTAACGGACGAAATGTCATAAAAGAACTACCTTAGAACGTCTGAGGAACAGTTTAATTTTGTACTTAACTTAGTGCAACAGGATATAAGATTCGCTGACACTCAAATGAGAAATGCTATATCTCCTGCTGAAAAATCAACAATAACACTGCGTTTTCTTGCCACCGGTATGTATATGATTTTTTTTAAATATTTTATAAAACTACAACATTTATTTTAGTTGAAACTTTTCGCAGCATAGACTACTAGACAATATATCGAGGTCCAACATTTCAGGTGTTGTTCCTGAGGTTTGCAAAGCAATTTGTAAGCATGTGGCTCCAATATATTTGAAGGTATTGTAGCAGAAAAGTTATTCTATTTTAATCATATACCGAATAGTACAGTGCACACATATGCTTGATTTCAATTTCCTAAAACTCCATTAGAATGGGAAAGAATAGCAAAAGAATTTGCAGTCAAGTGGCAATTTCCAAACTGTTTAGGCGCTTTGGGTGGAAAGATTTCGGCCTTTACGAAAAGACGGGGCCTTTTACCACAACTATAACGGAACCAACAGTATAGTTTTAATGGCCCTGATGATCCCTATTGCAAATTTTTATATGTGAATATTGGTTGTAATGGCCGCAGTAATGATGCTGGTGTGTTCCTTCAAAGTGGATTAGAAAAGGTTTTGGAAAAGGAAATTCCAGCTAACACTGTTGTGGGAAATGGTCGAATGCTTCCATACGTTGTGGTTGGAGATGATGCGTTTCCGTTACAAATGCATTTAATGAAACCTTACCCTTTTCATAGCAATTTAAGAGAAAAACAGGTTTTGAACGCACGGCTTTCCCGAGCAAGGCACGTTGTGGAACACGTTTTTGGCATTTTGGCAAACAGATTTCGAGTTTTCTTAGCTCCAATGGACTTAAAGAAACCAGAAACGGTTGAAATAATAACATTAGCCAGCTGTGTTTTACATAATTTTTTGTTGGATCCTAATGACACATTATTAAACCAATCCATATATTCCCCAATAGAAAACAATGAAAATCGCGACAGTGCATATAATCCTAAACAGGGACGTGCAGAACATTTTCGTCAACAATTTATGTCTTATTTTAATAATGAAGGCAAAGTAGATTGGCTGTAATATGTTTGCATTCATACGTGTAGTCATGTGAAGAATAATAGGGACACCTAACATTAAAATTCAAAACAAACTTATCTTTAAAACGAAATCGAATATTACAAAAATCTAAAAAGTATAATAAAGAATGAAAATTATGTCTTAAAGAACATGAATTCACGAAATTTGTATTTTTTTTTTTTTTTTTGCAACTTAACAAATTCAGGTAATTTAAACTGTATTTTAAAATAAGATTTTAAAAATTTAAAGTGTATACACTTCGGTGAAAAAGTCACCTCTCAGTCTTTGTGTTAATACTTTTCAGGTATGGGTTTTTCTGAAATCTGGGAAGAAAAAATTATTTTATTATAATGTATGCATGTTTATATGCATGGGTAATTACCAACCTTTTAAAATTAATCGAAATCGCCATCACTATATATTCCCTGCATTGACAGCTCTAAAATGTCTGTGCATTCTGGCGAACCACATACAATTGTTCTTCAATATTTATAATTTGGGATGAACAAAATGGACCTTCTTTAGAAATCTCCGTGGACACGGACGAGGTTGATTTCAGCCGCCTTTTTTCAGCGGATTCTTTGCACAATTTTCGCATTAAGCATTCAACTTGCCAGGATGCTTCACCTTGGTCTTCTATGTGTATTTCCTCCATTTGACTTGCGACAAGATTTCCAACCCACGCAATTTTTTTCACTCTTTCTTCTGCTTAGCATGGTTTTCAAATCATGCATTTCTTTACGAAAAACATTCATTGACCTTGAGCCCTAATTACATACATACATTTAAAGTAATATAAATTCATGCATACATACATATTTACATATATCAAACATTATAAACATACCGTTCTTCTTTTTGCAGGGGGCTCTTCAAATGAACTTTCTTTTTGAACGCTGCATATTTCACTTTGTGCGTCCTGGTTTTCGAGCTGATTATCACAAACATACATATAAATATATGTCAGAATAAAGGAATTAAAAAAACTATTTAATTACGAACCTCTATATTATTTATGCTTTCCCTTACAGCAATATGTGTTTGCAGAAAATGAAGTTGGTGGAAGCACCAAAGTTTGGGAACGTATATATCGCCAGCCCCAGCCCCGCTTTTTTTACTGCTTAATTCTTCGCGGTTCCTGAGCAAATTGTGTTCGTAAGTTTTTCCATTTTCTCTTTACCTCATCCATTGTAATTGAGGTCGCCACTGCATGCATCTCCTTTAAAATATTGTTGTATGCTTGTGCCTTCTTGTCCCTGTCCAAATATTCTTTGCATTTAGCATTATAAATGCAATTGTGTTCTTCAATCAGAGTTATTAGCTTTTCAATTAATTCACGATTCCATTTAAACGCCATTTCAATTGTACGATGAGGAGTTTTCTCACCGGCAGCACTATAGAGCAATTCGGTATTCCTTGAATTGTTGTCTATAGGCCACTGAAATGTTCGATGGCAAGTGATACTTATGGGCAATGCGAGTTTGCGTTCGTGGTACGTGAGCAAAATTAAAAGGGGTGATCACTTTATCAATACAACTTTAACAATGTTTTTCTCTATTTAAAATTTTTATTCTTAAACCTAACACAATTATTATTATATATAAGGATCATTGGTGTTGTTGTTATATTTGTTTCTCACTTCCAATGAACCAATGCAATTCAGAAATATTAATGTAACAGCAAAGTAAAATAAAATTGCGTTATTATTAAGAACAACAAATACAAGCAGTAAGAAATTACACGAGAAACAAATCATTGCAAAGGGTTTAACTGTTCATAAACAAAATAAAGATACGGTGGGCCTGCATGAACAAAATTATATCAAATTATAGAAGCAAAAAGCGAATAAACAAAAGCAAAAGTGTGAATAAATTTAAATACAATATTTGATTGAAAATAAATATAAATAAATTGTTAAATTGACATTAATGTTATACGATGACCTAACATAAATAAAGTTTTTAAACAATAATGTGTAACACGCTTTTAATTAAAATTTTCAGAATAAAATAATTATTTACACGCAAGAAAACGAAACATCGAATGAAAAGAAATGTCAAATATTCAATTAAAAAAAACACGAAGGAGACAATTACTCAAAATAGCCGATAACCGACGATTATTTTTCCCCTTTTATTCCCCTCACCCCAAACTGGAAAAACATCTACAAACTATAGAACTAATTTAAAATTACAATTTACTTAATTTATAACTTAGTTACTTAACTCAAATCTAAATAAGTGGCTTGATATTATTTTTAAGAATTTTGTTTATAGCAGACGCTGGTGCAGCTTAGAATAATTTAATGATGTCATAAATTTATTATTGCTTATTTTAAATTTTCTTATTTTAAATTTTATTATTGCTTGCTTATCTAGTTTGTACGAAAAGAGTAACAAAAGGAAAAGGTTAGTGCCTTTGTTGGTTATTGTAATTATTGATAAATCTTCCCATTTTAAATATGTTTGTCCTCAAACATGAGATATTGACAATCGCGGAAGCTTGGGAGGATTTGTGATTAAAATAAAAGGTTCGTTAGGGTTTTTGTTAGTTGAAATGCGTTCTGACTTGACATCTTTATTTGTAACAATTTCCATATTTCTTTAACATTATTTTTCCTTTTGTTTTACAAATAAATCTGTACGAAGCCTTGTTAATAGGAAAATAACAAGAATAATACCAATCAATGACTTGCTAACAACTGCCTCGGTCTCTAAGCGTTCAATTTTAATTGTGTTGCTTTGATGGAGTTGGTTAAGCTTTTCCAAGGAAAGCATTTTAATGCATTGTTTTTCCATAGGAATTTACTATTCCATGGAAATCGTTTAATAGAATTACACCCGAACTTATTTGTTCTACCGCTGGGGTATGGAAAGTATCAAAATGTCGCAATACGGGCGGAATTCGTTTAGAAGAGGTGGGATACAGGTTGAGATAACAATATTTGTTACTTCGTCTCTTTTACAAATTGTAATAGTATTTATGATAATACAATTGCTCTTAATATCCAGCCAATTTTCTTTATTTTTTAAAATTTCTCTAAAATTTATGTTGACAATTTTGTTACTTTTCTTTACTTAATTAATATTTTGTTGTAGATTTCCTTAGAAGTGGAATTTTTACAACATACAATAAAGTAAAATTCTTATATAAAACTTTTACATCACCATTTCTTTTACATCACCAATTTTTCTTTATCAAAAGTTTCAATGATAATATTTATTTCTTTTTTGTTTAATATTACCGGATTTATTACATTATTTTTTGCCATTGAATGGCGTATTTAATATTTTGCAATTCTTCCTTAACTAATCTTAACATAGTTTGCATGCCTATTATTGCAGTATTGCCAATTACGTCTTGATTTCTTATCATTTATATCATCTATATATATATTTTGTTAGTTTTACTTATTCTTTCAGTAAAAGTTTTATTTATAATTAATTTTTTGTTATTATTTGTATTTAATTCACTAAATACAGCGATATATTTCCACGCGGTACCAATTAAATTTATTGATCGTTTTTTCTTGTTTCATCTGCCAAATGATTCCAGCATTTCTATGGCTTGTATCAATTCGTGCTTTAAGGAGGGTATAAACATATTTTGGGAATGATCATTGTGGTTCATGAAGTTCTTTATTTCATCAAAGAAGCTTTGATACTCGTTTAAGTTTATTACTCGTATGTGTAATATTTTAAATGTTCCATCTTGGATCTTTGCCACTCCTTTATGTACTTTAACGATCTCTTAGTTAATTTATTTATTATAACTTGGCAAACCTCGTGCTTTTTGTATTGACTGACTAAACGTAATGATTAAACTTAAAAGTAAGAAAATGCTATTCTGCTGATCTGCTAAACTTATGTAAGTACACATATGTATATATAATAATACAGTTAAAAGAAGAGAGGCTTCTTGTAATAGCTAAATATATATATATATATACAGCATAGAATTTTGAAAAAAAGAGAGAAACAAATTTAAAGTAAAGGAGGGCAGAAAATAAATACCAATATATTTAAAATGAGGAGGTGGAAAAATTTATAAGAATTCATTTAAATTCGTTGGGACGATTTAGAATACAAGTAATAAAAATGACTTTAGCTTTAGGGTTTAATTTATTTATTATTTTAAAGGCAACTTCAATCTCTTAAAAGGACTGACTCAAAAACTAAACTACAAAAGTTATTATCAGCAACCGAGTATCCATTTATTGCTCAGTTTGCGTCTTCGCATTTTATTTATAATTGTTTACTGCTCTTGCACAATATGGGAAATACAGTTGGCGCAGCACAATTAGTCCGTTGACTTTAAACACCCTGTTGGAAGGGTACAGATGTGTTAACTTACACATTTGACTTCATCTTCGGGTTGTGCCTTATATGAGGCTTCTTTACAAAAGTCCAAACACGGAAGAGGATACTACCTTATCGAGCCTTACCGTCCTTTCCAACAGGATAGCTTTCCGAAAGTGAAATCACTATTGCTGGTGATTTCAATGTTCACAACTCAGCCTGACTTCACTATTCCACAACCTCATTATTCGCCGCTCAAATATCGGTGTTCTGGATCATTGTACCATTTTAAAAAAAGCCTCGGTGGGCTGACCTCAACGAATTTTTAAGGCACTTTAATTGCGAGCTCTCTTTCCTCGACATAAATGGCAATACCGTGGCGAAAATGGTTGTAAATGTAATTTGACTTCGAATGAATATTTACATTCCATCAAAGCCAATTTCGATTAAGTCCAAAAAAACTTCCTCCAGAGAGGAAGCATTCACTATTTGGCGTAAACATAATAACGCTGATATTGTTTTGCTGTGCAAACAGTCGAGAAATTCTATGATATTGCTGTGCAAAAATGCGAGAAAAAATGCTTAGGCATCAAAAATCTTTCGGAAAAATAGTGTGAGTCTATACACCATTTTGGGGAAAGTAAAATAATTGCTGTAGATGTTTCTAAGGAGTTCTACGGGAGACATGCAGACCTTCTTTTCGGAAAAATGGTGTGAATTTATGCAACATTTTGGGGAAAGTAAAATGGATGCTATAGATGTTTCTAAGGAATTTTACAGTGCGGTATGGTGCACTCTTGTCAAAACATTGCTTTTGGTGCAGGTGACGACTTCTCTGGATTTATATCAAGCGTTTTTAGAAATCGCACTATAAAGTTGGAATATTGAGGATATGAGACAAAATATAATTGATATTTTAAATAACGCTCTAATTGTAATCTCTGATTGGAGTCGTGCGAACGGGGTTGATTTCAATGCTGGAAAACCCCAGTGTTGCTTATTGACACAAATGAATACGACGGCAAATGCTGATTCCTCTCCTGTAAGGGTAGGTGTAAGTATTAACGAGTCAGAAACTTTTGATGTTCTTGGGATGCGAATTCATTGTAAAAATTATTCCTGATCAATTTTTCTTTCTTAGAAACTTTAATGCTTCTGGTTTGCCAGAGAATTAAATCGTGGTATTTTTAAATAATAATTTCTTTAAGTGAGCATGCTAGAAATAAAAAACAGTTGAATAAAAGTTTTTCTTTGAAAGTTGTTTAAATAAAAAAATTTTATCCATGAGTCATAGCTAATAGTTGATTATGCGTAGCTTCAGAAGCTTCTAAACAGACCGGGAGCCAAACAAAAACGGTGAACTGTGCCAATGGTTTGCCGAAAGCGCCTCTACAGACACTATTATTTATGATCCGCCTGTACATATCACCTACCAGAAGGAGACTTACAGGGGCCGATACATTCAACTGAGGATCCACTAGTTGCAACCCTCGAAATTTGTCTGGTTTCTAAAATTGTGCTAATGCCATGATGCGCAGATATTATCAAGTAGAATCTGTCATCCTCTCATTTGGCTCCTCCAATTCTGTTTTTTCACTTTAAATTTGCCACATTAATACTTTGACGCTCACTACAATTGGGCCTAACCAACCTGCCCGATCAAAAAGTTTGCTATTGCGGATAAAACTTCGCGTTTCGTAATCACCCCTATTCTGCGTTTCGATTAAGTCTCCGCATTCAGTTCCGTTGCAATCGAAAATTGGTATTCTGCAGAAAAACGGAATCGAAAGAAAAAGAAGAAGAACAGGGTATGTTTAAATAACTTCTTTGCTGTGAAACGTGTGAAATAGAAACAGTAAAAATAAACAATTTTGTAAACATTTTAATAAAAAGCCAAATTCAGTCCACTAAAAAGTAATAAATAAAATTAATAAACAAATAAAAACGCTAATTCCGCTGGTATTTGTTACCAGACCCGTCAACTGAATAACTTTTTCCTCAAGTGGGCTAATACGCTGTAAGCGGCATGAAACTCCTTCGGTGCTCATCATTTCTTTTTTGTTTGTTGACAGCTTCCGTTTGATGTAGCTTTTCCAGTCAATCCAAACCTATAAATTTATATTAATTTCTGCAATAATTATACGCAAACCATACCTACTTTTTTCCATGCACTGGCATTTTTTGTTGGAGGACTTAGTGCATTGATGATTCCTGCCACTTCCTCCCGGAACGCTCCTACTTCTTCCTTTGAAAGTTGATGGTAGCCAATTTTTCATACTGCTCTGGTGTTGTTGTTTTTGACCTGTAATACATAAGAAAAACATCAGATTCGGGTACAAAAATTAGAAAAACAAAAAAATTAATTTAATTAAATAAATTAATTAAAAATAATTTTAAGTGTTTTCTAATCGTTTCTGAACATTTTATCTCATTTTCTACTTACATTTTTTCAATTTTAAACTTTTTAACTAAAAAACACAAATAAAGAAAACCCCTCCGTTAACAAAAAAACAACTGAGAAAAACGGAGCTCCGTTCGTAATGCATAATACATACAATCGAAAGAAACTGAGCGGAATCGAAACGCAGAATACCAAAGCTGCCAAACGGAGAAATTTACGATCCGAGTCGAAACGCAGAATAGCCCCCAATATTTTCTTTCATAGAAATTTGGGAAGTAGTGAATAAGAACTTATCAAGCTTAGCGTTCCAGCGTATAGCTAAAACTTTTTGCAATATTTTCGCGTTAATCTCTATTAAGTTTTCATTTAAAATATGATATACTGGATAACCATACAGGATGCGTTCATCATTTGAGGTTTATTTATTCATAGAAAATCTGGTTGAAGATAAAGCCGACATAAGTTGATCACGAGCTTTTGTAGTTGCAGCAGTATCGTGTGCTCAACACCACCATTGTCTGCATACGTCAGGTGGCGTAAGATATCACAAGCTAAAGCCCATTTATCCACCACGTCTTCCACTAACTGATGCAACGTTCGGATGGCTAAAAAATGACGCACAATTCAATCCAAAAGTGAAAGTTTTGAGATCGAAATCGTTCAACGCTTGTTGTTAGCTTTTACGAAATACAATCCTTTGTAATCTTGTCTCTTTTGAATCTACTAACATTTGGGGATACATCGTCTTGATGTCGCCATTGAAAACTTATTGATCACAACACAATTTGATTATCCGAATCATTTAATCAGTCTGTAAAATAAGACCAGGATACAAAATATCTTTGAGACTCAATCCAGATGAACCGCGATTTGGGCATTAAGCCCATCTCTTACCTTCGTAGAAACTGTATTTGCGCTCTATTGCGAGAGTTTCCCAATCTTCTTTCCGTCGGTTAAGGTGGCTTGAAAGACAAGGAGGCAACATGTGTCCCGCCTGGAGTTCTTTAACAGTTCTTCTGAAATGCTCTTCGCAATAATTATCGACGTCAAGAGAAGTGGGGAGGTTCTTCCAAGGACCAAAACTTCTCAACCCGTTTGTCTAGACTGACATCAGCTTAAAAAGAAACGGTAATGCCAAGAATTGCTTCGTTATCCCTTGGAAAACCCTCCCCCAATCGAGTTTCCTGACCCATCAAATTTTCTACCATAGCTGTGCCTAAAGAGGTGTTTGGCCACTGCAAAGCAATTTTGAACAGTATGAAATTGATCAGCCGATCGACTGGTGGTTAGACGCTCTTGAAAATTATGCACTACTGCGGATTTATTGAAGTCGCGAATGAATTGTTCATTCATGTTGTGAATTTGCAGGTACCAACAAAGAAGTCATCATCTAGTGCGCTGATTTCTAGAAGCTTTCGACCAAACCTTAGCAAATGGCCTTTTGAACATAAGATTCATGATCTTCTCGATATTCATGCTTGAAAAGTACTTACTTTCCTATTGTTATAGAAAGAACCAGATTTATTCCCCGATTTATCTGCTTGAAATTTTCGTTTGTTAATCGGCTCACATTCTGTTTTTTCAATATTATTTCCAAAGACACTCTAATTCGAATTTCTTATATCGTGGACAGTTTCCAAGGACTGTAAGCGACATGTCAAAAACTTATCTAGTTCCTGCCATTTGGGAATCTCTTTCTTATTCTTCACACGTTGTTTCTACAACGCCAAAGTTAGTACTGGCAAGTTAATTGAACACAAATAAACGAAAGTCGATTCCCATTTAGAGATATCCATCTCATGCAACTTTATCAACTACTGTTTATGTCCCTCTGCAACCTTTTTATGTCTTTCGCAGACTCTGCTCTAACTGGCAATAAATTAATTAATCAGCTGTTAAAGAATCCTTTTGTTCTCATAAGTCAAAGGTGAGTCTCTGACATTTTCAAGTGATTCATAACTAGTCAATTGGCGTAGATAAAAAAGTTTTTCAACGCCTGACAAGTCATCACAGTTTATATTTACAGCATTGAATATGTCACGTTTTATATGGTAAGTTTTATGTTCACCCTTAAAATCCTCCATAGTGTAGGGTGGCAACTTCATCTGACATCATAGGACATCAGGTCTTGGTAAACATTGGGTTGAGGTTAAGCCCGAATTGTTCATAAAACTTTGAGACAATATTCCCCCAATTGAGTTAATTGACAATCCCTAGTCTTTTCATAGTCTGTCTGATTCTTACCGGTTAAAAAGGTTTCCACAGCGATTTAAATTTCTTGCACTGCAGGTCCACTGTAAAAAAGTTTTGGTGCACTTCTGTTTTCCTTTACACTTGACGATGCCATAAGTGAACAAACGTACTATCGGGGAGTTTGACTTCACAAAACGCTAAGAATAATGTGCACAAAACTAACGACAAAGCCATGCAGAAAGTAAAACAGACACCCCGTATCAATATAATATGTATGTAATTATGAAAAAAATATCGTATTCCGATGGGTGAGTATGGACGTCGAATTATCGTTTTTTCAAATTATATTTTGTTTACTATTTTTTGTGGTGGAGCATGTAAATCAACGGTTACAAACAAACCTATTATTTGTCATTCCAACTATATATTTAACTATATATATATATATAAATATACATATGTACATATGCTTGTACGTAGCTATAGCTTCACAATCAGTAGCCGTGGGAACTATATTGTAACAAATTCTAGATACTAGTTATGCTAAGATGTACGGTTTCTCCTAATTTTAATAAATTTATATGCTTGTACTCACGTCCTTTTACCTTGTACAGTACAACAAGTTTGTACATGCAAGTGAAATACAACGTTAGTTGGGGTTGAGTTTTCTTCATAAACTGATTTTTATTTTAAATATTCACCTTAAGTTCTAAACATGAATATTTAAACTAATCTAGGAATATCAAGATTCGTTCTTATCATTAGTGTGTTTGTTTAATATGCCAAACTAAAATATATTTCTTATCCCTATATTTATTTAGGATGCTATTTGTGTAGTTTCTTAACTAAAATGTATTTCTTATCTTATGTTAGTTCAAGATATCGGTTAAAAGAACTGGTGGTTAGTTTTAGGGTATGTTGGTGTCTATCGTGTGTACATGTGAGTCGCGGGTGGTAGCGTGTATGTCACTTGCATACATATATACATATGTATGTATCCAAATTTGTTTGCATTATTTCGAAAGATATGTAGACAACACAACTTACGGTTCAACTATGGACAACTCGTTCAGCACTATTTCTTTTTCGCAAACAAATATATTTTAAAGCAAAGAAATTTTAAATTAAAATTTTTCACAGTTTATTAACTCATGAACAAGTTAATACATCATATTCTATCAGCCAAACCAATAGTTCAAGATAAGATTTAAGTCCCAACAAACACTATGTTTACTAATTACTATTTTTACTAATCACCTAAAACTAAACAAACACATATTAGTTATTAGAATAAAGAGACGTTTTTAGTAGACATATTTAAAACTGTCTAACCAAATATATGATAAAATATTTCTTTCTCCAGAAAATAATAATATATGACGATCCATAAATACTTATATTCATAAATAAAACACTGTATGTAAATACATATGTATGATAAACTACAACACACAGTAATTACCAGGACAAAGTAACATACATATTTTATAAAGTAAGACTTTGTATCCTAAACAAATATCTCTAAATAACATATCTATAAGAACAAAGATATTTAGTTCATATAAATAGCTGGTAAGAAATTCTTGTGTTGTCTTAAGAAATATACTAAATAAAGAACTGCACATTTCAGTGCAGAAAACGAAAAATATATTTTTTTGATAAATTCCTTAAATAATATGTAAATATTCGACCAAAACAAACAAAAAAAAAAGGTGAGACGTTACGAAAGATAATAAACACCGCCATCTTAATGCACATAACTGCTGGAATTCCAATGCTGTCGTCTCAATAGCGTAGCACAGATGGCAGCAAGGTCAAGTCAGGAATCGGAAATATTCCCCTTTCTAACTTAAAAAAACGTAACTTTATATTAGACAACTCGGTACCTGGGCTTGATAGGTAAGCATGCCAGAAATAGACACAATTTCCATTTTCCAAGTGTTGCCGGTGTCACACAGAAACACACACATACATATATACATTCACTAATTCTCTAAACATGCTTATAACTCAAAATGAAAGTTAGTAATAAATTTTTTTGGAGTGTGTAAAATGTTTTTGTATTAAAATTATTTTTCTCTTCAGAAAAATTTTACTTAAAAAATTAAGTATTTATTTAGTCTAAGTTCCCAAACGACGATTTTAATTGCGCAACTTTTTCACTTTTTTTCTTTTGGACTTGCTTTTATGTTCACACAAGAAAATTTCTTCGGCAATTTTTCTGTTTTGTTTATCTTTTATTTTCTTACAATTTGACGTTTGTGCTTTAGCCGTGAGGAACAATAACACAGATACAAAACAATAATAAAAAATAAATGCATACATAAATTAATTTAAGTGATTTTGCTGAAAAATTAATTCAAACGAAAAAAAAATGAAATAATAAAATCCATAATTGAGTTGATAGGAGAAGCAATTGATTTGAATTCTGAAGACAGTGACAAGGAGGACATATTGATTGGTTTGTATAATGTGTTTTGTAAAAAATATTAGTTTGAAACTTTTTCAAGGTTTATGTAAATTAAGTGAAATAGCATCCTATCTGCCTGTAAAAAAAACAATGAAGCAATCGATAAAACCCTGGAGAAATGCGAGAGAGGAGCACGGCTCATATTCGTTTTTAAGAAAAGAATTATTGTTAACGGACGAAATGTCATAAAAGAACTACCTTAGAACGTCTGAGGAACAGTTTAATTTTGTACTTAACTTAGTGCAACAGGATATAAGATTCGCTGACACTCAAATGAGAAATGCTATATCTCCTGCTGAAAAATCAACAATAACACTGCGTTTTCTTGCCACCGGTATGTATATGATTTTTTTTAAATATTTTATAAAACTACAACATTTATTTTAGTTGAAACTTTTCGCAGCATAGACTACTAGACAATATATCGAGGTCCAACATTTCAGGTGTTGTTTCTGAGGTTTGCAAAGCAATTTGTAAGCATGTGGCTCCAATATATTTGAAGGTATTGTAGGAGAAAAGTTATTCTATTTTAATCATATACCGAATAGTAAAGTACACACATATGCTTGATTTCAATTTCCTAAAACTCCATTAGAATGGGAAAGAATAGCAAAAGAATTTGCAGTCAAGTGACAATTTCCAAACTGTTTAGGCGCTTTGGGTGGAAAGATTTCGGCCTTTACGAAAAGACGGGGCCTTTTACCACAACTATAACGGAACCAACAGTATAGTTTTAATGGCCCTGATGATCCCTATTGCAAATTTTTATATGTGAATATTGGTTGTAATGGCCGCAGTAATGATGCTGGTGTGTTCCTTCAAAGTGGATTAGAAAAGGTTTAGGAAAAGGAAATTCCAGCTAACACTGTTGTGGGAAATGGTCGAATGCTTCCATACGTTGTGGTTGGAGATGATGTGTTTCCGTTACAAATGCATTTAATGAAACCTTACCCTTTTCATAGCAATTTAAGAGAAAAACAGGTTTTGAACGCACGGCTTTCCCGAGCAAGGCACGTTGTGGAACACGTTTTTGGCATTTTGGCAAACAGATTTCGAGTTTTCTTAGCTCCAATGGACTTAAAGAAACCAGAAACGGTTGAAATAATAACATTAGCCAGCTGTGTTTTACATAATTTTTTGTTGGATCCTAATGACACATTATTAAACCAATCCATATATTCCCCAATAGAAAACAATGAAAATCGCGACAGTGCATATAATCCTAAACAGGGACGTGCAGAACATTTTCGTCAACAATTTATGTCTTATTTTAATAATGAAGGCAAAGTAGATTGGCTGTAATATGTTTGCATTCATACGTGTAGTCATGTGAAGAATAATAGGGACACCTAACATTAAAATTCAAAACAAACTTATCTTTAAAACGAAATCGAATATTACAAAAATCTAAAAAGTATAATAAAGAATGAAAATTATGTCTTAAAGAACATGAATTCACGAAATTTGTATTTTTTTTTTTTTTTTTTGCAACTTAACAAATTCAGGTAATTTAAACTGTATTTTAAAATAAGATTTTAAAAATTTAAAGTGTATACACTTCGGTGAAAAAGTCACCTCTCAGTCTTTGTGTTAATACTTTTCAGGTATGGGTTTTTCTGAAATCTGGGAAGAAAAAATTATTTTATTATAATGTATGCATGTTTATATGCATGGGTAATTACCAACCTTTTAAAATTAATCGAAATCGCCATCACTAAATATTCCCTGCATTGACAGCTCTAAAATGTCTGTGCATTCTGGCGAACCACATACAAATTGTTCTTCAATATTTATAATTTGGGATGAACAAAATGGACCTTCTTTAGAAATCTCCGTGGACACAGACGAGGTTGATTTCAGCCGCCTTTTTTCAGCGGATTCTTTGCACAATTTTCGCATTAAGCATTCAACTTGCCAGGATGCTTCACCTTGGTCTTCTATGTGTATTTCCTCCATTTGACTTGCGACAAGATTTCCAACCCACGCAATTTTTTTCACTCTTTCTTCTGCTTAGCATGGTTTTCAAATCATGCATTTCTTTACGAAAAACATTCATTGACCTTGAGCCCTAATTACATACATACATTTAAAGTAATATAAATTCATGCATACATACATATTTACATATATCAAACATTATAAACATACCGTTCTTCTTTTTGCAGGGGGCTCTTCAAATGAACTTTCTTTTTGAACGCTGCATATATCACTTTGTGCGTCCTGGTTTTCGAGCTGATTATCACAAACATACATATAAATATATGTCAGAATAAAGGAATTAAAAAAACTATTTAATTACGAACCTCTATATTATTTATGCTTTCCCTTACAGCAATATGTGTTTGCAGAAAATGAAGTTGGTGGAAACACCAAAGTTTGGGAACGTATATATCGCCAGCCCCAGCCCCGCTTTTTTTACTGCTTAATTCTTCACGGTTCCTGAGCAAATTGTGTTCGTAAGTTTTTCCATTTTCTCTTTACCTCATCCATTGTAATTGAGGTCGCCACTGCATGCATCTCCTTTAAAATATTGTTGTATGCTTGTGCCTTCTTGTCCCTGTCCAAATATTCTTTGCATTTAACATTATAAATGCAATTGTGTTCTTCAATCAGAGTTATTAGCTTTTCAATTAATTCACGATTCCATTTAAACGCCATTTCAATTGTACGATGAGGAGTTTTCTCACCGGCAGCACTATAGAGCAATTCGGTATTCCTTGAATTGTTGTCTATAGGCCACTGAAATGTTCGATGGCAAGTGATACTTATGGGCAATGCGAGTTTGCGTTCGTGGTACGTGAGCAAAATTAAAAGGGGTGATCACTTTATCAATTCAACTTTAACAATGTTTTTCTCTATTTAAAATTCTTATTCTTAAACCTAACACAATTATTATTATATATAAGGATCATTGGTGTTGTTGTTATATTTGTTTCTCACTTCCAATGAACCAATGCAATTCAGAAATATTAATGTAACAGCAAAGTAAAATAAAATTGCGTTATTATTAAGAACAACAAATACAAGCAGTAAGAAATTACACGAGAAACAAATCATTGCAAAGGGTTTAACTGTTCATAAACAAAATAAAGATACGGTGGGCCTGCATGAACAAAATTATATCAAATTATAGAAGCAAAAAGCGAATAAACAAAAGCAAAAGTGTGAATAAATTTAAATACAATATTTGATTGAAAATAAATATAAATAAATTGTTAAATTGACATTAATGTTATACGATGACCTAACATAAATAAAGTTTTTAAACAATAATGTGTAACACGCTTTTAATTAAAATTTTCAGAATAAAATAATTATTTACACGCAAGAAAACGAAACATCGAATGAAAAGAAATGTCAAATATTCAATTAAAAAAAACACGAAGGAGACAATTACTCAAAATAGCCGATAACCGACGATTATTTTTCCCCTTTTATTCCCCTCACCCCAAACTGGAAAAACATCTACAAACTATAGAACTAATTTAAAATTACAATTTACTTAATTTATAACTTAGTTACTTAACTCAAATCTAAATAAGTGGCTTGATATTATTTTTAAGAATTTTGTTTATAGCAGACGCTGGTGCAGCTTAGAATAATTTAATGATGTCATAAATTTATTATTGCTTATTTTAAATTTTCTTATTTTAAATTTTATTATTGCTTGCTTATCTAGTTTGTACGAAAAGAGTAACAAAAGGAAAAGGTTAGTGCCTTTGTTGGTTATTGTAATTATTGATAAATCTTCCCATTTTAAATATGTTTGTCCTCAAACATGAGATATTGACAATCGCGGAAGCTTGGGAGGATTTGTGATTAAAATAAAAGGTTCGTTAGGGTTTTTGTTAGTTGAAATGCGTTCTGACTTGACATCTTTATTTGTAACAATTTCCATATTTCTTTAACATTATTTTTCCTTTTGTTTTACAAATAAATCTGTACGAAGCCTTGTTAATAGGAAAATAACAAGAATAATACCAATCAATGACTTGCTAACAACTGCCTCGGTCTCTAAGCGTTCAATTTTAATTGTGTTGCTTTGATGGAGTTGGTTAAGCTTTTCCAAGGAAAGCATTTTAATGCATTGTTTTTCCATAGGAATTTACTATTCCATGGAAATCGTTTAATAGAATTACACCCGAACTTATTTGTTCTACCGCTGGGGTATGGAAAGTATCAAAATGTCGCAATACGGGCGGAATTCGTTTAGAAGAGGTGGGATACAGGTTGAGATAACAATATTTGTTACTTCGTCTCTTTTACAAATTGTAATAGTATTTATGATAATACAATTGCTCTTAATATCCAGCCAATTTTCTTTATTTTTTAAAATTTCTCTAAAATTTATGTTGACAATTTTGTTACTTTTCTTTACTTAATTAATATTTTGTTGTAGATTTCCTTAGAAGTGGAATTTTTACAACATACAATAAAGTAAAATTCTTATATAAAACTTTTACATCACCATTTCTTTTACATCACCAATTTTTCTTTATCAAAAGTTTCAATGATAATATTTATTTCTTTTTTGTTTAATATTACCGGATTTATTACATTATTTTTTGCCATTGAATGGCGTATTTAATATTTTGCAATTCTTCCTTAACTAATCTTAACATAGTTTGCATGCCTATTATTGCAGTATTGCCAATTACGTCTTGATTTCTTATCATTTATATCATCTATATATATATTTTGTTAGTTTTACTTATTCTTTCAGTAAAAGTTTTATTTATAATTAATTTTTTGTTATTATTTGTATTTAATTCACTAAATACAGCGATATATTTCCACGCGGTACCAATTAAATTTATTGATCGTTTTTTCTTGTTTCATCTGCCAAATGATTCCAGCATTTCTATGGCTTGTATCAATTCGTGCTTTAAGGAGGGTATAAACATATTTTGGGAATGATCATTGTGGTTCATGAAGTTCTTTATTTCATCAAAGAAGCTTTGATACTCGTTTAAGTTTATTACTCGTATGTGTAATATTTTAAATGTTCCATCTTGGATCTTTGCCACTCCTTTATGTACTTTAACGATCTCTTAGTTAATTTATTTATTATAACTTGGCAAACCTCGTGCTTTTTGTATTGACTGACTAAACGTAATGATTAAACTTAAAAGTAAGAAAATGCTATTCTGCTGATCTGCTAAACTTATGTAAGTACACATATGTATATATAATAATACAGTTAAAAGAAGAGAGGCTTCTTGTAATAGCTAAATATATATATATATATACAGCATAGAATTTTGAAAAAAAGAGAGAAACAAATTTAAAGTAAAGGAGGGCAGAAAATAAATACCAATATATTTAAAATGAGGAGGTGGAAAAATTTATAAGAATTCATTTAAATTCGTTGGGACGATTTAGAATACAAGTAATAAAAATGACTTTAGCTTTAGGGTTTAATTTATTTATTATTTTAAAGGCAACTTCAATCTCTTAAAAGGACTGACTCAAAAACTAAACTACAAAAGTTATTCTCAGCAACCGAGTATCCATTTATTGCTCAGCTTGCGTCTTCGCATTTTATTTATAATTGTTTACTGCTCTTGCACAATATGGGAAATACAGTTGGCGCAGCACAATTAGTCCGTTGACTTTAAACACCCTGTTGGAAGGGTACAGATGTGTTAACTTACACATTTGACTTCATCTTCGGGTTGTGCCTTATATGAGGCTTCTTTACAAAAGTCCAAACACGGAAGAGGATACTACCTTATCGAGCCTTACCGTCCTTTCCAACAGGATAGCTTTCCGAAAGTGAAATCACTATTGCTGGTGATTTCAATGTTCACAACTCAGGCTGACTTCACTATTCCACAACCTCATTATTCGCCGCTCAAATATCGGTGTTCTGGATCATTGTACCATTTTAAAAAAAGCCTCGGTGGGCTGACCTCAACGAATTTTTAAGGCACTTTAATTGCGAGCTCTCTTTCCTCGACATAAATGGCAATACCGTGGCGAAAATGGTTGTAAATGTAATTTGACTTCGAATGAATATTTACATTCCATCAAAGCCAATTTCGATTAAGTCCAAAAAAACTTCCTCCAGAGAGGAAGCATTCACTATTTGGCGTAAACATAATAACGCTGATATTGTTTTGCTGTGCAAACAGTCGAGAAATTCTATGATATTGCTGTGCAAAAATGCGAGAAAAAATGCTTAGGCATCAAAAATCTTTCGGAAAAATAGTGTGAGTCTATACACCATTTTGGGGAAAGTAAAATAATTGCTGTAGATGTTTCTAAGGAGTTCTACGGGAGACATGCAGACCTTCTTTTCGGAAAAATGGTGTGAATTTATGCAACATTTTGGGGAAAGTAAAATGGATGCTATAGATGTTTCTAAGGAATTTTACAGTGCGGTATGGTGCACTCTTGTCAAAACATTGCTTTTGGTGCAGGTGACGACTTCTCTGGATTTATATCAAGCGTTTTTAGAAATCGCACTATAAAGTTGGAATATTGAGGATATGAGACAAAATATAATTGATATTTTAAATAACGCTCTAATTGTAATCTCTGATTGGAGTCGTGCGAACGGGGTTGATTTCAATGCTGGAAAACCCCAGTGTTGCTTATTGACACAAATGAATACGACGGCAAATGCTGATTCCTCTCCTGTAAGGGTAGGTGTAAGTATTAACGAGTCAGAAACTTTTGATGTTCTTGGGATGCGAATTCATTGTAAAAATTATTCCTGATCAATTTTTCTTTCTTAGAAACTTTAATGCTTCTGGTTTGCCAGAGAATTAAATCGTGGTATTTTTAAATAATAATTTCTTTAAGTGAGCATGCTAGAAATAAAAAACAGTTGAATAAAAGTTTTTCTTTGAAAGTTGTTTAAATAAAAAAATTTTATCCATGGAACATAGCTAATAGTTGATTATGCGTAGCTTCAGAAGCTTCTAAACAGACCGGGAGCCAAACAAAAACGGTGAACTGTGCCAATGGTTTGCCGAAAGCGCCTCTACAGACACTATTATTTATGATCCGCCTGTACATATCACCTACCAGAAGGAGACTTACAGGGGCCGATACATTCAACTGAGGATCCACTAGTTGCAACCCTCGAAATTTGTCTGGTTTCTAAAATTGTGCTAATGCCATGATGCGCAGATATTATCAAGTAGAATCTGTCATCCTCTCATTTGGCTCCTCCAATTCTGTTTTTTCACTTTAAATTTGCCACATTAATACTTTGACGCTCACTACAATTGGGCCTAACCAACCTGCCCGATCAAAAAGTTTGCTATTGCGGATAAAACTTCGCGTTTCGTAATATTTTCTTTCATAGAAATTTGGGAAGTAGTGAATAAGAACTTATCAAGCTTAGCGTTCCAGCGTATAGCTAAAACTTTTTGCAATATTTTCGCGGTAATCTCTATTAAGTTTTCATTTAAAATATGATATACTGGATAACCATACAGGATGCGTTCATCATTTGAGGTTTATTTATTCATAGAAAATCTGGTTGAAGATAAAGCCGACATAAGTTGATCACGAGCTTTTGTAGTTGCAGCAGTATCGTGTGCTCAACACCACCATTGTCTGCATACGTCAGGTGGCGTAAGATATCACAAGCTAAAGCCCATTTATCCACCACGTCTTCCACTAACTGATGCAACGTTCGGATGGCTAAAAAATGACGCACAATTCAATCCAAAAGTGAAAGTTTTGAGATCGAAATCGTTCAACGCTTGTTGTTAGCTTTTACGAAATACAATCCTTTGTAATCTTGTCTCTTTTGAATCTACTAACATTTGGGGATACATCGTCTTGATGTCGCCATTGAAAACTTATTGATCACAACACAATTTGATTATCCGAATCATTTAATCAGTCTGTAAAATAAGACCAGGATACAAAATATCTTTGAGACTCAATCCAGATGAACCGCGATTTGGGCATTAAGCCCATCTCTTACCTTCGTAGAAACTGTATTTGCGCTCTATTGCGAGAGTTTCCCAATCTTCTTTCCGTCGGTTAAGGTGGCTTGAAAGACAAGGAGGCAACATGTGTCCCGCCTGGAGTTCTTTAATAGTTCTTCTGAAATGCTCTTCGCAATAATTATCGACGTCAAGAGAAGTGGGGAGGTTCTTCCAAGGACCAAAACTTCTCAACCCGTTTGTCTAGACTGACATCAGCTTAAAAAGAAACGGTAATGCCAAGAATTGCTTCGTTATCCCTTGGAAAACCCTCCCCCAATCGAGTTTCCTGACCCATCAAATTTTCTACCATAGCTGTGCCTAAAGAGGTGTTTGGCCACTGCAAAGCAATTTTGAACAGTATGAAATTGATCAGCCGATCGACTGGTGGTTAGACGCTCTTGAAAATTATGCACTACTGCGGATTTATTGAAGTCGCGAATGAATTGTTCTTCAATTTGCAGGTACCAACAAAGAAGTCATCATCTAGTGCGCTGATTTCTAGAAGCTTTCGGCCAAACCTTAGCAAATGGCCTTTTGAACATAAGATTCATGATCTTCTCGATATTCATGCTTGAAAAGTACTTACTTTCCTATTGTTATAGAAAGAACCAGATTTATTCCCCGATTTATCTGCTTGAAATTTTCGTTTGTTAATCGGCTCACATTCTGTTTTTTCAATATTATTTCCAAAGACACTCTAATTCGAATTTCTTATATCGTGGACAGTTTCCAAGGACTGTAAGCGACATGTCAAAAACTTATCTAGTTCCTGCCATTTGGGAATCTCTTTCTTATTCTTCACACGTTGTTTCTACAACGCCAAAGTTAGTACTGGCAAGTTAATTGAACACAAATAAACGAAAGTCGATTCCCATTTAGTGATATCCATCTCATGCAACTTTATCAACTACTGTTTATGTCCCTCTGCAACCTTTTTATGTCTTTCGCAGACTCTGCTCTAACTGGCAATAAATTAATTAATCAGCTGTTAAAGAATCCTTTTGTTCTCATAAGTCAAAGGTGAGTCTCTGACATTTTCAAGTGATTCATAACTAGTCAATTGGCGTAGATAAAAAAGTTTTTCAACGCCTGACAAGTCATCACAGTTTATATTTACAGCATTGAATATGTCACGTTTTATATGGTAAGTTTTATGTTCACCCTTAAAATCCTCCATAGTGTAGGGTGGCAACTTCATCTGACATCATAGGACATCAGGTCTTGGTAAACATTGGGTTGAGGTTAAGCCCGAATTGTTCATAAAACTTTGAGACAATATTGCCCCAATTGAGTTAATTGACAATCCCTAGTCTTTTCATAGTCTGTCTGATTCTTACCGGTTAAAAAGGTTTCCACAGCGAACAATAACAAACTTAGCAAATAACTTTCTGTTTTAGTTGCGAAATTTTCTACGTGTTTGTTTTAGCTCAGGTAGTGAAATATTGTCTTTAATTATGCTTTCAACGTCTTTTGCAGGTGGTAGAATATTAGATTCTTTTATGTTTCTATTTACAGTAATTTCAAAGTCATTTATATTTATTTTACAATTACTAAAGGGGGTAATGTTATTACTTTTTATATATATATCGAGTTTGTTACAATCTTGCTCTACTTTTGTATTATTTAAATTTTTAGTTACAATTATAAAATTATAACGGGAGATACATTTTTTTTATATTGACAGTTTGTTTTCTTATTATTTATTAAATTTATGGTGCATACATTTTCTTCAGGTATTATCTTATGATCTATTTTTTGATATATAGTGTTATTTATTGTTACATAATTCTTATTTCCATCTAAATGAAGTTCATTATTGTTTCTATCTGGTAATTGAATAATTTTTAGTCACTTCAAAACTTACTGAAGTGCGTCGCAATTGAGAGTATAAAATAAATTAGGTCTTTCTCCAACCATACTGAAGATTTTATATACTCAAATTCTAATGTAGATAAATCTATAATTGTCTCTGAGTCAATTAATTTTGGGTTTATAATGCCTAATCTGGCTAATTGTATTGATAATTGGACGTCCTGAAAATGATTTTGTTAGTTTCTACTAGTATTTCTTTTTATTTCTCTTAAATTGTGCCTTATATTTCCTAACGTTCCTATTTATACATTTGACTATATAATGTTCGTTATCTTTTTCTATCTTTGTTACTGCGACTTTTTTAAATGGGTTATGAATTTTTTCTAATCGTTTTCTAGAATTTTCCGCTTTGAAATAATTCGTATCTATTGGTCCCTCATTTCTTGTTTTATTAATGTTACTAATTCTGTTTCCTTTAATTTCCTGTGGGTTTAATTTGGGTTTAAGTTTATTAAAAATTATATTATAAGGTGTTTCCCCCGTGGTGGAATGGATTATACTGTGTTTATATGTGAAGAGTGTTTGTTCGACTGGTAAGTAAATTAGTTCTTTATCTTTTGAAGTATTTATTATTCTTAATTTTTCGTTCAATGTTTTATGTAGTCTTTCTATGTCGCCTATTCCTGTTTTCCCGTTAGTGACATCGAGTTTTATGTTCAGTTCTTTGCACCATTTTTTAATATTAACATTATTAATTCCTTGATCTTGATCTATCTTCAAGACTTTAGGTGGACCCATAGTATTGAATACTTTCAAAAGAGCTTTTTTTGTTTCTATCCAGTTTAAAGATTGGACTGGCTCTGCTGTTGCAAATTTAGAATACATATCGATACATGTTTGGTAATATTCTTTATTCCACTGCCAAAAGTCTCCGACGTATTTTTCTTTTCTATCATATACCGGTGGTGTAACTTTAAAAGGTAATTTGTTATTTATATGGTCATTTTTACAATTGTTGCAAAGCTCGCATTCGTTTATTATTTTTGATATTTCCTTTACATAATTCGGGTAATAGTACTTATTCTTAAACACTTGAACTATTTTTTCAATTCCCTGGTGTAGACCGGACACATGGATCTCGAGAATTTTAGTTTTAAAGTCAGGAAACTCGATTATATTTTCTAAAACCTTTGTGGCTCTTAGAATTTTATGTTTTTGAGTTTGAACTAATTTAACATAATAGTCTTGTAGTGTGATAAAATCTTCATCTTTAGGTATATATATTGTAATATTTTTATTTGTTAAATATGTTTTAATTATATCTTTAATTAATTTTTCATTAAAATTTTTATAAATTATCGTAGTAATATTGTTAGAAAATGTTTTCTTTGTAGAGACTTTGTTTTGATTACCTCTCAGAATGTGTAATTGATTTTTAAAGATATTCACGGGTTTCTCCGTTATCGGTATGTAGTTCATGTTATCTTCGTCTGCTGAATGGCAAGTTGCTGCAACTGATGAGATCTCTATATTTTCATAATTGTCTGCGGTGTTTTATATTTATAATATGGGCTCTTGGTAATTAAAATTTTAATGGTTTCTACTGCTTTAATGAAGTCTTTGCTGTTAGAATCAACTTTGTTTCCTTTTTTGAGACATTGTGTTAAAGGTTTTGTGATATATGAGAAATTTTGGATAAATTTCCTATAAAAGCCTGCCAATCCAAGAAACTGTTTAACTTCTTTCTCTGTTTTTGGAATTGGATAGTTAATTATTGCTTTTATTTTACTTGGGTTTGGTTTAATACCTTCGGGTGTGATTATGTGTCCTAAAAATTCTGTTTGTTTTTGTAGGAATTCACATTTATCCGGTTGAATTTTTAAATTTGCTTCAGACAATTTCTTGAATACTTTATCAAGTGAGGTGATGTGTTCTTGGAGAGATGTACTAAATACTGCTATATCGTCTATATACACCAAACACTCTTTTCCTATTAGCTCATCCAGTACTGTATTCATCAGCCGTTGGAATGTAGCAGGTGCATTTTTTAGACCGAAAGGCATTCTTAAAAATTCATAATGTCCATTTCGCGTGGAAAATGCAGTTTTATGCCTGTCTCTGGGTTCTACCTCAATTTGGTGGGTTCTAGTTCAACTGTGGGCAACTCGTTCAGCACTATTTCTTTTTCGCAAACAAATATATTTTAAAGCAAAGAAATTTTAAATTAAAATTTTTCACAGTTTATTAACTCATGAACAAGTTAATACATCATATTCTATCAGCCAAACCAATAGTTCAAGATAAGATTTAAGTCCCAACAAACACTATGTTTACTAATTACTATTTTTACTAATCACCTAAAACTAAACAAACACATATTAGTTATTAGAATAAAGAGATGTTTTTAGTAGACATATTTAAAACTGTCTAACCAAATATATGATAAAATATTTCTTTCTCCAGAAAATAATAATATATGACGATCCATAAATACTTATATTCATAAATAAAACACTGTATGTAAATACATATGTATGATAAACTACAACACACAGTAATTACCAGGACAAAGTAACATACATATTTTATAAAGTAAGACTTTGTATCCTAAACAAATATCTCTAAATAACATATCTATAAGAACAAAGATATTTAGTTCATATAAATAGCTGGTAAGAAATTCTTGTGTTGTCTTAAGAAATATACTAAATAAAGAACTGCACATTTCAGTGCAGAAAACGAAAAATATATTTTTTTGATAAATTCCTTAAATAATATGTAAATATTCGACCAAAACAAACAAAAAAAAAAAGGTGAGACGTTACGAAAGATAATAAACACCGCCATCTTAATGCACATAACTGCTGGAATTCCAATGCTGTCGTCTCAATAGCGTAGCACAGATGGCAGCAAGGTCAAGTCAGGAATCGGAAATATTCCCCTTTCTAACTTAAAAAAACGTAACTTTATATTAGACAACTCGGTACCTGGGCTTGATAGGTAAGCATGCCAGAAATAGACACAATTTCCATTTTCCAAGTGTTGCCGGTGTCACACAGAAACACACACATACATATATACATTCACTAATTCTCTAAACATGCTTATAACTCAAAATGAAAGTTAGTAATAAATTTTTTTGGAGTGTGTAAAATGTTTTTGTATTAAAATTATTTTTCTCTTCAGAAAAATTTTACTTAAAAAAATTAAGTATTTATTTAGTCTAAGTTCCCAAACGACGATTTTAATTGCGCAACTTTTTCACTTTTTTTCTTTTGGACTTGCTTTTATGTTCACACAAGAAAATTTCTTCGGCAATTTTTCTGTTTTGTTTATCTTTTATTTTCTTACAATTTGACGTTTGTGCTTTAGCCGTGAGGAACAATAACACAGATACAAAACAATAATAAAAAATAAATGCATACATAAATTAATTTAAGTGATTTTGCT
This sequence comes from Epicampocera succincta, assembly GCA_932526305.1. Taxonomy (NCBI): domain Eukaryota; kingdom Metazoa; phylum Arthropoda; class Insecta; order Diptera; family Tachinidae; genus Epicampocera; species Epicampocera succincta. The sequence goes on from OW052037.1 coordinate 24,636,053, forward strand.
GAAAAATTAATTCAAACGAAAAAAAAATGAAATAATAAAATCCATAATTGAGTTGATAGGAGAAGCAATTGATTTGAATTCTGAAGACAGTGACAAGGAGGACATATTGATTGGTTTGTATAATGTGTTTTGTAAAAAATATTAGTTTGAAACTTTTTCAAGGTTTATGTAAATTAAGTGAAATAGCATCCTATCTGCCTGTAAAAAAAACAATGAAGCAATCGATAAAACCCTGGAGAAATGCGAGAGAGGAGCACGGCTCATATTCGTTTTTAAGAAAAGAATTATTGTTAACGGACGAAATGTCATAAAAGAACTACCTTAGAACGTCTGAGGAACAGTTTAATTTTGTACTTAACTTAGTGCAACAGGATATAAGATTCGCTGACACTCAAATGAGAAATGCTATATCTCCTGCTGAAAAATCAACAATAACACTGCGTTTTCTTGCCACCGGTATGTATATGATTTTTTTTAAATATTTTATAAAACTACAACATTTATTTTAGTTGAAACTTTTCGCAGCATAGACTACTAGACAATATATCGAGGTCCAACATTTCAGGTGTTGTTTCTGAGGTTTGCAAAGCAATTTGTAAGCATGTGGCTCCAATATATTTGAAGGTATTGTAGGAGAAAAGTTATTCTATTTTAATCATATACCGAATAGTAAAGTACACACATATGCTTGATTTCAATTTCCTAAAACTCCATTAGAATGGGAAAGAATAGCAAAAGAATTTGCAGTCAAGTGACAATTTCCAAACTGTTTAGGCGCTTTGGGTGGAAAGATTTCGGCCTTTACGAAAAGACGGGGCCTTTTACCACAACTATAACGGAACCAACAGTATAGTTTTAATGGCCCTGATGATCCCTATTGCAAATTTTTATATGTGAATATTGGTTGTAATGGCCGCAGTAATGATGCTGGTGTGTTCCTTCAAAGTGGATTAGAAAAGGTTTAGGAAAAGGAAATTCCAGCTAACACTGTTGTGGGAAATGGTCGAATGCTTCCATACGTTGTGGTTGGAGATGATGTGTTTCCGTTACAAATGCATTTAATGAAACCTTACCCTTTTCATAGCAATTTAAGAGAAAAACAGGTTTTGAACGCACGGCTTTCCCGAGCAAGGCACGTTGTGGAACACGTTTTTGGCATTTTGGCAAACAGATTTCGAGTTTTCTTAGCTCCAATGGACTTAAAGAAACCAGAAACGGTTGAAATAATAACATTAGCCAGCTGTGTTTTACATAATTTTTTGTTGGATCCTAATGACACATTATTAAACCAATCCATATATTCCCCAATAGAAAACAATGAAAATCGCGACAGTGCATATAATCCTAAACAGGGACGTGCAGAACATTTTCGTCAACAATTTATGTCTTATTTTAATAATGAAGGCAAAGTAGATTGGCTGTAATATGTTTGCATTCATACGTGTAGTCATGTGAAGAATAATAGGGACACCTAACATTAAAATTCAAAACAAACTTATCTTTAAAACGAAATCGAATATTACAAAAATCTAAAAAGTATAATAAAGAATGAAAATTATGTCTTAAAGAACATGAATTCACGAAATTTGTATTTTTTTTTTTTTTTTTGCAACTTAACAAATTCAGGTAATTTAAACTGTATTTTAAAATAAGATTTTAAAAATTTAAAGTGTATACACTTCGGTGAAAAAGTCACCTCTCAGTCTTTGTGTTAATACTTTTCAGGTATGGGTTTTTCTGAAATCTGGGAAGAAAAAATTATTTTATTATAATGTATGCATGTTTATATGCATGGGTAATTACCAACCTTTTAAAATTAATCGAAATCGCCATCACTAAATATTCCCTGCATTGACAGCTCTAAAATGTCTGTGCATTCTGGCGAACCACATACAAATTGTTCTTCAATATTTATAATTTGGGATGAACAAAATGGACCTTCTTTAGAAATCTCCGTGGACACAGACGAGGTTGATTTCAGCCGCCTTTTTTCAGCGGATTCTTTGCACAATTTTCGCATTAAGCATTCAACTTGCCAGGATGCTTCACCTTGGTCTTCTATGTGTATTTCCTCCATTTGACTTGCGACAAGATTTCCAACCCACGCAATTTTTTTCACTCTTTCTTCTGCTTAGCATGGTTTTCAAATCATGCATTTCTTTACGAAAAACATTCATTGACCTTGAGCCCTAATTACATACATACATTTAAAGTAATATAAATTCATGCATACATACATATTTACATATATCAAACATTATAAACATACCGTTCTTCTTTTTGCAGGGGGCTCTTCAAATGAACTTTCTTTTTGAACGCTGCATATATCACTTTGTGCGTCCTGGTTTTCGAGCTGATTATCACAAACATACATATAAATATATGTCAGAATAAAGGAATTAAAAAAACTATTTAATTACGAACCTCTATATTATTTATGCTTTCCCTTACAGCAATATGTGTTTGCAGAAAATGAAGTTGGTGGAAACACCAAAGTTTGGGAACGTATATATCGCCAGCCCCAGCCCCGCTTTTTTTACTGCTTAATTCTTCACGGTTCCTGAGCAAATTGTGTTCGTAAGTTTTTCCATTTTCTCTTTACCTCATCCATTGTAATTGAGGTCGCCACTGCATGCATCTCCTTTAAAATATTGTTGTATGCTTGTGCCTTCTTGTCCCTGTCCAAATATTCTTTGCATTTAACATTATAAATGCAATTGTGTTCTTCAATCAGAGTTATTAGCTTTTCAATTAATTCACGATTCCATTTAAACGCCATTTCAATTGTACGATGAGGAGTTTTCTCACCGGCAGCACTATAGAGCAATTCGGTATTCCTTGAATTGTTGTCTATAGGCCACTGAAATGTTCGATGGCAAGTGATACTTATGGGCAATGCGAGTTTGCGTTCGTGGTACGTGAGCAAAATTAAAAGGGGTGATCACTTTATCAATTCAACTTTAACAATGTTTTTCTCTATTTAAAATTCTTATTCTTAAACCTAACACAATTATTATTATATATAAGGATCATTGGTGTTGTTGTTATATTTGTTTCTCACTTCCAATGAACCAATGCAATTCAGAAATATTAATGTAACAGCAAAGTAAAATAAAATTGCGTTATTATTAAGAACAACAAATACAAGCAGTAAGAAATTACACGAGAAACAAATCATTGCAAAGGGTTTAACTGTTCATAAACAAAATAAAGATACGGTGGGCCTGCATGAACAAAATTATATCAAATTATAGAAGCAAAAAGCGAATAAACAAAAGCAAAAGTGTGAATAAATTTAAATACAATATTTGATTGAAAATAAATATAAATAAATTGTTAAATTGACATTAATGTTATACGATGACCTAACATAAATAAAGTTTTTAAACAATAATGTGTAACACGCTTTTAATTAAAATTTTCAGAATAAAATAATTATTTACACGCAAGAAAACGAAACATCGAATGAAAAGAAATGTCAAATATTCAATTAAAAAAAACACGAAGGAGACAATTACTCAAAATAGCCGATAACCGACGATTATTTTTCCCCTTTTATTCCCCTCACCCCAAACTGGAAAAACATCTACAAACTATAGAACTAATTTAAAATTACAATTTACTTAGTTTATAACTTAGTTACTTAACTCAAATCTAAATAAGTGGCTTGATATTATTTTTAAGAATTTTGTTTATAGCAGACGCTGGTGCAGCTTAGAATAATTTAATGATGTCATAAATTTATTATTGCTTATTTTAAATTTTCTTATTTTAAATTTTATTATTGCTTACTTATCTAGTTTGTACGAAAAGAGTAACAAAAGGAAAAGGTTAGTGCCTTTGTTGGTTATTGTAATTATTGATAACTCTTCCCATTTTAAATATGTTTGTCCTCAAACATGAGATATTGACAATCGCGGAGGCTTGGGAGGATTTGTGATTAAAATAAAAGGTTCGTTAGGGTTTTTGTTAGTTGAAATGCGTTCTGACTTGACATCTTTATAATTTATAAGTAACAATTTCCATATTTCTTTAACATTATTTTTCCTTTTGTTTTACAAATAAATCTGTACGAAGCCTTGTTAATAGGAAAATAACAAGAATAATACCAATCAATGACTTGCTAACAACTGCCTCGGTTTCTAAGCGTTCAATTTTAATTGTGTTGCTTTGATGGAGTTGGTTAAGCTTTTCCAAGGAAAGCATTTTAATGCATTGTTTTTCCATAGGAATTTACTATTCCATGGAAATCATTTAATAGAATTACACCCGAACTTATTTCTTCTACCGCTGGGGTATGGAAAGTATCAAAATGTCGCAATACGGGCGGAATTCGTTTAGAAGAGGTGGGATACAGGTTGAGATAACAATATTTGTTACTTCGTCTCTTTTACAAATTGTAATAGTATTTATGATAATACAATTGCTCTTAATATCCAGCATATTTTCTTTATTTTTTAAAATTTCTCTAAAATTTATGTTGACAATTTTGTTACTTTTCTTTACTTAATCAATATTTTGTTGTAGATTTCCTTAGAAGTGGAATTTTTACAACATACAATAAAGTAAAATTCTTATATAAAACTTTTACATCACCATTTCTTTTACATCACCAATTTTTCTTTATCAAAAGTTTCAATGATAATATTTATTTCTTTTTTGTTTAATATTACCGGATTTATTACATTATTTTTTGCCATTGAATGGCGTATTTAATATTTTGCAATTCTTCCTTAACTAATCTTAACATAGTTTGCATGCCTATTATTGCAGTATTGCCAATTACATCTTGATTTCTTATCATTTTATCTATTTATATATTTTGTTAGTTTTACTTATTCTTTCAGCAAAATTTTTATTTATAATTAATTTTTTGTTATTATTTGTATTTAATTCACTAAATACAGCGATATATTTCCACGCGGTACCAATTAAATTTATTGCTCGTTTTTTCTTGTTTCATCTGCCAAATGATTCCAGCATTTCTATGGCTTGTATCAATTCGTGCTTTAAGGAGGGTATAAACATATTTTGGGAATGATCATTGTGGTTCATGAAGTTCTTTATTTCATCAAAGAAGCTTTGATACTCGTTTAAGTTTATTACTCGTATGTGTAATATTTTAAATGTTCCATCTTGGATCTTTGCCACTCCTTTATGTACTTTAACGATCTCTTAGTTAATTTATTTATTATAACTTGGCAAACCTCGTGCTTTTTGTATTGACTGACTAAACGTAATGATTAAACTTAAAAGTAAGAAAATGCTATTCTGCTGATCTGCTAAACTTATGTAAGTACACATATGTATATATAATAATACAGTTAAAAGAAGAGAGGCTTCTTGTAATAGCTAAATATATATATATATATACAGCATAGAATTTTGAAAAAAAGAGAGAAACAAATTTAAAGTAAAGGAGGGCAGAAAATAAATACCAATATATTTAAAAAGAGGAGGTGGAAAAATTTATAAGAATTCATTTAAATTCGTTGGGACGATTTAGAATACAAGTAATAAAAATGACTTTAGCTTTAGGGTTTAATTTATTTATTATTTTAAAGGCAACTTCAATCTCTTAAAAGGACTGACTCAAAAACTAAACTACAAAAGTTATTCTCAGCAACCGAGTATCCATTTATTGCTCAGCTTGCGTCTTCGCATTTTATTTATAATTGTTTACTGCTCTTGCACAATATGGGAAATACAGTTGGCGCAGCACAATTAGTCCGTTGACTTTAAACACCCTGTTGGAAGGGTACAGATGTGTTAACTTACACATTTGACTTCATCTTCGGGTTGTGCCTTATATGAGGCTTCTTTACAAAAGTCCAAACACGGGAGAGGATACTACCTTATCGAGCCTTACCGTCCTTTCCAACAGGATAGCTTTCCGAAAGTGAAATCACTATTGCTGGTGATTTCAATGTTCACAACTCAGCCTGACTTCACTATTCCACAACCTCATTATTCGCCGCTCAAATCTCGGTGTTCTGGATCATTGTACCATTTTAAAAAAGCCTCGGTGGGCTGACCTCAACGAATTTTTAAGGCACTTTAATTGCGAGCTCTCTTTCCTCGACATAAATGGCAATACCGTGGCGAAAATGGTTGTAAATGTAATTTGACTTCGAATGAATATTTACATTCCATCAAAGCCAATTTCGATTAAGTCCAAAAAAACTTCCTCCAGAGAGGAAGCATTCACTATTTGGCGTAAACATAATAACGCTGATATTGTTTTGCTGTGAAAACAGTCGAGAAATTCTATGATATTGCTGTGCAAAAATGCGAGAAAAAATGCTTAGGCATCAAAAATCTTTCGGAAAAATAGTGTGAGTCTATACACCATTTTGGGGAAAGTAAAATAATTGCTGTAGATGTTTCTAAGGAGTTCTACGGGAGACATGCAGACCTTCTTTTCGGAAAAATGGTGTGAATTTATGCAACATTTTGGGGAAAGTAAAATGGATGCTATAGATGTTTCTAAGGAATTTACAGTGCGGTATGGTGCACTCTTGTCAAAACATTGCTTTTGGTGCAGGTGACGACTTCTCTGGATTTATATCAAGCGTTTTTAGAAATCGCACTATAAAGTTGTAATATTGAGGATATGAGACAAAATATAATTGATATTTTAAATAACGCTCTAATTGTAATCTCTGATTGGAGTCGTGTGAACGGGGTTGATTTCAATGCTGGAAAACCCCAGTGTTGCTTATTGACACAAATGAATACGACGGCAAATGCTGATTCCTCTCCTGTAAGGGTAGGTGTAAGTATTAACGAGTCAGAAACTTTTGATGTTCTTGGGATGCGAATTCATTGTAAAAATTATTCCTGATCAATTTTTCTTTCTTAGAAACTTTAATGCTTCTGGTTTGCCAGAGAATTAAATCGTGGTATTTTTAAATAATAATTTCTTTAAGTGAGCATGCTAGAAATAAAAAACAGTTGAATAAAAGTTTTTCTTTGAAAGTTGTTTAAATAAAAAAATTTTATCCATGAGTCATAGCTAATAGTTGATTATGCGTAGCTTCAGAAGCTTCTAAACAGACCGGGAGCCAAACAAAAACGGTGAACTGTGCCAATGGTTTGCCGAAAGCGCCTCTACAGACACTATTATTTATGATCCGCCTGTACATATCACCTACCAGAAGGAGACTTACAGGGGCCGATACATTCAACTGAGGATCCACTAGTTGCAACCCTCGAAATTTGTCTGGTTTCTAAAATTGTGCTAATGCCATGATGCGCAGATATTATCAAGTAGAATCTGTCATCCTCTCATTTGGCTCCTCCAATTCTGTTTTTCACTCTAAATTTGCCACATTAATACTTTGACGCTCACTACAATTGGGCCTAACCAACCTGCCCGATCAAAAAGTTTGCTATTGCGGATAAAACTTCGCGTTTCGTAATATTTTCTTTCATAGAAATTTGGGAAGTAGTGAATAAGAACTTATCAAGCTTAGCGTTCCAGCGTATAGCTAAAACTTTTTGCAATATTTTCGCGTTAATCTCTATTAAGTTTTCATTTAAAATATGATATACTGGATAACCATACAGGATGCGTTCATCATTTGAGGTTTATTTATTCATAGAAAATCTGGTTGAAGATAAAGCCGACATAAGTTGATCACGAGCTTTTGTAGTTGCAGCAGTATCGTGTGCTCAACACCACCATTGTCTGCATACGTCAGGTGGCGTAAGATATCACAAGCTAAAGCCCATTTATCCACCACGTCTTCCACTAACTGATGCAACGTTCGGATGGCTAAAAAATGACGCACAATTCAATCCAAAAGTGAAAGTTTTGAGATCGAAATCGTTCAACGCTTGTTGTTAGCTTTTACGAAATACAATCCTTTGTAATCTTGTCTCTTTTGAATCTACTAACATTTGGGGATACATCGTCTTGATGTCGCCATTGAAAACTTATTGATCACAACACAATTTGATTATCCGAATCATTTAATCAGTCTGTAAAATAAGACCAGGATACAAAATATCTTTGAGACTCAATCCAGATGAACCGCGATTTGGGCATTAAGCCCATCTCTTACCTTCGTAGAAACTGTATTTGCGCTCTATTGCGAGAGTTTCCCAATCTTCTTTCCGTCGGTTAAGGTGGCTTGAAAGACAAGGAGGCAACATGTGTCCCGCCTGGAGTTCTTTAATAGTTCTTCTGAAATGCTCTTCGCAATAATTATCGACGTCAAGAGAAGTGGGGAGGTTCTTCCAAGGACCAAAACTTCTCAACCCGTTTGTCTAGACTGACATCAGCTTAAAAAGAAACGGTAATGCCAAGAATTGCTTCGTTATCCCTTGGAAAACCCTCCCCCAATCGAGTTTCCTGACCCATCAAATTTTCTACCATAGCTGTGCCTAAAGAGGTGTTTGGCCACTGCAAAGCAATTTTGAACAGTATGAAATTGATCAGCCGATCGACTGGTGGTTAGACGCTCTTGAAAATTATGCACTACTGCGGATTTATTGAAGTCGCGAATGAATTGTTCTTCAATTTGCAGGTACCAACAAAGAAGTCATCATCTAGTGCGCTGATTTCTAGAAGCTTTCGGCCAAACCTTAGCAAATGGCCTTTTGAACATAAGATTCATGATCTTCTCGATATTCATGCTTGAAAAGTACTTACTTTCCTATTGTTATAGAAAGAACCAGATTTATTCCCCGATTTATCTGCTTGAAATTTTCGTTTGTTAATCGGCTCACATTCTGTTTTTTCAATATTATTTCCAAAGACACTCTAATTCGAATTTCTTATATCGTGGACAGTTTCCAAGGACTGTAAGCGACATGTCAAAAACTTATCTAGTTCCTGCCATTTGGGAATCTCTTTCTTATTCTTCACACGTTGTTTCTACAACGCCAAAGTTAGTACTGGCAAGTTAATTGAACACAAATAAACGAAAGTCGATTCCCATTTAGTGATATCCATCTCATGCAACTTTATCAACTACTGTTTATGTCCCTCTGCAACCTTTTTATGTCTTTCGCAGACTCTGCTCTAACTGGCAATAAATTAATTAATCAGCTGTTAAAGAATCCTTTTGTTCTCATAAGTCAAAGGTGAGTCTCTGACATTTTCAAGTGATTCATAACTAGTCAATTGGCGTAGATAAAAAAGTTTTTCAACGCCTGACAAGTCATCACAGTTTATATTTACAGCATTGAATATGTCACGTTTTATATGGTAAGTTTTATGTTCACCCTTAAAATCCTCCATAGTGTAGGGTGGCAACTTCATCTGACATCATAGGACATCAGGTCTTGGTAAACATTGGGTTGAGGTTAAGCCCGAATTGTTCATAAAACTTTGAGACAATATTGCCCCAATTGAGTTAATTGACAATCCCTAGTCTTTTCATAGTCTGTCTGATTCTTACCGGTTAAAAAGGTTTCCACAGCGAACAATAACAAACTTAGCAAATAACTTTCTGTTTTAGTTGCGAAATTTTCTACGTGTTTGTTTTAGCTCAGGTAGTGAAATATTGTCTTTAATTATGCTTTCAACGTCTTTTGCAGGTGGTAGAATATTAGATTCTTTTATGTTTCTATTTACAGTAATTTCAAAGTCATTTATATTTATTTTACAATTACTAAAGGGGGTAATGTTATTACTTTTTATATATATATCGAGTTTGTTACAATCTTGCTCTACTTTTGTATTATTTAAATTTTTAGTTACAATTATAAAATTATAACGGGAGATACATTTTTTTTATATTGACAGTTTGTTTTCTTATTATTTATTAAATTTATGGTGCATACATTTTCTTCAGGTATTATCTTATGATCTATTTTTTGATATATAGTGTTATTTATTGTTACATAATTCTTATTTCCATCTAAATGAAGTTCATTATTGTTTCTATCTGGTAATTGAATAATTTTTAGTCACTTCAAAACTTACTGAAGTGCGTCGCAATTGAGAGTATAAAATAAATTAGGTCTTTCTCCAACCATACTGAAGATTTTATATACTCAAATTCTAATGTAGATAAATCTATAATTGTCTCTGAGTCAATTAATTTTGGGTTTATAATGCCTAATCTGGCTAATTGTATTGATAATTGGACGTCCTGAAAATGATTTTGTTAGTTTCTACTAGTATTTCTTTTTATTTCTCTTAAATTGTGCCTTATATTTCCTAACGTTCCTATTTATACATATGACTATATAATGTTCGTTATCTTTTTCTATCTTTGTTACTGCGACTTTTTTAAATGGGTTATGAATTTTTTCTAATCGTTTTCTAGAATTTTCCGCTTTGAAATAATTCGTATCTATTGGTCCCTCATTTCTTGTTTTATTAATGTTACTAATTCTGTTTCCTTTAATTTCCTGTGGGTTTAATTTGGGTTTAAGTTTATTAAAAATTATATTATAAGGTGTTTCCCCCGTGGTGGAATGGATTATACTGTGTTTATATGTGAAGAGTGTTTGTTCGACTTGTAAGTAAATTAGTTCTTTATCTTTTGAAGTATTTATTATTCTTAATTTTTCGTTCAATGTTTTATCGTTACCTGAAATGCAAAAGGGCGTAACAACATATTTCAAAATTTTACAGGAGAGACAAAAAACTCCAAAATATCAAAGATTACGAAGCTGGTGTTGCAATTTCTTCAGTACAGCATTAAATTGCGATGATGCATTTATTTCGTAGAAAAAAAAATTTCTTTAATCGTCATTTTTATTAGATGTGGGTTGCGCCCTTTTGGTTTAAGAAAAAACCAACTTTGTTGTTACGACCTTTTGATTTTCTTTAATAAAATGGTTGTTATTGACAGTAGGGCTGTAAAAATGTAGGAGGACATGTAATTTGATTTGCTCTACAATAATAAATGAAAAAACCCATTTTGAATTTTTTGGTTGTTACGCCCTTTTGCATTTCAGGTAACGTTATGTAGTCTTTCTATGTCGCCTATTCCTGTTTTCCCGTTAGTGACATCGAGTTTTATGTTCAGTTCTTTGCACCATTTTTTAATATTAACATTATTAATTCCTTGATCTTGATCTATCTTCAAGACTTTAGGTGGACCCATAGTATTGAATACTTTCAAAAGAGCTTTTTTTGTTTCTATCCAGTTTAAAGATTGGACTGGCTCTGCTGTTGCAAATTTAGAATACATATCGATACATGTTTGGTAATATTCTTTATTCCACTGCCAAAAGTCTCCGACGTATTTTTCTTTTCTATCATATACCGGTGGTGTAACTTTAAAAGGTAATTTGTTATTTATATGGTCATTTTTACAATTGTTGCAAAGCTCGCATTCGTTTATTATTTTTGATATTTCCTTTACATAATTCGGGTAATAGTACTTATTCTTAAACACTTGAACTATTTTTTCAATTCCCTGGTGTAGACCGGACACATGGATCTCGAGAATTTTAGTTTTAAAGTCAGGAAACTCGATTATATTTTCTAAAACCTTTGTGGCTCTTAGAATTTTATGTTTTTGAGTTTGAACTAATTTAACATAATAGTCTTGTAGTGTGATAAAATCTTCATCTTTAGGTATATATATTGTAATATTTTTATTTGTTAAATATGTTTTAATTATATCTTTAATTAATTTTTCATTAAAATTTTTATAAATTATCGTAGTAATATTGTTAGAAAATGTTTTCTTTGTAGAGACTTTGTTTTGATTACCTCTCAGAATGTGTAATTGATTTTTAAAGATATTCACGGGTTTCTCCGTTATCGGTATGTAGTTCATGTTATCTTCGTCTGCTGAATGGCAAGTTGCTGCAACTGATGAGATCTCTATATTTTCATAATTGTCTGCGGTGTTTTATATTTATAATATGGGCTCTTGGTAATTAAAATTTTAATGGTTTCTACTGCTTTAATGAAGTCTTTGCTGTTAGAATCAACTTTGTTTCCTTTTTTGAGACATTGTGTTAAAGGTTTTGTGATATATGAGAAATTTTGGATAAATTTCCTATAAAAGCCTGCCAATCCAAGAAACTGTTTAACTTCTTTCTCTGTTTTTGGAATTGGATAGTTAATTATTGCTTTTATTTTACTTGGGTTTGGTTTAATACCTTCGGGTGTGATTATGTGTCCTAAAAATTCTGTTTGTTTTTGTAGGAATTCACATTTATCCGGTTGAATTTTTAAATTTGCTTCAGACAATTTCTTGAATACTTTATCAAGTGAGGTGATGTGTTCTTGGAGAGATGTACTAAATACTGCTATATCGTCTATATACACCAAACACTCTTTTCCTATTAGCTCATCCAGTACTGTATTCATCAGCCGTTGGAATGTAGCAGGTGCATTTTTTAGACCGAAAGGCATTCTTAAAAATTCATAATGTCCATTTCGCGTGGAAAATGCAGTTTTATGCCTGTCTCTGGGTTCTACCTCAATTTGGTAAAAACCTTTTGTGAGATCCAGGGTCTTAAACTAGATGGACCTACCCAATTTGTCCAAGATTTCGTCCATTAGTGGTATTGGGTATTTATCGTCCACTGTGATGCTATTCAACTTTCGGTAGTCGATAACAATCCTCGATTTTTGTGTGCCCGAAGCATCATGCTTCTTAGACACTACCCAAATTGGTGCTGAATAAGGTGATTTGCTATGGCAGATAATGTTTTGCTCTAACATATCTTTTATTTCCCTATCAACCTCTTCTCTATGTACCTCTGGGTATCTATAGGATTTTATATGTATTGGATCCTCGTGTGTATTATTTATATTGTGTTTTATTTTATGCGTAAAACCTAAGGTGTCGTTTTCTTGATATATTATATTTTTATATTTTTTTAATAATGTAGTGATTTCTTTGGATTCTTCTTTATTTAAATGATTTAACCTAAAAAACTGGTTTGTATTGATGTTACTTATCTTATTTTTATTCTCTACCTCTTTTAGATTATGCAATCCTATTTTGTCATACTTTTCTTGGTTTTCATCCAGGAAATAGTATTTTATATTGTTCAAAATGGTATATTTTGCAGTAATATTTATGACTGCCTTTAGTTTTTGCAGGCTATCGTAACCTAATAGTCCGTCATAATTCTGACAGAAATCATGAACAAAGAAAATCAAACTAATACCGGATTGGATACTGACTACTTCTTGTCTTCCATTTAGTTTTACATCTCCTCGAATTGTTTTTAAAATAACTGGGTCGGTTTCCTCACTTTTCATTGGTAAGGTATTGGATCTTATTAAACTTATAGATGACCCGGTGTCTAACAATAATTTATAAAATACATCATGAATTTTTAAGGAGATGGAGGGTAGTTTGTGGAGACTTTCAAGTGAAAATTTTCCATTTCCATTGCTGTCGGAACGCCGTATCTTTTAATCCTGGATTGATTTGAATAATTTTCTCTCATCCGTTTATTAGGATTATAATTGTTACCAACTCTAGCAAAATTTTGGGGATAATTTTTTTGTTGATAAGGATTTTGAGGGTAGTTACTTTGGGTTATATTCTGATAATAATTGTTTCGTGAGTGTCGCTGGCTGCGACTGCAGTTTTGCAAAGGGGCGAATTTAATAACACCAAACCAACAAATTATTTTATAATAAAGTGCGTGTGTGCGCGAGTTACAGAAACAACCGCCATCACAACAACAACAACAACAACAGACTCACCAGAGTTACAGAAACAACCGCAATCACAACAACAACAACAGACTCACCAGAGTCACAGAAACAACCGCAACCACAACAACAACAACAACAACAGACTCACCAGCAAAGCAACCTAGAATAAATAACTGCATCAGCATACACTAAATATGCACAAGAAATTATTGAATCTTAAATTGTGTAAGCACTTTTGTATTTAGGAAATAAGTTTCATTTTAAAGAAAAAGAATGAATAAAATCATAATTAATTTGGAAGTGAAAGAAAGAAGTTGTGTCTTTTTTTATAAGTGCATTTAGTCTCTAAGTTAACTGGCGCAGTCGGGTAGTTCCAGTAGTTCCTGTACAAATTAAAAAATAAAGTGTGCAAGGAGCAACATTGCGAAGGATTATCGCAACAAATCGGAACAGGACCATTACCATTGCGAAGGATAATCGCAACAAATCAGGAACAGGATCATTACCACTACGAAGGATTATCGTGAAGGAAATTTTTCTTGAACCACCAATAAGCTACAATGCAGGTTGCAATCCTTTTTTTTGCGTAAGTCAAAATCGAATATTGAATAAAGAAAATAAATAAATGAATTTAAAAGTTCAAATATACAAATTGTCAAATAAGTAAAAGAAGATTTAAAAAAAAAAAAAAAGAAAAAGTAAAAGTAATAATAATTAAGTGTGAATTAAAATAAATAATTCGATATATGTATATGGGATAAGTTAAGTTAAAAAAAAAAAGAAAGATTATTTGTTTTATAATACGAATCAAACGAATTTATATGTTTTCAAAGACCAGCGATTCTTAAGAGACCCTCCTGTAATCTTTCTAAACATATTTTTTTTTTTGTTCATATGCCCAGATTCCGTCCTTACATTATAAGAACCCTTATACCTATTCCGGAAAGTGATACAAGTGTAGACGAAAAGAGTGAAAATAATATTATAATGAATCCCACTGATGGTGCAGCCTCGGCAGTTAAAAATGTTCTGGAAACTTTAAGAATCCCAGACGCTGTCAAGGATATGCCCAAATTCGACGGTAACCCCAGATTGTTATACGATTTCATTAACAATGTGGAGGAAATACTTTCGGTGTTGTCGCCCATTGATGGCACTCCTTTTGCCAAAATAATTTTACGAGCTGTTCGTAACAAAGTCGAAGGAGAGGCGAACGAAATACTAAATATGTACAGCACAAGTTTGAGCTGGAAAGATATTAAAGATAATTTAATTTTGCACTACTCCGACAAACGTAACGAAACCTCATTGATCAGAGACTTGCATCTTTTAAAACAAAATAACAAAACTTTAGAAGAATTTTATAGCGCAGTTGTAGAAATTCAGGCTACACTAAATAATCATTTAATGATTCATGAGGTAGATCCCAATATAATCACTGCTAAAAGAGAGTTGTTTGCGAAAATGTGCCTCAACACATTCTTGTCCGGGTTAAGAGAACCTTTAGGATCATCAATTAGGGCTATGAGACCGGAATCATTGGCAACAGCTTTTTCATACTGTCTCACGGAACAGAACATATTTTATATTAAACAAGAAAATAAGAATCATTTCAGAAAGCAGGAACCTATTAGACAATATAGTCCAAAACACGTATACACTTATTATCATAATTCATTCCAACAACACAGCTAACAAACTATCATAGATCACAACAAAACACGAATAACAGTCCTCATATATATTACAATAGACCACAGTTACCAGTCAATCAGACATTCAATAGACCACAACCCACACAACACTTTAATTCATCAATGCCTAGACAAACTTACTATCACACAGCAACAGGGAATCAAAACGAGTTTAACAATTTAAAACAAATTTAACTCAATATAATAATTAAAAATTAAACACAATATAATTGTGTGTTTATAAATTGTTGTTGTATAATATTGTGTTTAATTTTGTTGGTGAAAGTTAGAGGCTGATTCTCCTGTAAAAAAATATCCTCAAATTCCTGACATATTTTTGTAATAATTTTTCGTTCCTCTGAATTTAAATGATCGATTCTAAGGTTTTCTATCAATTTAGAACTTTGGTCAAAGCAATGCTCGAAGTTAATGTTGTTAATTTCAATGAAATGAGAATCTATAAGGGGATCCACTTTAATTGGGCTTTCAATTAAAATAGTTTTGTCTATATTTGATTTATTGTTAACTTTTACAAAGCTGTACCACTTTCTCGCTCTGTATGCGCCAGCAGAAATAGTTACTTCTGGTTGAATCGATATATTGGGGACTAAAAAGTCACCATTTTCGATATCTACAGGCACTTTTATGATAGCTTTTGTTCTAGGTGCTACTAAAAATTTACTGGAAGTTATGTTTGGTTTAAAAGACAAAGGAATAGTTGAATTTCTTGCTATTAGCTGTTTGTTCTCAAGGTCGATTTTTGCACTTAATTTAGCTAGTATGTCGAGTCCAAGAAGTCCGTCAAAGTAGTTATGGAACCTGAATATAAAAAAGTCTAAATTTCCTTTTTCTCGAAACTCTGTGAAAAATGGTATATTTACTTTTGTATCTAATTGATGTTTATTAAGAACGGTAGTTATTGTTATGGGTGTACATTTATCTATTTTCAATTGTTTAGTAAATTCCGGATTGATAAAGGATGCTGATGCGCCTGTATCTATTAAAAATCGAAGTGGACGTCCAAATGGAGAAGATATGCTTATATAGGGAAGATTTGTGCCATGTTTATTAATGTCTAGGTATCCTTTCGGATCCTGGAGGCACTTAACTGAAAATTTCCTACATCTTCAATTTCGTCGTCCATATTAGGTATATAGCTAGGGACATTATAGTCTTCGGGGTCAGAGCAATTCTTCAGATCTTGGAATTCATGATCAATGTGGTGAATTTCCCTTGGAAATCTTCGAGTTTGTCCGCTACTGTTTCTATGGTGAGTGTAACCTGAGGCAGTGTCCATGGGTTCTGGTGTCTGATAGCTTGTGTTGGCATTTAATTGTGATTGTTTTAAATTGTTAAACTCGTTTTGATTCCCTGTTGCTGTGTGATAGTAAGTTTGTCTAGGCATTGATGAATTAAAGTGTTGTGTGGGTTGTGGTCTATTGAATGTCTGATTGACTGGTAACTGTGGTCTATTGTAATATATATGAGGACTGTTATTCGTGTTTTGTTGTGATCTATGATAGTTTGTTAGCTGTGTTGTTGGAATGAATGGTTTATGATAATTAGTGTATACGTGTTTTGGACTATATTGTCTAATAGGTTCCTGCTTTCTGAAATGATTCTTATTTTCTTGTTTAATATAAAATATGTTCTGTTCCGTGAGACAGTATGAAAAAGCTGTTGCCAATGATTCCGGTCTCATAGCCCTAATTGATGATCCTAAAGGTTCTCTTAACCCGGACAAGAATGTGTTGAGGCACATTTTCGCAAACAATTCTCTTTTAGCAGTGATTATATTGGGATCTACCTCATGAATCATTAAATGATTATTTAGTGTAGCCTGAATTTCTACAACTGCGGTATAAAATTCTTCTAAAGTTTTGTTATTTTGTTTTAAAAGATGCAAGTCTCTGATCAATGAGGTTTCGTTACGTTTGTCGGAGTAGTGCAAAATTAAATTATTTTTAATATCTTTCCAGCTCAAACTTGTGCTGTACATATTTAGTATTTCGTTCGCCTCTCCTTCGACTTTGTTACGAACAGCTCGTAAAATTATTTTGGCAAAAGGAGTGCCATCAATGGGCGACAACACCGAAAGTATTTCCTCCACATTGTTAATGAAATCGTATAACAATCTGGGGTTACCGTCGAATTTGGGCATATCCTTGACAGCGTCTGGGATTCTTAAAGTTTCCAGAACATTTTTAACTGCCGAGGCTGCACCATCAGTGGGATTCATTATAATATTATTTTCACTCTTTTCGTCTACACTTGTATCACTTTCCGGAATAGGTATAAGGGTTCTTATAATGTAAGGACGGAATCTGGGCATATGAACAAAAAAAAAATATGTTTAGAAAGATTACAGGAGGGTCTCTTAAGAATCGCTGGTCTTTGAAAACATATAAATTCGTTTGATTCGTATTATAAAACAAATAATCTTTCTTTTTTTTTTTAACTTAACTTATCCCATATACATATATCGAATTATTTATTTTAATTCACACTTAATTATTATTACTTTTACTTTTTTTTTTTTTTTTTTTTTTAATCTTCTTTTACTTATTTGACAATTTGTATATTTGAACTTTTAAATTCATTTATTTATTTTCTTTATTCAATATTCGATTTTGACTTACGCAAAAAAAAGGATTGCAACCTGCATTGTAGCTTATTGGTGGTTCAAGAAAAATTTCCTTCACGATAATCCTTCGTAGTGGTAATGATCCTGTTCCTGATTTGTTGCGATTATCCTTCGCAATGGTAATGGTCCTGTTCCGATTTGTTGCGATAATCCTTCGCAATGTTGCTCCTTGCACACTTTATTTTTTAATTTGTACAGGAACTACTGGAACTACCCGACTGCGCCAGTTAACTTAGAGACTAAATGCACTTATAAAAAAAGACACAACTTCTTTCTTTCACTTCCAAATTAATTATGATTTTATTCATTCTTTTTCTTTAAAATGAAACTTATTTCCTAAATACAAAAGTGCTTACACAATTTAAGATTCAATAATTTCTTGTGCATATTTAGTGTATGCTGATGCAGTTATTTATTCTAGGTTGCTTTGCTGGTGAGTCTGTTGTTGTTGTTGTTGTTGTGGTTGCGGTTGTTTCTGTGACTCTGGTGAGTCTGTTGTTGTTGTTGTGATTGCGGTTGTTTCTGTAACTCTGGTGAGTCTGTTGTTGTTGTTGTTGTTGTGATGGCGGTTGTTTCTGTAACTCGCGCACACACGCACTTTATTATAAAATAATTTGTTGGTTTGGTGTTATTAAATTCGCCCCTTTGCAAAACTGCAGTCGCAGCCAGCGACACTCACGAAACAATTATTATCAGAATATAACCCAAAGTAACTACCCTCAAAATCCTTATCAACAAAAAAATTATCCCCAAAATTTTGCTAGAGTTGGTAACAATTATAATCCTAATAAACGGATGAGAGAAAATTATTCAAATCAATCCAGGATTAAAAGATACGGCGTTCCGACAGCAATGGAAATGGAAAATTTTCACTTGAAAGTCTCCACAAACTACCCTCCATCTCCTTAAAAATTCATGATGTATTTTATAAATTATTGTTAGACACCGGGTCATCTATAAGTTTAATAAGATCCAATACCTTACCAATGAAAAGTGAGGAAACCGACCCAGTTATTTTAAAAACAATTCGAGGAGATGTAAAACTAAATGGAAGACAAGAAGTAGTCAGTATCCAATCCGGTATTAGTTTGATTTTCTTTGTTCATGATTTCTGTCAGAATTATGACGGACTATTAGGTTACGATAGCCTGCAAAAACTAAAGGCAGTCATAAATATTACTGCAAAATATACCATTTTGAACAATATAAAATACTATTTCCTGGATGAAAACCAAGAAAAGTATGACAAAATAGGATTGCATAATCTAAAAGAGGTAGAGAATAAAAATAAGATAAGTAACATCAATACAAACCAGTTTTTTAGGTTAAATCATTTAAATAAAGAAGAATCCAAAGAAATCACTACATTATTAAAAAAATATAAAAATATAATATATCAAGAAAACGACACCTTAGGTTTTACGCATAAAATAAAACACAATATAAATAATACACACGAGGATCCAATACATATAAAATCCTATAGATACCCAGAGGTACATAGAGAAGAGGTTGATAGGGAAATAAAAGATATGTTAGAGCAAAACATTATCTGCCATAGCAAATCACCTTATTCAGCACCAATTTGGGTAGTGTCTAAGAAGCATGATGCTTCGGGCACACAAAAATCGAGGATTGTTATCGACTACCGAAAGTTGAATAGCATCACAGTGGACGATAAATACCCAATACCACTAATGGACGAAATCTTGGACAAATTGGGTAGGTCCATCTAGTTTAAGACCCTGGATCTCACAAAAGGTTTTTACCAAATTGAGGTAGAACCCAGAGACAGGCATAAAA
This sequence comes from Epicampocera succincta, assembly GCA_932526305.1. Lineage (NCBI taxonomy): Eukaryota > Metazoa > Arthropoda > Insecta > Diptera > Tachinidae > Epicampocera > Epicampocera succincta. The sequence goes on from OW052037.1 coordinate 24,655,788, forward strand.
CTGCATTTTCCACGCGAAATGGACATTATGAATTTTTAAGAATGCCTTTCGGTCTAAAAAATGCACCTGCTACATTCCAACGGCTGATGAATACAGTACTGGATGAGCTAATAGGAAAAGAGTGTTTGGTGTATATAGACGATATAGCAGTATTTAGTACATCTCTCCAAGAACACATCACCTCACTTGATAAAGTATTCAAGAAATTGTCTGAAGCAAATTTAAAAATTCAACCGGATAAATGTGAATTCCTACAAAAACAAACAGAATTTTTAGGACACATAATCACACCCGAAGGTATTAAACCAAACCCAAGTAAAATAAAAGCAATAATTAACTATCCAATTCCAAAAACAGAGAAAGAAGTTAAACAGTTTCTTGGATTGGCAGGCTTTTATAGGAAATTTATCCAAAATTTCTCATATATCACAAAACCTTTAACACAATGTCTCAAAAAAGGAAACAAAGTTGATTCTAACAGCAAAGACTTCATTAAAGCAGTAGAAACCATTAAAATTTTAATTACCAAGAGCCCATATTATAAATATAAAACACCGCAGACAATTATGAAAATATAGAGATCTCATCAGTTGCAGCAACTTGCCATTCAGCAGACGAAGATAACATGAACTACATACCGATAACGGAGAAACCCGTGAATATCTTTAAAAATCAATTACACATTCTGAGAGGTAATCAAAACAAAGTCTCTACAAAGAAAACATTTTCTAACAATATTACTACGATAATTTATAAAAATTTTAATGAAAAATTAATTAAAGATATAATTAAAACATATTTAACAAATAAAAATATTACAATATATATACCTAAAGATGAAGATTTTATCACACTACAAGACTATTATGTTAAATTAGTTCAAACTCAAAAACATAAAATTCTAAGAGCCACAAAGGTTTTAGAAAATATAATCGAGTTTCCTGACTTTAAAACTAAAATTCTCGAGATCCATGTGTCCGGTCTACACCAGGGAATTGAAAAAATAGTTCAAGTGTTTAAGAATAAGTACTATTACCCGAATTATGTAAAGGAAATATCAAAAATAATAAACGAATGCGAGCTTTGCAACAATTGTAAAAATGACCATATAAATAACAAATTACCTTTTAAAGTTACACCACCGGTATATGATAGAAAAGAAAAATACGTCGGAGACTTTTGGCAGTGGAATAAAGAATATTACCAAACATGTATCGATATGTATTCTAAATTTGCAACAGCAGAGCCAGTCCAATCTTTAAACTGGATAGAAACAAAAAAAGCTCTTTTGAAAGTATTCAATACTATGGGTCCACCTAAAGTCTTGAAGATAGATCAAGATCAAGGAATTAATAATGTTAATATTAAAAAATGGTGCAAAGAACTGAACATAAAACTCGATGTCACTAACGGGAAAACAGGAATAGGCGACATAGAAAGACTACATAAAACATTGAACGAAAAATTAAGAATAATAAATACTTCAAAAGATAAAGAACTAATTTACTTACCAGTCGAACAAACACTCTTCACATATAAACACAGTATAATCCATTCCACCACGGGGGAAACACCTTATAATATAATTTTTAATAAACTTAAACCCAAATTAAACCCACAGGAAATTAAAGGAAACAGAATTAGTAACATTAATAAAACAAGAAATGAGGGACCAATAGATACGAATTATTTCAAAGCGGAAAATTCTAGAAAACGATTAGAAAAAATTCATAACCCATTTAAAAAAGTCGCAGTAACAAAGATAGAAAAAGATAACGAACATTATATAGTCAAATGTATAAATAGGAACGTTAGGAAATATAAGGCACAATTTAAGAGAAATAAAAAGAAATACTAGTAGAAACTAACAAAATCATTTTCAGGACGTCCAATTATCAATACAATTAGCCAGATTAGGCATTATAAACCCAAAATTAATTGACTCAGAGACAATTATAGATTTATCTACATTAGAATTTGAGTATATAAAATCTTCAGTATGGTTGGAGAAAGACCTAATTTATTTTATACTCTCAATTGCGACGCACTTCAGTAAGTTTTGAAGTGACTAAAAATTATTCAATTACCAGATAGAAACAATAATGAACTTCATTTAGATGGAAATAAGAATTATGTAACAATAAATAACACTATATATCAAAAAATAGATCATAAGATAATACCTGAAGAAAATGTATGCACCATAAATTTAATAAATAATAAGAAAACAAACTGTCAATATAAAAAAAATGTATCTCCCGTTATAATTTTATAATTGTAACTAAAAATTTAAATAATACAAAAGTAGAGCAAGATTGTAACAAACTCGATATATATATAAAAAGTAATAACATTACCCCCTTTAGTAATTGTAAAATAAATATAAATGACTTTGAAATTACTGTAAATAGAAACATAAAAGAATCTAATATTCTACCACCTGCAAAAGACGTTGAAAGCATAATTAAAGACAATATTTCACTACCTGAGCTAAAACAAACACGTAGAAAATTTCGCAACTAAAACAGAAAGTTATTTGCTAAGTTTGTTATTGTTCGCTGTGGAAACCTTTTTAACCGGTAAGAATCAGACAGACTATGAAAAGACTAGGGATTGTCAATTAACTCAATTGGGGCAATATTGTCTCAAAGTTTTATGAACAATTCGGGCTTAACCTCAACCCAATGTTTACCAAGACCTGATGTCCTATGATGTCAGATGAAGTTGCCACCCTACACTATGGAGGATTTTAAGGGTGAACATAAAACTTACCATATAAAACGTGACATATTCAATGCTGTAAATATAAACTGTGATGACTTGTCAGGCGTTGAAAAACTTTTTTATCTACGCCAATTGACTAGTTATGAATCACTTGAAAATGTCAGAGACTCACCTTTGACTTATGAGAACAAAAGGATTCTTTAACAGCTGATTAATTAATTTATTGCCAGTTAGAGCAGAGTCTGCGAAAGACATAAAAAGGTTGCAGAGGGACATAAACAGTAGTTGATAAAGTTGCATGAGATGGATATCACTAAATGGGAATCGACTTTCGTTTATTTGTGTTCAATTAACTTGCCAGTACTAACTTTGGCGTTGTAGAAACAACGTGTGAAGAATAAGAAAGAGATTCCCAAATGGCAGGAACTAGATAAGTTTTTGACATGTCGCTTACAGTCCTTGGAAACTGTCCACGATATAAGAAATTCGAATTAGAGTGTCTTTGGAAATAATATTGAAAAAACAGAATGTGAGCCGATTAACAAACGAAAATTTCAAGCAGATAAATCGGGGAATAAATCTGGTTCTTTCTATAACAATAGGAAAGTAAGTACTTTTCAAGCATGAATATCGAGAAGATCATGAATCTTATGTTCAAAAGGCCATTTGCTAAGGTTTGGCCGAAAGCTTCTAGAAATCAGCGCACTAGATGATGACTTCTTTGTTGGTACCTGCAAATTGAAGAACAATTCATTCGCGACTTCAATAAATCCGCAGTAGTGCATAATTTTCAAGAGCGTCTAACCACCAGTCGATCGGCTGATCAATTTCATACTGTTCAAAATTGCTTTGCAGTGGCCAAACACCTCTTTAGGCACAGCTATGGTAGAAAATTTGATGGGTCAGGAAACTCGATTGGGGGAGGGTTTTCCAAGGGATAACGAAGCAATTCTTGGCATTACCGTTTCTTTTTAAGCTGATGTCAGTCTAGACAAACGGGTTGAGAAGTTTTGGTCCTTGGAAGAACCTCCCCACTTCTCTTGACGTCGATAATTATTGCGAAGAGCATTTCAGAAGAACTGTTAAAGAACTCCAGGCGGGACACATGTTGCCTCCTTGTCTTTCAAGCCACCTTAACCGACGGAAAGAAGATTGGGAAACTCTCGCAATAGAGCGCAAATACAGTTTCTACGAAGGTAAGAGATGGGCTTAATGCCCAAATCGCGGTTCATCTGGATTGAGTCTCAAAGATATTTTTCATCCTGGTCTTATTTTACAGACTGATTAAATGATTCGGATAATCAAATTGTGTTGTGATCAATAAGTTTTCAATGGCGACATCAAGACGATGTATCCCCAAATGTTAGTAGATTCAAAAGAGACAAGATTACAAAGGATTGTATTTCGTAAAAGCTAACAACAAGCGTTGAACGATTTCGATCTCAAAACTTTCACTTTTGGATTGAATTGTGCGTCATTTTTTAGCCATCCGAACGTTGCATCAGTTAGTGGAAGACGTGGTGGATAAATGGGCTTTAGCTTGTGATATCTTACGCCACCTGACGTATGCAGACAATGGTGGTGTTGAGCACACGATACTGCTGCAACTACAAAAGCTCGTGATCAACTTATGTCGGCTTTATCTTCAACCAGATTTTCTATGAGTAAATAAACCTCAAATGATGAACGCATCCTGTATGGTTATCCAGTATATCATATTTTAAATGAAAACTTAATAGAGATTAACGCGAAAATATTGCAAAAAGTTTTAGCTATACGCTGGAACGCTAAGCTTGATAAGTTCTTATTCACTACTTCCCAAATTTCTATGAAAGAAAATATTACGAAACGCGAAGTTTTATCCGCAATAGCAAACTTTTTGATCGGGCAGGTTGGTTAGGCCCAATTGTAGTGAGCGTCAAAGTATTAATGTGGCAAATTTAGAGTGAAAAAACAGAATTGGAGGAGCCAAATGAGAGGATGACAGATTCTACTTGATAATATCTGCGCATCATGGCATTAGCACAATTTTAGAAACCAGACAAATTTCGAGGGTTGCAACTAGTGGATCCTCAGTTGAATGTATCGGCCCCTGTAAGTCTCCTTCTGGTAGGTGATATGTACAAGCGGATCATAAATAATAGTGTCTGTAGAGGCGCTTTCGGCAAACCATTGGCACAGTTCACCGTTTTTGTTTGGCTCCCGGTCTGTTTAGAAGCTTCTGAAGCTACGCATAATCAACTATTAGCTATGACTCATGGATAAAATTTTTTTATTTAAACAACTTTCAAAGAAAAACTTTTATTCAACTGTTTTTTATTTCTAGCATGCTCACTTAAAGAAATTATTATTTAAAAATACCACGATTTAATTCTCTGGCAAACCAGAAGCATTAAAGTTTCTAAGAAAGAAAAATTGATTAGGAATTATTTTTACAATGAATTCGCATCCCAAGAATTGCCGTCGTATTCCTTTGTGTCAATAAGCAACACTGGGGTTTTCCAGCATTGAAATCAACCCCGTTCGCACGACTCCAATCAGAGATTACAATTAGAGCGTTATTTAAAATATCAATTATATTTTGTCTCATATCCTCAATATTCCAACTTTATAGTGCGATTTCTAAAAACGCTTGATATAAATCCAGAGAAGTCGTCACCTGCACCAAAAGCAATGTTTTGACAAGAGTGCACCATACCGCACTGTAAATTCCTTAGAAACATCTATAGCATCCATTTTACTTTCCCCAAAATGTTGCATAAATTCACACCATTTTTCCGAAAAGAATGTCTGCATGTCTCCCGTAGAACTCCTTAGAAACATCTACAGCAATTATTTTACTTTCCCCAAAATGGTGTATAGACTCACACTATTTTTCCGAAAGATTTTTGATGCCTAAGCATTTTTTCTCGCATTTTTGCACAGCAATATCATAGAATTTCTCGACTGTTTGCACAGCAAAACAATATCAGCGTTATTATGTTTACGCCAAATAGTGAATGCTTCCTCTCTGGAGGAAGTTTTTTTGGACTTAATCGAAATTGGCTTTGATGGAATGTAAATATTCATTTTAAGTCAAATTACATTTACAACCATTTTCGCCACGGTATTGCCATTTATGTCGAGGAAAGAGAGCTCGCAATTAAAGTGCCTTAAAAATTCGTTGAGGTCAGCCCACCGAGGCTTTTTTTAAAATGGTACAATGATCCAGAACACCGAGATTTGAGCGGCGAATAATGAGGTTGTGGAATAGTGAAGTCAGGCTGAGTTGTGAACATTGAAATCACCAGCAATAGTGATTTCACTTTCGGAAAGCTATCCTGTTGGAAAGGACGGTAAGGCTCGATAAGGTAGTATCCTCTCCCGTGTTTGGACTTTTGTAAAGAAGCCTCATATAAGGCACATCCCGAAGATGAAGTCAAATGTGTAAGTTAACACATCTGTACCCTTCCAACAGGGTGTTTAAAGTCAACGGACTAATTGTGCTGCGCCAACTGTATTTCCCATATTGTGCAAGAGCAGTAAACAATTATAAATAAAATGCGAAGACGCAAGCTGAGCAATAAATGGATACTCGGTTGCTGAGAATAACTTTTGTAGTTTAGTTTTTGAGTCAGTCCTTTTAAGAGATTGAAGTTGCCTTTAAAGTAATAAATAAATTAAACCCTAAAGCTAAAGTCATTTTTATTACTTGTATTCTAAATCGTCCCAACGAATTTAAATGAATTCTTATAAATTTTTCCACCTCCTCTTTTTAAATATATTGGTATTTATTTTCTGCCCTCCTTTACTTTAAATTTGTTTCTCTCTTTTTTTCAAAATTCTATGCTGTATATATATATACATATTTAGCTATTACAAGAAGCCTCTCTTCTTTTAACTGTATTATTATATATATGTGTACTTACATAAGTTTAGCAGATCAGCAGAATAGCATTTTCTTACTTTTAAGTTTAATCATTACGTTTAGTCAGTCAATACAAAAAGCACGAGGTTTGCCAAGTTATAATAAATAAATTAACTAAGAGATCGTTAAAGTACATAAAGGAGTGGCAAAGATCCAAGATGGAACATTTAAAATATTACACATACGAGTAATAAACTTAAACGAGTATCAAAGCTTCTTTGATGAAATAAAGAACTTCATGAACCACAATGATCATTCCCAAAATATGTTTATACCCTCCTTAAAGCACGAATTGATACAAGCCATAGAAATGCTGGAATCATTTGGCAGATGAAACAAGAAAAAACGATCAATAAATTTAATTGGTACCGCGTGGAAATATATCGCTGTATTTAGTGAATTAAATACAAATAATAACAAAAAATTAATTATAAATAAAACTTTTACTGAAAGAATAAGTAAAACTAACAAAATATATAAATAGATAAAATGATAAGAAATCAAGATGTAATTGGCAATACTGCAATAACAGGCATGCAAACTATGTTAAGATTAGTTAAGGAAGAATTGCAAAATATTAAATACGCCATTCAATGGCAAAAAATAATGTAATAAATCCGGTAATATTAAACAAAAAAGAAATAAATATTATCATTGAAACTTTTGATAAAGAAAAATTGGTGATGTAAAAGAAATGGTGATGTAGAAGTTTTATATAAGAATTTTACTTTATTGTATGTTGTAAAAATTCCACTTCTAAGGAAATCTACAACAAAATATTGATTAAGTAAAGAAAAGTAACAAAATTGTCAACATAAATTTTAGAGAAATTTTAAAAAATAAAGAAAATTGGCTGGATATTAAGAGCAATTGTATTATCATAAATACTATTACAATTTGTAAAAGAGACGAAGTAACAAATATTGTTATCTCAACCTGTATCCCACCTCTTCTAAACGAATTCCGCCCGTATTGCGACATTTTGATACTTTCCATACCCCAGCGGTAGAAGAAATAAGTTCGGGTGTAATTCTATTAAACGATTTCCATGGAATAGTAAATTCCTATGGAAAAACAATGCATTAAAATGCTCCTTAGAAAAGCTTAACCAACTCCATCAAAGCAACACAATTAAAATTGAACGCTTAGAGACCGAGGCAGTTGTTAGCAAGTCATTGATTGGTATTATTCTTGTTATTTTCCTATTAACAAGGCTTCGTACAGATTTATTTGTAAAACAAAAGGAAAAATAATGTGAAAGAAATATGGAAATTGTTACAAATAAAGATGTCAAGTCAGAACGCATTTCAACTAACAAAAACCCTAACGAACCTTTTATTTTAATCACAAATCCTCCCAAGCCTCCGCGATTGTCAATATCTCATGTTTGAGGACAAACATATTTAAAATGGGAAGAGTTATCAATAATTACAATAACCAACAAAGGCACTAACCTTTTCCTTTTGTTACTCTTTTCGTACAAACTAGATAAGTAAGCAATAATAAAATTTAAAATAAGAAAATTTAAAATAAGCAATAATAAATTTATGACATCATTAAATTATTCTAAGCTGCACCAGCGTCTGCTATAAACAAAGTTCTTAAAAATAATATCAAGCCACTTATTTAGATTTGAGTTAAGTAACTAAGTTATAAATTAAGTAAATTGTAATTTTAAATTAGTTCTATAGTTTGTAGATGTTTTTCCAGTTTGGGGTGAGGGGAATAAAAGGGGAAAAATAATCGTCGGTTATCGGCTATTTTGAGTAATTGTCTCCTTCGTGTTTTTTTTAATTGAATATTTGACATTTCTTTTCATTCGATGTTTCGTTTTCTTGCGTGTAAATAATTATTTTATTCTGAAAATTTTAATTAAAAGCGTGTTACACATTATTGTTTAAAAACTTTATTTATGTTAGGTCATCGTATAACATTAATGTCAATTTAACAATTTATTTATATTTATTTTCAATCAAATATTGTATTTAAATTTATTCACACTTTTGCTTTTGTTTATTCGCTTTTTGCTTCTATAATTTGATATAATTTTGTTCATGCAGGCCCACCGTATCTTTATTTTGTTTATGAACAGTTAAACCCTTTGCAATGATTTGTTTCTCGTGTAATTACTTACTGTTTGTATTTGTTGTTCTTAATAATAACGCAATTTTATTTTACTTTGCTGTTACATTAATATTTCTGAATTGCATTGGTTCATTGGAAGTGAGAAACAAATATAACAACAACACCAATGATCCTTATATATAATAATAATTGTGTTAGGTTTAAGAATAAGAATTTTAAATAGAGAAAAACATTGTTAAAGTTGAATTGATAAAGTGATCACCCCTTTTAATTTTGCTCACGTACCACGAACGCAAACTCGCATTGCCCATAAGTATCACTTGCCATCGAACATTTCAGTGGCCTATAGACAACAATTCAAGGAATACCGAATTGCTCTATAGTGCTGCCGGTGAGAAAACTCCTCATCGTACAATTGAAATGGCGTTTAAATGGAATCGTGAATTAATTGAAAAGCTAATAACTCCTTCATTTTCTGCAAACACATATTGCTGTAAGGGAAAGCATAAATAATATAGAGGTTCGTAATTAAATAGTTTTTTTAATTCCTTTATTCTGACATATATTTATATGTATGTTTGTGATAATCAGCTCGAAAACCAGGACGCACAAAGTGAAATATGCAGCGTTCAAAAAGAAAGTTCATTTGAAGAGCCCCCTGCAAAAAGAAGAACGGTATGTTTATAATGTTTGATATATGTAAATATGTATGTATGCATGAATTTATATTACTTTAAATGTATGTATGTAATTAGGGCTCAAGGTCAATGAATGTTTTTCGTAAAGAAATGCATGATTTGAAAACCATGCTAAGCAGAAGAAAGAGTGAAAAAAATTGCGTGGGTTGGAAATCTTGTCGCAAGTCAAATGGAGGAAATACACATAGAAGACCAAGGTGAAGCATCCTGGCAAGTTGAATGCTTAATGCGAAAATTGTGCAAAGAATCCGCTGAAAAAAGGCGGCTGAAATCAACCTCGTCTGTGTCCACGGAGATTTCTAAAGAAGGTCCATTTTGTTCATCCCAAATTATAAATATTGAAGAACAATTGTGTGTGGTTCGCCAGAATGCACAGACATTTTAGAGCTGTCAATGCAGGGAATATTTAGTGATGGCGATTTCGATTAATTTTAAAAGGTTGGTAATTACCCATGCATATAAACATGCATACATTATAATAAAACATTTTTTTCTTCCCAGATTTCAGAAAAACCCATACCTGAAAAGTATTAACACAAAGACTGAGAGGTGACTTTTTCACCGAAGTGTATACACTTTAAATTTTTAAAATCTTATTTTAAAATACAGTTTAAATTACCTGAATTTGTTAAGTTGCAAAAAAAAAAAAAAATACAAATTTCGTGAATTCATGTTCTTTAAGACATAATTTTCATTCTTTATTATACTTTTTAGATTTTTGTAATATTCGATTTCGTTTTAAAGATAAGTTTGTTTTGAATTTTAATGTTAGGTGTCCCTATTATTCTTCACATGACTACACGTATGAATGCAAACATATTACAGCCAATCTACTTTGCCTTCATTATTAAAATAAGACATAAATTGTTGACGAAAATGTTCTGCACGTCCCTGTTTAGGATTATATGCACTGTCGCGATTTTCATTGTTTTCTATTGGGGAATATATGGATTGGTTTAATAATGTGTCATTAGGATCCAACAAAAAATTATGTAAAACACAGCTGGCTAATGTTATTATTTCAACCGTTTCTGGTTTCTTTAAGTCCATTGGAGCTAAGAAAACTCGAAATCTGTTTGCCAAAATGCCAAAAACGTGTTCCACAACGTGCCTTGCTCGGGAAAGCCGTGCGTTCAAAACCTGTTTTTCTCTTAAATTGCTATGAAAAGGGTAAGGTTTCATTAAATGCATTTGTAACGGAAACGCATCATCTCCAACCACAACGTATGGAAGCATTCGACCATTTCCCACAACAGTGTTAGCTGGAATTTCCTTTTCCAAAACCTTTTCTAATCCACTTTGAAGGAACACACCAGCATCATTACTGCGGCCATTACAACCAATATTCACATATAAAAATTTGCAATAGGGATCATCAGGGCCATTAAAACTATACTGTTTGTTCCGGTTCCGTTATAGTTGTGGTAAAAGGCCCCGTCTTTTCGTAAAGGCCGAAATCTTTCCACCCAAAGCGCCTAAACAGTTTGGAAATTGTCACTTGACTGCAAATTCTTTTGCTATTCTTTCCCATTCTAATGGAGTTTTAGGAAATTGAAATCAAGCATATGTGTGTACTTTACTATTCGGTATATGATTAAAATAGAATAACTTTTCTCCTACAATACCTTCAAATATATTGGAGCCACATGCTTACAAATTGCTTTGCAAACCTCAGGAACAACACCTGAAATGTTGGACCTCGATATATTGTCTAGTAGTCTATGCTGCGAAAAGTTTCAACTAAAATAAATGTTGTAGTTTTATAAAATATTTAAAAAAAATCATATACATACCGGTGGCAAGAAAACGCAGTGTTATTGTTGATTTTTCAGCAGGAGATATAGCATTTCTCATTTGAGTGTCAGCGAATCTTATATCCTGTTGCACTAAGTTAAGTACAAAATTAAACTGTTCCTCAGACGTTCTAAGGTAGTTCTTTTATGACATTTCGTCCGTTAACAATAATTCTTTTCTTAAAAACGAATATGAGCCGTGCTCCTCTCTCGCATTTCTCCAGGGTTTTATCGATTGCTTCATTGTTTTTTTTACAGGCAGATAGGATGCTATTTCACTTAATTTACATAAACCTTGAAAAAGTTTCAAACTAATATTTTTTACAAAACACATTATACAAACCAATCAATATGTCCTCCTTGTCACTGTCTTCAGAATTCAAATCAATTGCTTCTCCTATCAACTCAATTATGGATTTTATTATTTCGTTTTTTTTCGTTTGAATTAATTTTTCAGCAAAATCACTTAAATTAATTTATGTATGCATTTATTTTTTATTATTGTTTTGTATCTGTGTTATTGTTCCTCACGGCTAAAGCACAAACGTCAAATTGTAAGAAAATAAAAGATAAACAAAACAGAAAAATTGCCGAAGAAATTTTCTTGTGTGAACATAAAAGCAAGTCCAAAAGAAAAAAAGTGAAAAAGTTGCGCAATTAAAATCGTCGTTTGGGAACTTAGACTAAATAAATACTTAATTTTTTTAAGTAAAATTTTTCTGAAGAGAAAAATAATTTTAATACAAAAACATTTTACACACTCCAAAAAAATTTATTACTAACTTTCATTTTGAGTTATAAGCATGTTTAGAGAATTAGTGAATGTATATATGTATGTGTGTGTTTCTGTGTGACACCGGCAACACTTGGAAAATGGAAATTGTGTCTATTTCTGGCATGCTTACCTATCAAGCCCAGGTACCGAGTTGTCTAATATAAAGTTACGTTTTTTTAAGTTAGAAAGGGGAATATTTCCGATTCCTGACTTGACCTTGCTGCCATCTGTGCTACGCTATTGAGACGACAGCATTGGAATTCCAGCAGTTATGTGCATTAAGATGGCGGTGTTTATTATCTTTCGTAACGTCTCACCTTTTTTTTTTTTGTTTGTTTTGGTCGAATATTTACATATTATTTAAGGAATTTATCAAAAAAATATATTTTTCGTTTTCTGCACTGAAATGTGCAGTTCTTTATTTAGTATATTTCTTAAGACAACACAAGAATTTCTTACCAGCTATTTATATGAACTAAATATCTTTGTTCTTATAGATATGTTATTTAGAGATATTTGTTTAGGATACAAAGTCTTACTTTATAAAATATGTATGTTACTTTGTCCTGGTAATTACTGTGTGTTGTAGTTTATCATACATATGTATTTACATACAGTGTTTTATTTATGAATATAAGTATTTATGGATCGTCATATATTATTATTTTCTGGAGAAAGAAATATTTTATCATATATTTGGTTAGACAGTTTTAAATATGTCTACTAAAAACGTCTCTTTATTCTAATAACTAATATGTGTTTGTTTAGTTTTAGGTGATTAGTAAAAATAGTAATTAGTAAACATAGTGTTTGTTGGGACTTAAATCTTATCTTGAACTATTGGTTTGGCTGATAGAATATGATGTATTAACTTGTTCATGAGTTAATAAACTGTGAAAAATTTTAATTTAAAATTTCTTTGCTTTAAAATATATTTGTTTGCGAAAAAGAAATAGTGCTGAACGAGTTGTCCACAGTTGAACCGTAAGTTGTGTTGTCTACATATCTTTCGAAATAATGCAAACAAATTTGGATACATACATATGTATATATGTATGCAAGTGACATACACGCTACCACCCGCGACTCACATGTACACACGATAGACACCAACATACCCTAAAACTAACCACCAGTTCTTTTAACCGATATCTTGAACTAACATAAGATAAGAAATACATTTTAGTTAAGAAACTACACAAATAGCATCCTAAATAAATATAGGGATAAGAAATATATTTTAGTTTGGCATATTAAACAAACACACTAATGATAAGAACGAATCTTGATAATCCTAGATTAGTTTAAGATATTCATGTTTAGCACTTAAGGTGAATATTTAAAATAAAAATCAGTTTATGAAGAAAACTCAACCACAACTAACGTTGTATTTCACTTGCATGTACAAACTGGTTGTACTGTACAAGGTGAAAGGACGTGAGTACAAGCATATAAATTTATTAAAATTAGGAGAAACCGTACATCTTAGCACAAATAGTATCTAGAATTTGTTACAATATAGTTCCCACGGCTACTGATTGTGAAGCTATAGCTACGTACAAGCATATGTACATATGTATATTTATATATATATATATAGTTAAATATATAGTTGGAATGACAAATAATAGGTTTGTTTGTAACCGTTGATTTACATGCTCCACCACAAAAAATAGTAAACAAAATATAATTTGAAAAAACGATAATTCGACGTCCATACTCACCCATCGGAATACGATATTTTTTTTATAATTACATACATATTATATTATATATATTGATACGGGGTATATTTGATATATTATATATATACATTGATATATTATATTGATACGGGGTGTCTGTTTTACTTTCTGCATGGCTTTGTCGTTAGTTTTGTGCACATTATTCTTAGCGTTTTGTGAAGTCAAACTCCCCGATAGTACGTTTGTTCACTTATGGCATCGTCAAGTGTAAAGGAAAACAGAAGTGCACCAAAACTTTTTTACAGTGGACCTGCAGTGCAAGAAATTTAAATCGCTGTGGATATATGGAATAAACTGTGATGACTTGTCAGGCGTTGAAAAACTTTTTTATCTACGCCAATTGACTAGTTATGAATCACTTGAAAATGTCAGAGACTCACCTTTGACTTATGAGAACAAAAGGATTCTTTAACAGCTGATTAATTAATTTATTGCCAGTTAGAGCAGAGTCTGCGAAAGACATAAAAAGGTTGCAGAGGGACATAAACAGTAGTTGATAAAGTTGCATGAGATGGATATCTCTAAATGGGAATCGACTTTCGTTTATTTGTGTTCAATTAACTTGCCAGTACTAACTTTGGCGTTGTAGAAACAACGTGTGAAGAATAAGAAAGAGATTCCCAAATGGCAGGAACTAGATAAGTTTTTGACATGTCGCTTACAGTCCTTGGAAACTGTCCACGATATAAGAAATTCGAATTAGAGTGTCTTTGGAAATAATATTGAAAAAACAGAATGTGAGCCGATTAACAAACGAAAATTTCAAGCAGATAAATCGGGGAATAAATCTGGTTCTTTCTATAACAATAGGAAAGTAAGTACTTTTCAAGCATGAATATCGAGAAGATCATGAATCTTATGTTCAAAAGGCCATTTGCTAAGGTTTGGTCGAAAGCTTCTAGAAATCAGCGCACTAGATGATGACTTCTTTGTTGGTACCTGCAAATTCACAACATGAATGAACAATTCATTCGCGACTTCAATAAATCCGCAGTAGTGCATAATTTTCAAGAGCGTCTAACCACCAGTCGATCGGCTGATCAATTTCATACTGTTCAAAATTGCTTTGCAGTGGCCAAACACCTCTTTAGGCACAGCTATGGTAGAAAATTTGATGGGTCAGGAAACTCGATTGGGGGAGGGTTTTCCAAGGGATAACGAAGCAATTCTTGGCATTACCGTTTCTTTTTAAGCTGATGTCAGTCTAGACAAACGGGTTGAGAAGTTTTGGTCCTTGGAAGAACCTCCCCACTTCTCTTGACGTCGATAATTATTGCGAAGAGCATTTCAGAAGAACTATTAAAGAACTCCAGGCGGGACACATGTTGCCTCCTTGTCTTTCAAGCCACCTTAACCGACGGAAAGAAGATTGGGAAACTCTCGCAATAGAGCGCAAATACAGTTTCTACGAAGGTAAGAGATGGGCTTAATGCCCAAATCGCGGTTCATCTGGATTGAGTCTCAAAGATATTTTGTATCCTGGTCTTATTTTACAGACTGATTAAATGATTCGGATAATCAAATTGTGTTGTGATCAATAAGTTTTCAATGGCGACATCAAGACGATGTATCCCCAAATGTTAGTAGATTCAAAAGAGACAAGATTACAAAGGATTGTATTTCGTAAAAGCTAACAACAAGCGTTGAACGATTTCGATCTCAAAACTTTCACTTTTGGATTGAATTGTGCGTCATTTTTTAGCCATCCGAACGTTGCATCAGTTAGTGGAAGACGTGGTGGATAAATGGGCTTTAGCTTGTGATATCTTACGCCACCTGACGTATGCAGACAATGGTGGTGTTGAGCACACGATACTGCTGCAACTACAAAAGCTCGTGATCAACTTATGTCGGCTTTATCTTCAACCAGATTTTCTATGAATAAATAAACCTCAAATGATGAACGCATCCTGTATGGTTATCCAGTATATCATATTTTAAATGAAAACTTAATAGAGATTAACGCGAAAATATTGCAAAAAGTTTTAGCTATACGCTGGAACGCTAAGCTTGATAAGTTCTTATTCACTACTTCCCAAATTTCTATGAAAGAAAATATTACGAAACGCGAAGTTTTATCCGCAATAGCAAACTTTTTGATCGGGCAGGTTGGTTAGGCCCAATTGTAGTGAGCGTCAAAGTATTAATGTGGCAAATTTAGAGTGAAAAACAGAATTGGAGGAGCCAAATGAGAGGATGACAGATTCTACTTGATAATATCTGCGCATCATGGCATTAGCACAATTTTAGAAACCAGACAAATTTCGAGGGTTGCAACTAGTGGATCCTCAGTTGAATGTATCGGCCCCTGTAAGTCTCCTTCTGGTAGGTGATATGTACAGGCGGATCATAAATAATAGTGTCTGTAGAGGCGCTTTCGGCAAACCATTGGCACAGTTCACCGTTTTTGTTTGGCTCCCGGTCTGTTTAGAAGCTTCTGAAGCTACGCATAATCAACTATTAGCTATGACTCATGGATAAAATTTTTTTATTTAAACAACTTTCAAAGAAAAACTTTTATTCAACTGTTTTTTATTTCTAGCATGCTCACTTAAAGAAATTATTATTTAAAAATACCACGATTTAATTCTCTGGCAAACCAGAAGCATTAAAGTTTCTAAGAAAGAAAAATTGATCAGGAATAATTTTTACAATGAATTCGCATCCCAAGAACATCAAAAGTTTCTGACTCGTTAATACTTACACCTACCCTTACAGGAGAGGAATCAGCATTTGCCGTCGTATTCATTTGTGTCAATAAGCAACACTGGGGTTTTCCAGCATTGAAATCAACCCCGTTCACACGACTCCAATCAGAGATTACAATTAGAGCGTTATTTAAAATATCAATTATATTTTGTCTCATATCCTCAATATTACAACTTTATAGTGCGATTTCTAAAAACGCTTGATATAAATCCAGAGAAGTCGTCACCTGCACCAAAAGCAATGTTTTGACAAGAGTGCACCATAACGCACTGTAAAATTCCTTAGAAACATCTATAGCATCCATTTTACTTTCCCCAAAATGTTGCATAAATTCACACCATTTTTCCGAAAAGAAGGTCTGCATGTCTCCCGTAGAACTCCTTAGAAACATCTACAGCAATTATTTTACTTTCCCCAAAATGGTGTATAGACTCACACTATTTTTCCGAAAGATTTTTGATGCCTAAGCATTTTTTCTCGCATTTTTGCACAGCAATATCATAGAATTTCTCGACTGTTTGCACAGCAAAACAATATCAGCGTTATTATGTTTACGCCAAATAGTGAATGCTTCCTCTCTGGAGGAAGTTTTTTTGGACTTAATCGAAATTGGCTTTGATGGAATGTAAATATTCATTCGAAGTCAAATTACATTTACAACCATTTTCGCCACGGTATTGCCATTTATGTCGAGGAAAGAGAGCTCGCAATTAAAGTGCCTTAAAAATTCGTTGAGGTCAGCCCACCGAGGCTTTTTTTAAAATGGTACAATGATCCAGAACACCGAGATTTGAGTGGCGAATAATGAGGTTGTGGAATAGTGAAGTCAGGCTGAGTTGTGAACATTGAAATCACCAGCAATAGTGATTTCACTTTCGGAAAGCTATCCTGTTGGAAAGGACGGTAAGGCTCGATAAGGTAGTATCCTCTTCCGTGTTTGGACTTTTGTAAAGAAGCCTCATATAAGACACAACCCGAAGATGAAGTCAAATGTGTAAGTTAACACATCTGTACCCTTCCAACAGGGTGTTTAAAGTCAACGGACTAATTGTGCTGCGCCAACTGTATTTCCCATATTGTGCAAGAGCAGTAAACAATTATAAATAAAATGCGAAGACGCAAGCTGAGCAATAAATGGATACTCGGTTGCTGATAATAACTTTTGTAGTTTAGTTTTTGAGTCAGTCCTTTTAAGAGATTGAAGTTGCCTTTAAAATAATAAATAAATTAAACCCTAAAGCTTAAGTCATTTTTATTACTTGTATTCTAAATCGTCCCAACGAATTTAAATGAATTCTTATAAATTTTTCCACCTCCTCTTTTTAAATATATTGGTATTTATTTTCTGCCCTCCTTTACTTTAAATTTGTTTCTCTCTTTTTTTCAAAATTCTATGCTGTATATATATATATATATTTAGCTATTACAAGAAGCCTCTCTTCTTTTAACTGTATTATTATATATATGTGTACTTACATAAGTTTAGCAGATCAGCAGAATAGCATTTTCTTACTTTTAAGTTTAATCATTACGTTTAGTCAGTCAATACAAAAAGCACGAGGTTTGCCAAGTTATAATAAATAAATTAACTAAGAGATCGTTAAAGTACATAAAGGAGTGGCAAAGATCCAAGATGGAACATTTAAAATATTACACATACGAGTAATAAACTTAAACGAGTATCAAAGCTTCTTTGATGAAATAAAGAACTTCATGAACCACAATGATCATTCCCAAAATATGTTTATACCCTCCTTAAAGCACGAATTGATACAAGCCATAGAAATGCTGGAATCATTTGGCAGATGAAACAAGAAAAAACGATCAATAAATTTAATTGGTACCGCGTGGAAATATATCGCTGTATTTAGTGAATTAAATACAAATAATAACAAAAAATTAATTATAAATAAAACTTTTACTGAAAGAATAAGTAAAACTAACAAAATATATATATAGATGATATAAATGATAAGAAATCAAGACGTAATTGGCAATACTGCAATAATAGGCATGCAAACTATGTTAAGATTAGTTAAGGAAGAATTGCAAAATATTAAATACGCCATTCAATGGCAAAAATAATGTAATAAATCCGGTAATATTAAACAAAAAAGAAATAAATATTATCATTGAAAGTTTTGATAAAGAAAAATTGGTGATGTAAAAGAAATGGTGATGTAAAAGTTTTATATAAGAATTTTACTTTATTGTATGTTGTAAAAATTCCACTTCTAAGGAAATCTACAACAAAATATTAATTAAGTAAAGAAAAGTAACAAAATTGTCAACATAAATTTTAGAGAAATTTTAAAAAATAAAGAAAATATGCTGGATATTAAGAGCAATTGTATTATCATAAATACTATTACAATTTGTAAAAGAGACGAAGTAACAAATATTGTTATCTCAACCTGTATCCCACCTCTTCTAAACGAATTCCGCCCGTATTGCGACATTTTGATACTTTCCATACCCCAGCGGTAGAAGAAATAAGTTCGGGTGTAATTCTATTAAACGATTTCCATGGAATAGTAAATTCCTATGGAAAAACAATGCATTAAAATGCTTTCCTTGGAAAAGCTTAACCAACTCCATCAAAGCAACACAATTAAAATTGAACGCTTAGAGACCGAGGCAGTTGTTAGCAAGTCATTGATTGGTATTATTCTTGTTATTTTCCTATTAACAAGGCTTCGTACAGATTTATTTGTAAAACAAAAGGAAAAATAATGTGAAAGAAATATGGAAATTGTTACAAATAAAGATGTCAAGTCAGAACGCATTTCAACTAACAAAACCCCTAACGAACCTTTTATTTTAATCACAAATCCTCCCAAGCTTCCGCGATTGTCAATATCTCATGTTTGAGGACAAACATATTTAAAATGGGAAGAGTTATCAATAATTACAATAACCAACAAAGGCACTAACCTTTTCCTTTTGTTACTCTTTTCGTACAAACTAGATAAGTAAGCAATAATAAAATTTAAAATAAGAAAATTTAAAATAAGCAATAATAAATTTATGACATCATTAAATTATTCTAAGCTGCACCAGCGTCTGCTATAAACAAAATTCTTAAAAATAATATCAAGCCACTTATTTAGATTTGAGTTAAGTAACTAAGTTATAAATTAAGTAAATTGTAATTTTAAATTAGTTCTATAGTTTGTAGATGTTTTTCCAGTTTGTGGTGAGGGGAATAAAAGGGGAAAAATAATCGTCGGTTATCGGCTATTTTGAGTAATTGTCTCCTTCGTGTTTTTTTTAATTGAATATTTGACATTTCTTTTCATTCGATGTTTCGCTTTCTTGCGTGTAAATAATTATTTTATTCTGAAAATTTTAATTAAAAGCGTGTTACACATTATTGTTTAAAAACTTTATTTATGTTAGGTCATCGTATAACATTAATGTCAATTTAACAATTTATTTATATTTATTTTCAATCAAATATTGTATTTAAATTTATTCACTTATTATTCATTTATGCTTTTGTTTATTCGCTTTTTGCTTCTATAATTTGATATAATTTTGTTCATGCAGGCCCACCGTATCTTTATTTTGTTTATGAACAGTTAAACCCTTTGCAATGATTTGTTTCTCGTGTAATTTCTTACTGCTTGTATTTGTTGTTCTTAATAATAACGCAATTTTATTTTACTTTGCTCTTACATTAATATTGCTGAATTGCATTGGTTCATTGGAAGTGAGAAACAAATATAATAACAACACCAATGATCCTTATATATAATAATAATTGTGTTAGGTTTAAGAATAAGAATTTTAAATAGAGAAAAACATTGTTAAAGTTGAATTGATAAAGTGATCACCCCTTTTAATTTTGCTCACGTACCACGAACGCAAACTCGCATTGCCCATAAGTATCACTTGCCATCGAACATTTCAGTGGCCTATAGACAACAATTCAAGGAATACCGAATTGCTCTATAGTGCTGCCGGTGAGAAAACTCCTCATCGTACAATTGAAATGGCGTTTAAATGGAATCGTGAATTAATTGAAAAGCTAATAACTCTGATTGAAGAACACAATTGCATTTATAATGTTAAATGCAAAGAATATTTGGACAGGGACAAGAAGGCACAAGCATACAACAATATTTTAAAGGAGATGCATGCAGTGGCGACCTCAATTACAATGGATGAGGTAAAGAGAAAATGGAAAAACTTACGAACACAATTTGCTCAGGAACCGCGAAGAATTAAGCAGTAAAAAAAGCGGGGCTGGGGCTGGGGCTGGCGATATATACGTTCCCCAACTTTGGTGCTTCCACCAACTTCATTTTCTGCAAACACATATTGCTGTAAGGGAAAGCATAAATAATATAGAGGTTCGTAATTAAATAGTTTTTTTAATTCCTTTATTCTGACATATATTTATATGTATGTTTGTGATAATCAGCTCGAAAACCAGGACGCACAAAGTGAAATATGCAGCGTTCAAAAAGAAAGTTCATTTGAAGAGCCCCCTGCAAAAAGAAGAACGGTATGTTTATAATGTTTGATATATGTAAATATGTATGTATGCATGAATTTATATTACTTTAAATGTATGTATGTAATTAGGGCTCAAGGTCAATGAATGTTTTTCGTAAAGAAATGCATGATTTGAAAACCATGCTAAGCAGAAGAAAGAGTGAAAAAAATTGCGTGGGTTGGAAATCTTGTCGCAAGTCAAATGGAGGAAATACACATAGAAGACCAAGGTGAAGCATCCTGGCAAGTTGAATGCTTAATGCGAAAATTGTGCAAAGAATCCGCTGAAAAAAGGCGGCTGAAATCAACCTCGTCCGTGTCCACGGAGATTTCTAAAGAAGGTCCATTTTGTTCATCCCAAATTATAAATATTGAAGAACAATTGTATGTGGTTCGCCAGAATGCACAGACATTTTAGAGCTGTCAATGCAGGGAATATATAGTGATGGCGATTTCGATTAATTTTAAAAGGTTGGTAATTACCCATGCATATAAACATGCATACATTATAATAAAATAATTTTTTCTTCCCAGATTTCAGAAAAACCCATACCTGAAAAGTATTAACACAAAGACTGAGAGGTGACTTTTTCACCGAAGTGTATACACTTTAAATTTTTAAAATCTTATTTTAAAATACAGTTTAAATTACCTGAATTTGTTAAGTTGCAAAAAAAAAAAAAAAAAATACAAATTTCGTGAATTCATGTTCTTTAAGACATAATTTTCATTCTTTATTATACTTTTTAGATTTTTGTAATATTCGATTTCGTTTTAAAGATAAGTTTGTTTTGAATTTTAATGTTAGGTGTCCCTATTATTCTTCACATGACTACACGTATGAATGCAAACATATTACAGCCAATCTACTTTGCCTTCATTATTAAAATAAGACATAAATTGTTGACGAAAATGTTCTGCACGTCCCTGTTTAGGATTATATGCACTGTCGCGATTTTCATTGTTTTCTATTGGGGAATATATGGATTGGTTTAATAATGTGTCATTAGGATCCAACAAAAAATTATGTAAAACACAGCTGGCTAATGTTATTATTTCAACCGTTTCTGGTTTCTTTAAGTCCATTGGAGCTAAGAAAACTCGAAATCTGTTTGCCAAAATGCCAAAAACGTGTTCCACAACGTGCCTTGCTCGGGAAAGCCGTGCGTTCAAAACCTGTTTTTCTCTTAAATTGCTATGAAAAGGGTAAGGTTTCATTAAATGCATTTGTAACGGAAACGCATCATCTCCAACCACAACGTATGGAAGCATTCGACCATTTCCCACAACAGTGTTAGCTGGAATTTCCTTTTCCAAAACCTTTTCTAATCCACTTTGAAGGAACACACCAGCATCATTACTGCGGCCATTACAACCAATATTCACATATAAAAATTTGCAATAGGGATCATCAGGGCCATTAAAACTATACTGTTGGTTCCGTTATAGTTGTGGTAAAAGGCCCCGTCTTTTCGTAAAGGCCGAAATCTTTCCACCCAAAGCGCCTAAACAGTTTGGAAATTGCCACTTGACTGCAAATTCTTTTGCTATTCTTTCCCATTCTAATGGAGTTTTAGGAAATTGAAATCAAGCATATGTGTGCACTGTACTATTCGGTATATGATTAAAATAGAATAACTTTTCTGCTACAATACCTTCAAATATATTGGAGCCACATGCTTACAAATTGCTTTGCAAACCTCAGGAACAACACCTGAAATGTTGGACCTCGATATATTGTCTAGTAGTCTATGCTGCGAAAAGTTCCAACTAAAATAAATGTTGTAGTTTTATAAAATATTTAAAAAAAATCATATACATACCGGTGGCAAGAAAACGCAGTGTTATTGTTGATTTTTCAGCAGGAGATATAGCATTTCTCATTTGAGTGTCAGCGAATCTTATATCCTGTTGCACTAAGTTAAGTACAAAATTAAACTGTTCCTCAGACGTTCTAAGGTAGTTCTTTTATGACATTTCGTCCGTTAACAATAATTCTTTTCTTAAAAACGAATATGAGCCGTGCTCCTCTCACGCATTTCTCCAGGGTTTTATCGATTGCTTCTTTGTTTTTTTTACAGGCAGATAGGATGCTATTTCACTTAATTTACATAAACCTTGAAAAAGTTTCAAACTAATATTTTTTACAAAACACATTATACAAACCAATCAATATGTCCTCCTTGTCACTGTCTTCAGAATTCAAATCAATTGCTTCTCCTATCAACTCAATTATGGATTTTATTATTTCGTTTTTTTTCGTTTGAATTAATTTTTCAGCAAAATCACTTAAATTAATTTATGTATGCATTTATTTTTTATTATTGTTTTGTATCTGTGTTATTGTTGTGTTATACGGCTAAATCACAAACGTCAAATTGTAAGAAAATAAAAGATAAACAAAACAGAAAAATTGCCGAAGAAATTTTCTTGTGTGAACATAAAAGCAAGTCCAAAAGAAAAAAAGTGAAAAAGTTGCGCAATTAAAATCGTCGTTTGGGAACTTAGACTAAATAAATACTTAATTTTTTTAAGTAAAATTTTTCTGAAGAGAAAAATAATTTTCTACAAAAACAACATCAAAGAAATATTATTAACATGTTATTGGCCCGATATGAAGAAGCATTGCAAAGCATACAATAAAAAATGCTCACCATGTCTTTTCGGTAAATACGAAAGAAATCCAGTAAAACAACCTTTGAGGGATGCTACAATACCAACAGAACCTGGCCAGCTCATCCACATGGATGTATATTACAACGAAAATAAAACATTCATCTGTGCTATCGACAAATTCTCCAAATACGTCGTAGTAAGACAAGTTTCAGATAAGACACATATGGACGAGAAAATAGAAGAAATTATCATTAATAACTACCCCAAATGCAAACGTCTCATGACAGATAACGAACCATGTTTGAACACGGCCGCAGTAAAGATAATGTGCCAAAAACATAATATTGATAAAATAAACACACCAGTATACAGATCATCGGCGAATGGTCAAATAGAAAGAGAACATGGAACGATAACAGAATTAACGAGAATATTAAAGATACAGAATGAAACGAGTTCAACTGAAGAATTATTTACAGCCATAAAAGCATTGAATAACACAATACATTCAGTCACTCAACGTAAACCCAGCGAAATACACTTTGGCACTGTTCAATTTGATAAGGAAGAAATTTATAAAAAACTAAAAGAAAACAAAAACGTCTGACAAAGTTTTAGAAAAATTAAATCAAGGATCAAGGCACAGAACCTTTGCAGAGGGAGAACAAATTCTAGTGAATATAAAGAATTTGAGGAAAAAAAGTGACGCTAAATACAAAAAACATATTGTTCACGAAGATCGTGGGGACACGATTCTAACGAAAGGAGTAATAGTTCATAAAAACAATATTAAAAATTACACTTTAAATAAAAATGATGTTACTATACCTGATATTACTCGCCGCGGTAAGCCAAGTAGGCAAAGCAGCCACGGAACTAAGAAATCTACAAAATCAAAAATATGTTCTAACTAGAACCGATGACGTCCTTTTATACGATGATCAGGCATATCTTTTTCATGTCACTAACATGACAAACATTTTAACTCCATATAGAAAAATCGTTACAGAAAGATATGAACCAACGACTCAAGAAATTATCTGGATAAAGAAGATAGAAGCTATAGCAGACCAATTAAACGAACACAGACGGTACTCAAGATCCCTAAATTTTCTGGGATCAGCACTCAAATTCATTACGGGAAATCCAGACCACGACGACCTTATAAGAATGGAAACGGCAATAAATACATTAATAAACAATAACGAAAAACAGCGTCTAATTAACTCCAGGTTTGAGAAATTGATCGATTCACTGCAAGGCCATAAGTTAGAAAACCATCTTATTATTGAAGAAGTGCATGAACAGCTACTTCTACTTGTTAGGACAATTATTGCAGCGAAAAATAATGAATACTTAACAGAGTCACTAGATATGGACGACATAAAAGAAGTGATACAACACGAATTAATTACGGTACCTGTAATAAATATATTGGAATACGCAGACATTCATATTGCTGGAACAGGAGATCTATTTATAGCTATTTACAAATACCCGATACTCAACAATCATTGTAAATTTTTTAAGGTCACACCTATAAGTTTTAGGCATGGAAAAATCCAAACGGATGAGCAAATTGCCTATTGTAATAAAGAATACGTTAGGGTCACCAATTGTGAAAATTACCTAGGAAGATACATTTGTCGGAGAAACAACGAAACAGGCGCATGTATAATTCCACTCCTTGAGGATAAAAGCAGTAAATGCACAGTCATACAGGAATACAATGACAAACTTTTGAAAATCGACGAAGGCTTCATATTGCTAGACGGAAACCACACAATAGAGAACAAATCAATGACAGGAACATATTTAGTTACATATACGGACCAAGTTAATATTGACGGAATTCTGTACAGGAACATTCATGATAGACTAATAGAAGCCATACATAACAAGCACCATGAAAATTTTGAAATAGAAAAAATTTTAGAATCAGATAGAGAAAACGCATTTAATAATATAGATTCAATTAGAAAATTCGTTATCCCATATGAAGAACATCCTATCAGATCAACTTTTTATTCATTTTTTATAATAATCACAGTTGTAGGCATAATTGTACTCGGAATGAAATTGTTTAAATATATTGTAATCTATAAACAAAAGAAACAAGCGGAATTGTACTACGCATATTATAATACAGTTTTAGAGGGAGTTAGAAAAGATCGGGACGATCTTGCAGGCAAATCAACAACCCTCTTAGTTAAACGCTGATAAAGATATCTTAGCGATAAAAGAAACAAACATGCTTATACATGACGGGAACAAGAAACATGATATCAAGGAAAGTAGGGTTTGAAACATTCACGATAAAAAAATAAGGTCAAGCAATAAAATCATGGTAACAAATATAAATACAAAGCAACTAAACTAAGATAAAATTAGCTGTAAGAACACCCATAAGGATAACTTAGACCTAAATAAATATGGAAATATTAAACTACTAGTAATAAAACGCTCAACTGAAGATAAGATACAAACATCAATAAAATTAAAGTGTTTTGTAATATTGTAAAAGATAAAATGGTCACTAAACATTAGAACTGAATATTCTTTGTATTGTAAAAACAAAAGTACATTTTTAGTATTTAAGACTCAAATTTACAAATGAATAAGTTAGTTAAAAATAAGTTCTAGACATATACTTGTCGTGTATTTTTAATTCAAGGAAATAAAGAAAATAAACGCGTAAGCGTTTAGGAAAAAAAAGGGTTTTTTTTTTTTTATTTCCACAAGACTGGAAAGTCTTAACTCGCGTCTATTTCTAAAAACGCAGTGCTTTCCCTTCACAAACTCATATGCTTGTAAAAATATTTCGTTGGACAACTATTCAGTTGTGTATTAGTATAACACATTAAAACCAACGGTATTAACTTAACGAAGCAAAGCACTGCAGTTAGATCAATGTAAAAAGGAGCAACAACTTTTACATTAGCATCACCAAAATTTCAGTACATAAGACAAATAAGACAAAATTAAGGGCGTTCATAATTACGTCAAACAATTTTAAATTCAAATAAAAACAATTTAAAATAAGGCAAATAAAAAAGTAAATAAATAATGAAACAAAAAATAAAAATGAATTTCTTAATAGCCCCTTTGGTGACAGTGAGTTAAAATGTTGACTATAATGTTGAGGATAGAAATTTTGTGGGGGATAGTTATTCGTGTTGTAAGGAGTATATCTGTTTGGGGTTGTTATATTATTGTTTGGAACTTTTGCTTGCAACTTAGATCTGTAACGTGGTATCTTCCCCGGTCTATGGTTCTTAAGATGGCGTTGAATAACAGGACTCTGTCCTCTACTGGTAATGCAGATATATTTGGAAAAATGCTTTCGATACCGTTAATATATAGGCATAGAGTATCCCTCCGGCCAGTGAAGGGGCGTATCAGTTTCAAGTTTTCGAGTATTAAGTTTCTCTGCTGCTCCATTTTGTTCTGTCCGTTTAGTGCGAAGTTATCAAGCCCTTGGATAATATCTTCCATAGAATGTTTCCTCGAGTTCTGCTGTGTGTGTTGTGGTTTTCCCTCGTAATTTTTTTTCGATTACCATAAAAATTTTAATATTTAAAGCGTACTTTGATACACATTTAAAAAGAATTTTGTAATTTTATAATTCGTTGTTTTATAATCTTGGAGGGTCCCTTAGGATTCGCAAGATTACTTTATTTGTTAATAATTTTGTAGATTCGTTTAACAGGATCTTTTTCGTAGATCCTACCGACTGCGCCAGTGAAATACAACGTTAGTTGTGGTTGAGTTTTCTTCATAAACTGATTTTTATTTTAAATATTCACCTTAAGTGCTAAACATGAATATCTTAAACTAATCTAGGATTATCAAGATTCGTTCTTATCATTAGTGTGTTTGTTTAATATGCCAAACTAAAATATATTTCTTATCCCTATATTTATTTAGGATGCTATTTGTGTAGTTTCTTAACTAAAATGTATTTCTTATCTTATGTTAGTTCAAGATATCGGTTAAAAGAACTGGTGGTTAGTTTTAGGGTATGTTGGTGTCTATCGTGTGTACATGTGAGTCGCGGGTGGTAGCGTGTATGTCACTTGCATACATATATACATATGTATGTATCCAAATTTGTTTGCATTATTTCAAAAGATATGTAGACAACTCGGTCAGCACTATTTCTTTTAAAATTAAAAATTTTTCATAGTTTATTAACTCATGAACGAGTTAATACATTATATTCTATCAGCCAAACCAATAGTTCAAGATAAGATTTAAATCCCAACAAACACTATGTTTACTAATTACTATTTTTACTAATCACCTAAAACTAAACAAACACATATTAGTTATTAGAATAAAGAGATATTTTTAGTAGACATATTTAAAACTGCCTAAC
Source organism: Epicampocera succincta (assembly GCA_932526305.1). Classification (NCBI taxonomy): domain Eukaryota; kingdom Metazoa; phylum Arthropoda; class Insecta; order Diptera; family Tachinidae; genus Epicampocera; species Epicampocera succincta. Next base: position 24,683,718 of record OW052037.1, read on the forward strand.
CAAATATATGATAAAATATTTCTTTCTCAAGAAAATAATAATATATGACGATCCATAAATACTTATATTCATAAATAAAAAACTGTATGTAAATACATATGTATGATAAACTACAACACACAGTAATTACCAGGACAAAGTAACATACATATTTTATAAAGTAAGACCTTGTATCCTAAACAAATATCTCTAAATAACATATCTATAAGAACAAAGATATTTAGTTCATATAAATAGCTGGTAAGAAATTCTTGTGTTCAGTCTTAAGATATATACTAAATAAAGAACTAAACATTTCAGTGCAGAAAACGAAAAATATATTTTTTTGATAAATTCCTTAAATAATATGTAAATATTCGACCAAAACAAACAAAAAAAGGTGAGACGTTACGAAAGATAATAAACACCGCCATCTTAATGCACATAACTGCTGGAATTCCAATGCTGTCGTCTCAATAGCGTAGCACAGATGGCAGCAAGGTCAAGTCAGGAATCGGAAATATTCCCCTTTCTAACTTAAAAAAACGTAACTTTATATTAGACAACTCGGTACCTGGGCTTGATAGGTAAGCATGCCAGAAATAGACACAATTTCCATTTTCCAAGTGTTGCCAGTGTCACACAGAAACACACACATACATATATACATTCACTAATTCTCTAAACATGCTTATAACTCAAAATGAAAGTTAGTAATAAATTTTTTTGAAGTGTGTAAAATGTTTTTGTATTAAAATTATTTTTCTCTTCAGAAAAATTTTACTTAAAAAAATTAAGTATTTATTTAGTCTAAGTTCCCACACGACGATTTTAATTGCGCAACTTTTCCACTTTTTTTCTTTTGGACTTGCTTTTATGTTCACACAAGAAAATTTCTTCGGCAATTTTTCTGTTTTGTTTATCTTTTATTTTCTTACAATTTGACGTTTGTGATTTAGCCGTATAACACAACAATAACACAGATACAAAACAATAATAAAAAATAAATGCATACATAAATTAATTTAAGTGATTTTGCTGAAAAATTAATTCAAACGAAAAAAAACGAAATAATAAAATCCATAATTGAGTTGATAGGAGAAGCAATTGATTTGAATTCTGAAGACAGTGACAAGGAGGACATATTGATTGGTTTGTATAATGTGTTTTGTAAAAAATATTAGTTTGAAACTTTTTCAAGGTTTATGTAAATTAAGTGAAATAGCATCCTATCTGCCTGTAAAAAAAACAAAGAAGCAATCGATAAAACCCTGGAGAAATGCGTGAGAGGAGCACGGCTCATATTCGTTTTTAAGAAAAGAATTATTGTTAACGGACGAAATGTCATAAAAGAACTACCTTAGAACGTCTGAGGAACAGTTTAATTTTGTACTTAACTTAATGCAACAGGATATAAGATTCGCTGACACTCAAATGAGAAATGCTATATCTCCTGCTGAAAAATCAACAATAACACTGCGTTTTCTTGCCACCGGTATGTATATGATTTTTTTTAAATATTTTATAAAACTACAACGTTTATTTTAGTTGAAACTTTTCGCAGCATAGACTACTAGACAATATATCGAGGTCCAACATTTCAGGTGTTGTTCCTTGGTTTGCAAAGCAATTTGTAAGCATGTGGCTCCAATATATTTGAAGGTATTGTAGGAGAAAAGTTATTCTATTTTAATCATATACCGAATAGTAAAGTACACACATATGCTTGATTTCAATTTCCTAAAACTCCATTAGAATGGGAAAGAATAGCAAAAGAATTTGCAGTCAAGTGGCAATTTCCAAACTGTTTAGGCGCTTTGGGTGGAAAGATTTCGGCCTTTACGAAAAGACGGGGCCTTTTACCACAACTATAACGGAACCGGAACAAACAGTATAGTTTTAATGGCCCTGATGATCCCTATTGCAAATTTTTATATGTGGATATTGGTTGTAATGGCCGCAGTAATGATGCTGGTGTGTTCCTTCAAAGTGGATTAGAAAAGGTTTTGGAAAAGGAAATTCCAGCTAACACTGTTGTGGGAAATGGTCGAATGCTTCCATACGTTGTGGTTGGAGATGATGCGTTTCCGTTACAAATGCATTTAATGAAACCTTACCCTTTTCATAGCAATTTAAGAGAAAAACAGGTTTTGAACGCACGGCTTTCCCGAGCAAGGCACGTTGTGGAACACGTTTTTGGCATTTTGGCAAACAGATTTCGAGTTTTCTTAGCTCCAATGGACTTAAAGAAACCAGAAACGGTTGAAATAATAACATTAGCCAGCTGTGTTTTACATAATTTTTTGTTGGATCCTAATGACACATTATTAAACCAATCCATATATTCCCCAATAGAAAACAATGAAAATCGCGACAGTGCATATAATCCTAAACAGGGACGTGCAGAACATTTTCGTCAACAATTTATGTCTTATTTTAATAATGAAGGCAAAGTAGATTGGCTGTAATATGTTTGCATTCATACGTGTAGTCATGTGAAGAATAATAGGGACACCTAACATTAAAATTCAAAACAAACTTATCTTTAAAACGAAATCGAATATTACAAAAATCTAAAAAGTATAATAAAGAATGAAAATTATGTCTTAAAGAACATGAATTCACGAAATTTGTATTTTTTTTTTTTTTTTGCAACTTAACAAATTCAGGTAATTTAAACTGTATTTTAAAATAAGATTTTAAAAATTTAAAGTGTATACACTTCGGTGAAAAAGTCACCTCTCAGTCTTTGTGTTAATACTTTTCAGGTATGGGTTTTTCTGAAATCTGGGAAGAAAAAAATATTTTATTATAATGTATGCATGTTTATATGCATGGGTAATTACCAACCTTTTAAAATTAATCGAAATCGCCATCACTAAATATTCCCTGCATTGACAGCTCTAAAATGTCTGTGCATTCTGGCGAACCACACACAATTGTTCTTCAATATTTATAATTTGGGATGAACAAAATGGACCTTCTTTAGAAATCTCCGTGGACACAGACGAGGTTGATTTCAGCCGCCTTTTTTCAGCGGATTCTTTGCACAATTTTCGCATTAAGCATTCAACTTGCCAGGATGCTTCACCTTGGTCTTCTATGTGTATTTCCTCCATTTGACTTGCGACAAGATTTCCAACCCACGCAATTTTTTTCACTCTTTCTTCTGCTTAGCATGGTTTTCAAATCATGCATTTCTTTACGAAAAACATTCATTGACCTTGAGCCCTAATTACATACATACATTTAAAGTAATATAAATTCATGCATACATACATATTTACATATATCAAACATTATAAACATACCGTTCTTCTTTTTGCAGGGGGCTCTTCAAATGAACTTTCTTTTTGAACGCTGCATATTTCACTTTGTGCGTCCTGGTTTTCGAGCTGATTATCACAAACATACATATAAATATATGTCAGAATAAAGGAATTAAAAAAACTATTTAATTACGAACCTCTATATTATTTATGCTTTCCCTTACAGCAATATGTGTTTGCAGAAAATGAAGTTGGTGGAAGCACCAAAGTTTGGGAACGTATATATCGCCAGCCCCAGCCCCGCTTTTTTTACTGCTTAATTCTTCGCGGTTCCTGAGCAAATTGTGTTCGTAAGTTTTTCCATTTTCTCTTTACCTCATCCATTGTAATTGAGGTCGCCACTGCATGCATCTCCTTTAAAATATTGTTGTATGCTTGTGCCTTCTTGTCCCTGTCCAAATATTCTTTGCATTTAGCATTATAAATGCAATTGTGTTCTTCAATCAGAGTTATTAGCTTTTCAATTAATTCACGATTCCATTTAAACGCCATTTCAATTGTACGATGAGGAGTTTTCTCACCGGCAGCACTATAGAGCAATTCGGTATTCCTTGAATTGTTGTCTATAGGCCACTGAAATGTTCGATGGCAAGTGATACTTATGGGCAATGCGAGTTTGCGTTCGTAGTACGTGAGCAAAATTAAAAGGGGTGATCACTTTATCAATTCAACTTTAACAATGTTTTTCTCTATTTAAAATTCTTATTCTTAAACCTAACACAATTATTATTATATATAAGGATCATTGGTGTTGTTGTTATATTTGTTTCTCACTTCCAATGAACCAATGCAATTCAGAAATATTAATGTAACAGCAAAGTAAAATAAAATTGCGTTATTATTAAGAACAACAAATACAAGCAGTAAGAAATTACACGAGAAACAAATCATTGCAAAGGGTTTAACTGTTCATAAACAAAATAAAGATACGGTGGGCCTGCATGAACAAAATTATATCAAATTATAGAAGCAAAAAGCGAATAAAGAAAAGCAAAAGTGTGAATAAATTTAAATACAATATTTGATTGAAAATAAATATAAAAAAATTGTTAAATTGACATTAATGTTATACGATGACCTAACATAAATAAAGTTTTTAAACATTTTAAATTTTATTATTGCTTACTTATCTAGTTTGTACGAAAAGAGTAACAAAAGGAAAAGGTTAGTGTCTTTGTTGGTTATTGTAATTATTGATAACTCTTCCCATTTTAAATATGTTTGTCCTCAAACATGAGATATTGACAATCGCGGAGGCTTGGGCGGATTTGTGATTAAAATAAAAGGTTCGTTAGGGTTTTTGTTAGTTGAAATGCGTTCTGACTTGACATCTTTATTTGTAACAATTTCCATATTTCTTTCACATTATTTTTCCTTTTGTTTTACAAATAAATCTGTACGAAGCCTTGTTAATAGGAAAATAACAAGAATAATACCAATCAATGACTTGCTAACAACTGCCTCGGTTTCTAAGCGTTCAATTTTAATTGTGTTGCTTTGATGGAGTTGGTTAGGCTTTTCCAAGGAAAGCATTTTAATGCATTGTTTTTCCATAGGAATTTACTATTCCATGGAAATCGTTTAATAGAATTACACCCGAACTTATTTCTTCTACCGCTGGGGTATGGAAAGTATCAAAATGTCGCAATACGGGCGGAATTCGTTTAGAAGAGGTGGGATACAGGTTGAGATAACAATATTTGTTACTTCGTCTCTTTTACAAATTGTAATAGTATTTATGATAATACAATTGCTCTTAATATCCAGCATATTTTCTTTATTTTTTAAAATTTCTCTAAAATTTATGTTGACAATTTTGTTACTTTTCTTTACTTAATTAATATTTTGTTGTAGATTTCCTTAGAAGTGGAATTTTTACAACATACAATAAAGTAAAATTCTTATATAAAACTTTTACATCACCATTTCTTTTACATCACCAATTTTTCTTTATCAAAAGTTTCAATGATAATATTTATTTCTTTTTTGTTTAATATTACCGGATTTATTACATTATTTTTTGCCATTGAATGGCGTATTTAATATTTTGCAATTCTTCCTTAACTAATCTTAACATAGTTTGCATGCCTGTTATTGCAGTATTGCCAATTACATCTTGATTTCTTATCATTTTATCTATTTATATATTTTGTTAGTTTTACTTATTCTTTCAGCAAAATTTTTATTTATAATTAATTTTTTGTTATTATTTGTATTTAATTCACTAAATACAGCGATATATTTCCACGCGGTACCAATTAAATTTATTGCTCGTTTTTTCTTGTTTCATCTGCCAAATGATTCCAGCATTTCTATGGCTTGTATCAATTCGTGCTTTAAGGAGGGTATAAACATATTTTGGGAATGATCATTGTGGTTCATGAAGTTCTTTATTTCATCAAAGAAGCTTTGATACTCGTTTAAGTTTATTACTCGTATGTGTAATATTTTAAATGTTCCATCTTGGATCTTTGCCACTCCTTTATGTACTTTAACGATTTCTTAGTTAATTTATTTATTATAACTTGGCAAACCTCGTGCTTTTTGTATTAACTGACTAAACGTAATGATTAAACTTAAAAGTAAGAAAATGCTATTCTGCTGATCTGCTAAACTTATGTAAGTACACATATATATAATAATACAGTTAAAAGAAGAGAGGCTTCTTGTAATAGCTAAATATGTATATATATATACAGCATAGAATTTTGAAAAAAAGAGAGAAACAAATTGAAAGTAAAGGAGGGCAGAAAATAAATACCAATATATTTAAAAAGAGGAGGTGGAAAAATTTATAAGAATTCATTTAAATTCGTTGGGACGATTTAGAATACAAGTAATAAAAATGACTTTAGCTTTAGGGTTTAATTTATTTATTACTTTAAAGGCAACTTCAATCTCTTAAAAGGACTGACTCAAAAACTAAACTACAAAAGTTATTCTCAGCAACCGAGTATCCATTTATTGCTCAGCTTGCGTCTTCGCATTTTATTTATAATTGTTTGCTGCTCTTGCACAATATGGGAAATACAGTTGGCGCAGCACAATTAGTCCGTTGACTTTAAACACCCTGTTGGAAGGGTACAGATGTGTTAACTTACACATTTGACTTCATCTTCGGGATGTGCCTTATATGAGGCTTCTTTACAAAAGTCCAAACACGGGAGAGGATACTACCTTATCGAGCCTTACCGTCCTTTCCAACAGGATAGCTTTCCGAAAGTGAAATCACTATTGCTGGTGATTTCAATGTTCACAACTCAGCCTGACTTCACTATTCCACAACCTCATTATTCGCCGCTCAAATCTCGTTGTTCTGGATCATTGTACCATTTTAAAAAAAGCCTCGGTGGGAATGACCTCAACGAATTTTTAAGGCACTTTAATTGCGAGCTCTCTTTCCTCGACATAAATGGCAATACCGTGGCGAAAATGGTTGTAAATGTAATTTGACTTCGAATGAATATTTACATTCCATCAAAGCCAATTTCGATTAAGTCCAAAAAAACTTCCTCCAGAGAGGAAGCATTCACTATTTGGCGTAAACATAATAACGCTGATATTGTTTTGCTGTGCAAACAGTCGAGAAATTCTATGATATTGCTGTGCAAAAATGCGAGAAAAAATGCTTAGGCATCAAAAATCTTTCGGAAAAATAGTGTGAGTCTATACACCATTTTGGGGAAAGTAAAATAATTGCTGTAGATGTTTCTAAGGAGTTCTACGGGAGACATGCAGACCTTCTTTTCGGAAAAATGGTGTGAATTTATGCAACATTTTGGGGAAAGTAAAATGGATGCTATAGATGTTTCTAAGGAATTTTACAGTGCGGTATGGTGCACTCTTGTCAAAACATTGCTTTTGGTGCAGGTGACGACTTCTCTGGATTTATATCAAACGTTTTTAGAAATCGCACTATAAAGTTGTAATATTGAGGATATGAGACAAAATATAATTGATATTTTAAATAACGCTCTAATTGTAATCTCTGATTGGAGTCGTGCGAACGGGGTTGATTTCAATGCTGGAAAACCCCAGTGTTGCTTATTGACACAAAGGAATACGACGGCAAATGCTGATTCCTCTCCTGTAAGGGTAGGTGTAAGTATTAACGAGTCAGAAACTTTTTATGTTCTTGGGATGCGAATTCATTGTAAAAATTATTCCTGATCAATTTTTCTTTCTTAGAAACTTTAATGCTTCTGGTTTGCCAGAGAATTAAATCGTGGTATTTTTAAATAATAATTTCTTTAAGTGAGCATGCTAGAAATAAAAAACAGTTGAATAAAAGTTTTTCTTTGAAAGTTGTTTAAATAAAAAAATTTTATCCATGAGTCATAGCTAATAGTTGATTATGCGTAGCTTCAGAAGCTTCTAAACAGACCGGGAGCCAAACAAAAACGGTGAACTGTGCCAATGGTTTGCCGAAAGCGCCTCTACAGACACTATTATTTATGATCCGCCTGTACATATCACCTACCAGAAGGAGACTTACAGGGGCCGATACATTCAACTGAGGATCCACTAGTTGCAACCCTCGAAATTTGTCTGGTTTCTAAAATTGTGCTAATGCCATGATGCGCAGATATTATCAAGTAGAATCTGTCATCCTCTCATTTGGCTCCTCCAATTCTGTTTTTTCACTCTAAATTTGCCACATTAATACTTTGACGCTCACTACAATTGGGCCTAACCAACCTGCCCGATCAAAAAGTTTGCTATTGCGGATAAAACTTCGCGTTTCGTAATCACCCCTATTCTGCGTTTCGATTAAGTCTCCGCATTCAGTTCCGTTGCAATCGAAAATTGGTATTCTGCAGAAAAACGGAATCGAAAGAAAAAGAAGAAGAACAGGGTATGTTTAAATAACTTCTTTGCTGTGAAACGTGTGAAATAGAAACAGTAAAAATAAACAATTTTGTAAACATTTTAATAAAAAGCCAAATTCAGTCCACTAAAAAGTAATAAATAAAATTAATAAACAAATAAAAACGCTAATTCCGCTGGTATTTGTTACCAGACCCGTCAACTGAATAACTTTTTCCTCAAGTGGGCTAATACGCTGTAAGCGGCATGAAACTCCTTCGGTGCTCATCATTTCTTTTTTGTTTGTTGACAGCTTCCGTTTGATGTAGCTTTTCCAGTCAATCCAAACCTATAAATTTATATTAATTTCTGCAATAATTATACGCAAACCATACCTACTTTTTTCCATGCACTGGCATTTTTTTTTGGAGGACTTAGTGCATTGATGATTCCTGCCACTTCCTCCCGGAACGCTCCTACTTCTTCCTTTGAAAGTTGATGGTAGCCAATTTTTCATACTGCTCTGGTGTTGTTGTTTTTGACCTGTAATACATAAGAAAAACATCAGATTCGGGTACAAAAATTAGAAAAACAAAAAAATTAATTTAATTAAATAAATTAATTAAAAATAATTTTAAGTGTTTTCTAATCGTTTCTGAACATTTTATCTCATTTTCTACTTACATTTTTTCAATTTTAAACTTTTTAACTAAAAAACACAAATAAAGAAAACCCCTCCGTTAACAAAAAAACAACTGAGAAAAACGGAGCTCCGTTCGTAATGCATAATACATACAATCGAAAGAAACTGAGCGGAATCGAAACGCAGAATACCAAAGCTGCCAAACGGAGAAATTTACGATCCGAGTCGAAACGCAGAATAGCCCCCAATATTTTCTTTCATAGAAATTTGGGAAGTAGTGAATAAGAACTTATCAAGCTTAGCGTTCCAGCGTATAGCTAAAACTTTTTGCAATATTTTCGCGTTAATCTCTATTAAGTTTTCATTTAAAATATGATATACTGGATAACCATACAGGATGCGTTCATCATTTGAGGTTTATTTATTCATAGAAAATCTGGTTGAAGATAAAGCCGACATAAGTTGATCACGAGCTTTTGTAGTTGCAGCAGTATCGTGTGCTCAACACCACCATTGTCTGCATACGTCAGGTGGCGTAAGATATCACAAGCTAAAGCCCATTTATCCACCACGTCTTCCACTAACTGATGCAACGTTCGGATGGCTAAAAAATGACGCACAATTCAATCCAAAAGTGAAAGTTTTGAGATCGAAATCGTTCAACGCTTGTTGTTAGCTTTTACGAAATACAATCCTTTGTAATCTTGTCTCTTTTGAATCTACTAACATTTGGGGATACATCGTCTTGATGTCGCCATTGAAAACTTATTGATCACAACACAATTTGATTATCCGAATCATTTAATCAGTCTGTAAAATAAGACCAGGATACAAAATATCTTTGAGACTCAATCCAGATGAACCGCGATTTGGGCATTAAGCCCATCTCTTACCTTCGTAGAAACTGTATTTGCGCTCTATTGCGAGAGTTTCCCAATCTTCTTTCCGTCGGTTAAGGTGGCTTGAAAGACAAGGAGGCAACATGTGTCCCGCCTGGAGTTCTTTAATAGTTCTTCTGAAATGCTCTTCGCAATAATTATCGACGTCAAGAGAAGTGGGGAGGTTCTTCCAAGGACCAAAACTTCTCAACCCGTTTGTCTAGACTGACATCAGCTTAAAAAGAAACGGTAATGCCAAGAATTGCTTCGTTATCCCTTGGAAAACCCTCCCCCAATCGAGTTTCCTGACCCATCAAATTTTCTACCATAGCTGGCCTAAAGAGGTGTTTGGCCACTGCAAAGCAATTTTGAACAGTATGAAATTGATCAGCCGATCGACTGGTGGTTAGACGCTCTTGAAAATTATGCACTACTGCGGATTTATTGAAGTCGCGAATGAATTGTTCATTCATGTTGTGAATTTGCAGGTACCAACAAAGAAGTCATCATCTAGTGCGCTGATTTCTAGAAGCTTTCGACCAAACCTTAGCAAATGGCCTTTTGAACATAAGATTCATGATCTTCTCGATATTCATGCTTGAAAAGTACTTACTTTCCTATTGTTATAGAAAGAACCAGATTTATTCCCCGATTTATCTGCTTGAAATTTTCGTTTGTTAATCGGCTCACATTCTGTTTTTTCAATATTATTTCCAAAGACACTCTAATTCGAATTTCTTATATCGTGGACAGTTTCCAAGGACTGTAAGCGACATGTCAAAAACTTATCTAGTTCCTGCCATTTGGGAATCTCTTTCTTATTCTTCACACGTTGTTTCTACAACGCCAAAGTTAGTACTGGCAAGTTAATTAAACACAAATAAACGAAAGTCGATTCCCATTTAGAGATATCCATCTCATGCAACTTTATCAACTACTGTTTATGTCCCTCTGCAACCTTTTTATGTCTTTCGCAGACTCTGCTCTAACTGGCAATAAATTAATTAATCAGCTGTTAAAGAATCCTTTTGTTCTCATAAGTCAAAGGTGAGTCTCTGACATTTTCAAGTGATTCATAACTAGTCAATTGGCGTAGATAAAAAAGTTTTTCAACGCCTGACAAGTCATCACAGTTTATTCCATATATCCACAGCGATTTAAATTTCTTGCACTGCAGGTCCACTGTAAAAAAGTTTTGGTGCACTTCTGTTTTCCTTTACACTTGACGATGCCATAAGTGAACAAACGTACTATCGGGGAGTTTGACTTCACAAAACGCTAAGAATAATGTGCACAAAACTAACGACAAAGCCATGCAGAAAGTAAAACAGACACCCCGTATCAATATAATATATCAATGTATATATATAATATATCAAATATACCCCGTATCAATATATATAATATAATATGTATGTAATTATAAGAAAAATATCGTATTCCGATGGGTGAGTATGGACGTCGAATTATCGTTTTTTCAAATTATATTTTGTTTACTATTTTTTGTGGTGGAGCATGTAAATCAACGGTTACAAACAAACCTATTATTTGTCATTCCAACTATATATTTAACTATATATATATATATAAATATACATATGTACATATGCTTGTACGTAGCTATAGCTTCACAATCAGTAGCCGTGGGAACTATATTGTAACAAATTCTAGATACTAGTTGTGCTAAGATGTACGGTTTCTCCTAATTTTAATAAATTTATATGCTTGTACTCACGTCCTTTCACCTTGTACAGTACAACCAGTTTGTACATGCATAAATATGTATGTATCCAAATTTTTTTGCATTATTTCAAAAGATATGTAGACAACACAACTTACGGTTCAACTATGGACAACTCGTTCAGCACTATTTCTTTTAAAATTAAAAATTTTTCATAGTTTATTAACTCATGAACTCAATGAGTTAATACATTATATTCTATTAGCCAAACCAATAGTTCAAGATAAGATTTAAATCCCAACAAACACTATGTTTACTAATTACTATTTTTACTAATCACCTAAAACTAAACAAACACATATTAGTTTTTAGAATAAAGAGATATTTTTAGTAGACATATTTAAAACTGTCTAACCAAATATATGATAAAATATTTCTTTCTCCAGAAAATAATAATATATGACGATCCATAAATACTTATATTCATAAATAAAACACTGTATGTAAATACATATGTATGATAAACTACAACACACAGTAATTACCAGGACAAAGTATCATACATATTTTATAAAGTAAGACTTTGTATCCTAAACAAATATCTCTAAATAACATATCTATAAGAACAAAGATATTTAGTTCATATAAATAGCTGGTAAGAAATTCTTGTGTTCAGTCTTAAGAAATATACTAAATGAAGAACTGCACATTTCAGTGCAGAAAACGAAAAATATATTTTTTTGATAAATTCCTTAAATAATATGTAAATATTCGACCAAAACAAACAAAAAAAAGGTGAGAAATGTCAATTACAAATGTGCAGTATTAAGATTTGAGCACAGGGTGGTCACAATTAAATTAGTACAGGGGTTTTCAATAAGAGCGCTGCAAGTTTTTTTTTGAATAAAACAAAAACGGTTTTGGATATCAATGAAATTATTTATTCCTGTGAAAGTACGTTCGATGCCAATATGTATCGAACTCGATTTCTTTTGCATGGCCACCATGGGCACGCTTGCAGAGGTCCAGACGCTAAACCCCATTTTTGACGGTTTTCGAGCATAAATCAGCCGATACTGGTGCACAATCGTCGCTGGCTTGTTGGGATAGACCATAGACTTGACGTAGCCCCACAGGAAATAGTCTAAAGGCGTCAATTCGCACGACCGAGGCGGCCAATCGGCTGGACCATTTCGCGAGATAACACGTTCTCCAAACTTGGTTTCCAATAAATTGATTGTGACATTCGCTGTGTGGCTTGTGGCGCCGTCCTGTTGGAACCACATGTCCTCCAAGTCCATACCATCCAATTGGGGCCAAAAATATTCGGTTATCATTGAACGGTAGCAATTCCCATTTACAGTAGCGCTTGAGAACGACGTGTGAGAGACACATTTGGGCTTTCTTCAACTGAAGCCTCAGCCGCAGCAATATTCTCGACAGTAAGGGCACTTCTTTGTCTCACTGGCACGGGAACATTTTGTACTGTGCCTGTAGATTCAAATTTTTCTACTAGACGCTCAATTGTTGACCTGTTAGGACGATTATGACGACCATAAATTGGACGTAGCGCTCTTAACGTTGAGGCCACTGACTCCGAATTTCGGTAGTAAATTTTAATAACTTTGACTCGTTGGCTCGTATATCTTTCCATCACGAAATGGCAAACCTTACTGAAGAAAAATGCCAAAAGAGCGGCAAGAAATATGGCGTCGGTTGCTGTCCCTGTCACTCTACTTTTGTAGAGTCCCTGTTGAAAACCACGATATGTGGCTCGGTTGCTTAATGAGACAATGCAGTAAGTCATCTCCAAGGTTTCTCAAACTGCACTCCAAAAGTATTAGCTTTTTTGCTTTTCTTGTTGTTTTTTATGTACAAAAAACATACAGCAACAAAATATAGTGATATTAAATTTATTACGTACAACGAAAAAACACGATAAGTTTTTTAAATCAGTAGTAAACAGGTGATCCCTTTATTGAAACTTTAACTTGATTGGTTATAAATGTACTATTGCGAGAATGTCCAAAAAATTATCCTTTTGGCGCGACGTTACGAAAGGTAATAAACACCGCCATCTTAATACACATAACTGCTGGAATTCCAATGCAGTCATCTCATTAGGGTATCACAGATGGCAGCAAGGCCAAGTCAGGAATCGGAAATATTCCCCTTTCTAACTTAAACAAACGTAACTTTATATTAGACAACTAGGTACCTGGGCTTGATAGGTAAGCATGCCAGAATTAAAAACAATGTTAATTTCACATCAAGAGTCGCCGGTGCAGCAGATACTAATATATTTTCACTAATTCCCTAAATATGCTTTTTAATTTGTTACTGTCTATCCCGTTTAGGAGTTAGTCAAATATTTTTTTGAGTGTGTAAATCTTTTTATATTAAAATAATTTTTCACTCAGAAAAATTTTATTTAACAAAATTATATATACGAGTACATGTACATATATATGTATGTTTTTTTCTTGCTAAGGAAGAAAATACAAATTTTCAGGTTTATATTAACCCTTTTTTAAACTTGAGGTAAATGCGATAGTACTTTGAAGATATAGAAGTTCTTTGAGAATTTATGACCTCATACTCTTAATTACAAAAATGTCCTGCATTACATACATATATCTTCTATTGTTGGAATGCCACTAAAGTTGTTTTGAGATACTAGAAGTGTTTCGTTTTTGCTACGGGAATATTTTTTGGTATTTTGTCCGTTGGTCAAATTAAACTTGCCCCCAATCTCTTGAAGATCTTAATATTTGTTGTCTATAGAAAAAAATAATCAAGAACTACTTATCATACAAGTTTTATAAAGCTTAGCAGAAAAAATGTGAAAGAAATTTGAATTAGTGCACATTCAGATTTCTTTCACTTTCAAAAAGCAGTAAAGTTTTAATCATGTTTTTAATGTTTTTGTTGAGCAAAAAAACTCAAACAAATAAATACAGGGACTTATGTATATCGATTTTGTAGAAAATAGTTTCAGAAATGCAGAAACAGAATAAAATATTCAATAGACATAGTCCTTTCAATTCTACACTTTCTTTACCACAGTGCCACATATATCATCAAGCACTAGTATGTTATTTTTTATTTTAATAACTGACAACGAATTCGTGTGGTAACAAAATTTAACGCTCAAAAAATTTACTTATAAGGCAAAGAGTGCTGATGAGTTTTTTTATTATCGTTAAGTTATGATTGTAGATAGCTAGGTAGTTTCATTCGCATGAATAACCAAGTTGTAAAAAACGACACTAAAATAAAAATAAAACCCATAGAAGTTAGCAGCAATCGATTTAGATTCGTCTTTCCTGGTGTATGATTTTGATCCATTATAATAAATCCAAGACCACCTATCGTAAAGAGGAAGCTGCTTGCTAAGCCTTCCATTATATACTGTCCATTTACACGATAGGGCATAAAAGCGACAGGCTTTGAATGTCCGTTTTCATCGACAGTAGCACCAACGCTTGGAGGTTCAACAATCACATCATAAATTATACCTAAAATGAAATGAAATTGGTTAGATAGGTCATTACAAAGAGATTCTAATAATTTATTATATATCCAAAAATTTAAATTTGAGCAAATAACTGAATGTGCAACATTTCGAGGATATGACCATTCAAATCAAGAAAGCTGACAATTCATATAACTTTTAATTTTGAAATATCGTCAGATACCTAACAAAATATTTAGAGTGTACTATTGGCTATAAAAGTTAAGCATAAACCATAAAACGTTGATTTAAAGTTTTAATTTCTGTTTGTTAAAAGATTAAAAATAAATATTACCATTCAGCATAAAGGGTATCAACTTTACAATAATGAACATGTACATACTCTTATACTTATACTTATGTTTGAAGTTATGACAAGGTATCCGCTAAATTTTGTATGATTCGAAAATCTTGTGAATAAAAGTATTTTGAATATAAGTTAATAACTAACAAATTTATTTTAATAAAAGTTCAATATCCCCTGTCGCAATCCAATTGCTGACACATTTCCGTTTGTTCTAAATTTAATTATTTACCTTTTTCACAATAGTTGCTAAAAGTGCTGCTGACATGTCTGCACTGAATGCACCGAAAACAACTCACGTTGCATTCAATGTGATGGTTGCTACTCGATAATATTAAATAGTTAGTAAATACAAAAATTAATAATCAATTGAAATTAAAAAGTCCGAACAAGAAGACATAGTCTTCCGGCAATAGTTTAACTAAATAATAAAAAGTCCGAACAAGAAGAAATAGTCTTCCGGCAATAGTTTAACTAAATAATAAAAAGTCCGAACAAGAAGACAGAGTCTTCCGGCAATAGTTTAACTAAATAATAAAAAGACATAGAAGACATAGTCTTCTCTTTTAAATAAATATATTTTAGTTTTTTTATATATTACAAGTTAATCAAATAAAGTTAAAGAAGACTTTAAAAACAAAATTAACAAGTGTTTTATTAATTGGCGCCCGATACCAGGCTGTATAAAAAATAATATCACAGAACCTGAGCCTGTACGTGTCCGTCCGCAGGCACCCGTTCGTTTATAGAATTGCATCGAATCCTTAGTAACGAAAAGTAAAACGGAGAAAATTCGTACAATCGGAACGGTTCTAGTTAAGTGAGTTAATTAAGTGAATGAAACTAGTAATAAGTGTTATTAAACAAAAAAATAATAATAAGAACTACCACAGTGAAAAATTAAGACAAAAAACTTAAAATTAATAAAAACTTTTAATAGTTAGCTAAACAATTTAACAAGTTATAAAAAACTTTACAAACATCACCAAAATAAAAAAACTGTACAAACAAATTGAACTAAAACAAATCAACATAAAAATCAACACAAAACTCAACATAGAAGTCCGACATCCATTAGAAGATTAATCAGCTCTCACCCGTTGAAACCCATCCTTACTTGGAAATAAAATCAACATCAGCACCAACACAACATTAATAATTTCATCAGTAAAGCAACAGCTAAAACATGAAGGCAATTTTAATCATCTTGTAAGTTAAAATAAAATTATGTTAATTTATATTTGAGTTTTAAGAAATATTCTAAGCAAAAATATTCTTACTTTAGTAAAAACTAAAAATAAATAAAAAAATAAAACAATAAAAAAATTTTTAGCAAGTAAATAAAAATAAAATTTTTTTATGTTTTTATTAAAACTAATTTAAAATACTATTATGGCTAATACCAACAACCTAATAAGACCACCTGTTCTTAACACTCCTAACCCCGACCCAAACCCCAACGATCTGAACCTATTGAAATTGATCAGTCGGTACAAACAAGATATATTAACTACCAAAACAGATCCCGTCAAACGATGCAACCTCAAGCCCAAAGACCTGCATCAATGAATCACGTTCGACCACCATTTAAACAACAACGAAATTTTCACATACAAACTAAACAGCAAAATTTTGACAATATAATAGAATCTGAAGAATTCCAAAACCGAAAAAGAACACTTTGAAAATCTATATAAAATATTTGAAACATTAGAATCCGCAAACTTCAAAATACAGCTCGACAAGTGTGAATTTTTAAAAACAGAAATTGAATTTCTAGGATTTATTGTAGGAACCGAAGGAATAAAAGCTAACAAACAGAAAGTAGAAGCAATAGCCCAACTACAACCCCCAAAAACTCTAGTTTTCTAGGCATGTCAGGTTATTATAGGTGCTTCATTCAAGATTACGCGAAACTTGCTAAGCCCCTGACATCCCTTTTAAGAGGGGAGGAAGGACGCATTTCAAAAAATGCCTGGATGCATTTCAAAAATTAAAAAACTCATTAGTCTCTAGTGATATAGTTCTCTCTCATCCTGACTTTGAAAAATGTTTCGAGTTAACCACAGATCGCAATCGGTGCAGTTTCTTTCCCGAACACTGAGTAAAACAGAAGAAAATTATGTCACAAACGAAAAAGAAATGTTGGCTATAATTTGGTCATTAAATTCACTGAGAAATTATCTGCACGGATCCCGAAAGGTAATCATATTCACAGACCACCAACTTTTAACAAACGCTCTTAGTAGTAAAAACACAACAGCCAAATGAAGAGATGGAAAGCCATCTTAGAAGAATATGATTATGAACTCAGATATCAACCCGGTAAAACAAACGTGGTAGCAGATGCACTATCTGGCCACCACAGATAAATTCAATGACAACAACCCAACATTGCGATGAAAGTTCATCAGACAATAAAATACTAGCAGTGGAATGTCCTATAAACGTCTTCAAAAACCAAATTCATATTTTAATAGACAACCATGATAACTACAAATTTGAAATATCCTTTCCAACTAATCACAGCCATATAATAAAAAAAACCGTACTATACCAGAAATATATTAATTTCGATTCTAAAAAAATATCTTAATCCTAGCGTAATTAATGGATTATTTATTACCGAACCAATTATGGGAAAAATTCAAGAATTTAATTCCGAATATTTCATAAATTATAAAATAAGATTCACACAGTCACAGGCAAAGAAATAACTAACGATGTAGAACAAGAAGAGATCTTAATCAAAGAACACAGAAGAGCCCATAGAAATGCTAAAGAAAATAGAGAGCAGATAAAAAAAATTTCTATATCCCAAAAATTACAGAAAAATCCAATAGAGTTGTTAAAAATTGTCAAGTTTGCAGAGAACAAAAATACGATCGTCGTCCTAATAAACCACAATTCCAACCCACACCAATTCCACAAAATCCTGGATAAATCGTCCATATTGATATTTACTCCACCGATAGAAATCTTGTGCTAACAGCAATAGACAAATTCTCAAAATACGCTTTAGTCAAAATTTTAAAGTCTAGGGCAATAGAAGATATAAAGAACCGTTAAAAGAAATAGTTTTAGCTTCTGGTATCCCTAACTCCAAAGTCATAGACAATGAAAAATCCTTAAATTCCATATCAATATGTTTTCTTCTAAAAGAAAAATTTGGCATCGAAACCTACATTACACCACTCTACTCTAGTTCTGGTTACGGTCAAATAGAAAGATTCCACTCTACTCTTTCAGAGATTATGAGATGCTTAAAACCAGACAAACTTCATACCACTTTTCATGGTTTACTTACCAGAGCAATTTACGAGTATAACAGGTCAATTCACTCCACCACCGGCATAAAACCGATAGATATATTTTTTAACAAAAATCAAAGCAATGATCCAGAAAAAGCAATTTTGGACAAACAAGAAATCATCAATCGTTTAACAGAAAACAAAAACAGGACTTAAACTACCATAACCAAAATAGGCACGGAACAAACATTTATTCACCAGGAGAAGAAATTTTTGTCAGAGTTAACAAGAGACTAGGTTCAAAACTAGCTCTAAGGTATAAAAAGGAAATAGTCAAAGAAGATAGAAACTCCACTGTTTTAACAATGACAGGCAGAATTGTGTATAAAAGTAATATTAAAAGAAAATAAATTTTACAGATTTTATTTAACCTTTGTAAAAACTGAAGTTCAAAGTTTGGATTACACTTCTTCGTATGTTGTGACAATTAATAAAGGCACAGCAAAAATTCAGCAAGGAACTTTTACTATTTTACATTCAATAGATCTGGCACAGTACGCAAATCCATATCCAATACCCATACATTTATCCAACAAAACATCCCAAATCAAAATAACCATGGGGTACCTCATCCACGAATTAAGCCTTACTGAAAATATTTTCGAAAATATAACACCCACTATAAAAAATAAAAGAGCAATAAATGCCAGATCATGACGACTTTGAAATAATAGCTAATAATATAAATGATCTAAATAAAAATAATAATAAGCAAGTGTACGTAAACGAAGCTTTTAATAAACGATTAAAAAACAGATATAGTAAATAAAATTTCAAATGTAATAAGAAAAGATGTATTATTATAAAACGAAATAGTTATAAATTTACAAAATAGAATAAGACTAGTTAAGGCCAATAAATATTCAAAATGGAATTGAATGGGCAAGGCTCGGAATTGTTAACCCATCCATATTAAATAAAAAAGAAATTGAAATTGCTACGAGTAAAATTAGAGAAGAAAATATTGTTTTTGTGAGCCCCGAAGAGGCACTCCAATTTGCCAAAGTATCTGTCTTATACAGTACTAATAAAAAATATTTTTTTTGGTTAAGATTCCCTTAACGAAAAAAGAAACCTATGAAAATGCAATTTTAAGACCCGTAAAAAGGAAAAACTCCGTACTTAATCTAGAATTTAAGCAGATTTTAAAAAATGAAAAAACATTATAGTATAAAACATTATTGTGAAAAACAAAATAATATAATAATTTGTAAAGAAAACCAAATAAAGAATATCTCGAATACCCAATTTATTCCTAATCTTATAAGTAGTCAAAACTCCACATGTGTAACGAGTAACGATCATCACATCCCATTAATCGAAGAAATCGAGTCTGGCGTTATGCTATTAAATAATTGTAACACATCCATTTATATTGAGAAATATATCTGAAACGCTTCTTATTAAATTTCATAATAGCACTATTAGAATTAGCAATAGAACCTTTAGTAATATAGAGGCCTCACCATTACAAATCATTCCCGCATTAATGCAGCCCGCTCCTGTTGAAAGCGACCATATCAATTTCCTATCACTTGAAGCTCTTAACGAATTACACATTAATAATACGGAAGTAATTTCAACCATTCAGAAACGTTTGAGAATCGGAGGATGGTCAATCTCTGTTATTCTCAGTCTAATTATCATTTCCATGGCATGTTTACATATGTTGACACTAATAACTAGCCTCATGCGACAATAACTTTGCAACGCTATGCTGAATCTCCTAAAACAATAGCATTAGAAAAATATTCCGTTTTTCTAAATGATTGAGGACAATCAATTTAAGAAGGGAGAAGTTAATAATTAACAAATTTATTTTAATAAAAGTTTAATATCCCCTGTCGCATTCCAATTTGTGAAACATTTAATAAAAGTTCAATATCCCCTGTCGCAATCCAATTGCTGACACATTTCCGTTTGTTCTAAATTTAATTATTTACCTTTTTCACAATAGTTGCTAAAAGTGCTGATGACATGTCTGCACTGAATGCACCGAAAACAAATCACGTTGCATTCAATGTGATGGTTGCTACTCGATAATATTAAATAGTTAGTAAATACAAAAATTAATAATCAATTGAAATTAAAAAGTCCGAACAAGAAGACAGTCTTCCGGCAATAGTTTAACTAAATAATAAAAAGTCCGAAGAAGAAGAAATAGTCTTCCGGCAACAGTTTAACTAAATAATAAAAAGTCCGAACAAGAAGACAGAGTCTTCCGGCAATAGTTTAACTAAATAATAAAAAGACATGAAGACATAGTCTTCTCTAATAAATAAATATATTTTAGTTTTTTTTATATAATACAAGTTAATCAAATAAATTTAAAGAAGACGTAGTCTTCTCTTTAAAAACAAAATTAACAAGTGTTATATTAATTTATATATGTTCTTGGGGCGCTGTGAGAACTCTATGGAAAGGTTACCAAATGATGAGTAACTCATTACTTCTTCAGATGGAACATATCACTTTAAAATTTGCTTACTTTTGCTAAAGTAGCTGTTACCGCCACTGTCGATAGCGATTTTATCGGTGTACAAGTTTTAAGTGCTATCCTTATGACTAATTTAAAACATACAATATTTTTACGGAAATTAACAGAAAATAAATAACATTTTACAGAATAATAATAGACAGTTTATAATTAATTAAAGTCGTTAGAAAGATTAAATGAAATAACCACAAAAACAAATTATATTTTGAAATCTTTTAAAAATGAAAAACATTTTAGCTGATGAACTAAAATACAAATTAAAAACTATTAAAGCTGAAATTTTAAGTCTTAAATATGCTATTGATTGGGCTAAGGTATAGGAGTCGTAAATCCATTCATTGTATATTATCTGAATATGAAATGAGTATAATTAAAACAACAAAAGAAATATAAAGTATTTAAACGTCGTAAGCATTCTAATTGTACTATGGTAAACAATTTCCATATTCCCACTGTACAAAAATTACTTCCTGGAAGGAAAGTTTTAAAAAATTTAATGGTAAAATTCTCATAAGCCAAGAAACGTACGACTTCAACGGTACTTACCTTATGAAATTTCACAACGAGACACTCAAAGTAAAAGATAAAACCTTCTCATTTTCAGAAATATATTTTTCTAGTCCGTTACCAGCTGTGGTACAGCCAGTAAGCAGTAATCCACATATGTAAAAACTCTTACATTGGAACTAATTGGAGAAATGAACTGCTCAATATCGTGTGCTAAGTTGGTGATGCTATAAAATCTGCCTAGTAATTTTCATAATCGTAACAATGTTTTTCATCTGCGTAAAAACGAAGTGCTACCATCCTACTCAGAAACTTTCCGATGGCAATGCTCCATCACCAATGCAAAATATTATTGTAAAAACTTCTACTATGAGGAAGTAGAGTTCTAAAATGCTTACTATTGCTTTCGTTACTGATTGCTTTGAATTCCTTAACTTCAAAATGTTTATTATTGTTCTCTTTCTTTTGGCTTGTTGAACCCAAAACACCTAAGTAGAGCACTTAAATGTTTAAGGGCCAGTTTTTAACTTAAAAATTAAACGGTGTTTAAACTTAAGTTCTGTTTAAATACCGAATTAATTTTTATAAATCGTATTTAAATACAACTTAAATCACTGACCACGTCCATTTAAATAAAACTTAAGTTGTTTATACTATCATATGATTTTGACAATTCTGCAAATTATGAAAATTGCGCATTGAAGTTATTTCATTATTTGATAAAAAAAAAACTGCAGCATGATCGAGTGCAAAAAGACTGACCGATTTAGTGCAGAACAAAAGGTGAATATGGGGAAGGATGTGGAGCGAGAATTTAATAGCAAATTCAGGCAAACATTTCGAAACCACAAATGTTTTAAAACAAAATATTTTAATATTAAGTTAACTAAATAGTAAACAGCTGTTAAATGAAGAAATTGTTTATAGTTTTTTGGCATTTAATAGTGCTACCATACTTTTATCATAGTTAAATACCAAACGCAATTTGAGACTGATAAAATGAAACCATATTTAAATACAAATTAAATTTAAGGAAAAATTAACTAATTTCGTATTTAAATATTAAGTTAAAAACTGGCCATAAGTGGTTCTCATGTTGCAAATACTTCGAGGGCGGTTTTATTAATTTCGATTATCCATTAATTGAGAGTAAGCAATGATTTTAAATAATTAATTTGTATTTGTAGTTTTTGTAATTTTTTAAAAGAATGAAATTTAGTTGCAGCAAAGTACTCAAACCGAAAACAGCAAATTTTCATTTAATTTACATGCATATATGTATATAATTGGTTTATTTCATATAAAATTGTTTAGTACGGCTTATAAACTCAATTGGCTAATTTGGTTTTGCTTTTTTGTAACTTGAAATACAAATTACACAATAATAACATAAAATTTGCTGGATCAGAAACACTTGGTTCTAAGCTGTCATGTTCTTTCCGTGTTCAAAACGGGAATGCAGCATGATATTTGATTTACTTTTATACAACAGTGCGAAATTTTATAAGCACACTGTGAAATATACATACATAGTGTGTAGAAATGGTGAGATTTAGACCTGTAATATCTTTTTACACCAACCAATTTTGATAACAACAAATGCGCTTTTTTCGTTTTCACATCGTTTACTTAATATTCTGCTTTGAACTCTTTTCCTATTCGTCTTTTGGAGATGTACATAAAAATATGACTTAAATTATGGTATAAATACGAGTTTGTTTATTTGTTTGTACGATATAGAAGACCAAACCTCTGCACTGATCTTCCTGATATTTTCACAACATTTGAACTCTACTGTTGTAAGACTACAATACTTTTTGCAGACAACTGCTATTTTGCTAAAAAAAAATTCCCAGTTTAAGAAAAAACACGACTGTTCTGCTTGCTTCCAGTAGAATGACACAATTTATATATGTTTTTATTTGAGAAGAACAAAAGCCATAAAAATTAATTATCATTATAAAAATATGTAACGGTGGACAGTTTTTGCAATATTCTGTTACAAAAAAATGCAAGTAAATGAATGTACGTATGCATTTATGCATGTATGTATATTTGTTATTGTCACCAAATATTTTGAATAGAGCAAAGCGCTTTCTTATCACAAAAAAATTATAAGCATTCACACACACATACATATGTAGGTACATGCTATTTACATTTAAAGGAAAAAAATCACGCCCACTTTTACGACTTTTTAAAATTATGATATTCATTCCACATAGTTTTTAACAGATTTTATAATATAAACGTGCGTAACTTCGCCATTTGCCGACCAATTTTCAAAATTCTTTTGGTGTATGGAAAATTCCCAATAAATTAATTTTTTTGAAATTGTGTCGAAGAGGGTGGCGCGAATTATCCTCCACAAAAATTAATATCAATTCGCCATTTGATTTTTAAAGTTCTCGTTGCAAATGGAAAAGGTCCAGGATATTTTTTGAAATTGTTGTGGGGGAGGAGTTGGCGCAAATGCTTGACCCAGTAATTGATTACCAAATAACTTCGTCATTTGTGAACAAACACTTTTGCTTAAAGAATTTTACGGTAATATGACTTTTTGTAAATTGTCTTACTAATATTTTATGTCATACCAGATAGTTATAAAAGTTATTAATATATATATTTGTCTTCGTCATGAGCAATTTATAAAAAAAACTTCTGTACATTCTGAAAGTGGGCGAACTTGTGCATTCTCGTTAGCTTGTGTTAAAATATTATAATGAAGGAAAATTATTACGTGAAATTAACACCATAATTGAAAGAAATAAGGTACATATTGGGGCATTAATGAGTTCGAAAACTTTTATATAATGGCAACTGTTAGAATGTTAATGTTATTTTTATAATGTAAAAAGGATATACAAGCTCGATTTAGAGAAATAAGAAATATAAGACTAATGAATGAAATTTCATTCGTTAACAAATTCTTTGTTTTAATTATATCACTTATTCCAGGGAGACATAAGTTTGTGAGTATATTTCTAGATTGTTCACTGACAAACTAAAATTAAGGCAAACATGATAATAATAAATGTTGTTTCTTTTGTTTCATATTTAGTAATTGTTTATGGCCTGATAAAAGTCCTAAGCCATACATATCTTTTTTATTACTGTTGTAGAAGTTATGATATTGATAATAATTTATAGCCTGATAAAGGTTTATGTTATTCATTAACTCGCCATTTAAGAAATAAAAACTTCTCACATGTGCGATTGCTTCTGCTTCAACTTCTTAAAGTGCAAACTGTCGAAGTCAATTAAAAAAAAGAAAAGTTATGTAAAATAAAACACTTCAGTCGATAAGATAAGGCCGCAATTTTTGAAATGTGTTAATAAGTTTCCTCCATTAACATGCTTTTTAGTATCACATGATGTCTTCATTTCTGTTGGTAGCACATTTCTTATTAACCTTGAAATATTGAAAATTCTCTGCTTTCTGTTTGCTTTATTAATGAAGGACATGAGAAACAAGGATATTGAAAAAAATATTAGTGGTACTTTAATAGACTTGTAACTGTAGGAGCTCATAAAAATGTTCGATTTGAATTAATTGATTTCTCAGATTGTTTTCCATTTCGTATATATAGTTCTTCTTAGTTTAAAGTCAACTAGTTCTTGCGATATGATCTGATAATAAATCGATATGATAATTTTATTAATTATATTATATATCGTTAATAAGTTTGTAATTAGAGTAAATTCTATTTTGATTACGAACATTCTATTTCAATAATACTAGTCTTTAGTATTATTTCTTCATTTGTTTCAGTTTGAACTTTAGATGTTAAGTTAAACATCGCTTCATAATTTCGTGAAGCATGTTTGTCATCCATTTTTCCTGTAATGAATTTCGCTGCTACATAACTAAATAGTCCTCTATTCTTTCGGTGTCTCTAGGAGTTGCTATATTTTGTCGTTTTATGGGACCTGTTGTTATCATATGAAGGGTAGAATATTTTCAATAATTCTTCAATTGTTTGCTAGTATATGAACTAGTTTTATGATGTGTATGAGATTGGTGTAGTGTGTTATTGTTTTTGCTCTTCCTCATTTTATTTTTAACAAACTTTGTTTCCGCGTGCATTCCGGTTATAAGACATTAGATAATTGATTCAGTCTTCAAAATCTCATTCTCTTTATTTTAGATTCGTGAATTGTTTTGATTTTTGTTCTTAATAAAGTTGCTTTGTAACTTTGTACTACTTGTTGTTAGTTTCTTTTTCTTACATTCTTTTTTATAATTTAAGGGTCTTGTCTATTTGTGGTTTGGTATTATATGCGTTTATCCATATCGGATATCGTACTCCTAATAATTTCGAAAAGTTGAGTCGGAAATTGGTTATTTTAATATTGTTAATTATAAATGATAAGTGTGAGTACTACACACCGTTTGTTTAGTCTACCTACCCTTTTTTGACTTCAAATAACTGCAGGTTTCACAAGCAAATCACTGAATGATTGTCAAAACGAGGATTATTCAGTATTGAGCAGCCAATTATTAATTCACTTTTTGGAGGCAAATCTTTGCTTTTTATTATTTTTTTATAGTTTTCCTTTTTTATTTCTTCATAAATAAACAAGGTTCTTCTATTTTAATAGTTTGCGTTTGCATTTTTAAGTATTTAAAATATTTATTTATTAGTTTCTTCAAGCAAATTTCTCACTTGTTATTATTGAAATGCAAAGTCACTAATACTTTAGTAAATGTTTTTTATTTTGATTGAAACCCAAATTTCTTTATATTAGTTGAACTTAATATATTTATCCTAATTAACGACGTTTTTTGTATTTAATTTTTATTTTTTGTTTCCTTTATTTTTACAATATTTGTGCATTCGATATGAAATTTTTGCCATATGGTAACGTTGGGACGTACATTTTTCTTCATCGTTCGGATGTTTTCGCTCTATGTGAGACACAAGTATCTGATGGTGCTGATCCACAGGACTTTCACTTATCTGAGTATCACTTACTATCTCTTGTCAATTTCCACCAGATCCTCGTAGTGTAGATACATAATGAAGTTGTGAACGTTGAGTTATTCGTCACGCAAAATCACTCAGCGCAATTATTGAATGAACCAAATCACATTGCGTGTGTAGGACAGCAAATTAATATTCTCGACCTCTTAACTTAACACCTTCAAAAGTATAAAGTGAGTGTAAATGCACCTCTCGGAGATTCGGATCATTGTACCATTTCCGCTTTCCTTTTCGTTCTCTGAACTCCGCAATTTTCAAGAACAGCAACAAAACGTTCATATTTTTACGAAGAGGGTCGCTGGGCTGAGCTTAACGAATTTTTTAGGCATTTCAACTGGAAACTCTGTGTCCTCGACAATAATGTCAACGCTATTGCGCAAATGGTTTCAAATGTAATTTTGCTTGGAATGAAATCTTATATTCCATCAAAGCAAATTTCGATTAAACATAACATAAACATAAATCTTGGTTTAATCCAGAATGCAATTACATCAATAGAGGAAGCATTCAGTATCTGGCGTGAAAACAAGAACGCTGATACTGTTATGCTGTGCAACAAGACCTTTTGTTCATTCGTTTAAAAAGTCTGGGAATATTAAAGCTCCTCAATTCCTACTCGTTTAAACGGTGATCAAATATTCACTGATCCGGTTGACAAAGCTAACCTACCAGCTGAGATATTTGCAAGTAATTCTTACTTTGCCGGAAACCTGTCAGCCACTGCCGGAAATTGAAAGAGTATTCATTACTATGCCACTAATATCCTTTCGAGCTCGAGCAGTTAAGAGGGTTCTGTTGATCTCAACATAAACAAGGCTCCAGGGTCGGATGGCATACCAGCACTAGTCTTAAAGCAGTGCTTTCGCATCTGTTAGCACGCCTCTTCAACACATTGTGCCATGTACGCGAGTTTCAAAAGTGCTGTGAAGTGGCAAATGTCACGCCAATCCCGTAAAAGCGAGAGGAATACAACCCTAAAATGACGGAACAATTGCAATATGTTCCGCGCTTTCCAAAGCATTTCCATCTTATGAAGTATTTACAGACAAAAGACATACTCTCGGAAAAATGGTGCAAATCTAAACAACATTTTGGGGGAAGTAAAGTGGTTGCTTTAGATATTTCTCTTGTCAAAACTCATTGCTGCTCCATTTGCTGTGATGAATGGTATAAGTATTAACGAGGCAAAAATCTGGATCTTCTCGGCATGAGAATTCAGTCTGATGTTCCCTGCAAAGCCCACATTTTAAATGTCGCAAAGGAAGCATCCAAGTGGCTCCGTTTTTCAAAACTTCACCCCATCTGAGCTCCTTACTATTTATACCACCAACATCCTTCCGAAAATGGAATACAACTCTCATGTCTAGGCTGGCACTGCAGAGTCTATTTTGGAGATACTGTACAGTGTACAGTAGAGGGCAAAAACGTGAATCGGGGACAGTAGGACATCCAACTCCATAGTCTATCTTCAGCATCGTTACCTATTTTATTTTGAAAGTGGGGTGCCTTACATTCTTATATTGATACTACAATGAATGCTCGGATGAGGTCGCAGACCTTTTTTCCGATAGCCACACATTTTTACGCACAAAGCGTTTTTCATCAAGGGCTCAATCCGTTTGTGGTCGATAGGCCAGTGAATCGCAGAACGCATTAAAGGGAAATTTCTTTCTTCAACCGCATTGTTCCGGAATAAACTTCCTGCAGAAGTTTTCCACGGCACTCTCAATGTGTGAAGGTACAAATTCAATGCACACAGACACTACTCACTCTTTTCCCCTGAGTGCTAGTCCTAATTAAAAAATACACATCGAGGGCTGCCTATTTTGACAATCTAAGTGTGTCTCAATATGGACGTATGAAAAATTAGCTTACCGGTTCCAAATGAGCCACTGATTTATTATAATTTAATAATCACTTCGCTTTAGTTTCATTTAGTTTACACAACCCAACAACCGACCTGCTTTGCCAATAATCACACTTGAACTATTTTATTTTATTTAAACACTAAAAACTTTGTACTTCACAGACTAATTACCAGAATTCTATTAATTTTCCTTGCCTTTGCTTTTGATGTTTCGGAAGAAATACAAACAATGGATCACAATAAAGCTGGTCAAAAAATGTTGGATGTAAAAAATAGACAAATCGATTTTAAATACAAAATAATTGGGAGTTAATCCGTTAGTTTATTTCTTTATCCACAAAGACTGCTTGAAAACGGTCGTGTTAATAAACACGCTCTTAAAAAACTAACTATAAAAACATATTACACACATTTTAAATTTGAAACTATAGCATTACTAATTAAATATTGTTCTGGTGATTATTGCGCTCTGATATTACTGATTATTGAAGATCTGATATAGAAATTAATATATACATATATACATACATATACAGATTTTTTTGTTTAAAAAATAAAATAAATATATAAACTTGAATATACATAAATACATACATAATAGGTATTTGCATAAACAACATTAAAGAAACCAAATATATAAATCAAAATTGAGAAGAATTGAGAAAAAAACAACAAAAACCAACAAAAACAAACAATGAGTGCTATGGTTAAAATAAATACACCTGTGCATAATCGATTAAGAGAAGCTGCAGATAGTGAGTCTCTTTACTTAACAAATACAAATTCCCCGTTAAGATTTATGCAGGTTTTAGATAAACGTTTTAATAAACTGACTGAACCATTAAAGACAAATATGCAAGCAATGTTTCATGAGTATGAACAGCGTCTTTTAAGTGGGATTGACAAGAGACTAAATATAGCAGTGAACGATTTAACAGAAAGAGTATCAATATTAGAAACACCAGTACAAGAACTGAAAGCAAACACAGTATCGGACAAAATAGTGGCGCAATGTAATGAAAACAAAAGTTTAAAAAATAAATCGAGATTTTAAAAAAATGTGTCAAAAACATGAAAACTCTATTGTCTCACATGATTTACGTATAAATGGTATTCCACGGATAGAAAATCAGAATCTTTTTGACATTTATAAAAAGTCCAAGATAAAAGAACCTAATTGGATTTAATAACCCAGCGCCAGAGGACCACAAAATATTTATCTGTGCCTTACAGCTTTAAAAAATAGGACAATATATGCAGCCACATATTGCGGAGTTAAACCCCCTGGAAATGACGAACCAATACTGATTGATGACTTTGAAGATTTGCAAGGTTTTTTTCAATCACACAATAATGGTTCGACTAACGTACATTACCCGAGTACTTCTGCGATATGATAGTCTATTTTTAACCCTTTATGATTCATTTTTGACATTTTATAATTCATTTTTGACACTTTATTCCTCATCTTTGACACTTTATATAAGTATTTATACAACCTATTTGCTTGCATACAAAACTGACTGTAGTTTATTTATTAATAACTGTAATTATTTCTCATAATGTTTTAGCTATTTTTAATATATTTTTTTAAAATAGTTTTCGTTACTTTTCTTCTATTACACTTAATTTTTTGAATTTTGACATTGTAAACGTTATACTCTTAAATTTTGTTCTTTTCTATCTGCGTTTTCTTGCAAAAATTAAAAATTATGGTGTTAAATGCGAAAGCATTTCTGTTAGTTCCAATGACGCTACTTCCAACATGATTCGTATCCTGTGCAAGCATAAACCAGGCATTAACATCTGTCACATAAATGCACAGAGCTTGAACAATAAAATTGATGAATATAGATATATCTCCGAAAATTCTTGTGTCGATGTAATATGTGTGTCGGAGGCGTGGTTTAGTGATAGTATCCCTGATCGTGAATTTGAATTACGTGGCATTAATATGTATCGCTGTTACAGGCGTACTCACGATGAAGGGGTTGCCATTTTTGTTAAGAAGAGCTTAGCAAGTTCCTTCTCAAATCTCGCAGTGGCGAAAAATTTGAATATATATTTGTGGAAGTTTCATCCATGGGAAGAAAGCTACTTATTGGCTGTATTTATAGACCAAACAAGCGCATAGATTTGGGCGACTTACATCAAAACCTCGAAAATATAAATACATTATGAAAACGTTATTTTGCGTGGTGACTTCAACTCCAATGTTTTATGTGAGACCGAATTACTTGACTCAATGGAATCAATTGGCTTATTTTTTCCTAATATACGAATTCCAACGCATTTTACTGCAACAATATCTGTTATTTCTAGATCTATTTTTTGTCAACCATATACCAAAGTTCTTTTATATGATCACATTTGTGCTCCATGTTTCTCAAATCTAATATTTTTATGTTTCGACTTCAAAACTAAATATACCAAGAACGAGATAACGTATTATGACTATAATGCAATGATGATTGAGCTTAGAACGGTTGATTGGGATAGTATTTACTTTATGCCTGATGTTGATAATCAAGTTGTTTTTCTAGAGCAAAACCTTGTTGAAATTTTTGATAAATTGGTGCCAGTAAGAACAGTTAAAGAGAATAGCACTATAAAGCCCTGGTTTAATGAACAGATAATAGCTAAAATAAATCAACGAGATTATCCGTATAAATATTGGAAACGCTTTAGAACTGACGATCTATATGAGCAATGTGTTAATGCTAGAAAGGAGGCAAATAAACTTATTAAGCGTACAAAATTCTCTTATTTTCCCAACTTATTCTCAACTGCTTTACACATTTCTCCAACTTTTACTGTTGTTATGCTAGTTCACTACATAACATCACCAATCAATTTTCTTTTCGATGTGTTTCTCAGGATGATACCGTTGTGACTTGCCATCATATTAAGTCGAATGCAATTGGCCCAGACAGGATACACCCAAAATTTTTAAAACTCGTTCCCCCTTACTTACTTCCTCATATTACACACATCTTTAACACAATAATTACCAAAGGTTTTTTTCCACTAAACTGGAAGTATGCGAAAATTGTTCCCATCCCTAAAAACAATAATGAGTACCATCCAATTGCTATTCTCTCATACTTATGTAAGGTTTTCGAAAGGTTCTTGCACAGACAAATGGTT
The DNA here is from genome assembly GCA_932526305.1 of Epicampocera succincta. NCBI lineage: Eukaryota > Metazoa > Arthropoda > Insecta > Diptera > Tachinidae > Epicampocera > Epicampocera succincta. Next base: position 24,715,166 of record OW052037.1, read on the forward strand.
GACTACATACAAGCTAACAATCTGTTTACTGATATGCAATCAGGTTTTCGACCCAAACATAGTTGTACTACAGCACTTATTAAAGTAACGGAGGAAATTCGTAGCTATATTGATAATGGAAATGTTGCTTTGTTAGTGCTATTGGATCACTCTAAAGCATTTGATATGTTTAATCATGATATGCTTTGTATGAAATTAATCAAACTGTTCAAGTATACCCCTTCTGCTACTGATCTAGTTTCATCCTATCTTAATAATCGGTATCAATAGGTAAGCTCAAATAATACACAATCTTTGCCGTTACCAGTAACCAAAGGTGTTCCCCAAGGATGCATTTTAGGTCCGCTACTATTTACAAAACAGTTATCATTTTGTAAAATTCATATGTATGCTGATGATGCTATTTTAAGATATGTATTCAACTTGCGACGTTTTTCTCATGCTTCACCCTATGAGACTAAACTTTATGGTGTTCGGCAACAGCTGACTGATTGTTGACTGTGTTGCCATATCGAAATACCTAAATGCAGTATAAATTCACTCTGATTTCGTGCATTTACGACAGATCTTGTAGCAACACGTTCAGATTTATGGTTGCTAGTGCATGTACAATTTTTACATTATGGAGAAGTTTCAGCAAAAGTAGTTTCAGCTTTCTTTCAAATAAACAGTGATTTTTCACCAACATCATAGCTGCTAGTCGTATTTTCTGCCTTCTGTCCATTTGATCTCGATCTAAATGCAAAAAAAAAATTGTATACAAACAAACAGATGCTTGATAAATGCAAAACCGTCGTCTGTCAGGGTAAAATTTTAATTCACATTAGTAAGCTTTTAATGCAAATTAACGCTGTCGTCTGTCTACGCTATTATACGCATTGGGATGGGGATAATTCACAAGTTAATTTGAATTAAGACTGCTAATGCAAATTAACGCTGTCGTCTGTCTACGCTATAAAGCAGTTTAACAAAAGCTGCATTACTGAGACAATACACCGTGTGCTTCGAAAGAATGAGTTCAACAAAAGTAAAAAGCCGTTTGTAAGCCAAAAATGTTTCTTTCTGGGAAGATATTCTGTTTGCAGACAATACTAAGTTTATGGCCAGTTTTTAACTTAATATTTATGTACGAAATTAGTTAATTTTTCCTTAAATTTAAGTTGTATTTAAATATGGTTTCATTTTTTCAGTCTCAAATTGCGTTTCGTATTTAATTATGATAAAAGTATGGTAGCACTTTTAAATACCAAAAAAATATAAACAACTTCTTCATTTAACAGCTGTTTACTATTATTTAACTTAATATTACAATATTTTGTTTTAAAAAATTTGTGGTTTCGAAATGTTTGCCTGGGTTTGCTATTAAATTCTCGCTCCACATCCTTCCACATATTCACCTTTTGTTCTGCACCAACTTGGTCAGCCTTTTTGCACTAGATTATGCTGCTGTTTTTTTATCAAATAATGAAATAACTTCAATGCGTAATTTTCATAATTTGCAGAACTGTCAAAATCATATGGTAGTATAAAAAACTTAAGTTGTATTTAAATGGACGTGGTCAGTGATTTAAGTTGTATTTAAATATGATTTATAAAAATGAATTCGGTATTTAAACACCGTTTAATTTTTAAGTTAAAAACTGGCCCTTAATCTCTCTGGGTTAGATGGAAGAATTTATATTTCGAGAAACCCCAATCAGGAGATGAATCCAAGGCATTTGCGTTCCACAGCCAAACATGTTGGGCTTGTTCGGGAATTATGGATCAGATGCAGCATTTAAATATTTTAAAAAACAACCTGAGGTTCTGGGTATATTGCAACTTTTTCATCTGTGTTGTCAAAGAATAGCTGTTGTATCATTTTCTTTGAGTAATAAAAACTCCACCCCAATCACCGGATTTAAGTATGTATTATAGAAAATGTGTGGCAGAAATTGAAATCATAAAACATCAGATTTCAAACTAAAATGATTTAAAAAATGCCCTTATATAGCGAAGTAAAATTAGCCCATAGTATACAAAAAAGTTTTGGTTCTGTGCCAAAACGTCTCAATTCAGCAAAATATCAAAAACATACATATGTATTTACTTTTCTTAATACCTGATTAACATCCAAATTTTAAATGGACCATTTAAACTGCGACATGAATTAATCATCTTTTCTTTAATTGAAAATTATTATTTATCGTGTAAATAAAATATATTAATTGATTTAAACTAATTCTTTTGATTTTAATATTTTTACATTTCTAAGTTCCTGTTTGCAAGTGGACCAACTTCACTGTGATACAACAAAAATACAACAAAAATTCCTTTTTTTTTACATAAACCTTAAAACAAAATTAAAGGGGATTTAAACGGTAACACAAATCCTGTGATAAGTCAAATTTTTGAGTAGAAGAGCACGGATGGTATCGTTTAAGCTTAATATGTAATGAAATCATGACATAAAGAGAAAATACAGACGAAAATTTTAGTCGTACGCAGTGATGCCATTAGGATACGAAAGATACATTTTTCGTATCTTTTGATGACTTCATGTATTTATTTCTTGTTTTTATTTATTTATTTATTAAAGTTTATGGATTAATACAATCCTTACAGACAACAACATACATGTACTAATAAGATTGAGCTGCACTAATTATTTAAATATACAGTTAAATTACGTTTAATCACATTTATATGGAAGGACATATCAATAATATTATACAATTCATTAAAATTACAACAAATTCTACCGAACAGATCAGCGTTGGCGTAGTTTTGACGAAAATATTGTAGTGCCAGAGGTTGAAATTGACGTAAGGGACGTTGCGGTACATTAAATGTTAACCAGATGTCACCTTTTATTAATTTAATAACAAATATTGCATTTAAAACTATTCTCCGGCTCTTTAATGTAGGCAATTTAATTTGTCGTAATCTGAATTCATATGACGGCAGGTTCGAAACATGACTGGGGTATGTATTTCGCAATAAAAAGGGAGAAACTGCTTCTGTAGGGACTCTATGCGATCAACAATAATCCAAAATAAGTCTGACCAAGGAAGTATAGAGTTGTCTCGTTACTACCGGATCTTTAAATTCTTTGGCCCAGCTTTTAATAAATGCTAATACACCGCGGGCCTTATTTATGCACGTATTTATATGACTAACGAACAGAAGCTTTCGATCAAAAAGTACTCTAAGATCAATAAATTCATCGACACATTCTAACATGAAAACACCTAAAGTGAAACAGCCTCTAGAATTTACTCTCCTGGAGACATGCATATGTTTGCATTGAACTTTAGGAGGTTCTCTTTACACCAAATAAAAAATGAGTCCAAGTCTCGCTGTAGATATGATTGATTGTGTTGATTATCCGAGTTCAAACATATTTTTACGTCATCGGCATAGATTAGTGTGTTAGAAAATTGAACTGAGGATGGTAAATCTTTGATATAAAGTAAGAAAAATATGGGTCCAAGATGACTACCTTGCGGAACACCAGACTTAACATAAATTTTCCTAGAAAGAACATTGATGTAACGAACTCGTTGATGTCTCCCTTCAAGATACGATTTTATCGAATTAAAAGTATTATTGGTGAATCCCATTAAATACAATTTATGCAACAAAAGGCCGTGATTAACTCTATCAAAAGCCTTACTGAAGTCAGTATAAATAACATCTGTAAATTTTCCATTCGTGAATCCATGGTTGATGACTGTGGTTAAATGCAGTAGGTCAGTTGACGTAGTACGTCCTTTACGAAACCCATGTTGGGATGGTGTTAAAAAATATGAAATTTGGTGACAAAGTGGCTCACAAATACATTGTTCAAAAAGTTTTGGGATAGAACTTAGTTTGGCTATACCTATGTAATTGTTTGCACTTGACTTACAGCCTGATTTAAACAGTGGAATAATAAATGATTCTTTCCATAACTTAGGAAAATAACCACATTTAATTGACAAATTGAAAATATGTAATAGTAAAAGGTCACGACAAATTTTTAGCACAATTCATCAAAATACAGTTCGGAACGCCATCAGGACCACTGGATGTTGAAAATTTTAGTTTCTTTATAAAAAAGATAACAGTAGTTGTGTTGGTATAGGGAAGCAAAATTGTTGTTCTTGTGCAGGAAACGGATAGTTGTGTGATGCGTCATATTTAGCGTCAGAATAAGTTAAGGCAAAGAAATCAGCAAACATATTACTTTTAACAGATGCCTCTGATGATTCTCTCCCTGCATAGTTCATAGTAGGAGGGTAAATATTAGATTTTCTTTTGGTATTCACAAATTTATAGAACGATTTGGGATCACGTTTGATATTTAGCAGTATGTTGTTTAAATAATTTCTGTACAGCCTCAAATTAAGTAAACTGTATTCAGCCCGCAATTTACAATAATTGATATATTCGGTTAACGATGAGGTATATTTATATTTTTTTACAATGCTTATTTTTTTGATTTTTTAATTTTGATAACGTTTTTGTTGTCCAGGGAGGACCAGAGGATGCGAAGTGTTTTGGTACACACTGATCTATGTAGTCCTTTAAAATTGTGTAAAAGGAGTTAACAATTTCATCAATAGAATCAGGAGATTCATCGGATATAGAGAGGATATCAATCCAGTTTGTGTTTGTTAACAAAAAGTTACGGTTTTCGTAGTTAACTTTCTTAAAACAATATTCCTTTATAAGATTTTGGCTCCGTCCAGGGATTATGTTGAACGGGAAATTACATTTTAATTCGATTGTGGGGTGATATCGGTCTTCCAGACTACAGACTGGACTGTGACGAGTAAGAATACATTCGGCAGGTTAATTTACAAATACCAGGTCAAGCAATCTGCTAATATCATTGTAGATACCATTTACTTGAAAAAGACACACATCAGATAAATTGTTTAAAAATTCTTCAACAAAGTTGTTCGTGTTTATCGGAAAGTAACAGCAAGACTCCGATAAAAGTTTCCAGTTCAGAAACGGTGAGTTAAAGTTCCCAAAAACAAAAATGGAATCTTCGGGATTTGATAGAAGAACGATGGATCTAATGGCTTCAGAGTGTTGAAGATATATCACTTGGTCAGAGTTCGGTGGAATATATGAACATGTAATGAACATTTGTTTATGATTAAGATTTATCTTTACGCTGATAAATTCAATATTGCGTGAAGGATTAATCTCAATTTCAAAAGTAGACAAGTGATTTGATACAGCAACTAAAACTAAATATAATAATTGTCGCAAAAAATTTCGTTATTTAAAATGGAGCCATTGTGGTTATGGAGCCACGTTTCAGTAAAAACAATTACGTGACGATTAAACCCAAAACTTTGCATGAATAAATCGGATAATTTAGATTTAATTCCATTAACTTTCTGATATACAATATTTAATTGATTTTCAAAAGAGTGGATTAGTTTTTTGACTTGTGAGTTGCATTTACAGGTAATCGAGCAATATTTGTGGATCTATGGTTGTAATTTTTAATAAATTCACGCGTTATAAGGCCAAAAATTGGGATCAACGACACGATCGAATATCTCAAAAGGAACCATGATGTTAAATGAAGCAATACTACGCTGTAGAGAATATTTAAATTTATAAGCTATAATGTCAACATCAAGATTTAATTTATTTTTTATATAGTAGACAATATCATTGGTTTCAGTTTCAAAGGCAAAGCGCGATACAAATATTGATTTTTAAGGACGTATCACTATTAAACTTCTTCACTACTTCTATTGTATACACCAAATTTCAAATCACTTTCACAATTATAATGAATACAGAAATTAAACAAAACGTCAACAAATTAAGAAAATTCGAGCATAAGAAAATTAAACTTTGTCAACCAAGTTGCTGAATGTGAACATAACAGCAAGTTCAAAAGAAAATAAGTAAAAATTAAAATTATACTTGCGCAATTACAGTTGCCTATTCTGAAAAAGGCCTCATAGTTTTTTAAAATGTTTCAAATTCCTTCACACTTCATTAGATCAGGGATGTATTTTTATGTAAATATTTTACTTTGTTTTGATCTTTTAACAATGGTGTAAACGTAAAAAAATTTGTCGTAAGATTTTCATTTTTAAATACAGAGATAATTTCATAAAATTTTCTCTTTGGTGTTACGTATGTATGTATGTATGTATGTATGTACGTATTGTATTACCGTTTAAATCCCCTTTTAATAAACATAATTTAAGGAAAATGCCTATTGGGCAAAAACAGAAGGAAATATTTTTCTAAATCTGTGCTGATAAAAACTTTTATTTAATAAATTCAAGAAGTGGCTGTACTTTCTTACCTCCAGTCACTAAGAAATATGATAACATAATACCACAAAATACAAAAAATGATGATGGCCTCATAATATGAACACGAAGCCTAATACTCGGTGGCACCATAACACAAAAAGGAAGTTCATAAATGCTTTGTAACATTTTATTTTCAACTAAATTAAAGTTTTCTTAAAAATTATCGTCTTTTTGCAGAACACTTGTAAAAGCACTCGATTTTACGCCGACGGTATGCCGCCGATATAATCTAACTTGGTTTTAACCAAAGCGAATTAAAATAGGTGGGTGCAAAACTGCAATAAAGTACACAATAACAAAAACCACAGGCATTTTGTTATTGTAAGCTTTTGACATCAATGTCAAAGTCTTAATTGTCTTTGGCATCCAGCTGACAAAAATCAACAAAATAATAAAAAAAAAAATACAAACAAGATGGAGTTTATCATAAAATACATAAACAAGTGAGTGATTAATTTACTATTGAGTTAATAAAAGTTAAATATTCAAAGGTTTAAGCTAATGGAATAAATATAAAAAGCAATTTGATATCTTATTATTATTTCCTTACAGCAGAAGAGTTTCTGAAGGAAAACGAGTATGTACCAAAGCAAAAGCAACTTCCAAAGAATGTTTCTTTGGAAACGGCAGTGAACATAAAACTCCATCATCAATTGAAATTTTTTATCATGAGCCGTTGAAATGAGATGACAGCAAAAACTAAAGGCAAGGTAAATAGCAAAATTTTAGTTATATATTGTTGCAAGTACAACTGACACATACATAAATAAGAAAATCTGTTTAGCAGCTTTTTCTGTCTCTTTATGGGAACGATTTTGCCAATGTTTAGGGCCAGGTAATAGTCACATTGATTCTATAGGCAATACCGAAGATCCCAAAAAAACACTGTATCGATTATGACAATGAATATGCTCTTGTTAATCAGCATATTATTGATAAAATGCATGCCAAATCTAATATCTAGATCTAGAGTAAAATAATAGAGAAAGGTAAGTGCATCAACAACTCTTATATGTATATCTCTACAAAATGTGATATTAATTTTCTCCTGTTTTTGGGGTGCTACAAATGCAATTTAATTCAATTTGTAGCGGCTAGATATACAGCAGAAACAACAGCAACATTCAAACCCATAAGCAAGTCAGTACTGGTCCAACAGGCCATATCGTCCATCACCAACCGCATCAACAATGCCGAATAGAGCCTAATACAACAAAACATAAGTGAGATACACACTACTAACATACCTTAGCGAACTATTAAAGAACACTTAAGAAATAAGCATAGATAATAATAGAAAATATTAAACTAAGAATCCATAAACAAAGACTCTATTCTAATTATGATAAGACCCTTATTTTTCACACCATTAAAGAAAAACTATTAAAACGAAGACTCTATTCTAATTATGATAAGACAATATCCTAAATCAATAACCAACACCTAGTAAGAATATCATCACTTAGTTGTAAGACGATATAATGTTAAGAACACATCATAAACTAATAACTAACACCTAATGATAAGACGATATCCTAAATCAATAACCAACACTTAGTAAGAATATCATCACTTAGTTCTAAGACGATATTTCTGTACTTTATTTTTCTTTCACACGCTGATAAAACCTAGACTAGATTTAACATTTTCATTGCTAGTATTTAAGAAAAAACTTGGAAATAAAATAGTCAGTTTATGAAGAAAACTCAACCACAACTAAACGTTGTATTTCACTCATATTTATACATACAAATACCAGGGAACTCCCGCTGCTGCTGCAATGGTTTTCATGGACTGAAGTATGCGCATCACAATTCGAAGTAATTCCAATGTAAATTTGTTCTCCTTTATTTAAAGAGTTTAATTGTAATTTTGTGTTATAGTCAACAAACATTAGTTAATAAATATATATGTACATAGTATGTATTTTAAAATATTTTATGTACATACATATAAATACAATTTTATATATGTGTATGTATATAGGCGTAAAAAGCTAAATTTAAAAAAAACCATTATCAGATAGGTTCTGCATATCACCATTCCACATAATCAATTTTACTGTGTTCTGAAAATCGTATGAAATAGTTTTTTAGTGCGGTTTTTTGTCTTGAGACAACTTAAGAAAGAACAAAATTTTGTTGTACTGTGAATTAATTTCATTATCAATAGCATTTGACAATTAAAAAATAAGCAAACAAAATTTTAAATTTCTGTGCAAAATTATTTTTAATAGATTTAACGTGTTTTAAACCACTAATACGAACCAATCTGTTCATATTAGTATTCTATTTAATTGTTGGAAAGAGAAAAAGAACGAATGGATCGTTCCAATCCTTTTCAACCACCATATAAATCGTAAGTTACCATTAAAATTGTAGTGAAAATTATCTTAAACGAAGAAAGAGATTTATAGCATATTTTAGATTAGATAAAGAAGGCTTTTTAATGCTGTTAAGTGAAATATCAACCAAAGTGGCCGAAGCAGCCATCCATTGAATTTACAACTAGCTACGGCACTTCGTTGCTTTGGACAGGGGAGCGCACAACAAATGATTGGAAATGGTATAATCTTGCTATGGGAAGGAGTACCGTGTCAAAAATTCTGGACAACATGTTTGATTATTTACTAATTACATTTTAATACAATAAACTATTTCATATATTTATTCAAAAAGTATTTTTTTCGTGCTTTCAAATGTGAACTGTTTTATATACGTTTTTTTGTAATAAATTCATTTACAGAACATAAAACTATCACCCATGTTCTGAAAAACGATGCGTTTTCAAATCGCAAATCGTTTTTAAAACGCAAAACGCATTTAACCATGAAAACGAAGCGATTTGCTGGCGTTTTACCTTTTTCGAAATTGTGTTCGAACAAAGAAAAAACATGTTTTATAATAACAAAAAATAAAAACAGAAAAAGTTATTCAAAAAAATTCGTCAATTAAATGAATTATCAAAAAATAAATTATGTTTGAAATAGTTTTTAATTAAACCGACTATTTTTATGATTAAAATAAAAAAAATTTATGGAAAATATTTAAAATTAAAATGCCTTTAGCGTATTCACTTGCTATATGAATGTATTTAAAATTTTAATATTTATTGTCAAACGGTAACAGGCACCTTTTTTATTCAATTTTATTTGTAAAATATCAGTGCAATAATCACAAATGCTTCTTCTTTTTGTTTAGTGATGTTACATATAAACACTTACGAATAATTGGTAAGTTTCATCACGGGTAGCCGGTTTCAAATAGGATCTTGTATAATTTTTTAGCTTTCGTAAATATTTTTAGGTGTTGCAACAGGTTTTAAATTATTCTTGAACTTTTATAAAGGATTGTTTACTACTTTTTAATAAAAATATGCGAACTTAATAAATTTCAAATAATTTATTATCAGAAGTTTGAAAAGAAATAACCGAATAGGTAATTTTAAAGTTAACACCGCTAGCACTAAATTTTTTTCGAAGATCAATTTGACCAGCTTATTGCATAAATCGCCAGTTGAAAAGTAAACAAATAATACCGACAATTGACAAACACAAAGCAAAATTTTAAATTGCATATTTTTAATTAAAATAGTAAAAAAATGTTAAAAGTTTTTCTTCAAATAAAAACAAAACATATTAAATTTAAATTTTACACTATTTTATTTTCTCTTTCGAGTGTAGTTTAAATAAAAACGACCAGATCGTTTCAGCATACACTAGCGGTTTGAAAACGCCAGCTTTCTAGCGTTTTCGTTTCCCAGAACACCTGTTTGGCGTTTTTAAATCGAAAACTAGAACGTCCAGCGATATGCGTTCTTGAGAACACCTATTTGGCGTTTTCAAATCGAAAACGAAAATTTTAAGCGAAATGCGTTTTTCAGAAGTATAAGGGAAAAAACGGCAGAAACAATTTAAAAATTGAATATAGTTTTATAAACCATTTAGTTTTGTAAAGTTTTATAAACCATTTAAGCGATTTCTAAAACACCAAATAGATGAAAATTACACTTTTCACGATTTTTTACGAAAAGTGATTTGCAGAATTTAATTTTTTACTTACTTTTTTTTACATATGTATGTCTTAAACAAAAAAATTTAAAGAAATAAATATCAAATTCTGGTTATGGTTCCTATGAGTAGACGCAGGTCAGGACTTAGTATTAAGGTAGGCAGATTTTAAGAAACAATAATAACTTATTTAAACATTTTTTTGGGCCGATGTTGTTCCTAAAATGGCAATTTAAAACGCAAACGATAGCTCTGGAATTTTTGGGGACTATATATAGCGGTACTTCTCTTTCGATGTGGCTGTAAGCCCCGTCGTGTTCGCAGTTGATAAGTAGGTCTGAAAACAAGCGTTGAGAGCCATAAATATGGTTTATATATGCATGTAAATTAAATTCACGTTAGTGATTTTTTTATAAAAAAAATTATTTTGGTTGTGTTTTTTAAGCATACAACACTTCTTTATTTATTTGAAGTAAAATTACAAGTGAAAACATTTTATTTTGATTTATCTTAAATTACCCTAACATTCAGCCGGTCACGCCACCTTTCCATGTTGTCTCTGTATTCGCCGGTCAGCAATATTGATGGGAATAATTTTGTGTTGTACTTGTACACAACGGCCGCTTCATGTTGGCTCGTGTATTAGCCAGACGCATAGTCAGCAATATCAATGGGAACAAAGCTACGTTGCTGTTGAAATGTGTTGTAATTGTGGGCGCAACGTCAGCTTTGTTAACTTAATTTAATTTTTTTTGGAGTTTTGAATGTTTTCTGTGTTAACTCCTCCCCTTCTAAGATCATACGTCATCTTATGATAACTTTTCAAAAAAAGGGTAAGTTGTGAATTTTGTTTTTTCCTAAACCTCCCGTTGGCAATGATGCAGGTTTCTTCTGGTTTAGGCATACATTAATGTCCTCTGTTGTTCTTGCATCTTCTGGCGGAGTTTGTGTTTTCTGGTCGGTTTCAGGAACTCACACACAGCTAATATTGGCGCAATATTAATGGACAAATTAACTTTGTTCTCAATTTGTAGCTGTTGTATAATGCGAGAATTGTTAACATTTAAAGCTTCCATTCTTTCTAGAGGTATTACTTGTTCTTGAAAATTCACATTAACCGGCTGTAACAATGCAGGCTTAGTAAAGGTAACCTGCGGTGTTGAATATGTTTGGTTGCGTACTGTAGAATTCATCTATGTTACCAAATGGAATATTATCATTATTAAAAATATTTCTTAGAATCTCAATTTCTGAAAAAATAAAAGAATTTACTATATTTGATTTGGCCCAATGGATTACGTATTCAATGTTAGATAGTTTTTCCTTAACAATTTCTGACTTTTATTTAAAATCTATTAAAAGCTTTCTTTGAGTTTTACTGTCTAACAATTTTGAAATATTGTTCGTCATGATTGATAATTTGTTCACTCTATCTAGTGCCAATTAATTAATTATAACTTGGTTATTGTTATTTTGCAAAACATTATTAATTTTGTTCTCTATAACCTCGAAGTTAGAATGATCGGGACTACCGGCCAACCATTTCCACGCACTTCCAATAAAGTCAAGTGATCTCTTTTGTCTTGGATCTAAGTCTGGTTAGACTGGATTTCATTTGGGATATGGTATACGATAGGTAGGGTAGAATCGAGTTGTCAGTGTCGTTATACATGCAAACTCCATTCTAAAGTTTCTGCACCAATTCCTCATATTGTCCCAAGTCAATCGTGTGAATCAATCTAAAAACACCTTTTTGAATCTTCCTCGGGCCGGTGTTTACAACGACCAATCTCGAATTGCAATAGTCCATTATCTGAAACTCATCCGTACCAGACCTGAAGGTTAGAAGTATCCTGAAAAAAATTAGTAGTGTTTAAGTTCCATTCGTTCTCAGGGGTACAGTAGTCCGAAGATAAAGAGGAAAACTTCTAATTCCTGATGTGACTCTTATGGATCACACGGCCACTATTCGTGACAATTGTTGTATCTCTGTTTTCCTTCACTATTTCGCCCTTAAAGCGATAACTCAATTTCGTGCCCAATCTTTTGTTGTCTTTCACATATACCAATTGGCCAGGCATATAACTTTTAGTAGGTAATTTTTTTCTGTTACGATAAGCAAGATCTTGTTCCTGTTTCCATTTCCGTTTCAATCTTTCGATGTTTGACAGTCTTGTTTTCTCATAATCCTGTGGGGAAAACTCGACTGTTCGTCCAAAATAAAGATCTACAGGCCTTTTCTTAGTGCTAGAATGAATTGAGTGGTTATACGCATTTACTGATCTTTGCAGCAATTCATCAAAATTCCTTGATCTTCTTTTAGACATCTCATTAATTCTGCTAATGTGGAATGAAATCGTTCTATCTGCCCGTTTGCTTCACCCCTATAAGAAGGTGTAGTAAAAACATTAATTTTTAAGTCGTTCTTCATCATAAACATGATCGATGCAGAATTTAATGAAGGTTCGTTGTCCATGACCATGTTTTTTGGCACTCCATAAAAAAACAGGAGTTCTCTTAGAGGCCTCCTAATATTTTCGGTATTTGTAGTTTCCTGACTTGTACATATTTGGAGAATTTATCGATTGACGTTAATATTAATTTCTTGTCCGTGGAAAAGATGTCCATATGAATAGTATGCCCTGGACATGTTGGAATTGGAGTCTCTTTAAGTACTGGGGCATTTGTATGATTCTTTTAATTTTTCCATTCATTCCTGGAAAGTAATACTTTTCCAAAATCTGCACTTTGTTTTCCTTATCACCCCGACGAGCTCTATTGTGCTCATCGATTATTATGTTTTCGTGATCGCTTTCTGATGTTATGTCTTCGACCACTATTTGTTTAAATCTGCATTTATAATTTGAAAAATTACCTTGGTATATTGTTTGAATTTTTCCCATTATAGACTCGGGAGCTTTAATTCCATTTATCACAGATGGATTGAGATATCTTCTGAGGATATCTATAAGTTTTTGTTCGTCGTAACTGGTTTCCATAATTAAATGTCTGTGATAATCTTGAATTGTTCCTCGTTCTCAACTTAAAGTATGGTAACGAGGAACGATTTAATGTAAAAAATTGGCTTCATATTGAATCTTCTCAAGTGGGTTCTCTTCATTTTCGAGTGCAGCTGCTTCTTCGGGAATATGTTGAAAGTATTCCTGAACATAATCAGCTTCTTCGTTTTCCGGTCGCCGATCTACCTCGCTTTCCTCCGGTGGATATCCACAATCGAATAGTTCCTCTGGCATATAGTTAGTATTTATATGAAAGTTCCTCTGCAATTTGTTAACTGGACCTTGGAAAGATGCCGTTGTTTGTCTTTTAAAAGCCATATTATCCTGTGGTCTATTGACGTAATTAACTTGACGTGTTTGGATCGATTGGTCTATATCCATTGGCTCCACTCTAGTTTGTCTTTGGATATTAGGGGTTCGGTTCCAGTATTGTGTCTGATTCTGTTGATTTGGATCAAATTGGGATTTCGGTCCTAAATTTTGATAGACAGTAGGACCAACGTTTTGGTAGTGATAATTCGGATTATTATTATTATTTGAAATTCGGATTATTATTATAACGAGGTGGTAGGAGTGGTCTGCTAGACATCACTCTATCGACATGAGCAAGTTCAGGATAAAATTTCCCATTACCCAGAGGTGGCCTTGTTGTGCCAATTCCATCCTTCTACCCATTTGCCTTGGGTATTCGGCCGATAGCATAATTCGCTCTGAATGTCATATTGTCTAGTTTAAGGCAAATATACAATGCTTAAGGCAAGAAGTTCGGTTCATGGATACTTAGTAATCTTGGGACATCTCCGTTGAGAGCTCTAATGAAGTAATCTAACGCCTTCTCACGGTAAGTATTCGTCATTGTGTGGAAACTGCTCTCTCCCAAATCTAAACAAGAATCCTTGTCAAGGATTAGCGACAGGTGTTGGTACATGGTTTGGTAGAAATCCGTTATCGTTCTATTTCCTTGACACAGACTAGTCATCTGATTTACCAACGTGCCTATGTCCCGTTTGTCGGAGTAGTGCATCATAAGGCACTTCTTAATTCTGGGCCAGTCCAGAGGAGTCCTGTATGACTCCAAGACTGCGTGTGCTTCCCCAATAACTTTTGTGCGAATAGTGTGCAGAATTGCATAGTATCGCCCAGTTCCCTGGTGGTGTTCCACCACCTGATGGTGTCATTGTGAGACTTCTGTCCAACCTCTCGGTTGGGGTTTATAAGTCAAATGAAAATAAAATAAAATAAAAATATCAAATTTCGAGTGTAAGTTTTTTAAGCTAAGAAAAAATATTACAATTTAAAGTTGCATGCAGGTGTTGAGTTGAATTTTGATGTTGGGAGCTGATGTTGGGATTGCCTTGTTTCACTGCTCCTTTTGAAATTTTGACTTTACTCTGCTTTCATTAACATTTAAATGTTCAAAACTTTGAAATTCTTATTAATGGTAACTGGTATTTCAATTTGCCTCAATCTTCTTTTGGAGTGTTCGCTTTTATTCCAGTTGTTTATTTTCTTTTTTTCTTCTTCACATTAAATTTTATAAGGTCAACAAAAGTGTTTTCTTTTATAAATATATTGTTTAGCTTTCTTTAATTTTTAATTAAAATTTCTTTTATACGTCTAAAATGAATTTTCTTTTATCTTATTTTGTTCTCTTGTCTTAACTTATTTACATTTTTTTCTATGAAAAATTTTGTTTTATTAGAGTTTATGTTTGAATAGTTTTTTTTATGTGTTCTTTTATTTATTTTTAGTTACTTTATTATTATTGCACTTAACTTTCCTTTTAAATTTTTTTTTTCACGTACACATATTATTTTAGTTTTTAATTATTTTATTCTTTCACGATTCTTTATTGAGTTTTGTTCCATATGTTCTTTATTTTATAAAATTCACTTTTTCTTAAATTAGTATTTAATGTTAGCGGGATTAGCAGGCTTTGACATAACATCAATCCGTTTTGTCCTTACAAGGTGTAATTAAGGGCCTGCCAAGGGTTGACCGTAAT
Organism: Epicampocera succincta; assembly: GCA_932526305.1. Lineage (NCBI taxonomy): Eukaryota > Metazoa > Arthropoda > Insecta > Diptera > Tachinidae > Epicampocera > Epicampocera succincta. The sequence goes on from OW052037.1 coordinate 24,730,517, forward strand.
TTTACTTCCCGAGAAAACCTCCTTAACATTCGGAAGGAGGTCCCTGCTCGGGCGCCAATTAAATTCACGTTAGTGATTTTTTTATAAAAAAATTATTTTGGTTGTGTGTTTTTTAAGCATACAACACTTCTTTATTTATTTGAAGTAAAATTACAAGTGAATACATTTTATTTTGATTTAACTTAAATTACCCTAACATTCAGCCGATCACGCCACCTTTCCATGTTGTCTCTGTATTCGCCGGTCAGCAATATTGATGGGAATAATTCTGTGTTGTAATTGTAGACACAACGGCCGCTTCATGTTGGCTCGTGTATTAGCCAGACGCATAGTCAGCAATATCAATGGGAACAAAGCTACGTTGCTGTTGGAATATGTTGTAATTATAGACGCAACGTCAGCTTTGTTAACTTAATTTTATATTTTTGGAGGTTTGAATGTTTTCTGTGTTAACTTGTATATATCTATATGAATAAAATATATGTCAATAGTTACCTCAAATTTGAATTTTTAACATTTTTCGGAATCCCATTATCCTTTGTTTAGCTTTCTGCACTTTCAGCCTGTGACTAAGATGCCTCACTTGGAAATAAAGGGTGGTTAAATTTCAAGGGCCGATGTTGATTTTGAATAAAACACAAACTATTTAGGAAATTATTGTAATTTTATTTTATTATGATGTATTGGTATTACTCAATTATGTATGGAACAAAATATCGACCAAATGGGCGCCGCGACCTCGGCGGCACACCTCCATCCGATGGTCCAAATTTTCTATGACGCTGAGGCATAATGGAGGTTCTATGCCGTTAATGTGCCGAACTATTTGATTCTTTAGGTCTTGAATTGTTGCTGGCTTATCGACGTACACCTTTTCTTTCAAATAACCCCAAAGAAAAACGGTGTCAAACCACATGATCTTGGCGGCCAATTGACATCGCCATTACGTGAGATAACACGGCCATTGAATTTGTTGCGCAAAAGAGCCATTGTTTCGTTAGCTGTGTGGCAAGTGGCACCGCCCTGCTGAAACCACATATCGTCCACATCCATATCTTCCAATTCGGGCCATAAAAAGTTCGTTATCATCTCACGATAGCGAACACCATTCACAGTAACTGTCTGACCGGCCTCATTTTGGAAAAAATACGGCCCGATGATGCCGCCAGCCCATAAACCGCACCAAACAGTCACTCTTTGTGGGTGCATTGGTTTTTCGACAATCACTCTTGGATTCTCATTCGCCCAAATGCGGCAATTCTGTTTATTGACAAATCCACTGAGGTGAAAATGTGCCTCATCACTGAGGATGATTTTCTTCGAAAATTGATCATCCACTGTTGCCATTTCTTGCCACCATTCTGCCCATTCACGACGTTTGGAATGGTCAAGAGGCTTTAGTTCTTGAGCCAATTGCACCTTGTAAGCGTGTAAATGCAAGTCTTTATGCATAATGTTCATCAATGACGAGCGTGAGAGGTGCAATTGTTGGGAACGACGACGAGTTGAGGTGGACGGCTCTTCAGACACACTATCGCGAACAGCAGCAATATTTTCTGCAGTACGAGCTGTACGAGCATGCACTGGTGTTCTCACATCTTCTACAGACCCGGTTTGCTCGAATTTTTCCACGATTTTTGCGATTGTACGCACATTTGGACGATGAAATTGACCAAAAAAATTACGAAGTGCACGATATGCATTTTGATTTGAACTCCCATTTTCATAATAAGTCTGGATAACTTTAACACGTTGTTGGATTGTGTATATCTCCATGGTTCAAATTGAGTAAGCCTGAAGTAGAGAAATGTCAAATAAAATTCGAAAATAAACTTGGCGTTTAGGTGTGGTTCACATTCAACATCGGCCCATACAATTTAACCACCCTTTAAGTAAACAGGTGATTTCTCAGTAATTAGGTAAACATATATATTAATAACTTTATATATAATGTACCTTAAGGGGGTTCTTATTTTGAAATTTTTGAAATTTATCAACCGCCGGCCCGATTCTTGTTCCCTTCTGTTAAAAATGTAATCCTGTAAAATTTGGAGTCAATCCGATAATTTTTAGTGGACCCGGAAACGATTTGAAAATTTTCATGGGGTCTATATGGGCAAAATATCCATTTTTAACGAAAGTAGTTACATTTTAATTTTGAACTTTATTTTATCCATCACAAAAGGAAATGAAACAATAACTGTTTTTGGTTTTCTTCTCTTACAATTATAAAAAATAAATATCAAATGCATGATATTGACTGTTTAGTTCTCTAAAGTCGCAATAACAGTTACATACTTAAAAAAACATAAATTTATTTTCGCACGCTTTACTTTTGGCGCAGAACATATTCCAAGAAATTGTGTACTCTTGAGCTACTAATAATAATTGCATATACTGCTGATAACGGGACATTTTCGAGAACATTTTCTCTTGTGTTTTTAATTTTCGCTTTATTTTTGGCTTTGGAAGCAAACAGTTCATAGTTCTACTTAAAATCGTAATTTGTGATCGCAGTGGAGTGAGTTCTTATCAGTGAAATCGAAAAGAATTAATAATTTAATAATAATAGATTTTTCTAGATTAATTTGTTATTTAATTATTGTTATATAATAAAAGAAATTAATAATGTCGAGTGCTTCAGTTATTGGAACGCGTAAAGCCATTGAAAATTTGAAGAAAATCGATCTAATTGGAAATGTTTCTCATCAAATTACTGGTGCAAAACTACCGTCTAATCGTCAGGTCTTGCAAGTTTTATTTTACAACATGCGGTTTGTAAAAATGACTGCGATGCTTGGTGCGAAGCTAGCAATTAGTGCAGTGGAAATATTTTGGCAGCAAGCACGTATACCTATTCGAGAAGAGCACAAATGCGTTGAAAAGCTTGTAAAATTATACGACAAATGGAAAATCATTCAGAAAACAGTTCCTGGTAAAAGGTCGAGTTCCCAAAAAGAAGCTGCTGAGTCATTTTTGAATAGTCTAGACGACTTATTTGATATTGCTATCGCTGATGCACTAGAAAAAATTCGGATTGCAGAAGATAGAGAGTTTCTTGAAATGCAAAGAAAAAAAGGACGTCCCGGTTGTATGGCTGGTGTTGACAAGGTTTTGTGGGATCGGGAAAATAGAGCACAAGTACGAAAAGATAAGGAAGCTGCAAGGAAAAGAAAGCATGAGGAGGAAATGAGCCGCACAGGTAAGGGTGACGAACTTCAATATTGTAATGTTTTATTTTTCATATTTTATAGATGTTTCTCAATTAATGGAGTGTAATGATGAAGGTGATATTAGTGACATATCAAGCAACGAGATGCATAATGATGAAACACATATAACCTCAAAAAGTAATCATGGTCAAAAACGAGGGCGCAAAAATTTTTTAACAGCAAGGTTGCTAGCAGCTCTTGACAATGCCAAAGTGTCTAATGGAATGGCAGTTCATATTCTCATAGCAGCAGGTGAAGCATTTGGACTACGTGTAGAAGAACTTGCAATCAATCGTTCAACTATTCATCGTTTACGCCAAGAGAACCGTTTAAGGGAATCTGAAGAAATTTCAGCTAATTTCACTGATAATGTAAATTGTGATTTTCATCAAGAGTTGGTTTTTGATATTGTAACAATCTTTTCATCATTTATAGGTGAGTAAAACTGGATCGCTGGTAGCTCATTTTGATGGAAAATTCATGAAAGACTTGATCGGCCCCACGAAGGTTGAGCGAATCGCAATTTCTGTTAGTTTCAACGGCACATCAAAATTTCTCGGCGCACCAAAAGTAGCATCTTCGAGTGGTGAAAATATTGCTGATATAGTGTATGAAAAATTACGTGAATGGAAAATTGTTGATCAAGTCAAAGGCTTGTCATATGATACAACGTCAACAAATACTGGCATAAAAACAGGTGCTGCAGTTCTTTTAGAAAAAAAAATTGGCCGTAGTCTTATCAATCTACCTTGCCGCCACCATATTTATGAGGTCGTTTTGCGAAGTGTTTTCGAAACAAAACTTTCTTCAACCTCTGCACCAGAAGTTCCCATCTTTGAAAGATTTGGAAAATTTTGGCCAAATATAAATAAACAAGCTTTCAAAAGTGGCATTGAAGATTCGACCATTTGTGAAAAAATAAGTGCAGCTGAACTAGAACACTGTAAAACTTTTTGCTATGCTCAACTGGCTAAATCTCAAAATCGAGAAGACTATAAAGAATTACTACAGTTGGCTTTGATGTTTGTCGGTGCAGAGCAGTATAATTTCCGAACGCCTAGACCAACTAGCCATGCACGCTGGATGGCAAAGGCTATATATTCCTTGAAAATCTTTATGTTCCGTGATCAATTCAAACTAACGAAGAAGGAATTGAATGGTTTACGCGATATTTGCGTTTTTATAGTGACTCTTTATATCAAAGTTTGGTTCAAATGCACTAATGCTATAGACGCACCGCTTCAAGATTTAACTTTTATTCAAGATGCCATAAAGTATACTGAAATAGACACGGACATATCAGCAATAATTCTAAAAAAAATGAGCAACCATTTATGGTACATTTCAGAGCAAGTAGTAGCTCTGGCTTTTTATGATTCGAAAATACCCATAGAAGAGAAACAGAAAATGCTTAAAAACCTCAAATTAAAGGAACCAGTAGTAAAATTAGAAAATGGTCGAAGATGTTCGAATTTATTGGATTTTAAAAATATTTCGTTGTGTGATTTCGTGTCAGAGAAAACAAAATGTTTCTTTAATAAATTTGGTTTGCCAATGGAGTTTTTACTGTTAGAGCCTTCAAGTTGGGAAACATCATACGCATTTGAAGAAGGTTGGACCGCATGTAAGGACTTATTTGTCGTCAATGATATTGCAGAGAGAGGCGTTAAGTTTATTCAAGACTATAATAGAATCTTGACAAATGATGAAGACGAAAAACAATTGTTGCTTCAGGTTGTTGAGGCTTATCGAATGAAATATTTATTCACATTTTATTTTAGTTTTTAATTATTTTATTCTTTCACGATTCTTTATTGAGTTTTGTTCCATATGTTCTTTATTTTATAAAATTCACTTTTTCTTAAATTAGTATTTAATGTTAGCGGGATTAGCAGGCTTTGACATAACATCAATCCGTTTTGTCCTTACAAGGTGTACTGAGGGGCCTGCCAAGGGTTGACCGTAATTTTACTTCCCGAGAAAACCTCCTTAACATTCGGAAGGAGGTCCCTGCTCGGGCGCCAATTAAATTCACGTTAGTGATTTTTTTATAAAAAAATTGTTTTGGTTGTGTGTTTTTTAAGTATACAACACTTCTTTATTTATTTGAAGTAAAATTACAAGTGAATACATTTTATTTTGATTTAACTTAAATTACCCTAACATTCAGCCGATCACGCCACCTTTCCATGTTGTCTCTGTATTCGCCGGTCAGCAATATTGATGGGAATAATTTTGTGTTGTACTTGTACACAACGGCCGCTTCATGTTGGCTCGTGTATTAGCCAGACGCATAGTCAGCAATATCAATGGGAACAAAGCTACGTTGCTGTTGAAATGTATTGTAATTGTGGACGCAACGTCAGCTTTGTTAACTTAATTTAATTTTTTTTGGAGTTTTGAATGTTTTCTGTGTTAACTCCTCCCCTTCTAAGATCATACGTCATCTTATGATAACTTTTCAAAAAAAGGGTAAGTTGTGAATTTTGTTTTTTCCTAAACCTCCCGTTGGCAATGATGCAGGTTTCTTCTGGTTTAGGCATACATTAATGTCCTCTGTTGTTCTTGCATCTTCTGGCGGAGTTTGTGTTTTCTGGTCGGTTTCAGGAACTCACACACAGCTAATATTGGCGCAATATTAATGGACAAATTAACTTTGTTCTCAATTTGTAGCTGTTGTATAATGCGGGAATTGTTAACATTTAAAGCTTCCATTCTTTCTAGAGGTATTACTTGTTCTTGAAAATTCACATTAACCGGCTGTAACAATGCAGGCTTAGTAAAGGTAACCTGCGGTGTTGAATATGTTTGGTTGCGTACTGTAGAATTCATCTATGTTACCAAATGGAATATTATCATTATTAAAAATATTTCTTAGAATCTCAATTTCTGAAAAAATAAAAGAATTTACTATATTTGATTTGGCCCAATGGATTACGTATTCAATGTTAGATAGTTTTTCCTTAACAATTTCTGACTTTTATTTAAAATCTATTAAAAGCTTTCTTTGAGTTTTACTGTCTAACAATTTTGAAATACTGTTCGTCATGATTGATAATTTGTTCACTCTATCTAGTGCCAATTAATTAATTATAACTTGGTTATTGTTATTTTGCAAAACATTATTAATTTTGTTCTCTATAACCTCGAAGTTAGAATGATCGGGACTACCGGCCAACCATTTCCACGCACTTCCAATAAAGTCAAGTGATCTCTTTTGTCTTGGATCTAAGTCTGGTTAGACTGGATTTCATTTGGGATATGGTATACGATAGGTAGGGTAGAATCGAGTTGTCAGTGTCGTTATACATGCAAACTCCATTCTAAAGTTTCTGCACCAATTCCTCATATTGTCCCAAGTCAATCGTGTGAATCAATCTAAAAACACCTTTTTGAATCTTCCTCGGGCCGGTGTTTACAACGACCAATCTCGAATTGCAATAGTCTATTATCTGAAACTCACCCGTACCAGACCTGAAGGTTAGAAGTATCCTGAAAAAAATTAGTAGTGTTTAAGTTCCATTCGTTCTCAGGGGTACAGTAGTCCGAAGATAAAGAGGAAAACTTCTAATTCCTGATGTGACTCTTATGGATCACACGGCCACTATTCGTGACAATTGTTGTATCTCTGTTTTCCTTCACTATTTCGCCCTTAAAGCGATAACTCAATTTCGTGCCCAATCTTTTGTTGTCTTTCACATATACCAATTGGCCAGGCATATAACTTTTAGTAGGTAATTTTTTTCTGTTACGATAAGCAAGATCTTGTTCCTGTTTCCATTTCCGTTTCAATCTTTCGATGTTTGACAGTCTTGTTTTCTCATAATCCTGTGGGGAAAACTCGACTGTTCGTCCAAAATAAAGATCTACAGGCCTTTTCTTAGTGGTAGAATGAATTGAGTGGTTATACGCATTTACTGATCTTTGCAGCAATTCATCAAAATTCCTTGATCTTCTTTTAGACATCTCATTAATTCTGCTAATGTCGAATGAAATCGTTCTATCTGCCCGTTTGCTTCACCCCTATAAGAAGGTGTAGTAAAAACATTAATTTTTAAGTTAAGTTTAAGAAATATTAATTTCTTGTCCGTGGAAAAGATGTCCATATGAATAGTATGCCCTGGACATGTTGGAATTGGAGTCTCTTTAAGTACTGGGGCATTTGTATGATTCTTTTAATTTTTCCATTCATTCCTGGAAAGTAATACTTTTCCAAAATCTGCACTTTGTTTTCCTTATCACCCCGACGAGCTCTATTGTGCTCATCGATTATTATGTTTTCGTGATCGCTTTCTGATGTTATGTCTTCGACCACTATTTGTTTAAATCTGCATTTATAATTTGAAAAATTACCTTGGTATATTGTTTGAATTTTTCCCATTATAGACTCGGGAGCTTTAATTCCATTTATCACAGATGGATTGAGATATCTTCTGAGGATATCTATAAGTTTTTGTTCGTCGTAACTGGTTTCCATAATTAAATGTCTGTGATAATCTTGAATTGTTCCTCGTTCTCAACTTAAAGTATGGTAAAGAGGAACGATTTAATGTAAAAAATTGGCTTCATATTGAATCTTCTCAAGTGGGTTCTCTTCATTTTCGAGTGCAGCTGCTTCTTCGGGAATATGTTGAAAGTATTCCTGAACATAATCAGCTTCTTCGTTTTCCGGTCGCCGATCTACCTCGCTTTCCTCCGGTGGATATCCACAATCGAATAGTTCCTCTGGCATATAGTTAGTATTTATATGAAAGTTCCTCTGCAATTTGTTAACTGGACCTTGGAAAGATGCCGTTGTTTGTCTTTTAAAAGCCATATTATCCTGTGGTCTATTGACGTAATTAACTTGACGTGTTTGGATCGATTGATCTATATCCATTGGCTCCACTCTAGTTTGTCTTTGGATATTAGGGGTTCGGTTCCAGTATTGTGTCTGATTCTGTTGATTTGGATCAAATTGGGGTTTCGGTCCTAAGTTTTGATAGACAGTAGGACCAACGTTTTGGTAGTGATAATTCGGATTATTATTATTACTTGAAATTCGGATTATTATTATAACGAGGTGGTAGTAGTGGTCTGCTAGACATCACTCTATCGACATGAGCAAGTTCAGGATAAAATTTCCCATTACCCAGAGGTGGCCTTGTTGTGCCAATTCCATCCTTCTACCCACTTGCCTTGGGTATTCGGCCGATAGCATAATTCGCTCTGAATGTCATATTGTCTAGTTTAAGGCAAATATACAATGCTTAAGGCAAGAAGTTCGGTTCATGGATACTTAGTAATCTTGGGACATCTCCGTTGAGAGCTCTAATGAAGTAATCTAACGCCTTCTCACGGTAAGTATTCGTCATTGTGTGGAAACTGCTCTCTCCCAAATCTAAACAAGAATCCTTGTCAAGGATTAGCGACAGGTGTTGGTACATGGTTTGGTAGAAATCCGTTATCGTTCTATTTCCTTGACACAGACTAGTCATCTGATTTACCAACGTGCCTATGTCCCGTTTGTCGGAGTAGTGCATCATAAGGCACTTCTTAATTCTGGGCCAGTCCAGAGGAGTCCTGTATGACTCCAAGACTGCGTGTGCTTCCCCAATAACTTTTGTGCGAATAGTGTGCAGAATTGCATAGTATCGCCCAGTTCCCTGGTGGTGTTCCACCACCTGATGGTGTCATTGTGAGACTTCTGTCCAACCTCTCGGTTGGGGTTTATAAGTCAAATGAAAGTAAAATAAAATAAAAATATCAAATTTCGAGTGTAAGTTTTTTTAGCTAAGAAAAAGTATTACAATTTAAAGTTGCATGCAGGTGTTGAGTTGAATTTTGATGTTGGGAGCTGATGTTGGGATTGCCTTGTTTCACTGCTCCTTTTGAAATTTTGACTTTACTCTGCTTTCATTAACATTTAAATGTTCAAAACTTTGAAATTCTTATTAATGGTAACTGGTATTTCAATTTGCCTCAATCTTCTTTTGGAGTGTTCGCTTTTATTTCAGTTGTTTATTTTCTTTTTTTCTTCTTCACATTAAATTTTATAAGGTCAACAAAAGTGTTTTCTTTTATAAATATATTGTTTAGCTTTCTTTAATTTTTAATTAAAATTTCTTTTATACGTCTAAAATGAATTTTCTTTTATCTTATTTTGTTCTCTTGTCTTAACTTATTTACATTTTTTTCTATGAAAAATTTTGTTTTATTAGAGTTTATGTTTGAATAGTTTTTTTTTATGTGTTCTTTTATTTATTTTTAGTTACTTTATTATTATTGCACTTAACTTTCCTTTTAAATTTTTTTTTTCACGTACACATATTATTTTAGATTTTAATTATTTTATTCTTTCACGATTCTTTATTGAGTTTTGTTCCATATGTTCTTTATTTTATAAAATTCACTTTTTCTTAAATTAGTATTTAATGTTAGCGGGATTAGCAGGCTTTGACATAACATCAATCCGTTTTGTCCTTACAAGGTGTACTGAGGGGCCTGCCAAGGGTTGACCGTAATTTTTCTTCCCGAGAAAACCTCCTTAACATTCGGAAGGAGGTCCCTGCTCGGGCGCCAATTAAATTCACGTTAGTGATTTTTTTATAAAAAAATTATTTTGGTTGTGTGTTTTTTAAGCATACAACACTTCTTTATTTATTTGAAGTAAAATTACAAGTGAATACATTTTATTTTGATTTAACTTAAATTACCCTAACATTCAGCCGATCACGCCACCTTTCCATGTTGTCTCTGTATTCGCCGGTCAGCAATATTGATGGGAATAATTCTGTGTTGTAATTGTAGACACAACGGCCGCTTCATGTTGGCTCGTGTATTAGCCAGACGCATAGTCAGCAATATCAATGGGAACAAAGCTACGTTGCTGTTGGAATATGTTGTAATTATAGACGCAACGTCAGCTTTGTTAACTTAATTTTATATTTTTGGAGGTTTGAATGTTTTCTGTGTTAACTTGTATATATCTATATGAATAAAATATATGTCAATAGTTACCTCAAATTTGAATTTTTAACATTTTTCGGAATCCCATTATCCTTTGTTTAGCTTTCTGCACTTTCAGCCTGTGACTAAGATGCCTCACTTGGAAATAAAGGGTGGTTAAATTTCAAGGGCCGATGTTGATTTTGAATAAAACACAAACTATTTAGGAAATTATTGTAATTTTATTTTATTATGATGTATTGGTATTACTCAATTATGTATGGAACAAAATATCGGCCAAATGGGCGCCGCGACCTCGGCGGCACACCTCCATCCGATGGTTCAAATTTTCTATGACGCTGAGGCATAATGGAGGTTCTATGCCGTTAATGTGCCGAACTATTTGATTCTTTAGGTCTTGAATTGTTGCTGGCTTATCGACGTACACCTTTTCTTTCAAATAACCCCAAAGAAAAACGGTGTCAAATCACATGATCTTGGCGGCCAATTGACATCGCCATTACGTGAGATAACACGGCCATTGAATTTGTTGCGCAAAAGAGCCATTGTTTCGTTAGCTGTGTGGCAAGTGGCACCGCCCTGCTGAAACCACATATCGTCCACATCCATATCTTCCAATTCGGGCCATAAAAAGTTCGTTATCATCTCACGATAGCGAACACCATTCACAGTAACTGCCTGACCGGCCTCATTTTGGAAAAAATACGGCCCGATGATGCCGCTAGCCCATAAACCGCACCAAACAGTCACTCTTTGTGGGTGCATTGGTTTTTCGACAATCACTCTTGGATTCTCATTCGCCCAAATGCGGCAATTATGTTTATTGACGAATCCACTGAGGTGAAAATGTGCCTCATCACTGAAGATGATTTTCTTCGAAAATTGATCATCCACTGTTGCCATTTCTTGCCACCATTCTGCCCATTCACGACGTTTGGAATGGTCAAGAGGCTTTAGTTCTTGAGCCAATTGCACCTTGTAAGCGTGTAAATGCAAGTCTTTATGCATAATGTTCATCAACGACGAGCGTGAGAGGTGCAATTGTTGGGAACGACGACGAGTTGAGGTGGACGGCTCTTCAGACACACTATCGCGAACAGCAGCAATATTTTCTGCAGTACGAGCTGTACGAGCATGCACTGGTGTTCTCACATCTTCTACAGACCCGGTTTGCTCGAATTTTTCCACGATTTTTGCGATTGTACGCACATTTGGACGATGAAATTGACCAAAAAAATTACGAAGTGCACGATATGCATTTTGATTTGAACTCCCATTTTCATAATAAGTCTGGATAACTTTAACACGTTGTTGGATTGTGTATATCTCCATGGTTCAAATTGAGTAAGTCTGAAATAGAGAAATGTCAAATAAAATTCGAAAATAAACTTGGCGTTTAGGTGTGGTTCACATTCAACATCGGCCCATACAATTTAACCACCCTTTAAGTAAACAGGTGATTTCTCAGTAATTAGGTAAACATATATATTAATAACTTTATATATAATGTACCTTAAGGGGGTTCTTATTTTGAAATTTTTGAAATTTATCAACCGCCGGCCCGATTCTTGTTCCCTTCTGTTAAAAATGTAATCCTGTAAAATTTGGAGTCAATCCGATAATTTTTAGTGGACCCGGAAACGATTTGAAAATTTTCATGGGGTCTATATGGGCAAAATATCCATTTTTAACGAAAGTAGTTACATTTTAATTTTGAACTTTATTTTATCCATCACAAAAGGAAATGAAACAATAACTGTTTTTGGTTTTCTTCTCTTAAAATTATAAAAAATAAATATCAAATGCATGATATTGACTGTTTAGTTCTCTAAAGTCGCAATAACAGTTACATACTTAAAAAAACATAAATTTATTTTCGCATGCTTTACTTTTGGCGCAGAACATATTCCAAGAAATTGTGTACTCTTGAGATACTAATAATAATTGCATATACTGCTGATAACGGGACATTTTCGAGAACATTTTCTCTTGTGTTTTTAATTTTCGCTTTATTTTTGGCTTTGGAAGCAAACAGTTCATAGTTCTACTTAAAATCGTAATTTGTGATCGCATTGGAGTGAGTTCTTATCAGTGAAATCGAAAAGAATTAATAATTTAATAATAATAGATTTTTCTAGATTAATTTGTTATTTAATTATTGTTATATAATAAAAGAAATTAATAATGTCGAGTGCTTCAGTTATTGAATGAAGTCAAGATAGCAATATCGAGATTGAAATCAAACAAAGCTGCAGGAGCGGGCGCACTGTCCGCGGAACTATTTAAGGCAGCCGGAGATGACCTGGTTGGGCGCATGCACCAGCTCATCTGTAAGATATGGTCGGAGGAAAGCATGCCCGACGAGTGGAATCTCAGCATCGTTTGCCCGATCCACAAAAAAGGAGACCCCTTCAACTGCGCCAACTACCGAGGAATAAGTATCCTGAACATCGCCTACAAGATCTTCTCTGACGTTTTGTGTGAGCGCCTGAAACCATTCGTGAACAGTCTGATAGGTCCTTATCAGTGTGGTTTCAGGCCGGGGAAGTCCACCATCGACCAAATTTTCACACTACGGCAGATCCTGGAAAAGACCCAAGAAATGCAAATCGACACCCACCACCTATTCGTCGATTTTAAGGCCGCATATGACAGTGTGTATAGGGACGAGCTATACGAAGCCATGTCTAGTTTTGACATTCCTACTTAAGTCGTCAGGCTGTGTAGGATGACGATGGAGAACTCTCGCTGCTCCATCAAGGTCGGTAACGAATTCACCGAGACCTTCAATGTCAGAAGGGGATTTAGGCAAGGCGACGCACTGTCATGTGACTTTTTTAACATAATTCTTGAGAAGATCGCGCAAAACTCACACGCCAACAACAGAGGCACGATCTTCCAAAAGTCCGTGCAACTGCTGGCATACGCTGACGACATTGACGTGATTAGTCGAACACAGCGAGCCGTCACTGAAGCGTTTGCTGGTATTTCAACGGAGGCGGCCAAAATGGGTCTAGCGGTGAACGAGGGCAAAACGAAGTATATGCTGTCATCAAAAAAGGACACGCAACACCGACGACTGGGCCCGAACATCACCATAGGCAGCTATAACTTCGAGGTAGTGAAGGACTTCGTCTACCTTGGCTCCCAAGTCAACAGTATGAACAACATCAGTACCGAGATCAAACGCAGAATAACTCTTGCCAATCGCTGTTTCTTTGGGCTCAAGAGGCAATTGAATAGTAAGGCCCTTTCTCGAAAAACCAAGTTGACACTATATACCACTTTGATAATCCCTGTACTTCTTTATGGCGCAGAAGCATGGACGGTGTCGAAGGCGGATGAGGAAGTCCTTGGTATTTTCGAGAGAAAAGTTCTGCGTTCAATCTTCGGCCCTGTTTGCGTTGATGGTTTCTGGAGAAGAAGATTCAATCATGAACTGTACGGGTTGTACAGCGACATGAGCCTCCAGGCGCCTACGGATCCAACGGCTAAGATGGTTGGGCCATGTAGAGCGCATGGAGAATACTGCTCCGACCCGTAGAATCTTCGATTCCGAACCTGTGGGACAACGCAGTAGAGGACGCCCACGGAACCGATGGCGCACACAAGTGGAGAGGGACCTCAACCAACTTGGTGTGCAAAATTGGAGAACGCTGGCTAAAGACCGTGCCAGCTGGAAAACTTTGTTGGTTGAGGCCCAGGTTCACCACGGACTGTAGCGCCAAAAGAAGAAGAAGAAGAGAAAATTACAAGTGAAAACATTTTATTTTGATTTATCTTAAATTACCCTAACATTCAGCCGGTCACGCCACCTTTCCATGTTGTCTCTGTATTCGCCGGTCAGCAATATTGATGGGAATAATTTTGTGTTGTACTTGTACACAACGGCCGCTTCATGTTGGCTCGTGTATTAGCCAGACGCATAGTCAGCAATATCAATGGGAACAAAGCTACGTTGCTGTTGAAATGTGTTGTAATTGTGGACGCAACGTCAGCTTTGTTAACTTAATTTAATTTTTTTTGGAGTTTTGAATGTTTTCTGTGTTAACTCCTCCCCTTCTAAGATCATACGTCATCTTATGATAACTTTTCAAAAAAAGGGTAAGTTGTGAATTTTGTTTTTTCCTAAACCTCCCGTTGGCAATGATGCAGGTTTCTTCTGGTTTAGGCATACATTAATGTCCTCTGTTGTTCTTGCATCTTCTGGCGGAGTTTGTGTTTTCTGGTCGGTTTCAGGAACTCACACACAGCTAATATTGGCGCAATATTAATGGACAAATTAACTTTGTTCTCAATTTGTAGCTGTTGTATAATGCGGGAATTGTTAACATTTAAAGCTTCCATTCTTTCTAGAGGTATTACTTGTTCTTGAAAATTCACATTAACCGGCTGTAACAATGCAGGCTTAGTAAAGGTAACCTGCGGTGTTGAATATGTTTGGTTGCGTACTGTAGAATTCATCTATGTTACCAAATGGAATATTATCATTATTAAAAATATTTCTTAGAATCTCAATTTCTGAAAAAATAAAAGAATTTACTATATTTGATTTGGCCCAATGGATTACGTATTCAATGTTAGATAGTTTTTCCTTAACAATTTCTGACTTTTATTTAAAATCTATTAAAAGCTTTCTTTGAGTTTTACTGTCTAACAATTTTGAAATACTGTTCGTCATGATTGATAATTTGTTCACTCTATCTAGTGCCAATTAATTAATTATAACTTGGTTATTGTTATTTTGCAAAACATTATTAATTTTGTTCTCTATAACCTCGAAGTTAGAATGATCGGGACTACCGGCCAACCATTTCCACGCACTTCCAATAAAGTCAAGTGATCTCTTTTGTCTTGGATCTAAGTCTGGTTAGACTGGATTTCATTTGGGATATGGTATACGATAGGTAGGGTAGAATCGAGTTGTCAGTGTCGTTATACATGCAAACTCCATTCTAAAGTTTCTGCACCAATTCCTCATATTGTCCCAAGTCAATCGTGTGAATCAATCTAAAAACACCTTTTTGAATCTTCCTCGGGCCGGTGTTTACAACGACCAATCTCGAATTGCAATAGTCTATTATCTGAAACTCACCCGTACCAGACCTGAAGGTTAGAAGTATCCTGAAAAAAATTAGTAGTGTTTAAGTTCCATTCGTTCTCAGGGGTACAGTAGTCCGAAGATAAAGAGGAAAACTTCTAATTCCTGATGTGACTCTTATGGATCACACGGCCACTATTCGTGACAATTGTTGTATCTCTGTTTTCCTTCACTATTTCGCCCTTAAAGCGATAACTCAATTTCGTGCCCAATCTTTTGTTGTCTTTCACATATACCAATTGGCCAGGCATATAACTTTTAGTAGGTAATTTTTTTCTGTTACGATAAGCAAGATCTTGTTCCTGTTTCCATTTCCGTTTCAATCTTTCGATGTTTGACAGTCTTGTTTTCTCATAATCCTGTGGGGAAAACTCGACTGTTCGTCCAAAATAAAGATCTACAGGCCTTTTCTTAGTGCTAGAATGAATTGAGTGGTTATACGCATTTACTGATCTTTGCAGCAATTCATCAAAATTCCTTGATCTTCTTTTAGACATCTCATTAATTCTGCTAATGTGGAATGAAATCGTTCTATCTGCCCGTTTGCTTCACCCCTATAAGAAGGTGTAGTAAAAACATTAATTTTTAAGTCGTTCTTCATCATAAACATGATCGATGCAGAATTTAATGAAGGTTCGTTGTCCATGACCATGTTTTTTGGCACTCCATAAAAAAACAGGAGTTCTCTTAGAGGCCTCCTAATATTTTCGGTATTTGTAGTTTCCTGACTTGTACATATTTGGAGAATTTATCGATTGACGTTAATATTAATTTCTTGTCCGTGGAAAAGATGTCCATATGAATAGTATGCCCTGGACATGTTGGAATTGGAGTCTCTTTAAGTACTGGGGCATTTGTATGATTCTTTTAATTTTTCCATTCATTCCTGGAAAGTAATACTTTTCCAAAATCTGCACTTTGTTTTCCTTATCACCCCGACGAGCTCTATTGTGCTCATCGATTATTATGTTTTCGTGATCGCTTTCTGATGTTATGTCTTCGACCACTATTTGTTTAAATCTGCATTTATAATTTGAAAAATTACCTTGGTATATTGTTTGAATTTTTCCCATTATAGACTCGGGAGCTTTAATTCCATTTATCACAGATGGATTGAGATATCTTCTGAGGATATCTATAAGTTTTTGTTCGTCGTAACTGGTTTCCATAATTAAATGTCTGTGATAATCTTGAATTGTTCCTCGTTCTCAACTTAAAGTATGGTAACGAGGAACGATTTAATGTAAAAAATTGGCTTCATATTGAATCTTCTCAAGTGGGTTCTCTTCATTTTCGAGTGCAGCTGCTTCTTCGGGAATATGTTGAAAGTATTCCTGAACATAATCAGCTTCTTCGTTTTCCGGTCGCCGATCTACCTCGCTTTCCTCCGGTGGATATCCACAATCGAATAGTTCCTCTGGCATATAGTTAGTATTTATATGAAAGTTCCTCTGCAATTTGTTAACTGGACCTTGGAAAGATGCCGTTGTTTGTCTTTTAAAAGCCATATTATCCTGTGGTCTATTGACGTAATTAACTTGACGTGTTTGGATCGATTGGTCTATATCCATTGGCTCCACTCTAGTTTGTCTTTGGATATTAGGGGTTCGGTTCCAGTATTGTGTCTGATTCTGTTGATTTGGATCAAATTGGGATTTCGGTCCTAAATTTTGATAGACAGTAGGACCAACGTTTTGGTAGTGATAATTCGGATTATTATTATTATTTGAAATTCGGATTATTATTATAACGAGGTGGTAGGAGTGGTCTGCTAGACATCACTCTATCGACATGAGCAAGTTCAGGATAAAATTTCCCATTACCCAGAGGTGGCCTTGTTGTGCCAATTCCATCCTTCTACCCATTTGCCTTGGGTATTCGGCCGATAGCATAATTCGCTCTGAATGTCATATTGTCTAGTTTAAGGCAAATATACAATGCTTAAGGCAAGAAGTTCGGTTCATGGATACTTAGTAATCTTGGGACATCTCCGTTGAGAGCTCTAATGAAGTAATCTAACGCCTTCTCACGGTAAGTATTCGTCATTGTGTGGAAACTGCTCTCTCCCAAATCTAAACAAGAATCCTTGTCAAGGATTAGCGACAGGTGTTGGTACATGGTTTGGTAGAAATCCGTTATCGTTCTATTTCCTTGACACAGACTAGTCATCTGATTTACCAACGTGCCTATGTCCCGTTTGTCGGAGTAGTGCATCATAAGGCACTTCTTAATTCTGGGCCAGTCCAGAGGAGTCCTGTATGACTCCAAGACTGCGTGTGCTTCCCCAATAACTTTTGTGCGAATAGTGTGCAGAATTGCATAGTATCGCCCAGTTCCCTGGTGGTGTTCCACCACCTGATGGTGTCATTGTGAGACTTCTGTCCAACCTCTCGGTTGGGGTTTATAAGTCAAATGAAAGTAAAATAAAATAAAAATATCAAATTTCGAGTGTAAGTTTTTTTAGCTAAGAAGAAGTATTACAATTTAAAGTTGCATGCAGGTGTTGAGTTGAATTTTGATGTTGGGAGCTGATGTTGGGATTGCCTTGTTTCACTGCTCCTTTTGAAATTTTGACTTTACTCTGCTTTCATTAACATTTAAATGTTCAAAACTTTGAAATTCTTATTAATGGTAACTGGTATTTCAATTTGCCTCAATCTTCTTTTGGAGTGTTCGCTTTTATTTCAGTTGTTTATTTTCTTTTTTTCTTCTTCACATTAAATTTTATAAGGTCAACAAAAGTGTTTTCTTTTATAAATATATTGTTTAGCTTTCTTTAATTTTTAATTAAAATTTCTTTTATACGTCTAAAATGAATTTTCTTTTATCTTATTTTGTTCTCTTGTCTTAACTTATTTACATTTTTTTCTATGAAAAATTTTGTTTTATTAGAGTTTATGTTTGAATAGTTTTTTTTTATGTGTTCTTTTATTTATTTTTAGTTACTTTATTATTATTGCACTTAACTTTCCTTTTAAATTTTTTTTTTCACGTACACATATTATTTTAGTTTTTAATTATTTTATTCTTTCACGATTCTTTATTGAGTTTTGTTCCATATGTTCTTTATTTTATAAAATTCACTTTTTCTTAAATTAGTATTTAATGTTAGCGGGATTAGCAGGCTTTGACATAACATCAATCCGTTTTGTCCTTACAAGGTGTACTGAGGGGCCTGCCAAGGGTTGACCGTAATTTTTCTTCCCGAGAAAACCTCCTTAACATTCGGAAGGAGGTCCCTGCTCGGGCGCCAATTAAATTCACGTTAGTGATTTTTTTATAAAAAAATTATTTTGGTTGTGTGTTTTTTAAGCATACAACACTTCTTTATTTATTTGAAGTAAAATTACAAGTGAATACATTTTATTTTGATTTAACTTAAATTACCCTAACATTCAGCCGATCACGCCACCTTTCCATGTTGTCTCTGTATTCGCCGGTCAGCAATATTGATGGGAATAATTCTGTGTTGTAATTGTAGACACAACGGCCGCTTCATGTTGGCTCGTGTATTAGCCAGACGCATAGTCAGCAATATCAATGGGAACAAAGCTACGTTGCTGTTGGAATATGTTGTAATTATAGACGCAACGTCAGCTTTGTTAACTTAATTTTATATTTTTGGAGGTTTGAATGTTTTCTGTGTTAACTTGTATATATCTATATGAATAAAATATATGTCAATAGTTACCTCAAATTTGAATTTTTAACATTTTTCGGAATCCCATTATCCTTTGTTTAGCTTTCTGCACTTTCAGCCTGTGACTAAGATGCCTCACTTGGAAATAAAGGGTGGTTAAATTTCAAGGGCCGATGTTGATTTTGAATAAAACACAAACTATTTAGGAAATTATTGTAATTTTATTTTATTATGATGTATTGGTATTACTCAATTATGTATGGAACAAAATATCGGCCAAATGGGCGCCGCGACCTCGGCGGCACACCTCCATCCGATGGTTCAAATTTTCTATGACGCTGAGGCATAATGGAGGTTCTATGCCGTTAATGTGCCGAACTATTTGATTCTTTAGGTCTTGAATTGTTGCTGGCTTATCGACGTACACCTTTTCTTTCAAATAACCCCAAAGAAAAACGGTGTCAAATCACATGATCTTGGCGGCCAATTGACATCGCCATTACGTGAGATAACACGGCCATTGAATTTGTTGCGCAAAAGAGCCATTGTTTCGTTAGCTGTGTGGCAAGTGGCACCGCCCTGCTGAAACCACATATCGTCCACATCCATATCTTCCAATTCGGGCCATAAAAAGTTCGTTATCATCTCACGATAGCGAACACCATTCACAGTAACTGCCTGACCGGCCTCATTTTGGAAAAAATACGGCCCGATGATGCCGCTAGCCCATAAACCGCACCAAACAGTCACTCTTTGTGGGTGCATTGGTTTTTCGACAATCACTCTTGGATTCTCATTCGC
Organism: Epicampocera succincta; assembly: GCA_932526305.1. Classification (NCBI taxonomy): domain Eukaryota; kingdom Metazoa; phylum Arthropoda; class Insecta; order Diptera; family Tachinidae; genus Epicampocera; species Epicampocera succincta. The sequence goes on from OW052037.1 coordinate 24,750,219, forward strand.
CCAAATGCGGCAATTATGTTTATTGACGAATCCACTGAGGTGAAAATGTGCCTCATCACTGAAGATGATTTTCTTCGAAAATTGATCATCCACTGTTGCCATTTCTTGCCACCATTCTGCCCATTCACGACGTTTGGAATGGTCAAGAGGCTTTAGTTCTTGAGCCAATTGCACCTTGTAAGCGTGTAAATGCAAGTCTTTATGCATAATGTTCATCAACGACGAGCGTGAGAGGTGCAATTGTTGGGAACGACGACGAGTTGAGGTGGACGGCTCTTCAGACACACTATCGCGAACAGCAGCAATATTTTCTGCAGTACGAGCTGTACGAGCATGCACTGGTGTTCTCACATCTTCTACAGACCCGGTTTGCTCGAATTTTTCCACGATTTTTGCGATTGTACGCACATTTGGACGATGAAATTGACCAAAAAAATTACGAAGTGCACGATATGCATTTTGATTTGAACTCCCATTTTCATAATAAGTCTGGATAACTTTAACACGTTGTTGGATTGTGTATATCTCCATGGTTCAAATTGAGTAAGTCTGAAATAGAGAAATGTCAAATAAAATTCGAAAATAAACTTGGCGTTTAGGTGTGGTTCACATTCAACATCGGCCCATACAATTTAACCACCCTTTAAGTAAACAGGTGATTTCTCAGTAATTAGGTAAACATATATATTAATAACTTTATATATAATGTACCTTAAGGGGGTTCTTATTTTGAAATTTTTGAAATTTATCAACCGCCGGCCCGATTCTTGTTCCCTTCTGTTAAAAATGTAATCCTGTAAAATTTGGAGTCAATCCGATAATTTTTAGTGGACCCGGAAACGATTTGAAAATTTTCATGGGGTCTATATGGGCAAAATATCCATTTTTAACGAAAGTAGTTACATTTTAATTTTGAACTTTATTTTATCCATCACAAAAGGAAATGAAACAATAACTGTTTTTGGTTTTCTTCTCTTAAAATTATAAAAAATAAATATCAAATGCATGATATTGACTGTTTAGTTCTCTAAAGTCGCAATAACAGTTACATACTTAAAAAAACATAAATTTATTTTCGCATGCTTTACTTTTGGCGCAGAACATATTCCAAGAAATTGTGTACTCTTGAGATACTAATAATAATTGCATATACTGCTGATAACGGGACATTTTCGAGAACATTTTCTCTTGTGTTTTTAATTTTCGCTTTATTTTTGGCTTTGGAAGCAAACAGTTCATAGTTCTACTTAAAATCGTAATTTGTGATCGCATTGGAGTGAGTTCTTATCAGTGAAATCGAAAAGAATTAATAATTTAATAATAATAGATTTTTCTAGATTAATTTGTTATTTAATTATTGTTATATAATAAAAGAAATTAATAATGTCGAGTGCTTCAGTTATTGAATGAAGTCAAGATAGCAATATCGAGATTGAAATCAAACAAAGCTGCAGGAGCGGACGCACTGTCCGCGGAACTATTTAAGGCAGCCGGAGATGACCTGGTTGGGCGCATGCACCAGCTCATCTGTAAGATATGGTCGGAGGAAAGCATGCCCGACGAGTGGAATCTCAGCATCGTTTGCCCGATCCACAAAAAAGGAGACCCCTTCAACTGCGCCAACTACCGAGGAATAAGTATCCTGAACATCGCCTACAAGATCTTCTCTGACGTTTTGTGTGAGCGCCTGAAACCATTCGTGAACAGTCTGATAGGTCCTTATCAGTGTGGTTTCAGGCCGGGGAAGTCCACCATCGACCAAATTTTCACACTACGGCAGATCCTGGAAAAGACCCAAGAAATGCAAATCGACACCCACCACCTATTCGTCGATTTTAAGGCCGCATATGACAGTGTGTATAGGGACGAGCTATACGAAGCCATGTCTAGTTTTGACATTCCTACTTAAGTCGTCAGGCTGTGTAGGATGACGATGGAGAACTCTCGCTGCTCCATCAAGGTCGGTAACGAATTCACCGAGACCTTCAATGTCAGAAGGGGATTTAGGCAAGGCGACGCACTGTCATGTGACTTTTTTAACATAATTCTTGAGAAGATCGCGCAAAACTCACACGCCAACAACAGAGGCACGATCTTCCAAAAGTCCGTGCAACTGCTGGCATACGCTGACGACATTGACGTGATTAGTCGAACACAGCGAGCCGTCACTGAAGCGTTTGCTGGTATTTCAACGGAGGCGGCCAAAATGGGTCTAGCGGTGAACGAGGGCAAAACGAAGTATATGCTGTCATCAAAAAAGGACACGCAACACCGACGACTGGGCCCGAACATCACCATAGGCAGCTATAACTTCGAGGTAGTGAAGGACTTCGTCTACCTTGGCTCCCAAGTCAACAGTATGAACAACATCAGTACCGAGATCAAACGCAGAATAACTCTTGCCAATCGCTGTTTCTTTGGGCTCAAGAGGCAATTGAATAGTAAGGCCCTTTCTCGAAAAACCAAGTTGACACTATATACCACTTTGATAATCCCTGTACTTCTTTATGGCGCAGAAGCATGGACGGTGTCGAAGGCGGATGAGGAAGTCCTTGGTATTTTCGAGAGAAAAGTTCTGCGTTCAATCTTCGGCCCTGTTTGCGTTGATGGTTTCTGGAGAAGAAGATTCAATCATGAACTGTACGGGTTGTACAGCGACATGAGCCTCCAGGCGCCTACGGATCCAACGGCTAAGATGGTTGGGCCATGTAGAGCGCATGGAGAATACTGCTCCGACCCGTAGAATCTTCGATTCCGAACCTGTGGGACAACGCAGTAGAGGACGCCCACGGAACCGATGGCGCACACAAGTGGAGAGGGACCTCAACCAACTTGGTGTGCAAAATTGGAGAACGCTGGCTAAAGACCGTGCCAGCTGGAAAACTTTGTTGGTTGAGGCCCAGGTTCACCACGGACTGTAGCGCCAAAAGAAGAAGAAGAAGAGAAAATTACAAGTGAAAACATTTTATTTTGATTTATCTTAAATTACCCTAACATTCAGCCGGTCACGCCACCTTTCCATGTTGTCTCTGTATTCGCCGGTCAGCAATATTGATGGGAATAATTTTGTGTTGTACTTGTACACAACGGCCGCTTCATGTTGGCTCGTGTATTAGCCAGACGCATAGTCAGCAATATCAATGGGAACAAAGCTACGTTGCTGTTGAAATGTGTTGTAATTGTGGACGCAACGTCAGCTTTGTTAACTTAATTTAATTTTTTTTGGAGTTTTGAATGTTTTCTGTGTTAACTCCTCCCCTTCTAAGATCATACGTCATCTTATGATAACTTTTCAAAAAAAGGGTAAGTTGTGAATTTTGTTTTTTCCTAAACCTCCCGTTGGCAATGATGCAGGTTTCTTCTGGTTTAGGCATACATTAATGTCCTCTGTTGTTCTTGCATCTTCTGGCGGAGTTTGTGTTTTCTGGTCGGTTTCAGGAACTCACACACAGCTAATATTGGCGCAATATTAATGGACAAATTAACTTTGTTCTCAATTTGTAGCTGTTGTATAATGCGGGAATTGTTAACATTTAAAGCTTCCATTCTTTCTAGAGGTATTACTTGTTCTTGAAAATTCACATTAACCGGCTGTAACAATGCAGGCTTAGTAAAGGTAACCTGCGGTGTTGAATATGTTTGGTTGCGTACTGTAGAATTCATCTATGTTACCAAATGGAATATTATCATTATTAAAAATATTTCTTAGAATCTCAATTTCTGAAAAAATAAAAGAATTTACTATATTTGATTTGGCCCAATGGATTACGTATTCAATGTTAGATAGTTTTTCCTTAACAATTTCTGACTTTTATTTAAAATCTATTAAAAGCCTTCTTTGAGTTTTACTGTCTAACAATTTTGAAATATTGTTCGTCATGATTGATAATTTGTTCACTCTATCTAGTGCCAATTAATTAATTATAACTTGGTTATTGTTATTTTGCAAAACATTATTAATTTTGTTCTCTATAACCTCGAAGTTAGAATGATCGGGACTACCGGCCAACCATTTCCACGCACTTCCAATAAAGTCAAGTGATCTCTTTTGTCTTGGATCTAAGTCTGGTTAGACTGGATTTCATTTGGGATATGGTATACGATAGGTAGGGTAGAATCGAGTTGTCAGTGTCGTTATACATGCAAACTCCATTCTAAAGTTTCTGCACCAATTCCTCATATTGTCCCAAGTCAATCGTGTGAATCAATCTAAAAACACCTTTTTGAATCTTCCTCGGGCCGGTGTTTACAACGACCAATCTCGAATTGCAATAGTCCATTATCTGAAACTCACCCGTACCAGACCTGAAGGTTAGAATTATCCTGAAAAAAATTAGTAGTGTTTAAGTTCCATTCGTTCTCAGGGATACAGTAGTCCGAAGATAAAGAGGAAAACTTCTAATTCCTGATGTGACTCTTATGGATCACACGGCCACTATTCGTGACAATTGTTGTATCTCTGTTTTCCTTCACTATTTCGCCCTTAAAGCGATAACTCAATTTCGTGCCCAATCTTTTGTTGTCTTTCACATATACCAATTGGCCAGGCACATAACTTTTAGTAGGTAATTTTTTTCTGTTACGATAAGCAAGATCTTGTTCCTGTTTCCATTTCCGTTTCAATCTTTCGATGTTTGACAGTCTTGTTTTCTCATAATCCTGTGGGGAACACTCGACTGTTCGTCCAAAATAAAGATCTACAGGCCTTTTCTTAGTGCTAGAATGAATTGAGTGGTTATACGCATTTACTGATCTTTGCAGCAATTCATCAAAATTCCTTGATCTTCTTTTAGACATCTCATTAATTCTGCTAATGTCGAATGAAATCGTTCTATCTGCCCGTTTGCTTCACCCCTATAAGAAGGTGTAGTAAAAACATTAATTTTTAAGTTAAGTTTAAGAAATATTAATTTCTTGTCCGTGGAAAAGATGTCCATATGAATAGTATGCCCTGGACATGTTGGAATTGGAGTCTCTTTAAGTACTGGGGCATTTGTATGATTCTTTTAATTTTTCCATTCATTCCTGGAAAGTAATACTTTTCCAAAATCTGCACTTTGTTTTCCTTATCACCCCGACGAGCTCTATTGTGCTCATCGATTATTATGTTTTCGTGATCGCTTTCTGATGTTATGTCTTCGACCACTATTTGTTTAAATCTGCATTTATAATTTGAAAAATTACCTTGGTATATTGTTTGAATTTTTCCCATTATAGACTCGGGAGCTTTAATTCCATTTATCACAGATGGATTGAGATATCTTCTGAGGATATCTATAAGTTTTTGTTCGTCGTAACTGGTTTCCATAATTAAATGTCTGTGATAATCTTGAATTGTTCCTCGTTCTCAACTTAAAGTATGGTAAAGAGGAACGATTTAATGTAAAAAATTGGCTTCATATTGAATCTTCTCAAGTGGGTTCTCTTCATTTTCGAGTGCAGCTGCTTCTTCGGGAATATGTTGAAAGTATTCCTGAACATAATCAGCTTCTTCGTTTTCCGGTCGCCGATCTACCTCGCTTTCCTCCGGTGGATATCCACAATCGAATAGTTCCTCTGGCATATAGTTAGTATTTATATGAAAGTTCCTCTGCAATTTGTTAACTGGACCTTGGAAAGATGCCGTTGTTTGTCTTTTAAAAGCCATATTATCCTGTGGTCTATTGACGTAATTAACTTGACGTGTTTGGATCGATTGATCTATATCCATTGGCTCCACTCTAGTTTGTCTTTGGATATTAGGGGTTCGGTTCCAGTATTGTGTCTGATTCTGTTGATTTGGATCAAATTGGGGTTTCGGTCCTAAGTTTTGATAGACAGTAGGACCAACGTTTTGGTAGTGATAATTCGGATTATTATTATTACTTGAAATTCGGATTATTATTATAACGAGGTGGTAGTAGTGGTCTGCTAGACATCACTCTATCGACATGAGCAAGTTCAGGATAAAATTTCCCATTACCCAGAGGTGGCCTTGTTGTGCCAATTCCATCCTTCTACCCACTTGCCTTGGGTATTCGGCCGATAGCATAATTCGCTCTGAATGTCATATTGTCTAGTTTAAGGCAAATATACAATGCTTAAGGCAAGAAGTTCGGTTCATGGATACTTAGTAATCTTGGGACATCTCCGTTGAGAGCTCTAATGAAGTAATCTAACGCCTTCTCACGGTAAGTATTCGTCATTGTGTGGAAACTGCTCTCTCCCAAATCTAAACAAGAAACCTTGTCAAGGATTAGCGACAGGTGTTGGTACATGGTTTGGTAGAAATCCGTTATCGTTCTATTTCCTTGACACAGACTAGTCATCTGATTTACCAACGTGCCTATGTCCCGTTTGTCGGAGTAGTGCATCATAAGGCACTTCTTAATTCTGGGCCAGTCCAGAGGAGTCCTGTATGACTCCAAGACTGCGTGTGCTTCCCCAATAACTTTTGTGCGAATAGTGTGCAGAATTGCATAGTATCGCCCAGTTCCCTGGTGGTGTTCCACCACCTGATGGTGTCATTGTGAGACTTCTGTCCAACCTCTCGGTTGGGGTTTATAAGTCAAATGAAAGTAAAATAAAATAAAAATATCAAATTTCGAGTGTAAGTTTTTTTAGCTAAGAAAAAGTATTACAATTTAAAGTTGCATGCAGGTGTTGAGTTGAATTTTGATGTTGGGAGCTGATGTTGGGATTGCCTTGTTTCACTGCTCCTTTTGAAATTTTGACTTTACTCTGCTTTCATTAACATTTAAATGTTCAAAACTTTGAAATTCTTATTAATGGTAACTGGTATTTCAATTTGCCTCAATCTTCTTTTGGAGTGTTCGCTTTTATTTCAGTTGTTTATTTTCTTTTTTTCTTCTTCACATTAAATTTTATAAGGTCAACAAAAGTGTTTTCTTTTATAAATATATTGTTTAGCTTTCTTTAATTTTTAATTAAAATTTCTTTTATACGTCTAAAATGAATTTTCTTTTATCTTATTTTGTTCTCTTGTCTTAACTTATTTACATTTTTTTCTATGAAAAATTTTGTTTTATTAGAGTTTATGTTTGAATAGTTTTTTTTTATGTGTTCTTTTATTTATTTTTAGTTACTTTATTATTATTGCACTTAACTTTCCTTTTAAATTTTTTTTTTCACGTACACATATTATTTTAGTTTTTAATTATTTTATTCTTTCACGATTCTTTATTGAGTTTTGTTCCATATGTTCTTTATTTTATAAAATTCACTTTTTCTTAAATTAGTATTTAATGTTAGCGGGATTAGCAGGCTTTGACATAACATCAATCCGTTTTGTCCTTACAAGGTGTACTGAGGGGCCTGCCAAGGGTTGACCGTAATTTTTCTTCCCGAGAAAACCTCCTTAACATTCGGAAGGAGGTCCCTGCTCGGGCGCCAATTAAATTCACGTTAGTGATTTTTTTATAAAAAAATTATTTTGGTTGTGTGTTTTTTAAGCATACAACACTTCTTTATTTATTTGAAGTAAAATTACAAGTGAATACATTTTATTTTGATTTAACTTAAATTACCCTAACATTCAGCCGATCACGCCACCTTTCCATGTTGTCTCTGTATTCGCCGGTCAGCAATATTGATGGGAATAATTCTGTGTTGTAATTGTAGACACAACGGCCGCTTCATGTTGGCTCGTGTATTAGCCAGACGCATAGTCAGCAATATTAATGGGAACAAAGCTACGTTGCTGTTGGAATATGTTGTAATTATAGACGCAACGTCAGCTTTGTTAACTTAATTTTATATTTTTGGAGGTTTGAATGTTTTCTGTGTTAACTTGTATATATCTATGTGCCTGTGACTAAGATGCCTCACTTGGAAATAAAGGGTGGTTAAATTTCAAGGGCCGATGTTGATTTTGAATAAAACACAAACTATTTAGGAAATTATTGTAATTTTATTTTATTATGATGTATTGGTATTACTCAATTATGTATGGAACAAAATATCGGCCAAATGGGCGCCGCGACCTCGGCGGCACACCTCCATCCGATGGTCCAAATTTTCTATGACGCTGAGGCATAATGGAGGTTCTATGCCGTTAATGTGCCGAACTATTTGATTCTTTAGGTCTTGAATTGTTGCTGGCTTATCGACGTACACCTTTTCTTTCAAATAACCCCAAAGAAAAACGGTGTCAAATCACATGATCTTGGCGGCCAATTGACATCGCCATTACGTGAGATAACACGGCCATTGAATTTGTTGCGCAAAAGAGCCATTGTTTCGTTAGCTGTGTGGCAAGTGGCACCGCCCTGCTGAAACCACATATCGTCCACATCCATATCTTCCAATTCGGGCCATAAAAAGTTCGTTATCATCTCACGATAGCGAACACCATTCACAGTAACTGTCTGACCGGCATCATTTTGGAAAAAATACGGCCCGATGATGCCGCCAGCCCATAAACCGCACCAAACAGTCACTCTTTGTGGGTGCATTGGTTTTTCGACAATCACTCTTGGATTCTCATTCGCCCAAATGCGGCAATTCTGTTTATTGACGAATCCACTGAGGTGAAAATGTGCCTCATCACTGAGGATGATTTTCTTCGAAAATTGATCATCCACTGTTGCCATTTCTTGCCACCATTCTGCCCATTCACGACGTTTGGAATGGTCAAGAGGCTTTAGTTCTTGAGCCAATTGCACCTTGTAAGCGTGTAAATGCAAGTCTTTATGCATAATGTTCATCAATGACGAGCGTGAGAGGTGCAATTGTTGGGAACGACGACGAGTTGAGGTGGACGGCTCTTCAGACACACTATCGCGAACAGCAGCAATATTTTCTGCAGTACGAGCTGTACGAGCATGCACTGGTGTTCTCACATCTTCTACAGACCCGGTTTGCTCGAATTTTTCCACGATTTTTGCGATTGTACGCACATTTGGACGATGAAATTGACCAAAAAAATTACGAAGTGCACGATATGCATTTTGATTTGAACTCCCATTTTCATAATAAGTCTGGATAACTTTAACACGTTGTTGGATTGTGTATATCTCCATGGTTCAAATTGAGTAAGCCTGAAATAGAGAAATGTCAAATAAAATTCGAAAATAAACTTGGCGTTTAGGTGTGGTTCACATTCAACATCGGCCCATACAATTTAACCACCCTTTAAGTAAACAGGTGATTTCTCAGTAATTAGGTAAACATATATATTAATAACTTTATATATAATGTACCTTAAGGGGGTTCTTATTTTGAAATTTTTGAAATTTATCAACCGCCGGCCCGATTCTTGTTCCCTTCTGTTAAAAATGTAATCCTGTAAAATTTGGAGTCAATCCGATAATTTTTAGTGGACCCGGAAACGATTTGAAAATTTTCATGGGGTCTATATGGGCAAAATATCCATTTTTAACGAAAGTAGTTACATTTTAATTTTGAACTTTATTTTATCCATCACAAAAGGAAATGAAACAATAACTGTTTTTGGTTTTCTTCTCTTAAAATTATAAAAAATAAATATCAAATGCATGATATTGACTGTTTAGTTCTCTAAAGTCGCAATAACAGTTACATACTTAAAAAAACATAAATTTATTTTCGCATGCTTTACTTTTGGCGCAGAACATATTCCAAGAAATTGTGTACTCTTGAGATACTAATAATAATTGCATATACTGCTGATAACGGGACATTTTCGAGAACATTTTCTCTTGTGTTTTTAATTTTCGCTTTATTTTTGGCTTTGGAAGCAAACAGTTCATAGTTCTACTTAAAATCGTAATTTGTGATCGCATTGGAGTGAGTTCTTATCAGTGAAATCGAAAAGAATTAATAATTTAATAATAATAGATTTTTCTAGATTAATTTGTTATTTAATTATTGTTATATAATAAAAGAAATTAATAATGTCGAGTGCTTCAGTTATTGAATGAAGTCAAGATAGCAATATCGAGATTGAAATCAAACAAAGCTGCAGGAGCGGACGCACTGTCCGCGGAACTATTTAAGGCAGCCGGAGATGACCTGGTTGGGCGCATGCACCAGCTCATCTGTAAGATATGGTCGGAGGAAAGCATGCCCGACGAGTGGAATCTCAGCATCGTTTGCCCGATCCACAAAAAAGGAGACCCCTTCAACTGCGCCAACTACCGAGGAATAAGTATCCTGAACATCGCCTACAAGATCTTCTCTGACGTTTTGTGTGAGCGCCTGAAACCATTCGTGAACAGTCTGATAGGTCCTTATCAGTGTGGTTTCAGGCCGGGGAAGTCCACCATCGACCAAATTTTCACACTACGGCAGATCCTGGAAAAGACCCAAGAAATGCAAATCGACACCCACCACCTATTCGTCGATTTTAAGGCCGCATATGACAGTGTGTATAGGGACGAGCTATACGAAGCCATGTCTAGTTTTGACATTCCTACTTAAGTCGTCAGGCTGTGTAGGATGACGATGGAGAACTCTCGCTGCTCCATCAAGGTCGGTAACGAATTCACCGAGACCTTCAATGTCAGAAGGGGATTTAGGCAAGGCGACGCACTGTCATGTGACTTTTTTAACATAATTCTTGAGAAGATCGCGCAAAACTCACACGCCAACAACAGAGGCACGATCTTCCAAAAGTCCGTGCAACTGCTGGCATACGCTGACGACATTGACGTGATTAGTCGAACACAGCGAGCCGTCACTGAAGCGTTTGCTGGTATTTCAACGGAGGCGGCCAAAATGGGTCTAGCGGTGAACGAGGGCAAAACGAAGTATATGCTGTCATCAAAAAAGGACACGCAACACCGACGACTGGGCCCGAACATCACCATAGGCAGCTATAACTTCGAGGTAGTGAAGGACTTCGTCTACCTTGGCTCCCAAGTCAACAGTATGAACAACATCAGTACCGAGATCAAACGCAGAATAACTCTTGCCAATCGCTGTTTCTTTGGGCTCAAGAGGCAATTGAATAGTAAGGCCCTTTCTCGAAAAACCAAGTTGACACTATATACCACTTTGATAATCCCTGTACTTCTTTATGGCGCAGAAGCATGGACGGTGTCGAAGGCGGATGAGGAAGTCCTTGGTATTTTCGAGAGAAAAGTTCTGCGTTCAATCTTCGGCCCTGTTTGCGTTGATGGTTTCTGGAGAAGAAGATTCAATCATGAACTGTACGGGTTGTACAGCGACATGAGCCTAACCAGGCGCCTACGGATCCAACGGCTAAGATGGTTGGGCCATGTAGAGCGCATGGAGAATACTGCTCCGACCCGTAGAATCTTCGATTCCGAACCTGTGGGACAACGCAGTAGAGGACGCCCACGGAACCGATGGCGCACACAAGTGGAGAGGGACCTCAACCAACTTGGTGTGCAAAATTGGAGAACGCTGGCTAAAGACCGTGCCAGCTGGAAAACTTTGTTGGTTGAGGCCCAGGTTCACCACGGACTGTAGCGCCAAAAGAAGAAGAAGAAGAGAAAATTACAAGTGAAAACATTTTATTTTGATTTATCTTAAATTACCCTAACATTCAGCCGGTCACGCCACCTTTCCATGTTGTCTCTGTATTCGCCGGTCAGCAATATTGATGGGAATAATTTTGTGTTGTACTTGTACACAACGGCCGCTTCATGTTGGCTCGTGTATTAGCCAGACGCATAGTCAGCAATATCAATGGGAACAAAGCTACGTTGCTGTTGAAATGTGTTGTAATTGTGGACGCAACGTCAGCTTTGTTAACTTAATTTAATTTTTTTTGGAGTTTTGAATGTTTTCTGTGTTAACTCCTCCCCTTCTAAGATCATACGTCATCTTATGATAACTTTTCAAAAAAAGGGTAAGTTGTGAATTTTGTTTTTTCCTAAACCTCCCGTTGGCAATGATGCAGGTTTCTTCTGGTTTAGGCATACATTAATGTCCTCTGTTGTTCTTGCATCTTCTGGCGGAGTTTGTGTTTTCTGGTCGGTTTCAGGAACTCACACACAGCTAATATTGGCGCAATATTAATGGACAAATTAACTTTGTTCTCAATTTGTAGCTGTTGTATAATGCGGGAATTGTTAACATTTAAAGCTTTCATTCTTTCTAGAGGTATTACTTGTTCTTGAAAATTCACATTAACCGGCTGTAACAATGCAGGCTTAGTAAAGGTAACCTGCGGTGTTGAATATGTTTGGTTGCGTACTGTAGAATTCATCTATGTTACCAAATGGAATATTATCATTATTAAAAATATTTCTTAGAATCTCAATTTCTGAAAAAATAAAAGAATTTACTATATTTGATTTGGCCCAATGGATTACGTATTCAATGTTAGATAGTTTTTCCTTAACAATTTCTGACTTTTATTTAAAATCTATTAAAAGCTTTCTTTGAGTTTTACTGTCTAACAATTTTGAAATATTGTTCGTCATGATTGATAATTTGTTCACTCTATCTAGTGCCAATTAATTAATTATAACTTGGTTATTGTTATTTTGCAAAACATTATTAATTTTGTTCTCTATAACCTCGAAGTTAGAATGATCGGGACTACCGGCCAACCATTTCCACGCACTTCCAATAAAGTCAAGTGATCTCTTTTGTCTTGGATCTAAGTCTGGTTAGACTGGATTTCATTTGGGATATGGTATACGATAGGTAGGGTAGAATCGAGTTGTCAGTGTCGTTATACATGCAAACTCCATTCTAAAGTTTCTGCACCAATTCCTCATATTGTCCCAAGTCAATCGTGTGAATCAATCTAAAAACACCTTTTTGAATCTTCCTCGGGCCGGTGTTTACAACGACCAATCTCGAATTGCAATAGTCCATTATCTGAAACTCACCCGTACCAGACCTGAAGGTTAGAAGTATCCTGAAAAAAATTAGTAGTGTTTAAGTTCCATTCGTTCTCAGGGGTACAGTAGTCCGAAGATAAAGAGGAAAACTTCTAATTCCTGATGTGACTCTTATGGATCACACGGCCACTATTCGTGACAATTGTTGTATCTCTGTTTTCCTTCACTATTTCGCCCTTAAAGCGATAACTCAATTTCGTGCCCAATCTTTTGTTGTCTTTCACATATACCAATTGGCCAGGCACATAACTTTTAGTAGGTAATTTTTTTCTGTTACGATAAGCAAGATCTTGTTCCTGTTTCCATTTCCGTTTCAATCTTTCGATGTTTGACAGTCTTGTTTTCTCATAATCCTGTGGGGAAAACTCGACTGTTCGTCCAAAATAAAGATCTACAGGCCTTTTCTTAGTGGTAGAATGAATTGAGTGGTTATACGCATTTACTGATCTTTGCAGCAATTCATCAAAATTCCTTGATCTTCTTTTAGACATCTAATTAATTCTGCTAATGTCGAATGAAATCGTTCTATCTGCCCGTTTGCTTCACCCCTATAAGAAGGTGTAGTAAAAACATTAATTTTTAAGTCGTTCTTCATCATAAACATGATCGATGCAGAATTTAATGAAGGTTCGTTGTCCATGACCATGTTTTTTGGCACTCCATAAAAAAACAGGAGTTATCTTAGAGGCCTCCTGATATTTTCGGTATTTGTAGTTTCCTGACTTGTACATATTTGGAGAATTTATCGATTGACGTTAATATTAATTTCTTGTCCGTGGAAAAGATGTCCATATGAATAGTATGCCCTGGACATGTTGGAATTGGAGTCTCTTTAAGTACTGGGGCATTTGTATGATTCTTTTAATTTTTCCATTCATTCCTGGAAAGTAATACTTTTCCAAAATCTGCACTTTGTTTTCCTTATCACCCCGACGAGCTCTATTGTGCTCATCGATTATTATGTTTTCGTGATCGCTTTCTGATGTTATGTCTTCGACCACTATTTGTTTAAATCTGCATTTATAATTTGAAAAATTACCTTGGTATATTGTTTGAATTTTTCCCATTATAGACTCGGGAGCTTTAATTCCATTTATCACAGATGGATTGAGATATCTTCTGAGGATATCTATAAGTTTTTGTTCGTCGTAACTGGTTTCCATAATTAAATGTCTGTGATAATCTTGAATTGTTCCTCGTTCTCAACTTAAAGTATGGTAAAGAGGAACGATTTAATGTAAAAAATTGGCTTCATATTGAATCTTCTCAAGTGGGTTCTCTTCATTTTCGAGTGCAGCTGCTTCTTCGGGAATATGTTGAAAGTATTCCTGAACATAATCAGCTTCTTCGTTTTCCGGTCGCCGATCTACCTCGCTTTCCTCCGGTGGATATCCACAATCGAATAGTTCCTCTGGCATATAGTTAGTATTTATATGAAAGTTCCTCTGCAATTTGTTAACTGGACCTTGGAAAGATGCCGTTGTTTGTCTTTTAAAAGCCATATTATCCTGTGGTCTATTGACGTAATTAACTTGACGTGTTTGGATCGATTGATCTATATCCATTGGCTCCACTCTAGTTTGTCTTTGGATATTAGGGGTTCGGTTCCAGTATTGTGTCTGATTCTGTTGATTTGGATCAAATTGGGGTTTCGGTCCTAAGTTTTGATAGACAGTAGGACCAACGTTTTGGTAGTGATAATTCGGATTATTATTATTACTTGAAATTCGGATTATTATTATAACGAGGTGGTAGTAGTGGTCTGCTAGACATCACTCTATCGACATGAGCAAGTTCAGGATAAAATTTCCCATTACCCAGAGGTGGCCTTGTTGTGCCAATTCCATCCTTCTACCCATTTGCCTTGGTTATTCGGCCGATAGCATAATTCGCTCTGAATGTCATATTGTCTAGTTTAAGGCAAATATACAATGCTTAAGGCAAGAAGTTCGGTTCATGGATTCTTAGCAATCTTAGGACATCTCCGTTGAGAGCTCTAATGAAGTAATCTAACGCCTTCTCACGGTAAGTATACGTCATTGTGTGGAAACTGCTCTCTCCCAAATCTAAACAAGAAACCTTGTCAAGGATTAGCGACAGGTGTTGGTACATGGTTTGGTAGAAATCCGTTATCGTTCTATTTCCTTGACACAGACTAGTCATCTGATTTACCAACGTGCCTATGTCCCGTTTGTCGGAGTAGTGCATCATAAGGCACTTCTTAATTCTGGGCCAGTCCAGAGGAGTCCTGTATGACTCCAAGACTGCGTGTGCTTCCCCAATAACTTTTTTGCGAATAGTGTGCAGAATTGCATAGTATCGCCCAGTTCCCTGGTGGTGTTCCACCACCTGATGGTGTCATTGTGAGACTTCTGTCCAACCTCTCGGTTGGGGTTTATAAGTCAAATGAAAGTAAAATAAAATAAAAATATCAAATTTCGAGTGTAAGTTTTTTTAGCTAAGAAAAAATATTACAATATAAAGTTGCATGCAGGTGTTGAGTTGAATTTTGATGTTGGGAGCTGATGTTGGGATTGCCTTGTTTCACTGCTCCTTTTGAAATTTTGACTTTACTCTGCTTTCATTAACATTTAAATGTTCAAAACTTTGAAATTCTTATTAATGGTAACTGGTATTTCAATTTGCCTCAATCTTCTTTTGGAGTGTTCGCTTTTATTTCAGTTGTTTATTTTCTTTTTTTCTTCTTCACATTAAATTTTATAAGGTCAACAAAAGTGTTTTCTTTTATAAATATATTGTTTAGCTTTCTTTAATTTTTAATTAAAATTTCTTTTATACGTCTAAAATGAATTTTCTTTTATCTTATTTTGTTCTCTTGTCTTAACTTATTTACATTTTTTTCTATGAAAAATTTTGTTTTATTAGAGTTTATGTTTGAATAGTTTTTTTTATGTGTTCTTTTATTTATTTTTAGTTACTTTATTATTATTGCACTTAACTTTCCTTTTAAATTTTTTTTTTCACGTACACATATTATTTTAGTTTTTAATTATTTTATTCTTTCACGATTCTTTATTGAGTTTTGTTCCATATGTTCTTTATTTTATAAAATTCACTTTTTCTTAAATTAGTATTTAATGTTAGCGGGATTAGCAGGCTTTGACATAACATCAATCCGTTTTGTCCTTACAAGGTGTACTGAGGGGCCTGCCAAGGGTTGACCGTAATTTTACTTCCCGAGAAAACCTCCTTAACATTCGGAAGGAGGTCCCTGCTCGGGCGCCAATTAAATTCACGTTAGTGATTTTTTTATAAAAAAATTATTTTGGTTGTGTGTTTTTTAAGCATACAACACTTCTTTATTTATTTGAAGTAAAATTACAAGTGAATACATTTTATTTTGATTTAACTTAAATTACCCTAACATTCAGCCGATCACGCCACCTTTCCATGTTGTCTCTGTATTCGCCGGTCAGCAATATTGATGGGAATAATTCTGTGTTGTAATTGTAGACACAACGGCCGCTTCATGTTGGCTCGTGTATTAGCCAGACGCATAGTCAGCAATATCAATGGGAACAAAGCTACGTTGCTGTTGGAATATGTTGTAATTATAGACGCAACGTCAGCTTTGTTAACTTAATTTTATATTTTTGGAGGTTTGAATATTTTCTGTGTTAACTTGTATATATCTATATGAATAAAATATATGTCTATAGTTACCTCAAATTTGAATTTTTAACATTTTTCGGAATCCCATTATCCTTTGTTTAGCTTTCTGCACTTTCAGCCTGTGACTAAGATGCCTCACTTGGAAATATTTAAGTAAACAGGTGATTTCTCAGTAATTAGGTAAACATATAT
The DNA here is from genome assembly GCA_932526305.1 of Epicampocera succincta. Classification (NCBI taxonomy): domain Eukaryota; kingdom Metazoa; phylum Arthropoda; class Insecta; order Diptera; family Tachinidae; genus Epicampocera; species Epicampocera succincta. The sequence continues at coordinate 24,766,841 of OW052037.1, forward strand.
ATTAATAACTTTATATATAATGTACCTTAAGGGGGTTCTTATTTTGAAATTTTTGAAATTTATCAACCGCCGGCCCGATTCTTGTTCCCTTCTGTTAAAAATGTAATCCTGTAAAATTTGGAGTCAATCCGATAATTTTTAGTGGACCCGGAAACGATTTGAAAATTTTCATGGGGTCTATATGGGCAAAATATCCATTTTTAACGAAAGTAGTTACATTTTAATTTTGAACTTTATTTTATCCATCACAAAAGGAAATGAAACAATAACTGTTTTTGGTTTTCTTCTCTTAAAATTAAAAAAAATTGTAAATCAAATGCATGATATTGACTGTTTAGTTCTCTAAAGTCGCAATAACAGTTACCTACTTAAAAAAACATAAATTTATTTTCGCATGCTTTACTTTTGGCGCAGAACATATTCCAAGAAATTGTGTACTCTTGAGCTACTAATAATAATTGCATATACTGCTGATAACGGGACATTTTCGAGAACATTTTCTCTTGTGTTTTTAATTTTCGCTTTATTTTTGGCTTTGGAAGCAAACAGTTCATAGTTCTACTTAAAATCGTAATTTGTGATCGCAGTGGAGTGAGTTCTTATCAGTGAAATCGAAAAGAATTAATAATTTAATAATAATAGATTTTTCTAGATTAATTTGTTATTTAATTATTGTTATATAATAAAAGAAATTAATAATGTCGAGTGCTTCAGTTATTGGAACGCGTAAAGCCATTGAAAATTTGAAGAAAATCGATCTAATTGGAAATGTTTCTCATCAAATTACTGGTGCAAAACTACCGTCTAATCGTCAGGTCTTGCAAGTTTTATTTTGCAACATGCGGTTTGTAAAAATTACTGCGATGCTTGGTGCGAAGCTAGCAATTAGTGCAGTGGAAATATTTTGGCAGCAAGCACGTATACCTATTCGAGAAGAGCACAAATGCGTTGAAAAGCTTGTAAAATTATACGACAAATGGAAAATCATTCAGAAAACAGTTCCTGGTAAAAGGTCGAGTTCCCAAAAAGAAGCTGCTGAGTCATTTTTGAATAGTCTAGACGACTTATTTGATATTGCTACTTGCTGATGCACTAGAAAAAATTCGGATTGCAGAAGATAGAGAGTTTCTTGAAATGCAAAGAAAAAAAGGACGTCCCGGTTGTATGGCTGGTGTTGACAAGGTTTTGTGGGATCGGGAAAATAGAGCACAAGTACGAAAAGATAAGGAAGCTGCAAGGAAAAGAAAGCATGAGGAGGAAATGAGCCGCACAGGTAAGGGTGACGAACTTCAATATTGTAATGTTTTATTTTTCATATTTTATAGATGTTTCTCAATTAATGGAGTGTAATGATGAAGGTGATATTAGTGACATATCAAGCAACGAGATGCATAATGATGAAACACATGTAACCTCAAAAAGTAATCATGGTCAAAAACGAGGGCGCAAAAATTTTTTAACAGCAAGGTTGCTAGCAGCTCTTGACAATGCCAAAGTGTCTGATGGAATGGCAGTTCATATTCTCATAGCAGCAGGTGAAGCATTTGGACTACGTGTAGAAGAACTTGCAATCAATCGTTCAACTATTCATCGTTTACGCCAAGAGAACCGTTTAAGGGAATCTGAAGAAATTTCAGCTAATTTCACTGATAATGTAAATTGTGATTTTCATCAAGAGTTGGTTTTTGATATTGTAACAATCTTTTCATCATTTATAGGTGAGTAAAACTGGATCGCTGGTAGCTCATTTTGATGGAAAATTCATGAAAGACTTGATCGGCCCCACGAAGGTTGAGCGAATCGCAATTTCTGTTAGTTTCAACGGCACATCAAAATTTCTCGGCGCACCAAAAGTAGCATCTTCGAGTGGTGAAAATATTGCTGATATAGTGTATGAAAAATTACGTGAATGGAAAATTGTTGATCAAGTCAAAGGCTTGTCATATGATACAACGTCAACAAATACTGGCATAAAAACAGGTGCTGCAGTTCTTTTAGAAAAAAAAATTGGCCGTAGTCTTATCAATCTACCTTGCCGCCACCATATTTATGAGGTCGTTTTGCGAAGTGTTTTCGAAACAAAACTTTCTTCAACCTCTGCACCAGAAGTTCCCATCTTTGAAAGATTTGGAAAATTTTGGTCAAATATAAATAAACAAGCTTTCAAAAGTGGCATTGAAGATTCGACCATTTGTGAAAAAATAAGTGCAGCTGAACTAGAACACTGTAAAACTTTTTGCTATGCTCAACTGGCTAAATCTCAAAATCGAGAAGACTATAAAGAATTACTACAGTTGGCTTTGATGTTTGTCGGTGCAGAGCAGTATAATTTCCGAACGCCTGGACCAACTAGCCATGCACGCTGGATGGCAAAGGCTATATATTCCTTGAAAATATTTATGTTCCGTGATCAATTCAAACTAACGAAGAAGGAATTGAATGGTTTACGCGATATTTGCGTTTTTATAGTGACTCTTTATATCAAAGTTTGGTTCAAATGCACTAATGCTATAGACGCACCGCTTCAAGATTTAACTTTTATTCAAGATGCCATAAAGTATACTGAAATAGACACGGACATATCAGCAATAATTCTAAAAAAAATGAGCAACCATTTATGGTACATTTCAGAGCAAGTAGTAGCTCTGGCTTTTTATGATTCGAAAATACCCATAGAAGAGAAACAGAAAATGCTTAAAAACCTCAAATTAAAGGAACCAGTAGTAAAATTAGAAAATGGTCGAAGATGTTCGAATTTATTGGATTTTAAAAATATTTCGTTGTGTGATTTCGTGTCAGAGAAAACCAAATGTTTCTTTAATAAATTTGGTTTGCCAATGGAGTTTTTACTGTTAGAGCCTTCAAGTTGGGAAACATCATACGCATTTGAAGAAGGTTGGACCGCATGTAAGGACTTATTTGTCGTCAATGATATTGCAGAGAGAGGCGTTAAGTTAATTCAAGACTATAATAGAATCTTGACAAATGATGAAGACGAAAAACAATTGTTGCTTCAGGTTGTTGAGGCTTATCGAATGAAATATTTATTCACATTTTATTTTAGTTTTTAATTATTTTATTCTTTCACGATTCTTTATTGAGTTTTGTTCCATATGTTCTTTATTTTATAAAATTCACTTTTTCTTAAATTAGTATTTAATGTTAGCGGGATTAGCAGGCTTTGACATAACATCAATCCGTTTTGTCCTTACAAGGTGTACTGAGGGGCCTGCCAAGGGTTGACAGTAATTTTACTTCCCGAGAAAACCTCCTTAACATTCGGAAGGAGGTCCCTGCTCGGGCGCCAATTAAATTCACGTTAGTGATTTTTTTATAAAAAAATTGTTTTGGTTGTGTGTTTTTTAAGTATACAACACTTCTTTATTTATTTGAAGTAAAATTACAAGTGAATACATTTTATTTTGATTTAACTTAAATTACCCTAACATTCAGCCGATCACGCCACCTTTCCATGTTGTCTCTGTATTCGCCGGTCAGCAATATTGATGGGAATAATTCTGTGTTGTAATTGTAGACACAACGGCCGCTTCATGTTGGCTCGTGTATTAGCCAGACGCATAGTCAGCAATATCAATGGGAACAAAGCTACGTTGCTGTTGGAATATGTTGTAATTATAGACGCAACGTCAGCTTTGTTAACTTAATTTTATATTTTTGGAGGTTTGAATGTTTTCTGTGTTAACTTGTATATATCTATATGAATAAAATATATGTCTATAGTTACCTCAAATTTGAATTTTTAACATTTTTCGGAATCCCATTATCCTTTGTTTAGCTTTCTGCACTTTCAGCCTGTGACTAAGATGCCTCACTTGGAAATAAAGGGTGGTTAAATTTCAAGGGCCGATGTTGATTTTGAATAAAACACAAACTATTTAGGAAATTATTGTAATTTTATTTTATTATGATGTATTGGTATTACTCAATTATGTATGGAACAAAATATCGGCCAAATGGGCGCCGCGACCTCGGCGGCACACCTCCATCCGATGGTCCAAATTTTCTATGACGCTGAGGCATAATGGAGGTTCTATGCCGTTAATGTGCCGAACTATTTGATCCTTTAGGTCTTGAATTGTTGCTGGCTTATCGACGTACACCTTTTCTTTCAAATAACCCCAAAGAAAAAAGTCCAACGGTGTCAAATCACATGATCTTGGCGGCCAATTGACATCGCCATTACGTGAGATAACACGGCCATTGAATTTGTTGCGCAAAAGAGCCATTGTTTCGTTAGCTGTGTGGCAAGTGGCACCGCCCTGCTGAAACCACATATCGTCCACATCCATATCTTCCAATTCGGGCCATAAAAAGTTCGTTATCATCTCACGATAGCGAACACCATTCACAGTAACTGCCTGACCGGCCTCATTTTGGAAAAAATACGGCCCGATGATGCCGCCAGCCCATAAACCGCACCAAACAGTCACTCTTTGTGGGTGCATTGGTTTTTCGACAATCACTCTTGGATTCTCATTCGCCCAAATGCGGCAATTATGTTTATTGACGAATCCACTGAGGTGAAAATGTGCCTCATCACTGAAGATGATTTTCTTCGAAAATTGATCATCCACTGTTGCCATTTCTTGCCACCATTCTGCCCATTCACGACGTTTGGAATGGTCAAGAGGCTTTAGTTCTTGAGCCAATTGCACCTTGTAAGCGTGTAAATGCAAGTCTTTATGCATAATGTTCATCAACGACGAGCGTGAGAGGTGCAATTGTTGGGAACGACGACGAGTTGAGGTGGACGGCTCTTCAGACACACTATCGCGAACAGCAGCAATATTTTCTGCAGTACGAGCTGTACGAGCATGCACTGGTGTTCTCACATCTTCTACAGACCCGGTTTGCTCGAATTTTTCCACGATTTTTGCGATTGTACGCACATTTGGACGATGAAATTGACCAAAAAAATTACGAAGTGCACGATATGCATTTTGATTTGAACTCCCATTTTCATAATAAGTCTGGATAACTTTAACACGTTGTTGGATTGTGTATATCTCCATGGTTCAAATTGAGTAAGCCTGAAATAGAGAAATGTCAAATAAAATTCGAAAATAAACTTGGCGTTTAGGTGTGGTTCACATTCAACATCGGCCCATACAATTTAACCACCCTTTAAGTAAACAGGTGATTTCTCAGTAATTAGGTAAACATATATATTAATAACTTTATATATAATGTACCTTAAGGGGGTTCTTATTTTGAAATTTTTGAAATTTATTAACCGCCGGCCCGATTCTTGTTCCCTTCTGTTAAAAATGTAATCCTGTAAAATTTGGAGTCAATCCGATAATTTTTAGTGGACCCGGAAACGATTTGAAAATTTTCATGGGGTCTATATGGGCAAAATATCCATTTTTAACGAAAGTAGTTACATTTTAATTTTGAACTTTATTTTATCCATCACAAAAGGAAATGAAACAATAACTGTTTTTGGTTTTCTTCTCTTAAAATTATAAAAAATAAATATCAAATGCATGATATTGACTGTTTAGTTCTCTAAAGTCGCAATAACAGTTACATACTTAAAAAAACATAAATTTATTTTCGCACGCTTTACTTTTGGCGCAGAACATATTCCAAGAAATTGTGTACTCTTGAGCTACTAATAATAATTGCATATACTGCTGATAACGGGACATTTTCGAGAACATTTTCTCTTGTGTTTTTAATTTTCGCTTTATTTTAGGCTTTGGAAGCAAACAGTTCATAGTTCTACTTAAAATCGTAATTTGTGATCGCAGTGGAGTGAGTTCTTATCAGTGAAATCGAAAAGAATTAATAATTTAATAATAATAGATTTTTCTAGATTAATTTGTTATTTAATTATTGTTATATAATAAAAGAAATTAATAATGTCGAGTGCTTCAGTTATTGGAACGCGTAAAGCCATTGAAAATTTGAAGAAAATCGATCTAATTGGAAATGTTTCTCATCAAATTACTGGTGCAAAACTACCGTCTAATCGTCAGGTCTTGCAAGTTTTATTTTACAACATGCGGTTTGTAAAAATGACTGCGATGCTTGGTGCGAAGCTAGCAATTAGTGCAGTGGAAATATTTTGGCAGCAAGCACGTATACCTATTCGAGAAGAGCACAAATGCGTTGAAAAGCTTGTAAAATTATACGACAAATGGAAAATCATTCAGAAAACAGTTCCTGGTAAAAGGTCGAGTTCCCAAAAAGAAGCTGCTGAGTCATTTTTGAATAGTCTAGACGACTTATTTGATATTGCTACCGCTGATGCACTAGAAAAAATTCGGATTGCAGAAGATAGAGAGTTTCTTGAAATGCAAAGAAAAAAAGGACGTCCCGGTTGTATGGCTGGTGTTGACAAGGTTTTGTGGGATCGGGAAAATAGAGCACAAGTACGAAAAGATAAGGAAGCTGCAAGGAAAAGAAAGCATGAGGAGGAAATGAGCCGCACAGGTAAGGGTGACGAACTTCAATATTGTAATGTTTTATTTTTCATATTTTATAGATGTTTCTCAATTAATGGAGTGTAATGATGAAGGTGATATTAGTGACATATCAAGCAACGAGATGCATAATGATGAAACACATGTAACCTCAAAAAGTAATCATGGTCAAAAACGAGGGCGCAAAAATTTTTTAAGAGCAAGGTTGCTAGCAGCTCTTGACAATGCCAAAGTGTCTGATGGAATGGCAGTTCAAATTCTCATAGCAGCAGGTGAAGCATTTGGACTACGTGTAGAAGAACTTGCAATCAATCGTTCAACTATTCATCGTTTACGCCAAGAGAACCGTTTAAGGGAATCTGAAGAAATTTCAGCTAATTTCACTGATAATGTAAATTGTGATTTTCATCAAGAGTTGGTTTTTGATATTGTAACAATCTTTTCATCATTTATAGGTGAGTAAAACTGGATCGCTGGTAGCTCATTTTGATGGAAAATTCATGAAAGACTTGATCGGCCCCACGAAGGTTGAGCGAATCGCAATTTCTGTTAGTTTCAACGGCACATCAAAATTTCTCGGCGCACCAAAAGTAGCATCTTCGAGTGGTGAAAATATTGCTGATATAGTGTATGAAAAATTACGTGAATGGAAAATTGTTGATCAAGTCAAAGGCTTGTCATATGATACAACGTCAACAAATACTGGCATAAAAACAGGTGCTGCAGTTCTTTTAGAAAAAAAAATTGGCCGTAGTCTTATCAATCTACCTTGCCGCCACCATATTTATGAGGTCGTTTTGCGAAGTGTTTTCGAAACAAAACTTTCTTCAACCTCTGCACCAGAAGTTCCCATCTTTGAAAGATTTGGAAAATTTTGGCCAAATATAAATAAACAAGCTTTCAAAAGTGGCATTGAAGATTCGACCATTTGTGAAAAAATAAGTGCAGCTGAACTAGAACACTGTAAAACTTTTTGCTATGCTCAACTGGCTAAATCTCAAAATCGAGAAGACTATAAAGAATTACTACAGTTGGCTTTGATGTTTGTCGGTGCAGAGCAGTATAATTTCCGAACGCCTAGACCAACTAGCCATGCACGCTGGATGGCAAAGGCTATATATTCCTTGAAAATCTTTATGTTCCGTGATCAATTCAAACTAACGAAGAAGGAATTGAATGGTTTACGCGATATTTGCGTTTTTATAGTGACTCTTTATATCAAAGTTTGGTTCAAATGCACTAATGCTATAGACGCACCGCTTCAAGATTTAACTTTTATTCAAGATGCCATAAAGTATACTGAAATAGACACGGACATATCAGCAATAATTCTAAAAAAAATGAGCAACCATTTATGGTACATTTCAGAGCAAGTAGTAGCTCTGGCTTTTTATGATTCGAAAATACCCATAGAAGAGAAACAGAAAATGCTTAAAAACCTCAAATTAAAGGAACCAGTAGTAAAATTAGAAAATGGTCGAAGATGTTCGAATTTATTGGATTTTAAAAATATTTCGTTGTGTGATTTCGTGTCAGAGAAAACAAAATGTTTCTTTAGTAAATTTGGTTTGCCAATGGAGTTTTTACTGTTAGAGCCTTCAAGTTGGGAAACATCATACGCATTTGAAGAAGGTTGGACCGCATGTAAGGACTTATTTGTCGTCAATGATATTGCAGAGAGAGGCGTTAAGTTTATTCAAGACTATAATAGAATCTTGACAAATGATGAAGACGAAAAACAATTGTTGCTTCAGGTTGTTGAGGCTTATCGAATGAAATATCCATCATATAACAAAGCTACTTTAATAACATGATAAATAAAATAGTAATGATTAATAAATTTATTATATATAAAATACAATTATTTTTTAATATGAAATTTCATTTTATGTAACTACTTTCGTTAAAAATGGATATTTTGCCCATATAGACCCCATGAAAATTTTCAAATCGTTTCCGGGTCCACTAAAAATTATCGGATTGACTCCAAATTTTACAGCATTACTTTTTTAACAGAAGGGAACAAGAATCGTGCCGGCGAACTAGAAAAAACACTTTTTAAAATTTTCCCATACAAATAAGAACACCCTAATGTACCTGTTAGTTTTTAAGTTTCAGCTTATAATTAAAGCTCAATAAGGAAGGACTGATACTCCTATAATAAAAAATTAATTTTTTGTATTAAAGAAACTAAAATTTCATTAACTGGCGCCCAACGTTCGAGGGTTTGTTCAGTGTCGTGACGCGAAAAAACGGAGTGAAAAAACAAGTTATTTAAAAAATTATAATTGTTTTGACATCATAGTGAAAATAGTGTGACATTGCAGCAGCCCTTAAAAAGAAATTAAAAAGAAATTTAAAAAATACAAAATAATTTATGGAAAAAAAAGAATAAAATGTGAAAATATATTAAATACATATAATAATTCGAAATTTAAATGAATTAAAGATTAAATAAAATAAGTACTATCCTTATAAAAATTTAAATTAGAAAAAATATATATAAAAAATTTAAAATTAATTACAAGAAAAGAAAAATCTAGAAATCTAAACGAATTAAAAATTGAAAAACGAATTAAAAATAATTTTTATCCTTTATTCTACCAATTAAAAATAGAAGGAAAAAAAGCGTAAAAATATATAATTAACAACCTTCGTATTTTTTTTTATAAAAAATTCCGCAAGACCCAATTAATTAAAATCACTAAAAGTGAAATAAATAAATTTTAAACATTTAGTAAAATCAAAATTTGCATCCATAAAATTTGTTAAAAAACTAATTAAAAACATTAGGTGCAAAATTAAAATCCACCATGTCCAATCCAAATAACCTAATTCGTCCAACTTTACTAAATCCATGTAAAAATAGACAAGAACGACAAGAAACAGGTATAGTTACACAAGCTCTTAGAACAGAGGGAGTTCAGATCCTTAATTCAATTCTAAACACTAATTCTGATGAATTTTCCGGTACAGATGAGGTAATAAATCAGGAACATAGGGCAAACATAGGTGATCTTGATAAGATTCCAGATATAGTTAAAAAGCTTGAGAGAGTTTTCGAGTGAGGAATTCATTTCGAGGAAAAAAAGTGTGGAGAGAATTCTCAAAATTTACGAACCAATTAAAGGTACTACCAAATATAGGACAAGCGGTAAAATGTTCTGGAATCATAAAATACACCACTGAACTGGGATTGTATCTCACGCTGCCTTGTTACCCACTAAGCGAATAAAAGAGATGTTTCATGTCTGAAATACCAACTAACGTCACTCGTACAAGGAATACAAAGCATTCAGGAATTCTACAACGAAGTCTATGAATGTCTTTCACTGATTCTTAACAAATTGTCATCGTTGGAAATGGGAAATGAAGCTATCATCGTCCTTACCAAAACCTACCGAGAGAAAGCACTCGACACATTCGTTAGGGGATTGAATGGCGATATGGCGAGACTCCTAGCTATAAAAGAACTAAGAGATCTGCCGCAAACACTTGCTTTGTGTCAAAAATTAGACAACCAAGCATTTAGAAACAACTATGTTCAAAATACACATTCAAGTGCAAAAAAATACGTGACTCCACCACAACTTCCACCAAGGTACAACACTCATTCAAATAGACTAATGACAAATTATCCACACCTGCCATACCAACCACAGCCAAATTTTTTCTCTACCCTTCCACCATACCAGTCTAGGTTCGACCAACGAAATCAGCCTTTCCAACCGAGAAACAGTCAATTACAATTTAGCCAATCCCAAAATAGTCAACAACCCCCACCGAGACCTTTCGCTCCCAAACCAACTCAACGTCCGGAACCAATGGAAGTTGACAACAGTATAAGAACTCGTAACATAAACCATATGAACAGGCCAAAACCTATGCATCGGTTCCAAGCGAAGATACCACCACAACCTTCTCTTCAAGTAAGACCACCTCCAAAAGTACATTTCCATACTCGGGCAGAACAGGAAAAATATGATCTTGTCGAAATGGAAGAAGATAAAAACCACCATGAAACCTTACAGGAATACATGAACGGCTTTTCGGAATACCAAGAAGAAAACCTTGAAAACGCCGAGGAAAGTTTTACAGATATGCATTTTTTAGACTAACGACGGAAACTTTCTAAAAATTCTTTTGGATACACAACACAGACAAACTGGTTTATTCCAGAAGTTACCCTTATACTGCTTCACTAAAGGAAGAAGTAGAAAAACAGATTAACGAACTACCCTCAAACGGTATAATCAGGCCATTCAGATCTCCATACGACGCACCTGTATGGATAGTGCCAAAAAAACTATATGCTTCTGGAAAGAAAAAATTTCGGATGGTAGTGGATTATCGTAAACTTAACCAAATAACAATAGCAGATAGTTATCCCATCCCCGAAATATCTGATATCTTGATGCAGTTAGGTAGTAAAAAATGGTTTGCGGTTCAGATAGAGCTCAAAAGCGGATTCCATCAGATGCCATTGAGACAGCAGGATATCGAAAAAACTGAATTTTCGGTAAACAATGGCAAATATGAGTTCACAAAACTCCCCTTTGGATTAAAGAACGTACCCGCAATTTTCCAGAGAACACTGGACGACATATTACGCCAGCATATTGCCAAAATATGTTTTGTGTATGTAGACGACATATTAATTTTCAGCGAAACCGAGAAAAAACATCTCGAAAACGTTGAGACAATTTTCCGAACACTACAGAACGTAAATATGAAGGTACAGCTCGATAAGAGCGAGTTTATAAAAAACGAAGTCGAGTTTCTGGGGTTCATTATCAAAAGTTCCCACAACCTGGGACGGTAAGATCGTAATCGACGGTAACTTAGATCCTTTTTAGGTCTGTCCGGTTATTACCGCTGTTTCATTAGGGACTACGGGAAAACGGCAAAACCCCTGACAGCCCTTTTAAGGGGGGAGGAAGACAACCTGCAAAAAACGTAATCAGGTAAAATATTAATTTCCCTTAATAGAGGCGCGGTAGCGGTCTTTAATAAGCTTAAGAATGCCTTAGTTGGCCAAGACATTGTACTGGCATACCCAGATTTCAAAAAGGAATTTCAGCTCACTACCGAACGCATCGCATCGTTCGCATCGAACTCCGCGTTAGGTGCGGTATTATCACAGGAGGATCGTCCAATAGCTTATATTTCCTGGACTGAAAAAACCTGAAGAGAATTATGCCACTAATGAGCGAGAAATGCTCGCTATCATATGGGCCTTAGAAAATTTCAGAAATTAGCTCTACAGATCTGCTAAAGTAATAATAATAACCGAGCACCAGCCTCTCACACATGCTCTTAGTAACAAAAATACTAACACAAGCTAAGAAGGTTGAAAGCTACCCAGGAAAAACTAACATCGTGGCTGATGCCCTTTCAAGAGCACCACAAGTGAATTCCTTAACACCCACGCAACACAGCGATGAGAGTTCATCCGAAGATTTGATAGCATTTGCCAATGCGCCTATAAACGTGCTTAAGAATCAAATATTTTTGCTTACTGATGACATACCAACTTATAAATTTGAAATAGTTTTCCCTACCTATCATCGGCACACTATTACCCAAAACAATTACAACGACGAAGAACTTGTATTTTTGCTCAAAAGATATCTTAACCCATCAGTGGTTAACAGCATCACTACTGATGAAAGAACTTTAGGAGGATTACAATCTATCCTATTCATTTTAGAAATTACAAGGTAAGATTCTCAAGAGAATTTGTTACCGATCTAACAAATGAATCAGCACAGGAAAGCGAAATAATAAAAGAACACAAAAGAGCACACAGGAACGCGAAAGAAAATAAATGTCAACTTATAAAAAATTCTACTTTCCTAACATGCAAGCCAAAATCAACAAAGAGTTAAACAATGTATAGTTTGTAAAGAGCAAAAATATGAAAGACGTCCAAACAAACCGATACTGAGGGCAACACCGATTCCAGAATATCCCGGTGAAATAGTTCACCTAGATCTTTAAATAAATCATAAAATCATACTTATAGGCATTGATAAGTTCTCTAAATATGCCCAGGCGAAAATGGTAGAATCACGTTCTGTGGAGGACATAAAAGAACCTCTTTACGAGTTAGTAACTTCATTTGGCTTTCCTAAACAAATTGTTGTTGACAATGAAAAATCGCTAGCAGCCACTTCAAAAGTTCATGTTAGAAGATCAATATAGAATAGAAATTTTTAGAACCCCTCCACATGTAAGTACCACAAATGGACAAGTAGAAAGATTTCATTCTACGCTGAATGAAATCATCCGCTGTATTAAAACAGAAAAGACTTTCGGACCTAATATATCAGGCATTATATAGTTATAATAACTCTATCCACACTACCACTAATTTCAAACCAATAGAAGTATTCTTTGGTCATAGAGTAACAACAGACCCCATACAGTTAGATCAGTTTAGAAAAGACATTATTGAAAGATTAAAAACAAAACAGGAAACAGACTTAAGGTATCACAATAAGAATAGAAAGCCTTATAGAGATTACGCAGTGGGAGAAACAATTTTTGTGACGATAAATAAGCATCCAAGAAACAAATTCTCACCGGGGTATAGAAAGGAAATAGTTGCAGAAAATAAATCGGATACAATTATTACGAACAAAAACAAAATAGTACATAAAAGCCTTATTAGAGATTAAACTTTATTATTTTTAGGTTTTTCAGCATTGCTGAAGTAGAAATACTAAACTACTCAAACTCACCGGTAATCACATTTGATACAGGACATTCAAAACTAGAAATATGATCCTTTAAATTAGTCCATTCGGTTAACATCTGTGAATACCAAACAGCGTTGCAGGAAATAAACCAAACAATCTATCAGTTTAACTTAATATCTATATTGTTAACTGTTGTTGATGCTAATTACTTAAGACCTATCTTTTTTCCGTTTTTAACGTCATAAAACTGTCTCCTGTATGGATTACAGCTTGTAATTCTCTAATTTAAATTTTTTTTCTCTGCTAGATGTGGTTGTAAGAAGAATGTTACCGCTCTCCGTTCTTACATCCAAATTAGGTAAGCTAAAAATAGACGTCAGTTGGTGCTGAATAGTATTCAGGTAGAGCTACTTTCGGTATTTATATGGAATGTTCTTTGAGTCTTGCTTTATTGGTTCAGTACCGAAGGTGGTGTTTTTCCTGAAAAGTTATTCTGATGGGGTCGATTCATGTAGTTAATATGTCTTGAGCGTAGGTTTTGGTCTTCCTTATTGGGTTGTTTGTGGCATGCGAGCCAATTGAGGATAAAATGGGCGTTTTTTGTTAGATGGTAATTTCTTTTGTGAGATAATTGTGGGAGTTGATATTTTTTACGCTATGCACATGATTTGCCCTTTCACTTGGGTTTTCTAGCTTTAAGCAAAGATGTAGAGCTTGAGGTAAGTCAACAGGCTCTCTCCTCCCTAGAAGTCGTGATAAATCTCCGTTCAAACCCCTGACGAAAGTGTCAAGCGCCTTTTCCGTACACGATTTTGTGAGTGAGATGATGTTTCTGATTATGCTCAGTGTTCCGAAGTATATTGGTGTTCTCTTGAGGGGTTCGTAGATGGCAAGGATCCCATCTACGCTTTCCATGAACTGAATTCGCCTGATTGCCCAGAAAATTCTTTAAGGCATTTAACCACGTTGGGTATTGTGTTTAAGTCGGTTAAATTATTTATAAGTACGTCATTAATTACTTGATCTTTAGCGTCGCTCACACCCACGTGGATTCAGTACAGCTTGCACTACTTGCGGGGCTTGATAACCTTAGAACTTCCGTCGAGATTCTAGTTCTATGCTTAACTGTCCATTTGCCTGTCCAGGATTTGGATTCTCAGTAACCGCAGCACACTGTGGTAAATCTCAAATCTAGCTGGAAAAAATTTTAAAAAAATTTCTGGCAACATTCCTTCTGATCGTTTAATGAGCTTCTCAATACAATAGGTAACTGTGATTTATGTTTGGTTTATTTGTTTTAAACTCTGATTAGAAAAAGTAAGCTTTAAAATCAGTTGTTGTCAACTCATGCATTTAGATTTCAAAGAGAAGCGTATTTTTTGTGTGACTTTGGTTTATGATTAAAAAGGCTACGTTGATTTTATTTTCATAATTTTTTTTATTATTATAAAGCTTCATTTCAGGGAAATATATTATGATTTTCATTTAAATATTTCCATTGTAAGTATTAAAAAAAAATTTTATTTTGTGAGCAGTTCAGGAAGTGCAAAAAATAAAATATTTTCTTTTTTCAAGTAGAGTTAAAGCTGTTTATTCCAGATTATTCCGGTGTAAAACTATATTTGGGTTAATCTTTCAAGTGTTCACTTTAAGGTAAACCAAAAATATCTGCCGCATTTTTGCGACCGCCATACATTTTTTATTTTTCCAGTATGACCTCTCCACTTTCGCGAAAGGAAATTTTTGAAGAATGGGTAAAAACTCCCAAAATACATCGCAAGGAGGTCTTATTGGCATTAATAATGGTTAAGTATGGTCTTCAAAATATACCAGAAGACGTGAAAAGAAATCTTATGGCAAAAATAAGTAAATAAAATAAAAGCTAGCCGAAAAATGGATCAAAAGTGGAAGACATCGTGACCGTTTCTTAAAATCAAATTCAGTTTGGGTTGATAAACCTTATATGTTGCCTGAAAGTGTACAACCGAAAAGTTGCAAGAAAGCTGGAAGAAAACCGAAAAACTTTGATGACTGTTGTGAAAACTTGAAAAAAGAAAGGTACAAAGTCTTTTAGATTCAACTGATCCTCGAGAAATTATAAAAGCTAGTGAGTACGAATGACGGTAATACTGCTAGACGGTCCTTTAGAGCAGCAGAAAGAGTTCAGAAATCACTGGTGTCAATAAAGAATTAATTGAACGCTTTCATATTATTTTGGAAACTTTAGATAGTGGTTACCCTATTGATGAAGATGCTTTTGAAAGTTTTGTTGTTGTCACACGAAATTTATACTTAAAGGAATGCCCACGGTACATTATGCCAGTTAGCGTCCATAAAATTTTTCATGGGAAAGACATGATAAGGTCTTGCATTCTTCCTATAGGACAGCTGTCTGAAGAAGCTCAAGAAGCAAGAAAAAAGGACACGAGGAAGTTTAGAGAGTTGTTTACTAGAAAAACATCAAGAATATACAGATCTTTTCAATCGACTCTTAATTTCTTCGGATCCTTTTATCGCAAGTTTGCGTCACATTTCGAGTTCGAGGTTTGATAACAAAAGAAGTTCTTTCATTATTATCTGTTGATGCTTTTGAGGAGGAAGAATCTT
Organism: Epicampocera succincta; assembly: GCA_932526305.1. Lineage (NCBI taxonomy): Eukaryota > Metazoa > Arthropoda > Insecta > Diptera > Tachinidae > Epicampocera > Epicampocera succincta. Next base: position 24,782,598 of record OW052037.1, read on the forward strand.
TTAACGATGCATATAAAAGTGAATAAATTAAAAGCTCTATGTGTATTTATGTGTATTATTAATGTTATAAAGCAAAAACCAGTAAAGAAAACAATTATTTATTAAAAATGTTTTAATATTAAAATGATTATCTCCGACTCCTTACTTAAAAACTCACATAATAATTTTATTAGCCATGAATCTTAGTTATATTCAACCTATATGCTAATATATATAACTACAATTAAGCTTAGAAGATGTATTTAAAACCCCAATTTTTTATTTTAAAAATGTATTTTTTCTTGACGGTGAGAACTATTTATTTTTGTCTCATTTTATTAAAAAATCGTCTTTTTAAAAAAATTTGATTTTTTATAATCAATTTTTATTTAAATCATAAGTATGAAGTGAATCCAACGCGATTTATTAATTTTGTCCAGTTACATTTGCGATCTACCACACTGTGCGCAGGGGGCCTAATTAAGATATTTTGATCTGCCATCTTTATTTTATTTTTTTATTTTATTTTATTAAAATAAATTTTTTAATTTATTTTATTTTATTAAAAAGGAATAAATTTATTCGAAAAGACTCCTTTGTTGGTGGTTTTAAAACTTGATTTATACTCTTCTTATACTTATAAAATTTTATTAAAAGAAATATTTGTTTAGAAATCTGAAATAACAAAACAAAATCTTTTGATATCTTTACATACTGTAATTTGTTTGACGAAGAACTGGAGGGACCGTTGTAAAGGGTGGTTAAATTTCAAGGGCTGATGTTGATTTTGAATAAAACACAAACTATTTAGGAAATTATTGTAATTTTATTTTATTATGATGTATTGGTATTACTCAATTATGTATGGAACAAAATATCGGCCAAATGGGCGCCGCGACCTCGGCGGCACACCTCCATCCGATGGTCCAAATTTTCGATGACGCTGAGGCATAATGGAGGTTCTATGCCGTTAATGTGCCGAATTATCTGATCCTTTAGGTCTTGAATTGTTGCTGGCTTATCGACGTACACCTTTTCTTTCAAATAACCCCAAAGAAAAACGGTGTCAAATCACATGATCTTGGCGGCCAATTGACATCGCCATTACGTGAGATAACACGGCCATTGAATTTGTTGCGAAAAAGAGCCATTGTTTCGTTAGCTGTGTGGCAAGTGGCACCGTCCTACTGAAACCACATATCGTCCACATCCATATCTTCCAATTCGGGCCATAAAAAGTTTGTTATCATCTCACGATAGCGAACACCATTCACAGTAACTGCCTGACCGGCCTCATTTTGGAAAAAATGCGACCCGATGATGCCGCCAGCCCATAAACCGCACCAAACAGTCACTCTTTGTGGGTGCATTGGCTTTTCGACAATCACTCTTGGATTCTCATTCGCCCAAATGCGGCAATTCTGTTTATTGACGAATACACTGAAGTGAAAATGTGCCTCATCACTGAAGATGATTTTCTTCGAAAGTGCACGATATGCATTTTGATTTGAACTCCCATTTTCATAATAAGTCTGGATAACTTTAACACGTTGTTGGATTGTGTATCTCTCCATGGTTCAAATTGAGTAAGTCTGAAATAGAGAAATGCCAAATAAAATTCGGAAAAAAACTTGGCGTTTAGGTGTGGTTCACATTCAACATCGGCCCATACAATTTAACCACCCTTTATTTATTACGTAGTTACTTAAATAACTTACGATGTGAACAACTTCCTGATTTGTTGAAAGACCTCCTCTGATCTGTAGCTTTTTTCTTCGATAATTTTTTCCTGATTATTATTTTCGTCACTCCAGTTGCTGACAATTGAATTCGATAATAACTACTGTAGTCGAATGTGATATGCTTCTTTTCACAGGATCACTTTATTTGTGAGTTGCACAGTAACTTTTGTATTAATTTTAGTTAAAAATGTTTGCTTTAATTCATAATTTTTTTAATTTTATATTCTGAATATGTTTCTTCATGTATGTATTCCTTCTTACACTGTATCACCTTGTTTTTTAGTGTCTGCTCATCCAATGTCACTTTATTTTGGGAATTGATGTCTTTCTCGATTTACGGAATTTGTCCACTAATTTTGATTGCTTTTCGGGAGTCCTTGTTTAATTTTTATATATTACAGATTTCATTTGTTAGCACTTGTCCTTTACGGTTTTTATTTATTACCACTTGTACTTTGCGAATTTTATTTATTAGCACATATCCTTTACATGTTTTTTCCTTGCGGCACAGGCTGGCTCATAAATAGCACCGTTTTGCTCTTTTGCTACTACGTAGCCTAGTTAACGACTTTTAAATTAACTGCTCGGACGCCAGTTATAATTTTGCGGGTTGCAATATTAAAAAAGTATAGTTTTTTTTAATTTGGGTCTTTACAACCCGGTTTATTTGAGTTAATATTTAAAACTAAAACTAAATTTACAAATTTCTTATTTTATATTATTATGTTGATATATTTAAAAAGGTGGCATGATTTAATATTAATATTAAATGGCATTTATTATTATGACTTATTGCCAAATTTAGGTTTTAAGTAATTAGCGTTAAATTGTAATATTACATATCAGCAGAAATTCTAAAAAATTAAATTATAATTTTGTTTGTGTTAACTTATACATTGGAAATTATTGTAGGCTTAAGTAAAGGAATTTTTAAAATAAATAATTATTGCTGAACTTAAAAGCAAACAAGCAATATGCCATTTTTGAGCCCCGGTCGCAATTTCTGTTTTATTAAGATTCACAAAATCACTGCCCTAGGAACTTTGCAGTGGTAATGTAGACAACGATTTAAAATATACCAAATTACTCTATATTGCTGGATCGGGTCGGGTGGATGTTGAGTGGTGGACAAATTTTAAGCCCACGTAACTTCCGATAAATGATTGGTTAAACAGTGGGGGAAAATTCTACTTCCTCTTTTAGAGATTAATTTTGGTGTGCTGGATTTGTGTTTTTTATATGTATTCGTTATTACTTGTTTATTTTGCGTTGCAATCAGGCAACTGGCGACAGGGTTGCAATCTGGCTTACCTGGATAATCAAACTACAAAAATTTGAAGAAAAATGAATATTACTAATTTAACCGTTAGACACCTAAAAGAGTAAAAGGTATTATTGTAGGCAATCGCTTTCATACGCAATTTCATATGTGTATACTATTTCAATTAACTTCTGTAACTTTTATACTTTTTAATTCGTTAAAAAAAGTAAAATAATATGTAGTGAAAATAACAATTGCTGAATTCACAAAATCTTGTATCAATATATTTTAAATTTAAACGCCAAAAACCAATTAAGGACACGAAAAAAGTACATAGGTATGTTATCTAAAAATAAAATTGAAATATAAAAAAAAAACAAACGTAAAAAATCACGCAAAACTTATAATTTGTATTGTAAATTATACAAAATTTAAAGGGTGGTTAAATTGTATGGGCCGATGTTGAATGTGAACCACACCTAAACGCCAAGTTTTTTTCCGAATTTTATTTGGCATTTCTCTATTTCAGACTTACTCAATTTGAACCATGGAGAGATACACAATCCAACAACGTGTTAAAGTTATCCAGACTTATTATGAAAATGGGAGTTCAAATCAAAATGCATATCGTGCACTTTCGAAGAAAATCATCTTCAGTGATGAGGCACATTTTCACTTCAGTGTATTCGTCAATAAACAGAATTGCCGCATTTGGGCGAATGAGAATCCAAGAGTGATTGTCGAAAAACCAATGCACCCACAAAGAGTGACTGTTTGGTGCGGTTTATGGGCTGGCGGCATCATCGGGTCGCATTTTTTCCAAAATGAGGCCGGTCAGGCAGTTACTGTGAATGGTGTTCGCTATCGTGAGATGATAACAAACTTTTTATGGCCCGAATTGGAAGATATGGATGTGGACGATATGTGGTTTCAGTAGGACGGTGCCACTTGCCACACAGCTAACGAAACAATGGCTCTTTTTCGCAACAAATTCAATGGCCGTGTTATCTCACGTAATGGCGATGTCAATTGGCCGCCAAGATCATGTGATTTGACACCGTTTTTCTTTGGGGTTATTTGAAAGAAAAGGTGTACGTCGATAAGCCAGCAACAATTCAAGACCTAAAGGATCAGATAATTCGGCACATTACCGGCATAGAACCTCTATTATGCCTCAGCGTCATCGAAAATTTGGACCATCGGATGGAGGTGTGCCGCCGAGGTCGCGGCGCCCATTTGGCCGATATTTTGTTCCATACATAATTGAGTAATACCAATACATCATAATAAAATAAAATTACAATAATTTCCTAAATAGTTTGTGTTTTATTCAAAATCAACATCGGCCCTTGAAATTTAACCACCCTTTACAACGGTCCCTCCAGTTCTTCGTCAAACAAATTACAGTATGTAAAGATATCAAAAGATTTTGTTTTGTTATTTCAGATTTCTAAACAAATATTTCTTTTAATAAAATTTTATAAGTATAAGAAGAGTATAAATCAAGTTTTAAAACCACCAACAAAGGAGTCTTTTCGAATAAATTTATTCCTTTTTAATAAAATAAAATAAATTAAAAAATTTATTTTGATAAAATAAAATAAAAAAATAAAATAAAGATGGCAGATCAAAATATCTTAATTAGGCCCCCTGCGCACAGTGTGGTAGATCGCAAATGTAACTGGACAAAATTAATAAATCGCGTTGGATTCACTTCATACTTATGATTTAAATAAAAATTGATTATAAAAAATCAAATTTTTTTAAAAAGACGATTTTTTAATAAAATGAGACAAAAATAAATAGTTCTCACCGTCAAGAAAAAATACATTTTTAAAATAAAAAATTGGGGTTTTAAATACATCTTCTAAGCTTAATTGTAGTTATATATATTAGCATATAGGTTGAATATAACTAAGATTCATGGCTAATAAAATTATTATGTGAGTTTTTAAGTAAGGAGTCGGAGATAATCATTTTAATATTAAAACATTTTTAATAAATAATTGTTTTCTTTACTGGTTTTTGCTTTATAACATTAATAATACACATAAATACACATAGAGCTTTTAATTTATTCACTTTTATATGCATCGTTAAAAGATTCTTCCTCCTCAAAAGCATCAACAGATAATAATGAAAGAACTTCTTTTGTTATCAAACCTCGAACTCGAAATGTGACGCAAACTTGCGATAAAAGGATCCGAAGAAATTAAGAGTCGATTGAAAAGATCTGTATATTCTTGATGTTTTTCTAGTAAACAACTCTCTAAACTTCCTCGTGTCCTTTTTTCTTGCTTCTTGAGCTTCTTCAGACAGCTGTCCTATAGGAAGAATGCAAGACCTTATCATGTCTTTCCCATGAAAAATTTTATGGACGCTAACTGGCATAATGTACCGTGGGCATTCCTTTAAGTATAAATTTCGTGTGACAACAACAAAACTTTCAAAAGCATCTTCATCAATAGGGTAACCACTATCTAAAGTTTCCAAAATAATATGAAAGCGTTCAATTAATTCTTTATTGACACCAGTGATTTCTGAACTCTTTCTGCTGCTCTAAAGGACCGTCTAGCAGTATTACCGTCATTCGTACTCACTAGCTTTTATAATTTCTCGAGGATCAGTTGAATCTAAAAGACTTTGTACCTTTCTTTTTTCAAGTTTTCACAACAGTCATCAAAGTTTTTCGGTTTTCTTCCAGCTTTCTTGCAACTTTTCGGTTGTACACTTTCAGGCAACATATAAGGTTTATCAACCCAAACTGAATTTGATTTTAAGAAACGGTCACGATGTCTTCCACTTTTGATCCATTTTTCGGCTAGCTTTTATTTTATTTACTTATTTTTGCCATAAGATTTCTTTTCACGTCTTCTGGTATATTTTGAAGACCATACTTAACCATTATTAATGCCAATAAGACCTCCTTGCGATGTATTTTGGGAGTTTTTACCCATTCTTCAAAAATTTCCTTTCGCGAAAGTGGAGAGGTCATACTGGAAAAATAAAAAATGTATGGCGGTCGCAAAAATGCGGCAGATATTTTTGGTTTACCTTAAAGTGAACACTTGAAAGATTAACCCAAATATAGTTTTACACCGGAATAATCTGGAATAAACAGCTTTAACTCTACTTGAAAAAAGAAAATATTTTATTTTTTGCACTTCCTGAACTGCTCACAAAATAAAATTTTTTTTTAATACTTACAATGGAAATATTTAAATGAAAATCATAATATATTTCCCTGAAATGAAGCTTTATAATAATAAAAAAAATTATGAAAATAAAATCAACGTAGCCTTTTTAATCATAAACCAAAGTCACACAAAAAATACGCTTCTCTTTGAAATCTAAATGCATGAGTTGACAACAACTGATTTTAAAGGTTACTTTTTCTAATCAGAGTTTAAAACAAATATACCAAACATAAATCACAGTTACCTATTGTATTGAGAAGCTCATTAAACGATCAGAAGGAATGTTGCCAGAAATTTTTTTAAAATTTTTTCCAGCTAGATTTGAGATTTACCACAGTGTGCTGCGGTTACTGAGAATCCAAATCCTGGACAGGCAAATGGACAGTTAAGCATAGAACTAGAATCTCGACGGAAGTTCTAAGGTTATCAAGCCCCGCAAGTAGTGCAAGCTGTACTGAATCCACGTGGGTGTGAGCGACGCTAAAGATCAAGTAATTAATGACGTACTTATAAATAATTTAACCGACTTAAACACAATACCCAACGTGGTTAAATGCCTTAAAGAATTTTCTGGGCAATCAGGCGAATTCAGTTCATGGAAAGCGTAGATGGGATCCTTGCCATCTACGAACCCCTCAAGAGAACACCAATATACTTCGGAACACTGAGCATAATCAGAAACATCATCTCACTCACAAAATCGTGTACGGAAAAGGCGCTTGACACTTTCGTCAGGGGTTTGAACGGAGATTTATCACGACTTCTAGGGAGGAGAGAGCCTGTTGACTTACCTCAAGCTCTACATCTTTGCTTAAAGCTAGAAAACCCAAGTGAAAGGGCAAATCATGTGCATAGCGTAAAAAATATCAACTCCCACAATTACCTCACAAAAGAAATTACCATCTAACAAAAAACGCCCATTTTATCCTCAATTGGCTCGCATGCCACAAACAACCCAATAAGGAAGACCAAAACCTACGCTCAAGACATATTAACTACATGAATCGACCCCATCAGAATAACTTTTCAGGAAAAACACCACCTTCGGTACTGAACCAATAAAGCAAGACTCAAAGAACATTCCATATAAATACCGAAAGTAGCTCTACCTGAATACTATTCAGCACCAACTGACGTCTATTTTTAGCTTACCTTATTTGGATGTAAGAACGGAGAGCGGTAACATTCTTCTTACAACCACATCTAGCAGAGAAAAAAAATTTAAATTAGAGAATTACAAGCTGTAATCCATACAGGAGACAGTTTTATGACGTTAAAAACGGAAAAAAGATAGGTCTTAAGCAATTAGCATCAACAACAGTTAACAATATAGATATTAAGTTAAACTGATAGATTGTTTGGTTTATTTCCTGCAACGCTGTTTGGTATTCACAGATGTTAACCGAATGGACTAATTTAAAGGATCATATTTCTAGTTTTGAATGTCCTGTATCAAATGTGATTACCGGTGAGTTTGAGTAGTTTAGTATTTCTAATTCAGCAATGCTGAAAAACCTAAAAATAATAAAGTTTAATCTCTAATAAGGCTTTTATGTACTATTTTGTTTTTGTTCGTAATAATTGTATCCGATTTATTTTCTGCAACTATTTCCTTTCTATACCCCGGTGAGAATTTGTTTCTTGGATGCTTATTTATCGTCACAAAAATTGTTTCTCCCACTGCGTAATCTCTATAAGGCTTTCTATTCTTATTGTGATACCTTAAGTCTGTTTCCTATTTTGTTTTTAATCTTTCAATAATGTCTTTTCTAAACTGATCTAACTGTATGGGGTCTGTTGTTACTCTATGACCAAAGAATACTTCTATGGGTTTGAAATTAGTGGTAGTGTGGATAGAGTTATTATAACTATATAATGCCTGATATATTAGGTCCGAAAGTCTTTTCTGTTTTAATACAGCGGATGATTTCATTCAGCGTAGAATGAAATCTTTCTACTTGTCCATTTGTGGTACTTACATGTGGAGGGGTTCTAAAAATTTCTATTCCATATTGATCTTCTAACATGAACTTTTGAAGTGGCTGCTAGCGATTTTTCATTGTCAACAACAATTTGTTTAGGAAAGCCAAATGAAGTTACTAACTCGTAAAGAGGTTCTTTTATGTCCTCCACAGAACGTGATTCTACCATTTTCGCCTGGGCATATTTAGAGAACTTATCAATGCCTATAAGTATGATTTTATGATTTATTTAAAGATCTAGGTGAACTATTTCACCGGGATATTCTGGAATCGGTGTTGCCTTCAGTATCGGTTTGTTTGGACGTCTTTCATATTTTTGCTCTTTACAAACTATACATTGTTTAACTCTTTGTTGATTTTGGCTTGCATGTTAGGAAAGTAGAATTTTTTATAAGTTGACATTTATTTTCTTTCGCGTTCCTGTGTGCTCTTTTGTGTTCTTTTATTATTTCGCTTTCCTGTGCTGATTCATTTGTTAGATCGGTAACAAATTCTCTTGAGAATCTTACCTTGTAATTTCTAAAATGAATAGGATAGATTGTAATCCTCCTAAAGTTCTTTCATCAGTAGTGATGCTGTTAACCACTGATGGGTTAGGATATCTTTTGAGCAAAAATACAAGTTCTTCGTCGTTGTAATTGTTTTGGGTAATAGTGTGCCGATGATAGGTAGGGAAAACTATTTCAAATTTATAAGTTGGTATGTCATCAGTAAGCAAAAATATTTGATTCTTAAGCACGTTTATAGGCGCATTGGCAAATGCTATCAAATCTTCGGATGAACTCTCATCGCTGTGTTGCGTGGGTGTTAAGGAATTCACTTGTGGTGCTCTTGAAAGGGCATCAGCCACGATGTTAGTTTTTCCTGGCCTGTATTGCCATTCGTAATTATATTCCTCTAGGGTAGCTTTCAACCTTCTTAGCTTGTGTTAGTATTTTTGTTACTAAGAGCATGTGTGAGAGGCTGGTGCTCGGTTATTATTTTTACTTTAGCAGATCCATAGAGCTAATTTCTGAAATTTTCTAAGGCCCATATGATAGCGAGCATTTCTCGCTCATTAGTGGCATAATTCTCTTCAGGTTTTTTCAGTCCAGGAAATATAAGCTATTGGACGATCCTCCTGTGATAATACCGCACCTAACGCGGAGTTCGATGCGAACGATGCGATGCGTTCGGTAGTGAGCTGAAATTCCTTTTTGAAATCTGGGTATGCCAGTACAATGTCTTGGCCAACTAAGGCATTCTTAAGCTTATTAAAGACCGCTACCGCGCCTCTATTAAGGGAAATTAATATTTTACCTGATTACGTTTTTTGCAGGTTGTCTTCCTCCCCCCTTAAAAGGGCTGTCAGGGGTTTTGCCGTTTTCCCGTAGTCCCTAATGAAACAGCGGTAATAACCGGACAGACCTAAAAAGGATCTAAGTTACCGTCGATTACGATCTTACCGTCCCAGGTTGTGGGAACTTTTGATAATGAACCCCAGAAACTCGACTTCGTTTTTTATAAACTCGCTCTTATCGAGCTGTACCTTCATATTTACGTTCTGTAGTGTTCGGAAAATTGTCTCAACGTTTTCGAGATGTTTTTTCTCGGTTTCGCTGAAAATTAATATGTCGTCTACATACACAAAACATATTTTGGCAATATGCTGGCGTAATATGTCGTCCAGTGTTCTCTGGAAAATTGCGGGTACGTTCTTTAATCCAAAGGGGAGTTTTGTGAACTCATATTTGCCATTGTTTACCGAAAATTCAGTTTTTTCGATATCCTGCTGTCTCAATGGCATCTGATGGAATCCGCTTTTGAGCTCTATCTGAACCGCAAACCATTTTTTACTACCTAACTGCATCAAGATATCAGATATTTCGGGGATGGGATAACTATCTGCTATTGTTATTTGGTTAAGTTTACGATAATCCACTACCATCCGAAATTTTTTCTTTCCAGAAGCATATAGTTTTTTTGGCACTATCCATACAGGTGCGTCGTATGGAGATCTGAATGGCCTGATTATACCGTTTGAGGGTAGTTCGTTAATCTGTTTTTCTACTTCTTCCTTTAGTGAAGCAGTATAAGGGTAACTTCTGGAATAAACCAGTTTGTCTGTGTTGTGTATCCAAAAGAATTTTTAGAAAGTTTCCGTCGTTAGTCTAAAAAATGCATATCTGTAAAACTTTCCTCGGCGTTTTCAAGGTTTTCTTCTTGGTATTCCGAAAAGCCGTTCATGTATTCCTGTAAGGTTTCATGGTGGTTTTTATCTTCTTCCATTTCGACAAGATCATATTTTTCCTGTTCTGCCCGAGTATGGAAATGTACTTTTGGAGGTGGTCTTACTTGAAGAGAAGGTTGTGGTGGTATCTTCGCTTGGAACCGATGCATAGGTTTTGGCCTGTTCATATGGTTTATGTTACGAGTTCTTATACTGTTGTCAACTTCCATTGGTTCCGGACGTTGAGTTGGTTTGGGAGCGAAAGGTCTTGGTGGGGGTTGTTGACTATTTTGGGATTGGCTAAATTGTAATTGACTGTTTCTCGGTTGGAAAGGCTGATTTCGTTGGTCGAACCTAGAGTGGTATGGTGGAAGGGTAGAGAAAAAATTTGGCTGTGGTTGGTATGGCAGGTGTGGATAATTTGTCATTAGTCTATTTGAATGAGTGTTGTACCTTGGTGGAAGTTGTGGTGGAGTCACGTATTTTTTTGCACTTGAATGCGTATTTTGAACATAGTTGTTTCTAAATGCTTGGTTGTCTAATTTTTGACACAAAGCAAGTGTTTGCGGCAGATCTCTTAGTTCTTTTATAGCTAGGAGTCTCGCCATATCGCCATTCAATCCCCTAACGAATGTGTCGAGTGCTTTCTCTCGGTAGGTTTTGGTAAGGACGATGATAGCTTCATTTCCCATTTCCAACGATGACAATTTGTTAAGAATCAGTGAAAGACATTCATAGACTTCGTTGTAGAATTCCTGAATGCTTTGTATTCCTTGTACGAGTGACGTTAGTTGGTATTTCAGACATGAAACATCTCTTTTATTCGCTTAGTGGGTAACAAGGCAGCGTGAGATACAATCCCAGTTCAGTGGTGTATTTTATGATTCCAGAACATTTTACCGCTTGTCCTATATTTGGTAGTACCTTTAATTGGTTCGTAAATTTTGAGAATTCTCTCCACACTTTTTTTCCTCGAAATGAATTCCTCACTCGAAAACTCTCTCAAGCTTTTTAACTATATCTGGAATCTTATCAAGATCACCTATGTTTGCCCTATGTTCCTGATTTATTACCTCATCTGTACCGGAAAATTCATCAGAATTAGTGTTTAGAATTGAATTAAGGATCTGAACTCCCTCTGTTCTAAGAGCTTGTGTAACTATACCTGTTTCTTGTCGTTCTTGTCTATTTTTACATGGATTTAGTAAAGTTGGACGAATTAGGTTATTTGGATTGGACATGGTGGATTTTAATTTTGCACCTAATGTTTTTAATTAGTTTTTTAACAAATTTTATGGATGCAAATTTTGATTTTACTAAATGTTTAAAATTTATTTATTTCACTTTTAGTGATTTTAATTAATTGGGTCTTGCGGAATTTTTTATAAAAAAAAATACGAAGGTTGTTAATTATATATTTTTACGCTTTTTTTCCTTCTATTTTTAATTGGTAGAATAAAGGATAAAAATTATTTTTAATTCGTTTTTCAATTTTTAATTCGTTTAGATTTCTAGATTTTTCTTTTCTTGTAATTAATTTTAAATTTTTTATATATATTTTTTCTAATTTAAATTTTTATAAGGATAGTACTTATTTTATTTAATCTTTAATTCATTTAAATTTCGAATTATTATATGTATTTAATATATTTTCACATTTTATTCTTTTTTTTCCATAAATTATTTTGTATTTTTTAAATTTCTTTTTAATTTCTTTTTAAGGGCTGCTGCAATGTCACACTATTTTCACTATGATGTCAAAACAATTATAATTTTTTAAATAACTTGTTTTTTCACTCAGTTTTTTCGCGTCACGACACTGAACAAACCCTCGAACGTTGGGCGCCAGTTAATGAAATTTTAGTTTTTTTAATACAAAAAATTAATTTTTTATTATAGGAGTATCACTCCTTCCTTATTGAGCTTTAATTATAAGCTGAAACTTAAAAACTAACAGGTACATTATATATAAAGTTATTAATATATATGTTTACCTAATTACTGAGAAAACACCTGTTTACTTAAATGGTGGTTAAATTGTATGGGCCGATGTTGAATGTGAACCACACCTAAACGCCAAGTTTATTTTCGAATTTTATTTGACATTTCTCTATTTCAGACTTACTCAATTTGAACCATGGAGAGATACACAATCCAACAACGTGTTAAAGTTATCCAGGCTTATTATGAAAATGGGAGTTCAAATCAAAATGCATATCGTGCACTTCGTAATTTTGTTGGTCAATTTCATCGTCCAAATGTGCGTAAAATCGCAAAAATCGTGGAAAAATTCGAGCAAACCGGGTCTGTAGAAGATGTGAGAACACCAGTGCATGCTCGTACAGCTCGTACTGCAGAAAATATTGCTGCTGTTCGCGATAGTGTGGCTGAAGAGCCGTCCACCTCAACTCGTCGTCGTTCCCAACAATTGCACCTCTCACGCTCGTCGTTGATGAACATTATGAATAAAGACTTGCATTTACACGTTTACAAGGTGCAATTGGCTCAAGAACTAAAGCCTCTTGACCATTCCAAACGTCGTGAATGGGCAGAATGGTGGCAAGAAATGGCAACAGTGGATGATCAATTTTCGAAGAAAATCATCTTCAGTGATGAGGCACATTTTCACCTCAGTGGATTCGTCAATAAACAGAATTGCCGCATTTGGGCGAATGAGAATCCAAGAGTGATTGTCGAAAAACCAATGCACCCACAAAGAGTGACTGTTTGGTGCGGTTTATGGGCTGGCGGCATCATCGGGCCGTATTTTTTCCAAAATGAGGCCGGTCAGGCAGTTACTGTGAATGGTGTTCGCTATCGTGAGATGATAACGAACTTTTTATGGCCCGAATTGGAAGATATGGATGTGGACGATATGTGGTTTCAGCAGGGCGGTGCCACTTGCCACACAGCTAACGAAACAATGGCTCTTTTGCGCAACAAATTCAATGGCCGTGTTATCTCACGTAATGGCGATGTCAATTGGCCGCCAAGATCATGTGATTTGACACCGTTGGACTTTTTTCTTTGGGGTTATTTGAAAGAAAAGGTGTACGTCGATAAGCCAGCAACAATTCAAGACCCAAAGGATCAGATAATTCGGCACATTAACGGCATAGAACCTCCATTATGCCTCAGCGTCATCGAAAATTTGGACCATCGGATGGAGGTGTGCCGCCGAGGTCGCGGCGCCCATTTGGCCGATATTTTGTTCCATACATAATTGAGTAATACCAATACATCATAATAAAATAAAATTACAATAATTTCCTAAATAGTTTGTGTTTTATTCAAAATCAACATCGGCCCTTGAAATTTAACCACCCTTAATTTCCAAGTGAGGCATCTTAGTCACAGGCTGAAAGTGCAGAAAGCTAAACAAAGGATAATGGGATTCCGAAAAATGTTAAAAATTCAAATTTGAGGTAACTATTGACATATATTTTATTCATATAGATATATACAAGTTAACACAGAAAACATTCAAACCTCCAAAAATATAAAATTAAGTTAACAAAGCTGACGTTGCGTCTATAATTACAACATATTCCAACAGCAACGTAGCTTTGTTCCCATTGATATTGCTGACTATGCGTCTGGCTAATACACGAGCCAACATGAAGCGGCCGTTGTGTCTACAATTACAACACAGAATTATTCCCATCAATATTGCTGACCGGCGAATACAGAGACAACATGGAAAGGTGGCGTGATCGGCTGAATGTTAGGGTAATTTAAGTTAAATCAAAATAAAATGTATTCACTTGTAATTTTACTTCAAATAAATAAAGAAGTGTTGTATGCTTAAAAAACACACAACCAAAATAATTTTTTTATAAAAAAATCACTAACGTGAATTTAATTGGCGCCCGAGCAGGGACCTCCTTCCGAATGTTAAGGAGATTTTCTCGGGAAGTAAAATTACGGTCAACCCTTGGCAGGCCCCTCAGTACACCTTGTAAGGACAAAACGGATTGATGTTATGTCAAAGCCTGCTAATCCCGCTAACATTAAATACTAATTTAAGAAAAAGTGAATTTTATAAAATAAAGAACATATGGAACAAAACTCAATAAAGAATCGTGAAAGAATAAAATAATTAAAAACTAAAATAATATGTGTACGTGAAAAAAAAATTTAAAAGGAAAGTTAAGTGCAATAATAATAAAGTAACTAAAAATAAATAAAAGAACACATAAAAAAAACTATTCAAACATAAACTCTAATAAAACAAAATTTTTCATAGAAAAAAATGTAAATAAGTTAAGACAAGAGAACAAAATAAGATAAAAGAAAATTCATTTTAGACGTATAAAAGAAATTTTAATTAAAAATTAAAGAAAGCTAAACAATATATTTATAAAAGAAAACACTTTTGTTGACCTTATAAAATTTAATGTGAAGAAGAAAAAAAGAAAATAAACAACTGAAATAAAAGCGAACACTCCAAAAGAAGATTGAGGCAAATTGAAATACCAGTTACCATTAATAAGAATTTCAAAGTTTTGAACATTTAAATGTTAATGAAAGCAGAGTAAAGTCAAAATTTCAAAAGGAGCAGTAAAACAAGGCAATCCCAACATCAAAATTCAACTCAACACCTGTATGCAACTTTAAATTGTAATATTTTTTCTTAGCTAAAAAAACTTACACTCGAAATTTGATATTTTTATTTTATTTTATTTTCATTTGACTTATAAACCCCAACCGAGAGGTTGGACAGAAGTCTCACAATGACACCATCAGGTGGTGGAACACCACCAGGGAACTGGGCGATACTATGCAATTCTGCACACTATTCGCACAAAAGATATTGGGGAAGCACACGCAGTCTTGGAGTCATACAGGACTCCTCTGGACTGGCCCAGAATTAAGAAGTGCCTTATGATGCACTACTCCGACAAACGGGACATAGGCACGTTGGTAAATCAGATGACTAGTCTGTGTCAAGGAAATAGAACGATAACGGATTTCTACCAAACCATGTACCAACACCTGTCGCTAATCCTTGACAAGGTTTCTTGTTTAGATTTGGGAGAGAGCAGTTTCCACACAATGACGAATACTTACCGTGAGAAGGCGTTAGATTACTTCATTAGAGCTCTCAACGGAGATGTCCCAAGATTACTAAGTATCCATGAACCGAACTTCTTGCCTTAAGCATTGTATATTTGCCTTAAACTAGACAATATGACATTCAGAGCGAATTATGCTATCGGCCGAATACCCAAGGCAAGTGGGTAGAAGGATGGAATTGGCACAACAAGGCCACCTCTGGGTAATGGGAAATTTTATCCTGAACTTGCTCATGTCGATAGAGTGATGTCTAGCAGACCACTACTACCACCTCGTTATAATAATAATCCGAATTTCAAATAATAATAATAATCCGAATTATCACTACCAAAACGTTGGTCCTACTGTCTATCAAAATTTAGGACCGAAACCCCAATTTGATCCAAATCAACAGAATCAGACACAATACTGGAACCGAACCCCTAATATCCAAAGACAAACTAGAGTGGAGCCAATGGATATAGACCAATCGATCCAAACACGTCAAGTTAATTACGTCAATAGACCACAGGATAATATGGCTTTTAAAAGACAAACAACGGCATCTTTCCAAGGTCCAGTTAACAAATTGCAGAGGAACTTTCATATAAATACTAACTATATGCCAGAGGAACTATTCGATTGTGGATATCTACCGGAGGAAAGCGAGGTAGATCGGCGACCGGAAAACGAAGAAGCTGATTATGTTCAGGAATACTTTCAACATATTCCCGAAGAAGCAGCTGCACTCGAAAATGAAGAGAACCCACTTGAGAAGATTCAATATGAAGCCAATTTTTTACATTAAATCGTTCCTCGTTATCATACTTTAAGTTGAGAACGAGGAACAATTCAAGATTATCACAGACATTTAATTATGGAAACCAGTTACGACGAACAAAAACTTATAGATATCCTCAGAAGATATCTCAATCCATCTGTGATAAATGGAATTAAAGCTCCCGAGTCTATAATGGGAAAAATTCAAACAATATACCAAGGTAATTTTTCAAATTATAAATGCAGATTTAAACAAATAGTGGTCGAAGACATAACATCAGAAAGCGATCACGAAAACATAATAATCGATGAGCACAATAGAGCTCGTCGGGGTGATAAGGAAAACAAAGTGCAGATTTTGGAAAAGTATTACTTTCCAGGAATGAATGGAAAAATTAAAAGAATCATACAAATGCCCCAGTACTTAAAGAGACTCCAATTCCAACATGTCCAGGGCATACTATTCATATGGACATCTTTTCCACGGACAAGAAATTAATATTAACGTCAATCGATAAATTCTCCAAATATGTACAAGTCAGGAAACTACAAATACCGAAAATATTAGGAGGCCTCTAAGAGAACTCCTGTTTTTTTATGGAGTGCCAAAAAATATGGTCATGGACAACGAACCTTCATTAAATTCTGCATCGATCATGTTTATGATGAAGAACGACTTAAAAATTAATGTTTTTACTACACCTTCTTATAGGGGTGAAGCAAACAGGCAGATAGAACGATTTCATTCCACATTAGCAGAATTAATGAGATGTCTAAAAGAAGATCAAGGAATTTTGATGAATTGCTGCAAAGATCAGTAAATGCGTATAACCACTCAATTCATTCTACCACTAAGAAAAGGCCTGTAGATCTTTATTTTGGACGAACAGTCGAGTTTTCCCCACAGGATTATGAGAAAACAAGACTGTCAAACATCGAAAGATTGAAACGGAAATGGAAACAGGAACAAGATCTTGCTTATCGTAACAGAAAAAAATTACCTACTAAAAGTTATATGCCTGGCCAATTGGTATATGTGAAAGACAACAAAAGATTGGGCACGAAATTGAGTTATCGCTTTAAGGGCGAAATAGTGAAGGAAAACAGAGATACAACAATTGTCGCGAATAGTGGCCGTGTGATCCATAAGAGTCACATCAGGAATTAGCAGTTTTCCTCTTTATCTTCGGACTACTGTACCCCTGAGAACGAATGGAACTTAAACACTACTAATTTTTTTCAGGATACTTCTAACCTTCAGGTCTGGTACGGGTGAGTTTCAGATAATGGACTATTGCAATTCGAGATTGGTCGTTGTAAACACCGGCCCGAGGAAGATTCAAAAAGGTGTTTTTAGATTGATTCACACGATTGACTTGGGACAATATGAGGAATTGGTGCAGAAACTTTAGAATGGAGTTTGCATGTATAACGACACTGACAACTCGATTCTACCCTACCTATCGTATACCATATCCCAAATGAAATCCAGTCTAACTGACTTAGATCCAAGACAAAAGAGATCACTTGACTTTATTGGAAGTGCGTGGAAATGGTTGGCCGGTAGTCCCGATCATTCTAACTTCGAGGTTATAGAGAACAAAATTAATAATGTTTTGCAAAATAACAATAACCAAGTTATAATTAATTAATTGGCACTAGATAGAGTGAACAAATTATCAATCATGACGAACAATATTTCAAAATTGTTAGACAGTAAAACTCAAAGAAGGCTTTTAATAGATTTTAAATAAAAGTCAGAAATTGTTAAGGAAAAACTATCTAACATTGAATACGTAATCCATTGGGCCAAATCAAATATAGTAAATTCTTTTATTTTTTCAGAAATTGAGATTCTAAGAAATATTTTTAATAATGATAATATTCCATTTGGTAACATAGATGAATTCTACAGTACGCAACCAAACATATTCAACACCGCAGGTTACCTTTACTAAGCCTGCATTGTTACAGCCGGTTAATGTGAATTTTCAAGAACAAGTAATACCTCTAGAAAGAATGGAAGCTTTAAATGTTAACAATTCCCGCATTATACAACAGCTACAAATTGAGAACAAAGTTAATTTGTCCATTAATATTGCGCCAATATTAGCTGTGTGTGAGTTCCTGAAACCGACCAGAAAACACAAACTCCGCCAGAAGATGCAAGAACAACAGAGGACATTAATGTATGCCTAAACCAGAAGAAACCTGCATCATTGCCAACGGGAGGTTTAGGAAAAAACAAAATTCACAACTTACCCTTTTTTTGAAAAGTTATCATAAGATGACGTATGATCTTAGAAGGGGAGGAGTTAACACAGAAAACATTCAAAACTCCAAAAAAAATTAAATTAAGTTAACAAAGCTGACGTTGCGTCCACAATTACAACACATTTCAACAGCAACGTAGCTTTGTTCCCATTGATATTGCTGACTATGCGTCTGGCTAATACACGAGCCAACATGAAGCGGCCGTTGTGTACAAGTACAACACAAAATTATTCCCATCAATATTGCTGACCGGCGAATACAGAGACAACATGGAAAGGTGGCGTGACCGGCTGAATGTTAGGGTAATTTAAGATAAATCAAAATAAAATGTTTTCACTTGTAATTTTACTTCAAATAAATAAAGAAGTGTTGTATGCTTAAAAAACACAACCAAAATAATTTTTTTTATAAAAAAATCACTAACGTGAATTTAATTTACATGCATATATAAACCATATTTATGGCTCTCAACGCTTGTTTTCAGACCTACTTATCAACTGCGAACACGACGGGGCTTACAGCCACATCGAAAGAGAAGTACCGCTATATATAGTCCCCAAAAATTCCAGAGCTATCGTTTGCGTTTTAAATTGCCATTTTAGGAACAACATCGGCCCAAAAAAATGTTTAAATAAGTTATTATTGTTTCTTAAAATCTGCCTACCTTAATACTAAGTCCTGACCTGCGTCTACTCATAGGAACCATAACCAGAATTTGATATTTATTTCTTTAAATTTTTTTGTTTGCAATTGATTTAATTATTAAGACATACATATGTAAAAAAAAGTAAGTAAAAAATTAAATTCTGCAAATCACTTTTCGTAAAAAATCGCCAAAAGTGTAATTTTTATCTATTTGGTGTTTTAGAAATCGGTTAAATGGTTTATAAAACTAACAACCAGGTTCTGTAAATCACTTTTTGTCAAAAAATCGCCAAAAGTGTAATTTTCATCTATTTGGTGTTTTAGAAATCGCTTAAATGGTTTATAAAACTAAATTCAATTTTTAAATTGTTTCTGCCGTTTTTTCCCTTATACTTCTGAAAAACGCATTTCGCTTAAAATTTTCGTTTTCGATTTGAAAACGCCAAATAGGTGTTCTCAAGAACGCATATCGCTGGACGTTCTAGTTTTCGATTTAAAAACGCCAAACAGGTGTTCTGGGAAACGAAAACGCTAGAAAGCTGGCGTTTTCAAACCGCTAGTGTATGCTGAAACGATCTGGTCGTTTTTATTTAAACTACACTCGAAAGAGAAAATAAAATAGTGTAAAATTTAAATTTAATATGTTTTGTTTTTATTTGAAGAAAAACTTTTAACATTTTTTTACTATTTTAATTAAAAATATGCAATTTAAAATTTTGCTTTGTGTTTGTCAATTGTCGGTATTATTTGTTTACTTTTCAACTGGCGATTTATGCAATAAGCTGGTCAAATTGATCTTCGAAAAAAATTTAGTGCTAGCGGTGTTAACTTTAAAATTACCTATTCGGTTATTTCTTTTTAAACTTCTGATAATAAATTATTTGAAATTTATTAAGTTCGCATATTTTTATTAAAAAGTAGTAAACAATCCTTTATAAAAGTTCAAGAATAATTTAAAACCTGTTGCAACACCTAAAAATATTTACGAAAGCTAAAAAATTATACAAGATCCTATTTGAAACCGGCTACCCGTGATGAAACTTACCAATTATTCGTAAGTGTTTATATGTAACATCACTAAACAAAAAGAAGAAGCATTTGTGATTATTGCACTGATATTTTACAAATAAAATTGAATAAAAAAGGTGCCTGTTACCGTTTGACAATAAATATTAAAATTTTAAATACATTCATATAGCAAGTGAATACGCTAAAGGCATTTTAATTTTAAATATTTTCCATAAATTTTTTTATTTTAATCATAAAAATAGTCGGTTTAATTAAAAACTATTTCAAACATAATTTATTTTTTGATAATTCATTTAATTGACGAATTTTTTTGAATAACTTTTTCTGTTTTTATTTTTTGTTATTATAAAACATGTTTTTTCTTTGTTCGAACACAATTTCGAAAAAGGTAAAACGCCAGCAAATCGCTTCGTTTTCATGGTTAAATGCGTTTTGCGTTTTAAAAACGATTTGCGATTTGAAAACGCAGCGTTTTTCAGAACATGGGTGATAGTTTTATGTTCTGTAAATGAATTTATTACAAAAAAACGTATATAAAACAGTTCACATTTGAAAGCACGAAAAAAATACTTTTTGAATAAATATATGAAATAGTTTATTGCATTAAAATGTAATTAGTAAATAATCAAACATGTTGTCCAGAATTTTTGACACGGTACTCCTTCCCATAGCAAGATTATACCATTTCCAATCATTTGTTGTGCGCTCCCCTGTCCAAAGCAACGAAGTGCCGTAGCTAGTTGTAAATTCAATGGATGGCTGCTTCGGCCACTTTGGTTGATATTTCACTTAACAGCATTAAAAAGCCTTCTTTATCTAATCTAAAATATGCTATAAATCTCTTTCTTCGTTTAAGATAATTTTCACTACAATTTTAATGGTAACTTACGATTTATATGGTGGTTGAAAAGGATTGGAACGATCCATTCGTTCTTTTTCTCTTTCCAACAATTAAATAGAATACTAATATGAACAGATTGGTTCGTATTAGTGGTTTAAAACACGTTAAATCTATTAAAAATAATTTTGCACAGAAATTTAAAATTTTGTTTGCTTATTTTTTAATTGTCAAATGCTATTGATAATGAAATTAATTCACAGTACAACAAAATTTTGTTCTTTCTTAAGTTGTCTCAAGACAAAAAACCGCACTAAAAAACTATTTCATACGATTTTCAGAACACAGTAAAATTGATTATGTGGAATGGTGATATGCAGAACCTATCTGATAATGGTTTTTTTTAAATTTAGCTTTTTACGCCTATATACATACACATATATAAAATTGTATTTATATGTATGTATGTACATAAAATATGTTAAAATACATACTATGTACATATATATTTATTAACTAATGTTTGTTGACTATAACACAAAATTACAATTAAACTCTTTAATTAAAGGAGAACAAATTTACATTGGAATTACTTCGAATTGTGATGCGCATACTTCAGTCCACGAAAACCATTGCAGCAGCAGCGGGAGTTCCTTGGTATTTGTATGTATAAATATGTTTTGTTGTATAAGGCTCTGTTCGGCATTGTTGATGCGGTTGGTGATGGACGATATGGCCTGTTGGACCAGTACTGACTTGCTTATGGGTTTGAATGTTGTTGTTGTTTCTGCTGTATATCTAGCCGCTACAAATTGAATTAAATTGCATTTGTAGCACCCCAAAAACAGGAGAAAATTAATATCACATTTTGTAGAGATATACATATAAGAGTTGTTGATGCACTTACCTTTCTCTATTATTTTACTCTAGATCTAGATATTAGATTTGGCATGCATTTTATCAATAATATGCTGATTAACAAGAGCATATTCATTGTCATAATCGATACAGTGTTTTTTTGGGATCTTCGGTATTGCCTATAGAATCAATGTGACTATTACCTGGCCCTAAACATTGGCAAAATCGTTCCCATAAAGAGACAGAAAAAGCTGCTAAACAGATTTTCTTATTTATGTATGTATGTCAGTTGTACTTGCAACAGTATATAACTAAAATTTTTCTATTTACCTTGCCTTTAGTTTTTGCTGTCATCATTTCAACGGCTCATGATAAAAAATTTCAATTGATGATGGAGTTTTATGTTCACTGCCGTTTCCAAAGAAACATTCTTTGGAAGTTGCTTTTGCTTTGGTACATACTCGTTTTCCTTCAGAAACTCTTCTGCTGTAAGG
Source organism: Epicampocera succincta (assembly GCA_932526305.1). NCBI lineage: Eukaryota > Metazoa > Arthropoda > Insecta > Diptera > Tachinidae > Epicampocera > Epicampocera succincta. The sequence goes on from OW052037.1 coordinate 24,804,941, forward strand.
AAATAAATAAAATATCAAATTGTTTTTTATATTGATTGCATTAACTTGAATATTTAACTTTTATAAATTCAATAGTAATTTATTCACTCACTTGTTTATGTATTTTATGATAGACTCCATCTTGTTTGTATTTTTTTAAAATTTTTGTTGTTGATTTTTGTAGCCAAAGCGAATTCAGATTTTGACATTAATGTCGAACGTTTATAATAACAAACTGCGTGTGGTTTTTGTTATTTGTATTTTATTGTAGTCTTGCAGCCATCTAGTTTAATTCGGCTTGGAGGGAATCAGCCACATTGCTTACACTAACGTATAGCGATAGCGGCCTTGGCACTTTTGCAATCCGTGAACCAACAGATTTACCGCAGGCATTGCATTTGTGTTTGAAATTGCAGATCCAAACTATAGAACAGAATGTAATTATCACAATATTACGCTGCGAAAAGAATTACCACAAACAATACAAAAAGGAAATAATACATTGCCGCGAAAAGAACTACCACAAACAATACAAAAAAGAAATAATAATGCCAACAGAGTACCTTTTTCTCCTAAACTTACCTTACAACAGGCCAGTCATGCAAAGCAAGGGAACACATTTCAGTAGCAGAATCATCAAAGATCATAATAACAACCTTCTTTTAATCAAAATTTCCAATCACAGAACCAATCTCGATAACTAACAACATAACATAATCCGTATTTTCAACATAATACACCACCGATACCTATTGCTCTACAACCACGAAGAGATGAACCAATGGACATTGACACTTCTTTTTAGTCTAAAAATATTAATTATAAAATCAGATCTCTTTAAAGAAATAAATTTTATTGCAAAAGGCAAATACAATAATATTTACTCACTCCAATGCCACACAACAAATTGCAGAGAAATTTTCATATATGAGTTAATGAAGGACTTTCTCCAAATTATATTTACTTTTTGCAGACAAACTAGTCATATAAACGCAAGTAGCTGCGAGGATGATTATGGGCAAGCAACTCAAAATGAAAATCTTCAAGATTATATGCAAAACTATTTATTTGCAAGAAGAAACTATCAAATTCTGAAAATACTAATCGCACAGGCTCCAGCAAGAACTATGTACGTATGTATATGCAACCTTCCTTTGTAGTAAAGCCAATACAAAATTAAAGGTCTTTTTTTCTCGAATTCTATATCAGGAAATATAGAAATCACACACTACACTTTAGTAAGTTCATTCAATTTGCCCAATCAAGAAAAAAATTCTATATTTTGTATTCTCAATATTTTTGTAGTTGAGATGGCAACCCGATAATGAGTGAGAACGTTTGCAAAGCTACAAAACTTTAATTTGATCTCTTTGATATTGTCTGTTAAATCTCTTCTATGTTTGTAACTGCATTTGCATTCGTTTGTATTGGGTATATTCTGTATGTACCAAAAAAATAATTTAAAGCCTTACAAAATCATTTTGTGACAGGAACCCGAGCAATAAATTAAATAATAAACATCACGGCTGTATAGCCAGCCAGGAAAACAACATTAATTTAATATTTAATAAACGTTGTGAAAACTTTATACACAAGTGTTTTGTTTTAACTTGGGAGTTTATTCTAGTTTGCGATGCAGAATCTTATGTGTCAGCCAGCTACATAAAATCTTTATTCTTTATTGCTCAAAAGCTACAGCTTTGGTTTTAATTGCTACTGGAAGTCCACATCTCGCTTGTTGATTTATTTGTTTTGTAGAGCCGTTTGTTAATTGTATCTACTGTGTATGTATGTGAAACTGTGATTTGTCTACAGGAAATAATAATATAATTCAATGAGGGACAACAACACTTCCAGATGAACCAGCGAAAGAAGAACCAAGGGAGACCCACCTACAAACCTGAGATCCTTCGAAGTGGAAATGGCAGGAGTAAAACGCACACCGACAGGGAAAAATCCAGTGCCGGAGAAAGATAAAGTGGAGTTGCCGGTAGAGTCAACGCAAAAAGATCATCGTACTGAACGCGAATTATATTTGGTATCAAGAGAATTCGCGGAGAAAATAGATGACGTGGGTAACGAATCGTTATCCTCAGGAGAAGTGCTTCCAAAGTTTACAAGTCTACCGGGGTCATTTCTACCAGTAAGTTTACCGTCATCAGCTCAGCTGGCAATAAGCCGCCACGCATACCTCTGCTGCCATGCACAATTCTGCCACCGCACATAATACTGCCGCCATGCACACTCCTGTTATCATGCACAAATCTGCCACCATGGACAATACTGCAGCTAAGCACAATCCTGCTGCCATGAAACTTTATGCTGCCACACACATTCTTGGAGCCATGCCATATTCTTCTGCCGAGCAATTTTCAACTGCCAATCAGTTTTCTACAAATTTGCCAGACTCTGCTGCCGTACAAATGTCAAGAAGCAACTCTTACCCTCTTCCTTCTCTTTCAGTTCGGCCAGAAGAATGGCAGACATTTATTAAAACCGACAAAAAAATTCAGCATTCTAATTTGCACAACATCATGCGAATTCAAGATGCTTTAAATAGTCGTGCTAAAGAAACTGTAGAAGCCCTGCTAGCAAACTCTGCCAACGTAACAGCTGTCATTGCGACATTGGACAAAATTATGGTAGACCGGAATAGCTCAAGTCAAATCGAGAAAACTCGCAGCGTTTTGCCTGTTGCGGAAGGTGATTTAGAAGGCCTCATAGTTTTCTCCAATAAAGTAACAAATATGTCAACTTTTCTTCAAATCGGCAAAGGAGCACACCATTTGTCAAACCCAAGAGTTAAAATACGTCAAACCATCACAAAAAAATTTCGGCATCATCACCTCCGATTTCAATGAAATTGAAATTCAACACAAATGTCATAGAGAGTATAATTAAACACAAACAAAATTTGACCCCCTATTCTTTCATGTTTCGAAATATGACGTCATAAAAGTTGTAAAAAATTTTAAAAAATCCCAAAAGCCTCCTTACAAAAACCGATAGAACTTTTGAACTATGAAAGATAATTTAGTTTTTTTGTATCGTTTTTTACCCATTAAAATTATATGCATATTGTGTTTTTTTAAAAAAAGGTCAAAGGTAATTTTTTGGGGCCTTGATTTCAAAGGTCCATATCTGAAAAAGTATATTTTTTAAAATTCTTAAAAAAATATATGTCAAGTATTAGACCCTCTTCTACATTTGCAGAAAATTTAAAGGTGGAGGCTCAATTGGTGTCAGAGTTATAGATCAGATTCTAAGTATGTTTTGTGTTCATACTTAATTGATTGCTTGTTTTTTACCAGCTGAAGTATGTATGTGGACACTTTCTGTTTCGATTGTTGTTGCAGTTTTTTTTTTAAATAAATCAACATGTGCAAGTGAAAAAACACATGTGTAACCTTTCTCTTTCTATCATCATACGAAACTTTTATTGTTGTTACAAAAATACAGTTAATTTTTGTTTTGCATAGGTAGATACATACAAGTTAATCAAGGACGAAACCTTGATTTAAAAAATTACAGCTTGTGTACTCACACAACCGGTTTTAAAATAAGAAGCGTTTTAAGTTGTTTTCCGTTCGAAGCCACAATTCGAATTGATTTATTTTTCCTAATTTTGGTTTATTATAATTTCTTAACTTATTGTGGGAAAATGCTTACACTTCTGTTTTACACGGTTTGACTTTAGTAAGCATTTTAAATACTGATCATATTACAACACGCGCAGACATTTATTCTGCTTGTTGCAATATGATTTCACAATAGAGTTCAATATACTTATTTGTAGGTCATACTTGTTTGTTAAGAATATTCGCTTCAAATAATAAGGGTGTTAACTCCCCCCGTTTAGATATCAGCGTCCCGCTGATTAAGCCGATTCTTTGGTGATAACTTCGGGTGTTTGTATAGCCGGAATTTTAATTGTTGCAAATATTCTTCTCCAGAGGACTACAATGATGATAGCAATGGCAGCTAGGAAAAAATAGCCAGTCAAGTGCGACCAGAAAGAGAGATGCAAATGATACTTTAGATAGCCAATATGTTCGTTATTCTTTTCGTGAAGTTCATGCAAAAAATTCACGTCCAGCTTACGCTCCTTTTCATAAACATTAGCAAGCAAAGGCGGTAGAGCCTGTACGGTGGTTATTTTTTAATTTTTAAATTTCTTGTCCCCAATTTCAATTGTTTCGTTGACAAAATTTTACCAAGTACGTACCCTCTAGACTTCTTTTGCCCTCCTGTGACTGTATGATACCTTTAAAATTTGTAACAAATATGATGTCGAACTCTAGTTGTTCGACCACAACCTCTTTGTTTGACAGGAAGGTACAATTTGCGTTGGTTCCTCTCAAGATTCTTGGCAAACAGTCGTCATTATTAAGCTTCTTTAGCTGCTGTGTGTTGCAAATTGTTGTATTACTAATTTTCATGCAGCTACTGTTAATGCCATAGACGTTCTCATGATTCAGCAGGACTGAGCTATATTTTAAATCAAGTTGCCTGTTCTGAATTATGGCTGCTCTTATCGTAATTGTTTCGTATTTGTTTGGGTTTACTTTGGGTATTGACAGAACGTACAGTAGTGATGTTCCGTTCGAAAATATACTTGGCTTCCCGTATTCGATAGCCTCAACCTCGTTGCTGTATGGTAGTGAATCTACTTCGGAGACTATGCGATGAATTTCTTCCATGTCTAGAAGATTGGTATTGATTATGCCACCTTTCGCTAGCTGACAGGCTCGTACAACTTCTTCAATATCCTCTTTTATAATGAGCAGCTGGTTTAACGCCTCTTTTGTAAATTCCCCTGCTTCAGACTTAGATATTTTGTTATTGAAGTTTTTAATTAAGATGTTCATTTCTTTCACAATCTCGCCAGTTGTATCGAATAACTTATTATTTATGGCATATTGGTGTTCATTGTTCTCTATTAGTTTATCTTGGCTCTGTAATACTTGGTTCCAGTCTGCCGCATCTGGATTCCCTGCAATCCATTTCCATGCTGAACCAATCCAATCTATAGATCTTTTGCTTCTTTTGATACCCTTGATTGAATTTATTCGATCGTAAGACTTCTGAAGGTAGTATTGGAAGGCCTCATTGTTAAGTTCGTTGTTTTCAATGGATAAAAAGACTTCAGCCGTAGTATTAAGCATTCTTTCTAGTTTTTCGAGGTTTATAACATGCACAATATTAAGATACCCGTTTACCACCCATCCTTCTCCATTTTTTACTGTTACAATGGGCGATTGGTATTCGAATACCTGGTAGGCACCAACGATGGGGAGTAATAGAAGTATGCTTAAGTGATAAAATTTTAGATTAAAATAAAATCAGACAATTTTAAAACTACTAAGATATATGAATACATTTTGTAGATTTTCCCACTTCTATAGCTAAGTTTATGTTTTATTTCGTAAAATTTTTTGGCTTATGGCCAAATTCCTTATAAAATAAATTCCTTGTTCACATTAACTTCAAATTTTAAATTTAGCCTTATGGCCTTTAGTGAATTGCAATTTTAAGTTATTAGCTATTGTGTGTGTGAAATTTCATATGTTTTACAGTATTAGTTTAGCTTTTTCTTTAAAAAGAATTAAAAAAAGGAACTTAATTTACTCATACATTCTCTTATTTTATTTTGTATTAGTTAATACTAAAATTATAATTTTTTTTTTTTTTTAGTTTTTTATTATTTATCCAGATTTTCCTTAACTAAGTGTGCTCGGGTATAGTTTTTTTTTAACTGGGATTTATGGTATTTCCGTCCTTTGTGTGTATAAAAGGTTACATGATTGTCCCTGGAAACCTTGTGCTGTTTATATAGTGGCTTATGCTTTGGTTTAATTTGTTTATCCCTGATAAGGACATTTTGGTTCTCTTCTAACCTTATTGGAACTGATCTATTCTTATTCAATCGATCATTAGTGGCTTTCTGATTGCTTTCAATAAGGCCGCGAATGTTCTGATTTACCTGATCACGGAAGTTAACCAATTGTTGGTAATTAAACCTTTCAGATCTGTTGAAAAATATGTCGGAAGGTTTTTTCTTAATAACTGAATGTATTGTGTTATTATAACGATCAACGGCAAGGTATATCAAGTCCTTAGGATTGAGGTTCTTTATTTCCTTAGATATACAACGATAAATTTCTATTAGCGTTGAGTGGAATCTCTCCACCTGACCATTTACCTCACTTTTCTGTGCCGGTGTAAGGTAAATTTCAATATTTAGAGATCTAATAAAGTTTAATGTTGTAGGTGTTAGAAAGCCCCTTTCGTTATCCGAAACGATTATATGTGGTACTGTAAAATAGTGAAGGAGTTTGGTTAATTTACTCCTTAAGCGAATAGCAGAACGATCTTTAATATGAAAGAGTTTGGCGAACTTTGAAAATTTATCGATGCAACTTATGAACTTAAACCCTTGAATCTCAAAAATGTCCACATGCAAAATTTCACAGGGATACGTAGGGATAGGTGTTGGATGTATTTTTGGTTTAATGGGGTGTCTTTCGTACTTATTCAACTTGCATATTTCGCAATTCTTTGTGTTACTGTCAATAAGGCTCCACATGCGGGGAAAATAATAATTTTCTAATATTTGCAAGCCGTTTTCTTTGGGGTTACGATGAGCTCTCTTATGCTCATTTTCTATTATTTCGCAGACCCTTTCTGGGTTAGTGACATCTTCCACCACCCGTTAAGTGATTCTTAGTTTGTAGGAAACGAAATGATTTAAATATATCCCATTCAACAATGGGATAAAGCATTCAGGAATTTTTATGCCGTTCACACAGCTTGGACTTAAGCACCTCTTTAGTGTTTCTGTCAAGGTTTGGGAAGAGATTTGATCTAAAGTAGCGTGATGCCTCATAAATCCTGGGTGTGGCTGTATACTACTGTGTAAATCCTTACCCTGTCGTATTACAATTTGATTTCTAAAAACGTTTAGAGGAGCTTCCACATGAGGAATTAAATCACTAGAATCTTGTTGGGCACTGTGGACTGTACCGTCATAATCTTCCTGAGCCTCATCAGCTGTTATAGTTTCGGAATCACTTTCCGAAGCTGTAATTGTTTCTTCATCGCTAAGCAAATAGATTTGATTTAGGTTGGATTCTAGTCTAGACAATGCGTCAGCCACAACATTCGATTTCCCAGGTTTATACACTAGTTCATAATTATATTCCTCGATTCTAGCCTTCCACCTCTTCAACTTGGCGTTGTGATTCTGATTCCCTAATGCATAGGTAAGCGGTTGATGATCAGTAAAGATTTTTATTTTTTTGGCACCGTAAAGGTATGATCGTAAATTGTCCAACGCCCAAACAATGGCCAACTTTTCCTTCTCGTTGGTTGCATAATTTTCCTCAGCCGCTTTCAGCGAACGGGAAATGAATGCTATGGGTTTATCTGCCCCAAACTTTTGGTTGTCAAATTAAAAGGACGGTCGAAGTCCGGAAATGCCAAAACTTCGGATGACACTAATAAGATTTTCAATTTGTTGAAAGCCTTCAGTGCCTCCTCTGTCAGTATGATCGGTATTTTCTTAGACCTGTTAGCCTTAACCTGGGCGTTTTCGCCTCGCGTTAGATTGGTTAAAGGCTTAGCAACCTTTGCATAATCTCTGATAAACTTCCTGTAATAGGAAGTCATACCGAGGAAACTTTTTAAGTCCTTCAACGTACTAGGCGGAGCTAGATTTTGTAAAGCTTCAACCTTCTGAGGATCTGCTCGTATTCCGTCTTCTGAGACAATATATCCTAAAAAGGACACTTCCGTTTGGAGGAAATGGGTTTTTTCCAGATTTACTTTGAGGCGAGATTCTAATAGTTTCTCAAATACGGTTTCTACATTCTTTAAATGGTCATCAACATCACAACCATAGACAATGATATCGTCTATATATACATAGCATATCTTCCCAATGTGCTCTTTTAATACGTCGTCTATCATTCTTTGGAAAATAGACGGCGCATTTTTCAGTCCAAAGGGTAGACGCAAAAATTCAAATTTCCCATTTAGGGTGGAAAAGGCGGTTTTGTGTATATCAGAATCTTTCATTGGAATTTGATGGAATCCCGAAGTCAAATCCAACGTTGTAAAATATTTGGCCTTGCCTAGCTTGCCAATGTCGAATTGATGTCCGGTATTGGGTAGGTGTCAGAGATGGTTACTGAATTTAACCTTTTGAAGTCGATCACCATTCTATACTGTTTTTCTCCATTCGGCTTTGGTTTCTTTGGTACGACCCATATTGGAGAATTATAAGGGCTGCTTGAGGGTCTTATTATATTCTGAGCTAATAATTCCGAAATTTGTTCCTCCACAATTGGGCTCATATTTGCTGGAAAAGGATAGCGTTTGGTGTAGATCGGCTCATCGGCGCTTGTTTTGATTTCAGCTCGTACAGTCGTAGTGACCATTTCACCTCCTTCTAGTGGACGAAATAATTCATCGTATCTATCAATTAAATCCCTTAGTTTATGAGCCACCTCTCCTGGAAGGTTTTGTGATATAAAATTTATCTCCCGAGAAAACTTCTCATTTAGAGGCAGAACTACACCCGTATTAAGGGTCAGGGTGTTATTTTCCCTGTTGATAATAGCACCTAAAGCTTTAAGAGTATCGTCACCTATGATACCGTCAAACGTTTTTAGCCCTGGAAGTATGTAGAATGTTATAATATCCTTAATTCCTATAGATTCGAAAAATCTTCCCTGTAATTTCTGATGTATTTCTAATGTTCCTCCAGCTGTTCTTATCGGAACTGGTTCTCTTACTTGCGTGCCCGTATTGCATAAATGGGAAGCTACAAAGTTTTTGTTCGCACCAGTGTCTATGAGAAACTTTAAGGGCACCATATTTTTGGTTATTATTTTTATGTATGGAACGCTGGAAGGGAGGCGCCTCTCATAAAATTTATTTCAGGAATGATTCCATCACTTCCTTGTGTTTCATCGCCATCATATCCTGTCCATTCGGCATTTGCCGAAGTGTCGGAAGTAGGATGGCTGTGTTCCATTAAAGTATTAAAAAGTCTTTGCCGCTTAAACGGATTCGTAAAATTATCTGATCTGGACCCAATTTTAAATCCCTTAGGCCTATTCATGTAATTAACTGTCCTAGATTGCATGGAACTATCTACCTCCATTTTCTCCGCTGGTTTTGGTCCTAGAGGCCTTGGCGGTAATGGTCGTGAAGAATTATTCCATGGTCTAAAGTTCCTTCCTTGGAACCTATTATATGGTTTTGGTGGCAATTGTGGTCTATATTCAGTTCGCGGCATTACGTTCATGGGGACAGTTATCTGATTCCGACTAACTGGATGCAAATTGGTGCTTCTCAAACTCAGGTTTTGCATTTCTAGGCACATAGCATATGCCTCTGGTAGGGTCTTGGGTCTTTGTACAATTAATAGCCTTGAAACCTCTCCATTCAAGCCACGAATAAAGACATCTAATGCCCTATTACGATACGTCTCTATAAGCGCATCTACGGTTTCTTTAGAATAACTTTCAGTTCTTATCTTATTTATAATTAAGGAGAATTGGTGGTTTACAGCTGCATAAAACTCATCAATCCTGGAGTTTTTCTGTGTCAATTGATTCAATTGATGTTCAAGGGTACTTACATCCCATACTTACATCTTACATAATGAAGTGACAGGCATTCCTTCATTTTGAGCCAATTCGGTTCAAACACATTATAAGATACAAGTGCCATGTCAGCGCTTCCTCTTATCTTCTGTCGAATGCTCTGTAATATTGCCCTGTATATGGGCTTGCTCCGGACTATCTCATAGTCGCACAGAATAGACTCCAGACTATGGATCCATGACACATAGTGCGTGGGGTTGCCATCAAAAGGCTGCAACTCTTTCGCTCGGTCAGGCAATTGAGATATTTCCTTAAGCTCATATTCAGTTCGAGGAGCTGGAGGCGGTTGAGGTGAAGCGGGACCCTGCTCCATCTCTATAATCTTAGATTCCAAGATTTTCACTTGTGCAAGAGTTGCATTGAGAGCCCCGGTCATTTCAAGGACTTGTTTTTGCAAAGCTTCCATGCTGATTTCAAAGGATACCTTTCTTGGAACTTCCGTAACTTGTAAAAGATATTCGCTCAGAGAAATTTGCAACGGTAAAAAAAAAACAGAATATGATTTGTTGGAATATTTAAGTTAGATGTTGTAAGATCTCAAGGATTACGCAAGTTTGAACAAGCACAAGACTCCCAACATAATTAGAGCAAAAGGAAAGGATTTTTATAATAAGATAAGGATTTTGTTTTTCAAAAATGAATTGGAATTTACAAAATTTTTGTATTTATTTTTTGTCCGTCAAATGTATCTACCTGTACATCGCTGATGCTGGAGAATTGAGAAAATGTGTATTTAGGAATTTGTTCCTAAAATAAAATTAAAAAATAGGGTTAATAGATTAATAATTATTTTTTTGTGTTCAAACTTGGCTCGTGATTTAAGTAGGAAATCAGACCAAAACAAAAAGAATTTTTTATTCTTTTTTATTAGTTTTTTATTTAGTGGGAAGGTTACTTTTAATTCCAATATGTTTTAAGGAGGTTTCCTTTTCTTTTATTCTTTTTCATTAATTTTTCGTTTTTGTGGGAATGTTACTTCTTTTACTTCCCATTTATTACATGGAAGCCCCTTTTTATTATTTATCCTCATTCTATAAGGGTTTTACTTAAATCTAAATTGTATTGTGCTTTAAAAATTTTCTTTATACATCATTACATCTTCTTTTATTTTATAATCCTTGAGATGGAGGATCGTGTAGTCCATTTCCGAGTGGCAACAGCCAACGTACTGAGGCACGATTTGTCTCACCCTGTGAACCTGCCAACCATGACCCTTTATTACCAGGCGAAAAGTAAGGCTCAATTCCCATTAAGTAGTGTAGGTTCTTATGGTGACTACAACTTACGGGATTTCCACTCAGTAGCGCAGGTTCCTATGTTAACTACGACTTGCAGAATTTCCGCTCAGTAGCGCAGGTTCTTATGTTAACTGCGACTTGCAGAAGTAGCCTTCTTTAGCAGTCTGTAATCTCACGTTTGTGAAAAGGGTACTACGAAGGAGAATTGCACATTATTCTACCAGGATTAGTTATTGTTTGGTTATATTGTGACAGTAAAATTTTTTACGCACTGGAGTGCTCGGGGTTCGAGATCACAGCACGTTGAAACCCTTGGCTTCATATTGGTCACTTTTCCTTGTTATAGCACATTTGCTCCTTTCATAGGGAAGCATTTATATTTTTCCTCTTATTATTTTATTTTAGTTTCTTCGTGAGGATATCATTTTTCCATCCTAGGTAATTAGCATAAAATTTTCCTCCACTTCCTTTCAGTTTTCTTCTTGGTATAAAAAAAATATTACTTTGTTTTATTTCATTTTATTTCCTTTTTTTGACAAAAATTTTAATGTTTTCTTATGTTTGTCATGCTTTTTAAGGAAATGGAAAAAATAAGTAATAACTTATGCCTTTTAACAGAACTAAAGTATTAATTCGTGTTATTTAAAAATTTTGCATTTATGGTTAGTTTCAATATCAACTATAATTTTATGCGTTACCTTTTTTAATAGTTCTTTGATTCCGTAAAAAGGGCGTAAGAATTTCGATTTTTTTTTAATGCATTTAACCTTCCCACATTCTCATTCAAAATTATTCTTGCTTTGGATTTTTTTTATTATTAATTTCACCAAATCCTTTACTTCCTTCTCGCTTTTATTTTATTATTTTTTTTAAATTTTTTCTTATCGCTTTTACGTAAGCATTTACTTTTTTTCCCATTTTTATTTTCTATCAAAATTATTTCTGCTTTGGATTTTCTTTATTATTTTCACCCAAGGATTTGCTATTTTTTCACTTTTATTTTTAATAAAAATTATTTCTGTTTTGATTTTCACTTCACTTTCACAGAGCCAAGTTCTTTTGTAAGGATCCGGCACACATCTTCTTTCATGACTGGCCGGGCCCTGCTCGGGCGCCAGTTAATCAAGGACGAAACCTTGATTTAAAAAATTACTGTCAGGCCACAAGTGGCCTGACAGCTTGTGTAATCACACAACCGTTTTTAAAATAAGAAGCGTTTTAAGTTGTTTTCCGTTCGAAGCCAGAATTCGAATTGATTTATTTTTCCTAATTTTGGTTTATTATAATTTCTTAACTTATTGTGGGAAAATGCTTACATTTCTGTTTTATACGGTTTGACTTTAGTAAGCATTTTAAATACTGATCATATTACAACACGCGCAGACATTTATTCTGTTTGTTGCAATATGATTTCACAATAGAGTTCAATATACTTATTTGTAGGTCATACTTGTTTGTTAAGAATATTCGCTTCAAATAATAAGGGTGTTAACTTACATGAATTTTAAGCTTAAAGAATATATTGTTGCATTATTTGGACAGTTCGATTTCAGCACGTGACAAAACTAAAAATTGCTATATAAAAAACTCGCAACAACATGTCCTTGGATTTAAAATCCCCTACCAAGATCTCACACGTACTAACAGCTACTAACTCAACATCTTGTTTAACATCATCATCTTTATCGTCAGCAGCAGCAACATCGTCAACTAACTGTGCAATTAAAATGAAAATGGTGGCCGTACAAGAAATGAAAAAGTCGACACAAAATAGCGCCACAAATTTGCATCCAATTACCTCAACATGTCATGCAACAAATCGTGCAAACAATTGCCTTGGTGGTATTGGTGGTGATACAGATTTGGACAACAGCGAGGATTTGAGCTATGGCCCGGGCATTGTTTCCAAATTACGTTGTCGTTACTTAAGTTTGGCTTTGAGGGAGTCCATGGAGCAGCAGCGTTTGAACAAAGATCAGTTGAGGCGCTCTACAAGTTTGAATAATCTGTTGGATAATACCGAAGACGAAGAAAACTGTGAGGAAGATGACGAGACTCCAGAGATGGCTGATGAAGATGTGGAAAATCAAGGCTTCGAATATAAAGCCAATATTAAAGATACACAAAGTGGTGAGGGCATAAACAATGTAGAGTGTACGAGTAAAAAGACCGGTATTTTAAAGTCAACAGTGAACAATGGTCAAGATAAACGATTTTCGAATAATTCTCAGGGCTCGAATGGTGTGGGTGTAACCTTTACAGAAACCGCTTAAAACAAACGCTCTCGCCATTTAAAACGCAGCAATCATTCATAGTGTATGTACATATGCATATTAAAAAATGTAATATAAAAAATAATCCCATATTTGTACATATGTACATAAATAGTTTAGAATTTAATAAACGGTAATTAATAAAATTTTGTCTATGCATTCATATATGACGTGCGTATTAACTCTTTTTATAGGCTAACCAATTAAAATTTAGAATGTCCGCTACGAAACAAACTAAAAGAAAAGCTATTTCATTGGAAGATTTTGTGACCAAGACCACTGTACCATCAACAGCAACTGAGCATGATTTCGATAATATTTCTAGCTATAAAAGTGATGTCTTTCGCAAACGAATGCGATTATCAGAAAGTGATACTGATTAAAAAATATGTATGTATGTATATTATATATTTATATAACAGAAATATTTATTTTTAAGTTTTATGATTTTTGTGATTACTTTTCTAAATGAACTGTTTTTTCTATTGTTTTTTGTTTAAATAAAATATATTTGTGTATAAAGCAACATGAATTTGAATTATTTATTTAAGGTATAACACATATTAACATATTATCCACATTAGATACGCATATGCTTTACGATTAATAAAGGGTCGTTAAATTTCAAGGGCCGATGTTGATTTTGAATAGAACACAAACTATTTAGGAAATTATTGTAATTTTATTTTATTATGATGTATTGGTATTACTCAATTATGTATGGAACAAAATATCGGCCAAATGGGCGCCACGACCTCGGCGGCACACCTCCATCCGATGGTCCAAATTTTCGATGACGCTGAGGCATAATGGAGGTTCTATGCCGTTAATGTGCCGAATTATCTGATCCTTTAGGTCTTGAATTGTTGCTGGCTTATCGACATACACCTTTTCTTTCAAATAACCCCAAAGAAAAACGGTGTCAAATCACATCATCTTGGCGGCCAATTGACATCGCCATTACGTGAGATAACACGGCCATTGAATTTGTTGCGAAAAAGAGCCATTGTTTCGTTAGCTGTGTGGCAAGTGGCACCGCCCTGCTGAAACCACATATCGTCCACATCCATATCTTCCAATTCGGGCCATAAAAAGTTCGTTATCATCTCACGATAGCGAACACCATTCACAGTAACTGGCTGACCGGCCTCATTTTGGAAAAAATACGGCCCGATGATGCCGCCAGCCCATAAACCGCACCGAACAGTCACTCTTTGTGGGTGCATTGGTTTTTCGACAATCACTCTTGGATTCTCATTCGCCCAAATGCGGCAATTCTGTTTATTGACGAATCCACTGAGGTGAAAATGTGCCTCATCACTGAAGATGATTTTCTTCGAAAATTGATCATCCACTGTTGCCATTTCTTGCCACCATTCTGCCCATTCACGACGTTTGGAATGGTCAAGAGGCTTTAGTTCTTGAGCCAATTGCACCTTGTAAGCGTGTAAATGCAAGTCTTTATGCATAATGTTCATCAACGACGAGCGTGAGAGGTGCAATTGTTGGGAAGGACGACGAGTTGAGGTGGACGGCTCTTCAGCCACACTATCGCGAACAGCAGCAATATTTTCTGCTGTACGAGCATGCACTGGTGTTCTCACATCTTCTACAGACCCGGTTTGCTCGAATTTTTCCACGATTTTTGCGATTGTACGCACATTTGGACGATGAAATTGACCAAAAAAATTACGAAGTGCACGATATGCATTTTGATTTGAACTCCCATTTTCATAATAAGCCTGGATAACTTTAACACGTTGTTGGATTGTGTATCTCTCCATGGTTCAATTTGAGTAAGTCTGAAATAGAGAAATGTCAAATAAAATTCGGAAAAAAACTTGGCGTTTAGGTGTGGTTCACATTCAACATCGGCCCATACAATTTAACCACCAATCAATAACAGACAAAGTAAATATCATATTTTCTCAGACAGCATACAATTAGTAATATCTCAAATTCTTAGACAATAGGCAATTATCAACAGTGTAGCCAATTATTACCATATGTAAAAATCCAAACACGAAACAGAGCAATAATCGTGTTTTGGCTTATCTCAGTTTTAGTTTGAAAGACAAAGAATATAGCTTTTAATTTATCGACCTACAATAAATCCGAAAAACTCCACCTCTTGTTTTGCAAATTCACCTTTATCAAGCTGTACTTTAAAATTAGCATATTCCATGTTAAAAAATTTTGAAAATGCTCGCTTACATCCTTCCCAAATATGGTGTACAAGTAATAAGAAAAAAGATTGAGAGTGAATTCTTTAATCTAAATAGGAGTCTCACAAATTAAAATTTGGTATTGTTAATGGAAAATGCCATTTGCTCAATGTCACTTTCTTTCAAAGCAATCTGATAGAAACCGCTTTTTAAGTCAACGACTGAAAAATATTTATTTCTTTCAAGGTTCGTCAGCACTTTATTTATTTATGGGATAAGGATTCAGTACAGTAATTGAATTTAGTTCTTGTATTCTATTACCATTCTTTTATGTATACATACATACTTTTTTCACCCAGATGCATCTTTTTTTTTTGGAACAATCCAAACCGGTACATTGTACGACGATTCCGATGGTCTAATTATACCATCATCCAAAATTTCAATTATATGTTTTTCTATTTCATTTTTTAATGCCATAGGGTAAAGGTAAGATTTCAAATAAACTGGTGAATGAGAGGTGGTGCCACGAGACGTGCAGATTAATCTATGATTTGGTTTTGGAGTTAAATTCGGGTACGCTTGAATTACTTTTTGTATTTGATTGATTGAATGATTGGTTCTAAATTCAATTGTATTTATCGATTGAGAAGTATGTTGATAAATTAAATTTTTTTTCCAATTTTCTTTAACATGTACTGTTTTTTATGTGAATAACCGCATTAACTTTTTGTAAGTTATTATGACCGAGAATGCCATGGAAAGTGTTATGCAGCTGGCTGTCACATAAGATTCTGTGTCACAAGTTCGAATAAACTCCCACGTTAAAACAAAACACTTCTGTATAATATTTTCACAACGTTTATTAAATATTAAATTAATGTTGTTTGCCTGGCTGACTATACAGACGTGACAGTTATTCTTTAATTTATTGCTCCGGTTCCTGGCAGAGACAAATTAAAGTTTTTTAGCTTTACAAACGTTCTCACTCATTATATCACCTAAATCTCCGCCCCGTGAGCCGATAGAGGTGGGGAGGACTCACCACTTCGTTCACCAATGTCTACCAGCGCTAATTTGGAAACAAGTCGTTTCAGAATACCAGATTGGGTTCGCACGTTTGCTGAACGAATTTTAACTTCTCTGCCTTTAAATAATTCGATGACTCTTCGAAGACGCCACTGTGATCTTGGTAAATTAAAAGCACAAATTAAACCAATACTTCCCACGCTCATAGGTTCTGTAAAAATACATGTCGCGTAAGTTCAGGCAAATATTATCGTAGTCATTATCGCCAGCAGCCGTTTTTTAGATTCTGCATTATGCGCCATTGTTTACGTAAAAAATTAAGTCTCGGTTCATAAGGCGCCGGCGTCTACGTTGAATTTGTGCATCCTAGAAGCTAATGTTTAGCCGTTAATGGCTCAGGTTCTTCTGGTGATACAGGCAAATGTGTTAGGAGGCGAGAATTAACAATGTTTTCATATAATGTTTCAACGCGTGCAGCACTCTCTTTCAACATTATATGTAGAGCCTTTTTTATTGACTGAACTATACGTTCCTGGCCACCTTCACTAGACACGTGAATAATGCGACCCAACGTTTCTCTTGCTTACGCCTAATAGTAACTGTCAAAGGGCCGAAGAAATTGACGCCTGTGTATGAGAAAGGCCGAAAGTAAGGAGTAACTCTGTCCATCGGTAAGACTCCCATTTGAGGTTGAAATGGTTTGGATTTTTGTAGCTTACAAATCTGACATGTTGACTCAACACATTTTAAAATTGACAGTATCCAAAATCGGCGACATATTTCATTTATTACCACAGCCCTATTCAAGTGGAAAAAACGTTTGTGATACCCAATTACAATTAATTGAGTTAGCTTATGCTTTTTGGGTAAAATAATTGGTCGACATGACTCCACTAATTTGAAAGCTGCATTTTGTATTCTACCACTAGCTCGTATGAGACCTTCTGCGTCCATATACGGATTGAGTGACAAAAATTCACTCGATTTTAAAATTGTATAAAACTGTTTCTTCATCGGCAGAAACTTCTTCTCTTATCAATGGAACGCCATTTATTTTGGTGCGTTTAGGTCTACGGTAATTGGAAAAACGATAAATAATATTCTTAATTGTACTCACTTGTGTAACCAGTAAAACTTTCTTATTCGATTTGAGTTCTGTCGTGTATTTATCTTCAAGTGTGAGCATTTCGCCGTTTTTTTGGCCATTGAACACTGGCTTCTAATAAAAATAGAGGACCAGTTATCGAATTACTGCAATTCGGCAATTCTATTGGCCACATACTGTTTGTATTTCGTGTAATCGCTTCTGATCCACCGTAATGTTGTTGCGGAATCGCTTCAAAAGGAAAATTCTGTTACTTGAATGGTTTGACTTTTTATTATGGAGTTTTTAAGACGTACAGCCATTGTTGCCGCTTGCAGTTCTAGTTTCGGTATTGTATGGTGGCGAATCGGAACGCATCTAATTTTACCACAAACAAAGGACAGCTGTATTTTATTTTCAATTTGTGCTCTCCGATATGCTTGTACTGCTAATGCTTATGTAGAGTCTGCAAACAAATGTAATATTTTAGCCAAATTCTCAGGCAGCTGTTGATCTCAATGCAATCTTATTTTCCACGTCGATTGCATTCATAACCGAAATCATAAAATTGTCTAAAAGGCCGAATGGATCGAAAACAAACATAGAGACACTTAAAACTTCGCGCTTGGTTGGAACCTTTTCCATATTTAATATATACCGCGGAACACTTTAGACTGAAGTTAAATACGTCTGAGTTTGTGCTCCAATGTATACCAAGAACATGATCGCTTTCTTCTTCGAGTCTTAGTGTCTTTTCGTTGCTAATGGAATTTCCACATTCTTTATTTACGGAGTCTACATTGGACAAAATATTTCTTGATACGAAACACGCATGTTTATGTACATATTTTAATAATTTCTTTCACAACTTTTACAGCTTCTTCTTCCGTGTTAAAGCAATCGACATAGTCATCAACGTAATGACGTTCAATAATACCTTTAACGGCTCTAGGGTAATCTCCTTTAAATAATTCAACATTCATGTTTTTAACAAATTGATTGCTGGCGAACAGGTAGCACCAAATACCAAAATTTTGCACGTATACCTCAAGTGACTTTCTCCAATGAAATTTCAAGCAAGGTTGGTATTCTACTGCCACACCTACATATTTGGTGAAACATTTCGGTGTGTCACAACACACAACAAATGGAGCTGGGTGAGATTTGGACAAAATGGTGTTAAGTAGTTGGTTGAGATCAGGACCGGCAATTAAAGCTTTGTTGAGTGATACGTTAACAACTTCTGCGACTGCACCAAATACTAAGCGTAAACCGGTTTTGTTTGGGTTGCGTACAGCAAAGTGTGGCAAATAAAACGATTTTACTGAAGAAATTTTTAATTCACCTTCAAACGGCGAGCGTAGCCTTTGTCTAGATAACTATTAATTTTTTTTTTATAAGGCAGTACATAATTTTGATAACGTGCCATTTTTGTCTGGCCTTGAAAACGCTTATATGCCATACTGAAACTATCAACAAAACTTTTAATCCATCCAACCCAAGCGTGTTTTTATTACGGTAGGAGTCTCTAAACACCTGTGCCATAATAGGCAGGTTTCTCATATGCAAACTTTCGTACTTACTTGGCCAAAAACTTTGGCAATGTAAAGATAGATTGGATGAGATAAATACCTTGGAAATGTTACAATATTTTTGTTCATCCGTATAACTTTTCTATTGAGGGGCATTGACTTTCACATAAACTGCACGTTTTCGGAGTGGCGCTCAGCCCACCGGCTACTGCTACTTTTGGCACACGATGTTGTTGTTTTCGTATGGCTGATGGTTAACATTGTATCAGCGACGGTGCTAACAATTTTTGTCTGAGGCTGTTTACCCATTGACTAAAATTTACAATTGTTGGGTTCCACCTAGGGTTAAACATGTTTCAGCCCACAGCATTTCGCGGCCTACAGGTAATTTAGCACTGAGTGAAAACATGTCAAACCATCCTGTCGTTCGAATACAACACCTCTAATTTCAATGAAATTCACCACAACTGTTGTATGTTATTGGACTTTAACAAAACATAAATTTAAAACACAAATTATCAATTAAAAGCTTTAAATAGTGTTATATATAATAAATTTAATACAAAAAAATTACCTGAATTATATTATGGTTTTGTTCAATACTTACTATTTTTGTACTACATTTTAAATTTACAATACAAATTTCAACTGAAAGCTTTAAACAGTATTATATTAAAAAAATGAATTGAATTATTTTAATGTTTTGTTGAATATTTTGTAATAAAAAAATAAATGAAAACTATAATATCTTCTTCAATAATACAATACAAATAATTCGCATGGGAAATACATTTAGAATAATAAGCCTTAATTAAAATATTAAAAATTCAACATAAAAGGTTTGTCTTGTATCAACACAAAACATATTTAGGATCACGTTCTGGTCTATAACTCTGACACCAATCGAGTCTTCACCTTTAAATTTTCTGCAAATGTAGAAGAGGGTCTAATACTTGAGGTAATATACTTTTTCAGATATGGACCTTTGAACTCAAGACCCCAAAAAATTACCTTTGACCTTTTCTTAAAAAAACACAATATGCATATAATTTTAAAACTAAATTATTTTGCATAGTTCAAAAGTTCTATCGCTTTTTGTAACCAGACTGTTGTGATTTTTAACATTTTTCACATCTTTTATGACGTTATATTTCTAAACCCGAAAGAATCTGGGGTCAAATTTTGTTTGTGTTTAATTATACTCTCTATGACATTTGTGTTGAATTTCATTCAAATCGGAAGTGATGATGCCGAATATGCCATTTTTCGTGATGGTTTGACGTGTTTTAACTCACCAGCTGTAGAATGTCCCATAAATGCTTTTTATAATCAACTTTTTATAATTACAGATGATAAAAACAGTTATTAATTTGAAATACCGTACCAACATAGAGTTACTAACCGTATCTTGAAGTTATTTTATTTTAAAAACAAAATAATAAAGTTTATTAACTTGTACGTACATAGGTAATTATTCAATTCAATTATTAAATTATGTTCGTTTAATACTTGTTGCTAAAATAAAAAAACACTGTACTGACTCAGCAAGTTTGCTTTCCGGAGAATCATTACAGCTTACTTTATTATTTCTTACTTTAATGACCGAAAAACCCAACAATTTACAACTCGCATTAAGGTCGAAACCTGTAAATGTTTTCTTGATAAAAAATATTCTAATAATGACATTTTAAATTTTTAAAGTAAATATATAAAATTTTCAGCAAAAGTATTTCTGCAAAAAACTGGATACAAATACCCACAATATATGTGTTACTAGTCATCTTGACAATTTTTCAAAGCAAAAATGAAACGAAAACTATCAAAGCAAACTTGAGTATTCGCAAGGGAATAAATTAAAATATTTCAAATTCAAAGAACTGGTGTTGAAAATATTTAAATAAACAAAAATTAGGTCGACGACTTTTTGGTCATCGACTTGTAATGTAAAAAAACAAAAATAGGATTGATGAATTTTTGTCGTTAACTCTTCCTCCTTTAAAACAACTGTCTTCAATCGCGTAAGTTAAAAATGTGGAATTCTATGTAATCTTGGGGGGTTTTTCCTGGAGCTTTCAGAGTAATACTTATAATTTATGGGAATTTGTCATATCAAAGCGTTATTAGTGGTATTTACTACATTTCACTATAATTTTCTGTACCGTTTTGCAAAAGATTTCTCGAAGGATTAGGAAATTAAATATAATTAATAAAAGCATTCCAGATTGCCCATTCTCCTATTATAATTCGCTTTTTTACTGTTGTAATAACAACTTTGTTATTAATTTGGAGCTGGCATAGTTTGCAAAGGTGGAATTTGCTAGTTGCTAAAAGTTGTATTCTTAGTTATAATCGTTAAATTATGGAATTTTATTAAACATATTGAATATCTTTTCATTTGTGGTTTATTGGACCATAATAATCATTCAAGAGTATTATTCCCAAATATATTTCTTTTACACGCGGAACGTGAAGATTGTTGCTTGAAATACAGGATGAATTCAAATTAATAATTAAATTAGGAATACAATCATTTTCTGTAATATTGATTAGATTTTTTTCATTACCAATGCTTATGTTATTATAGCTTTTACATTTTTACACCAAATATTTCTTGCTAGTTTCATAATATTTTCTTAAAACCTAAATGTATTACTAATGCCTTTTCAGGGATTGAAAAATTTATGTTTTCGTAGAAATTTTAATTTTTTTCTTATTTAACATCAATGAATTTACAATATTTAGTTTTGCCCATAAAATGGATCGTTCTATGTTTACTACTCGTATTTCTTCCTTAATTAATCTTATTTTATTTTGTAAATTAATTATGTACTTCCATACGCTACCACTATGCATCAATTGATCTCTTTTGCCGGTCTTTAATAGTGTGTATAATATATGCTGGAATATTAATGGGTTGTGTTAATTTATGGATCAGGAGGGGATATTTGCTGTGGATTTTCGGAATGTTATTTTCAATGGATGGCTTGCACATTGCTTATGAGCTCTTCATATTCCTTGATTTTAATTACATGTACTATTCTAAATACTTATCGATAGTGATGATATAGAAGACGAACAGTCAATTATTTCGACCTCGGCATGAATGCAACAGAGCTGAATCCAGCAAAATATTTCTCTTTTTAATATTGCTTTAATGTACCATTCTCCCTGCATTAATTAGAATCGTGGCGTTTCTATTTTCCTTTACTATTTCTTCCTTGTAATGAGGAGACAGGCTTGACCCTAACTTTTGACAATTCTAACGTAAACCTTTTCACCTACTGAGTTTTTAATTTTATTTATTTATTTATGTAAAAAACAATACAACAAGACTAAGTCTTATATTACAGCATTGCTTAGAGACTTGGCACACATATTTTGGCAATACATTAATATACATATAAATTATTAAAGGAGAAAAAAAATAAAAATATAGTTTAAAAATATAAATCAAATATAGTCAGAAATAGACATAGAAAAATAAATAAAGTTTAATAAGAAAGACATTTTTTTTTTTAAATTAATTAAGTTTTTTTTTTTTAAAGAAATTAAGAAATACTCTAATAGAATAAACTTAACTATATACGGTAATATAGAAGCTAGAAAATGTTATTAAAACTATTTATAGAATTCAGAAATTGCAGACTTAAATTGGCTTGCATTACTAATTAATTGTATAGAAGGGGGAAGTTGGCTCCAAAGACGTATGGAATGTATAAAAAAATGTTGCTCAGAAGCGGTCTTGTTATGCTTGATGCTGTTAATTTTTTTGCCTCTGCTTGATATTGAGAAGGAGAGTCTTTGATACAGATAATTAGGCTGTCTGGTATAAACAATTTTATGCAGCAAAAGAAGAACTGTACATTTTAGTAGTCGCATGTCTTGAAATGCTGCAATTTCTTTTAATCCCAAATATGTATCTTGCAATACTATTATATGTTATATTAAGTCTGCGTTTGCTCACACTATCACAACTAGCAAATAGTTCGCAGCCATACATGAGGCTCGGCAGTATGTAGGTCTTAGCTAGCAACATTCGAATATGTGGTGGAGTATAGTGTTGCGACATCCATAGGCTGCTTAACATCCCAAATGTCTTGCCACAACTACTTTTGATATGGTCAGACCAATCCAATTGTTTATTAAAAATTACGCCTAGGTTTTTTGCGGTATCAACAAATTTAATTACCTCGTCATTTATTTTTAATTGTGGTAAATATGTTGGGAAGTATTTTGTGTTGCCAATAACCATAGCCATAGATTTTTTAGGATTTAAACTAAGTCCATTAGCAGATGCCCATAAATATATTCGCTTTAAGTCTTCATTTATTAAGTTCATACAACTAACAACCTCTGATACGTTACAGCGGATATAGAGCTGCACATCATCCGCATACATTTTTATCTTACAGCGTTTAAGTTGTAGAGGTAGATCATTTGCGAATATTGAGTACAACAATGGACCAAGTATTGACCCCTGTGGTACCCTTCTAGGCATTTTGCAGGAATCGGATGTGTTTGAGCCGTAGGTAACTGATTGACTCCGACCACTAAGGTAAGAAGTTATTAGCTTTAAATCTGTTGCTGAGAAATTACACATGTATTTAAGTTTGAGGCCAAGATTACTGTGTTCAACTGTATCAAAGGCCTTAGAGTGGTCAACTAGAATTAGAAAGGATACTATATTACGTTTGTCTATTTGACTCCTGATTTCCTCCGAGACATCAATCAACGTTGATATGCAATTATGTTTCGGCCTAAACCCAGATTGTCTTTCTATTCTTAAGATTAGAAATGCTCATCTATTGCAACGTGTGGGAGTGTTAGGTAGCTATGTTTTAAAGGTATTGGTTAGAAGAATATTTTGTTTTTCCTACACAGTTATATAGATAAATTTATTTTGTAATTTGTATTTACTCTTTTCTTAAAAATATATTTATGGTAAATCTATTTAGTAGTGATAAAAATTTGCCTCTGTTCTTTTGTTTCATATAAAGTTAGTTTGAACTCTACTATTTTATTTGTTTTCTTAAAAACATATTTATGATAAATCTATTTTGTAGTGATAACAGTATTTTTTAAAATGTAATACTATCTGTATTTAACACTTAAAGATAAAATTACATAAACTATAAACTGTAATTTTTTCTGCGAAGTAAAATGATAAAGTTGTTTTGTTACAATAATGAAAGACAACTATAAATGATAAGAACTATAATTCTATTTTACTTTTTTCGTGTTGTTGCTAATGAGTTTTTATACATAGTCTCGTATTTTTCTTATAGCGCATTAAATAACTCAACAGGTTTAACAGTTCATCCCAATTTGTTCCTCGAATTTGCTAATTTACCTTACAATTTTTTTATTATTGTTTGTTGGGTTGTAGTGTTTTGTGACTTGTTTAATCATGAATAATGATCAGAAATTTTTGCTTTTTTTTCCTTTGACATTATGAAGTACGTTGATGCAGATAATGTAGCGCAAGGCGAGTAATGATATTTAGTAACACAGTTATAACATTTGATACAGTCACCTGGTACCTGCAGAGATTTTACAGAAACACGTTCACTCTGTTTATCCATTTCGATTTGTTCTCATATTTTTGTTTATTTGTCTAACGATAAATATAATGATAATAATAATTATAATAACATTTGTTAATTAAAAAAGCCTGGCCTGACACAAAGCTGTTTAATAACCATTTTCATTTTAATTTTACTATGCGATTTTAAAATGATTAGCATCACTGGCTATAAGTTGTATGCAAAAGAAGTCATTGTTGGTAGAACTGATTTTTATTTAAGTCTTAA
Organism: Epicampocera succincta; assembly: GCA_932526305.1. Classification (NCBI taxonomy): domain Eukaryota; kingdom Metazoa; phylum Arthropoda; class Insecta; order Diptera; family Tachinidae; genus Epicampocera; species Epicampocera succincta. The sequence continues at coordinate 24,829,722 of OW052037.1, forward strand.
AAACACATCGGATTTGTAGATTTTTTTTTGTATAGTTCATTTCTTGTGATAAAACATCATTGTAAACAAAATCATAAAATACTTGGTACGTATCGAATAATTAAATAAATAGACTTGTTTTCTAAAACTAATGTGAGTGTACAACATTTACATGGCTTGTAAAGGTCAAATGTGTTTTCAGTGTAAATGTTTATTCCATTGTGTTATTTTTAATTATGCCGACATAGTGAAAGTAACTCAAACTGTTAATTATTAAGGACAATGTTTAATAGATTTTCAAATTGAATTAACAACCTGGCAATATGATTAGAAAATCATTGTTTTGGTTGGTGTAATAAACTTTGTTTTCAATTACTTATTGATAATTTCGAATATTGGTCAAACTCTCCTTCCATACACTTACGTATGTACTTAAATTTTCATTTAAACAAGCATAAATATAAAAACATACTTCCAAAGGACCTGTCAAATAAATAATGTTAGGTCGCAATCGAGTGCTCTTGTAAAAGCAATCTAGATTTTAGTTAGTATTAGTCCAGTCTTCAAATTTCTACATTTTAAAATTTTGTTTTTAAATATCAAGAAAACTTACCAAAAAGTCGGAAATTAAGTTTTAAATGTACATATATGTACATATACAATGTCTCAGTTTGTTTAATGCATTGCTTCTTTTCTTTTAAAAGATCTATAAAAGTAATCCTAACAGGAATAGAAAAAGGAATTTGGTATCATCAAAAAGAGAAAATCGTATATCATGAGAAATAAAAATATTTTATTTTGGAAGTGTCCATTGTAATATATTAAAACGAAGAGATGAAAAATATTCCTTTTTTTTAGTTCTCAGCTTATTTTATGTACTAAATTTTTACTGTAACGGTATTTAATGCAGCTTTGATATTCGTTCGTTCTTTAATTTGTTCAATTCTAGTAACGTTTATTGAATGGACAACTTTTATATTACAAAAATTCAAATTGATTTTATAGAACAAAGTTTGTTTACTTTGTCCCTAGAATTTTTAAAAAGGCTTTTGAGTTTATTTCAGAAATACATATGCATGAGCTTCATAGTTTTACTGAAAAATCCTATTTTTCACATTCTCTAGTTTTCCACAGGTGTATTAAAACTGTCTTGGAGATACATACATAAATATGTATAGAATGTCCCTTGTAATAATTACACCTATATTAGAGTCCAATGCAGAATCAAGTTTTTAAAAAAACTTGGTGTGAACGTGTTTTCCGAATAATCTGTACTTAATATCTCTTCAACAAACATTTTTTCCGAAACTTCACTTGCTTGTTAAGATAACCGCAGGTGTAAAATTTTTGTATTACTTTACGTTCCACTTAACATACATATACGAATAAAACCAGTCGCAGATGTCCTTTTTATGTTCCAAATTCTTTCACGTCAATTTGAGTTTGCTGCAGAATATTGGTTTCCTTTCCTGAAAAGCACTTTTTTGTTATCGCTTCTATGTCAATAGCATTTTAATTTTTTCTGCAGATTGGACACTAAGCGCCCTACTTCTATTTCTTCGTATGAATTTATAAGATTAATGAGGAACAATCTGGTTTATTTTATGGAAACATACTAAAATTTTTTTTGCTGTGTTTTACATAATTAATTTTTTTTAAAGTGCTGATAAGTTGAGAAATTAACTTCAAGACTGTAAAAATTATGTTATTGCAAAATTTTTTTAAATTATTTTTTCCAGTTTACCTAAACATTTTTGACTTGGAAGATATAAATTTATAAATCTAAATACAAAGAAAATTAGTATTCCTTATTTTAACAAACTGTATAAACCCGCAGCATAATCCATAAACTTACACCATCCACATTTCAAAAAATAAGTTTAAAACATTTTCCAGACTGCGTATAGCCTACACCATCTTATCGCACGAATGACTGCTTCAAAAAGAAGCCCAACAACATCAATACATACCCGTACTGTCACAATCAAACACGTCGTATTAAAATGTCCGGTTAGAATCTAATATATATTGGGCAAATATGTATGTACACACTATAAATAACTCTTAAGACAATTGACTTAAAATTGTGTTAATCAGAATTTATTCTTGTGAGATCTTCGGCTAGAAAAGTTTATGAGATATTATTATACTAAGGGGTTTCGCCGTGGATATTGCGAACTCGGCAATCAATGCATCAGTGAGCAAAAATATTTTTATGCACGCAGCAATAAAATGTATGTACTGCTCATACTGTACATCAGAAATGTTGCAACGTTCGACCATTTTTTATTATATTTTATAATACTCTACTTTTTTAATAACAACTATCTTACCGTATATTTTTAGGTATATATGTAAGTCATTTATTAAGAAAAACAATATAAACGTTTAAGTAATTACTATATTATGTACATACATACGTATGAATGTATGTATCTGCAAATAAAAAATTTATACTATGTATTTATGAAAATTTACACATATTTTGGTAGGCTATTTTAAAGAAGACAAAAACTAACAGAAAAAATGGTGTTTGTATTGTAATATTGGCGTCGCAAGCAGCTTTTTTAAAAAAATAATGAAATTATCCTATTATTTTAACCTACACTTCTGAGTAAAGAACATATAAAGTGTAATAAGTAAAATTAAAGCAGGAACATATTTTTGCGACAGCACTACCGGCTTAGAAATGCTATTGAAATGGGATTCTTTTGATAAATATGATCTCTTAAATAAAAAAGGGGAAAAATTGTTTCTGAAGAAGAAATACAAAAGGAAATAATCATTAGGAATTAAAAAATATTATGTTTCAAAACTCCAGCAAAAAGGATAATGCAAAAACAAATGAAAACAATAAATTAAATAGGTACAAATACAGCGTTAACGTATTTGTATTGTTTGCTATAGAATTGTATAAATTTAAAATATGTTTCTTTTTGGGTTAAAGTAGAAACTTTAAAGTAGCATTATTTAGCAAAACAAAAAATGTATGTATATAACTATAACAAATGGAGAACTTTGAAAACTTATGATAGTGCTGCCAGAAGTTCTTCGTGTTGTCGGAATAAATTTTTAGAACGATACCAAATTTGTACAAAGAAAATCGGTTGCCTTTGTTCTGGGTTTTTTTTTTATTTCATTTGTGTAGCTTTGATGATATTAATTAGTTCACATTCAGGGGTGTCATAAAAACCAATATTATTGGAATTGGTTTTGTAAACGACTAAAAAAGTTATTTGGTGTCATGAATTTAAATGTTATTGGTTTTATGTTCGAATCAGAATTAGTGTTGGTTTTAGGTGTCACAGAAACCAATATCGGTTTTACTTCTGATAAAAACCAAGCAGCTAACAGCTGACAGATTTCATTTGTGCGCTTTTATTTTTGTCTGCCAATTTGATATTTTGTATAAATGTAAGTTATTTTATATTAAAAAAGGAAATATGTATCTTATGGATTCTAACAAAACTCAAACATCCATAATCGTGGAGCTTATGGACAAATATCCAGACATTTCGAGAGGTTTTACAAAGAGGGGTAAACGAACCGTAGACTCTCTTTGGGAAGAACTGGTTGACACTGTGAAACTCCTACCCAGACATATGCTGGAGACGTGTCCAACAACTCTTTGTTAAGACCCTTCATACAAAAATCGCAACGAAGCTGCAAGTTGTAGCATTTGCGTCTAGGACCATTCGAAAAGCTTTTTTGTTTAGTCGCTTGTATCCTATGAACCTGCAAAGCATCAAAACCGACTTGGTTTCTATGACACCCCTGAATATAAAATTATACATTTTCCGATTTTTTATTTAGTTAATACTTTTTTATATGTAATACAGTAAAAACAAAAAATTTTCTCATATGTATATTAATTCGAATGCAATTTCATGAAATTGGTGTCAGTTAATTAAGCTTTAAACTATATAAACTAACTGCTTAAGTTGCCCACAGAAAAGACGACATGTTTTTCACACTAACTGACAAAGTTTACATTACGTATCCTGTGGCTTCAAAAAAACATGAGCAATGTCATCTGACAAAATTTCAATTAGAGCTCTAATTTCTATGCTTGAAACACATGACAACAAATTTCTATGCAACTCGCAAACATTCGTCGGCGTTTGATATTGTGCAGTTCATTAGCCGACTGATACATGCATTTTGTAAGAGCTATTAAACATTGTTTTTTTAATATACATACCTTTCTATTTTAACAAAAACAATAGAATTCATAAATTGTTTTTTGATAAAAGTTCAAGAAAAAAGAATTTCATAAAAAAATGACGTAATAGTACTTTAAAGGAATGACGTGGATGTTTATGTACATACATACATAGCAAAAAAGGAAAGATGAAGAACAAGAAGACGTAAAACTAAAATGGAGTTTAATAGTAAACAAATTTATAAAATTAGCTTTCCACAATCACTATTACCCAAAAATATTCATACTCATACATGTATGTACATATGTATATCTGGTGTTGTAATAAACATGGCTGATATTCAGATGTATGTAAATGTAAAACAGGAGCGTTTGTGATCTTAAAAACCTCATGTAAATTAACCAACTTTTACAAACAAGAAGACAAACATCTGGTTTATAATCTTAAACAAGCAAAACATGTCGTCTGTGGGTACCTTTATGAATATAGTCTGTCAATAATGAGTTTGCAAATTGAAAACAGACACGGTTTAGTTAAAATTATTAGTAAATTCGTGACATTTTTATTTTACAAAAATTTGTTTGTACATATTTCATGAATTTATATGTATTCACGGAGATCGTGTCGAAAAAAACTTTAAACATGTTCAAAACAAAAATACACCAAAAACAAATTTTTGCTTCATTTTACACTCTCAATAAACTGCACAAAAATTTCGTTGCAGTTTTAGTGTCAGTAGACAACTTTTAAATTTAATTTGACAAAACTTAATGTTTAGAATGGAAACCTTTAGCACTACTACGCATTGTAAACGATTTCCTATTAACTTCTTAAGGTCATAATTCATTGGTATTTTCTGCCATTCTTCTGATATCGCTGCTATATTTTTTGGGTGGCGTTAAGCGACCCATTTAAAAAAAAAAAAACATATATTCTCTTTAGGATTGATATCGGGCTTTGGGCGGGTGTATCGATGACGTGACGACTGACGGGATTTATGCTTAGGGTCATTCACGCGGCCATTGTTGAGTCAATAAAAGCAATGTCACCCACTCCTTGCCAAGAGATGCACCGACAAATGATTATAGACATTTTTCCTAATTTTACGGTTGGGATGATATTTTGCTGCTTCAGAAATGTTAAAGGGTTACGTTACACCCTAGATGGTCCATCGTTGTGTAGTTACATCATGTTCGTTTCATCACAAAATATTACATCATCCCAATACTCATTCGGCTGTGAAACGTTCCGAATAGCGAAGAAAAGGGTTTTTCTATATTTGCTGCTTAAAGGAGTAGTTTTTTTCTTGTTGATCTTGATTTGTGTTTATTTTTAATTATGGAATGACGCACTGTCTCGTGGCAAACAATAACACCAATCTCTTCCTTGCTGCTAGTTCTCGTGTAGAGGTTTTTGGGTTTTGAGCCAGTTTTTCTTATTTGTTCGCTTAAATAAGGCTTATCTTATTTGTTCGCCCACCTACCTGCTTTAATTCGAGGATATTCTATTTTTCAGCTCGATTAATGAGGTTGTAAACTGTTTTCCTGAAATTAAAAACATTTCCGACAACTCTTCCGCACTCCTTCCTAGTTTGTCGGTTATAATAAATCAATTGAATGGTATTATACGACAATATTTTACCTACCATTTTTAAAACATCATATGTACCAGTAATATTATGACATATGCAAGACAAATTAATTTCCTGTCATGAACAATGTATTAAAAATATAACGGTAAACCACCATTAGCTTCAAAGAGAATCAAAACTACAAGCTGAGCAAAGAGTTTACTGACATAAAGAGAAACAAAACATTTTTGTGCAAAAAGTTTATTAACAGTATAAAATGAAGTGAAAATTATTTTTTGTGTATATTCAAAGTTTTATTCGTATTATGTACAAAAAAAACTTTGTAGAATAAAATTTACATGAACTTATTAATAATTTTAACTAAACCGTATTTGTTTTCAATGCGCAAACTCATAATTGAATAACTAACTAACAATCCATTTTTCACTTCAATTGTAATACATCTTACAATTTTTAAAATACACATAAAAACTGTACTTTTACAGAGACATTTTTTTTCGATATAAAAGAACAAAAGCTTCGACCAAACTGACTGGCGGTTCTCACGTTTTGGATTATATTTTAAATATAATATTGTACTATTTTAAACTTCGAAGTGTGAGCGCTTTTTCTTTGGTATTGTGAACAAACCGAATTTTGTTATTTGGAATGTTGTGCCCAAGATTCATGAATGTACGAATATACGAAGTGGTTTGGAATACTTTTCATTTGTTATTGAAACTTGGATACTCATATTATATTATTATCATATTAATTGAAAAATATATTGTTCGCAATAACAGCTTCCAGCAGCCGTGGCCTATTAGTCTATAATTCATAATTATTCACTAATATGTACTTTAAATAAATAAAAATTTCGGCAGGCAATTGCCGTGTTAGCATCGTACTTTTTCTTTGCGGTCGAATCGTGGTTTGTCTTCACTTGATCGATTATATACACACATACATACATACGTGAAATACAGTTTACTACTTTTGTTTTTATTTTTCGTAATTTAACTTTTTTCCTTTTTGCTTTGTTGTTACAAAAAAAAAAAAACTTTAATATTACTTTTAAAAATAAGCAAAAATGAACGGGACTGACCCTCCCAACCACAACAGGTTCAGTATTCTATCCACACCCTCCTCCAAAACTGCACCGAAAAAAAACAAACGGGTAAGATTGGACGATTTCGTTCCTCTACCTGAAGTTACCAGAAATGATGACCACATACCGCGTTATTTAGTTGCAACTGCACTCCCAATGTCTGATAACAGTGAACCTAAAACTTTATAATCATACAACGTTTTTCAAATAGGAAAAGGCCTCAATTTTATTTCAAAAGAATATCTCGATGTCACCGAAATGCGTAGTGGTGATCTAATGATCAAAGCGACTAATTTAAAAGCAGCTGAAATATTTGTTAAAGCTAAATACATTGATATCGTTCCTGTTAAAATTGAATTTCATAAAACTCTTAACTCTATACAAGGAAGAATCATCTCCAGGAAAATAATTAATATACCCGAAAACGAAATTATAAAATCTTTAGAGAATCAGAAAGTGATTGATATCCGTAAAATCACAAAAAAAGATGGAAATAATTTCGTTCCTACTGGTGCAGCTATAGTCACATTTGATTTAATAAATAGACCAGACTTTTTGAAGTTAGGCTGGGAAAGAGTTCGGGTTGATGAATACATCTCTAATCCAATGAGATGTATTAACTGCCAGAAACTCGGCCACACAAAAAACAGATGCAGGAATGTTGAACTCTGCAAGGAATGCTGTCTCCCTCCCACTCATGAGCAGTGCACACGCAAATATTGCATCAATTGCAACACAGAAACCCACACATCATATAGCCCCATGTGCCCAACGTATATTAAGCATAAATCCGTCAATAAAATTAAAGCTGAGAGAAGGTGCACCGTAAGAGAGGCATGGAAGGTTTTCAATGAGAGTCCCACCTTGCATACAATTAAACCATATGGTAAAAATTCAACAACTTATTCTGATATAGTAAGCAGCAACAAACCTGAAAAAAGTAATCCTCAGACATCAATCGAATCAACGAAAGCAAAAAATTCTGCAACAACAACTTTGAATACAGCACAAGAAAATAATAACTCATCCAATATCAACAGAAACAACAACAACATTACAACAGTAAACATAGAAAAAAATCCTCAAACTTTAAATGAACAATCAATAACCTTGAATAATGACAAAGTCACAGTAAATAATTTAAATTCCAACAACACAAAAAATTCAACCAACACAAACAGTAACAATGACAATTTTACGCATAATTCCACACATACGGGAAGTTCCATTTTCAATGAAATTTCCACAAATTCTAATAAAAAAATTGATAGTACTTTTACCCTCGAGGCTATGAATGTAGATTCAGAACCTTCTCAAATTTCAGCAGATAATTCAATAAATGAATGTAGTAATGCATCAAATGATTTGAATTTATCTCCTTGTAGCAGCTTGTATAAAAAGTTTCCAGAGCTAAATGTTTTAATTACACCAAGAACTTTTAAGAAGACTCAAACTCACACAAACGAAAAATCGAGCGTTTAAATTTTAATTATATTGGTGACCATGGATTTTGGATTAAAAATTACTATTCTTCAGTGGAATATTCAGGGTTATTTTACCCACAAATTCGCGTTAGAAAATTTAGTAACAAAGCATAAACCTAACATCATTGCTCTTCAGGAAACCCATATTACAAACACAAACAAACAATTGTTACATTTTCCAGGCTATAGACCATTTCATCACAACAAGTGTTTTGATTATGCTAAGTCTGGAATAGCTTTTCTTGTTCAGAACAACTTATCCGTATCAGAACATATAAAGTCTACAGGGGAACTTTTATTTCAAACAATTACTATTAAGGGCAATAGCAATCTCCACATTACAAATATTTATAGAGAATGTGACGTTGTCTTAACTAAATCGATGGTAGATGAAGTAAATAGATTTAACGGTGAACACCATATAGTTCTGGGTGATTTTAATTCTCAGAATATTCTATGGGGATCTCAAACAACATCTCCTAATGGTAGTATTTGGGAAGACTTTGCCAATGAATATGGATTAGTGGTTTTAAATAATGGCTCTCCCACTTTTTAATACACGTAACACACTAACATCGGTTGACGTAACAATGAGCAGTGCGGATTTAGCCCCGTTTCTAAATTGGATGACGCTGCACACTCCTGAAATTGCTGACCACATCCCAATACTAATAAACAATAACAAAACTGTTTATAATCGCCGCTTTCAAACTAAATTTCTAGTAAATAAAGCTGATTGGTCTACCTTTAGTTGTAAAGTTTATAATTTTATGACAGAGTTTCCGGAATCGATAAATATTAATAAAGAAGCTGCTAATGTAAAAAGGATACTACGAAAAGCTGCTAATGAATCTATTCCGCAAAGCAAAAAGACTAGTGTGAGAAATTCACCCGCTTGGTTTAACTCGCATATAGCTAAACTAGTTAAAAATAAACAAACTGCTTGGAATCTTTTCATTAGGCATAGGAGTATTACAAATGCAATAAATTACAGGAAGGCCACTGCCATAGTTAAAAGAGAATCTAAAATTGCTAAGCAATTAGCGTGGAATAATTTTTTGAATTCTTTAAACCCTACGCTGGACGTTCGTACCTTGTGGTCAAGAGTAAAAAATTTGAGAGCAGAAAAGATAAGCCATTTTCCAGCAATAATGGATGAAAATACGATCTTAGAAGACCCTATTGCTATTGCTAACAGATTTTCTCAGTATTGGTGTTCGATTGGAGCTGACAAAGCTTTTAATTCCGAAATAATTTCAAAAAAATATTCATATACTACACTCTTTGCTAATACTATTTCCGATGTTAACCATTTTATATGCGAAGACTTTTCATTAGCTGAACTTCATGATGTGCTCAGTAAAGTAAAAGGAACGACTCCGTCAATTGATCGTATTACTTATTGCATGATTAAACATTCTCCAATTAATTTTAAACGAAGATTACTTCAGTTATACAACAACATCTTACATTTTGGCATATATCCACATGACTGGAAACTTTCACTTCTTGCTCCAATTCCAAAACCAGGAAAAAATCCCAATAGGCTTGATGGATATCGACCTATATCATTAATCCCAGTGTTGTCAAAAATCCTGGAAAAATTAATAGCATCTAGATTTTGGAAGCATTTTATTAATAAAATCTCTAGCCATCAACATGCCTTCCTACCGAAACGTGGTGTTCATTCACTTTGTCATCAACTTGAAAACACCCTAAAAATCAATTTATCAAAAAGAAAAAACAGTGTGGTATTGTCTGAGGATATTGAGAAGGCCTTCGATCGTGTTGTGTCTATCTTTGTTTTGGACGAACTTCGGGAATGGGGTGTACCTTTCCCAATGATAAAATTACTTTTTTCCTTTTTGTCAAATCGTACGATAATCGTAAAAATTGATGGACATTTTTCCGAGTCGCAGGTTTTGGACAACGGCATCCCACAGGGATCACCACTGTCGGTCGTTCTATTTTCAGCGTACGTCAATTCTATAGCCAAGTCAATACAAAATCTTCCAGGCATCGATTTTGTCGGTATTTATGCAGACAACATCTTTGCTGTGTCATCAGGATCACCAGATAATGTTGCTGTCAACTTATCGTGTATGGATGCAGCTTTACAAACTTGGGCTTCTGCCCGCGGTGCTACCATTCCCGTAATAAAGTCTGTACTTCTTCATGTTTGCAGAAGAAGGAATTGTTGAAACCATAATATCACTTTCGGAAATGTTGATAAAACTTATGTGAATAGTATGAAAACTCTTGGTATTACTTTTACGAAAAATTTATTGTGGAATGAAAACGTCAGAATGGTTATTGTGAAATTGCGTAAAATTAATAACATAATGAAACTCATATGTTCAAAAACGAAAGGTCCACACATTGAAACTGCCATCGACATATGCAAATCTTTGTGTTATGGTTTGGTTCAACATGGTATCACCATCTATGGATGGACATCTAAAATGAATGTTAATAAAATAAACGCTGCTTTAAACGACTGTTTCCGAACTGCAACTGGCCTTCTAAGGGCAACTCCAATTATATCTTTAAGAGTTGAATCCAGATCATCTGACTTTGTCACCTTACTAAATAAGAGAGCAGTAAGTTTGGCGTCTCGTTCAATAACAGACCCCAAAGAAAGTCTCCATAAATTATTCTGGAATACTATTAACACTAGATGTAGGAAGAAAACTTGTGCAATCAGTAAAATTTTATTTCTTCTAAAAGAATTCGATATTCCCCTTCCAAAGCAGCCAAAAGATTGTTTCGGTATTAATAAAAATATTATGGCAGACTTCAGTCTTGCATCTTATAACAAAAAATCCACTTCTCCTGAAGTTTTTAAAACACTCATCGCAAATATGTCATCTACTTTCGCTGCCGAAATGAAGCTTTATACAGATGGCACTTTCCAAAATGGCTTAACCGCTTACTCTGTTGTAAAATATTTTAATGAGTCCAACTGGTCTATAATCAAACAAAGCCTGCTGCCACCTTTTGCTGGTATCTTTAGTGCTGAGCTTGCTGCTATCGAAGCAGCAATTTTTTATGCAATTTCTCAGAATATGAGGACAATTATTTTCACTGATAGTCTCAGTGCGGTCAAGAACATTTTTTACAATAAAAATGGGAATTTTGACAGTTATCTTAAAAATCCTAATATTCATCATCCCATTCTGATTTTGTGGATACCTTCGCATATTGGCATTGCTGGTAATGAACTCGCAGATAATGCAGCTAAAGAAACAATTAAGCGACCCCTGGTCTCTGAGATTCCTTGTAATCCTCAGGTACTGACTAACATCTTTAAATCAATGGATAAATGTAAAAAACACCAAGAATGGGAAAACTCAGTCTGCTTCCTTAGACAACATAATTCATCTCTCTTAAGACCCAGGTACCATAGGAGCTTTACCAGAGCACAATGTATCTTTCTTGCACGCCTAAGAGTTGGAAAAGCCTTGTTTAACTCTCAACATTATTTCAACCACACTGAGCCTCTAATGTGTAGAACCTGTCAACTGGTAATGAATGTTTACCATATACTCATTGAATGTCCAACTTCCAAAATGGCCAATACACTAACTATTATTCTTAATTGTTCAGATTTTCGTCAATTAATAAAAATCAAACAATCACTATTAAAACAAAATATTTACGACATTTGAATTTAGTATTTTAGTTTATCTTTCTTCTTCTTTTCATATATAAATAACTACAATATTGTATATACTTACTTTCTTCTATTATAACTTTTGTAACAGTATTATGCGCGCAATATGGTCTAGATACCCTGCGCTTGTCTTTGTATATATGTATTTTATAAATTAATTTATAAGGTATTTTCTTTAAATAAATAAAATAAATAAAAATTTCCCGTAGAATTGACTAATTTTTGGCTTGCCTTAAAAAGACTACTATTAAATGTATGTTTTCCTCAGATAGCTGCTTTAATCATCCGACTCGAATTCTCAATTCTCTTAATGTCTGACGATATCGTACACCATCTTAAGATGGAATTAAGCCATTGTTTTGAAATCAATTTTTTCTGGTAATTCCAACCGAAATTGGTAGCAAACTTGCGACCTCAATTTTTGTCTTAAAATTTTAATTTATTTGGCTCTCTTTGTGCTGTATATTAAAAAATATTTTTTTAAGAATTTAGAATGTGCAACTGTGACAATATTTAATAACTTTGCTTTTTTATATATTCTCTTACGTTTACTGTTACGTAGGTTAACATTTTTTTAATTGAACACCGTGTTCCGTATGGAAAGTTCAAAGTGAACTCAACTCGCATTTTAAAACTCACTAACAAAACCAAACATTCCTGTACCTATTTCTTCTTTATTTATTTTTAGAACTTATAATAAAGGAGTCTTGATAATTGTTTAATGATTTTGTTTTAAAAATTGACGTACAAAATTTGTTGCAGTCGTTAAAATGATGACAGAAAAGATGAATTCAGCACATGGAAGCATGATTATTAAAGGGTGCGTTCTTAAAATATAAAAATGACTTATCTATGCTTAGAATTTTTTCATAAGAAGGACTGAGCAAATAATTTCCGTTCTAATTGCAGCCTTAATAAGGAACACCAAATTGTTACAAATATTGGAGACGACATGGGATGGAAGTCTAAACTTAAAATTCCACCAAAAGACAATCGTTTTAAAACAAGTGTAAGTCAATATTCCTTTTAGAATTGCTGATGTGGCTCCGGTGTTCAATGTTGAAATGAAGCACTTTTGGTTTTAAGTTTGCACTCCGGTCTAATATAAAGGACATAACTAACAATTACAAAATTTCAGCAGAAGGAAATAACATAAATGAAAATGTAACTTTTTTAACGCAGGTTTTAACAAAAATCAAATACAAATTTGATGGTCAGATAATTTTTTAATTTTTATGTGTGTAGTACAATAAACACAGAGAACATTTTGCACTCGATTTTCGGAACGTGAATCCAAGTTTGGGCTTTTTGCACAAAGTTAAAAACAAACTAAATTAATACGAAATTCTTTATTTAAATAAGTTAAAAACCAACTCTTTAAAAAAAACATTGCATACATAAATAAAGGGTGGTTAAATTTCAAGGGCCGATGTTGATTTTGAATAAAACACAAACTATTTAGGAAATTATTGTAATTTTATTTTATTATGATGTATTGGTATTACTCAATTATGTATGGAACAAAATATCGGCCAAATGGGCGCCGCGACCTCGGCGGCACACCTCCATCCGATGGTCCAAATTTTCGATGACGCTGAGGCATAATGGAGGTTCTATGCCGTTAATGTGCCGAATTATCTGATCCTTTAGGTCTTGAATTGTTGCTGGCTTATCGACGTACACCTTTTCTTTCAAATAACCCCAAAGAAAAAAGTCCAACGGTGTCAAATCACATGATCTTGGCGGCCAATTGACATCGCCATTACGTGAGATAACACGGCCATTGAATTTGTTGCGCAAAAGAGCCATTGTTTCGTTAGCTGTGTGGCAAGTGGCACCGTCCTGCTGAAACCACATATCGTCCACATCCATATCTTCCAATTCGGGCCATAAAAAGTTCGTTATCATCTCACGATAGCGAACACCATTCACAGTAACTGCCTGACCGGCCTCATTTTGGAAAAAATACGGCCCGATGATGCCGCCAGCCCATAAACCGCACCAAACAGTCACTCTTTGTGGGTGCATTGGTTTTTCGACAATCACTCTTGGATTCTCATTCGCCCAAATGCGGCAATTCTGTTTATTGACGAATCCACTGAGGTGAAAATGTGCCTCATCACTGAAGATGATTTTCTTCGAAAGTGCACGATATGCATTTTGATTTGAACTCCCATTTTCATAATAAGTCTGGATAACTTTAACACGTTGTTGGATTGTGTATCTCTCCATGGTTCAAATTGAGTAAGTCTGAAATAGAGAAATGTCAAATAAAATTCGGAAAAAAACTTGGCGTTTAGGTGTGGTTCACATTCAACATCGGCCCATACAATTTAACCACCCTTTATAAAGCTTGATCAATTTCTTTAAATCTTAAAAATGTCCCTACTCCTTTTTCCAAATATATAACCAATTTTTCTCTGAAAAGACGCAGTGCATATTTGCTCGCTCTTATTTATTTTAAAATATATGAGTGCTAAAAAGCATTAACAATTTTTAAATTAGCTGGTCGAATCTACAAATATTACTTTGAAATATTTTCGGAATCTATGAAATGTAGGTGTAGTCCAATTGAGTGCTTTCAGCTGACTTCGATATTTTCTTGCCTCTTTATTAAGTTGTACAAATTGCGATGTCAAATTTATTTGTTTGTTTCTTGTTTTTCTCTATAAAAGAGAATGGGATGCATTGCACTTTATTTGTGTATATACAGGGTGTCTGGTAGCAGATTTATATTTTCAAACTGAAATAAAAAACGTAATAATTGACACAAAGCTTTATTAAGAGCATTGAACGATAGAATGGAAATGCGGATTTTATTTTTTAAAGAGTGTTTCATCCAGATGTCTTCTGTCGAGTTGAACACACTCTTCAAAACGGAACCTTGTGTTCTGCTCCATACGCTGCAGTAAACTTGGTTCAATTGAGTTGATTTCTCGACGAATATTTTTCTTTAAAGCCACAAGAGATGAAGATTGTCATTATAAACCCTCTCTTTAAGGTAGCCTCATAAAAAAAATACATGGGAGTTAGATCGGGCGACATCGGTGGCCATGTGATATCCCCAAAGCGACTGATCAGTATTTGGGGGAAATTTTTGCAGTCGCGCCATCCTGTTGAAATCTCGTCTGTGAAGAGTACGATAGATGAGCTCGCAGGTATGGCGAAAAGAATTCTGTAATCAAACGTCAATAATTTTCACCGTTGACATTTGTCGCCTGGACTCGAGAATTTTCGAAAAAAAAATGGAGTTCTACGTAAACTGCTTTCAACCAGTTCAATGTTTTCGGGAGTCCTTGAAGATCGACTGGGCCCTGGCCGTTGGACATACATAGCCGAAGCAGTTGTGCGGAATCTCTGCACCCCCGAACGAATTAAATTTACATTTACGGTCCATTACGTATTCGCCAAATACCGAACTTTGAACAAAATTGTCGACGAGCAATTACGCAAGAATCATTACTCTTAAAAAATGTCTCCACAGCGAACGCGAAATATAAATTTTCCACCAGACACCCTGTACTTACATTTTGTTCCCCACAAAAGTTAAGTGTTGTATTGCAATTTTTTGTAAAAGCCATCTGAATATATTATTATTTGATGAATTTCTGGAGATTGGTTGAGAAAATTTTGTCAAATACTTCATAATGCACGTTCTGAAAACTGAAGCAGTAAGATTTACTGCTGTTGCATCCCACACATAATTGTCTGACTGAAAAGTGAAATGGTCATACATTGTGATTGTGTAAATTCATTTTACAAAATGCAATTGCTTTCAATTGTGGCACAAATCTTAATACTGATATGTTCATGCACATTTTGTTTCCACCAGTTTGATGCAATTAAGAATGCATTGTATGTAAAGAATATAAATGGTATAGTAAAGACAGAAAATAAGTAATTGCAATAAAAAAAGCTTTTACTTTTAGTTTCAATTTCATTTACTAAATAAAAGTTTTTCTCTTCTTTAGGAACTATTTTTACATCTTCTACTTGAAGGGACTCTTTTTTCTATTTCCTATGTTCCTTTGCACAAACAAACTTCAAACTATATACAATATGTATATAAAACAGAATCCGATGGACGGATCTTCAAGAAATTTAACTCGGACTCTCGAAGGAATTGTAGGTTCTTTTTTCTTCAACCGCGGCCACTTTTACGCCCATTTTTTAAATTATCTTACTTCTTCCACATGGAAAATTCAATAAACATTTGAGAAGTTTAAAACACTATTATTATGAATGAGTTTGTATGTTTAGTAACGTGTGAGGAAAACATTTAACCAATAACATGTTAATAAACTGTATTTGAGTTGAAAGGTGTTTAGTTTAACAGTGATATCCGACATAATCATTAAAAATAGATTTATTCTACAAATGGGTAGATAAGCCTTGCAAAAGATTTATCAGATTGAATTATTACAAGGTTGAAATGAAGAATATTTTTAGCAGCAATTAAAAATATAGTAAGTAAAACCACACACGGCTGCTCATAAAACAGATATTGAATATTTATTGGAAGAATTCATAGTTAGGTTTATAGATGTTACAGTGTCTACATATATGTCTCGTGCTATCAATTTTTAAGATAAATATTTTTTAAGGATGTGACTGACACTCGAGGAAACGAATTCGAGGAATTCTGCTTAAAGCGAGAACTCTTAATGGGAATTTTTGAAAAGGGGTGGGAACGGCCATCTCCCATTCAGGAAGCAGCAATTCCAATAGCGTTAAGTGGAAAGGATGTATTGGCAAGAGCTAAAAATGGTACTGGAAAAACGGGAGCATATTGTATACCGGTTTTGGAACAAATTGATCCATCTAAGGATTATATACAAGCCTTAATAATGGTTCCGACAAGGGAACTAGCATTGCAAACTTCGCAAATTTGTATTGAATTAGCAAAACACCTTGATATTCGAGTAATGGTTACTACTGGAGGAACGATTCTTAAGGATGATATATTGCGTATATATCAAAAAGGTAAAGTTATAAAATGCGGAATTATTTCATAAACTAATTTGCTTCTTAAAATTGTTTAACAGTTCAACTTATAATTGCAACTCCCGGACGTATTCTTGATCTTATGGATAAAAAAGTTGCCAATATGTCACATTGTAAAATTCTTGTATTAGATGAAGCGGATAAACTGTTGTCGCAAGATTTTCAAGGCATGCTGGATCATGTTATTTTAAAACTTCCTAAAGATCCTCAGATCCTACTTTTTTCGGCAACTTTCCCATTAACAGTTAAAAACTTTATGGAAAAACATTTGCGCGAGCCGTATGAAATAAATTTAATGGAGGAGTTAACTTTGAAAGGAGTTACGCAGTATTACGCATTTGTCCAGGAACGACAAAAAGTGCATTGCCTAAATACTCTCTTTTCGAAACTGCAAATTAATCAATCCATAATTTTTTGTAATTCAACGCAACGTGTAGAACTGCTAGCAAAGAAAATTACAGAACTGGGCTACTGTTGTTACTATATACATGCGAAAATGGCTCAAGCTCATAGAAATCGCGTTTTTCATGACTTCCGGCAAGGACTGTGTCGAAATCTTGTCTGTTCTGATTTATTTACTCGAGGAATAGATGTTCAGGCCGTCAATGTAGTCATTAACTTTGATTTTCCAAAGATGGCCGAAACATATTTGCATCGTATTGGTCGCTCTGGTCGATTTGGACATTTAGGTAAATATATGTTTAAGAATAATCAGATTAAATGAAATGGTGATCAATACCGTTAAATATGTTTTTAGGTATTGCAATTAATTTAATAACATACGAGGATCGATTTGATTTACATCGCATTGAAAAAGAACTTGGAACAGAAATCAAACCAATTCCTAAAATAATTGATCCTGCTTTGTATGTGGCTAATATGACTCTCAATTCCGGAGAATCTAGTAATAATGATCTAAATAATTCCTGTACTGAGGAAGGAAATGTTAGCAAATAATATGCTATTGTGAAAAATTATACATAAAAAGTTAAAAGAAAAAAATTATTGAATTTTTGAATTTTCATTTTTGTAAGATTCTTTTTATTATATCATCTTTTATAAAATCTGTAAAGTTTTATAGACCTGTATTTGATTAAAACAATAATATACATATATCAAGTCACCTGAAATAAAAACAAAAAGCCCAAATTTCGTTTTACCCCTCAATTGGTTTTATTTCATATCTTTAATATTAAAAATATTTTATCGTCGCGGACCAAAGTTGAATTCGTAAAAAAATGTATTGATACCATTAAAATCGTTATAATTCAGCGACCCATTGCGACTTTCTAAAACAATTTCTTATAACGAGAGTGCTCTGAATTTTGATGCTATAGTTACGATTTGTAAATACCGTTTGATGTAGAATATTATACCCGTAGAATCAGAAGTTTAATTAATAATACTACAGGCTATGTTATAACGAACAAACAGCACGAACTAGGAGATGACAAACATTTAACCCAATTATGAATATTTGCAAAGAAATCTTACTTTCCTCGTGTTTTCCCTCCCCAGAAAAAAAGAAAGAAAAACTAATATTTCCTTTTTTTACCTAAAGCAAATATACACTAGTCGTCATATTTATTTTGAAAGTAGCAATATTGGCTTTCGCTAGTTATTTACGTTCGATCTTCATATAACGGAACTATTACAGTGTTTTCTTCTTTGTATACATATATCTTAAGTAATAAACGTTGAAACTATTTTTGTGAAATTGCATATACATATGTACATATATTACTTTTCTATAAGTTGAAAGCCCTGGTAGCTATTACTCCTTGCTCTTTTTAAGTTATAATTATTTTGTAATGAATTTAAAATAAATAGTTTTCTATAGCAAGATAATCAAGTGTGTAGTGAAATTTGAATGACAAGTATTTTCACATTTGCTATTTTTTTAAAATTATTTTGTACATTCTGTATTTGTTTTTCGTTTATTTATTTGCCGAGTGGTAACGCAACTGACAAAAAAATTGTATTATGAATGGCAACTTTTGTCAGTTGCCAAGAAGTTATCGAAGATGGTATTTGACGCATTAACAACCATAACTAATGTGAACAACAAAATCTGTGAAAAACAGCAAACGTTTTAAGTTGAAAATAAAATAAAAATTAAAATGCTTTCATCAATTGAATTGTTTTTGATAGCAAAGAAGAAAATATACAAACCCAGCAGATATTTTATAAACATAATTTTTGAATAACATGCATACGTACATACATATGTATGTATCTGATAGTTTGTCGATCACACGAAGACGGAAAACCATGCAATGAAATCAAGCAGCAAATTATGCTGTCTACAAAAAATTATTATTTTCTTTTACATAAACTGACATACATACATATATAAATAATATAACGTTACTAATACACATTGGATTTGTTAATATACATACATACATAAGAACATATTCAATACAAACAGCAATTGCAGTTACAAACATTTAAGAGTTCCAAAAAACAATACAAAAGAGATCGAATTAAAGTTCTGTAGCTTTGCATACGCTCTCCCTCATTATCAGGTTGCCCTCTCAACTACAATGTTTTAAATACAGGTTACTAAAAAGCAATTATAGAACAAGTTTACAACGGGGTCCATAGAAATTATAAGGAGAAATGCCGACAATACTATTAGTATATCACCATATTAAAAAAAAAATTATAAAACATTGCGATATTTGCAATACCTGAACTTAGACATTTTTTATGCTCAAAATCTGAAATTTATTACTTACAATATGTACGAGTATGTATATTGATTCTTATTCGAAATTTTTATCAATTAAACAAATTTATGACATGCTTAATATATGTAAGTGAAAAAGTAATGGATGTTCTGCTGAGAAACGCAATATTTTCTTGGAGAAAATTTCAGATGAACATTTAGTAGACAAATCTAGAAAGGCACGATGCTTCAAAGAAAGAAAAGATGCTTCAAAGAATTGTACTGCATAGATTTATCAACCGAATGACAGAATTTACGAAAAGATTATTGGACGAACCACGTTTTAGAAAACAAGAAGAAAGATAGGACTTCTATTTTTTAATGATATGTGCTAGTACCTAATAAATTTTCTTACAATATTCCAAATTTGCAAATCAGAAGTTCAAATATTAGAATACAAAATACGATATCAGTTGAGGAGACTAAAACTACTACAAGAAGAGCATTTAAGTGGATACTGGCTGGTACCGCAATCCTCGAAGACTAGCAAATAGTTTTAGACAAAACAAAGAACACGCTTTTGAACAAATTAACATTCTGACTTACATTACAAATGTCATTTTAAGGCCAATTCAAACTATAAGGAATGAAATAAAAGTTATTAAGGAAGTAGTCACCAAAATAGAAAGGGCACAATTTAGTAGATCAGAAAAACTGATGTTGTCAGAACATACGTATACATATTGTAAGTCTGTTAACTGAATCTATAATGAAAACAAACTAAAAATTATATAAGATGTAAAAATGAAGTATACGAAATAAAACAAAAATGTAAGCAAGTTAATTATCTAAGCATTTGCAAAAATAATATTGTAAATTAAAGTAACACTAAAATACTAAATTTTTCAAGCAAGCGTCATAATTGTACAATAATAAACGATCAACATGTTCCTTCGGTAGAAGAAATTTATCCAGGTCCAATTCTTTGAATTAATTTAAAGGGTTCGTAAACATTTCAGAATTATATAATACGTAATACAATTTCCGATCCAAAACAAGGTAGTGAAACCTGTCGCCATGGAGATCATGTTAACTTGTATTTTTTTATTTAAACTTGTTTGTTTTATATTAATGTATGTTTGTTTGTTTGTTTTATATTAAAGTAACTTTCTATTGTTCGAGTCTTTTAATGTTTATTTTTTTACTGTTTAGTGTTGTTTTTAACTCTATTTATGTATTCGTATTATTTTTGTTCATATTTGTTTTCGAACTAAAAACTGAACATCTTTGTCCCAACAACAAACAGGTACATAGTACAAATTACCTGCTATAAAAAAGAGATAACTTTAATACAGGTAGTAAAGGAACCCTTACATCATGACTTATTTGAAGAACAAGTTATTTGTGTTCCCATTTAAGGTTCAGATCGCAGTCACCGAAAATTTTTTTTCGCACTCTTTAAGAGATTTATAATTTGGTTCCTTGTCTGCCGGAAAAAATTAAAATTTTATTTACGACTCTTGGAGATTGAGTTATTTTCCTACTGGAACAAATCAAAGAAGTTTAATTTAAATTTGTAGTTACAAAATTGCCGCAACAAATATAAGTTAAATTTATTTTTGTGACGGCTGTGAGGAAAATAAATAGGGTGTTTTTTATTGAGGTATAGAACTTTAAGTTGGCATCACTTTTTTAACTGGCGGCCATTTTGTCAGCTGTCAATTGATTAATATTTAGTTTGGTTTGCCATTTCATCATGAACAGGTTGACAAAAGAACAACGCTTGCAAATCGTGCAAATTTATTTCGAAAATAATCAGTTCGCGAAGTTTACCTAGATACGTAGATGCTGATTTTCATCGCAAAATTTTGTTCAGTGGTGAGGTTCATTTTTGGTTGAATGGCTACGTCAACAAGCAAAATTGCCGCATTTGGAGTGAAGCGTCTCAAGGGTCTCATCCACTCCACCGCCATTACATCCACAAAAACTGACTGTTTGGTGTGCTCTATGGGCTGGTGGAGTCATTGGGCCAACATACGGCCCCATATGCTCGAAAAAGTGGTTGAAAATTGCACCTGTAGAATTGGCTTTATTCGAGCCAGCCGCGGCGGCCACATGCCCGAAATCATATTTAAACATTAATGGCATAAAATTATCCTTCCAATAAAGCCAAATTGATGGACATTAAAACGATTTTCTTGTGTTTTATTTCAATTCGAAGTTCTATACCTCTAAAAAAACACCCTGTACATGATCTCAAGCTTCTGGAAGCCATGACAACCATCTTTCGGCCACGACAGTCAACAACAAAGCCCTTCCAAACACAGTATTTGATTCTTCTCGTTCTGCCACGGTAATGTCAACTCACGGATTTTAAAAGTGGAAAATAACGCTCCTAAGCAGTTAGTTGTTGTACCACTTAAAACCGTATTTTTGTTTCACCACTTGCTTCTTCTCTCCATTACTTGTTTCTATATTCCACCTATTCGGTGGAACGATTTGCTGCCTATTCTATAAAAAGCTCCTCGGAGATTGATACACTTGTCTATAAATTTTACCACAAGAATTATGGCTTATTTGAAAATTGTATCAACTGAGCCACCGTGGAAACTAAAAACTTAAAGAAGTAAATATTCTAAGGAGATTATGGAAACTGTTCCCTCAGTCTATAAGACTATAATTCTACAAACGCTTTACAAAATGTATTTAAATAAAATGATAACTAAGATTAGCCGAAATCCGAAATTATTTTACAAGAGAATGTCCATCTGTTATGAAATATCTTAACTGTGTATCGAGTGATATGCCTGCAGAATTTTTTTCCAATATTGAATATCCATATGATATAAATTCTCACAACACGATATCTTTCCCAGTAACGTTCTTTGCAATTAAAAGAAACTAAAGTTATCATATCAAGGCAGTGCTGAGTCTTTAGCCGCAACGTTAACACTTTTATTCAACATATAGCCATGCCTACGGTTTGGAAGGATTCTTAATTATATCTCTATTTAAAATTGGAAATAAATCTGTTATCACAAACTACAGGGGTATAGCAAAGCTAATCGCTCTTCCTAAACTATTTGATAATCTCATCACCGAATATCTCTGTCGCCAATTTTCGTTATTATCAGTAAACCAACATATCAGAAAGCGCTGCTCTACAACAACTTTGGCATCTTACGTCATTAATTAATAGAGGTTTTACTGAAAAGAAACAAGCCGATGCATTTTATGACCTGTTTATACTGAATTCAGCAAAGCTTTCGACAGCATTAACATTGACTTGCTGTTATACAAATTAGAATTGATAGATTTTACCGATGTCTGAATCAACTGGCTGAAAACCTACATATTTAATATGGGCTAAGCAAAAGGTAATATTTAATAACTCATCATCAACAAGTATCAAGAAGTTTTATCTGGTGTCCCTCAAGGACACCATCATCTTAGCACTATTCTTTTTACACTTTTCATCAATGATCTTCCTAATGTGAACCAATTTTCAAATATCTTAATGTAAGTCGATGGCGAAAACATTTTTTACAGATTTAAATATTATGCCGACCACGTAAAAGTACGAAATGAGATTGACAATTTATTTTTATGGTGCAAAAACAATATGGTGGTGCTGAATTTGAAGAAATATAAATTTATCCGTTTTTTCATTCTTGGACCTGGGAATCTTGCTTGATCAGAAACCTAGTTTTGTATCTCATACTGCAGGGTGGGCCAACTTGGACTGACTGATTTGAAATGCATATAATTTTTGTATATTTTGGGGGCTATTCTGCGTTTCGACTCGGATCGTAAATTTCTCCGTTTGGCAGCTTTGGTATTCTGCGTTTCGATTCCGCTCAGTTTCTTTCGATTGTATGTATTATGCATTACGAACGGAGCTCCGTTTTTCTCAGTTGTTTTTTTGTTAACGGAGGGGTTTTCTTTATTTGTGTTTTTTAGTTAAAAAGTTTAAAATTGAAAAAATGTAAGTAGAAAATAAGATAAAATGTTCAGAAACGATTAGAAAACACTTAAAATTATTTTTAATTAATTTATTTAATTAAATTAATTTTTTTGTTTTTCTAATTTTTGTACCCGAATCTGATGTTTTTTTTATGTATTACAGGTCAAAAACAACAACACCAGAGCAGTATGAAAAATTGGCTACCATCAACTTTCAAAGGAAGAAGTAGTAGCGTTCTGGGAGGAAGTGGCAGGAATCCTCAATGCACTAGGTCCTCCAACAAAAAATGCCAGTGCATGGAAAAAAGTAGGTATGGTTTGCGTATAATTATTACAGAAATTAATATAAATTTATAGGTTTGGATTGACTGGAAAAGCTACATCAAACGGAAGCTGTCAACAAACAAAAAAGAAATGATGAGCACCGGAGGAGTTTCATGCCGCTTACAGCGTATTAGCCCACTTGAGGAAAAAGTTATTCAGTTGAGGGGTCTGGTAACAAATACCAGCGGAATTAGCGTTTTTATTTGTTTATTAATTTTATTTATTACTTTTTAGTGGACTGAATTTGACTTTTTATTAAAATGTTTACAAAATTGTTTATTTTTACTGTTTCTATTTCACACGTTTCACAGCAAAGAAGCTAATTTAAACATACCCTGTTCTTCTTCTTTTTCTTTCGATTCCGTTTTTCTGCAGAATACCAATTTTCGATTGCAACGGAACTGAATGCGGAGACTTAATCGAAACGCAGAATAGGGGTGTTTATTTTTTTTATCTTTTTTTTTGCAGATAATACAGAATTTTATAAAATTTTATAATGTCATCATACTAAGTGAAAGAACGTGTAAAAATTGTTGAATTTTATTATGTTTCCGGACGATCAATTGTTACAACGCAAAGAAAATACTGTCAGCATTTTAATACTGCAGAGGCTCCCAGTGTAAACATGATAAGAAGCTTAATGACCCGTTTCGAGAATTTGGGTTCAGTGGGTAATGAACTGCGAAGAAATGTTGTTCGTCCTGTTCGCACTGAACAAGCTATAGAAGCTGTACGAGAAAGTGTTCCAAAGCACGGATCCAACTGTGTTTACTCGTCGACGAGCTACTCAATTTAACATCTCCAGAACATCGCTACGACGTATTCTAAAAGTTGATCTGTAGTAGAGCCATTAACTGCCAACAGGAGAATGGACGCTATCTAAAAGATGTAATTTTTCATACTTATCTTAAAAGAAATTTATAATTTATACTTTAATTTGCAAAAAAAATTAAATAAAAAATTTAAAAATACAAAAATTATAAGCATTTCCAAGTTGGCCCACCCTGTACAATAACTGTAAACAAAGCTAGGGGTGTTATTTTTTTATAAAGAGCCGAGCAAAAGAGTTTTCTGATCCTTAATCACTATACGGCGTTATACAGCAATGATGAGGCCAGTATTAGTTATAGTTCAGTAATGTGGGATCCATATTATAACATACTTTTTGAACGTATTGCATCTGTCTAAGAAAAATGTTTGCTGTTTTATTTGCATAGTCTGTATTGGGGTAATGGTGTAAGCCTCTCACTTTATACCAACCGACTTGCTTTAATAAAGCTACCAACAATTCAAAGTTGTGGCAAAATGTTAAATGTATCTTTATGTTAGGTCTTATTAATGGTAATATATGTTGTAAATTTATTTTATTTAATTTTCGATTCAATGTTATACGTCATAATACATGATGTTACAAACTCTTACATATTAATATCTGTTGAACAAATTATGGTCCAGCCGACTTGATAGCGCGTGTATGTAATGATTTTATTAATCTCTCTATTACTTTGTAAACTTTACTCTAAATGTTAATATATTTAAGCTAAAAATTATTATGTAATATCACGAGTTTTAGATTAGTGTAAGTTTTTTTGTAATAATAGCCTGCAAATAAGTTAAATAAATATTGGTATTGTATACGTCTCCTATACATTTGTTGCCTTTAATTCTTTAACCATCGATTTTACATGTATTATTAATTTAATTTTTAGTAATTATTCAACAATAGTGTGGCATATATACATATGTATTTATGCAGGCTAAACTTAACAGTTAAAATTGGATTTACATTAATGTTCCTAATCTTCCGATCGATTTAATGGTCGTCTCCAAATTTCTTTGATGTTCTTGAAAAGAGAATTTGTTTATATCAGGATACCATAATTTATAATTACTTTTGAAAAATATTATATTATTATATATAGTATGCAATTTAACAAACAAAATAAAATAATATTAATTATACTTATTCATTTCTGTGTATTAAATTTTAATATGTTTTATCGTTTAAAAATTTTAAATAAGCGAAAATTAAAAAAACAACATACATACATATATGGAATAAGAAGTCTTGAAATTAAATGTTTCAACTTTAATTACTGCTTTTACGAATTAATTGTACCATCAAGCTATAAAAGCAAAAGTCAAAGAACTGCACACAGAGACGAGAAATATTTTTTTAATCAGTTCTTAAACTTCCTAAGCAAAATGATAGACAAACAAATTAAAGAAGAGCGTGACAGCAAATGGGAACGTTTACTAACTGGGTTAAGATCAGGTGACACGTCTTTCTGGAAGTTGAGCAGAAATCAACGCGGAAAAGAATCCAATCCCACACATAAAGATTGGAAATAGGAAAGTAGCCTCAGATATGGAATCTATTACAAGCATTTAAGAAATGGCTTAGAAAACTTCAAACTGAAAGCATATGCTCACAACGGTTGAACTTAACAACACTCAATGAAGTAGTCAACATATAATGATCCCAAGGATCAGTTCTGTCACCACTACTCTATGCGATTTACACATCAGACTTTCAGACCGCATCCTACACAGATGATATAGCTTTAATCTTTTCTAGTAAACTTAAAAGTGCTCTTACAAAAAAAATGTTTAAAAGGATTAGTGAGCTGAAAAAATAATAAGACGCAGGCAATAATATTCCCATTCAACAAATCCCTAAAAGACTACCAACACGTCAACTAGTAATGGAAAAGAACACCATAAATATAGCAAAATATCTCGGCGTAGTTTTAGATAAAAAAATTATTTTCAAAAACCATAACGCAGTATGCTCTATTAAACAGGCGTTCTGATCCAAATTACAAAAACAAAAATTTTCTTTATCCAAATGTTATCAGGTCGATCCTAACATATGTCCCATATGTAGCTCTGTTGCAAACTCCCACTTAAAACGACTACAAGTCATTCAGACCAAATGGTTTAAAATTATCAACAACATGCTCTGGTGGTACCCAACATATATCATCCACGAAGAATCAAGCTACAAAAAATTATCGATTTCATAGATTAAAAAAAAATACTTAGGAAATGAATGAATGTTCTTATGTAATAAGAGAATGTAATGACTTCATATAATAATTAACTACAGTAGTTTCGGCTTAATTGATTACCGCTTAATTGATTTGCCCGCTTATTTGATCCAAAAAAATTACACTGTAAATGTTCAATATAAGTTTTATAGAAAAATTCCCGTTTAAATGAGTCCCGCTTTATTGCATTACCCGCTTAATTGAATCATAATATAAAAACAATTTTTGTAAATAGCATACAAATATGCCGCTTAATTGACATTTAAAAATTCACTTTTTGTTGAAAAAGTCAGATAGTCGACTTTGGTCGACAAAATTATGTGGCAGCCCTTCAAATCATATGTTTTGTTTATTTTGTACAAAGTTAAAAAAAACGAGGAGATTATAAATGAAATTGACAAATTTTTGACGTCAGACTCTTCCGAAGATCAAAATGAAGAAGTTACGAACAATCCTCCTTCAAGTAAAGAAGTATTGAACTCTCTTAACATCCTTCGGGATTTTTTTTACCAAACAATCTATTTTCACACGAACTTGATAACATGGAAAAGAATATAGTCGAAAGCTGTTTTAAGCCACAAATTCAGACTGCAATGACCGAATTTTTTAAACCTATTTAGTCATGTTTTGAAATAAATACAAACGTATTTAAATTTACATCAATATGTATAAGTTATTAAACCGAAAACGTGGGATTGTTAGACTATCACAATCACACGAATCTTTCGAATAATGTTTGAAATGTTTTTCTACTCGTATAAAGGATTTTAAACCCATTTTTGAATTTAAATTCATCAACTATGTAAATAAGCTTGAAATACTCCCGTTTAAATAAATCATTTGCTGCAATATCTATGTAAATATAAGATCCCATTTGTAAATATTTAGCTCAGTAAAGAAATGTAAATAAAGAAAGATTTTGAAATTGAAAAATTTAATGCTTAAAAGAATATGGGCTACGAGAACAATCAAAACCAACGGAATAGGAAAAATTCCTATTCCGGTTCAATCAGAATTGGTTTTGACTGTCGCATTGAAAGAATAGAAAATTTTATTATAGTACGAAGGTTTGTCGGTGGCATCGTATAACTAGTATCGAAAATTCTGTAAGACGGTTTTGTGGATAAAAAAAATTAAATGAAACTAAACAACCACACATTCTATCCACCTACAACCATATCATGAGCAGTGTTGATAGATTGTAGAATTGATAAACATACGTCAGCACCTGCCATTATGACATAATCTGGACTTCTACTTTCACTTTATGAGTTAGGTCAAGAAAGAGGACATTCAAAATATAAGATCACTCTATTGATCTTGCTGCATTCAACTCGTGGCTGGAGTGCAAAAATAATTGCAAGAGAATTAAATAGAAAGATTTCAGCTACTTTTTGGAATTTCGAAGTAAGCTTTTAATGTTTGCAGCCCAAAAAAGGCAGAACCGACACAAGATCGACAGCAGCTATTCACTTCGCTGAACCCTGAAGCAGGCAACAAAACCCACTCCTTCGTTAGAAAGATGAAAGGATACTGACTTGTATCCCAATTAAAGGGATAGAAAAATGTTATAACTCGCAATTACTATTCATGAATAATTGCCAATATCGTAACACATCTGTCAGGCTTACTTTCATTCAATACCCTCAGCATCAATAATTTAATATAATACATTACTAATAATTCGAAGTCAAGAAGTTCTTACTTCTTACTTTTATTAAGTTTTAAAAATATTGCCGGTTCAAGAAAATTTTTTCCGGTTTCCTATATTTTAGATGTACATAATGCGTCTCCTTCATAGTCCAGAAGAGACGTAAGACGTAAACTATATATATACATACAGGTATGTGCAACTACTTAAGAACAAACATAATGCCTGCCATTAGAAGATACCCTATCAATCTACTTTTTATCAGAAGATAATACTCCAATTTCTTACGGTTACGTTTAGAAAACAATGGTTTATTCCATAAAATTCTTGCAAATAATACAGCGTCCGCTCCATTTTCACCAAACTCTGCCATCCGAATCTCATTCGTTGATTTATACGACTTGTTTCTTTATTTTGGCTACTCCCTTTTCGGCGTAACTATATCTAAAGCACCTCCCGGACAGACTTGGAATAGATTTTATGTCAGCACCTGCCTTGTTTTCTATATCTAGCAGTGGATCAAATCCACTTTAGTGAACAGGGTGATGATTTATTAGCGCCCATATGGCTTGTAAGGCTCAAACAGGTGCCAATTTCTTATAATATGCTGAACGGCAAAATCATAAACCCCTTGCTTAAGAGCTCGGGCTATCTAGCCCATTTGTTTCACACAATTCCACAAAAGGGGAGAAAAAACAAATTGGAAACCCACAAGGAACATCAACCTTAAACCAGCTTGTCTGTGCATTCCCTTCAATCTTGCATAAAAACAGACCTGTCGCAAGGCAACAGCACTTCGCAGATTTTCTTCTTCCTCGGTTTTTAGGTTTAAGGTACAACCAGAACTTTTCAGCCAAGAATAAGCTCTCCAAACAATGACCGACTAAGAAACCCCAAAAAGCATACTGGGTGCGGTACTGGCATAAAGTGTTAAAAAAAGCTATACAAATTAACAAACTTAAACAACATTCGCTTTGATTAATTGAATTTTTTGCCGGACATTTAAGTTTCCTGTTTTGAATTGTGCTTTTATGTATGCACATACATTTTTGTTGACATATGTACATACATACATACCTTGAATTTTTGAAGTGATATTTTTATTTTCTTTTCGCATAAAAAACAATACTTGAAAAATATACCGCAAATATTTTGATCCAGTTCTCAACTACAATATAAACAACTTCTCAACCAAAATAGCAACAACAAGTAGACCACCAACGATTTATTTAAGGGAACAGACTTCGAATTGGCTGGTTAAGCGGTTAATTTCATTAAATAGGGAAATGAATTTTACTTAACCGCACTCAAAAGAGTAAAAGTGAATTATTGTTAAAAAAAATATTTTCTTGGGCAACTATGTGTCATACATTTTATTATTGTATATTTTTTCAATTTTAAAGTATGGTCCTATATAATCAACTAGGACTAATTGTTTTCTTTGTTCTTTTATATGATTGTCTTACCGCTAATTTGGGATTAGAACAAAAGTGTATTTTGGTTGGTTGGACTTTTTTCTTTGGGGTTATTTGAAAGAAAAGGTGTACGTCGATAAGCCAGCAACAATTCAAGACCTAAAGGATCAGATAATTCGGCACTTAACGGCATAGAACCTCCATTATGCCTCAGCGTCATCGAAAATTTGGACCATCGGATGGTCCATATGGGATCGGCCCATTTGGCCGATATTTTGTTCCATACATAATTGAGTAATACCAATACATCATAATAAAATAAAATTACAATAATTTCCTAAATAGTTTGTGTTTTATTCAAAATCAACATCGGCCCTTGAAATTTAACCACCCTTTATTATAAATATTTACTACATATTTACTGTTTGTCTGAAAGTATGCATATACAAAATATATTGTTAGCTGTAATTTATTTTTATTGCTTATTGTAAACGACTAATTAGTTTTGGTATTCTAAGTAAGTTTACGTATGTACATATTTGCATAAATAAAGATTATTATATCCTAAGTTAATAAATATTTTATAATAATATTATTTTATTTTATTTTCCTAAACAAACAAATACATAGTTGTTGTTCTAAAAAGTTGTTACAGAGCTTGAACAAAGCAAAAACTTTTATACTTACCAATGGAAAAGTGCTAAAGGTCTCCTCATCGTCTTAAAGGTTTTTGACTCCTTCGTGGATCCAGAAGAGGTGAAAGCTGGTGTGGAAGCCATTGGATTTGAAATAAAAATCGTTACCAACGTTAGAAATAATGAAAGCAAAAAAAATAAAACTCATCCTGTATATGACTTGAAATATTATTTGCGCCCAAGGGTTACGGTGGAGAAACTGTATAAAAGAGCTGGAATTGTCCAATTCCTAAATTGTCAAACTAACATCTATTGTGTAAGTTTTTGTTCGTGAAGTACACAGTTCCGCACAACTGCGGCAAAGCAAACATCTATCCAAAAGTAAAGAATTGCAGAGGTTGTCCTGCTGATAATCATGTGCAGCGATTTATTAATAAAAAGGTGACTTTTAACCCCGTATTTTTAAGTATCTTGAACCATCGACTAGCCAGAATACACAGCAGAAAAAAATGTCCCTGGACTTAATTTTAGTCGACTTTAAGCAACAATAGAGTCTTTTATACAAATGGTGACCAATTTTACAACTAACATGACTTCCAGGAAATGTCAAAAACGACGTCCGTATTTTCATCCAAAGCTTATAACAAGTATTTATATTTTAGCTAGAAAAATGTCTAAAGCAATGGCGGATAAAAGTTAACGAAGAAAAATGTGTACACGTCACTTTTACTTTGCGCAGGAAAACACATAAATCAACAGCTAAACTACGCCGCAACAATCTACAGCTTTTGGATATGATTTTATGCCAGCACATGCCTTGATGGCTATATTTGGCAGTGGATCAAGCCCACTTGAGTGAACATGGTGACGACTAAGGCTCATACAGGTGGCAAGTTTTTATAATATGCCGCACGGCACAAATCATAAACCCCTTCCCTAACACCTCTGGCTATCTAACTTTTTTTTATTTATTGAATCTGTCTTAAGGACAATAACAATAAGTATTCAAATCTTAAACTAAAAATTACTGTGTTTGTACTGCCACTGCAATATACAACTTATAGTGTTCACAAAAAGAAAATTATATCGCCAAATCAAAAGTGTGTCCTTTTGAGACGCTGATGACCCTCAAATAAGAGTAAATCTCTCGCAAGTGGATTGGGATGAAAAGGGATTTTCGTAATATAATTCGTGCTTAACTTTTTAATCTCTTCTCGGATGGTGGGTATATTTAGGTCCCTATGCACGTGATCGTTCTTAAAATTGTTGACTGTCTTCTTTACAGTTTTTCGACATTAGACGCCGAAGCTATTCCCTATAGCTGAATGGCATATAACCATATCGGCTTTATCATTGCTTTATACAAAAGTACTTTGAGTTCTAATCCAAGCGCGAATTGAGGACCAATGAGCCAATGGAGCTCGGCAGTTTTCATTTTTATTTGAGTTATTTTGGCTGCTATGTGCTGAACCCAGGTGAGACGTCTATCAAGATGTATACCGAGATATTTTACATGGTTGTGTTTTGGTATGCCCGAACCATTTATTGTAATAGGTGGACAATTACCCTTTCTCAAAGTGAATGTAAGATGAACACACTTAGAGGCATTTACATTTATCTTCCATAGTTTCAACTATTTTTCCAATTCTGCCATATGTACTTCATGCTGTTGGTATGCAACTACCGGGTTTCTATAAACGCTCAAAAATGCAGTATCTTCTGCAAAAGTGGAAATGTGAGTCACTGTACTCGTTGGTATATCGGCGGTGTATAACAAGTAAAGGAATGGCCCCCAGGATACTACCTTGCGGGACACCAGCAGATATCTTCTTGCGGGAAGATATAATTTCCTTCGACCTTATGTAAAAAGATCTATCTAATAAATAACTTTTAAATATATTGTGAACGTTTGCGAGGGGATACGTTGCAATTTTGTACGTTAGCCCATCATGCCAGACCTTATCAAATGCTTGCGATACGTCAATAAATAATGCAGAGCAGTATTGTTTATTCTCAAACGCTCCACAAATTACATTAGATACTCTGTGCACTTGTTGAGTAGTACTATGTTGCTTTCTGAATCCAAATTGGGGATGAGGTATGATGTTATTGTTAGAATCGATGTAAGACACCAGCGATTCCAAAAGTAATTTCTCAAATACTTTATAAAGTATTGGTAACAAGCTAATTGGGCGGTATGATGAAACCTGCGTAGGGTCTTTACCTGGTTTGGGTATCATGATTATTTCCGACTTTTTCCACGATAAACGGAAGTATCCAATTCGCAACATTGCATTAAATATAAAGAAAATTATCCTTATACCAGAGTTTGGTAAATTGCTTATCATTGTAGTCGTAATTTTATCACTACCAGCTGCCTTTCCTGGGTTCAGGTCTTCAATAGCTGACTTCAATTTAGAAAAACTGAATTTTATTGGGTGAATTACTGCACCATTATTAGGTAAGGGGGCTACACTAGAGCCTGTATCATTTGGATTAAATACATTTTCCAAATGCCTTGCGAATCCTTCTACTTTTTCGTTCGTATTTTTTGCCCATTCTCCATTTTGTAGACGTATGGGAGCTTCTTATGCAGTGGGGCTTCGAATTTTCCTTACCACCTTCCATAAGGTATATATATATAGGTATATATATATATCTTCTCTCGCACAAGAAATTAGATTCCCCCGTTCTGGATTAAATGCCTCTTTTGGGATGTGTGAGCTGTGGGTGTGGAACACACTGCAGCATTGGTCAGTATACGGGAAAAGAGAGTGACGGATTTCAAAGATAAATTTTATGGTAAATGCGAACTCACGTACATTTTACGTTTTAGCCAGTTTGTTATCTTATTAAGAGAAGCAAAAACCTGTTTTTCTCCTGGTTACTCGTACTGTGAAACAGGGTTAGAAAAGTGGGAGAGTTATCCAATGAAAGATCCAGTGAGGGGGTCGTTTCTATTTGTTCACGTTTCTAATTTTTTATTACCGCAAAATCAATTACATTTGGAATTTTGTTGTGGTCTGCAGGCCAATATGTGGAGTGATCAGTAGAAATTGCATCCATCTTATTCGACATTATTGCATTGAAGAGTTGTCTTCCTCTTGGACTTAAAAGGCGAGAAGCCCAGAATGAGTGCTTGGCGTTGTAATCACCTGCGGCTATGAATTTTGGACCCAATGTTTTGAAATATTCGAGAAACTGCTCTTTAACTATGTTGTGTCTTGGAGGACAGTAAATTGCGGATATGGTTAAACCACTTGATGGAATATTAATAGATTGACCAGAATTGCAGATCCACCACAAGCCCTGCCACTTGGGTGTTTTGTGTCATATGTATAATAACCGTTAACTCGAACACAGTTTTTAGTGTGAAATAAGTTTCTTCTAGCAGCACATCAACTTGCTTCGAGTGCAGAAATTGTTGTTACATTCCAGAAGCATATTTTTAACTTTTTCATTTTTTGCTGATCAAAATCTGCATCAGCATGGTTTGATTTTGCATCATTTGTTGCATCTTGTTTTCCATACTTGTAATGAAACGGATCATGACTTGAATTAAAATGTCTATGGAGTTTTGAGTGTTTCATGCTGTGGAGAATTTTCTGTTTTTTTTTCGCCTATGATGTTTTCTTGTGCATCAGGTTTTTTTTTAAAGTTTGGTCATACGATACTTTCTGACTGCTGGGGACTTCGGCAATATAATTTTGTGGTATAGATGTAGATGGAAGACTCGGGAAAACGGAATTTTGATGCTGAGAATATTCTGGAATTCTAGTCATCGACTTTTCTTTAAGCCGAAAAAAAACTTCGCAACCCCGGTAGTTAGGTGTATGTTTTTGGCCGCAATTACTACACTTTAACACGCTGGAGTAATTTTCTGAATGTGGACACTCCAAACTTTTGTGTATATCTCCACATCTGACGCACGCCGAAGGCAGGTTGCAGAGTTCTCGTGTGACCAAATTCTTGGCAATTGTGGCATTGCGGGGGCCCCTTGCGTTTAATAGGTTCCTCCACTGATATTCTACGATTCAGGAGGTACTTCAAATCGTATATGGGATAAGTGCTACCCTTTATCAATTGCTGATAGTTAAACGCAATTTCAACTCTAAAAAGTGGATGAGGAACTTTATTTTTGTCAGTTATGTTGTGAACTGATTTCACTTCAAAACCTTCAGGCTCTAGGGCTTCTTTCAAGCTATTAACTGGCATAGAACTATCAATGCCTTTAATAACTACTGTTAAACCTTAGCGATTTTTATTTGATACGTATAGTAATTTTTTTCTCAGTATCAAGGTAGTCTACCTGTCTTCTGTAATTATTTTCATCTTTTTCCTGGACTTTAGTCTCCTGCCCGTTTCCTTTTCGTAGTGACACAACATAAAAATTTGCTTTACCTACGATATTTGTCAGCTTGTTGACAAATTCGTTAGATGTCGCCTCTCGTACGTATAGTGGGGGTGGTTTATACGCCTTCACAGTTTTAGTTGTAGTTTTCTAACTTCCTGTTTATCGAGAAGAGCAAATGGATTTTGGGACGCCGTGAAGTTTTTAGGCTGCTTTGGGTTTGGCTCAGATCTACCTGATCGTGGGCTGGACCTACGTTTTGTAATCGTAATGTAACGATCCATTCCTGTTAACACTTTATCACTTGACTTTGGTGTTATCGTTTTTGGTATAGCACCCTTTTCATTAAACTTTTTATTATTTATCAATCGTAAGTCTAATTGATAACTTTTATCTTTTGCAAGAAAATCAATCGTTGTATAATTTTCAGATGTCGCCTCTCGTAGGTATAGTGGGGGTGGTTTATACGCCTTCACAGTTTTAGTTGTAGTTTTCTAACTTCCTGTTTATCGAGAAGAGCAAATGGATTTTGGGACGCCGTGAAGATTTAAGGCTGCTTTGGGTTTGGCTCAGATCTACCTGATCGTGGGCTGGACTTACGTTTTGTAATCGTAATGTAACGATCCATTCCTGTTAACACTTTATCACTTGACTTTGGTGTTATCGTTTTTGGTATAGCACCCTTTTCATTAAACTTTTTATTATTTATTAAACGTAAGTCTGATTGATAACTTTTATCTTTTGCAAGAAAATCAATCGTTGTATAATTTTCAGTGTGTTTGTTTAACTCAGGCGCACTTGCACTCAAACTTGTGTTTGTTGGTTTTGCAGTTAAATAGTGCTTGTTAAGCATTGGATCGGCATAGCTTCTGTTTTTGTCCCCCTTATCGCTATGACAACTCACTCCAAAGTAAGCATTTCTACTATTTATACTGAGCCTCCTTGCTCTCGTTGGATAGGATAGGATTGGAAATATTCAACGCACCGAGCTTAATAAAACACGTCCGTTCTGCTCGAATATTACAATGTAACAATGTAATATGCAACACGGCACAAATCATAAACCCCTTGTCTAAGACCTCTGGCTATCTATCTAAAAGAAAGAAAGATTATGCTCCTGAGTTGGTAGCCCGAAATCTATCATCAGGAAAAGCAGGATTTAAACCAGCTCGCTTGACATTCCACTCAATCTAGCAAGGGAACGGCACATCGAAGATGTTCTTCTTCTTGCATCGTTAGGTTTAAACCACAACCAGAACGTTTTGGATGAATGTGCATAACCGAAGCCATACATAACGTCCTAGAGTTTTGGTTGCCGTGCCAACGGCGGGACCCCTTTCCCTCTATTCCCCGGAAACAGAGTAAATGTAGATGTAAAAACGTCAGCGCTTAACCTGCCCCTGGGGAATAACAAGAACAAAAATAATGACACGCAAACTTACTATATAAACAATTTAAAAGTGGCAAAAAGTGCTTTAAAGGGATCAGTTTCAGGGTAGACTACCATAAACAGTATAGAAAAGGCAGATGTTCTCAAAGAAACGAGGCCTTAGGTGTTTACTTTACCGACATTTTACTTTACAAAGCTGAGTACCTTTCTGCAGGTATAACAGCACAAGAATCAATCAACCTAAAAGCAAAAATTAATATCTAAACTGTGGTGCTGCTGCCAGATTTTTAGTTAACAATCAAAGAACAGTTTTTGTAATCAAAAATTCAAAAAGAACAAAATGCGTAGGTACAGAATTTGATTTTACTTAAAATTTTGGTAACACAATCTACGTCCCATCAGTCTATCTTTTAAAAAAATTAAGAATAAACCCTAAACAGACAATAAGAAAGCTAAACAAATTTAGTAATTAAACTGATATTATAAATTAGAACTTTTAAGTCAATTTTAAACATAGAAGCAATCAGTGTTTTTATATCTGTTAATTATATATTTATTTGAGAAATATCAGTAGACTATTTTATAAATTTTTAATACTTTTTTTTTAGAAAATTGGTCAGTTTCATGATTTAGAGTTCTAATTTTAAAATACAGTCGAACTTCCATAACTCGAATCACCATTATCCCAAAAAAACTTCGACTTACGGAGACTTCGAGTTACAAAATTTTTTGTCAAAATAGAATAAAACGTTTTTTGTATTATGTATTTTTATTTAAAATAGCCTCTAATGGAAAACTACATACTTAAGAATATAAAAGAGCAAGGATATGTACTCATATACATATGTAATTAAAAAATTACAGTCAAGTAAAATATTCTGAAATAAGTGACTGACATTTTACTTTTTTTTTGTTATTTTCAGTAAAAAATAACTTCAATGTGCTTAAAGCTTTGTAGTGCTCATAAGTTGTTGCGTCATTTGTCTGTAAATAATTATTTAGTGTTCGGAAAGAACTTTCTACATCATTTCTTGTTGGCTTTTGAGTAGTTTCTCCTACCGAACTCTCGACATCACTCTCCGTTCCACTTAAGATTTGATCCTCTGATTCATGGCAAGTTTGCTCAACAATATCATCATCTGTAGGGAAGCCAGTTGTGCAGAGCTCATTATCTACCTCAATATAATCCTTAAGAGTAGCATTGGAAGATATTTTGTTTGCTTTTAACCAAGCTTCGTAATAAGCTTCAATTTCATTCTGATTTTCATCAATACTACTCAAAAAACTAAAGGCATGTCATCTACTTCTTCCCATTCAGAATACTGACGAAATCCAGCATTTTTAAAGCAATTAGCTATTGTTTGCTTATTGACATCAATATTCCAAGCTTTTGTTACATGGTTGATGCAATCTAAAAGTGTAATATCGTGTTTTTTGTTTAGCTCTATGCACTTGAGGGCTTCTTTTACAATTCTGCTACGATAGAAAACTTTGAAGTTTTGTATTACCCCCTGGTCAAGCGGTTGTAATTTAGACGTCATATTCGGTGGGAAAAATGCCAATTGAATGGAGTTCAGTTTACTTTGTTCGTCTTTTGGATGAGCTGGACAGTTGTCAATAAACAATAATATTTTTCGACCAGCACTTTGAAAGAGCTTATCTAATTTTAGAACCCATTCTTCAAATAGCTGGTTAGTCATCCATGCCTTAGAGTTAGCTTTATACGTTACTGGTAACCATTTTACATTACGAAAGCAGCGAGGCCTGGCACTTTTACCAATAAGTAGAATTTGAAGTTTTTCAGAACCATCCATATTTGTTGCCAGCATTAACGTAACACGCTGCTTGCTATTTTTGCCACCGTGGCATTTCTGGTTTTTAAAAGTTAATGTTTTGTCTGGCAAACATTTATAAAACAAGCCTGTCTCATCCGCATTAAAAACATCCCTTTCGCTGTACTTCTGTAGTAAATTCGGCAAAACGTCTTTTTTCCACTTTTCGCAGTCCACTTCACTAACGCCATTGCTTTCACCACAAGCTTTTTTGTAACCCACATCATGTCTAAAATTAAAAAAGCAAAAATTATTCACGCATGTACATGTTAAATGAATTTTTCATCAATTAATCTTTTTGCTTAATACCTCTGCTTCCATTTATCAAGCCAACCTGTGCTTGCTGTAAAGTTATCATCTCCAAAACGCTTTGCAAACTCAATTGCCTTTTCCTTTAATATTGCACCAGATATAGGCATGTTTTGGCTTCTAGTTGCTGAAAACCAATCGAGGACTACTTTGTCGACATTTTTGAATTTTGGGGTCCTAACTCTTTTACTACATAAACGAAGTCCAGATTCAAACGAGTTGATAATTGATTCCTTTATTATTTGAAAATTGTTGACACCGTGCTTGCCGGGAGACCATATTTATCAGCTGCTTCCTTTTCCTTTAATCCATCTTCAACGTCTTTTATAAGTTTATATTTTTCCTCAATTGATAAGCATTTTAAAACACGTTTAGTTGCCATAATAATAAAGAAATCGATTTCACCATTTATCATCTAGCCCGAATTATGCATAGAATTGATACTTACGCAAACACAAGAAACAAATTTGTAATTCCCCGAAAAAAATAAACAAAAATAGCATGTAAAATATACAAACCAGCTCAATCAACAAAAGAGAGTAAAACAAAAAACCATTTAAACAAGCAAAATTCTTCGAGTTATAGAGTTCATGTGTATGTTTTTTGTTCGAGTTAAGGAGAACTTCGACTTATGGAAGTTCGAGTTACGGAAGGAAAATTGTATGTGATTTGTTCTTCTAACGCTACTGCCAACCAAATTAGTTCGAGTTAGAGAAAATTCGAGTTAAAGAAGTTCGAGCTATGGAAGTTTAACTGTACATGCGATTTTAAGTCAATTCCAGGCACTTACTGTTTGTTTGAAAAATTGTGTGAAGTGCTTGCATTTCAATCATCATGTCCTCAATTGGTCTTGATAAGCCACCTTCGCTGAGATGGTTGACCTATTTGTAAGGTTGAACGTCCATCTCATTTCCTGACACAGAAATATTGGCCTGTTGGCTTAATTAGTTTGTGGCATACACATTTCGCCAGCCAAGTTTTCTAAGCCATCATATGACAGATCACTTAATTCATCCGGTTCAACGTTGTTTGCACATTCTTTTAAAAACGAATAAAAATTAGTTTTCATGTCGTTTAGTATATAACATACGTATGTATGTATTACTGGTGGGGAACTTTTGTGCTCTTTCCAAATCGGGTGTATCGTCAACTTCAATGCTTGCTGCATTAGACATAAGGTTTGTTCATTTACTAAAAATTATTACAAATTTGTAACAATTGTTACTAGAAAGCGTTCATTAACCCAAAAAATTTGCAACGAGAGAGCGTCAAAAGAGCGTAAAAAATTGAGAGCCAGAAAAAATCTTGCAAGTTTTTACAAGTAAAATTTTTACTTCCAATAATTATTGAAACAGCTGTTTTGTGTTTATGTTTGGAAAACAATATTTCTAAATGAAGTAAAAAATAAGAATATTTTGGAAAATTTTAGAAATTGTAAGTAAAAGTATACTTTTAAAACGATGAAAAGTATTTAAAACGTACCAAATGTATTTTTTTGTAACTTAGGAACAACAGAAGCAAAATAAAATGTGTGATAGAATGGAACAAAGCATATATTTTTACTAATTTTAGAAGCTTCTGAAATGTTTTTGTTTTTTTTCTTTATTTCTCACAGAACAGCTGTTATTTTTAGTATTGTAAAAATTATGAGTACCCAGCTACACGGTACTTTACACTAAGCACGCAAATAATTGAATTAGTTCAGATATATATTTGCAAATAAATTTAAATTAACACATAATTTATTAAATTACTTTTTTACTGTTTTTGAGGTTTAATTCTGGCAGCAACATGATGTTGTTTTATTTTAGATAAAGCTTTTTATTGCAATGAAAATTGCTTAAATTTATTTCCTATAAAAAGTATATTTAGCTCTAATTAATTAATTAATAGGAATCTTATAGTATTTTCACGCCTAAGCTAAAACCTGGTTTAAAAAAAAAAATGGTTTTAAAGTTAAAACCAATCATTAAAACCTGGTTTTACCATTTTTTTTTTGTTCAAACCACCTAAACGGGTGGACCGATTTGCATAATTTTTTTTTGTATGCGTTTGGGTGGCGCCCCGGGTTATTTAGATTTACAATTCGGTCCAATTGGACAAAGGGGCGTGGTTTAAAGTTGCATTTGAGTTTACTATATTATATACATATATGTATAATTTGTCCAAAAAATATAGGGTTAGTTATTAAGTACTCATATATACTTATACATAACAACACTACTATAAGTTGCAAATTTTAGCTAGTAAAGTGTTCATTTACTTTTCCACATTTTTGAGAGTAATTTTGGAAAATTTCTTCTTACTCTCTCGTTACTAACTTTTACAAGTAAAGTAATTGAAGACCTAATGTATTTATTAAAGTGCAGTATATGTGCATGAATCTACATACATATGTACATATATGCTAGAATATAATTTCATATGCATAATTCGCTTCTCTTTTTTTGTTATCAAGTAACACTGATAAATTCTTTGCATTCTCTGTATTTTTCTTCAACAACATTTTTAATACTTTAAGTCAGTTGCGAAAAATAAAATGAACAGATAAGCTGTAATTCCTAAACATTTTCGCTTCAAAAAATGTTGCATCCAAGAAAGTGAACGGAATCTGAAGTCTTCTTGATCAGGGTAATCATGTAAGCCACCTTTGTTTGCTAATAACCCCCAAAAAGTTTTCAAACACATCTTGATGTAGACAATAAGTCAGAACTTATTCGCATTTATACCGAGACTTCATACCCTTCAAAGCATTATTGTATTGTCTTGATACCTATTGTTCAAAAACAATGTACTTAGAAAATTTAGTAGTTCAAGCATGGTTTACCTTTTTGAAAAGGAAGTAAATTATTTCGACCTCATGTTTTTACCAAAATTGTTTTTTATACTATTTTATATTATATTTATATATTAACTTTTTATTAAAAGTTTATATTAACTTTTTATTCACTTTTTCACTTTCAACCGATCTTTTAAGCAATTTTTTTAAGTGATTCGCCAAGAAATCTATTCTACTGATGTGACGTCAGATATTAACAGCTGTCTTCTGTTTGCAATAAAAAAAACATGCGTATTTTAATACTCTTGCGTTTTAAAATTCTTGGTGCTAAAAATACGTTACTTGTGGGTTATATGATCAAAATTTGCCTTTCAAGTTTTCATACATTCACACTTTTTCGTTGTTGTTTGCAAATCGTTTACTGCCATATGGTTTTTGTGTTATATTGTTCCTTTTATTATAAATATAATATTCCGTCAAAATTAAACATTTTTTTTTAATATACATACATATGTATATGTTTTTGAATGAAAATAATATATAGAATGATGTGTTTTATGGAGTTTCACAGAAACCATCAAGTTCTGTGGAACATGAAATGATATGAAAATGTTTTGTTCTTTTTCTATTATAAACTTTGAAGGAAGCAATCATTTTAAAATTTTTTCTTGACAACATCTTCAAAACCATATTATTCAAAAGTGCAACAATTTTAGAATTTATTGTATACACTATAAGAACAACAACTAGTGATATTTAAGACGTTCCAAATTATGTGCACAAAAGAAAAGAGTCCTTTTATTGTAGATAATTGCGTAAAAATTCAAGAAACATTTTATATAAAAAATTCTAAGGTGGGAGTTCAGTTTTTTAAAAGCGCGTTTTTTATCTATTTGGGTGCGTTTTGAAATTTCAAAGTTGACAGCATCTTATGGCTGTGTTTAAGCCGGCAAGGGCCAACATAAAAGGCGGCCAATAAAAATATCGGTGTTCGCAATTGTATTTTTTTCTGACGAGTACGTACATTTGTACATATGCATGTACATGAGAAAAATTTGGAAATTTTGACACGAGTTATGAAATTAGTAAATATTTTCGCAAATTACTTTTACGGCTTATATTTAACACTGCCGATTTTTGCGTTTAAACCAGTTGTTATTTTCCATGGAATACTTTCTGGGTCAGAATCAATGACGTCTTTGCAGCAATTCATTGAAACGGTTTGTAAGGATTTACCAAAGATATGCATGCTTGTATTAAAAACCTTTGAAAATATAAGTATATAATACATGCATATGTATGTATGTATGTGTGGTTCATTACTTTTCAAAAATGATATTGTGTCAAAAAGATGTTTTAAATTATCATATGTATGTACATATGTATGTATGTATGTGTTAATCACTTTCTTATTGTGAAAGAGTGTTCGGAAAGAAATGAGCAACGTGGATAATGTCTACGAAATGATTTAATTTAGCGTAATTAAATAGTTTAAACTAGTGTCCTTTCGTAACTAAATTGAAGTGAAAATAATAAAACATCGGTTTTTTAATTAAAGTATGTAGCTTCACAGCTTAGTAGGGGTGCGCATAACGTTTCTGATGCATACCGAATGAATATTTAGTACCAAAGATTGAGTTCAAATAGCGTGACCTGATCCTCAAGTGTCAAGTTTTACCATTTCTGCTTATATTGCCTTACAAATTTTAATTTCCATTGATTGAAAATAAATCTCTTAAAAAAACATCAAGAGTTTTAAAAACAAAACAAAAAAAAAGTCAGTAAATTTTTTTCTTTACTTGCACACATTTACTTTAAATTATGTATTTTGTATACAGTTACAAAATTTATATAAAAATAATAAGATTTCAAATATGTACATAAATTTAAAAAAAACGATGAGAGCCATCATCCGTATTTTCTCTCTATGTCGTATGGTTTGATTACATATTCAGTTTAGACGATACCATCCGTTACCTTTTACACAAAAATTTTACTTATCGTACGACTTGTATTACTACACAGTCCCCTTTAAAAGGTAAAACAGAGAACTCAAGAAAAGAGTTTTAATTTAATGCGTTTTTGTACTCGAATGCGTTTATCAAGAAATATATTTTGGAATTTTGGTTTGTCCGATGATATGAACTTAACTTTTAACAATTGGTATGTGCAAAAAAAATGTGCTAAATCGAAAATTTTGCAGTTAAATTCATAAAAGTGTTAAATTTAGCTCCAAAATGCTTAAAAGGGTACTCTGTCAAATAGCAACTTTTAACCGGCTCAATTTTTTTTTTTTTTGATTTGAGATCATTAGAGGTTTTGTAGCAACTGTGAATTTTAAAATTTTTAGTGAACAAATAATTTAATAAAATAGCTGAAAGCTTTTTTAAATTAAATATTTTTTTTTGCAATACGTACCAATAATGTCCAAAAGTCTTTCCTTTTTACAATACTTTCGCACTTTTGCACATTTTGCAAAATATTGTGTTATCAAAATTTTGTGGTTTCGAAATGTTTTCTGAATTTGCTATTAAATTCTCGCTACACATCCTTCCACACATTCACCTTTTGTTCTGTACTAACTCGGCCAGTCTTTTTGCACTCGATTATGCTGCTGTTTTTTTTTTATCAAATAATAAAAAAACTTCAATGCCCAATTTTCATAATTTGCAGAAGTGAAAATCATATGGTAGTATAAACAACTTAT
Organism: Epicampocera succincta; assembly: GCA_932526305.1. NCBI lineage: Eukaryota > Metazoa > Arthropoda > Insecta > Diptera > Tachinidae > Epicampocera > Epicampocera succincta. The sequence goes on from OW052037.1 coordinate 24,873,780, forward strand.
GTTGTATTTAATGGACGTAGTCAAGGATTAAAGTTGTATTTAAATATGATCTATAAAAATGAATTCGCTATTTAAACAGAACTTCTGTTTAAACACCGTTTAATTTTTAAGTTAAAAACTGGCCCTTAGAAGTGTTACTAAAACACACTGAAAAGAAAAAAACAGCTGGTTCGGCAATGGTTAAACTAAATGCATGCTTACGCTTTTTCGCTGAAGGGCCTGCCAAACTGGAGTTGGTAAAGATAGCGATGTATCGTTAGCACAGCCAACTTTCTGTAAAGTGCTTATTGAGGTGGTTAACGTATTTCAAAATAATTTGTAAATCGTTTTTCATCACATATGTACCTGAAATGTACACATATGTATACAGTGTTGGACAATACATACATATTGTACTAGATTCGTGCATATGATCAATCAACGAAATCTATGAAACTATGAATGATGCGCTGTAACAGTTTTATAAAAATCATAATAAAATAACTAAGTTTGAAAAATAAGCAAGTTTGCTTTCAAACATTGTTTAAAATCAAAAATTTATTTAAAAAAAAACGTCGAAATTTCAAAAGACAAAAACATGGACTCAATAATGTTATTAATATTTTGTGGAGAATACCTTATTTTCAAGCACGGCTTTGCATCATCTTGCCATGGAAGCAATAAGATTGTCTATAATCGTTGCGTCTGTGCTATTCCAAGCACTTGATATGGCCTCGAATAATTTATTTTTGTCTCCGTCAACTCCCTCGCGACTTACCTTCCTTTTTATAATTTCTCATAGATTGTTAATGGGGTTAAGGTCTGGTGATTGCGCATCCCTGCCGTTCTAAACCATTCTTTGACACACCTCGCAGTGTGCTTCGGGTCATTATCGGGTCATTCGGGTTGAAATTGCCATAGCAGGGACATATTCCACTCACCGTAGGGTAAGATCACATTTTTCAAAATTTCTTGATATATGCCTATCCTATAATTCCATCCTATCTATAATTCCATTTATTTTGTGGAGTGGACCGACGCCTTCACCAGTAAAACATCCCCAGACAATAATGTTTCCGCCTTCATGTTTTACGGTCCCCTTACAGTATAAGGGGTCTAATCTTTTGTTTGCTGGTCTACGTACTCGAATATTTCCATCCGAATGTTTTAAATTAAACTTCGATTCACCCGAAAATAAAACTGTTTTCCATTTGCTTATTGCTCTTTAGCAAACATCCGATCCGGGTTTTCTTCGAAATGAATGGTTTCTTTGCAGTACGATAACTTTTAAAATAGACCATTTTGGAAATTTTTAACTGATAACTTTTTAAACTCCGCATTATATTTTGTTCGAGCCATTTTTTAAAATAAACTGAAATCCATAAATTATTTACTACTAATTTCTTAATTGTCTACCTCTTACTTACTGTTACGGGGGACAATAGCCAACTGGATTATTTTATAAAAAAATTTTTCACAATTTTTCTTCGCTAACCATATTCCCATATTGGAATCATAATACCGTTAAATTTTAAAAATATCGCAATATGTTCTCCATTGATATTGGAATATAAAACAACAACAAAATACCAACTGATATTTTTTGTTTGCTTCACTTTTGAAGTTCAAGAATTATTATTGGAAAGTTTGATTCCAGAGTTTATGTTGACAATCTCTTCCAGAAGAACCTGTATAAGAGGTAAGGTTTTATTTGGCAGAACTGGGATGAATGTGCGCCCAGGATGCCTGTGGGCAGTCTGGTGTTGCACATAGCTGGAAGGGCCACCTTGACTGGAACCTTCTAGATGTGTTTTAAATTTAAAACGCAAGAATAATTTTGTTTAGAGGTAGAAATTTACGCTCGTGATCCAAATGTAAGGAAGTTTATGGTGGGGAATGTACAGGCGATTTGGTTAAGGTCTGATGTTCCTTGAGGAGTTCGGGCTACCCACCCGGGTGTTTTGTCTTCCTAAAGAATTCCTTTCAGAAAGTATTAGATAATCCCAGCTCTCGAGCAAGGGGTTTGTGCTGTGTATCGTCCGAAATAAAGAGAGAAGTTGCCACCTACATATGTATACGTATGTTTGCCTAGTAATCCATATGAGAGTGGCTATTTGACAAAAATAGTCAGACACGTCATTACTTTGAGTAATGTAATGTAATAAAGTAATCCTTATCGGAAGCTCTACGTTCAAAAAATCTGCTATACATAAGTACAGGTTCCATAATGTACCATTCCTTTGTTTCTATATTTGCTTTATATTTCTGAATTAAGATCAGAAATTTTTAACTAATTTAAGATAGGAATATTAATATAAAGACAAGAAAAATAAAATGTAGGATTTAAGCAGAGAGTCAGTTGTTTCGTGACAGTCATTAGCTTCCAATTAGTTTACAAATTGACAATTTGTATATGGTAAAGAATTATATGCAAAAAGCAGAACACGTTTGGCTAAATAGGCCAATAGGTACTTAGTTAAGCAACGTTCAGTATGACTTGTTTAAGGCATCATATCGTACCAAATTAATACACAGGCATAAATGTGTATGTAAAGCATATTCATATTCTATTATATTCTGGCATATAACTTGAAGAGTTCAATGTGGATTTAATTAAAGAAGTTAATTATGCTAAATTCAAAACAAATTAATTAGATATAATAATTTTATTTTATGCAGAGTTGTCCGTAGCTAAGGTTAAAGGATGGGGCACAGAGAATCGCTCGTGTGTCAACCGTCTACCTTTTCAACTGGCATTAATGCAACCACAGATGTGATTTGTCCAAGTTCTTTGCTAAAAGGGGATTTAGACGGTAATACAAGTCGTAGGCAAAACCAAAGAGAAAATCTTATGAAATTATCACCGTATTTTAAAACTGAGAATAAAAATCTTACGGCAGATATGTTTACGTTTACACCATTGGTAAAAGACCAAAACAAAGGAAAATGTTTACATGAAAATACATCCCTGATCTAATGATGTGTGAAGGAATTTCAAAAATTTTTAAAAACGACGAGAGCCGTACTTTACAGTCATCCGTATTTTCTCTCTATGTCGTATGGCTTCATTACATATTAAGTTTAGACGATATTATCCGTGCTCTTTTACTCAAAAACTTGACTTATCGTACGACTTGTATTACCGTCTAAATCCCCTTTAATGAATATAAAATCAGCTGCTTTTTGTTTAATTTTTTTTCCAACAAATTTAATGAAAGTACAGATTTCTATGAAGTTGAACGATATTCATGAGCTTATTTTAGTTGTTGATTTGCTTTATAAAATTCGGACTTGTTTTAATACAATAGAAACAGGGCGAATACTATTTATTATGCCAATATACATATCTATATGTATACTTTGAAGGAATTACATTTAATACATAATTTTAGTTAGTAAGTTTGATTGACTTCTTATTAATTTTTGTATCTCAACCAGCCGCTTTATGCGACTACTTGCCTGGGAACTTTAGTAAAACCTTCTTAAAAACTACTAAAGCTAACTAAAAGCGAGTGTGGGAATATCGTGAGTTAACATAAATACACGTCAATCACCTGCACTGTGTGCGCTTGCTCCTATATAACAAAGTATGTTTATCAAGTTACTTAGTCGAATACAAAAGCTTTTGGACTAGCCAAACGCACTGAACCTCCCATTTTAAGAAAATGCTATCAATATATATATAAGCACTGATATATATAAGCAACTGATTGTTCTTGCATTATACAAGTTACAAAGGTAAATGTGTTTTTTTTTAATTTTTATTTTGATTCCTAATTTTTAATTTATCAGGGGTGTTAGAAACCAAGTCGGTTTTGATGTTTCTCGGGTTTGAAAACCAATATTGGTTTCATTTGGTGTCATGAAACCAAGTCGGTTTTGTAATCTTCGAATGAAAATAAAACCAATATTCGAATCAGCTGTTGTTGAAATTTGTATAATTGTGTACAATTCTAGTTATAATGTTTTGGACAAAATATAGTGTTTATTAAAAATATCAAAAATTTCAGGTTTTTAAATAAAAAAAGAAGGAAAATAAGCAATGCTGTTGTTTTATATTTGCTATTGGAGGAAGAGCTTTCGGAAAGGTTCAGAAGAAAAACAGCGTAAGTATATTTTTCATAACGTTTATAATGTGCGTTCACATTTATAACTGCTTTGCAGGTTCATAGAACACTAGCGACTAAACAAAAAGCTTTTCGAATGGTCGTACACGCAATAAAAGAACAGCAGCTTCGTTGCGATTGTTATATGAAGGGTCTTAGATAAGGCCCATCAGATAAAAACCGCAACGAAGCTGCAAGTTGTAGCATTGGCTTCTTTGTTTAGCCGGTGGTATCCTATGAACCTGCAAAGCAGCTTTAATTGTGAACGCGCATTATAAATATACTTAAGCTATATCCTTTTCCTTCTTAACTTTTCGGAAAGCTCTTCCTCGAACAACAAATATAAAACAATAGCATGCTCATTTTATTTATTTCTATTTTATTAACAACACTGAAATATTGGATATTTTCAATAAACACTATATTTAATCCAAAAAATTATAATTCAAATTGTAAGCAATTATACAAATGTAAAAACAGCTGATTCAAATATCGGTTTTATTTGCATTCGAAGATAATAAAACCGACTTTGTTTCGTGAGACTAAATAAAACCATTTTGGGTTTTCAAAACCGAGAAACATCAAAACCGACTCGGTTTCTATGACACACCTGATTACTCATTTTCGTACGAGTTAACGATGTACAGCGATTCTTTTTTGCTGGTACACGGTATTTTTCCATAAACAATTTCAAGAGGATAGTAATCATGAGCAGTTCAAGGAGTGGTGTAACAGTTTACAAAATACTTCCATCCCATGTCTCAGTGAGATGTCCGATAGGATGCAATATATGATCTTAAATATTCACTGAATGTTCTGTGAGATCCCTCAACACAACCTAGAGTTTCATGATGATACTGTGTCGATTTGAGTTTCTCTATTTTCATCAGCGAACATAGCTGTTAGGATTCTCTTGATTGATACGTTTGTACCTACTAACTTATTTTGTATTTTTCTAATGTTTAAATGGTACAATTTCATTATTTTTTTAAATGCGTATATTAATATCTTAAAAATATTTTAGTTTTTGTTTCATGCAAATATTCTACCTAGTTCAAGAGATATAAGCAAAAAAGTGCATGCAGGCAACTATTATGAAGGTACCAAATTCAAGTGAAAAACAAATTTTTGTAGTATTTGGATTTTCCAAGGGTTGTTTTTGCATTTGCTGTTGTTTCAGCTGCTGGTTATACATATTTTTATTATTAGTTTGGTGCTCAAAAGTATAAGACGTGGAAATAAAAAACTTAATAATTCGAAAAATAAAACTTAATAATTAAAAAATAGCACAAGACAGAAGGTAAAAGTTATAAAATAATAAAAAATTTAAGCACATATTAATTGTTTTTCTTTTGCAGACTAACTAATGAACAGCGAGAGCCATATGTACAGTCTATATTTGATGAAATCTGTGATGATGATGATGAAGTTCTACAATCTGATGTTAAAGACGATCCTGAAATGCAGCAATGTGAAGAAGCAGATTTAGCGTTCAAATGTTTTATGAGCTTGGAAATGGCGAATATAACTATGCGTATGCATTTCTTCGCGTACTTATTATGACAACCGTTTTTGTTCAATATTGCGATTTATAAGGTGTGACGACGCAAACACTCAGGCTGTACGCGCTCAAATTGATGAAGTAGCACCGATCACTGAGTTGTGGCTCATAATGAATGCCAATCTTCATGCACACTACAAGCCCAGGGAAAACTTAACCATTGACGAAAAATTATTTCCTTTCCCTGGACGCACACGGTTTACACAATATATACTATCAAAACCTGCAAAATATGATATCAAAGTTTGGTGGATTTGCGATGCCAAAAATGCATATCCACTGCCCGGTCAAGTTTAAACTGGCCAACCAAGGGGAACGAGTTGTGAAAGATTTGGCTAGCAGATACCAAGAAAGTGGAGGAGATATTGAAATGGACAATTTTTTCACGACGTTGCCAGTTGCAGAACTTCTTCTCACGTGGAACCTAACAATCGTTGGAACCTTGCGCAAAAACAAGACGTATATTCCTGCGGAAAGAAAGGCGCACAAGGACAGGCCAATTGGTTCATCATTATTCGGCTTCAGAAAAAATGTGACGATGGCTCTTATGTTCCACGAAAAAATAAATCAGTGACGCCGCTTTCGACAATGCACTATGATGGCGAGATAGCTGAGGGTGGGAAGCCTGAAATCATAGAATTTTATAGTATGACCAAGGGTGGCGTTGATAAAATGGACCAATTGTTCAGTGAATACGACAACCATTGCCATTATTTTTCAACATGTTGCACATAACGGCTCTTGCGGCGTATATAGTATAAGGAATGAGCAACCCCAAATCATAGAAGCGTAAGCAGTTCCTTCCCAGTTTAGCTGAAGCATTGTGTATGCCAATTATTGAAGTACGTGCACTAATCGGCAAACTTCTCCACTAAAATAGCGGGTCATATTTCAACTGCTGGAATCAATGTTGAACACGAAACCGACATCTGCCGCAGCCCGCAAGCCAAAACCTATCAGCGGTTCCTGCTATTTATGTTATGCTCAAGAAACAAAACAGCTTAGAAAAACCAGAAAAGCGTGCCGCAAATGTAAGAAGCCAATGTGTCTTGAACATTCGATCACCAATACCAACTGCATAATTGTAATGATAATTCATATTTATAATATGTAATTTAATAATTTTCATTTTTCAAATAAAATAATATAATTTAAACAGACTATAAAATCATTTGTTGCCTTTTATTTTGATATAAACTGGTGTGGTACAAACGTATCCCGGCTTTGTGTTTACGTAGGTGTCGACTTCGAAAACTCGTAGCTCCTGAACTACTGATCCGATTTGGATCAAATAACCTTTAAAAGATTAGAAATTAATTATACCCTTAGTTAAGTTAAGTGCCGTTCTTAAGTTAAAGCACTGCAAAGTTGCAAGTAGATACTTTTGTACCCGGGTATGTGTTCTAGGGTTAAAAGTTTATTTATTCCCATAATATTTAGTTCGTGATTATTTTGTTCTCCCTAATTGATCTAGAATATCGCCTATTCTTGGTAATAGAAACTTATGAGCTATTAACTTTTAATTAACTCCTCTATAGTCGACAACTAGTCTCTATCTATTTCGGTTAATACTTGGTAGTGATTTTTAAGTACATCGTTGGTACTTATAGGGCTGTTATAATCTGATATTGATTGTTCGACTATATTATCATCAATCAGTTTATGTACTCGTCTATTTACCTCCTTCTTTTGAGAGTGTGATATTCTATAATTATTGATATAAACTGGTTATTTATCATCTAGTTAATTTTTTTTAGAAGTTATTTGAAGTAATATTTTCAGTTTCCAATGCAAAAAATGTATATATTGTCTTCAATTCTTTTTCTATAAGTTCAGGAAATTTTTAAAATAATTTATAAAATTTTTCCTTTTTGTTTCATGTATCACAGGTTTGTTGAACCATTTTGTATTCACTAAGGTTTTCATTCTGAAGTAGGATATTGTGAACGATTAGATCATTACTGTTACAGTACTGTTAATTATCTTTGAGTGAGGACATGATTTAGATGGAATAGTATAAGAGGTGAGCTGTTTGCTGTGGAATGAATACATCATCCACTAACTACTTCCTTACAAAATCAACTCCTGTAAAAAAACCATCTTCTCCTTCCCTTGGCGGTACAGTCCACGGCACACCAAGTTGGTTGAGGTCCCTCTCCACCTGCGTGCGCCATCGGTTCCGTGGGCGTCCTCTATTGCGTTGTCCGGGCTGCAGCAGTATTTTCCATGCGCTCTAGATGGCCTAACCACCTTAGCCGTTGGATCCGTAGACGCCTGGTTAGGAGAAATGATTAGTATTTTTCCTAATTAAAAAAAACACTTCTCTCTGTATTGGGCTGTATTTATGCGATTTTATTACAAAATGTAAAAGGTAGAATTTATTCTTGAGTTGCAGTTTTGTGATAAGACAAAAATGCTGGCTTTAATAAAAGAAATATTTTTGCATTTCCAAGGAATTTTATGTGGCTAAAATATAGTCTTATGGATGAGGGTTACTATAACTCTTAGGCCCATGTCACTGTACAGTTCGTGATGCAATCTTCTCTATAAACCATCATCTCTCGAAAATACCAAGGACTTCCTAATTTGCTTTCGATATTGTCCATACTTCCGCACCATAGAGAAGGACCGGGATGATCAAAGTGATATATAGTGTCAGCTTGTCGAAAAAGGGCCATACTGCTCAACTGTCTCTTGAGCAAGAGTTACTGCGCTTAATCTCGGTACTAATGTTGTTCTTACTGTTCAATTGGGATCCGAGGTAGACGAAGTCCTTACCTACCTCGAAGTTATAGCTGCCTATGGTGAAGTTCTCGTCGTCGTGCGTCGTTTCTCAATGACAGCATATACTTCGCTTTTCCCTCGTTCACCGCTAGACCCATTTTGGACGCATCACGCGATCAATATTTTTTATTATTTATTTATTTATTTAGATCTCAGATATTGATTAGTTTACAAAATATAAGATTATTAAATCAATAGTATTAAAATTAATTATACGTTTATAGTACAACGAATTAGTGTTGTACTCGTATATTGTCTTCTTTTATTTATAATGTTAAGTTTACTTAGTTTTTTTTTGTTTGTTTAAACATGTTTTCATATAGTCTTATGGTTTACTATAACTCCCCCATCGGTAGATTGAGGCTGCGGCGAAATATGTAAAGTCCGTCCCTTTAATTTCAACATAAACATTATAATTATACTAACAATACAAAACATACAAAATGAACTAAATTTAATTATATAGTTTATAAAATTATTACTTTTTCTTCTATTTTTAATTCATCAATGGTGTAATTTTCTTTAAGTTCGGTAATTAGATGTGGTAAGATTATTAGCTCATGGTCCGAACATTTCGGTTGTTTTTTCATACAGAGAAATTTCCTTAATTACTTGTTCATGGTCATTCTTAAAAACACAGTTTGCTACTTCTTTGTGAATAATTTTTTATTTTTCTTAGATTCTTTAATAGGTTATCGCTTACATTTACTTCGTAAGTATTATTTTCTTCGTCTAATATAATTTCATTTATTTTGGGGCTAATGTACTTCTTGTAAAGGTTTTCTCTGAGAGTTTGGGAATCAATAAAGTAAGTATTATATTATTATTGTGGAATGCAATGGATGTTTTAACGTTAACATAAGTTTCGTAGTCATGTACCAATTCGAGTTCTTTTTCAGTAATTACCTATGTCTTTCGGTGCAATTCCTAGTTTACTTGTGAATATCACTTGTTCGATGTCGTCTATATGGTCTTTCAGGAGAGAAATGTCATTTTGTATCCCATATATATAGTCTAGAAATTGTACTTCATCTTCTATATCTTTAATTTTATTCTATTCTTCGGATTTGAATTTGTTTATGTAATTTTGAATTGTATTATGTTGTGTATTTATATGGGTGGTTATATTATCTATTTTTGTTATGAGTTGCTAATATATGTTATAGATTCCACGTTGAAAAGGGTTGCACTATTGTTTGTCAACATGTCTAAAGCATTCCTAATTCGTCATCACTGTCCATAGTACCAGTTATAATTTTTAGTCCTTTTCCTACAAAATTCATTAATCCTCGTTTTTGCCTAAACTTAGGTATCATGTTATCTATTTTACTTTTTAAATGTATGACGTTGTTGTTGATTGAGTACAGTAATGGTTTGCTATTGAATAGAGAGTACGAGAATAATGTTTAAGCATGCTTATGTGTTCGTTTAAGGTATTTTGAAACCTTTCTATGTCTTTTTCAGGTGTGGTTGTTATTTGATGTAAAATGTACTTCTATTTCCTGTTCGGGTAAGTATTCTAGAAGCGGTAAGGCTTTAAAACCTAGTTCATTATCGACAACAAGTTTCTTGATTCTTCCGACAGATGGTAAATATTGAGCTAAGGCGATCTTAAATTCAACCCAAGACCTATTACTTGCGCATATTTTGAAAATTTATCTATAAATGTTAAAAATAATTTCAGCGTGTACTATTTCACCAGGATTTTCGGAGGTTTCTATTATTTTAAACTTTTGTCTTATAGCCTTCGCTCGTATTCTTCTTTATTGCATGTATCGCAATTGTTTATAAATTGTGCTATACGTATTTTCAATTTAGGGTGATACATTTCTGATTTAAGTTCTGCGAAGTTTTCATTGTTACCTCTGTGTTTATTATTTTTATGTTTTTTTTCTATCCTCTCACTAAGTTCATTTTCGTCAACAATGTCTTGAAGGATTTTCTGGCTTCTATGAATTCTGAATGAACGTAGTTGATTACGGTTTCTTTAAATTTCTCATATAGCGTTTCATTTTCAATTACCACTGTGTAAATTTTTCAGGATCAAAGTGGTTTTTTTAAAATAGTTATTAATGTTGGTTCGTCAAAATTTTTGGCATAAATAATTTTATTTTTATTCTGAAATATCACTTCAGTTTTTATTTTTAAGGAAATTGAGGGCGTTTGTCTAATGATATATCGTCGTTTGAATAAATTCATTGGGGCATTTACTTCTTTTATGACCTCGTTTTCTTCCATTAAATGTACCTCGTTGGCTGATATTTCGATTCGGGACAGTGCATCTTCTTCTTCTTCTTCTTTTGGGGCTACAGTCCGTGTTGAACCTGGGCCTCAACCAACAAAGTTTTCCAGCTGGCACGGTCTTTAGCCAGCGTTCTCCAATTTTGCACACCAAGTTGGTTGAGGTCCCTCTCCACTTGTGTGCGCCATCGGTTCCGTGGGCGTCCTCTACTGCGTTGTCCCACAGGTTCGGAATCGAAGTGCATCAGCATTGCCATTTAAAACTCTTTTCTTGTACTTAATTTCGTAATCATACTCTTGCAAACGCAACCGCCATCGTACTAACTTAGAGTTAAGTTCTTTGAGTGAAAATAAGCACGTTAATGGTTTATGGTCGGTTTCGATAAGAATCTTCTACCAAACAAGTATGGTCTAAAGTGTTTGGTTGCCCACACTATTGCGAGAAGTTCTCTTTCAATAGTACTGTAATTTTGCTCCGATCCGTTTAGTTTTCGGCTTGCGTAGCTAATAGGATGGCCATCTTGCGCAAGAACAGCTCCTATAGCAAATTTACTTGCATCCGTTTGCAAGGTGAATTTCTTGTTAAGGTCAGAATATGTTAAAATAGGAGGATTAATTAGAAGTTTCTTAAGTGTTTCGGAACTACATATTCGGTATCATTTATATTTATGGCTACGTCTTTTTTCACGTATTTTGTCATTGGTGAAGCTATTTTCGGTATTGGGAATTTTTGAATACAAAGGATTATTTCTGAGTTGGGTTTAATATCTTCGTTGGTGACATGTCCCAGGAAATTAGTTGACCTTTTCATAAATTCACTCTTGTCTAGTTGTATTTTCAAGTTCAATCTTTGAAATACTTTTAATAAAGATTCTGCATGTTTTTGCAAAGACGTATACCATGAATATTATTATGTCGTTCAAATAGATGAGACAAATTTTGTTAATAAGAGAGGTCGCTATACTCTGTATAGAATATTTTCCTATATCTTCTTATAATGGGAAGAAGTTTCTCTCGTTCTTCTGTATTGAGGTGCGGATTTTAAATTTGTTCTTATCTACTTCATTTTCGTTTAAAGTATTAATGTAAAAGTTTTCTGTATTTCTATATTTTCATTTTCTAAAATGGTTTGAGGATTAAATATAAGGCGATTCTTTTGTTCGACAGGCAACGTTATTTCGTGTAAGCCATTTTTCTCGAAGTTGTATTTAATACCATTATTGGTATATTTTATTGGGATACGTTTATCTCTAAAATGCTTTAAAATTTATTATTGCTTTTAATAGCATTAGTATTTCATTTCCAATTAAACCATCATACTGGCCATGGAAGTAACAGATTGGAAATTCAATTTTCGCTAAATTCTTTAAAGATTAGAATGCGAACTTTTTTTTTTTAATTTTATATGCTGTTGAAGAGTTTTTAGATTTATTTCGTGACAAAGCGTACTCCATTTCGGACAAATACCGGGATTTATAATCGAGTAAGTAGCTCCAGTATCGAGGATAAATTTTAAATTGATTGATTTTGTTTTAATTTTTATATAGGGTAATTTCTCCCCAAGGCTGCATGTTGAAAATTTTAAACTGTGTTCACCTCCGTAGGTTCAGGGTATTGTTGTTGTAGCTGATTATTTGAAACAGAATAGTAGTTTTGTTGGTTGTTAAAGAGTCTTCTGTTTTGATTCCAATGACTTTGGTTATAATTTGAATTATTATTCCAATGCCTTTGATTGTTATTTGGATGATTGTTCCAACGTCTTTGATAGTTATTAGCATTTCCATTATCTTGATATCTTTGGTTAGAATGTTGTTTATATTCCCTATGGTTAGTATTACCTCTTTTGTTATCGTTTTGTTTATTTAGTTGCTTATTGTTTTGTCCTTTGTCTCTGTTTTGTTTAGGGAATTTAGGAAGGGAACCCGCCCTTGCCTACTTTGTCATATCCCCTTTCGAATAAAATATCCAGTGCGGACTCTAAAGTATTAGGATTTCTGCGTGCTAGTATCGTACGCATTGGCTCTGGCATTTTGTTCTTAAATATGTGGAGGGCAGACCTCTGGTTATTAAGGCCGACCTGATTCAACCCTACACCTTCTCCCATAACCATTCTTATTTAAAAGGCGATATTTTTTTTCGTTGTAAAATTCAAGTGTAGTGCTGTTTAAAGTTACTGACCTTAAGTCGTCGAATAACTCTTCGCAACTTTTCCCAAAGTTAATTTCTTTTACCATTTTAATTCCTCTCAAGGTCGAGTATGAGGATTAATTTCAATTGTTTCATTAGCCTTTCCTATTAAACGGCTTTTTATAATATCGAAGAAGATTAACTGTGACGTTTCGTCGTAAGTTATAAGAAAGGGGTGTATCCTATCTATTAATTTGGTAAAAGTATTTAAATAATTTTTACTGCCGTTAAATAACAGTATTTTATTAAAATATTTTATTGAATCTAACTGTATTTGTTGATTTTTCTTCTTATTTTAGTAATTTAAATTTAGAATACGTACATACATTTATTCACAAAAATATTTTGCCAAAAATTAAGAGTTTCTCCTTCACAAAGTTATATTCACCCTTATTGTACCTCTTGTTTTCTTTTTATTTTGTTTATTATCATATCAACTTCATTTAAAAACGAAGGTTTTCAGGTTCATGTGGTGGTTCGGTGGATGCTAAGTAACGATATTGTTTTGTTATTTAGTTTTACATCAAGCTGCATTATTTCTAAAGAGTCGGTGTTATGTGTTATATTATTAAAATGCAAATATACATACATCTGCAAAAAGCGATATAAATTGCGATACTACCCCACCCCCCCAACCCCCTTCAAACCTCCCCCCTTTCTCTATTTAGAAATACTTGTCTCTAAAGCCTTCAATGGTGTATAATGTATTTTCTTCATAAGAAATTATAACTATTTTAATTGTATTTATTATGTTATCTATTGTGGCCAAAAAATGTGTAAAGTTTAATCTCATGGATCGAATGTTCATGTAAAGAAGTGTTAAGGGATAACTTAAAAGTTTTTTATATAAATTATATTATAATAAAATTGTCCAGAGTTTGAATTTGGTTTTCTGTCATTTTGGACATTTTATTAGAAAAAAAGAAGAAAAGTTTTTCATAGTTTTTGAATTTGGTAGTAAAGGGTGGTTACATTGTATGGGCCGATGTTGAATGTGAACCACACCTAAACGCTAAGTTTTTTTCCGAATTTTATTTGACATTTCTCTATTTCAGACTTACTCAATTTGAACCATGGAGAGATACACAATCCAACAACGTGTTAAAGTTATCCAGACTTATTATGAAAATGGGAGTTCAAATCAAAATGCATATCGTGCACTTCGTAATTTTTTTGGTCAATTTCATCGTCCAAATGTGCGTACAATCGCAAAAATCGTGGAAAAATTCGAGCAAACCGGGTCTGTAGAAGATGTGAGAACACCAGTGCATGCTCGTACAGCTCGTACTGCAGAAAATATTGCTGCTGTTCGCGATAGTGTGGCTGAAGAGCCGTCCACCTCAACTCGTCGTCGTTCCCAACAATTGCACCTCTCACGCTTGTCGTTGATGAACATTATGCATAAAGACTTGCATTTACACGCTGTCAAGGTGCAATTGGCTCAAGAACTAAAGCCTCTTGACCATTCCAAACGTCGTGAATGGGCAGAATGGTGGCAAGAAATGGCAACAGTGGATGATCAATTTTCGAAGAAAATCATCTTCAGTGATGAGGCACATTTTCACCTCAGTGGATTCGTCAATAAACAGAATTGCCGCATTTGGGCGAATGAGAATCCAAGAGTGATTGTCGAAAAACCAATGCACCCACAAAGAGTGACTGTTTGGTGCGGTTTATGGGCTGGCGGCATCATCGGGCCGTATTTTTTCCAAAATGAGGCCGGTCAGGCAGTTACTGTGAATGGTGTTCGCTATCGTGAGATGATAACGAACTTTTTATGGCCCGAATTGGAAGATATGGATGTGGACGATATGTGGTTTCAGCAGGACGGTGCCACTTGCCACACAGCTAACGAAACAATGGCTCTTTTGCGCAACAAATTCAATGGCCGTGTTATCTCACGTAATGGCGATGTCAATTGGCCGCCAAGATCATGTGATTTGACACCGTTGGACTTTTTTCTTTGGGGTTATTTGAAAGAAAAGGTGTACGTCGATAAGCCAGCAACAATTCAAGACCTAAAGGATCAGATAATTCGGCACATTAACGGCATAGAACCTCCATTATGCCTCAGCGTCATCGAAAATTTGGACCATCGGATGGAGGTGTGCCGCCGAGGTCGCGGCGCCCATTTGGCCGATATTTTGTTCCATACATAATTGAATAATACCAATACATCATAATAAAATAAAATTACAATAATTTCCTAAATAGTTTGTGTTTTATTCAAAATCAACATCGGCCCTTGAAATTTAACCACCCTTTAGTTCCGCGGACAATCCGTCCGCTCCTGCAGCTTTGTTCGATTTTAGTCTCGCCATTGCTGTTTTGACTTCATTTAGGTCGGGGGACGGAATTTTCTACCATCATCGTCCATTATGTGGGGTGGAATATTCTGCCTGGCACTGGAATTGGTGTTTTCCTCTGCACAGTCTGCAGAAGTGATCTTTCTAGATTCTCAGCATCGATTATGACTCTACTACGATTTGTCCCTCTTCGTTATAACAGGCTTTTGTCCGAAGATTCAGTCCATTGGATAGTTGCTTTATCCGTTGGTTAGACTTTCGGATATTATTCCTCCCGTAACACCTCTCTAGTTCCTCGATCGCGCGAGATAAAGATACAAGAAAAACAACTACTGTTCTGGTTGATTAATAGTTAACAATTGGTTTTATTTACTTTCTCTATTTATACTAAATAATTTCAATAATGCAATTTTAACAAATTTAACTAATTCCAAGAATCATTGTAGGAAATAAATCTATGTCAAGTAATTTCAATAATTCTGAGAATTGTTGTAGGAAGTAAGAATAAAATAAAAATAAATGATTAAACGATAAAATGTTTGTTTATGTCTGACCCAATTTGTGTATGGTAAGTAGGTTTTGCTGACTGCATTTGTTGTCATTGTGGTTGTTGTAATTCATTGGTGCATTTCGTACTATTTTGGTTTATTGGCAAGTTGATGACTGTCTTTGTTGTTGTTGTTGATGGTTTAACTCATGACTATGGGTTACATAGGTAACTCCTCCCCCCTTAGAGTAGAGTGAGGGCCATAGAGAATCTGTAGGTGGACGAGCGATACTTTCAATCATAAACGTTTTCGGTATGTATGAGGTTTTCATTTCCTTTGCTAAGCAAATTGATGTTATCATACTTATAAGAATGATCATCACGATTGATATATAGGTGATATAATGGTGAGTTGTTGTTGTTATCTTCAAGGTAGACATTAAGTCACTGAACTGATAAGATTTCAGTTTTTGTAAATTAAGTACCTCGATAACGGTTTTAGGAATTATTTCCACAAACTCCGGTAGTGTTATGTTGATATGCTCACGATATGTCTGTGATTTGTCTTCATAAGTTAACCCATTAATATTGATCGTGCATCTCTCATAGTACAGTATTGTTGTATTAGTCACGTTAAATGGCCGGCTGCAATCAGATTCCACAAGTGTTGTTGGTATGTTGACAAAGAGTATAAAATTATCTTCTGGTTGGTAAATGGCATCCAATGGTCCCACATTTTTTAAATTACATTTCGGTTGCATCTTTCGTAATAGTCTACCCATACATTGTGATTGTTCCATAGACTCGCTTCTTGCAGGATTGTGGCAGACAATAAACATTTTCTAATTTCGCACATTTTTCTTGATAATAGTTAATAGAATTATTGTTATAGGCTATATATTTTGATGACAATATTTGCCTTGTTATGTTTATTGGTAAAGGTATGATATGAGAAAAATTAAACGTTTCTTTTTGCCATTTTGGTATTTTTACGTTAAATATTATATTTGAATTATTATAGTATGCCTGTAGTTCAAGGATTTCATACAATTGTTCTACAGAATTTATTTCAGGTAGTTGATCGTTTAGTAATTTAAAAATATTTTCTATTTCGTTGTGACTCAATATGAATTTGGAAATTAAATTTAATTTTGCCAAAATAATGCTTTCCGCTATGTTGTTAATTTGGGTTGTTAGTAAATCAATATTGTAATTGATTCTATTCAGATACTGAACTTGTGAAATTATAAGATTTTCTTTATTTATTCTGTTAGAAAAAGTTTCTTGTGTAATTTTTAAGATTCTTGTAATTTCACTTTGTTCTGTATTTATGTGTGTGGTTATATTTTCAAATCGCTGTGTCATTTCCGTATTCAATATTATTTGTTTATTAAAAGTTTCATTAAAAATTTGTTCATTTTCAATTAAGTTTTCAAGTTGAGAATTTATATTTTTAGCATCCCTATCGTCCATGTTACCTGTTATGCACTTAATTGTTGAACCTAATCCATTAAATAGACCTCTCTTCTTCCTCTTAAAATGTAGTAAATTGTCAATTTTATCCATTACTTGATCCAATTTCAATTTTGTAATCTTTAATGAATCTTCAATTGAGCTATCTTTTTCGAACATATTTAATGTCTCTTTGATTCTTTCCGAGTTATTAACATAGTCTGTGAGATCTATTATATGGATTAAATTCTTGTTGTGATTTATTGCCTTAGCTTTACCCATTTTCAATTCTACAATAGCCAACTCATTGTCTATTTGTTGTGTGCTAAGCCTTTGGGAGTGGACTACAGATTACCTAGGGAGAAAACAGATTTATTAGTTTTTGTTATATTATAATTTCTTTTTCATGTTAAGGTTTTCTTTTTTTGTATTCTACTTTTGATTTATAAATCTTTTGATTTTTATCCGAAATAAACGAGCCTTTTTTATCAGTTTGAACTTTGTGTTTGGAAAATCTAGGTGTTATCTCATTTCTCCTATTTTCCTTTCGATATATTATATCGTTGGGCTGTAAGGGTTTAGGTTCTTCCCTATTTTTATTCAATTTATCTATTCTGCGTTTTACAGCAGTTTGTAATCTTTCCTTAATTTTGGGGTATATTATTTGTTGATACTCGTTTAATTTTCGTAGGTACTCGTGCTCCCCATTGAACTTCACTGTTTCGTTGAATATGTGCGGTCTACCAAAGAATACTTCGTATGGTGTTAGCTTCGTGGCTGTGTGTACCGAATTATTATAGATTATAAGAGCTTCTGAAAAAATTTCCTCGTGCTCCATGGAAAACTTGTTTTCTTTTCTCTTGGCCATTATTATTCGATATATCTCTGTTAGAGTCGAATGTAATCTCTCAACAAGTGCATTGCTTGATGATTGTTGAAAAGAAGTTATATGTAAATTGATATTGAATTGTTTGCAAAAATATTTAAAAATAACTGCTGTAAATTCTTTTCCTTGATCACATACGATTTTCTTTGGAATTCCATAAGCACTAATGAAGGTTTTTAAAGATTTAATGACGTTGAAGCTAGTTTTTGTGGTAATTGTGAATCCTGTAGCAAATTTTGAAAATTTATCGATTATAGTTAATATTTGTTGATGGTTGATATGATATATATCTATGTGTAAAATATCCATAGGTTTTTCTAGAGCTTCCGGGATTTGGAAGATTACTTTTTGTGGGTGTCTATCATATTTCATTGTTTGGCATAGATCGCAATCATTAACTATTTGGCTAATTTTATTTTTCATATACGGAAAGAAGTATTCTCTCTTAAGGTGTAAATATGTTTCTTCAATTCCCCGATGATTATTATTCTAGTGATATTTCCTTATAATTTCATCTTGTTCATCGTTATCTGTAACGTCTCTTGTTCTGATTGTACAACGTATCAAACGATAGGTTTTGTTATGAGCGAAATATTTAGAAAATACCATTTGTACTATACGGAAAACGTCGTCATTATTTGCATTATTGGCAACAATTCTATTTGGTTTAATAAACTTAGTAAAAATTTTTATCATCGAATCTTCATCATAAGATGGTGACTTTATTATTCTTTTCAACTTATTCTTGCAGGGAACTTCAATAGAAACATTCGATTCTGGTTGTATCTCGAGTATTAATTGGATGCTAAATTCATTCAGTGGTTTCTCCGAAATTGGAATACCAAATTCTCTTCTGCAGAGTGAACTGTACTTCCACTTGTGCCTAGAGTGGAGAAAGCCTCATGATTGTTTGTGATTGAAATTTAACCACCCTTTATATTAGTTTGTAGAACTGATTCATTCTACGTCACTACTGTTATTTATCATAATCAAAGGGGAGTTTTAATTTTTGCGGGCAAATATCTTTTCATTGCGCACACAAACAAATTTCCAATTAAACTTATTAAAATTATCGTTGATTTCTATTCCCACAGATTTGCCGCTTGTTTCCACAATTTCATAAAGAGATATTTCATTGTTTGTTATGTATTTTTTCAATATTTTGTTACTTAATATTTTGTTACTCCTGTTCTAAGTTGTTTATTCATTTTTTCATATTGTTAATTTGCGTATCTCTTTGTTAATCTTTTTCATTTAATTCTTTTACTTTTGCCACAAGTGTGCTTAGTGTTGTTGTTATGTTTGCGAGTGCATTTTTTATGTCTTCTCTTACTCGTGAATTGCTTGCATTAAAACCAGTTGATCGACTGTTCTCTTAATTTCTTTTATATCAGATTTCAATTCGATGACATCGGATTGAACTGATATTAAGTTGGTGTTAACAGAGGTCAGCGACATTGCTTCTTTAAATTTTTTGCTTTGTTCCTTTTCCAGCTGTTCTTCCTCATTCTCAGCGTGTGGGGGTTTTTTGTTGTTGCCATTGTTGTTGTCATTACACACTATTGATTGTTGTAATGTATTGGCAGATTGGTTTCTTGGTTTAGATACATGGCATTTCCAAGATACATACATACATAGTTAGATACGTGCTTTTTGATAAAGGGCAGCAGGGTATAAAGTGATAATTCCAGCAGCACTGGAAGCATTTAACATAGTTTGTTGTTGACATTTCATTTTTACATTGATTTGGCTCATTTTTTTTATTGTTTTAGGTTGTTTGTTCTTTTTATAGATAAGTTAATAACTTATACTTAACTTATATTTTTTATACCAAACACTTTGTGGTATTTTCAGATTTCTTCTGATATTTTTTGTTTTTAAATTAGCTGTTTTATGTTTGCTTTATTGAATTTTTTCGGAGCACTGACAAAAACACGTCCGTTCTTTACAAAGGTTGATGATCACGTCAGTGTATGCTAGAGTTGAAAGAAACGCCTGCTTCTTTTTTGAGAGTAATGTTACAACTCAACTCTACTCTTTATTTTTCAATACTTTTTAACTTAATTCTAATATACAATTCATCTTATCAGCTAACAATAGATATTAGTTTTGTTTCTAAACCTCGACTCAGCGGTACTCATGAAATAAAGAAATATGAAACCTTTGTTCAATTTGATTCATTCAAGTCAAGTACTTATAACGAAAAACAATTGTACGAATTTCAAATTACAATTAAGCATTTTCTATTCTTAAATAAATTATTACAAAAAAAAATTTACTATACTTGTTTCCAATTATGATTGGATATTTCTTATTCTTGAGCAAATTGTTTGTGTTGGCTACAACTTCTAAATTGTTGTCGTTAGGTAAAACTCTAGCAGTTGCACGGACTTTTGGAAGATCGTTGTTGGTGTGTGAGTTTTGCACGATCTTCTCAAGAATTATGTTAAAAAAGTCTGTGCGTCGCATTGTCTAAAGACTTTTGTCACATTGAAAGTCTCGGTGAATTCGTTACCAACCTTGATGGAGCAGCCGGAATACTCCATCGTCATCCTACACAACCTGACGAGTTTGGTAGGAATGTCAAAATTAGACATGGCATTGTAAAGCTCGTCCCAATGCACACTGCCAAATGCGGCCTTAAAATCGACGAATAGGTGGTGGGTGTCGATTTTCATCTCTTGGGTCTTTTCCAGGACCTGCCGTAGTGTGAAAATTTGGTCAATGGTGGACTTCCCCGACCTGAAACCGCACTGATAAGGACCTATAAAACTGTTCAGGAATGGTTTCAGGCTGTCAGGCGATGTTCAGGAGACTTATTCCTCAGTAGTTGGTGCATTTGAAGGGGTCTCCTTTTTTGTGGATCGGGCAAACGATGCTGAGATTTCATGTTATAGTGTCTCCCACTATTCCCTTAACATTATTTTGGCCATACACATGTACATATGTGGTTTTAACTTCTCAAGAATTTTAATATATATATTTTATTTATTAATTGTATTTTTTTAAGAACTGTTACAATTTGTTCAGGTGCATTTCCGCTAACAAAAATGCAGCAGACAAATTTCTTAAGAATTATTATGTTTACCAATCAATTTGTATTTTTATAGCTGCATTTCCAATAACAAAAATGCAGCAATAATTTATTAATAATTTATTAATTTCCAAATGTTACAATTTCTTCAGGAGCAACAATAAACAAAATGCACCAAACAAATTTCTTAAGAATTATTCTATATATTTTAACCAACTAATTTGTATTTTTATAGCTGCATTTCCAATAACAAAAATGCAGTAATAAACAAAATAATAGTATTTAAGAAAGTAGAAAATAAAGAATGACGCCTTTTGTTTACTGAACTTCAAACCAGTTGTTTTATTTTTTTCGTATCGGAGAAAAAAGTATTTCACTCGTCGACTTGTCACGACAGGCTTCTGTCCGAAATTTATATCCATTGTATAGTTGTTTTACCGTTGGTAAAACTTTCGGATATTATTCCTCCCGTAACACCTCTTTAGTTATTAGATCGCGCGCTTCTCATGCTCTTTCTTCTTCCTTGTGCACGTCACGAGGAGGCAGTATGTCAGCTTGACCAGTGCATTTTCAGGGATCGCTGCTGGCTTCTCGCCAGGTTGAGAGCAATCAACAACTTTGCCCAGAATGCACTGGCCCATCCCCTCATGCGCCAGTCTATTCATGTTAAAAACTAATAAAGAAAATGGCCGCGATTTAAAAGTGTGTTGCCAATTATAAAAACACCCTTTATAACAAAACCTATGGTTTTCTTTGAAATACCTGTATTGCTATTTAATAAAAGTTGCATGAATTTTTATGAATATTTATCACAACTCTTTTTAGTTGCTTATGCAATTTCTATAAAATTTGGAAAATTGCACAACATGCTTACAAAGTATTAAAGACTGTGAGTCTTTATACATATAATACAAAAAATGCATATACATATGTATATATACATATATATATATATATATATATATATATATATATATATAAGTGAAATACAACGTTTAGTTGTGGTTGAGTTTTCTTCATAAACTGACTATTTTATTTCCAAGTTTTTTCTTAAATACTAGAAATGAAAATGTTAAATCTAGTCTAGGTTTTATCAGCGTGTGAAAGAAAAATAAAGTACAGAAATATCGTCTTAGAACTAAGTGATGATATTCTTACTAAGTGTTGGTTATTGATTTAGGATATCGTCTTATCATTAGGTGTTAGTTATTAGTTTATGATGTGTTCTTAACATTATATCGTCTTACAACTAAATGATGATATTCTTACTAAGTGTTGGTTATTGATTTAAGATATTGTCTTATCATAATTAGAATAGAGTCTTCGTTTTAATAGTTTTTCTTTAATGGTGTGAAAAATAAAGGTCTTATCATAATTAGAATAGAGTCTTTGTTTTAATAGTTTTTCTTTAATGGTGTGAAAAATAAGGGTCTTATCATAATTAGAATAGAGTCTTTGTTTATGGATTCTTAGTTTAATATTTTCTATTATTATCTATGCTTATTTCTTAAGTGTTCTTTAATAGTTCGCTAAGGTATGTTAGTAGTGTGTATCTCACTCCTCCCATCCTTAGATAATTCAATGTCCTCATTGATAATTTTTATATTATTAGTTTTTTCTTTTACAAAGTATTTCTGAAATATGATAAATACTCCTAAAATTATTATAAGAGTTAATATAATAACTATTAATAGGCTTAAGGAATAGTTATCGGTCTTAGTGTTAACATTTTCTATATGTTTTTTAAGTTCAGGTAGTGATATATTATCCTTGACTATATTTTCAATATCTTTTGCAGGTGGTAAATACATTGATTTCTTCTGCCTTTTGTTTTGTAGATATTTCGAAGTCATTAATTTTTATTTTACAATTGTTAAATCGTATAATATTATTTCCTTTAATCTTAATTTTGAGTTTATTACAATTTTGTTCAATTTCAAGGGTTTGTAAATTTTTTGTTATAATTATATTTGGCTCACTAAAGGATATATGTGGTAGGGCATTCTTAATGTATTGACAATTCGTTTTGTTATTGTTCATTAAATTTTTAATGCATTCATTTTTTTTCTAATGTAATTTTATTATTCTTCAGTCTATAGATTGTATCGTCTTTTAATGCGTAATTAATCATTTCCCAATTAGCTCGTCCAGTACTGTATTCATCAGTCTCTGGAACGTAGCTGGTGCATTTTTTAATCCGAAGGGCATTCGCAGAAATTCATAATACCCATTTCGTGTCGAAAATGCCGTTTTATGCCTGTCTTTAGGTTCAACCTCTACCTGGTAAAACCTTTTTGTAAGATCAAGTGTCGTAAAGTAAGTGGACCTACCCAACTTGTCCAAGATTTCGTCTATCAATTGTATTGGGTATACCATTAGGTAATGAATAAGTTGATTTACTATGGCAGATGATGTTTTGCTCTAACATCTCTTTTATTTGCCTATCAACCTCTTCTCTATGTACCTTTGGTTATCTATAGGATTCCACATACTTAGATGGGATCTTCATGTGTAGTACTTATCTTATGTTTATTTTATGCGTAAAGCTGAGATTTTCGTTCTCTTTGTGAAGAATATTTTTATATTTTTTTAATAATGTTTTAATTTCTTTACTTTCCTCTTCGTTTAAATGATTTAACCTAAATAATGAATTTAAATCGTTGTTATTCGTATTATTCCTACTATCTACTTCTTCTAAGTTAAACATCCTCTCCCATTAATTTCTTGACACAACTTTTTAACACTACCCTTAAATCTAATATTACTTAAATTAAAAATTAATGTCGAACTTGGTTTCTGCTCACCATACTCCGCTATTAATACTACTTTTAGGCTGCTCCAGTTTTCCGGCTGTTCCCTTCTGATTACATTTAAAGCTTCCTTAGTATGCAATTAAAAAATAGAATGCGGTCCTCTGATGGTAGGGCAGCTATGTTTGGCACCATGTTTTCTATAGCTCCAATATACATCGCTAATTCCTCCTTTTGTCCAGAAAACGGATGGATTAATTTCAGGTTGTCCATTACAAAGCGTTTTTGTAATAGCAGGTTTTCAATTTGCTGTTGTTCTGCGTTGTGAGTGTTGTTGTTCATGTTGGCGTTGATTGATAATTGTTTTAAGTCTGAAATAATTTTTTCCATAAACTAAACTGGGTTGTGTATATATTTTATTTTCCTTTGGACTTTGAAGGAATAAACTGTATTTATTTTATTAAAAAAAAAAAAAAATTTCTTCTGATTTATTCGTAGGTTCGTTTAAGGATCTTTTTCGTAGATCCTACCGACTGCGCCAGTGAAATACAACGTTTAGTTGTTGTTGAGTTTTCTTCATAAACTGACTATTTTATTTCCAAGTTTTTTCTTAAATACTAGAAATGAAAATGTTAAATCTAGTCTAGGTTTTATCAGCGTGTGAAAGAAAAATAAAGTACAGAAATATCGTCTTAGAACTAAGTGATGATATTCTTACTAAGTGTTGGTTATTGATTTAGGATATCGTCTTATCATTAGGTGTTAGTTATTAGTTTATGATGTGTTCTTAACATTATATCGTCTTACAACTAAATGATGATATTCTTACTAAGTGTTGGTTATTGATTTAAGATATTGTCTTATCATAATTAGAATAGAGTCTTCGTTTTAATAGTTTTTCTTTAATGGTGTGAAAAATAAAGGTCTTATCATAATTAGAATAGAGTCTTTGTTTTAATAGTTTTTCTTTAATGGTGTGAAAAATAAGGGTCTTATCATAATTAGAATAGAGTCTTTGTTTATGGATTCTTAGTTTTTTTTCTATTATTATCTATGCTTATTTCTTAAGTGTTCTTTAATAGTTCGCTAAGGTATGTTAGTAGTGTGTATCTCACTTATATATATATATATATATATATATATGTATGTATATATATGTGTATATATACTTATATATTGTAAAAATTTTGTTGGTAACCTCAACATACCTCTGTTACCTATGATAACAGCAATTGGGTAACTAAGTTTTTTAATGTAATAACACACAAATGCATATATTTTAATATCTTGCCTTACATTATAGCAACATCCAGGAACAAAAGTATACAATTGCGATTTATTTAATGACTGGTATAGTCTCGAGAATGCATGGAAACAAGTATTACAATACGTAATTTATTTACAGTCGATTCAAAAACTTCATCCTGATGGAATAATAGTTTTAGGTACAATTTAACATAAAAACAATGAATTTATAACAATATTCCAAAATAATTGTACATTTTAAGGCTACTCTCAGGGCGGACTACTAGCAAGAGCAGCAATTCAATCTATGCCAAAACATAATGTTAAGGTTTTTATATCTCTTTCCTCTCCACAAGCTGGACAATACGGAAGTAATGTCAGAAAAAATATGTTTCACATATACATGTAATAAATGTGTAAAATTACTCAATATTTTTCAGCGAGCTTTTTACGCCTAATATTTCCTGATTTAACAGCAAAAACCGCCTTCGAATTGTTTTACTCCAAAATTGGGCAATTCACATCGGTAGGAAACTATTGGAATGATCCCAGCAAACAAGATTTATATTTGAAGTACAGTGTATTTTTGCCTTATATTAACAATGAACTGAAATCGTCAAATTCATCAATGTTTAAAAATTCGCTTATTAGACTGGAAAAACTGGTGCTTATTGGAGGTCCTAATGATGACGTCATAACTCCGTGGGAATCAAGGTTCTAATACAAAATTTATAACAACTTAGAAGAAATGTTTTATTGTTTTGCTTACTTTCAGCCATTTCGGGTTTTTCAACGGTTCCTTACATGTGATACCACTTAATGAACGCGAAATTTATACATCCGACGCTATTGGTCTAAAAACATTAGCTGAACACGGAAAACTCATTATTGAAGTTCGACCTTCAGTCCACCACTTTACATGGCATACGAATAAGCGTATCATAAGAGAAGTTATTTTACCTCATTTGACATAAGGGTTGAACTTATGCATCCATGTATGTATGTCCATATACGTACGAAAGCATTTTAAATAAAAACTCTACATACAAATTAGTACTTTAATAAAAGTTTTCTCCATTTGCTACGAAATATGTATGTATGTAGATTGGGTATTATGCCAAAGTTTTTCACAGTTATTATTCGAATTTTATCATTTGGCTTCAAATCTAACAGAAATTTGATATGGATTTCTTTTTTACTGAATGGAACAAAATGTTCCCACACATTTAATGTACACATATGCAAACGTATGTACATACATATGTATATATGTCGAGCAACCTCATTTTTTTACTAAAAAAATCTCAAAAACTATTCTGTTTCATGTTTGACGTAGTTACCTGCGCTGACTTCGACGCCGCTGTTCTTTGCTGCTAATTTCGACTCAAGTATCATTGCTTTACGTAAAGCTTCATCTGCCGTTAACCGTTCATCCTCCTCGCACATTCGTTCGAAAAGTTTTTTAGGAAGCCCCATTACGAATTGGTTTAAAATAAATGCATCCAAGTTTTCTTTAAATTTACAACTTAATGCTAATCTTTTAACTCTTGCATACCACTCTGCTACACTTTCGTTTGAGTCTTTTGTGGCCCCATGAAATTTTTTTCTTTCATGAAATATAATAACTGGAGGCATATATTGTGTATCAAGAAGTTGGCACAATTCTTTGTAAGCCAGGGATATTGGTGCGTGTTGACTACACACGCTGTATAATGTATTGTATGTCTCAGTACCTACGAACTTTAACAAAGTTACTTTTTTGGCATTTTCTTCGGTTATGTTTAACTCCATAAAGTGTAAATCAAGTTTCTGCTTCCAAACCTCCCATTTCTCTCTTGATGGTGTAAATTCCGGCAACAATGTTGCATAGTATTGGAGCACTTTCAGTCAAATTGATGATTCTTGTGTTGAAATATCTCCTTTAATATTGCTTATTAAGCCACTTGTTTTATTACTGATTGCTTATTAAGCTTCTCAGTTTAGGAAAAAAAGTAAAATTTTACATATACTTTTTGCAATCTTTATTTTGTGAAACAAAATTAATTTTGTAAAAAAGTGAGGTTATACACGCGGTTCTTTGTTTCTTGTTTCTCACTCGTCGCCACTGTCATGTCGTGAGGGGGCGGAGAAGAAAGATGAAAGGACAACGTTTCTTTAATGCAGTTGATCACCGAATGATACTTTTTATTTTCAATCTTTCTTATGATCTACTTCTATTATAAAATGATATACGAGAAGCGCTGCCAGATGATTAACTATAATTTAACTATTACGTTCATTGATTATTATGTACATATAGTGGGTGTTTTTTATTGAGGTATAGAACTTTAAGTTGGCATCACTTTTTTAACTGGCGGCCATTTTGTCAGCTGTCAAGTGATTAATATTTAGTTTGGTTTGCCATTTCATCATGAACAGGTTGACAAAAGAACAACGCTTGCAAATCGTGCAAATTTATTTCGAAAATAATGGTTCAGTTCGCGAAGTTTACCGCAAGCTCCGTCCATTTTATGGTCATCAGAGCAATTAATTCGGTTAACCATGGATCGTTTTCGCACTACGTTTACTCTATGTGATAATACGCATCCGCAGAGACGTCGAACAGTGTGCACCGAAGAAACAATTGCCGCTGTAGAGCAAAGTGTTGAAGAGGACCCGAATGAATCGATTCGCCACCGTGCACAGCAATTGGAGCTTTGTCCATCAACTTTTGTCCATCAAAAATTGGACCTGTAGAATTGGCTTTATTCGAGCCAGCCGCGGCGGCCACATGCTCGAAATCATATTTAAACATTAATGGCATAAAATTATCCTTCCAATAAATCCAAATTGATGGACATTAAAACGATTTTCTTGTGTTTTATTTCAATTCGAAGTTCTATACCTCTAAAAAAACACCCGGTATAACATGCACCCCCTTGTTTTTGTTAAATGCATGGCTTAAAATCATTATTATAATAATTGGAATATAAATTATAATTGCTGTAGGGCATATTGAAAATTTAACTGATGAAACATTATACTGATAACAATATACTTTTTTTTATTTTTATTTTTTTTTTAATACTTAACTACCTTACCACCTTGACGCGGCCTTAATTGATGCTTACATAGGTGTATCTACTACGGGGTGGTAATGTGTGTGAGTGCTGTTGTTATATTCAGCTGGAACAGCATCGCTTTCAGGCGGGATTACATTGTTTGTGTGAGTTGCAACATCATTATGAGTAACAGCTTCGCCATGCACCGTAGAATTACTGTTGTTTGTCACATTTTGTGTTGGACTTCGGATCTGGTTAAGGTGCCTTTTGATTTGACGATTACTGTTAGTTAAAACGCAGATCTTGGGCCAAGTTGTTTATTGATTGTTGGTGCCGTCCAACTTGCTTTATTGGGATTTGAGCAATCGCGGACCCAAACCTTTTCGCCTTCATGAAATTCAACGTTACGCGTTCCCCGGTAATTGGCAATACTTTTGTTTTGGTTTCGAATTATTGCATCTTGAACTAATGGTGGTTTAATTAAACTAAATCTTGTTTTTGGTGTTCTTTTGAGAAAGAGATTCGAAGGTGTTTTATTTGTTGTGCAATGCTTTGTATTGCGATAATCTGCTAAAAATCGACAGATAATTGTATCTAAATTGGCATGATTGTCACATTTAAGATTAGCGTAAATAGATATCTTTAACATTTTTACATTTTCAGCCTGCCCGTTAGTTGCGGGATGGCCAGGAGCTGTTAAAATATGTCTGACACCATTGATTTTTAAAAGTGTTTCAAACTTTTCTGAAACAAATTGTCGTCCGTTATCAGTAACAAACGTGTCTATTAAACCATATCGAGAAAATAAAATTCTCATTTTTCCCATGACGAAATTAGTTTTTATGTGTTGTTATGTTAGTGGGAAAGACTTCTACCCATTTTGAGAATGAGTCGATGACAAATAATGGTTTTTGACAGGGCCTGCAAAGTCACCATGTACCCGACAATTCAATTTATCTATTCTGCCTTTTACAGCAGTTTGTAATCTTTCTTTAATTTTGGGGTATATTATTTGTTGATACTCGTTTAATTTTCGTAGGTACTCGTGTTCCCCATTGAATTTCACTGTTTTGTTGAATATGTGCTGTCTACCAAAGAATACTTCGTATGGTGTTAGCTTCGTGGCTGTGTGTACCGAATTATTATAGATTATAAGAGCTTCTAAAAAAATTTCCTCGTGCTCCATGGAAAGCTTGTTTTCTTTTCTCTTGGCCATTATTATTCGATATATCTCTGTTAGAGTCGAATGTAATCTCTCAACAAGTGCATTGCAAAAGAAGTTATATGTAAATTGATATTGAATTGTTTGCAAAAATATTTAAAAATAACTGCTGTAAATTCTTTTCCTGGATCACATACGATTTTCTTTGGAATTCCATAAGCACTAATGAAGGTTTTTAAAGATTTAATGACGTTGAAGCTAGTTTTTGTGGTAATTGTGAATCCTGTAGCAAATTTTGAAAATTTATCGATTATAGTTAATATTTGTTGATGGTTGATATGATATATATCTATGTGTAAAATATCCATAGGTTTTTCTAGAGCTTCCGGGATTTGGAAGATTACTTTTTGTGGGTGTCTATATAGAAAATACCATTTGTACTATACGGAAAACGTCGTCATTATTTGCATTATTGGCAACAATTCTATTTGGTTTAATAAACTTAGTAAAAATTTTTATCATCGAATCTTCATCATAAGATGGTGACTTTATTATTCTTTTCAACTTATTCTTGAAGGGAACTTCAATAGAAACATTCGATTCTGGTTGTATCTCGAGTATTAATTGGATGTTAAATTCATTCAGTGGTTTCTCCGAAATTGGAATACCAAATTCTCTTCTGCAGAGTGAACTGTACTTCCACTTGTGCCTAGAGTGGAGAAAGCCTCATGATTGTTTATATCGGGTTTAATTCTACTTAACGCATCAGCGTTAGAGTTTAATACGCCCTTTTTATACACGATCTCATAGTCGAATTCTTCTAACTTCAGACGCCAACGTATTAGTTTTGAATTAGGTTCTTTTAAACCCATTATCCATGTTAATGGTCAATGGTCTGTGACAAACTATTGCCAAAAGTTCTTTCTCTATTGTAGAATAATTATTTAGCGCATAGTTAATAGCATCCGTGGTTAAAATGAAATCTTTAGAAAAATCCGGGTATTGTAATATAGGGTCGTTACAAAGCAGATTTTTACACATTTCAACGGTTCCTACATAGTCTTCCGTTAATTTTATTTCCCTGCCCTTCTTCAGACAAGCTGTTAGTGGTTTCGTTAATTTGACTCTTTGGAAAGTTGAGGTGCATTTTTTAGTCCGAATGGCATTCTGATAAATTCGTAATGCCCCTCTTCCACTGAAAACGCAGTTTTTGGAATGTCTTTTGGTTCCATTTCAATCTGGTGGAACTCACTGGCAAGATCCAAGTTGAGAAGTACATACACTTTCCTAATTTGACTAAAAGCTCGTTTATATTTGAGATTGGGTATTTATCGGTGATGGTTTTCTCGTTCACCTTTCTATAGTCAATCACCAATCTCCATTTCTGTTTGCCACTCGCATCTTTCTTTTTTGGTACTATCCAGACGGGTGAGCTCCAGGGTGAATAACTTGGCCGTATTATGTGTTGATTCAATAGTTTAGTAATTTGTTCTTGTACTTCACCCTTGTGGACGTAAGGGTATCTATAAGATTTCGTATACACTGGCACAGCATTGCTTGTTGGTATACTGTGACTAATTTTGTTTGAGAACGTCAACTCTTGGCCTTCTCTGTAGAAAACATCAGAATATTTTCTACATAATTTTAGAAGGAGTCGCCTTTCCTCCTGGTTGAGGTGCTCAATCCGTAATAATTTTTTTATAACAATGTCCTCATTTATATCATTTGTACCAAATTCTGTAGTATTGACTTTGAAATATTCTTGAGAATGATAGTCTTGTGCTTTCAAGGGTTGATCTAAGTAAATTATTTCTGAAGAGTCGCCTAAGTTTGTTACTTCTACTAAACTAAACCAATTTTGTGCTGTATAGATACCAGCTGAAATGACAAGGTTTTTGTTTATAGGTGTTTCTGCGATTAAAATATCTCCTTCCTCCACATCGACGGGTAACTTAGTAATCATCTTTGTATTAGGTTCAATTAAGATTTTGTCTGAACACACATTTGGTTTGTGATATAATGGAATTGATGTAAATCTTGTCTCTAAAATATTAGATTCTAGGTCAATTTTAGCTCCTATGTTGGATAAGTAGTCGATTCCCAACATACCATCGAAGTAGCTGTGAACTTAAATAATAGTAATGAAAGTTTTCCCGTTTGGTTAAATTCTCTAAATATTGGCAGAATTATCCGTTTATCTACTATATATTTTGCTAAAACGGTTTTTATTATCATCGGTTTACATTTGACGTGTTGTTGTTGGTCTACATGTTCTGGGGTAACGAACGAAGTTGAGGCCCCCGTATCTATTAGGAACTTGAGAAGTTTATTACCAGGAAACCTAATTTTTATGTAAACCAATTCAGATCCATGTTTACGCATGGCTAGGTATCCCGTAGGTTTTGGCAGGCACGGCTTAGAAAATTTG
Organism: Epicampocera succincta; assembly: GCA_932526305.1. Classification (NCBI taxonomy): domain Eukaryota; kingdom Metazoa; phylum Arthropoda; class Insecta; order Diptera; family Tachinidae; genus Epicampocera; species Epicampocera succincta. Next base: position 24,905,429 of record OW052037.1, read on the forward strand.
CCTCCTCTTCTACGTTAGTTAATTCACATTGTTCCTCTCCTTCGTTCAAATTATTAATTTCCATATTTGGATATCTTCTTGTTTGCCAGCTCGGGCTCTGCTTAATGCCTGGGAAGGACCCTCTGTTTCTTAGGTAGGAAAACCCGCTTGGTGTATCCATGGGTTCCGGTTGTTGAAACTTGGGTATCTTATTATTGGGTATATTATTATTAAAAGCCATATTATTATTGAGCATACTATTGTTGAAAGGTATATTATTATTAAAAGGAATTTGTTTTCGGTGGCTAAAATTGTTATTAAAAGATGTTGGTGTTCGATGTTGATTATAAGAATTGTTATTCTGATTTATATTGCGACTACCCCCACCATAAACAATATTTTGTGGAGTTGTTGATACGAAGCCGTTGGTGTTTCTATTCGGATAATTATTATAATTCGGTTTGTTATAAAAAGGATTTCTCTGATATGGGTTATTATTCTGTTTATAATGATTATGTTTACCAAATAAACTATTGGACTGTTGATAATATATGTTCTGCTCTTTGATGCAGAAATTCAAAGCTTCAGCCAATGTTTTTGGTCTCATTGCTCTGATTGTTGCCCCCAACGGATCCCTCAATCCTGTTATAAATGAGTTGAGGCACATTTCTTCGTAAAGTGCCTTCTTTGCGTTAATTACGTTGTGATCCGATTCGTGTAACAATATGTTGTTACACAGAGCCGATTGAAGTTCCACCACTTCACCGTAAGATTTCTCAAATGTTTTTCCCAATTGCTTCAACGAATGAAGATCTTTTATAATGTCTCCGAACGAACGCTTATCGGAGTAATAAGTGATTAAATTCGTTTTTATGTCATCCTAATTTAATGGGGTACCATAAAATAAAATTTCCTCAACATTATTAAGGAATTCATATAGCAATCTAGGGTTGCCGTCGAATGTCGGCAACTGTTTGATGGCATCGGGAATTCTCAACGACTGGAATATATCTACCATGCCTGCTGCTGATCTTGATGCAGCATTAGGGGAAACTCCCGGAAGATTTGGATTGCGTAACTCTTCATTCATTGTAACAGAGGTTGTTAATTCATGAAAATTTTAGGTGATTTCGCTAATGTAATAATAAAGAAAAAGAAAAAAAAATGTGTTCAACTTACAATATTATCAATAGGATCGGTGTTTCCATTATGCGAATAGCAGCAGTGTGGCGAAATATTAATCAATATTGTATTGTGAAATTATAAAGCAGTTTTTTCCTTATGTTTATCTTTTTTGTTTCGTTATTTTTCTTTTTTTTTGTGCAATACAAACAATTTATTTTTGTGCGATACAAAAATTTATTTTTCTTCCAAATGCTTAGCTTTCCTTTTTTTTATGCAATACAAAATTTTTAATAGGGTTTGCTTTTCTGTGATACAAAATTAATTTTTCTTTTTGCAATAGAATTTATTTTTGTGCGATACAAAAATGTATTATTTATGTTCGATATAAATTTTTTTTTATTATTATGTATTATTCTTTCAAATGATTATTTTTCCATTTTCCCCCCTTTTTTTATACAAAAATTATCACTTTTTTTATATATATATATTTATAATTTCACTTTTTATTTTTCCTTCATTACAAACCCGCCGTTTCGACTGCGTCAGATAAAGATACAAGAAAAACAACTACTGTTCTGGTTGATTAATAATTAACAATTGGTTTTATTTACTTTCTCTATTTATACTAAATAATTTCAATAATGCAATTTTAACAAATTTAACTAATTCCAAGAATCATTGTAGGAAATAAATCTATGTGAAGTAATTTCAATAATTCTGAGAATTGTTGTAGGAAGTAAGAATAAAATAAAAATAAATGATTAAACGATAAAATGCTTGTTTATGTCTGACCCAATTTGTGTATGGTAAGTAGGTTTTGCTGACTGCATTTGTTGTCATTGTGGTTGTTGTAATTCATTGGTGCATTTCGTACTATTTTGGTTTATTGGCAAGTTGATGACTGTCTTTGTTGTTGTTGTTGTTGATGGTTTAACTCATGATTATGTGTTACATAGGTAACTCGCGCTTCTCATGCTCTTTCTTTTGAGAAGCTGGTGTTCTTCCCTTTTTTACGTTCGTAAAGCTCACGAACTGCTCCCGTCCAACGTCGCATTACACGCTGCTAGATTCGCTGAGTGCGCCTGCCTGCACTTGTCGTCAAACCATAAGTTTTTCCCGGGTGGCATTTTATAATCCAACACATCAGAGGCAGCATCTCTGATGGCGTTTTGGCAACGGTTCCATTCCTCATCGATTGTTTCGCTTGGCAGGGTTGGACTTCCTGAGAGCTTAAGCTTAAGACTAGATCAGCGAATTTCCCAGCGGTCGATTGCGATTGTAGCTTTGCGACGTCAAACTGTTATGGTTGTGCTCTACTCCGTTGTGCTACTGATATCCGTTATCTTACCTTGGCTACAACAAGGAAGTGATCGGAGTCAATGTTGGCTCCTCGGAATGTTCGGACATCAAGAATACTGGAGGAGTGTCTGCCGTCGATCGCAGTGTGATCAATTTGGTTGACGGTTGATTGATCAGGGGACAGCCAGGGCCCTTTGTGAATGTTGAGTTGAGGGAATCGCGTGCTTGCTACAGTGAGGTTTCGTCCCGTCACGAAGTCTAGCAGCCTGAGTCCATTATCGGAAGTGTTGTCATGCAGGCTGTGTTTTCCAATGATTCTAGCGAAGATGTCTTCTTTGCCCAGCATTGCCCAGATCGTCCTAGGACGATCTTGGTGTCGTAGTTGCGGCATTGATCGTATGTTCTTTCTAGGAGATTATAAAAGTTATCCTTGCTGTCATCATCTTTATCCTCCGTAGGATTATGGGCGCAGATTAGGCTAATGTTGCCGAGTCTACCCTTGATGCGGGTTGTTTATAGAAAAATGCGCACCTGTAACAATAAATATAGTTCTCAATAGACACCAGTTGAATTCCAAAGTAATCATACCCTCTTTCGTAGAATTCCAGGAAAACACAAAGTTAGAATTTTTTAAAATCAAATTTTATAATTATTTTGATGGTTTAATTGGATTCAATTTAAAAAAAAAAAGTTTAAACAACAAATTTAATACGAACAAAACCGTTTTAATTGAAAGTCCAATAAAAGTAGAACTACTAACCGACTCTCATTGCATAGAATTTAATCACATTAATTTAGAATATCCTCCTGAAGACAACATTAATTTAATAGAAAATTTGAGAATTGATCACTTAAATTCTGATGAAAAACAGGTAATAACCAAATTGTGTAAAGAATTCGAAGATATTTTCTTTCAAGAAAATCAACCTCTAACTTTTACCAACAAAATTAAGCATAACTTGGTCACAAAGGATGACATCCCCATCTATACAAAATCCTATAGATATCCACACATTCACAAAGAGAAAGTCAAAAGACAAATCTCAGAGATGTTAAACCAAGGTATAATTAGGGAAAGCTTTTCACCTTGGAGCGCACCAGTGTGGATAGTACCTAAAAAATTAGATGCTTGTGGGAAACGTAAATGGCGTTTAGTAATAGATTATAGGAAGTTAAATGAAAACACAATAGCAGATAAGTACCCAATACCAAACATTAACGAAATATTAGATAAATTAGGGAAATGTATGTATTTTACTACACTAGACCTGGCAAGTGGCTTTTATCAAATAGAGATGAACCCGAAAGATGTACCCAAAACTGCCTTCACGGTAGAAGGGGCCACTATGAGTTCGTTCGAATGCCGTTCGGACTTAAGAACGCTCCATCTACATTCCAACGAGTGATGGATTGTATTCTTAAAGATCTAATAGGAACCATATGTCTAGTATACCTAGATGATATTATTGTCTACTCGACTTCCCTGCAAGAACATGTTGAAAATTTGAAAAAAGTTTTTTCAGTTCTAAGAGAAGCCAATCTGAAAGTCCAGATGGAAAAATCTGAATTCATGCATAAGGAATGCGCATTTATAGGACACGTCGTATCAACCGAAGGCGTAAAATAAAATCCAGATAAAATAAAAGCTATTCAAAATTTTCCAATTCCAACCACGCAAAAAGAAATAAAATCTTTCTTTGGCCTTGTAGGATATTATTATAATCATGGATTTTGCAAAAATAACAAAACCATTTACAGCTTGCCTGATTTCTCTAAACCATTCAATCTCACGACAGACGCAAGTAATTTTGCAATTCGATTTATCCTATCACAAGGTCCAATTGGAAGCGACAAACCAATCTGTTTGTGCAAGCCACCTTATATAATATATAATAGGTATACCTATTTCGAAAAAACCAATAAATGATTTTAATTTGCAAGCTATATTTAAAAAAGGAAACCCCAATTGTCATATGAAACTCGAAGTAATCTTTAAAAACAAATATAGGAAAACATTTACATATCCCCACTATACAGAGGAAGTTATAGCAGAAATTCTAAAAAACCACCTTCCGTTAATTCAAAACGCATTTTCAAAACTTTTTCACAAAGCAAAATTTTTCGTTTGGTTAGATGCACTAAAATGGTGAAAGATATAAAGGAGAACGACAGCCAAGATAAATTAATTCAAGACTATCATGAAAATAACAATCATAGAGGCATTACAGAAACATTAGATCACCTTAAACGTGGATACTATTTTCCCTACATGAAATCTAAAATATCCCAAACAATAAATAACTGCGATACATGTCAAAGACTTAAGTATGATAGAAACCCTCCTAAAACTAAATTTGAAAAACCACCAATACCAAATAAACCGTTAGACATACTTCACATACACATTTATACAATAAACGCTAAAAACATTCTTACAGTTATAGATAAATTTTCTAAATTTTCTGCAGCATATACTTTAACAGCTAGAAACAGTATTTGCATTATCAAATCTTTAAAACATTTTTTGAGTATGCATGGAATCCCCAATAAAATTGTTTGTGACCAAGGAACTGAATTCAATTCAAATTTATTTAAGGATTTTTGTAAGTAGTACCAAATTAATTTACACTTCACCTCTTTCCAACAATCAAGCAGTAATGCACCCGTTGAAAGATTCCATTCAACACTAACTGAAATGATTAGATTAATAACAGAAAAATTAAAAAACAAAAAGTTAGAAATGGATCATGACGATATTTTGACTGAAACTCTTATAACATACAATAATGCTATTCACTTTTCCACAAAATTAACACCTTTTGAACTTTTTTATGGTAGAACAAATAAATTAGATCGCGAGATCACATTCAATAATGAACATGAATATCTTTCCAAAATAAATCAATTTCAAATCCAGTTATATAATTGTATCAGAAATAAACTACAAACCGATACAAATAAACGCATAGAAAAACTTAACGCAAATAGGCAAGATCCTTTAAACTACGACGAAAATGATTACATATATAGAAAATAATGTAAAAGAAATAAACTTACACCAAGATTTACTAAACACAAAATAAAAAGAAACAACAAAGTCACATTAATAACTACAGGAAACAAAAAAATACACAAATCCAAAATAAAGAAAAACCGATATTAAAACAATATATCATATTTTTCAGAATAATAACCACAATACACGCACAAACACTTAACATACAAAACTTATCTGATAAACAGGGGTTATCGCAAATAAAATTAGGAACGGCTAAAACAATAACGGATTACACCAATCTTATACACATTATTAAACTTGATTCATATAAAAACAATATCATGAAAATCGAAGAATCATTAAAACATTTTACACCATCACATTATAGCAAAGGGCTCTTAAAAATGACAAACTTGAAATTAACAGATCTTAAAAATAAATTAAATTCAATAACACCCAGATATCGCTACAAAAGAGGATTATTTAATTATTTAAACAATATTTAATTAATGAAACAATATTTAATTTAACAATCAAAGAACAGACCAAAAGAAGTAAACAAGATGTACTCAATACTAGAATATAGATATTATTGTAAAATCACTACAAAACTCTCAGAATAGCATCTTCTCCAACTCCAAACTTATAAGCGATTGTCAATACCTTAATCAAATAAATTATCATATCGATTTACTAACAAATCATATCACAAGTATTTCTGAAGCAATGACCTTATCCACACTTGGCATCATACCAAAAATGATCCTAAATATAGAAGAACTAAAAGAAATCGAAGATAATTTAGGATATCAATCTATCAAAGTCGAAACCATAGAACATTTATATGAGCTACTACAATTACAGGCGTTCTATAATAATACAAATATTATTTTCAATATTCTCATTCCTCATATCCCTCCGGAACAATACATAACTCTCATACAATTCCCATACCAATTAATAAAACTAAAAAAATTATTATAAAACCATATACAATTTATAACAATAAAAAGATTCAATACTTTGACAATTTATGGAAAAAAATCGAAAACCTGTTCTACTGCAAGGAGAGCTTGCAACAAGAAAGTGTAGAAAAATCTCCATGCTTTGGCAAAATCATACACAATCAAGAAGCTACCTGTAATCTAAACGATGTTGGCCAAATCACCAAAATATCTCAACCAAAACACGAACTTGTATTAGTAACAAACTTACCACCACCCAAAATAAAAACATCAGGCGATTTGAAGGAACTAAGTATCGAGGGAAATCTACTAATACATTTTAATAACTGTGACGTTACCATTAATGAAATATTTTACAAGGGAAATCCAAACATTTATTGGGATGATTTTATCATTAATACAACAGCCGAAGTAAATAAAATCTTTTTCCACAATTGAAAGTTTGAGTATACCTAAGCTCAAAGAATACCACTTAAAAAACAAATTGGCAATCGAGATTCTATCTACTCAAACGGAACTCCATCGCTGTATAAATCTATGGTTTTGTAACAGCAATTACCCTCATTATAATGCTAATTTTAGCAGTGAAAAGAAAAACAAAATATAATGTGAAAGAATTACCTACAACAAGTTTAGTCGCTCCTGACCGTCAGAACTTTTGGTCATCGCTCCACTCTAGGGGGGGGGGGGGGAGGAGTTATGGAAACCCCCATAATAACAAATACAACAACAACGCCACCAACAAAACCACCTATGTTAGCTCAGACATAAGTTATTATTTGTTTAAATTGAATCAGCAATATTTTTATTTGACAAAATTAATATTTCACAGTAATAATTTAGTCTAAACAGCATTTTTACAATTTGTTTTATAACTTTCGTATTTAACTTTATCTGCATATTTTTAATATAAACAATTGTAATATTTATTTAAGAATTCAATTAATAAAATGACAAGAAAAAGGTGAACAGTTGAAGTTCTATTTTTTTAGTGTTATAAGAAAAACACCTATAACTCGCGTCTTTCCTTAGTGCAATTATTAGTTTCTTTTCTCGATTCTATGACAGCGCTTGAGTATTTTTCGGGACTGAGTACTGTGCCATGCTTTCCCGCAGTGTTAATCCAGTTTCGAACATTTTTTTCTTTTAATCCTAATGTTGGAAAAATATCTGGCGGCACACTTGCATTCGGTTTAAATTTTGTCTTAAAAAACATGCCTTAGACTGAACTCGTGTTGAATTTTCACAAAATATTTGTTTTTTCTCTTCTAAGGACACTAGACCTATGACATATTGATGCTTCTGATTCAATGACATCTCCGAAAACAACGAAAGCTAACACTATTGTCTGATAATCCAGAATATTCTTCACCTTTCATTCCTTTCATTTGTTTCATTTGATTAATGTTTCGCTTCCATTCCAATAGCTTCGGAATAATTCTTCTAATCCGTTCAGTATTTTTAATTTTTTCTGCATCAGTATCAGTATTTTCTTTCACAAAATCCATAGTTTTTTAGCTTTTAATATTTTTTATTTTGCACACTTTTACTCTAAAATTTAGAGTTTAAATTTATAACGGCATTTAATTAAAACTCACTACCACACATAAATGCTCTATGCACAATTAAAGTAAATAAATAAAATAAAAGCAGCACATCGCGCAAAGCAAACACTAAACAACAATAAAGATTATAAAAATTGATGCTTAGTAGCTGTTTTCTCAGCAAAAATGAGTTAGGGTTATAACTGCGGTATTTTTTTCCAAATTCATCTGATGATGAGGTGTATCGAAATATGTAAAAATATCGATTTCAAAAAATTATGAGTTTGGGCCTTTTCGTATTGTGTACATATTTTGTAAATTAAATTTACGGTAATTATGTATTAAAAAACAGTTTGTTAGTCTTAAGAAGATCCGCAATAAAGCAAGAAGCTTTAAAATTGAACAGCTGTCGTTTGATTTAAAAAGTAAAAAAAAAGCATTTAAATTATAAGAAAGAGGAGCTACCTCAACCTAACAGGGTTGAAAATGAAGTTTTGTAAGCTTAATACTTTATACCCTGTTCAGATGTGCATAAATAATTTAGTAAAATTTTGTCTGATTGACATAATATTTTTAGTGTTCACACATACACTGAATTTGCTTAATTAAGCAAACTCAATTAGAAAATTTGGTATAAAACCTTCAACTATTTTTTTTGTTCATTTCTGCTGTATTTTATACTAAACAAAATTTTACCGAACTAAACACAGAAGTGCACTTTAAGTTCAGTGCAATACCAATAACAATTTATATTAATTGCCAATTAACTTAATTGAATTTTCGTATAAAATATTGTGCTCATTAATAGTGAAAAATTAAAATAACGTGCATATCTGAACAAGGTATTAGTTTCTTTAACAGATTTTCTAAACAATGTATTTTGCTTTTTATGTCAAGAATGTTTTATGACAAGAGTAATCCACATGTTTTTTAATTGTAATTAAGATAGTGGTCGCTTCCATACAAGCTTGATAACGAAACATAAGGGTGCAGGTTGGGAGCAATCGGAAGAGCTATTTGGTGGATTCTTTTAAGTTCCCCTCTGCTTTTTTTGTTTAACACAAATTCATTGCTATATATTCTTTTTTTGTTTCACGCATTTCTAAAACAATTTTTTTCAGGGGTTTTTTATTTTATATTTTGAGTTTTTTTAGAACTTGAATCCATACAAATTGTGCAACGGCAGTTTTTTCCCCTTCGTAAAATTTATTGAAAATAGATACTTTTCATATATTAACAGTAATTTTTTTAGACACAGTTTGTGTAGTTTATATAAGTTAACACATGAATCCCACCAATAGTAATTTGATTAGTTTTGATTATTCCTTTTTTATATTTTTACTCTTCTTATATCATTGTTTGTGTTTATAATTATTATTTTTTATATTATTGTTTGTATGTTTGTGTTTATTGTTATTCGTGTAGCGTGTAGATTTTTAAGTTTATATTTTTAAGTTTTTAGTTTAAGCTTGGAAGTTGAATAAAGCACATTAAAAATAATTTGTACGTATGTACATATAAAAAATAGTTTAATCGCAAGTCAACCTAATTACAGAAAGATTAGTTGCACGGCTTGGACTCTCAGCAAGGAGTACATCTATCTCAATGGTATTGGCAATAACCAGACCCAAGTTCAACATCGAGTCAACATTTTACACAACATCGAGTCAACACTTTAATCCCGACTCAATAATTTTTCAGCACGTGATAAGTGGTCTACTTCCAACAATATTACATTGGCAGACCCAGCGTTCAACCGTCCAGATAAAGTAGACATTCTTTTAGGGGCCGAATATTATCACCAACTACACGCAATTGGACAAATTAAACCGGCTGGCGACCTTCCAGTGTTGCAAAATACAACCTGTAGCTGAATAGTATCAGGAAAGGTATCTGGTCAACTTTTATCAGCAGCAATGTGTGGGGTCCTGACGGAAGAGAATATATATTGCAATTGACCGATTTTGGAAGCTTTAGGAGATCGAACGCCCACAACAAAAATTGGCACCCGAAGATGCACAATATGAAGCTTGCTTTAATCAGTAATCCACACGCGATAAGACGGAAGGTTCATAGTACAACTTCCATTTGGCACAAAAAAATCTGCATCGCCTTTAATCGATTTCGTTCATTAGAATGTCACTTATCAAAAGACGTTTCTTTAAAGGAACAATACACACAATTCATGGACGATTATGAAACATTAGCACACATGACGAAAATCAAGATAGACAAAGTGGAAGGATCTAAATACTTTATTCCTCACCATTGTGTGCTACGACCCGAAAGCAGCATCACCAAACTTGGAGTAGTATTTGATGCCTCCTCAAAAACATCATCAGGAAAGGCATTGAACGATATTTTACACATCAGACCACAACTACAGAATGAACTGTTTACTATTTTCCTGCGATTTCAGCTTCCGCGTTTCGTGTTTACTACTGATATAGAAAAAATGTTCCGCCAAATATCTATTCATCCAAAAATCAGGTACGACCAAATAATCCTTTGGCGCAAAAATGTCTCTGAACCTACCAGCTATTTTCCATTAAACGAAAAACATTGGCCCTCAACGTTTTCTTGGTTTTGACTCAACAATCATAGAAAACAAACAGAATTAATTGGTATCGGTCGGAAGTGAAAATCTATTGAACAGTGAACAGAAATTAATTGTGAACGCTTCAGTGAATTGTTGGATATATTCTAAGATTTATAAAAAACGCCAAAACAAATAGGGGAGAGCGACAAACCCGACATACTCTCACCCCCTTTGATGCCCTTGTCATAATTGTTCGAACTACACAGCAGTCGAACTTCAAGGAAGACATCCAACAATTGGAAAAGAAAAGCGAACTTAAAGGATCGAGTCAGATCAAAAGCCTATCACCATTCTTAGATGAAAATAACATTCTAAGAGTCGGAAGTAGATAAGGAGAAACGGCGTTGAGCCTTGACGCAAAACATCCCATGCTTCTGCCCTGTAACGACACGATAAGTAGACTAATTTTCGAGGCAATACATAAGGAAAATAAACATTGTGGTCCTGGTGCACTTCTTGCAAACGTAAGACAACACTTCTAGCCAATCAGAGGCAAACAGATGGCTCGAGAAACTGTTCATAAATGTATACAGTACTTGAGATCAAAATCAAAACTTCTTCGGCAGATTATGGGAAATTTGCCTGAAATGAGAGTAACTCCAGCAAGGCCTTATATCAACGCAAGAGTTGACTATTGCAACTTCAAGACTAGAGAAAAACGACCTCAAAAGGCGTATATTGCCGTTTTTTGCTGCTTTTCTACAAAATCAGTTCATCTGGAACTAGTCACCGACCTCACAACCGATGTTTTCATTAAGGCACTCAAGAGATATATAAGTCGCAGAGGTCACTGTCAGAATCTTTATTATGACAACAGTACAAACTTTGTGGGAGCGCAAAATCAATGGAGAGAGTTGCCAACCGCATTATTTGCTACCTCCTTCAACTTGGTTTCTTATAGCTCGTAAAATAATTTTAGCGAAAGGAGTGCCTTCAATGGGCGTTAAAACTGAAAGTATTTCTTCCACATTGTTAATGAAATCATAAAGTAATCTAGGATTTCCGTCGAATTTTGGAAGATCCTTGACGGCATCTGGGATTCTTAAGGAATCCAAGATGTTTTTAACATTCGAGGGTGGAATTGGATTAATATTATTATCACTATCATATTTACACTCATGTCTGTTTCTGGGATTGGAACAAGCACTCTTGGAAAAATTCGATAGGGTCGGAATCTAGGCATATAACGGTTGCGATAGATTTTATTTTAAGAGTGATCTCTATACAATATTCACGAATTTTTAACTTTAATTTTATAAATGATTTTGTAAAAACATTCACTGATGTGCAAAAAATTTATGTTTTACGTACAAATATATATTATTTATTTTTTTTTTTTTTTGATTATTTAATATTCACATGAATCAAAATGAAAATTTCCTTTTTACCTTATAAAACACTTCTTTCTTAATTTTGTTTAATGATTTTTTTTCACCATATACTATTTTTGTTTTACTATTCAATATTTGACTTACGCAAAAATAATCAGCATTGTTGTTGTTCGTACTGTAGTTGGACTTCTTCACTATTTTTAGGGAGTTTATTGCTTCAACGTTGTTCGTATTCCTTTCTTTTACGATGATCCGTCGTACTGTTGCTCCTTCCACAATTTGTTTTGTGATAAACCGTCACTTGAATAGCGATAATCCTTCGCTTTTCTTTTTAATTTATGCAGGAACTACCCGACTGCGCCAGTTATAGGTGTTTTTCTTATAACACTAAAAAAATAGAACTTCAACTGCTCACCTTTTTCTTGTCACTTTATTAATTGAATTCTTAAATAAATATTACAATTATTTATATTAAAAATATGCGGATTAAGTTAAATACAAAAGTTATAAAACAAATTGTAAAAATGCTGTTTAGACTAAATTATTATTGTGAAATACTAATTAGGTCAAATAAAAATATTTCTGATTCAATTTAAACAAAAATGTTGAATTATTATTGTGAAATATTAATTAGGTCAAATAAAAATATTGATGATTCAATTTAAGCACATAATAATAACTTATGTGTGAGCTAACCTAGGTGGTTTTGTTGGTGGCGTTGTTGTTGTATTTGTTATTATGGGGGTTTCCATAACTCGCGCGTTTCTACATAAATGGCTAGATGAGCTACCAAAGATGGAATCGCATACTGCAGAAAGCAAATAAAAAAATTATATTTCGAATCCAATTTTTCGACCTATCAAGAGATTTATAAGCTTTATGTGGATAAATGTGCATCAAACAAAAAAGTGATATGCAAAAATTGTCGTATCCAATTTTCGCAAATATAATAAAAGAGTCAAATTATTAAATTTTTAAGCCTAAAAAAGATGAATGCGATATTTGCCCATCATATAAAGTAAGGAACATATCAGATGAACTTTATCAAAAACACCGAAAAGAAATAGAAAAGATGCGAGAAGAGAAACGGAATGACATAATAAATGCAGAGTCCGGATGGTGTGCTGTATTTTGTATGGATATGCAAGCAGTTAAATTACTGCCTCAATTAAATGCGAACGCTGCATATTATAAAATGAAATTATAGGTACATAATTTCACAATGTATAATGTTATCAATCATGAATCTCGTAGCTTCAGTTTTTGCAACATGTATTGTAACCAGTGATGCCAGGAGATTTTTGCATAAATCCCTCCGCTTATGGAAAAAAATCCCTTTTTTTCCCTACACCCAATTTGTTTTCTCTTCATTTTTCCCTACACTATTTTTTTTCAATTTCTCAAAAAATAAAAATTTATTTTTTTATTATATATTTTCAATTCAGGTACATAAATTCAGGTTCATTTAAAAATAATACAAAAATAACATTAAAACGAATAAAATAACAAAAAGTGTCATAAGAATAACGTAAAAATAACATAAAAATAATATAAAAACAACATAAAAACTAAAACATACATATAAAAAAATATTGAAAAATTTATTTATACAATTCTGTATTATTCATTTTTTTTTAAATGGCTAGATGTGCATTTAAAATTTACACAATTAATTGTGTTTGCTTGTAAATGAGATCTAATAATGCATATAGAATTATATATATTATAATATATTTTTTAAGTAGTTAAAAAAAGAAAAAATCTGCAATTTAAAAAAATCCCTACAATTCGACAAAAGTAAGAAATCTTTCCCTTTTTCCCTACATGTGAAATTTTTGAGAAAAATCCCTACAAAAAGGGAAAAATCCCTCCACTTGGCATCACTGATTGTAACACACTTAAGAAATTTCCTTGCACGTTGGCCTAAAATCCATCATATCATTTATTCGGATGGTTGCTTTTACCAAAACCGAAATGCTACATTGGCCAATGCATTGCTTGCTTTCTATGAGGAAGCAAACGTATCAATCGAGCAGAAGTATTTAGTGCGACGCAAAACACTCCCTCATTGAAAGAAAAGTGGCTAAAAAACAAATATACTTGTCTTCACAATTTGTAGAACTTATAAGAGAAGCACGAAAATGCCCAGCACCTCTACAAGCACACCAAGTGCATTATGATTTTTTTTTTTTTGGACTTCGAGGCTATTCCGAAGCGGTACACGTCGATTCGGCCAGGAAAGTTACATAGTCTTAAAAAACAATATAAAAATTTCATATTAAAAACGTTGATTCAACTTCAGGTCGAAGTAGTGGCGACCCTACTGTAAGCATGCTACGGGCATTAGGATACGACAACTCAGGGTTGATTTATTTTAAAATAGATATATCTGGCGAATACGAGCTTCTACCCCAAAGAACCAAGTCTGCTAATAAACATATTGAACCTGGCCCCCTTTATACTTCAAAATTAGAAATCTCCAAGAAGAAGTGGTATCACTTGCAAGATTTAAAAATGTTGCTGCCCAAAGGCTGTCATCACTTTTATGAAAATTTACCATATAAAAACTAATATATTATGAAGATTTTATTACTTTTCAATGTAATATCATTATAATTTTTTTTTAATTTCCTTGTTTCTTTGTCTAAAACATGAATTTCTTTTAAATTACTTTTTGTTTTCGTTAAAAAAAGGTCCAACTCATTTTTTTTTTCAGAAAATACAACAACATACATTACTCATATTAATAAATAAAAATTAAAAAAAATTAATAAAACTCTTATAACACTAAATTTGAAAGTGTTTTTAATAAAAATTGCGTTTAAAAAATTTTGTATCAATATTGCATCTTTTTTATTTAGTTTTTTCCTCCTCCTGTAAACTATGAAAAACATGAGTTGGGGCCTTTTCGTATTAACTTAACGATATAGAAGAACATATTATCTTCGCATGAGAAACAAGATTCTTTATATTTTGCTTATGTATATAAATTATTAACTTCTCTAGTTCAACTAATGAATATCTCGTAACGATGTATATATGCACATTCCCACATAAGATTTTTATGTTGGCCTTGGGATATGTCATTCTCATTATCTATTTCCACATTTCCCTTTGCTTTCAACACGTGTTGTTACTAAAATTCTAGATGGCTTGCTAATGCCTTCTTCCATAGGTATCATATTCTTCAACATTTCAGAGTTTAATTTTATTCTTGACAAGGCGTCTGCGTTAGTATTTATTTTTCCTTTCTTATACACAATTTCAAAATCATAATCTGACAAATCTATTCGTATTCGAGTCAACTTAGATGATGGATTTTAGTGAGAAAAAAGTGAAACGAGTGGTCTGTGATCCATCACTGAAATAAATTTTCTAATAAATAGATATGGTCTAAAAAATTACATTCCCCAATGTATTGCAAGTAATTCGTTTTCAATTACTGGCTTGTTCAAATCATGTTTTCTTAATGTTTTGCTCGCATAAGAAATTGGTAAACCTTCTCCTATTTTCCCTTGAGATAAGACAGATCCTAATGCATAGTTTGATGCGTCAGTAGTCAATATAAATGGTTGTTCAAAATCTGGATATCTTAATATTAATGCACTAAGTAATTTTTTAGTCAACAATTCAAAAGCCTGTTGACTATCTCCAGTCTACAAACCTTATAACTTCATCTTTGTCTTTTGGAATCGGATATTGTTCAATTACTTTATGTTTTGAAGCCTTTGGCCGTATACCTCTTTCGTTATCTGATGCCCTAAATAAATTACCTCTGATTTAAGAAATACACATCTTGGTACATTCAATTTTAAATTATATTCTGATAAACGTTCGAATACTCTTATTAAATACTTTGGAATCTACGCCACTAAGTGCTATTGTTAACATCCTTTGAAAACTATTGAAGGAAATTTTAAAACCAAATGGTAATCGTTTGAATTGGTAGTGTCCATTACTAATTGAAAATGCAGTTAAATGTCTTGTCTCGTCATCTAAATGTATTTGATGGTCATGTCTGGGGTTAAAAAAATACTTTGCTCTTCCAAGACGATCTAAAACATCATCTAATCTTGTCAATGGAAATTTATCATTTACTATTTTTTTGTTGAGCTGCCGAAAATCTACAACTAATCTCCATTTCTCTTTTCCCTTTTCACTCTTTTTTGGTACTGCTAATAATGGTGAATTGTATGCACTATTTGACGGTTCGATAATGTCTTCATCTAATAACTGTTGTACTTGGTTATTAATTTCGTCATGTTGTGTATGTGGTAATCTATAATTTTTTATGTATACTGGTTTATTGTCCGAAACTCTTAAATTCTATATATAAAAATTATTAGAAGTTAATCTCTCTCCTTCCGAATGGAAAATATACTGATAGTCTTTAAAATTTTTTATCAATTCCGTTTTTGCTTTATCGTCCTTAACGTCAATTTTTAGAATGTCAAGTAATCTTCTAAATCTGTCTTCACTGAAAACTGTTTTATTTGGCGTATATGTCCTTTGTAATACAGTGTAATTTCGTAAGGGGTTTCAAAACTAATATTTTCTAAAATTACGTCGTTATCTGTTGTATTTAATATTTTGACATGGTGATTTCCGTTCTTCGATTCCGAACCTGTGGGACAACGCGAACCGATGGCGCACACAAGTGGAGAGGGACCTCAACCAACTTGGTGTGCGAAATTGGAGAACGCTGGCTAAAGACCGTGTCAGCTGGAAAAGTTTGTTGGTTGAGGTCCAGGTTACCCCAAACTGTAGAGCCAAAAGAAGAAGATGAAGATTTCCGTTCCCTGATACTGCTAATAAATATACCTAGTTGAATTTCTTTATTAAGAATAATTCTATCTTCGCTTATATCTAAATTTATAGGATGAATACTTCGTTTTTCTACCTTCATGCAATAATTCTTGTTTATCCATGATTTCATAGGTATGGTAATCTCCTCACTCCCTAAAGTAAGTGTCAACGTAAATGTTTCATAATCTCTTACACAAAGAGATGTCTACTACTGTGTCTATTAAAAATGTAAGTGGTAAATCTTAAAATTTTTGGAGGTTGATGGGGTCTAAACCAGGACCGGTCCTCCAGCTTCGGGGGTTGTGCGTGCGGGTAACTTCTCTACCGTGTAAAAACGCATTAGTAAAGACACAGCAACAAGCTAGATATATATATATGGATGACCCTACTGCTGACGACCATGGGCAACGAAATAAGGATAACGATTTTCGGCTCTGCACGTAGAATGTCAGGTACCTGAACAGACCACGTGCAGCTGATGAACTTACGGAGGCCCTGGAAGCCTAAAGGGCTGACATCACCGCCATGCACTAGGTGCGATGGGATGGGCCAGGCAAAAAGAGAATGAGAAACTGCGACATCTACTACGGTGGTTGCTACAAAGAGCGAAGGCAGCGCTTGTTTTGATGCAGGTTCGTTGTTCGAGGCAGACTTAGGCAAAAAGTCTTAAGCTTCAAATACTTGAGCGAACGCCTCAAAACAACCCGCATCAAGGATAGACTCGGCAACATTAGCCTAATCTGCGCCCATGATCCTACGGAGGATAAAGATGACGACAGCAAGGATAACTTTTATAATCTCCTAGAAAGAACATACGATCAATGCCGCAACTACGACACCAAGATCGTCCTAGGACGATCTGGGTAATGCTGGGCAAAGAAGACATCTTCGCTAGAATCATTGGAAAACACAGCCTGCATGACAACACTTCCGATAATGGACTCAGGCTGCTAGACTTCGTGACGGGATGAAACCTCATTGTAGCAAGCACGCGATTCCCTCAACTCAACATTCACAAAAGGACCTGGCGGTCCCCTGATCAATCAACCGTCAACCAAATTGATCACACTGCTATCGACGGCAGACACTCCTCCAGTATTCTTGATGTCCGAACATTCCGAGGAGCCAACATTGACTCCGATCACTTCCTTGTTGTAGCCAAGGTAAGATCACGGATATCAGTAGCACAACGGAGTAGAGCACGACCATAACAGTTTGACGTCGCAAAGCTACAATCGCAATCGACCGCTGGGAAATTCGCTGATCTAGTCTTAAGCTTAAGCTCTCAGAAAGTCCAACCCTGCCAAGCGAAACAATCGATGAGGAATGGAACCGTTGCCAAAACGCCATCAGAGATGCTGCCTCTGATGTGTTGGATTATAAAATGCCACCCGGGAAAAACTTATGGTTTGACGACAAGTGCAGGCAGGCGCACTCAGCGAATCTAGCAGCGTGTAATGCGACGTTGGACGGGAGCAGTTCGTGAGCTTTACGAATGTAAAAAAGGGAAGAACACCAGCTTCTCAAAAGAAAGAGCATGAGAAGCGCGAGTTACCTATGTAACCCATAATCATGAGTTAAACCATCAACAACAACAACAACAAAGACAGTCATCAACTTGCCAATAAACCAAAATAGTACGAAATGCACCAATGAATTACAACAACCACAATGACAACAAATGCAGTCAGCAAAACCTACTTACCATACACAAATTGGGTCAGACATAAACAAGCATTTTATCGTTTAATCATTTATTTTTATTTTATTCTTACTTCCTACAACAATTCTCAGAATTATTGAAATTACTTCACATAGATTTATTTCCTACAATGATTCTTGGAATTAGTTAAATTTGTTAAAATTGCATTATTGAAATTATTTAGTATAAATAGAGAAAGTAAATAAAACCAATTGTTAATTATTAATCAACCAGAACAGTAGTTGTTTTTCTTGTATCTTTATCTGACGCAGTCGAAACGGCGGGTTTGTAATGAAGGAAAAATAAAAAGTGAAATTATAAATATATATATATAAAAAAAGTGATAATTTTTGTATAAAAAAAAGGGGGAAAATGGAAAAATAATCATTTGAAAGAATAATACATAATAATAAAAAAAAATTTATATCGAACATAAATAATACATTTTTGTATCGCACAAAAATAAATTCTATTGCAAAAAGAAAAATTAATTTTGTATCACAGAAAAGCAAACCCTATTAAAAATTTTGTATTGCATAAAAAAAAGGAAAGCTAAGCATTTGGAAGAAAAATAAATTTTTGTATCGCACAAAAATAAATTGTTTGTATTGCACAAAAAAAAAGAAAAATAACGAAACAAAAAAGATAAACATAAGGAAAAAACTGCTTTATAATTTCACAATTCAATATTGATTAATATTTCGCCACACTGCTGCTATTCGCATAATGGAAACACCGATCCTATTGATAATATTGTAAGTTGAACACATTTTTTTTTCTTTTTCTTTATTATTACATTAGCGAAATCACCTAAAATTTTCATGAATTAACAACCTCTGTTACAATGAATGAAGAGTTACGCAATCCAAATCTTCCGGGAGTTTCCCCTAATGCTGCATCAAGATCAGCAGCAGGCATGGTAGATATATTCCAGTCGTTGAGAATTCCCGATGCCATCAAACAGTTGCCGACATTCGACGGCAACCCTAGATTGCTATATGAATTCCTTAATAATGTTGAGGAAATTTTATTTTATGGTACCCCATTAAATTAGGATGACATAAAAACGAATTTAATCACTTATTACTCCGATAAGCGTTCGTTCGGAGACATTATAAAAGATCTTCATTCGTTGAAGCAATTGGGAAAAACATTTGAGAAATCTTACGGTGAAGTGGTGGAACTTCAATCGGCTCTGTGTAACAACATATTGTTACACGAATCGGATCACAACGTAATTAACGCAAAGAAGGCACTTTACGAAGAAATGTGCCTCAACTCATTTATAACAGGATTGAGGGATCCGTTGGGGGCAACAATCAGAGCAATGAGACCAAAAACATTGGCTGAAGCTTTGAATTTCTGCATCAAAGAGCAGAACATATATTATCAACAGTCCAATAGTTTATTTGGTAAACATAATCATTATAAACAGAATAATAACCCATATCAGAGAAATCCTTTTTATAACAAACCGAATTATAATAATTATCCGAATAGAAACACCAACGGCTTCGTATCAACAACTCCACAAAATATTGTTTATGGTGGGGGTAGTCGCAATATAAATCAGAATAACAATTCTTATAATCAACATCGAACACCAACATCTTTTAATAACAATTTTAGCCACCGAAAACAAATTCCTTTTAATAATAATATACCTTTCAACAATAGTATGCTCAATAATAATATGGCTTTTAATAATAATATACCCAATAATAAGATACCCAAGTTTCAACAACCGGAACCCATGGATACACCAAGCGGGTTTTCCTACCTAAGAAACAGAGGGTCCTTCCCAGGCATTAAGCAGAGCCCGAGCTGGCAAACAAGAAGATATCCAAATATGGAAATTAATAATTTGAACGAAGGAGAGGAACAATGTGAATTAACTAACGTAGAAGAGGAGGCAAATTTTCTAAGCCGTGCCTGCCAAAACCTACGGGATACCTAGCCATGCGTAAACATGGATCTGAATTGGTTTACATAAAAATTAGGTTTCCTGGTAATAAACTTCTCAAGTTCCTAATAGATACGGGGGCCTCAACTTCGTTCGTTACCCCAGAACATGTAGACCAACAACAACACGTCAAATGTAAACCGATGATAATAAAAACCGTTTTAGCAAAATATATAGTAGATAAACGGATAATTCTGCCAATATTTAGAGAATTTAACCAAACGGGAAAACTTTCATTACTATTATTTAAGTTCACAGCTACTTCGATGGTATGTTGGGAATCGACTACTTATCCAACATAGGAGCTAAAATTGACCTAGAATCTAATATTTTAGAGACAAGATTTACATCAATTCCATTATATCACAAACCAAATGTGTGTTCAGACAAAATCTTAATTGAACCTAATACAAAGATGATTACTAAGTTACCCGTCGATGTGGAGGAAGGAGATATTTTAATCGCAGAAACACCTATAAACAAAAACCTTGTCATTTCAGCTGGTATCTATACAGCACAAAATTGGTTTAGTTTAGTAGAAGTAACAAACTTAGGCGACTCTTCAGAAATAATTTACTTAGATCAACCCTTGAAAGCACAAGACTATCATTCTCAAGAATATTTCAAAGTCAATACTACAGAATTTGGTACAAATGATATAAATGAGGACATTGTTATAAAAAAATTATTACGGATTGAGCACCTCAACCAGGAGGAAAGGCGACTCCTTCTAAAATTATGTAGAAAATATTCTGATGTTTTCTACAGAGAAGGCCAAGTGTTGACGTTCTCAAACAAAATTAGTCACAGTATACCAACAAGCAATGCTGTGCCAGTGTATACGAAATCTTATAGATACCCTTACGTCCACAAGGGTGAAGTACAAGAACAAATTACTAAACTATTGAATCAACACATAATACGGCCAAGTTATTCACCCTGGAGCTCACCCGTCTGGATAGTACCAAAAAAGAAAGATGCGAGTGGTAAACAGAAATGGAGATTGGTGATTGACTATAGAAAGGTGAACGAGAAAACCATCACCGATAAATACCCAATCTCAAATATAAACGAGCTTTTAGTCAAATTAGGAAAGTGTATGTACTTCTCAACTTGGATCTTGCCAGTGGGTTCCACCAGATTGAAATGGAACCAAAAGACATTCCAAAAACTGCGTTTTCAGTGGAAGGGGGGCATTACGAATTTATCAGAATGCCATTCGGACTAAAAAATGCACCTCAACTTTCCAAAGAGTCAAATTAACGAAACCACTAACAGCTTGTCTGAAGAAGGGCAGGGAAATAAAATTAACGGAAGACTATGTAGGAACCGTTGAAATGTGTAAAAATCTGCTTTGTAACGACCCTATATTACAATACCCGGATTTTTCTAAAGATTTCATTTTAACCACGGATGCTAGTAACTATGCGCTAGGGGCTGTACTGTCTCAGGGACAAATAGGAATAGATAAGCCTATTTGTTATACTAGCAGAACATTGAATGGTTCGGAAATTAATTACTCTACAATAGAGAAAGAACTTTTGGCAATAGTTTGTCACAGACCATTGACCATTAACATGGATAATGGGTTTAAAAGAACCTAATTCAAAACTAATACGTTGGCGTCTGAAGTTAGAAGAACTCGACTATGAGATCGTGTATAAAAAGGGCGTATTAAACTCTAACGCTGATGCGTTAAGTAGAATTAAACCCGATATAAACAATCATGAGGCTTTCTCCACTCTAGGCACAAGTGGAAGTACAGTTCACTCTGCAGAAGAGAATTTGGTATTCCAATTTCGGAGAAACCACTGAATGAATTTAGCATCCAATTAATACTCGAGATACAACCAGAATCGAATGTTTCTATTGAAGTTCCCTGCAAGAATAAGTTGAAAAGAATAATAAAGTCACCATCTTATGATGAAGATTCGATGATAAAAATTTTTACTAAGTTTATTAAACCAAATAGAATTTTTGCCAATAATGCAAATAATGACGACGTTTTCCGTATAGTACAAATGGTATTTTCTAAATATTTCGCTCATAACAAAACCTATCGTTTGATACGTTGTACAATCAGAACAAGAGACGTTACAGATAACGATGAACAAGATGAAATTATAAGGAAATATCACTAGAATAATAATCATCGGGGAATTGAAGAAACATATTTACACCTTAAGAGAGAATACTTCTTTCCGTATATGAAAAATAAAATTAGCCAAATAGTTAATGATTGCGATCTATGCCAAACAATGAAATATGATAGACACCCACAAAAAGTAATCTTCCAAATCCCGGAAGCTCTAGAAAAACCTATGGATATTTTACACATAGATATATATCATATCAACCATCAACAAATATTAACTATAATCGATAAATTTTCAAAATTTGCTACAGGATTCACAATTACCACAAAAACTAGCTTCAACGTCATTAAATCTTTAAAAACCTTCATTAGTGCTTATGGAATTCCAAAGAAAATCGTATGTGATCAAGGAAAAGAATTTACAGCAGTTATTTTTAAATATTTTTGCAAACAATTCAATATCAATTTACATATAACTTCTTTTCAACAATCATCAAGCAATGCACTTGTTGAGAGATTACATTCGACTCTAACAGAGATATATCGAATAATAATGGCCAAGAGAAAAGAAAACAAGTTTTCCATGGAGCACGAGGAAATTTTTTCAGAAGCTCTTATAATCTATAATAATTCGGTACACACAGCCACGAAGCTAACACCATACGAAGTATTCTTTGGTAGACCGCACATATTCAACGAAACAGTGAAATTCAATGGGGAGCACGAGTACCTACGAAAATTAAACGAGTATCAACAAATAATATACCCCAAAATTAAGGAAAGATTACAAACTGCTGTAAAACGCAGAATAGATAAATTGAATAAAAATAGGGAAGAACCTAAACCCTTACAGCCCAACGATATAATATATCGAAAGGAAAATAGGAGAAATGAGATAACACCTAGATTTTCCAAACACAAAGTTCAAACTGATAAAAAAGGCTCGTTTATTTCGGATAAAAATCAAAAGATTTATAAATCAAAAGTAGAATACAAAAAAAGAAAACCTTAACATGAAAAAGAAATTATAATATAACAAAAACTAATAAATCTGTTTTCTCCCTAGGTAATCTGTAGTCCATTCCCAAAGGCTTAGCACACAACAAATAGACAATGAGTTGGCTATTGTAGAATTGAAAATGGGTAAAGCTAAGGCAATAAATCACAACAAGAATTTAATCCATATAATAGATCTCACAGACTATGTTAATAACTCGGAAAGAATCAAAGAGACATTAAATATGTTCGAAAAAGATAGCTCAATTGAAGATTCATTAAAGATTACAAAATTGAAATTGGATCAAGTAATGGATAAAATTGACAATTTACTACATTTTAAGAGGAAGAAGAGAGGTCTATTTAATGGATTAGGTTCAACAATTAAGTGCATAACAGGTAACATGGACGATAGGGATGCTAAAAATATAAATTCTCAACTTGAAAACTTAATTGAAAATGAACAAATTTTTAATGAAACTTTTAATAAACAAATAATATTGAATACGGAAATGACACAGCGATTTGAAAATATAACCACACAAATAAATACAGAACAAAGTGAAATTACAAGAATCTTAAAAATTACACAAGAAACTTTTTCTAACAGAATAAATAAAGAAAATCTTATAATTTCACAAGTTCAGTATCTGAATAGAATCAATTACAATATTGATTTACTAACAACCCAAATTAACAACATAGCGGAAAGCATTATTTTGGCAAAATTAAATTTAATTTCCAAATTCATATTGAGTCACAACGAAATAGAAAATATTTTTAAATTACTAAACGATCAACTACCTGAAATAAATTCTGTAGAACAATTGTATGAAATCCTTGAACTACAGGCATACTATAATAATTCAAATATAATATTTAACGTAAAAATACCAAAATGGCAAAAAGAAACGTTTAATTTTTCTCATATCATACCTTTACCAATAAACATAACAAGGCAAATATTGTCATCAAAATATATAGCCTATAACAATAATTCTATTAACTATTATCAAGAAAAATGTGCGAAATTAGAAAATGTTTATGTCTGCCACAATCCTGCAAGAAGCGAGTCTATGGAACAATCACAATGTATGGGTAGACTATTACGAAAGATGCAACCGAAATGTAATTTAAAAAATGTGGGACCATTGGATGCCATTTACCAACCAGAAGATAATTTTATACTCTTTGTCAACATACCAACAACACTTGTGGAATCTGATTGCAGCCGGCCATTTAACGTGACTAATACAACAATACTGTACTATGAGAGATGCACGATCAATATTAATGGGTTAACTTATGAAGACAAATCACAGACATATCGTGAGCATATCAACATAACACTACCGGAGTTTGTGGAAATAATTCCTAAAACCGTTATCGAGGAACTTAATTTACAAAAACTGAAATCTTATCAGTTCAGTGACTTAATGTCTACCTTGAAGATAACAACAACAACTCACCATTATATCACCTATATATCAATCGTGATGATCATTCTTATAAGTATGATAATATCAATTTGCTTAGCAAAGGAAATGAAAACCTCATACATACCGAAAACGTTTATGATTGAAAGTATCGCTCGTCCACCTACAGATTCTCTATGGCCCTCACTCTACTCTAAGGGGGGAGGAGTTACCTATGTAACCCATAGTCATGAGTTAAACCATCAACAACAACAACAAAGACAGTCATCAACTTGCCAATAAACCAAAATAGTACGAAATGCACCAATGAATTACAACAACCACAATGACAACAAATGCAGTCAGCAAAACCTACTTACCATACACAAATTGGGTCAGACATAAACAAACATTTTATCGTTTAATCATTTATTTTTATTTTATTCTTACTTCCTACAACAATTCTCAGACTTATTGAAATTACTTGACATAGATTTATTTCCTACAATGATTCTTGGAATTAGTTAAATTTGTTAAAATTGCATTATTGAAATTATTTAGTATAAATAGAGAAAGTAAATAAAACCAATTGTTAACTATTAATCAACCAGAACAGTAGTTGTTTTTCTTGTATCTTTATCTCGCGCGATCGAGGAACTAGAGAGGTGTTACGGGAGGAATAATATCCGAAAGTCTAACCAACGGATAAAGCAACTATCCAATGGACTGAATCTTCGGACAAAAGCCTGTTATAACGAAGAGGGACAAATCGTAGTAGAGTCATAATCGATGCTGAGAATCTAGAAAGATCACTTCTGCAGACTGTGCAGAGGAAAACACCAATTCCAGTGCCAGGCAGAATATTCCACCCCACATAATGGACGATGATGGTAGAAAATTCCGTCCCCCGACCTAAATGAAGTCAAAACAGCAATGGCGAGACTAAAATCGAACAAAGCTGCAGGAGCGGACGGATTGTCCGCGGAACTATTTATTTAAGGCAGCCGGAGATGACTTGGTTGGGCGCATGCACCAGCTCTTCTATAAGATATGGTCGGAGGAAAGCATGCCCGACGAGTGGAATCTCAGAAAGGAGACCGCCGCAACTGCGCCAATTACCGAGGAATAAGTCTCCTGAACATCGCCTATAAGATCATCTCTGCCGTTTTGTGTGACCGCCTGAAACCATTTGTGAACAGTTTGATAGGTCGTTATCAGTGCGGTTTCAGGTCGGGGAAGTCCACCATTGACCAAATTTTCACACTACGGCAGATCCTGGAAAAGGCCCAAGAGATGCAAATTGACACCCACTACCTATTCGTCAATTTTAAGGCTGCATATCACAGTGTGCATAAGGACGAGCTTTGCAACGCCATGTCTAGTTTTGACATTCCTACCAAACTCGTCAGGTTGTGTAGGATGATGATGGAGAATACTCGCTGCTCCATCAAGGTTGTTAATGAATTCACCGAGATTTTCAATGTCTGAAGGGGATTTAGACAAGGCGACGCACTGTCATGTGACTTTTTTAACATAATTCTTGAGAAGATCGTGCAAAACTCACACGTCAACAACAGAGACACGATCTTCCAAAAGTCCGTGCAACTGCTAGCATACGCTGATGACATTGACGTGATTGGTCGAACACAGCGAGCCATTTATGAAGTGTTTGCGAGGTATATGCTGTAATTAAACGCAGAAGAACTCTTACCAATCGCTGTTTTCTTGGGTTTAAGAGGCAATTGATTTGTAAAGCCCTTTTTTGAAAGGCCAAGTTGACACTATATACCAATTTGATCATCCCTGTCCTTCTCTATGGCGCGGAAGCATGCACAGTATCGAAGGCGGATGAGGAAGTCCTTGGTATTTTCGAGAGAAAAGTTCTGCGTTCAATCTTCGGCCCTGTTTGCGTTAATGGTTTCTGGAGAAGAAGATTCAATCATGAACTGTATGGGTTGTACAGCGAGCCTAACCAGGCGCCTACGGATACAATGGCTAAGGTGGTTGGGTCATACAGAGCGAATAGAAAATACTGCTCCAAACCGTAAAATCTTCGACTCCGAACCAGTGGGACAACGCAATAGAGGTCGGCCACAGAACTGATGGTGCACACAAGTGGAGAGGGACCTCAACCAACTTGGTGTGCAAAATTGGAGGCTGCTGGCTAAATATCGTGCCAGCTGGAAAAGCTTCTTGGTTCAGACCCAGTTTCATTGGAATGAATATTTCTCATCATTCATCATCTGAAAAGATCCGCTGTCCATTTTCGGCTCTCAGGCAACGCATAACTTCTGATTGGGATCATCTTATTATTTCCTTGTGATAGAATTGCACCTAGTGCGTAGTTTGATGTATTTGTCATAAAGCTATATTCCTTATAAAAATCCGGAATCTAACGTCGTTAGAAATCAATATGATTTTTATTTTCGGCATATGTTTTTATTAATAAGGTCGTAATTTTTTACTGAGCAAATAATATCTGATAGTTCCTTTAAAATATAGTTTCCTTTTATACTTAACACTTTTTGTTCTCTTGAAATAATCTACGTCCATTTGGTGCTATTTGATTATAGTTCCTGTTTCTCACAGGAAAATTTGGTCTAAATGGCTTAAAATTGGGATATCGTAGCGACATACAAACCAAATGAAGGTAAAAGTTTCTTTGACTTCCCTGATATTATACTCTATTTAAGGCTTGAATGCAATGTGCAGCTGAGACGAGGAGTATACTTCTATCTGTTTTAATATATGGCAACAATGTGAATCTGAGAATCGAACTTTTTAAACCGGCTCGCGCCAACAACGTTTCTTTAACATATTCTGTATTTTTACCTAGTAAACAAAAGTTTGTCGCAAACAAATTTAAAAAATAAATAAATACCAGATTTTAGAACTTATTCGTGAGAAAATTTAATTTAGTAACATTTGCCACAAACGATAGTGTTGAAGGGCTGCCCATTTTGACAGTGCAAATTTATCTCAATATTTAATTGGGACAAATTAAACTCAACGGTTTTATTTATTTAATTTATAATAAAATATAATCGAACAACCCACCTTCCTTCCCAGTGATCAAACTTGAATAATTACATATTAACATGGCGACCGTGAAAGGATATTTAAAATTCGTAAATTGTATCACTTACGTATATTTCCAAATCGATATTAAAAAAATAAGTTTCTTTTAAATAACGAAATAGTGAATACTTAACATGAATGAAGCCAGCGGATCACAACAAAAAACCATGACTCTAAAAGAGTTAAATATATTAAGAGCTATGTTTAAAGGCACTACCACGACAATTAAAAAGATGGTTGAAACCACAGAACATTTATCGCACACCGAACTTCAATGTCAATTAGATATAATTGATTCATATTATAAACCAGCATTATATTGCCAAAATCAATCAAAATCGCCAGAAGAAGCCCATACTTATGAAGAGAGATAAAAATAATTCCTTCAATTGACAAGAACACTCATCTAAGTTTGCTAAATTTTGACTGCAAACATTTGGAGCATAAAAACTTTATAAACACATTTAATAATTTGGTTCACAAAGATTAAAGTATTTCTGTTTCTGAAAAGTTTAATCATTTGTTATACAGCATTAGTGGAGAAACTCTATCTACATTTAAGCATTCCAAGAACCAGACGAAAACTATCTTAACGCCATCAAGAGGCTAATGGAGAGATACGACAATAATATGATGATAATATGAGCAAGGTTGGCCAACAAACATTGGATGAATTCATCGATTATACTAAATTGCGGTTATGGTCAGAATCCAGTTCAATGTTGTGTAGAAGAGCTATAAAAAAACAAAAGACTCACATTCAAAATATACTTTCGTGACAAAAAAAAAATACCAAAGTCCAAGACTTATGTCTTAATTGCTTATCAAAGTAACACAACGAAATACAATGTTCTTCACGTTATTCTTGTCGGTTTTATAAACAACGCCATCACTCGCTTTGCGTAAGCAGCGAGTTAAGAGACAAGCTAATATTGGAACTTGTATAAATAATTTTTATCACTATTTCAGTTCAGTAAAACAATTTTATGTTTAACATAAGAAAACTACACTTCATCCGTTTAAATCCACAAAAACTAATTTTATCTTAAATATTTTTTTTAACAAAAATATTACAGTCAACGAAAAATTGAACAAAGATTCGGCTAACTTTAATAATCAATAAGCGAAAAATAAGATGACAGAATGTTTTCGTGCTGAAATAAATAATAATCAGCACGAAAGCATTCTGTTGATCTCGACTAAATAATTTAAAAATTTCTCTTGAATTTTTAATAGCATGTCTATCATCCTAAGGCTTTGTAACGCAAACTTAGCAGATCCAGAATTTCATAGCCGACGCGGGATAGGTTTACACCTTGGCATGATGTTGAATTTCTCAATACTTTCTTTGCGTTTTACGTCCAGAGAGTGCCTCAACCAAGCTTAGAGTAGTGTTTGATGCGTCATGTCACGCATCGTCACAATATTCGGTCAACGAAGTCATGATTGTAGGCCCAACTAAACAGAACATCTTATTGATACTCTGCTTCGCTTCAGATGTAGCCAATATGGTTTCAATGCTGATATTTTTGAAATTTACAGGCAGGTTTTAGTACATCCATAAGACTAAAAGCTTCATGTGATCTTGTGACGAGTCTTTAAAAACGTACATTCTAAACACTGTGACTTATAGTATAACATCAGCCCCATAAACGAGGAAAGTGAAAATGATCGAGATGTGTTAACAAATGATTTAAAAGAAAAAATGGGTAACGAGTACGAAGTGCTGAATCCAAGGATGAGAAAGCCAAAAATGCTGATTTCAGGGATGAGTGAAGAGTTAAACCAGAATGATATAGTTCAAGCAATAAAAGGTTAAATAATATAATTTGTGGTCTTTTAGAATGCAGAAAACTTTATAAGTCTTTTAAGAATCCAGGAATATATAACGGCATTGATACGGATGGAGAAGGTTTTAAGCAAATTATGGGAGAAGAGAAAATTAATATTGAGTGGGACAGATGCGCAGTCTATGAAAGTTTTAGCTGGGGTTTCATCCACACAGCGAAACACTGCCAAAATTGGTCACACCTATAAAAACAACTTTAACAAATACATTAATTGTATAACGACCAAGGTTAAACTGAATTTAAATGATATTGATACCAACCATGATTAGAGAGACATTGAATGCCCTCTTTTGAAAAGAAAAATACGATTAGAGGCAGATCAAGTTTGGTACTAGCAATCATCGTATATGAAAGGCCTGAATCTCAATATTGGTGGGCTTTACACAAATTTTAATGCATTAGAGATAATATTTTTGGAGAAAAAATTAGACTTAATTTGTATATCTGAAACACACTGGACTGAAGATATCGAGAATAGTGAAATAACACTAAAAGACTTCACTATTATAAGATATGATAGCGTATGTAAACATACATGTGGAGTTTTTTTTTACATTAATAAGATGTGCCAAACAAAGTAATAGATTGCAAAGCGATAGATAAAAAAATTTTGTGGTCGACGATTGAAATATACTGCCACAATATGCATTATTGTTTGATAGGGGTATACAGATCACCATATAGGGAAAGGTTCCCAGACTTTATTGCATTTTTTGAGGAGGGAGTTGAAGAAATTTGTGAAAAAGAGAATTGTTTGATTGTAGAAATGTTGGAGGATATAATTCTAAATACCTATTTTAAACAAATTGTAACTAAGCCAACTAAAATAAAAACAAATACAACATCTCCAGTTGATTATGCCGTAACAAATATAGAAAATATTTCAGCGAAAACAAATAGTTAAAAGAAAATAAGTGATCACGAATAAGAAAGGAATATCGCCAAGCACATCTTTAAACGTTTTTTCTGAAGTGTTATCATCCGAAATATATAATGCAATTAATTCAATGGTTATAAATAAGAATGTGTAAAGCTCAAAATATTAATATTTGTGGTTTAATAATAACTTACACGAACTGAAGCAAAGGAAAATACAATTATACAATTTCGCTAAATGGAGCAACAATGTTTACCACTGTTTACACTATTGGAAACTAACACAGAAATGGGTCTTAAAAAAGATGATTCTCAAGTTCTAGATCGAGATAAAAATTATCCGTGAGGAACAAGTAATTGCTGAAGAACTTAAAACATTTTTCATTACAGTGTAAATAAAATATCTGATAGCATACCTCATATTATATATGTGAACATTATCGAACCCCAGAGTGTGAATTTTTAATAGATATGGCTGAATTAAAAGCAATTATGAAATTAATGAACTATAAATGGGATATAAGTTATGCTTTTGAATAATTTTGTTCTGAGGAGTTTCATCAATGGGCTTCGTTCAAAAAAACTGTACTCTGTACTGTACTGTACTCCCAAGTACATTTAATTCGTGCAGCAGCCGATTGCTTTGTCCCAATCTACCAGAGTAAATAAAGTTCTTATTTCCCCTACCAAAACCTGATGCGTTTGGCTTCAACGACAACTTAGGATTATAAGTTGTCGATCGCTAGCTAGGCAAATACTACACCAATGTGCGACATGTCTATAGCCGTCCTTAACCGGTTTGTCGGTTATATAGATCTAGCGTTTTTCGACAATACAATAAATTTTGTTGGTATAGGATTAAAACTAATTTAGGCGGTAAGTAAGAAAATACAGATTGTTTGTTTATTGATAGAATTATTTCATCATCTATTTGTTAAGTATCTATTGCATTAACTCTCCCCTGTGTTGAAAAGGAAACGTCCTCGTTTAATGCTTGAGTCCGAAGTCTTAAGTAATTCCGCTTCGTAATATCTGTTATATAATTCCTATTGCATTTTTCCTTGTTGTGCTTTGTAGCATTTGTAAAGCTGTATTACAGAGTAAATTATTGCGAAAAGTATAGCGAATATAAAAATTATGAATAATGTAGATATAGATACATATAGATATACATATAGATAGATGAAATAGTTAGTGTACAGTTATCTTTAGGTTCAGTTTTACATACATATATAGGAACCAATAATATTTTTACATTTAGTTATTCTTTAATATTCATTTTCACATAAGGTGATCTTAGCATCTAATAATAATTTTCCGAGCTTAGTTGCTAAAGGATAGATGTTATGGAGTTTCGATTGGATTGGATATTTATAAATTAAAATAATTGCTTGATTAAGTTCGCAAACATGTATGTCTGAATATTCAAGTATATTGGAACTTGTATAAATAATTTTTATCACTATTTCAGTTCAGTAAAACAATTTTATGTTTAACATAAGAAAACTACACTTCATCCGTTTAAATCCACAAAAACTAATTTTATCTTAAATATTTTTTTTAACAAAAATATTACAGTCAACGAAAAATTGAACAAAGATTCGGCTAACTTTAATAATCAATAAGCGAAAAATAAGATGACAGAATGTTTTCGTGCTGAAATAAATAATAATCAGCACGAAAACATTCTGTTGATCTCGACTAAATAATTTAAAAATTTCTCTTGAATTTTTAATAGCATGTCTATCATCCTAAGGCTTTGTAACGCAAACTTAGCAGATCCAGAATTTCATAGCCGACGCGGGATAGGTTTACACCTTGGCATGATGTTGAATTTCTCAATACTTTCTTTGCGCTTTACGTCCAGAGAGTGCCTCAACCAAGCTTAGAGTAGTGTTTGATGCGTCATGTCACGCATCGTCACAATATTCGGTCAACGAAGTCATGATTGTAGGCCCAACTAAACAGAACATCTTATTGATACTCTGCTTCGCTTCAGATGTAGCCAATATGGTTTCAATGCTGATATTTTTGAAATTTACAGGCAGGTTTTAGTACATCCATAAGACTAAAAGCTTCATGTGATCTTGTGACGAGTCTTTAAAAACGTACATTCTAAACACTGTGACTTATAGTATAACATCAGCCCCATAAACGAGGAAAGTGAAAATGATCGAGATGTGTTAACAAATGATTTAAAAGAAAAAATGGGTAACGAGTACGAAGTGCTGAATCCAAGGATGAGAAAGCCAAAAATGCTGATTTCAGGGATGAGTGAAGAGTTAAACCAGAATGATATAGTTCAAGCAATAAAAGGCTAAATAATATCATTTGTGGTCTTTTAGAATGCAGAAAACTTTATAAGTCTTTTAAGAATCCAGGAATATATAAAGTCATTGATACGGATGGAGAAGGTTTTAAGCAAATTATGGGAGAAGAGAAAATTAATATTGAGTGGGACAGATGCGCAGTCTATGAAAGTTTTAGCTGGGGTTTCATCCACACAGCGAAACACTGCCAAAATTGGTCACACCTATAAAAACAACTTTAACAAATACATTAATTGTATAACGACCAAGGTTAAACTGAATTTAAATGATATTGATACCAACCATGATTAGAGAGACATTGAATGCCCTCTTTTGAAAAGAAAAATACGATTAGAGGCAGATCAAGTTTGGTACTAGCAATCATCGTATATGAAAGGCCTGAATCTCAATATTGGTGGGCTTTACACAAATTTTAATGCATTAGAGATAATATTTTTGGAGAAAAAATTAGACTTAATTTGTATATCTGAAACACACTGGACTGAAGATATCGAGAATAGTGAAATAACACTAAAAGACTTCACTATTATAAGATATGATAGCGTATGTAAACATACATGTGGAGTTTTTTTTTACATTAATAAGATGTGCCAAACAAAGTAATAGATTGCAAAGCGATAGATAAAAAAATTTTGTGGTCGACGATTGAAATATACTGCCACAATATGCATTATTGTTTGATAGGGGTATACAGATCACCATATAGGGAAAGGTTCCCAGACTTTATTGCATTTTTTGAGGAGGGAGTTGAAGAAATTTGTGAAAAAGAGAATTGTTTGATTGTAGAAATGTTGGAGGATATAATTCTAAATACCTATTTTAAACAAATTGTAACTAAGCCAACTAAAATAAAAACAAATACAACATCTCCAGTTGATTATGCCGTAACAAATATAGAAAATATTTCAGCGAAAACAAATAGTTAAAAGAAAATAAGTGATCACGAATAAGAAAGGAATATCGCCAAGCACATCTTTAAACGTTTTTTCTGAAGTGTTATCATCCGAAATATATAATGCAATTAATTCAATGGTTATAAATAAGAATGTGTAAAGCTCAAAATATTAATATTTGTGGTTTAATAATAACTTACACGAACTGAAGCAAAGGAAAATACAATTATACAATTTCGCTAAATGGAGCAACAATGTTTACCACTGTTTAAACTATTGGAAACTAACACAGAAATGGGTCTTAAAAAAGATGATTCTCAAGTTCTAGATCGAGATAAAAATTATCCGTGAGGAACAAGTAATTGCTGAAGAACTTAAAACATTTTTCATTACAGTGTAAATAAAATATCTGATAGCATACCTCATATTATATATGTGAACATTATCGAACCCCAGAGTGTGAATTTTTAATAGATATGGCTGAATTAAAAGCAATTATGAAATTAATGAACTATAAATGGGATATAAGTTATGCTTTTGAATAATTTTGTTCTGAGGAGTTTCATCAATGGGCTTCGTTCAAAAAAACTGTACTCTGTACTGTACTGTACTCCCAAGTACATTTAATTCGTGCAGCAGCCGATTGCTTTGTCCCAATCTACCAGAGTAAATAAAGTTCTTATTTCCCCTACCAAAACCTGATGCGTTTGGCTTCAACGACAACTTAGGATTATAAGTTGTCGATCGCTAGCTAGGCAAATACTACACCAATGTGCGACATGTCTATAGCCGTCCTTAACCGGTTTGTCGGTTATATAGATCTAGCGTTTTTCGACAATACAATAAATTTTGTTGGTATAGGATTAAAACTAATTTAGGCGGTAAGTAAGAAAATACAGATTGTTTGTTTATTGATAGAATTATTTCATCATCTATTTGTTAAGTATCTATTGCATTAACTCTCCCTTGTGTTGAAAAGGAAACGTCCTCGTTTAATGCTTGAGTCCGAAGTCTTAAGTAATTCCGCTTCGTAATATCTGTTATATAATTCCTATTGCATTTTTCCTTGTTGTGCTTTGTAGCATTTGTAAAGCTGTATTACAGAGTAAATTATTGCGAAAAGTATAGCGAATATAAAAATTATGAATAATGTAGATATAGATACATATAGATATACATATAGATAGATGAAATAGTTAGTGTACAGTTATCTTTAGGTTCAGTTTTACATACATATATAGGAACCAATAATATTTTTACATTTAGTTATTCTTTAATATTCATTTTCACATAAGGTGATCTTAGCATCTAATAATAATTTTCCCAGCTTAGTTGCTAAAGGATAGATGTTATGGAGTTTCGATTGGATTGGATATTTATAAATTAAAATAATTGCTTGATTAAGTTCGCAAACATGTATGTCTGAATATTCAAGTATATTGGAACTTGTATAAATAATTTTTATCACTATTTCAGTTCAGTAAAACAATTTTATGTTTAACATAAGAAAACTACACTTCATCCGTTTAAATCCACAAAAACTAATTTTATCTTAAATATTTTTTTTAACAAAAATATTACAGTCAACGAAAAATTGAACAAAGATTCGGCTAACTTTAATAATCAATAAGCGAAAAATAAGATGACAGAATGTTTTCGTGCTGAAATAAATAATAATCAGCACGAAAACATTCTGTTGATCTCGACTAAATAATTTAAAAATTTCTCTTGAATTTTTAATAGCATGTCTATCATCCTAAGGCTTTGTAACGCAAACTTAGCAGATCCAGAATTTCATAGCCGACGCGGGATAGGTTTACACCTTGGCATGATGTTGAATTTCTCAATACTTTCTTTGCGTTTTACGTCCAGAGAGTACCTCAACCAAGCTTAGAGTAGTGTTTGATGCGTCATGTCACGCATCGTCACAATATTCGGTCAACGAAGTCATGATTGTAGGCCCAACTAAACAGAACATCTTATTGATACTCTGCTTCGCTTCAGATGTAGCCAATATGGTTTCAATGCTGATATTTTTGAAATTTACAGGCAGGTTTTAGTACATCCATAAGACTAAAAGCTTCATGTGATCTTGTGACGAGTCTTTAAAAACGTACATTCTAAACACTGTGACTTATAGTATAACATCAGCCCCATAAACGAGGAAAGTGAAAATGATCGAGATGTGTTAACAAATGATTTAAAAGAAAAAATGGGTAACGAGTACGAAGTGCTGAATCCAAGGATGAGAAAGCCAAAAATGCTGATTTCAGGGATGAGTGAAGAGTTAAACCAGAATGATATAGTTCAAGCAATAAAAGGCTAAATAATATCATTTGTGGTCTTTTAGAATGCAGAAAACTTTATAAGTCTTTTAAGAATCCAGGAATATATAACGTCATTGATACGGATGGAGAAGGTTTTAAGCAAATTATGGGAGAAGAGAAAATTAATATTGAGTGGGACAGATGCGCAGTCTATGAAAGTTTTAGCTGGGGTTTCATCCACACAGCGAAACACTGCCAAAATTGGTCACACCTATAAAAACAACTTTAACAAATACATTAATTGTATAACGACCAAGGTTAAACTGAATTTAAATGATATTGATACCAACCATGATTAGAGAGACATTGAATGCCGTCTTTTGAAAAGAAAAATACGATTAGAGGCAGATCAAGTTTGGTACTAAAGGGTGGTTAAATTTCAAGGGCCGATGTTGATTTTGAATAAAACACAAACTATTTAGGAAATTATTGTAATTTTATTTTATTATGATGTATTGGTATTACTCAATTATGTATGGAACAAAATATCGGCCAAATGGGCGCCGCGACCTCGGCGGCACACCTCCATCCGATGGTCCAAATTTTCGATGACGCTGAGGCATAATGGAGGTTCTATGCCGTTAATGTGCCGAATTATCTGATCCTTTAGGTCTTGAATTGTTGCTGGCTTATCGACGTACACCTTTTCTTTCAAATAACCCCAAAGAAAAAAGTCCAACGGTGTCAAATCACATGATCTTGGCGGCTAATTGACATCGCCATTACGTGAGATAACACGGCCATTGAATTTGTTGCGCAAAAGAGCCATTGTTTCGTTAGCTGTGTGGCAAGTGGCACCGTCCTGCTGAAACCACATATCGTCCACATCCATATCTTCCAATTCGGGCCATAAAAAGTTCGTTATCATCTCACGATAGCGAGCACCTTTCACAGTAACTGCCTGACCGGCCTCATTTTGGAAAAAATACGGCCCGATGATGCCGCCAGCCCATAAACCGCACCAAACAGTCACTCTTTGTGGGTGCATTGGTTTTTCGACAATCACTCTTGGATTCTCATTCGCCCAAATGCGGAAATTCTGTTTATTGACGAATCCACTGAGGTGAAAATGTGCCTCATCACTGAAAATGATTTTCTTCGAAAATTTATCATCCACTGTTGCCATTTCTTGGCACCATTCTGCCCATTCACGACGTTTGGAATGGTCAAGAGGCTTTAGTTCTTGAGCCAATTGCACCTTGTAAGCGTGTAAATGCAAGTCTTTATGCATAATGTTCATCAACGACGAGCGTGAGAGGTGCAATTGTTGGGAACGACGACGAGTTGAGGTGGACGGCTCTTCAGCCACACTATCGCGAACAGCAGCAATATTTTCTGCAGTACGAGCTGTACGAGCATGCACTGGTGTTCTCACATCTTCTACAGACCCGGTTTGCTCGAATTTTTCCACGATTTTTGCGATTGTACGCACATTTGGACGATGAAATTGACCAAAAAAATTACGAAGTGCACGATATGCATTTTGATTTGAACTCCCATTTTCATAATAAGTCTGGATAACTTTAACACGTTGTTGGATTATGTATCTCTCCTTGGTTCAAATTGAGTAAGTCTGAAATAGAGAAATGTCAAATAAAATTCGGAAAAAAACTTTAGGTGTGGTTCACATTCAACATCGGCCCATACAATTTAACCACCCTTTACATAGATTACAGGTATTTTTATTCTTTCATTTTTTATAACATCTTCTTGTACATCTAATGTGCCTGAGTAAAAATGATTATTCTTTGCGAAATTAATTGTAATTATTTTCAAGTTGGTTTTATCTAGTTTTTATTTCAATGTCATCGTCATGGTCTGGAGTGCCAGTGATGAATTTAAGGGCTGATCCTAAGAAGTTTAAGGATCTTTTACTTCTATTATTAGTTAATTGTGTTTTTAAAATTTAAATTTTTTTTGTTAAAAGTTGAAGTTCTACATTGTCTTCCATGTTATATATATTTTATTATATTTTCGTATGGTTTAGTATTTTCGTAACATTTATAACATGATACAAGCATTCAAAATTCTTATATATAAGAAAAGTTATAAATAAACTTGGTTGTCTTCAATTAAGACATATTTTTTATTTTTAAATTAATTATATTATTCGGAAGTACGAGTTGGATTAATGATAATAGTATCACTATATTTACTGACATATGTATTTACTTCTAATGTTGTCCTTGTATATAATTAATT
This sequence comes from Epicampocera succincta, assembly GCA_932526305.1. Lineage (NCBI taxonomy): Eukaryota > Metazoa > Arthropoda > Insecta > Diptera > Tachinidae > Epicampocera > Epicampocera succincta. The sequence continues at coordinate 24,943,802 of OW052037.1, forward strand.
TCCTAGATGTAGTAATTGTTTCACCGTTGTCAGTTTCAACTATATGTTTAGCAAATTTACCTATGTCTTTATTTCTTCTATAAGTCCTGGAGTAAATGATGTCTCCTTTTTTATATTGGGTAAATTTGCGCTCCTTATTGTGGTAGGCCAAAGTTTTGGTTTGAGCGTTTTTAATTAAATCATATATAAGAGAATACCCCTGCTGGTTAAAGAACACGTCCACGGTGTTTTCTTTAGTAACTAAATGTATAGTTTTGTTATATTGGTGAACTGCTTCAATAATTTTTTCGTCAGGAGCAGTGATTCCTCTTTGGGATAATAAATTTGCGAGTTTGATGATTGTACTATGTATACGTTCGACTTGACCGTTCGTTGTCGAATGAAATGGAGGTGTAGCTATCTATATGCTGTATCTGTAGTCTTTCATATATTTGATTAGCTAAAATACCATTAAGGCTTCGTTATCGGTAACGACGAATTTGGCGTTAGGGTAAGTGAGAGAGAGAACTTCGTCGATATTTTTGTACATGTCTCTCTTTGTTGGTATGTGTCGTATATGACAAAATTTAGAGAACTTGTCTAGGCTGGTTATAAACATTTGTCCGCTAAAGTAAAATATATCCATGTGTATCTTCTCTCCAGGTTTTCTAGGTATTGGTGCTTTCAGTGGTCTTGCGTTTACCAAGGAATATTTCTGACGGTTTCTTTAGTATGGTAGAGTGAACGGAGTTATTATACTCGTGGAGGGTTATTATACTCGACGAAGGCAAAATAAAGGCAGAACATATAGCAAATAATCATAGAACGATAAATGAAATTTTTGCCGAAATAAAGAAAAAGTTGTATTATCCAAACCTGAATGAACTTATTCAAAAACACATAAATAATTGTGAAATTTATAAAGCTAAATATGACAGAAACCTATCAAACATTCGCCAAATATAACTAAAATCCCTAGTAGACACAATGAGACTATTCATGCCGATATCTGGTATCCACAAAGAAATATAATGTTTTTAGCCACTATTGACAAATTTACGAATGATAGAATATGGGTGTCTATTGTCGGCGCTATGAAAGTACGAGTTCAATATCTTGGCAAGCCAGAAAAACTGATTACGGATAATGAGGTAAATGTTATCGTAGTGAAACAATTTCTAAAGAATAATGGAATTGAAATTCATTTCACAACAACCTACAATAAAACTGGTAATTCGGACGTTGAAAGACTTCACCTAACATTAAACCACCATATCCGACCATTTAACGCAGACACAAATAACGACGATAGCTTGGAAGAAAAAGTATACAAAGCAATAGTAGCGTACAATAACACTATACATTCGACTACAGAAATGAAAAAAAATAGCTAGCGAAACTCTTAAGGAAATCTCAGAAAAATTAAACACAGAAAAAATAGAGAGAATAAATGCAATTAACCCATTAATTACCGGAAATTTAAACGTTCGCATTTTTTGATGAAAATTTCAGGGTCGTCGTACGATATCATATTTAACATTTTCTGAGAAAAAAAAATTTTCCGACGAGTAGTTTCTCTGAAAATTGCCGTGTGTTTGAACACACGCCGGTACTGTAAAGTGTTTTGAAATCTTTTGTTCGGTAAACATTTTTTTTAGCTATTTATGTTGTTTATAGTACGTATTTAAGTAAGTATGGTAGAAAGTAATATTTCAAAGTATTTGCAGGTAAAACAAGGTAAGTACATTTAAGTAAAAAACGGTGTTTTTTCAGTTTCAAGTATTTATTTAAAAATAAAGTTAACATGGAATTATACATTTCGTGGCTTTTTGTTTAAACGTGTGGCGCGGCGTTGTAAATAAAATTGTTTGTCTTCGTGGAACAACTTGAAGCAAGTCTCTGAGTGTAGGTGGACGTTGCACTTCTCACACTTGAATATGGTGGCTTTTGGTGTGCACACAATACAACGGCGACGATTAGTAGTTTTCAAAGGAACGTGCAAGCCGTCTACCCTCGGAAGATTTTGTTGTCTATAGTCAGTGTCTGAATCCTCAGCAGACGATGGTTCGTCTTCGTCCATTGCATCCTCCGACGAAAGCAGCAGAGACTTTGTCACTGAGTTTTTGAAGTCAAGCTGAGATATATGCTTCTCATTTTTGGAAGCTTCTACGAAGCAATGAAGTTTCCAAGCACTAACAACAGCGCTATCCAAACATTGAACCCAGAGCGGCCACCACCACTTTTTGCCACGAACACCGATACGGTAATTGGCGATCCCATTGTCGTGTAAATCCACGCCACCCATATGCCTGTTGTAATTGTTGAAGGCGAGGGGCTGTTGAACTCCAACTTTTTTCTTCTTCTCTTTGCTGTATCGTTGCACTGCTACCATTGGGTTGATTCTGTCGTAATTAGTTGTGATATTAACTTCAGAATTATCCATACAACGAATCACCATAACGTTATTTCGAATATCGTATGCATAGTCGGTATCGTGCTTCTTCAATGCTTTTTTCCCAGTTTTTAAAGGGGCGCCGGCAACACGATTGGGTCGAACAGTGCCGGTTGCGCAGAAGCCTCTCTCTTTCAGCAAGCAGAGCAAGTAATGGGAGGTAAAAAAATTGTCAAAGTGGACTGTGTGCTGCATTGGATGCTCACAATGTGTGTATGAGAATTTAACTTTATGTGTATTAAGTCTTAAGTATGTATGATCGCAGCGAGGCAGTAAAGACAAGTGAAGTCAGTAAAAATATTTTAAGTATATTTAAATATTTAAGTATATTATATTTATTAAGTATATTTTTTAAGTAAGTTTCAATACATTTTCTCTGAGCATAAGTAATTTACTCCCGTTTATGTCTTATGCATCGAATAAAACGGAATTCATATGTTATAATATAGTGATGTGTGAATAAATAGCAGTAGGCAATAATACTACCTTAAATTATTCATTAACATTCTCCCCCACTAAGTGCGATAGTGCTTACAATGCGGGAGAGTCATCACCGTATGGTTTAGAGTTGGCATAATTTTCTGTATTATCAAAGCATTCATTCATCGGCAAAGGCGCAATTTTGGAAATTGGACGTTTGAAGACTTTGCCATGTGCGGATAGAGTGACCACCCGTACACAACCGTCTTTGCCAGGATGAATATCCTTGATACGAGCAAGCGGCCAGTTTCCTGGAATACCACGTTCATTGAAAAATACCACTAAATCTCCAACTTTTGGACTTTGTGTTATTTTAAGCCATTTAGGTCTCGCTTGCATTCGGCACAACCATTCGTTTGACCAACGTCGCCAAAAATGCTGTTTGAGCTTTTCAACAACTTTCCATCTATTCAATCGATCAATGTTGACCTCGAGCAAATCCTCTTCTGGTACACAAAGCGTAGGCTCCCCAATCAACAAGTGGGCAGGAGTTAGCGCATGACAGTCAGATGGGTCTGAAGATAGGGGGCATAACGGTCTTGAATTCAAACAGCTTTCAATCTGAGCTAGCAGCGTAGTAAGCTCTTCAAATGTTAGAATACGATTCTGCATCACTCTGTTCAAATGGTGTTTAGTGGATTTGACGCCGGCCTCCCAAAGACCACCAAAGTTTGGAGAGGCTGGAGGTATGAAATGCCACTTTGTGCTATTCGCAGCCAGTTTGTTGTATATTTCATCTGGGATTGCCGACTTACTGCGATTATACAGAATTTGCAGCTCTTTGTTAGCTCCAACAAAGTTGGTACCACAGTCTGAATACAAATCAGTACAGGGGCCGCGACGAGACACAAAACGCCTAAAAGCTGCCAGAAACGCATCAGTTGACATGTTTGTTGCTGCTTCCAAGTGCAGCGCTTTCGTAACCATGCAAATAAACAAACTTATATAACCCTTTGTGGTCACTGAATTTCTTGCAGTTGACTGTTTAATGACGATTGGACCTGCATAATCGGGCGAACACTAGGGAGGTTTCCCATCATCTGCTGGGCTGCTTTTGCGTTGTATTTAAAACAAGTCACACATCTCCGCAAGTTTCGTTTTGCAATGCTTCTACTGGATAGTATCCAATATTCTCGTGAGACATAAGCTTGCATTTGGATCAAACCACCATGTAGAGTTTTAATATGTGCATCTAGAAAGATTAGATTAGACAATGGATTTTGCTTCTTTAGCAAAATTGGATGTTTGGAACCATAGCTAAGATCGGAATTTTGAATTCTACCACCAACTCTAAGTATTTGATATGCATCAAAAAATGGGCACAACTGTGCTAGAGCATTGTTCCTTATAATTTTACCTTTCTGTTTAAGTTCAAAAATTTCATGTGAAAAATCCACTTGTTGTGAAACTTGTACAATTCTGAATCTAGCAAATTTCAACTCTTCGGTTGAAAGAAACCCTGTCATCTTACTGTTACTTTCAATCTGCGGGTTTTTATTAACTTGAGTGTTATGTTTAAATCGAAATATGTATGCAACAACACGTATCAGCTTACCAAGAGAAGAAAATCTTGTTAATAAATCTGGATATTGGTTGACATATGTCGCAGTGGCATGTATATTTAAGGATGGTTCAGCAATTTTATCAATTTCAGTTAAGTTTATTTGAGGTTGTTTTGGCCAATTTTCTGATGGTTCCGATAGCCAGTTAGGACCATGCCACCATAATTCATGTTCAGCCAATTCACTGGGTAGTATACCACGGGACGCGCAGTCAGCAGGATTTTCCCTTGTGGATATATATCGCCATTGAGAAGCATTAGACCTGCGTTGAATTTCGGCAACTCGATTTCCAACATATACAGGCCACTTAGACGACTGACCACGAATCCATGCAAGCACAGTTGTGCTATCAGTCCAATAGTAAACATTCGAAATTCTTTGATTAAGTGAAGAAATTATTTTATCTACTAGCTTAGCTAATAAAGTGGCACCACACAATTCCATTCTGGTTATAGTTAACCGCTTTATAGGGCCCACTTTAGTTTTTGCCTGGATTAGATATACTTTTGTACCCAAATCAGAACTGGTTTTTGCATAGACTGCCGCTGCATAAGCTAGCTTAGAAGAGTCCTTGCGCACTCCAATCCAACGCGGAATTTTAATATTTTCCAGATGTTTTAAATTATTGCGATATATTAACCATTTTTTCTCCATAGCATCGGGCAGGCGATCGTTCCAATCAATACCAAGTAACCATAGGTTTTGAAATTCTATTTTTGCGAGAGTTGTGGTAGGGGATAGCCAGCCTAGAGGATCGTAAAGTTTTGCGGCATCTGATAACAAGCTTCGTTTTGTAACTACTGATGTATTATCAAAATTAATATCAAATGAAAAGCAGTCATCTGCTATGTCCCACTTCAAACCCAGAGCTTTTACTGTATTAGGTTGATTCAACTCGAATATGTTGGAAGTTTCCCTGAAGTCTACGGGAATCAAATCTAGTAGTTCTCTTGAGTTTGTTGTCCATTTACGTAGATTAAACTGACCTTTATTTAGCAAGCTACATAGCTCAGTATGCAACTGGTAAGCTTCTGCTAAACTATCCGCCCCAGAAATAACATCATCAACATAAGTATCTGTGTTGAGCACGCTACAAGCCATTGGATATTTTTCCTGTTCGTCTAGTGCTAGCTGTTGTAACACTCTAATCGAAAGAAAAGGCGCAGATGTTGTACCATAAGTGACCGTTGAGAGCCGGTAAATTAGTATCTCTTCGGATCTCATATTTCTCCAAAGAATTTGTTGAAACTTTCGTTGCTCCGGTATTACGAGTATTTGTCGAAACATTTTTTCTAAATCTGCCCTAAACCCAATTTTGAAACGTCTCCACCGATTAATGATTGTAGGCAGATCATTTTGTAATGCAGGACCAGCTGCCAGTTCGTCATTTAACGAGGGCCGAGCTGACCGCTTACAGCTACCGTCGAAAACAACCCTCAACTTGGTTGTCGAGCTGTTTTCTCTTAAAACACCATGATGGGGCAAAAAGAACCCATTCCTATCCAAGTCAAGAGGATAAGTGCCTACCTTTTCCATATGACCAAGCCGGTCGTACTCTTCCATAAAGTCTGTGTAAAGCTTCCCAAAGTTCTTATTCAATTTACATTTGGCTTCAATACTTTTTAAGCGAGAAAGTGCTGTATAGTCTGTTTGTGCAAAAACGGGAAGTAAGCTACTCTTGAGAAGAGATTTAAAGGGTAGAGACACCATATAACGTCCTGATGAATCACGTATAGTAGTAGCTTTGAAGTGTTCTTCACAAAGAATTTCTTCTTCTGTTAAAACCCTCTTCTCTATCAGTTCTTCCTGTTCCCAAAAGGACTGTAATTGTTTATCTAAAGAACAAACGTTTACAGTAATACTGTGATGTAAATTGTTGTCTGGAATAGGACCCGAAACTATCCACCCGAATTGTGTCAATTGCAAAAAAGGACCATTGTTAAATGTATGTTGTTGAGGTAATACGATATCTCCATAGATATCTCCTCCTAGCAAAAGATCAATTTCTCCAGGTTCTGAGAAATAAGGATCAGCTAACGAAAATTTACTTAAATCAGGTAAAAGTTTCTCATTTATAGCCATAGGTTGATATCCAGTTATTTTTGGTAAAACTAAGGCCTCACAATCGATCTTAAAATTAGTGTTGGTTCTTGAGAAAATAGTAAAATTAACATGTTTTCGTACAATCGTGGGTTGATGTCCACCAACCCCGCTAATTTCTACAAAATCCTTTGTGTAAGGTAATTTTAGAGCGTCCGCAACCTTTTTGGTGATAAAAGTAGCCTGGGCACATTGGTCAAGGAGGGCCCGCAAGACAAAGACGCCTTGATTGGTTTTTAGCACGACCCGTAATGTCGCTAAGAGAATTTGAGACCTTTTCCTGCCACTATATTTCTTGCAATTATCAACTACATGAGCAGTGACGTTCTGAAGTATTTGCGAAGACGAGGGGTGTTCACGAATCATAGCGGATTCAGTAGGTGAGTTCGCAATTGAGTGGGTTGCCGAATATTCATTATGCACTGTTGTATGGTGATTCTGTTGGCAGACTTGACAGCGAGAAACTACACGACAGTTGTTACTAAAGTGGCCAGGTGTTAAGCAATTTCTACATATTCGCTTTGAATTTAAAAATTCTCTCTTTGCAGCAGATGCTAACGAAGCAAACTTGAAACATTTGAAAAGAAGATGACGCTTATTGCAGCAGGGGCAGTTGGAGTCGTTGCTTGTAGAAACAGCGTTTGCATACCGTCGAAAATTGCTTTTACCGTTATTATTTAGTGAGGATTTTGATGACAAACGAACTGCATTAGGACTTGAATCGGCCTGATCAGAAAGTGTTTCTAATGTTCGAAATGTTGCTTCTAGGAATTTGAATAAATCTCCTATTGGAGGAATTTCCGTTGACGCCTTTAGAGATTGCTCCCATTCCTTGCGTATTTGTAAGTCCAGCTTATTCACAGTCATATATATAAGCATAGCATGTTCACCTTCAGTATTTACTTCTAAGCTGCGTAGAAGCGCTATACTAGTGCGGGTTGTATCTAAAATTAACTGAATGCTTTTGGCGGAGCCATCAGAAACAGGTATCGAAAATAACTTTTTAAAAATAGTATCAACTATTTTCCTTTTATTGTGATATCTATTTTGCAATGCTGTCCAGGCTAAAGTGTAGCTAGCGTCCGTTGCTGGATATTCATTCACGATATCCAGTGGAGTTTCCTTGCAAGAGGTTTTCAAAAAACAAAATTTTTGGACATCAGACAGGCTAGGATTATTATGCACTAGTGAAATAAACATATCTTGGTATGCCATCCAGGCTAAATAATCTCCACTAAAGATTGGCAAGTCAATTTTCGGTAACCGTGCCTGAACCGAAAATGTTTCATTCCTAGAATGACCAGAACCAGCAAACGTACTGGATTGAATTCCAGGCGACCGAAGATCACAAGATTCCATGAAATTAAGCAACAGACCCTTAAGGGTAAAAAATTCCTTCTGAAACTGGTAATAAACATCTTCTTCGAAATACGGAATATTTTCTGTATTAATGGTATTTTCATGGACTATGGAACATAAATGACTATTACCTTCTTTAAATTTTGCAAAATTCGCTTCTATTTCGTCTAAAACCGATTGTGCAAATCCATGCGTTTTATTCGTTTGCAAATCATAAAGCTTAGCGGTTTTCTTCAGGTTCCGTAACAAATCTCTTTGGCTCTCGATATGTTGGTGTAATTCCGCCATTTTATTGGTTTTCCAGTCTTCAAATTTATTTTATTGAACTTCCACTAGGCACGCTTCAATTTATGCATCAATTCCCGGGTTTCGGCACCAAATTTATGTATGAGAATTTAACTTTATGTTTATTAAGTCTTAAGTATGTATGATCGCAGCGAGGCAGTAAAGACTAGTGAAGTCAGTAAAAATATTTTAAGTATAATAATAAAATCTTAAAAGAATATGTAACAGTGCTATAACTAATGAGAGTTTATACATTTTAAATAATACCGTAAGTAAGTATATACATATGTATGTATGCGCGTATATGAATTTGCATGTAATAGGCAATTGCATGCATAAAAAAAACAGTATTTTGTTTCAATACATTTTCTCTGAGCATAAGTAATTTACTCCCGTTTATGTCTTATGCATCGAATAAAACGGAATTCATATGTTATAATATAGTGATGTGTGAATAAATAGCAGTAGGCAATAATACTACCTTAAATTATTCATTAACAATGTGATAATAGTTCCATTATGACGGATGCACCGAGTCCCAAACTCTTATTGTAAATGCCGGATGCGCCAGAATATGGGATAAATTGGAACATGTAGCCATTGTCCGAGCAAAGCGCGCACAGTTTATATCCGAAACGGATTGGTTTCCCACGTATAAACATTTTCGCTGAATGGCGGCCGAAGTAGGGAACCATTGTCTCATCAATCGATAAATGCTCCACAAAAACACCAAACTGTATGTAACGTTTATTGAGCCTGTCAAACAATGGCCGAACCTTCGCGAACTTATCAGAAATATCCAAATTGTCATTGTTAGCGATATGAAAGTTCGCTTTCAATTTCGTGAACATATTCCGCGACATTGTTTGGCGAATCATTGGAATGCCGAACGCTGGATCTAAGCTCCAATATAATGTTGCTTGTGGAATATTGTGATACCCAGAAAATAGAAGAATCCCCATGAAACGTTGTATTAGATATTTGTCGCACATTTTGCTAATATTTTTTTGGGCAGCATATCGATTTGTTTAGTCTACGAGCAAAGAAATTATTTCTTCGTCGAAGAATAATTTAAATAATTCAAATGGGGTTTTCTCCCTTATAGTTCGGAGCAGTGGTTCTTGATTTTCTTTTATCAATGGCTCATGTGCCGGGTAGATATCGTAAGCAGTTCGCTTAGTTTTTTTCCAGACCGGTTTGAAGTCACTTACCGGACGATATTTATATTTGGGTACTTCTTTTGACGTTGATGGTTGCGATTTCTCCTGTTGTACTTCGGCTTCCGGACCACCATAGTCGTCAATAGCGGATTTATAAATTACTTCAATTGTTCCTATAAACACACACATAGCTAGCAACACAAACAAAGGACCAGAATAAAAAATAATACCTGCTATTTCGGCCAACGGGCTATCATCGCAAGTAATATTTGTTGATATTATGTTATCGTCTATAGTTTCACAATCCGAATCACCGGCAGTATTATCGGGGGCAAACAAATAACAGTTTCAACAGCAGACGCTCTCTCATCTTGATGGTCATGTTCATCACCGCTCCAGTTGTCGATGATGTCTTGTAATTCTGCGTTTGTTAGGTACTCTCGTCGTGACATTTCAGACAATATCACTCTTAACTACACCACAAATTAAATAATTTCAAACAAGAAGAAGGAGCAATATGGAATAATTGAAAAAAAAACAACATAAAATGTTGGTACACAAAGAAAACATCTGTTCGGCAAAAAACACGTCGCTACTGGTACAAAAAAATATTGAATGTCCAATGTGACTATCAGTACCAGCGTGTGGTGAAACACACGCTGCTATTTACTGCCACCTAGCGGCACGTATATTTGTCAGCGTGGTTGATAAATGGCCTTAGGTTCGTTTTTAGAGATATGGCAACACACGACAATACATATATAATAATTCTGATTTTTTTATACATATTATATAATTGATTTAAAAATGGTCTATTTTTGGACACTTTTTGAACCACCTCTTGTGAAAGGGGGAGGCTTACAAAAGTTTGCCAATTATTTTTTTTTTGTTGTTAAGAGACCAAACCTTAATATAAACGACAAAAACATTTAATTATTTATATTTATGTGTGTTTTATATATACCCAAAATTGAGATATGATAAACATGTGTTCAAACACACGGCGGTAAGAAATGGGTTAATAGAAAACAAGAAAATATAAATAACATAAGCTTTTGGAATGAATTCATAAAAAATTTTAGAGTTAGTAAGACTCAACCTAAATATAAGAAAGCTAAGAATTATAGAGTAGAATAGAACCATTTCGTCTCCATTGACAATTAATTAAAAAGAGCTTACAAGACTCAGGTTAAACGAAAATATATCTTTCAGTATAACCAGAATAAAGTAGAGGATAACTCCGGTTATACAGTAATACAGATTAGAAAAAGACAAATAACAATATTACCAACACAGTACTACACATAATATACCCTGAGAAAATATTAAATGGAATAAATCAAATAGAGAAAAACATAAAGGAAATGGACTTGCAAGTTGATGACATCTTAACAAACGAAATTAAACTAATTAAAGCAAGAGTTATAACTATCATACCTTCTTACGTAAGTAGGAAAAAAGAGGTCTAATTAACGGCATAGGCAGTATCTAAAAATGGCTATTTGGACTAATGGATAATAACGACAGGGAAGAAATTTTAGAACACCTAAAGTATACAGATATTAATAGTCATAATGCTAGTAATACCCTCAATAAACAAATTAGTATTAACATACATTTCAACGAATCCATCGATATAATACGTAAGGCAGTGGAAACCATTTGAAGAGTATAATAACCAGAACGATTTCTACGCTGAAGACTATGAATCAGAATCTGTTAACGAACAAGATCTTACCGATATCCATTTTTTAGAATAAACTCGTCTTTGCCATATTTCCAAGCAAAGACGAAAGATGGACAAATTCTTAAAATTTTATTTCATACTAGATCTAACAAGAACTATATCCAGACATCATTGATGAAGTTAGCCATTCCCAACGAAAAATACTTTTTTTCAAATTCCGCCGGAGGAAAACTCCGGATTTCTCTCCATACTTTCATCAATCTATTCGGACTAAAATCTACTAACCTAAAATTCTTCGGTTTGCCAAATCTCAAATCTGAAATAAGGTGAAATAAGAACCACCACTGAAGCACCTGTCTATTCAAGATGTTATCCATATCCCATGCATCTAAAAGACGAAGTTGAACATCAAATCAAAGAACTATTGGATCAAGGAATTATAAGACCCTCTAAATCACCACACAACTCACCAGTATGGGTAGTCCCAAAAAATGGACACATCGGGTGAAAAGAAATTCAGAATGGTCATTAACTATAGGAGGTTAAATATGGTTACAGTGGCTGATCGTTACCACATTCTTGAAAAAAATGAAGTGATTACACAGTTAGGGGAAAATAAATATTTCTCAGTTTTAGACCTCAAAAGTGGATTCCACCAAATTCCACTAAGGGAGAAGGACATCGAAAAAACTGCCTTTTCGAGTTCACTCGACTGCCATTTGGTCTAAAAACCGTACCTGCAATATTGCAAAGAACATTAGACGATATACTCAGGAACTATATTGGGCAAATATGTTATATGTATATCGACGATATAATCATATTTGGAAAGGATGAAGAAACACATCTGCATAGTATCGAAAAAATCTTTAGAACCCTAGAAACAACAAATATGAAAATTATCATTGATAAATGCGAGTTTATGAAGCCAGAATTTGAATTTTTTGGGCTTCTGATATTTACAGCAGGAATACGTGCTAACCCGAAGAAAGTGGAGGTAATTAAAAATTTTCCTACTCCTAAAACTATAAAAGACTTGAGATCATTCCTTGGAATGCCGGGATTTTAGAGACGTTTTATAAATAACTATGCCAAACTAGCAAAACCATTAAGTGCCCTTTTAAGAGGGGAGGGAGGACAAATGTCCAAGTCTCGATCTTATATAATAATAAAATAATTTCAAACCTTAATGATGAGGCAATGGATGCATTCAATAAGATAAAGGAAACACTAATTTCTGACGATGTGATGCTTTCATACCCCAATTTTGACAAAGAGTCCGTTGTCAGCTGAAAACGGACGCCTCCAAGTACACAATTGGCACAGTGCTGGAACAAAAAGGTAGGCCAATAACATTCATTTCGAGAACCCTGAGTAGATCCGAAGAACACTATGCTACGAACGAAAAGAAAATGTTAGTAGTAGTCTGGGTGCTCAGGATTTTGAGAAACTACCTCTACGGAGCAGCACGAATAAAAATATAAATTCTCGGACCATCAACCATTAACGCACGCTCTGTCAAACGGCAATACTAATAGCAACCTTAGAAGGTGGTAGGCAATTCTAGAAGAATATAACTATGTTCTGCAATATAAACATGGAAGAGCCAACGCGGTGGCGGACGCATTATCCAGACCTCCACAAGAGATATGCAAAATGGACTCGACAGTGTCCACTCAGCATAGCAACCAAAGTTCCCTTGAAAACTCTATACAATATACAGAAACACCGATTAACGCTTTTAAAAACCAAATTATCATAGAACCACACAATACCTCTGAATATGAAGTCCAAATCGTTTTGCCGACTTATCACAGGCACATTGTTTATAAACCAGATCTTTCTCAAAAGAGATTAGAGCGGGCTTTCGACAAATATCTTAACCCTTCGGTAACAAACTGCGTGAACACCACAGACGCAATTCTTGGTAAGGCACAACAAATATTCTCTAAACGCTTTCATAACTATAAAGTTCTCTACACAAGGAAAATAGTGACTGATGTTCAGAACGAATCAGAACAAGAAGTTGCAATAATTAATGAGATGAGAAAAATATTATTTTCCTCAAATGATGGCAAAAGTTAAGAAAATAGCAAGAGCTTGTAAAATCTGCAAAGAAAGTAAGTACGATCTTCACCCCAATAAAATTGAAATTTCTGAAACACCTATTCCGCAATACCCTGGACAAATTGTCCATATCGATATTTTCATTACGGAAAAGAAGATGGTTTTAACAGCCATTGATAAGTTCTCTAAATACGCCCAGGCAAAGTTAGTGAAGTCTAGAGCATCTGAGGATATAAAGGAACCACTGAGGGAAATCCTTTTGACATTTGGAATGCCAGAAATCGTCGTGATGGATAACGAAAAATCGTTCAACTCTGTGGCTATAAGATTCATGTTACAAAATCAATTCAGTATTAAAGTGTTCAAAACTCCTCCCTACGCCAGCTCGACTAACGCTCAGATAGAAAGGTTTCACTCAACATTGACAGAGATAATGAGATGCCTTAGAGCGGAAAGCGCTCATCAGACTTTTTCAGATCTCCTTTATAAATCCCTCCACGAGTATAATAACTCCGTTCACTCTACCATACTAAAGAAACCGTCAGAAATATTCCTTGGTAAACGCAAGACCACTGAAAGCACCAATACCTAGAAAACCTGGTGAGAAGATACACATGGATATATTTTACTTTAGCGGACAAATGTTTATAACCAGCCTAGACAAGTTCTCTAAATTTTGTCATATACGACACATACCAACAAAGAGAGACATGTACAAAAGTATCGACGAAGTTCTCTCTCTCACTTACCCTAACGCCAAATTCGTCGTTACCGATAACGAAGCCTTAATGGTATTTTAGCTAATCAAATATATGAAAGACTACAGATACAGCATATAGCTACACCTCCATTTCATTCGACAACGAACGGTCAAGTCGAACGTATACATAGTACAATCATCAAACTCGCAAATTTATTATCCCAAAGAGGAATCACTGCTCCTGACGAAAAAATTATTGAAGCAGTTCACCAATATAACAAAACTATACATTTAGTTACTAAAGAAAACCCCGTGGACGTGTTCTTTAACCAGCAGGGGTATTCTCTTATATATGATTTAATTAAAAACGCTCAAACCAAAACTTTGGCCTACCACAATAAGGAGCGCAAATTTACCCAATATAAAAAAGGAGACATCATTTACTCCAGGACTTATAGAAGAAATAAAGACATAGGTAAATTTGCTAAACATATAGTTGAAACTGACAACGGTGAAACAATTACTACATCTAGGAAATTAATTATATACAAGGACAACATTAGAAGTAAATACATATGTCAGTAAATATAGTGATACTATTATCATTAATCCAACTCGTACTTCCGAATAATATAATTAATTTAAAAATAAAAAATATGTCTTAATTGAAGACAACCAAGTTTATTTATAACTTTTCTTATATATAAGAATTTTGAATGCTTGTATCATGTTATAAATGTTACGAAAATACTAAACCATACGAAAATATAATAAAATATATATAACATGGAAGACAATGTAGAACTTCAACTTTTAACAAAAAAAATTTAAATTTTAAAAACACAATTAGCTAATAATAGAAGTAAAAGATCCTTAAACTTCTTAGGATCAGCCCTTAAATTCATCACTGGCACTCCAGACCATGACGATGACATTGAAATAAAAACTAGATAAAACCAACTTGAAAATAATTACAATTAATTTCGCAAAGAATAATCATTTTTACTCAGGCACATTAGATGTACAAGAAGATGTTATAAAAAATGAAAGAATAAAAATACCTGTAATCTATGTAAAGGGTGGTTAAATTGTATGGGCCGATGTTGAATGTGAACCACACCTAAAGTTTTTTTCCGAATTTTATTTGACATTTCTCTATTTCAGACTTACTCAATTTGAACCAAGGAGAGATACATAATCCAACAACGTGTTAAAGTTATCCAGACTTATTATGAAAATGGGAGTTCAAATCAAAATGCATATCGTGCACTTCGTAATTTTTTTGGTCAATTTCATCGTCCAAATGTGCGTACAATCGCAAAAATCGTGGAAAAATTCGAGCAAACCGGGTCTGTAGAAGATGTGAGAACACCAGTGCATGCTCGTACAGCTCGTACTGCAGAAAATATTGCTGCTGTTCGCGATAGTGTGGCTGAAGAGCCGTCCACCTCAACTCGTCGTCGTTCCCAACAATTGCACCTCTCACGCTCGTCGTTGATGAACATTATGCATAAAGACTTGCATTTACACGCTTACAAGGTGCAATTGGCTCAAGAACTAAAGCCTCTTGACCATTCCAAACGTCGTGAATGGGCAGAATGGTGCCAAGAAATGGCAACAGTGGATGATAAATTTTCGAAGAAAATCATTTTCAGTGATGAGGCACATTTTCACCTCAGTGGATTCGTCAATAAACAGAATTTCCGCATTTGGGCGAATGAGAATCCAAGAGTGATTGTCGAAAAACCAATGCACCCACAAAGAGTGACTGTTTGGTGCGGTTTATGGGCTGGCGGCATCATCGGGCCGTATTTTTTCCAAAATGAGGCCGGTCAGGCAGTTACTGTGAAAGGTGCTCGCTATCGTGAGATGATAACGAACTTTTTATGGCCCGAATTGGAAGATATGGATGTGGACGATATGTGGTTTCAGCAGGACGGTGCCACTTGCCACACAGCTAACGAAACAATGGCTCTTTTGCGCAACAAATTCAATGGCCGTGTTATCTCACGTAATGGCGATGTCAATTAGCCGCCAAGATCATGTGATTTGACACCGTTGGACTTTTTTCTTTGGGGTTATTTGAAAGAAAAGGTGTACGTCGATAAGCCAGCAACAATTCAAGACCTCGGCGGCACACCTCCATCCGATGGTCCAAATTTTCGATGACGCTGAGGCATAATGGAGGTTCTATGCCGTTAATGTGCCGAATTATCTGATCCTTTAGGTCTTGAATTGTTGCTGGCTTATCGACGTACACCTTTTCTTTCAAATAACCCCAAAGAAAAAAGTCCAACGGTGTCAAATCACATGATCTTGGCGGCTAATTGACATCGCCATTACGTGAGATAACACGGCCATTGAATTTGTTGCGCAAAAGAGCCATTGTTTCGTTAGCTGTGTGGCAAGTGGCACCGTCCTGCTGAAACCACATATCGTCCACATCCATATTTTCCAATTCGGGCCATAAAAAGTTCGTTATCATCTCACGATAGCGAGCACCTTTCACAGTAACTGCCTGACCGGCCTCATTTTGGAAAAAATACGGCCCGATGATGCCGCCAGCCCATAAACCGCACCAAACAGTCACTCTTTGTGGGTGCATTGGTTTTTCGACAATCACTCTTGGATTCTCATTCGCCCAAATGCGGCAATTCTGTTTATTGACGAATCCACTGAGGTGAAAATGTGCCTCATCACTGAAAATGATTTTCTTCGAAAATTTATCATCCACTGTTGCCATTTCTTGGCACCATTCTGCCCATTCACGACGTTTGGAATGGTCAAGAGGCTTTAGTTCTTGAGCCAATTGCACCTTGTAAGCGTGTAAATGCAAGTCTTTATGCATAATGTTCATCAACGACGAGCGTGAGAGGTGCAATTGTTGGGAACGACGACGAGTTGAGGTGGACGGCTCTTCAGCCACACTATCGCGAACAGCAGCAATATTTTCTGCAGTACGAGCTGTACGAGCATGCACTGGTGTTCTCACATCTTCTACAGACCCGGTTTGCTCGAATTTTTCCACGATTTTTGCGATTGTACGCACATTTGGACGATGAAATTGACCAAAAAAATTACGAAGTGCACGATATGCATTTTGATTTGAACTCCCATTTTCATAATAAGTCTGGATAACTTTAACACGTTGTTGGATTATGTATCTCTCCATGGTTCAAATTGAGTAAGTCTGAAATAGGGAAATGTCAAATAAAATTCGGAAAAAAACTTTAGGTGTGGTTCACATTCAACATCGGCCCATACAATTTAACCACCCTTTACATAGATTACAGGTATTTTTATTCTTTCATTTTTTATAACATCTTCTTGTGCATCTAATGTGCCTGAGTAAAAATGATTATTCTTTGCGAAATTAATTGTAATTATTTTCAAGTTGGTTTTATCTAGTTTTTATTTCAATGTCATCGTCATGGTCTGGAGTGCCAGTGATGAATTTAAGGGCTGATCCTAAGAAGTTTAAGGATCTTTTACTTCTATTATTAGTTAATTGTGTTTTTAAAATTTAAATTTTTTTTGTTAAAAGTTGAAGTTCTACATTGTCTTCCATGTTATATATATTTTATTATATTTTCGTATGGTTTAGTATTTTCGTAACATTTATAACATGATACAAGCATTCAAAATTCTTATATATAAGAAAAGTTATAAATAAACTTGGTTGTCTTCAATTAAGACATATTTTTTATTTTTAAATTAATTATATTATTCGGAAGTACGAGTTGGATTAATGATAATAGTATCACTATATTTACTGACATATGTATTTACTTCTAATGTTGTCCTTGTATATAATTAATTTCCTAGATGTAGTAATTGTTTCACCGTTGTCAGTTTCAACTATATGTTTAGCAAATTTACCTATGTCTTTATTTCTTCTATAAGTCCTGGAGTAAATGATGTCTCCTTTTTTATATTGGGTAAATTTGCGCTCCTTATTGTGGTAGGCCAAAGTTTTGGTTTGAGCGTTTTTAATTAAATCATATATAAGAGAATACCCCTGCTGGTTAAAGAACACGTCCACGGGGTTTTCTTTAGTAACTAAATGTATAGTTTTGTTATATTGGTGAACTGCTTCAATAATTTTTTCGTCAGGAGCAGTGATTCCTCTTTGGGATAATAAATTTGCGAGTTTGATGATTGTACTATGTATACGTTCGACTTGACCGTTCGTTGTCGAATGAAATGGAGGTGTAGCTATATGCTGTATCTGTAGTCTTTCATATATTTGATTAGCTAAAATACCATTAAGGCTTCGTTATCGGTAACGACGAATTTGACGTTAGGGTAAGTGAGAGAGAGAACTTCGTCGATATTTTTGTACATGTCTCTCTTTGTTGGTATGTATCGTAAATGACAAAATTTAGAGAACTTGTCTAGGCTGGTTATAAACATTTGTCCGCTAAAGTAAAATATATCCATGTGTATCTTCTCACCAGGTTTTCTAGGTATTGGTGCTTTCAGTGGTCTTGCGTTTACCAAGGAATATTTCTGACGGTTTCTTTAGTATGGTAGAGTGAACGGAGTTATTATACTCGTGGAGGGATTTATAAAGGAGATCTGAAAAAGTCTGATGAGCGCTTTCCGCTCTAAGGCATCTCATTATCTCTGTCAATGTTGAGTGAAACCTTCCTATCTGAGCGTTAGTCGAGCTGGCGTAGGGAGGAGTTTTGAACACTTTAATACTGAATTGATTTTGTACATTGAATCTTATAGCCACAGAGTTGAACGATTTTTCGTTATCCATCACGACGATTTCTGGCATTCCAAATGTCAAAAGGATTTCCCTCAGTGGTTCCTTTATATCCTCAGATGCTCTAGACTTCACTAAATTTGCCTGGGCGTATTTAGAGAACTTATCAACGGCTGTTAAAACCATCTTCTTTTCCGTAATGAAAATATCGATATGGACAATTTGTACAGGGTATTGCGGAATAGGTGTTTCAGAAATTTCAATTTTATTGGGGTGGCGATCGCACTTACTTTCTTTGCAGATTTTACAAGCTCTTGCTATTTTCTTAACTTTTGCCATCATTTGAGGAAAATAATATTTTTCTAAAAGCTGTGTTTTATTTTCTTCGGCACTTCTATGAGCTCTGTTGTGCTCATTAATTATTGCAACTTCTTGTTCTGATTCGTTCTGAACATCAGTCACTATTTTCCTTGTGTAGAGAACTTTATAGTTATGAAAGCGTTTAGAGAATATTTGTTGTGCCTTACCAAGAATTGCGTCTGTGGTGTTCACGCAGTTTATTACCGAAGGGTTAAGATATTTGTCGAAAGCCCGCTCTAATCTCTTTTGAGAAAGATCTGGTTTATAAACAATGTGCCTGTGATAAGTCGGCAAAACGATTTGGACTTCATATTCAGAGGTATTGTGTGGTTCTATGATAATTTGGTTTTTAAAAGCGTTAATCGGTGTTTCTGTATATTGTATAGAGTTTTCAGGGGAACTTTGGTTGCTATGCTGAGTGGACACTGTCGAGTCCATTTTGCATATCTCTTGTGGAGGTCTGGATAATGCGTCCGCCACCGCGTTGGCTCTTCCATGTTTATATTGCAGAACATAGTTATATTCTTCTAGAATTGCCTACCACCTTCTAAGCTTGCTATTAGTATTGCCGTTTGACAGAGCGTGCGTTAATGGTTGATGGTCCGAGAATATTTTTATTCGTGCTGCTCCGTAGAGGTAGTTTCTCAAAATCCTGAGCACCCAGACTATTACTAACATTTTCTTTTCGTTCGTAGCATAGTGTTCTTCGGATCTACTCAGGGTTCTCGAAATGAATGTTATTGGCCTACCTTTTTGTTCCAGCACTGTGCCAATTGTGTACTTGGAGGCGTCCGTTTTCAGCTGACAACGGACTCTTTGTCAAAATTGGGGTATGAAAGCATCACATCGTCAGAAATTAGTGTTTCCTTTATCTTATTGAATGCATCCATTGCCTCATCATTAAGGTTTAAAATTATTTTATTATTATATAAGATCGAGACTTGGACATTTGTCCTCCCTCTCCTCTTAAAAGGGCCGTTAATGGTTTTGCTAGTTTGGCATAGTTATTTATAAAACGTCTCTAAAATCCCGGCATTCCAAGGAATGATCTCAAGTCTTTTATAGTTTTAGGAGTAGGAAAATTTTTAATTACCTCCACTTTCTTCGGGTTAGCACGTATTCCTGCTGTAAATATCAGAAGCCCAAAAAATTCAAATTCTGGCTTCATAAACTCGCATTTATCAATGATAATTTTCATATTTGTTGTTTCTAGGGTTCTAAAGATTTCTTCGATACTATGCAGATGTGTTTCTTCATCCTTTCCAAATATGATTATATCGTCGATATACATATAACATATTTGCCCAATATAGTTCCTGAGTATATCGTCTAATGTTCTTTGCAATATTGCAGGTACGGTTTTTAGACCAAATGGCAGTCGAGTGAACTCGAAAAGGCAGTTTTTTCGATGTCCTTCTCCCTTAGTGGAATTTGGTGGAATCCACTTTTGAGGTCTAAAACTGAGAAATATTTATTTTCCCCTAACTGTGTAATCACTTCATTTTTTTCAAGAATGTGGTAACGATCAGCCACTGTAACCATATTTAACCTCCTATAGTTAATGACCATTTTGAATTTCTTTTCACCCGATGTGTCCATTTTTTGGGACTACCCATACTGGTGAGTTGTGTGGTGATTTAGAGGGTCTTATAATTCCTTGATCCAATAGTTCTTTGATTTGATGTTCAACTTCGTCTTTTAGATGCATGGGATATGGATAACATCTTGAATAGACAGGTGCTTCAGTGGTGGTTCTTATTTCACCTTATTTCAGATTTGAGATTTGGCAAACCGAAGAATTTTAGGTTAGTAGATTTTAGTCCGAATAGATTGATGAAAGTATGGGGAGAAATCCGGAGTTTTCCTCCGGCGGAATTTGAAAAAAAGTATTTTTCGTTGGGAATGGCTAACTTCATCAATGATGTCTGGATATAGTTCTTGTTAGATCTAGTATGAAATAAAATTTTAAGAATTTGTCCATCTTTCGTCTTTGCTTGGAAATATGGCAAAGACGAGTTTATTCTAAAAAATGGATATCGGTAAGATCTTGTTCGTTAACAGATTCTGATTCATAGTCTTCAGCGTAGAAATCGTTCTGGTTATTATACTCTTCAAATGGTTTCCACTGCCTTACGTATTATATCGATGGATTCGTTGAAATGTATGTTAATACTAATTTGTTTATTGAGGGTATTACTAGCATTATGACTATTAATATCTGTATACTTTAGGTGTTCTAAAATTTCTTCCCTGTCGTTATTATCCATTAGTCCAAATAGCCATTTTTAGATACTGCCTATGCCGTTAATTAGACCTCTTTTTTCCTACTTACGTAAGAAGGTATGATAGTTATAACTCTTGCTTTAATTAGTTTAATTTCGTTTGTTAAGATGTCATCAACTTGCAAGTCCATTTCCTTTATGTTTTTCTCTATTTGATTTATTCCATTTAATATTTTCTCAGGGTATATTATGTGTAGTACTGTGTTGGTAATATTGTTATTTGTCTTTTTCTAATCTGTATTACCGTATAACCGGAGTTATCCTCTACTTTATTCTGGTTATACTGAAAGATATATTTTCGTTTAACCTGAGTCTTGTAAGCTTTTTTTAATTAATTGTCAATGGGGACGAAATGGTTCTATTCTACTCTATAATTCTTAGCTTTCTTATATTTATGTTGAGTCTTACTAACTCTAAAATTTTTTTATGAATTCATTCTAAAAGTTTATGTTATTTATATTTTCTTGTTTTCTATTAACCCATTTCTTACCGCCGTGTGTTTGAACACATGTTTATCATATCTCAATTTTGGGTATATATAAAACACACATAAATATAAATAATTAAATGTTTTTGTCGTTTATATTAAGGTTTGGTCTCTTAACAACAAAAAAAAAAAAAATAATTGGCAAACTTTTGTAAGCCTCCCCCTTTCACAAGAGGTGGTTCAAAAAGTGTCCAAAAATAGACCATTTTTAAATCAATTATATAATATGTATAAAAAAATCAGAATTATTATATATGTATTGTCGTGTGTTGCCATATCTCTAAAAACGAACCTAAGGCCATTTATCAACCACGCTGACCAATATACGTGCCGCTAGGTGGCAGTAAATAGCAGCGTGTGTTTCACCACACGCTGGTACTGATAGTCACATTGGACATTCAATATTTTTTTGTACCAGTAGCGACGTGTTTTTGCCGAACAGATGTTTTCTTTGTGTACCAACATTTTATGTTGTTTTTTTTAATTATTCCATATTGCTCCTTCTTCTTGTTTGAAATTATTTAATTTGTGGTGTAGTTAAGAGTGATATTGTCTGAAATGTCACGACGAGAGTACCTAACAAACGCAGAATTACAAGACATCATCGACAACTGGAGCGGTGATGAACATGACCATCAAGATGAGAGAGCGTCTGCTGTTGAAACTGTTATTTGTTTGCCCCCGATAATACTGCCGGTGATTCGGACTGTGAAACTATAGACGATAACATAATATCAACAAATATTACTTGCGATGATAGCCCTTTGGCCGAAATAGCAGGCATTATTTTTTATTCTGGTCCTTTGTTTGTGTTGCTAGCTATGTGTGTGTTTATAGGAACAATTGAAGTAATTTCTTTGCTCGCAGACTAAACAAATCGATATGCTGCCCAAAAAAATATTAGCAAAATGTGCGACAAATATCTAATACAACGTTTCATGGGGATTCTTCTATTTTCTGGGTATCACAATATCCCACAAGCAACATTATATTGGAGCTTAGATCCAGCGTTCGGCATTCCAATGATTCGCCAAACAATGTCGCGGAATATGTTCACGAAATTGAAAGCGAACTTTCATATCGCTAACAATGACAATTTGGATATTTCTGATAAGTTCGCGAAGGTTCGGCCATTGTTTGACAGGCTCAATAAACGTTACATACAGTTTGGTGTTTTTGTGGAGCATTTATCGATTGATGAGACAATGGTTCCCTACTTCGGCCGCCATTCAGCGAAAATGTTTATACGTGGGAAACCAATCCGTTTCGGATATAAACTGTGGGCGCTTTGCTCGGACAATGGCTACATGTTCCAATTTATCCCATATTCTGGCGCATCCGGCATTTACAATAAGAGTTTGGGACTCGGTGCATCCGTCATAATGGAACTATTATCACATTGTGAGCATCCAATGCAGCACACAGTCCACTTTGACAATTTTTTTACCTCCCATTACTTGCTCTGCTTGCTGAAAGAGAGAGGCTTCTGCGCAACCGGCACTGTTCGACCCAATCGTGTTGCCGGCGCCCCTTTAAAAACTGGGAAAAAAGCATTGAAGAAGCACGATACCGACTATGCATACGATATTCGAAATAACGTTATGGTGATTCGTTGTATGGATAATTCTGAAGTTAATATCACAACTAATTACGACAGAATCAACCCAATGGTAGCAGTGCAACGATACAGCAAAGAGAAGAAGAAAAAAGTTGGAGTTCAACAGCCCCTCGCCTTCAACAATTACAACAGGCATATGGGTGGCGTGGATTTACACGACAATGGGATCGCCAATTACCGTATCGGTGTTCGTGGCAAAAAGTGGTGGTGGCCGCTCTGGGTTCAATGTTTGGATAGTGCTGTTGTTAGTGCTTGGAAACTTCATTGCTTCGTAGAAGCTTCCAAAAATGAGAAGCATATATCTCAGCTTGACTTCAAAAACTCAGTGACAAAGTCTCTGCTGCTTTCGTCGGAGGATGCAATGGACGAAGACGAACCATCGTCTGCTGAGGATTCAGACACTGACTATAGACAACAAAATCTTCCGAGGGTAGACGGCTTGCACGTTCCTTTGAAAACTACTAATCGTCGCCGTTGTATTGTGTGCACACCAAAAGCCACCATATTCAAGTGTGAGAAGTGCAACGTCCACCTACACTCAGAGACTTGCTTCAAGTTGTTCCACGAAGACAAACAATTTTATTTACAACGCCGCGCCACACGTTTAAACAAAAAGCCACGAAATGTATAATTCCATGTTAACTTTATTTTTAAATAAATACTTGAAACTGAAAAAACACCGTTTTTTACTTAAATGTACTTACCTTGTTTTACCTGCAAATACTTTGAAATATTACTTTCTACCATACTTACTTAAATACGTACTATAAACAACATAAATAGCTAAAAAAAATGTTTACCGAACAAAAGATTTCAAAACACTTTACAGTACCGGCGTGTGTTCAAACACACGGCAATTTTCAGAGAAACTACTCGTCGGAAAATTTTTTTTTCTCAGAAAATGTTAAATATGATATCGTACGACGACCCTGAAATTTTCATCAAAAAATGCGAACGTTTAAATTTCCGGTAATTAATGGGTTAATTGCATTTATTCTCTCTATTTTTTCTGTGTTTAATTTTTCTGAGATTTCCTTAAGAGTTTCGCTAGCTATTTTTTTTCATTTCTGTAGTCGAATGTATAGTGTTATTGTACGCTCTATTGCTTTGTATACTTTTTCTTCCAAGTTATCGTCGTTATTTGTGTCTGCGTTAAATGGTCGGATATGGTCGTTTAATGTTAGGTGAAGTCTTTCAACGTCCGAATTACCAGTTTTATTGTAGGTTGTTGTGAAATGAATTTCAATTCCATTATTCTTTAGAAATTGTTTCACTACGATAACATTTACCTCATTATCCGTAATCAGTTTTTCTGGTTTGCCAAGATATTGAACTCGTACTTTCATAGCGTCGACAATAGACACCCATATTCTATCATTCGTAAATTTGTCAATAGTGGCTAAAAACATTATATTTCTTTGTGGATACCAGATATCGGCATGAATAGTCTCATTGTGTCTACTAGGGATTTTAGTTATATTTAGCGAATGTTTGATAGGTTTCTGTCATATTTAGCTTTGTAAATTTCACAATTATTTATGTGTTTTTGAATAAGTTTATTCAGGTTTGGATAATACAACTTTTTCTTTATTTCGGCAAAAACTTCATTTATCGTTCTATGATTATTTGCTACATGTTCTGCCTTTATTTTGCCTTCGTCGACTATATCTTCTAATGGAATACATGCTTTCAAGATTTTGAGATGCCTATTTCTTACAAAGAATTTTCTATATAAATTTTGGAGCTTCAATAATAAATTGTCATCGAAACAGAACACCGCCAACAGTCCCTTTTCTGATAATTTTTCATTTATTAACTCCAGAAGGTCGCTATTGCAAGATATGCACCAAGTTGCCCTAATCTTCTTTTTGAACAGTATTTTTTTTACTCGATTGCCTTTTTGCGTTTTTCAAGACTAATTGGTTCTTAAACAATGGACTTTCTGTTATCTTTATGAAATCAGTACTATCAGTTTCTGCACTGTGTACAGTTTCTATATCGGCATTCTTAGGAATTCATAATGACCATTTGCTGTTGAAAAAGCAGTTTTATGAATGCCTCTATCATCTATTTGGTGAAAGCCTTGCGTCAAATCGAGGGTAGTAAAATATTGGCATTTTCCCAGTTTGTCGAATATATCATCCATGTTCGGAATTGGAAATTTATCTTCAATAGCAATACTATTCAATTTCCTATAGTCAATTACAATACGCAATTTTTGAATGTTTGATGCATCTAATTTCTTTGGAACTATCTGGATGGTTCCCTTATTATTGCGTGACGTAACATTTCTTCTATTTGCAGATTAATTTCATGTTTGTGAATTTCCGGGTATCTATAGAGTTTAGAAATTACCGGGATTTCGTTTTGCGTATTTATCCTATATTTTGTTGTATTTGTAAAAGATAGATTCTCGCCTTCTCGATAAAAAACTTTATTATACTTCTTTAGTATTGACAGTAACTTGTTTCTATCAGTTCCATTTATATGTTGGGTTTTTAAATCGGAGATATGAGTTATATTTTCAGTCTCAATTTCATTATTATGAATTTCCAAAACGTTTTCCCTGTAACATTTATTTCTATATTCTTCTTCCTCCTTATTAAGATAAGTAGGGATAACGGCATTCCTCACAATCATTAGCCTGTTTTCATAATTTATAATACAATTCAAGTCCGATAAAATATTATTCCCGATTAATCCGTCATATAAATTGTTAAAATTATATTCTAAAAATTCACAAAAATAATTAACGACACCAAATTCCTTAAAAATCGGAAATCTGCAAAGTGTTTTTGCTTGGAACTCTCTACCCATCGCCCTTAATGTAGCATTTACATCATGCTTCCATTTTGGATTGCACAGATTATCGTTTATAATACTGAACTCTGCTCCAGTATCTACAACGAAACGTAAAGTTTTATTTGGATTTTTAATTACTATATAGGGAAGTTGTTTTGGCTTTCCACATGAAAATTTAAATTCGTATTACCGATGTCCATTGGCTCATCGATATTTCTGCTCGAATAGTGTGGGTTTCTTGATTGATTGGACTGCCTGGAATTACTTGTTAATAAATTGTTATTATTGGCTGGATTCTTCAGTACTTTCCTGATGATTTGAAGTCCGTTTAGTAGTTCCTTTCCCGTATAATTAGTTTTCAAGTTTTAGTAATAGAGTTTCTGCCCTTTAGAGTAAGTGATGATATTAATGATGGTAGGATCTTAGTTCCTGTAATTGTTGTTATTAAAAAAACGAGGCCACTTTTAATATATTTTTTTATGTTTCTTGTTTGTTTTTAATTGTGCTTTAATATTTGTTCTCTTTAGTTTTAAATTTATTTATTAAAATTAATTTTTTATATTTGTACTATTTCTATTTCCAAAGAGATTTATAGAAAAAACTTTCTTAATTTTTTTCTATTTATAGCGTTTTTTAGAAATTTTTATTTTATTTTTAATATGATTTATAGAAAAAAAAAGTTTCTTATTCTTTTCTCTATTTTGGTGTTTATCCTCGCCAGTGAAATGAATGAAACAACTATGTCTTATCGGTTTCACCTTACCTGCACCTACAAGTGCAAATCAAACGACAAGAATTGCGTTTGGAATTTTCATTTGGGTCTGTCATATTTGTTTTTCTGCAATACAAGCTCTTTAGCCAGTAGCCTCCAATTTCGCACACTAATTTGGTTAAGGTCCCTCCCCAGTTTCGTGCGCCCTTGGTTACGTGGATATTCTCTATTGTGTTGTCCCACTGGTTCGGGGTTCTATAGAATATAAATTCTTCGTTACAGGTTTCTGCGGTCCTTTCAGATTCAGTTCAATTATATCGGCTCCGTTCATGAGAACTTTGTGCATACTTGAAGCACATACATATGTCATACTATTCCTGTCAGGCAACATAGAAAATTACTGTGTTTTGGCAAGAAAAGAAAAAAATAAATTCATGAAGAATTAATTCAATTCTGGGATAAAAATTGTCTGTCGTAGTAGTAATGGGTGATAAACACCTTTTGTAGCAATCATTGACATTATTGACAAAAACTAAGACTAATACTCTATTACAAACATCACTAATACCATTCATTTGCTGATCCCGAGAACCGAGAGGCTAAAAAATACAGGGGCATTTCCTGTGATTTCCTGGATTTAGTATGTAATTGCTTATATATATTTGTTTCAATATTTTACTAAAAAGCAATACATTTTGTATTGTATTGGATCCTAAATGTGGCAGAATATTTACATACATTGTAAAATGCATTTTCATTTGCAAAATGTGAGCTTCAACAATTAACCTATTGTTACGTAGAGCTAAAAACATTACAAACTTTCATTGCTACATATATAGGGAATCAGCTACAAACATATGTACATATGTATCTTTGTGCATATTAAGAAGAATGTTTTTGTATTTGAATACATAAATACATATATTAGCATTAATTAATGCATTAACGATTAATTCATTTCAATCCAATCAGCTTTTGCCCAGGTTGGCAGCAGAGTTTCATATTCCCATCCGGGACCCTAAGAAAAAAAGAAAAATATATGTAATTATAAATTAATAATATAATATTTTAAAAATAAAATTTTTTTATGGTAAACAGTTTATCAGGTTTTTTTCTCTTAATATGTTTACTTGAACAAAACATGTTCAAGTTTTGAAAGCAGTTTAAACTTTATTATGTAAATAGATGAGCTGATTTCAAGGGCTTGCGATAATGAGAAAATTGGTAAAGAAAGCAGAAATCTCTCAAATGTTTGGTATACATAAATGTATATTTACATATGTACAATTGCATGTACATATATATTCTAATTAATCGGTCTTAATTTAACCGTAATTAAACGTCATAAATCGAGCTGAAAAAGAGAATAGGCTGGAATTAAGGCAAGGAGATGGGCGAAAAAATGAGATAAGCTGACGAGCTAAGCGGTTAATTTAAAAAAGACTGACTTAAACCCCAAAATTCTCTACACGAAAACTGGTGACAGAGGTGGATGTTATTGTTTGCCACGAAACAGTGCATCAAACCTTAATGAAAAAAATTCTCATCAAGAACAGCAAGATAAAAAGGTGTGAGTGAGATTTTTTTTGTAAACTAATCAATTTATAAGGGACAACAAACTAAATTTTATGAAGACAATGATCCCAAACATGAGTCACACATGGTAAGAGTGTGGCTGTTATATAATTGTGGTCACGTCATCAATACACCAGGGCGAAGCTCTGATCTCAATCCTGTATAGAATTTATGGGTGTTTTGAAGCATCGCTTAAGACAGCAATATCAGATGAATGGCAGAAAATACCAACGAATTATGACCTAAAGAAGTTAATAGGATCAATAAAAAATCGTTAACAATGTGTGGGAGAAACCACCGGAGAGTTGCACAATCTGAAAGGAAAGTAATTGAACTTGTAAATGCCTTCTTCGATCCTGCCAAACTATCGATCAAATCCTCTATATTAGGAACTGGGAAATGATCTTTAAAATACATTTTGTTTAGTCGCCTATTGTTAATGCATATTCGCTTTAAACCTTCTTTTTTGTTTGCTAAAACAATACGACTGCAGAACCGTGACGTTGATTTTTGAATTATTCCATCTTTCAGCCATTCTTTTACCTGGTTCTGCACAATCTTTTGCTGGGGAATTTTCATTTTAATTGTACATAATGAGTTACTTTAGGGTGTAGAAATATTCCTTATTCCATCAATTATTTTTCTGTCGGAGCAACAATTTTAAACTGTTTAGCGACGGAAATATCTATTAATTTTTTAATTTCTTCTTGGCCAACGTTTTTTATTATTGAATAAAAAGTGTAAGTAGCCATTTTTGTCAGACGTGTAACAAATGCTACTTAAAAAATCTTAACCGATTACTATATCATAATCAACTAAATTATCCGGTACAATTAACAAATTATGTGTAATACGAAGTCCATCTATAGGGTGGTTAAATTTCAAGGGCCGATGTTGATTTTGAATAAAACACAAACTATTTAGGAAATTATTGTAATTTTATTTTATTATGATGTATTGGTATTACTCAATTATGTATGGAACAAAATATCGGCCAAATGGGCGCCGCGACCTCGGCGGCACACCTCCATCCGATGGTCCAAATTTTCGATGACGCTGAGGCATAATGGAGGTTCTATGCCGTTAATGTGCCGAATTATCTGATCCTTTAGGTCTTGAATTGTTGCTGGCTTATCGACGTACACCTTTTCTTTCAAATAACCCCAAAGAAAAAAGTCCAACGGTGTCAAATCACATGATCTTGGCGGCTAATTGACATCGCCATTACGTGAGATAACACGGCCATTGAATTTGTTGCGCAAAAGAGCCATTGTTTCGTTAGCTGTGTGGCAAGTGGCACCGTCCTGCTGAAACCACATATCGTCCACATCCATATCTTCCAATTCGGGCCATAAAAAGTTCGTTATCATCTCACGATAGCGAACACCTTTCACAGTAACTGCCTGACCGGCCTCATTTTGGAAAAAATACGGCCCGATGATGCCGCCAGCCCATAAACCGCACCAAACAGTCACTCTTTGTGGGTGCATTGGTTTTTCGACAATCACTCTTGGATTCTCATTCGCCCAAATGCGGCAATTCTGTTTATTGACGAATCCACTGAGGTGAAAATGTGCCTCATCACTGAAAATGATTTTCTTCGAAAATTTATCATCCACTGTTGCCCATTCACGACGTTTGGAATGGTCAAGAGGCTTTAGTTCTTGAGCCAATTGCACCTTGTAAGCGTGTAAATGCAAGTCTTTATGCATAATGTTCATCAACGACGAGCGTGAGAGGTGCAATTGTTGGGAACGACGACGAGTTGAGGTGGACGGCTCTTCAGCCACACTATCGCGAACAGCAGCAATATTTTCTGCAGTACGAGCTGTACGAGCATGCACTGGTGTTCTCACATCTTCTACAGACCCGGTTTGCTCGAATTTTTCCACGATTTTTGCGATTGTACGCACATTTGGACGATGAAATTGACCAAAAAAATTACGAAGTGCACGATATGCATTTTGATTTGAACTCCCATTTTCATAATAAGTCTGGATAACTTTAACACGTTGTTGGATTATGTATCTCTCCATGGTTCAAATTGAGTAAGTCTGAAATAGAGAAATGTCAAATAAAATTCGGAAAAAAACTTTAGGTGTGGTTCACATTCAACATCGGCCCATACAATTTAACCACCCTTTACATAGATTACAGGTATTTTTATTCTTTCATTTTTTATAACATCTTCTTGTACATCTAATGTGCCTGAGTAAAAATGATTATTCTTTGCGAAATTAATTGTAATTATTTTCAAGTTGGTTTTATCTAGTTTTTATTTCAATGTCATCGTCATGGTCTGGAGTGCCAGTGATGAATTTAAGGGCTGATCCTAAGAAGTTTAAGGATCTTTTACTTCTATTATTAGCTAATTGTGTTTTTAAAATTTAAATTTTTTTTGTTAAAAGTTGAAGTTCTACATTGTCTTCCATGTTATATATATTTTATTATATTTTCGTATGGTTTAGTATTTTCGTAACATTTATAACATGATACAAGCATTCAAAATTCTTATATATAAGAAAAGTTATAAATAAACTTGGTTGTCTTCAATTAAGACATATTTTTTATTTTTAAATTAATTATATTATTCGGAAGTACGAGTTGGATTAATGATAATAGTATCACTATATTTACTGACATATGTATTTACTTCTAATGTTGTCCTTGTATATAATTAATTTCCTAGATGTAGTAATTGTTTCACCGTTGTCAGTTTCAACTATATGTTTAGCAAATTTACCTATGTCTTTATTTCTTCTATAAGTCCTGGAGTAAATGATGTCTCCTTTTTTATATTGGGTAAATTTGCGCTCCTTATTGTGGTAGGCCAAAGTTTTGGTTTGAGCGTTTTTAATTAAATCATATATAAGAGAATACCCCTGCTGGTTAAAGAACACGTCCACGGGGTTTTCTTTAGTAACTAAATGTATAGTTTTGTTATATTGGTGAACTGCTTCAATAATTTTTTCGTCAGGAGCAGTGATTCCTCTTTGGGATAATAAATTTGCGAGTTTGATGATTGTACTATGTATACGTTCGACTTGACCGTTCGTTGTCGAATGAAATGGAGGTGTAGCTATATGCTGTATCTGTAGTCTTTCATATATTTGATTAGCTAAAATACCATTAAGGCTTCGTTATCGGTAACGACGAATTTGACGTTAGGGTAAGTGAGAGAGAGAACTTCGTCGATATTTTTGTACATGTCTCTCTTTGTTGGTATGTATCGTAAATGACAAAATTTAGAGAACTTGTCTAGGCTGGTTATAAACATTTGTCCGCTAAAGTAAAATATATCCATGTGTATCTTCTCACCAGGTTTTCTAGGTATTGGTGCTTTCAGTGGTCTTGCGTTTACCAAGGAATATTTCTGACGGTTTCTTTAGTATGGTAGAGTGAACGGAGTTATTATACTCGTGGAGGGATTTATAAAGGAGATCTGAAAAAGTCTGATGAGCGCTTTCCGCTCTAAGGCATCTCATTATCTCTGTCAATGTTGAGTGAAACCTTCCTATCTGAGCGTTAGTCGAGCTGGCGTAGGGAGGAGTTTTGAACACTTTAATACTGAATTGATTTTGTACATTGAATCTTATAGCCACAGAGTTGAACGATTTTTCGTTATCCATCACGACGATTTCTGGCATTCCAAATGTCAAAAGGATTTCCCTCAGTGGTTCCTTTATATCCTCAGATGCTCTAGACTTCACTAAATTTGCCTGGGCGTATTTAGAGAACTTATCAACGGCTGTTAAAACCATCTTCTTTTCCGTAATGAAAATATCGATATGGACAATTTGTCCAGGGTATTGCGGAATAGGTGTTTCAGAAATTTCAATTTTATTGGGGTGGCGATCGCACTTACTTTCTTTGCAGATTTTACAAGCTCTTGCTATTTTCTTAACTTTTGCCATCATTTGAGGAAAATAATATTTTTCTAAAAGCTGTGTTTTATTTTCTTCGGCACTTCTATGAGCTCTGTTGTGCTCATTAATTATTGCAACTTCTTGTTCTGATTCGTTCTGAACATCAGTCACTATTTTCCTTGTGTAGAGAACTTTATAGTTATGAAAGCGTTTAGA
The DNA here is from genome assembly GCA_932526305.1 of Epicampocera succincta. Lineage (NCBI taxonomy): Eukaryota > Metazoa > Arthropoda > Insecta > Diptera > Tachinidae > Epicampocera > Epicampocera succincta. The sequence goes on from OW052037.1 coordinate 24,976,262, forward strand.
GAATATTTGTTGTGCCTTACCAAGAATTGCGTCTGTGGTGTTCACGCAGTTTATTACCGAAGGGTTAAGATATTTGTCGAAAGCCCGCTCTAATCTCTTTTGAGAAAGATCTGGTTTATAAACAATGTGCCTGTGATAAGTCGGCAAAACGATTTGGACTTCATATTCAGAGGTATTGTGTGGTTCTATGATAATTTGGTTTTTAAAAGCGTTAATCGGTGTTTCTGTATATTGTATAGAGTTTTCAGGGGAACTTTGGTTGCTATGCTGAGTGGACACTGTCGAGTCCATTTTGCATATCTCTTGTGGAGGTCTGGATAATGCGTCCGCCACCGCGTTGGCTCTTCCATGTTTATATTGCAGAACATAGTTATATTCTTCTAGAATTGCCTACCACCTTCTAAGCTTGCTATTAGTATTGCCGTTTGACAGAGCGTGCGTTAATGGTTGATGGTCCGAGAATATTTTTATTCGTGCTGCTCCGTAGAGGTAGTTTCTCAAAATCCTGAGCACCCAGACTATTACTAACATTTTCTTTTCGTTCGTAGCATAGTGTTCTTCGGATCTACTCAGGGTTCTCGAAATGAATGTTATTGGCCTACCTTTTTGTTCCAGCACTGTGCCAATTGGAGGCGTCCGTTTTCAGCTGACAACGGACTCTTTGTCAAAATTGGGGTATGAAAGCATCACATCGTCAGAAATTAGTGTTTCCTTTATCTTATTGAATGCATCCATTGCCTCATCATTAAGGTTTAAAATTATTTTATTATTATATAAGATCGAGACTTGGACATTTGTCCTCCCTCTCCTCTTAAAAGGGCCGTTAATGGTTTTGCTAGTTTGGCATAGTTATTTATAAAACGTCTCTAAAATCCCGGCATTCCAAGGAATGATCTCAAGTCTTTTATAGTTTTAGGAGTAGGAAAATTTTTAATTACCTCCACTTTCTTCGGGTTAGCACGTATTCCTGCTGTAAATATCAGAAGCCCAAAAAATTCAAATTCTGGCTTCATAAACTCGCATTTATCAATGATAATTTTCATATTTGTTGTTTCTAGGGTTCTAAAGATTTCTTCGATACTATGCAGATGTGTTTCTTCATCCTTTCCAAATATGATTATATCGTCGATACACATATAACATATTTGCCCAATATAGTTCCTGAGTATATCGTCTAATGTTCTTTGCAATATTGCAGGTACGGTTTTTAGACCAAATGGCAGTCGAGTGAACTCGAAAAGGCAGTTTTTTTTCGATGTCCTTCTCCCTTAGTAGAATTTGGTGGAATCCACTTTTGAGGTCTAAAACTGAGAAATATTTATTTTCCCCTAACTGTGTAATCACTTCATTTATTTCAAGAATGTGGTAACGATCAGCCACTGTAACCATTTTTAACCTCCTATAGTCAATGACCATTCTGAATTTCTTTTCACCCGATGTGTCCATTTTTTGGGACTACCCATACTGGTGAGTTGTGTGGTGATTTAGAGGGTCTTATAATTCCTTGATCCAATAGTTCTTTGATTTGATGTTCAACTTCGTCTTTTAGATGCATGGGATATGGATAACATCTTGAATAGACAGGTGCTTCAGTGGTGGTTCTTATTTCACCTTATTTCAGATTTGAGATTTGGCAAACCGAAGAATTTTAGGTTAGTAGATTTTAGTCCGAATAGATTGATGAAAGTATGGGGAGAAATCCGGAGTTTTCCTCCGGCGGAATTTGAAAAAAAGTATTTTTCGTTGGGAATGGCTAACTTCATCAATGATGTCTGGATATAGTTCTTGTTAGATCCAGTATGAAATAAAATTTTAAGAATTTGTCCATCTTTCGTCTTTGCTTGGAAATATGGCAAAGACGAGTTTATTCTAAAAAATGGATATCGGTAAGATCTTGTTCGTTAACAGATTCTGATTCATAGTCTTCAGCGTAGAAATCGTTCTGGTTATTATACTCTTCAAATGGTTTCCACTGCCTTACGTATTATATCGATGGATTCGTTGAAATGTATGTTAATACTAATTTGTTTATTGAGGGTATTACTAGCATTATGACTATTAATATCTGTATACTTTAGGTGTTCTAAAATTTCTTCCCTGTCGTTATTATCCATTAGTCCAAATAGCCATTTTTAGATACTGCCTATGCCGTTAATTAGACCTCTTTTTTCCTACTTACGTAAGAAGGTATGATAGTTATAACTCTTGCTTTAATTAGTTTAATTTCGTTTGTTAAGATGTCATCAACTTGCAAGTCCATTTCCTCTATGTTTTTCTCTATTTGATTTATTCCATTTAATATTTTCTCAGGGTATATTATGTGTAGTACTGTGTTGGTAATATTGTTATTTGTCTTTTTCTAATCTGTATTACCGTATAACCGGAGTTATCCTCTACTTTATTCTGGTTATACTGAAAGATATATTTTCGTTTAACCTGAGTCTTGTAAGCTTTTTTTAATTAATTGTCAATGGGGACGAAATGGTTCTATTCTACTCTATAATTCTTAGCTTTCTTATATTTATGTTGAGTCTTACTAACTCTAAAATTTTTTTATGAATTCATTCTAAAAGTTTATGTTATTTATATTTTCTTGTTTTCTATTAACCCATTTCTTACCGCCGTGTGTTTGAACACATGTTTATCATATCTCAATTTTGGGTATATATAAAACACACATAAATATAAATAATTAAATGTTTTTGTCGTTTATATTAAGGTTTGGTCTCTTAACAACAAAAAAAAAAAAAATAATTGGCAAACTTTTGTAAGCCTCCCCCTTTCACAAGAGGTGGTTCAAAAAGTGTCCAAAAATAGACCATTTTTAAATCAATTATATAATATGTATAAAAAAATCAGAATTATTATATATGTATTGTCGTGTGTTGCCATATCTCTAAAAACGAACCTAAGGCCATTTATCAACCACGCTGACCAATATACGTGCCGCTAGGTGGCAGTAAATAGCAGCGTGTGTTTCACCACACGCTGGTACTGATAGTCACATTGGACATTCAATATTTTTTTGTACCAGTAGCGACGTGTTTTTGCCGAACAGATGTTTTCTTTGTGTACCAACATTTTATGTTGTTTTTTTTAATTATTCCATATTGCTCCTTCTTCTTGTTTGAAATTATTTAATTTGTGGTGTAGTTAAGAGTGATATTGTCTGAAATGTCACGACGAGAGTACCTAACAAACGCAGAATTACAAGACATCATCGACAACTGGAGCGGTGATGAACATGACCATCAAGATGAGAGAGCGTCTGCTGTTGAAACTGTTATTTGTTTGCCCCCGATAATACTGCCGGTGATTCGGATTGTGAAACTATAGACGATAACATAATATCAACAAATATTACTTGCGATGATAGCCCTTTGGCCGAAATAGCAGGCATTATTTTTTATTCTGGTCCTTTGTTTGTGTTGCTAGCTATGTGTGTGTTTATAGGAACAATTGAAGTAATTTCTTTGCTCGCAGACTAAACAAATCGATATGCTGCCCAAAAAAATATTAGCAAAATGTGCGACAAATATCTAATACAACGTTTCATGGGGATTCTTCTATTTTCTGGGTATCACAATATCCCACAAGCAACATTATATTGGAGCTTAGATCCAGCGTTCGGCATTCCAATGATTCGCCAAACAATGTCGCGGAATATGTTCACGAAATTGAAAGCGAACTTTCATATCGCTAACAATGACAATTTGGATATTTCTGATAAGTTCGCGAAGGTTCGGCCATTGTTTGACAGGCTCAATAAACGTTACATACAGTTTGGTGTTTTTGTGGAGCATTTATCGATTGATGAGACAATGGTTCCCTACTTCGGCCGCCATTCAGCGAAAATGTTTATACGTGGGAAACCAATCCGTTTCGGATATAAACTGTGGGCGCTTTGCTCGGACAATGGCTACATGTTCCAATTTATCCCATATTCTGGCGCATCCGGCATTTACAATAAGAGTTTGGGACTCGGTGCATCCGTCATAATGGAACTATTATCACATTGTGAGCATCCAATGCAGCACACAGTCCACTTTGAGAATTTTTTTACCTCCCATTACTTGCTCTGCTTGCTGAAAAAGAGAGGCTTCTGCGCAACCGGCACTGTTCGACCCAATCGTGTTGCCGGCGCCCCTTTAAAAACTGGGAAAAAAGCATTGAAGAAGCACGATACCGACTATGCATACGATATTCGAAATAACGTTATGGTGATTCGTTGTATGGATAATTCTGAAGTTAATATCACAACTAATTACGACAGAATCAACCCAATGGTAGCAGTGCAACGATACAGCAAAGAGAAGAAGAAAAAAGTTGGAGTTCAACAGCCCCTCGCCTTCAACAATTACAACAGGCATATGGGTGGCGTGGATTTACACGACAATGGGATCGCCAATTACCGTATCGGTGTTCGTGGCAAAAAGTGGTGATGGCCGCTCTGGGTTCAATGTTTGGATAGTGCTGTTGTTAGTGCTTGGAAACTTCATTGCTTCGTAGAAGCTTCCAAAAATGAGAAGCATATATCTCAGCTTGACTTCAAAAACTCAGTGACAAAGTCTCTGCTGCTTTCGTCGGAGGATGCAATGGACGAAGACGAACCATCGTCTGCTGAGGATTCAGACACTGACTATAGACAACAAAATCTTCCGAGGGTAGACGGCTTGCACGTTCCTTTGAAAACTACTAATCGTCGCCGTTGTATTGTGTGCATACCAAAAGCCACCATATTCAAGTGTGAGAAGTGCAACGTCCACCTACACTCAGAGACTTGCTTCAAGTTGTTCCACGAAGACAAACAATTTTATTTACAACGCCGCGCCACACGTTTAAACAAAAAGCCACGAAATGTATAATTCCATGTTAACTTTATTTTTAAATAAATACTTGAAACTGAAAAAACACCGTTTTTTACTTAAATGTACTTACCTTGTTTTACCTGCAAATACTTTGAAATATTACTTTCTACCATACTTACTTAAATACGTACTATAAACAACATAAATAGCTAAAAAAAATGTTTACCGAACAAAAGATTTCAAAACACTTTACAGTACCGGCGTGTGTTCAAACACACGGCAATTTTCAGAGAAACTACTCGTCGGAAAATTTTTTTTTCTCAGAAAATGTTAAATATGATATCGTACGACGACCCTGAAATTTTCATCAAAAAATGCGAACGTTTAAATTTCCGGTAATTAATGGGTTAATTGCATTTATTCTCTCTATTTTTTCTGTGTTTAATTTTTCTGAGATTTCCTTAAGAGTTTCGCTAGCTATTTTTTTTCATTTCTGTAGTCGAATGTATAGTGTTATTGTACGCTACTATTGCTTTGTATACTTTTTCTTCCAAGTTATCGTCGTTATTTGTGTCTGCGTTAAATGGTCGGATATGGTCGTTTAATGTTAGGTGAAGTCTTTCAACGTCCGAATTACCAGTTTTATTGTAGGTTGTTGTGAAATGAATTTCAATTCCATTATTCTTTAGAAATTGCTTCACTACGATAACATTTACCTCATTATCCGTAATCAGTTTTTCTGGTTTGCCAAGATATTGAACTCGTACTTTCATAGCGTCGACAATAGACACCCATATTCTATCATTCGTAAATTTGTCAATAGTGGCTAAAAACATTATATTTCTTTGTGGATACCAGATATCGGCATGAATAGTCTCATTGTGTCTACTAGGGATTTTAGTTATATTTAGCGAATGTTTGATAGGTTTCTGTCATATTTAGCTTTGTAAATTTCACAATTATTTATGTGTTTTTGAATAAGTTTATTCAGGTTTGGATAATACAACTTTTTCTTTATTTCGGCAAAAACTTCATTTATCGTTCTATGATTATTTGCTACATGTTCTGCCTTTATTTTGCCTTCGTCGACTATATCTTCTAATGGAATACATGCTTTCAAGATTTTGAGATGCCTATTTCTTACAAAGAATTTTCTATATAAATTTTGGAGCTTCAATAATAAATTGTCATCGAAACAGAACACCGCCAACAGTCCCTTTTCTGATAATTTTTCATTTATTAACTCCAGAAGGTCGCTATTGCAAGATATGCACCAAGTTGCCCTAATCTTCTTTTTGAACAGTATTTTTTTTACTCGATTGCCTTTTTGCGTTTTTCAAGACTAATTGGTTCTTAAACAATGGACTTTCTGTTATCTTTATGAAATCAGTACTATCAGTTTCTGCACTGTGTACAGTTTCTATATCGGCATTCTTAGGAATTCATAATGACCATTTGCTGTTGAAAAAGCAGTTTTATGAATGCCTCTATCATCTATTTCAATTTGGTGAAAGCCTTGCATCAAATCGAGGGTAGTAAAATATTGGCATTTTCCCAGTTTGTCGAATTTATCATCCATGTTCGGAATTGGAAATCTATCTTCAATAGCAATACTATTCAATTTCCTATAGTCAATTACAATACGCAATTTTTGAATGTTTGATGCATCTAATTTCTTTGGAACTATCTGGATGGTTCCCTTATTATTGCGTGACGTAACATTTCTTCTATTTGCAGATTAATTTCATGTTTGTGAATTTCCGGGTATCTATAGAGTTTAGAAATTACCGGGATTTCGTTTTGCGTATTTATCCTATATTTTGTTGTATTTGTAAAAGATAGATTCTCGCCTTCTCGATAAAAAACTTTATTATACTTCTTTAGTATTGACAGTAACTTGTTTCTATCAGTTCCATTTATATGTTGGGTTTTTAAATCGGAGATAGGAGTTATATTTTCAGTCCCAATTTCATTATTATGAATTTCCAAAACGTTTTCCCTGTAACATTTATTTCTATATTCTTCTTCCTCCTTATTAAGATAAATAGGGATAACGACATTCCTCACAATCATTAGCCTGTTTTCATAATTTATAATACAATTCAAGTCCGATAAAATATTATTCCCGATTAATCCGTCATATAAATTGTTAAAATTATATTCTAAAAATTCACAAAAATAATTAACGACACCAAATTCCTTAAAAATCGGAAATCTGCAAAGTGTTTTTGCTTGGAACTCTCTACCCATCGCCCTTAATGTAGCATTTACGTCATGCTTCCATTTTGGATTGCACAGATTTTCGTTTATAATACTGAACTCTGCTCCAGTATCTACAACGAAACGTAAAGTTTTATTTGGATTTTTAATTACTATATAGGGAAGTTGTTTTGGCTTTCCACATGAAAATTTAAATTCGTATTACCGATGTCCATTGGCTCATCGATATTTCTGCTCGAATAGTGTGGGTTTCTTGATTGATTGGACTGCCTGGAATTACTTGTTAATAAATTGTTATTATTGGCTGGATTCTTCAGTACTTTCCTGATGATTTGAAGTCCGTTTAGTAGTTCCTTTCCCGTATAATTAGTTTTCAAGTTTTAGTAATAGAGTTTCTGCCCTTTAGAGTAAGTGATGATATTAATGATGGTAGGATCTTAGTTCCTGTTATTGTTGTTATTAAAAAAACGAGGCCACTTTTAATATATTTTTTTATGTTTCTTGTTTGTTTTTAATTGTGCTTTAATATTTGTTCTCTTTAGTTTTAAATTTATTTATTAAAATTAATTTTTTATATTTGTACTATTTCTATTTCCAAAGAGATTTATAGAAAAAACTTTCTTAATTTTTTTCTATTTATAGCGTTTATTAGAAATTTTTATTTTATTTTTAATATGATTTATAGAAAAAAAAGTTTCTTATTCTTTTCTCTATTTTGGTGTTTATCCTCGCCAGTGAAATGAATGAAACAACTATGTCTTATCGGTTTCACGTTTTTTTCTTTTCTATGCCACAAATTCAAATGCTTAAATACTAAATATGAATTTCTTAAAAATATTCTATAACTAATTGTTAGTTCTTTGTCCGTTTCCCATTTGCTATAAGCAGTACACATTTAGGTTTATCCCTTATTTATCAGTATGGGAAAAACCACATATGTTATCATAGATAACAAATGTGTTAGGTACACACAAGCAGAGATAAGAAACGAACCAAAGAAGCGTTATCGTTTAAGACAAAGTCTGGAAAAAATTAAGGTTATCATTAGGAGAAGACAGAGCCATATTATAATATGTAACTACATATATTCATATATAAAATTAGTAACAAATAGCCACTAATATAAACCCAATAAAAGAGTATTTATAACTTAATAGTAAAATTAACTTTACTTACTAATTGATTACATAAACAATCGTTTGTACATTCTTCTTATACATTGCTTTTGATAAGATATGACTCTTGTCTTATTCGTGGTTACTACGAGTGCAAATCAAACGACAAGAATTGCGTTTGGAATTTTCATTTGGGTCTGTCATATTTGTTTTTCTGCAATACAAGCTCTTTAGCCAGTAGCCTCCAATTTCGCACACTAATTTGGTTAAGGTCCCTCCCCAGTTTCGTGCGCCCTTGGTTACGTGGATATTCTCTATTGTGTTGTCCCACTGGTTCGGGGTTCTATAGAATATAAATTCTTCGTTACAGGTTTCTGCGGTCCTTTCAGATTCAGTTCAATTATATCGGCTCCGTTCATGAGAACTTTGTGCATACTTGAAGCACATACATATGTCATACTATTCCTGTCAGGCAACATAGAAAATTACTGTGTTTTGGCAAGAAAAGAAAAAAATAAATTCATGAAGAATTAATTCAATTCTGGGATAAAAATTGTCTGTCGTAGTAGTAATGGGTGATAAACACCTTTTGTAGCAATCATTGACATTATTGACAAAAACTAAGACTAATACTCTATTACAAACATCACTAATACCATTCATTTGCTGATCCCGAGAACCGAGAGGCTAAAAAATACAGGGGCATTTCCTGTGATTTCCTGGATTTAGTATGTAATTGCTTATATATATTTGTTTCAATATTTTACTAAAAAGCAATACATTTTGTATTGTATTGGATCCTAAATGTGGCAGAATATTTACATACATTGTAAAATGCATTTTCATTTGCAAAATGTGAGCTTCAACAATTAACCTATTGTTACGTAGAGCTAAAAACATTACAAACTTTCATTGCTACATATATAGGGAATCAGCTACAAACATATGTACATATGTATCTTTGTGCATATTAAGAAGAATGTTTTTGTATTTGAATACATAAATACATATATTAGCATTAATTAATGCATTAACGATTAATTCATTTCAATCCAATCAGCTTTTGCCCAGGTTGGCAGCAGAGTTTCATATTCCCATCCGGGACCCTAAGAAAAAAAGAAAAATATATGTAATTATAAATTAATAATATAATATTTTAAAAATAAAATTTTTTTATGGTAAACAGTTTATCAGGTTTTTTTCTCTTAATATGTTTACTTGAACAAAACATGTTCAAGTTTTGAAAGCAGTTTAAACTTTATTATGTAAATAGATGAGCTGATTTCAAGGGCTTGCGATAATGAGAAAATTGGTAAAGAAAGCAGAAATCTCTCAAATGTTTGGTATACATAAATGTATATTTACATATGTACAATTGCATGTACATATATATTCTAATTAATCGGTCTTAATTTAACCGTAATTAAACGTCATAAATCGAGCTGAAAAAGAGAATAGGCTGGAATTAAGGCAAGGAGATGGGCGAAAAAATGAGATAAGCTGACGAGCTAAGCGGTTAATTTAAAAAAGACTGACTTAAACCCCAAAATTCTCTACACGAAAACTGGTGACAGAGGTGGATGTTATTGTTTGCCACGAAACAGTGCATCAAACCTTAATGAAAAAAATTCTCATCAAGAACAGCAAGATAAAAAGGTGTGAGTGAGATTGTTTTTGTAGACTAATCAATTTATAAGGGACAACAAACTAAATTTTATGAAGACAATGATCCCAAACATGAGTCACACATGGTAAGAGTGTGGCTGTTATATAATTGTGGTCACGTCATCAATACACCAGGGCGAAGCTCTGATCTCAATCCTGTATAGAATTTATGGGTGTTTTGAAGCATCGCTTAAGACAGCAATATCAGATGAATGGCAGAAAATACCAACGAATTATGACCTAAAGAAGTTAATAGGATCAATAAAAAATCGTTAACAATGTGTGGGAGAAACCACCGGAGAGTTGCACAATCTGAAAGGAAAGTAATTGAACTTGTAAATGCCTTCTTCGATCCTGCCAAACTATCGATCAAATCCTCTATATTAGGAACTGGGAAATGATCTTTAAAATACATTTTGTTTAGTCGCCTATTGTTAATGCATATTCGCTTTAAACCTTCTTTTTTGTTTGCTAAAACAATACGACTGCAGAACCGTGACGTTGATTTTTGAATTATTCCATCTTTCAGCCATTCTTTTACCTGGTTCTGCACAATCTTTTGCTGGGGAATTTTCATTTTAATTGTACATAATGAGTTACTTTAGGGTGTAGAAATATTCCTTATTCCATCAATTATTTTTCTGTCGGAGCAACAATTTTAAACTGTTTAGCGACGGAAATATCTATTAATTTTTTAATTTCTTCTTGACCAACGTTTTTTATTATTGAATAAAAAGTGTAAGTAGCCATTTTTGTCAGACGTGTAACAAATGCTACTTAAAAAATCTTAACCGATTACTATATCATAATCAACTAAATTATCCGGTACAATTAACAAATTATGTGTAATACGAAGTCCATCTAAAGGGTGGTTAAATTTCAAGGGCCGATGTTGATTTTGAATAAAACACAAACTATTTAGGAAATTATTGTAATTTTATTTTATTATGATGTATTGGTATTACTCAATTATGTATGGAACAAAATATCGGCCAAATGGGCGCCGCGACCTCGGTGGCACACCTCCATCCGATGGTCCAAATTTTCGATGACGCTGAGGCATAATGGAGGTTCTATGCCGTTAATGTGCCGAATTATCTGATCCTTTAGGTCTTGAATTGTTGCTGGCTTATCGACGTACACCTTTTCTTTCAAATAACCCCAAAGAAAAAAGTCCAACGGTGTCAAATCACATGATTTTGGCGGCCAATTGACATCGCCATTACGTGAGATAACACGGCCATTGAATTTGTTGCGCAAAAGAGCCATTGTTTCATTAGCTGTGTGGCAAGTGGCACCGTCCTGCTGAAACCACATATCGTCCACATCCATATCTTCCAATTCGGGCCATAAAAAGTTCGTTATCATCTCACGATAGCGAACACCATTCACAGTAACTGCCTGACCGGCCTCATTTTGGAAAAAATACGGCCCGATGATGCCGCCAGCCCATAAACCGCACCAAACAGTCACTCTTTGTGGGTGCATAGGTTTTTCGACAATCACTCTTGGATTCTCATTCGCCCAAATACGGCAATTCTGTTTATTGACGAATCCACTGAGGTGAAAATGTGCCTCATCACTGAAGATGATTTTCTTCGAAAATTGATCATCCACTGTTGCCATTTCTTGCCACCATTCTGCCCATTCACAACGTTTGGAATGGTCAAGAGGCTTTAGTTCTTGAGCCAATTGCACCTTGTAAGCGTGTAAATGCAAGTCTTTATGCATAATGTTCATCAACGACGAGCGTGAGAGGTGCAATTGTTGGGAACGACGACGAGTTGAGGTGGACGGCTCTTCAGCCACACTATCGCGAACAGCAGCAATATTTTCTGCAGTACGAGCTGTACGAGCATGCACTGGTGTTCTCACATCTTCTACAGACCCGGTTTGCTCGAATTTTTCCACGATTTTTGCGATTGTACGCACATTTGGACGATGAAATTGACCAAAAAAATTACGAAGTGCACGATATGCATTTTGATTTGAACTCCCATTTTCATAATAAGTCTGGATAACTTTAACACGTTGTTGGATTGTGTATCTTTCCATGGTTCAAATTGAATAAGTCTGAAATAGAGAAATGTCAAATAAAATTCGGAAAAAAGCTTGGCGTTTAGGTGTGGTTCACATTCAACATCGGCCCATACAATTTAACCACCCATTAGATTCGACACAACTTTAAAAGCTCCCGTTATTTCTTTTGTATAATTTTTTATGTTCTTTTTGAAATATTTCTTAAAAATACGTTCTTTTATTACAGTAAAACACTGAAACTATTTTTCGTTAATTATTATATATTTAGTGCAATGTTTTCTGTACAGTCCTTTGACATACACATGTACATATATATGTTCGATCTTGTTGCAATTAAATCACTTTGTACTTGTCGTGCACTCATTTCGTTTGTGGTTTGGAAATCCACAATTAAAACATAGAAACATTTTAAAATCATAGTTGTTGTTATTAAAGCGGCTTTTGTTGATAATTTCATATTTGGTTTTTAAATCCTTTCATAACTTCGTATTGCTCTCTTAAATATTTTTAATTTAAGCGCTGCTCTTTCTTCAATACCATCAACAATTATTGAGCGATCGTCAACTAATCCGAGAGAAACAATCGAGCACATGTGTAAAGCATATTTGTTTGAATTTTTTTTGGTCTTCAGTGTACTTACTGTAATAACATATTTTGTTTTAGTTAACTCTGCTCGCAAGTTATTTTTATCATGTAAGTCAGTCAGCCAGTTTCTTGCACTCACATAGTTCGGTTGATTTTAAGTAAAATAAAACACATATGTATGTATGTACATATTTGCTCAAACGCTGACGAGTGGTTGCGGCACCAACTTTATAGACGTGAATAAGGAGCTAAAATATGTTTGCCTATATTCAAAACAATTTTTGGAACTGTCCACAATATTGGCAAATGATGGAACCCAGTGGAAGTTTAACCCGCCTTTGCTGTACATTTTTTGGTGGAAAGTGGGAGTCCAGTGTAAAATTTCATCTTCGCAGAATCCTTGGAGATAGTGTTTTATCTTTTGAGGAGCTATGAACCTTACTAGCGCAGATCAAGGCTGTTCTTAATTCTAGGCCTTTATGTGCATTATCTGATGATCGTACCGATGTTAGTACAATTACGCCAGCACATTTCTTAATTGGCTCAGCTTCAAACACTGTACCTGAACCATCAGTCCTTGATCTGTCTCTTTCAAGATTGTCCCGTCTTCAACTTATTCAATATATGATGGAAAGCTTTTGGACTGCTGGTCTGGTGAGTTCTCGCAACGTCATGATGGGAGCAACAAGAAACCTGTATCCAAAGGAGGTCGTTGGTTCTAGAAAGATATCCACCAACTAAATGACCATTAGCTAGCGTTAGAGACGTTCACACAGGACCTGACGGACTTATAAGGGTCGCAACTGTAAGGAATGCTTCTTCAACGTTGAAGCGTTCTTTGGTGAAATTATGTTTACTCCATATAAGTTATCGGCCGATTGAAATAAAGAGCAGAAAATTAATGTAATTATTTTTAATCTATTATTATACTTTTTGAATTGATTCGTTTGTAAATCATATTGTTAGTTTTAAGTTTAATGAATAATGACCTATCTTATAACCTTAGAATTTTTTTCGTCCCCTTCGGAAACGAGGTGGGCGGAAGGTTTGAATTTTTTTTTTGGGTCTTAAGTGTACTTACTGTAATAACATATTTTGTTTTAGTTAACTCTGCTCGCAAGTTATTTTTATGATATAAGTCAGTCAGTCAGTTTCTTGCACTAGCACAGTTCGGTTGATTTTAAGTGAAATAAAACACATACATACATACAAATAGAAATAAGAAGTTAAAGGATTGTGGTTTTTCTTAAAATATATAATATATAGAACCGATTAGGTTACAAATTCTCGGAACACATTTTGGTGGTGTGGTATATTTTTATTATCGTTTTTCTTACGTTCTCGTAGTTAGGAATGAATTTCAGCATTTCAATATTTTTAATAAAATTCTTCCATTAAAATTTGTTCAACGTGATACAATCGCAAGCACAAGTTGTTTGGCTTTCTACCCGCCTATGTATATGCTACTGCGTGCGCGCTTCCTAACGAAATCATATTAGGCGAAACCTGATTATCTTCAGAAATTTTGCTCTTAATTTTGATTGCTGTCTTTTAGCTCACTTTCGTCACAAAACACACTTTGTTTGCCTTGCTCTGTAATTGTTGTTTTTTTGTTTTGTTTTTACTAATAATTTCTTAACTTCTATTTTGTTTGTCGTTGGTGTTGTTTCTGTAACTTCTATTGCTTCTAGATTTTATTCATCTTTTGAATTTGTTTCAAATTCCTCACTCTTTTTTCTTCTTCCCCCATAGTGGGAATTTCCATTAGGTAACTCTTTCTTAGTTTATTATTATAATTAATTTTAAGCATCGGTGTGAGGAGAAAATAATATGAGTACGAACTTGGTTTTGCTTTCAATTCGTTTACACTCTTATTCGTACAAGCCATAAGAATTGTACAGTACAGTACAAAGGAATTATAAGGAAAAAAATAGATGACTATCATCAATGAAAATCGCCTCATGTAAATGCCGATATACTAATTTAATATGTGGAGAAACCCTTTTTCTCACTTTTTAATTCTCACTGTTTAAATGTCTTAATAACGCACTTGTTGCACTTTTCTGTTCCAAACTCTTAACGTATTTTATGTTTCAATCCACAACTTAATATTTAATATTTCCATATAACATTATATATGTGTATAAATTTTATGAAAATTTTATTAAAATGCTTTAAATGGTGTTGATAGCTAACACAAAATGCCATAATCTATATATACATGTACATATGTATGTACATACATAAATCATTCAAAATAAGTGCATTATTTGTAAAGATAAAAATACGTGACCGTTTTCAAATTTGGCTTTCCTGCACTAGTCCTAGTCAATTGCTGTCAATTTATGCAAAATTACTCATTTATCAATTACTATTCCCATTTGATCTTCTCAAGATACTTGAGAATATCGTGCAAAACTCACACGCCAACAACAGAGGTACGATCTTCCAAAAGTCAGTGCAACTGCTAGCATACGGTGACGACATTGACGTGATTGGTCGAACACAGCGAGCCGTCAATGAAGCGTTTGCTGGTATTTTAACGGAGGCGGCCAAAATGAAGTATATGCTGTCATCAAAAAAGGAGGCGCAACACCGACGACTGGGCTAGAACGTCACCATAGGCAGCTATAACTTCGAGGTAGTGAAGGACTTCGTCTACCTTGGCTCCCAAGTTAACAGTGTAAACAACATCAGTACCGAAATCAAACGCAGAATAACTTTTGCCAATCGCTGTTTCTTTGGGTTCAAGAGGCAATTGAGTAGTAAGGCCCTTTTTCGAAAAACCAAGCTGACACTATATACCACTTTGATAATCCCTGTACTTCTCTATGGCCGGTGTCGAAGGCGGATGAGGAAGTCCTTGGTATTTTCGAGAGAAAAGTTCTGCGTTCAATCTTCGGCCCTGTTTGCGTTGAGGGTTTCTGGAGAAGAAGATTCAATCATGAACTGTACGGGTTGTACAGCGACATGAGCCTAACCAGGCGTCTACGGATCCAACGGCTAAGATGGTTGGGCCATGTAGAGCGCATGGAGAATACTGCTCGGACCCGTAGAATCTTCGATTCCGAACCTGTGGGACAACGCATTAGAGGACGCCCACGGAACCGATGGCACACACAAGTGGAGAGGGACCTCAACCAACTTGGTGTGCAAAATTGGAGGACGCTGGCTAAAGACTGTGCCAGCTGGAAAAGTTTGTTGGTTGAGGCCGAGGTTCACCACGGACTGTAGCAGCAAAAGAAGAAGAAGAAGATTCATATCTGATGGAATAACAAATAACTGCCGACATTGGCGAGAAGATGCAATACGTTTAATGGATAGCATCAGCCAACATGTGAATTCAAATAAATATGTGGAAGCATTGACTATCGTCAAATCAAAAATAACCGGGCCAGCAGAAGATATACTGTTAAATCATAATACGGTTTCTACTTTCAAGCAATACTTTACTTTCAACAATACCAAAGGATAAACTAGGTAAACTCACACACGCCAAATTATCACTATCTGTACGCCATGATCAGGTTAGTAAAGCTTTAACAGTGATTACTTCAAAAATATCAATATCAGGAGACCCACGAGAAACAATGAAATGCATGGCAGCATTTGCCATGGAAGATGCGGTGCGTACTTTTAAAAACCGAATGAATAATGACTTTATTCGATCGACGCATAATGAAACCCCATCATAGATCTGGAACATGCTTACGCAGACTATACAGCATGACAACATCCATAAAAATCTGCACTACAACAACAGCCATCATAGAGAAATGAAATAACCTCAAAGGGATTATTATTAGTGATACAAAACTGACCAACATTATAGGCGGCCATCATTTCATCCATTTAACCAACGCCAAAATAATTGACAGCAACAAAACAATTTCCCGAAACCAGAACCAATTGATATTTCCTCTTGTAACACGAGACAATTACAGCAAAATGACAAAGGATTCCACAGCCAACTCTGAAAAAGGATGAAAGACCAAAGTGGAAACTACAATCCGAAACCGAAAAATGCAACGTAACAACAGGATAGAAACAACTCAACCTGCAGATGATAACAGCAGTACCATAACAGAAAAAATAAGTAAGTCACATAATAAAATAGGTCGTTTACACTTTACAACAACAATAGAAGTAGGTATTATGATAACTACTCAAGAGCCTATCTGGACAAAGCAATATCCAGGTAATATGAACGACATTGAGCTCGTAATAAAAAATAAATATAAAAATTATTAAGAGATGGAGTAATTCAAAGAAGTTACAGTCTATATAACTGACCTATGTTGACAGTACATATAAAAGGAGTAGACGAAAACGGATAACCTAAAGCAAGTGTTATGTTGAGGTAGCTCCTCTTACATATAACTTAAATGTTTTTTTTTTTTGATTTTTTTAAATCAACCGAAACTTGTTCAATTTAAAGGACTCTTGCTTTATTGCGGATCTTCTTAAGACTAAAAAACTGTTTTTAATACATAATTGCCGTAAATTTATATGTACATACATATAGAAACACATATGCAAGTATATAAAGAAATAAAAAAATATATGATATTAAAAGGAGAAACAAAAGTCAATATTTTAATTAAAAAAAAAAGTAAGTGCGCTGATGGCACAGCCATGGCCCGGAACAACAAAAATAAATACTGTTAACCTCGCTTCAACAGGAAAGATAGTGATAGATTTCCGTAAACTAAATGAACACACGGTTACAGACAGGTATATCATCCCCGATGTTAACATAACCTTACAAAATCTTGATATAGCTACATTTTTTACAAGATTGGAGTTCGGCTTTCAACAAATAAAAATTAAAGAAAGTAACCGGGAAAAAACAGCTTTTTGTGTCAATTGAAGAATGCACCTTCAATTTTCCAAGGATGCGTGAATATGACATCTTAAGAGCATTCATAGGTTAATTCGTGTATGTCTACATATATGATGTCCTTATTTACTCATCTACACCGAAAGAACACATGACACACATACATGGTATTCGAAGCTTAGAATAAAACAATATTGAAAATCTCTTTCGTGAAAAGTTTTTCATGATAAAGGTTGAGTATTTGGGACATATTATTAAGCACAAGATAAATACAATTCAAAATTTCACTATACCCAACACCTTGAAGGATTTTCTTAGTTTTTTGGAATTAACAGGTTATTATAGACGTTTTGTCTCATGTCGCGAAACTATTAACAATACCGTTGAAAGGTAAGAGTGCACATATTGAAAAATAATAACAAGAATAAAGCAATTCAGTTAGACCAAACTACCATCGAAGCGGCAGAAAAACTGAAAATTAAATTAAAAGAACAAGTTGAATGATTTCAACCGGATTTTAATAAACCCTTTGAACTTACCACGGACGCCTCCAACATAGTTTTTGGAGCCGTGCTATCTCAGAATAAGAAATATATATAAAATAGAAATATTTTCTGTCTCGTACACTTAGTACGAGGGAACTAAATTACAGCCCCAACGAAAAAGAACTGTTAGCCGTAATTTAGACTTTCCAAAAATTTAGGGAATTATTTATACGGCATAGCCGACCTCACTATTTTTAATCGTTAATATACGCCATTTCAGAAAAGAATCCCCACCCCAAATTAAAACGCTGGAAAGCTTTCATAGAAGACTACGGCGCTAAAATAAAATATAGATCAGGCACAGAAAATGTAGTACCCGATGCATTGGCCCATCAGATTATAAATGAATCTTCAATTGACACCGCGCATTCAGCTGAAAGTTCACGTAGTTGTACCATCAAATCGGTTTCACAACCATTTAACTCATACGGCATACAAATAGAATTAGCACCAACTAAAAATTTGGCAGAAACACGAACAATGTTAATTTAATAACAGAATTAAAAAAAATCATACCTCCTAAGAGAGTTATATCAATGCATACAGATATTGAAAACATACATATATGTATATGGTAAAATACTCGAAGACACATTTATTGGAGCTAATTTTGTCTATGTACCAAAAAAACTAAAAGATGTATTAGATAAAAATGACCCAATTCGTATAACTAAAGAAACGCATGAAAGAGCTCATAGAAGCTATAAAAATACAATAAATGAAAAATACTATTGGCCACATTTAAAAAAGGATGCAACAAAGCACAATAACAATTGTTTGGCATGTTTATTTGGTAAATACGAAAGAAACTCTATTAAAGAACCCTTACGTGATTCAAATATAGCAACTTATCCCAGAGAATTTATACACACGGGCATATATTTTAATAATAAGTATATGTAACTATAGATAAGTTCCTTAAATATGTATATAGTAGCACGAGAAATTGAAACTAAAGTATCCATTGAAATTGTATTAGAAGAAATACTCACCACCAGTTTTCATGAGTGTAAAAGATTAATAACTGATAATGAAGCATCTTTTATCACACAAGCCAATGTGCATCTTTTATCACACAAGCAAATGTGCCCTAAATACGTATTCAGAAAATGGACGCTCCAGTGCATAGATCAGCAGTGAAGGACAAGGGAAAAAAGAGCATAACTCAATTAGTGAACTTATAAGGATATTTAAATTTAGTAAGCACTCTACAAGCAGAGAAGAAATATTCAGAGCTATTAAAGAACATAACAATATTTTGCACACCGTAAAAACGTATCGACCAAAGGACATATATTTCGGTTTAATTAATATAAATAAAGATTATATAATATAAAACCTAAAATACGCATCTGAAAAAGTGCTTAAACGATTAAACGCAAAACATAGGACATTCGCAGAAGGGACACAAATATTATCAAAAAAAGTTGGAATCAGAAATAAAAATTTACCACGTTATAAAAAGAAATTGTTGAAGAAGATATAGGAAACATAATCCTAACGAAAAAAAAAAATAAAAACTGTGCATAAAATATTACATTTACAAATGATGAAGCTAATATACCAGATTATAGTCGTGTTGGCAATATTATTCCAGAAGTTAGGAGCAGTAATTGAAATAGAATATATTGGAAATAAAAAATACATATTTACCCGAACTGACGACGCATATTTATTTCATAAATTCACATTTCTATTCCATGTAACTAACTTAACAAAGATCTTCAGGTCATATGAACAAATATTTGATAAAAATTCGTATCCCACCACTGAGGAATATTCCGACATCTATTCGGCAGAGTAAATAACTCTATCATTGCCATTTACAAGTATCCCATCATAAACAATTACACATCCTAAACTATTTAAATTCACACCACTTAGCACTGAACATGGAAATTTCACTAAGAAATTGCCTTCTGCAATAATATTTACATACATCAGAGTAAATAACTGTGAGACATATTAAGGGGAAACCATTTGCAAAACAAACAGAATGGATGACAAATATATCAAACCCTTGTTGGATAATAAAAAAGCTAAATGTGCGGTACAACAGACCAGGTAGTAATTAATAATATTACATACATACATAAATATTCATGATAAAATGTCAGATTCCATGCACAGCAAGGACGGCAAAGATTTAGAAATCATAAAAATATTGGCATCCTGTTCAAAATTCGCCTTCAATAACAAATTCAAAAGTCCAATAGAAAGCATCCTATCAAATACTTCCTATATACAACATTAGCACGCATTGTTATAATTGTATCTATCTATATTATTAAAAAATAACAAATTACTATCAATACAAGAACTAGAAAGGATGAGACAAGAATTAAACATTAATCAGGTATGAATCGGGACGATTCCTTTTCATTAGGGAGAGAGTTAGGATAGATACATAATAAAGAAAGAGTTTTCACTTAGTTAGGATAAATAATAAGCACATAGTTTTCACCTTTATCATTAACACAAAATACTCTTATTCTTATCTCCATTCTACATATATAGAACTAAGAGAACTAAGGTTTTGTTTATCAAAAAAATTGTTTTATCTCTTAACAAACGAAAATACAATTTAAGAAAATACCTTCACTTTTATTATACTTTATCTAATATTAACAATGTTATAGTTTTATGATTTATTGTTCTTCTTTTATCATTGTAACCAAGCAGCTTTACTACGTAGCAGACAAAATGACATTTTTAATTTTATCTTTAAATCTTTGCTACCACAAAATATTACAGTTTATCATTTCTATTTTGTTTTAAACATTGTAGTACATAGATAAAACATAGCTGCCTAAACTTTTCCACACATTGTAATAGATAAGCATTTTAAATCTTAAGAATAGCAAAAGTATAAATAACCCTGTATATACTTTTGCTAAGTTAATTCATAAGTAAACTCAAAAGTGTTCACTGAAAACTGTACATAATACTAAGTTAGTTCATAACTAAACTTAATGACATAGAGTTAAAAGACTCTAAGCTTTAGAGTCTAAAGGTACATTTATGCGTACACTTAAGCTAACGTACATATGTATGTACGTTCGTTTTTGAGCATACTAAAACAATGCAACCGATTACCGAAATCAACTGTTACGTTGCCGGAATGTTTCAACCTGTATAAAATAGATTTCTACGGCCCCGTGACATTCGTAAGCCAATGCTGGCACTCATATGAATTAAGTAGCAATGCGGCACATTTGCCCATTTTCGGTACTTTTAAGTTGTTATCATTTTGGTTCATAAAAGTAATAATTGATTAATTATAATACTAATTTTAATAATAATAACAACAATGATAACAAAAATAATAACTTTAGTAGTTGAAAATAATAATAACAACAACAACAAAAGATAATAATAAAAATAACAAAAACAGCAATTATAATCATTTTACTAATAAAAATAATAATCATAATAATTTTAATAATAATAATGATAATGTATAAATTCCAATGTAAAAAACTTTATATCTCTCGAAGCCAATTTAGTACTTTTAACATTCCCCATCACTATACCAAAAAGTTTGGAAAAAACACGCGATGTTAGACAATGTTTTGTTTATTTTATTTACACCTGTTACGTTTGTAAAGTTTCTATAACTATAACTACACATACGACCGTACGTTAAGTTTTTCTTTCTCACAATTAGTTTATTATTAGTTTGTTTTAAATAAACAAGAACAATGTTTTTCCATACATACAAGTTAAACGAGGACATCTCCTTGTTCTAAAAAAAATATGCTGGCATGGCCGCCTGTGTACTCACACGACAAATTAAACAATTTGGGGTTCGTTTAATACGACTTTATTCTTCGGAGTCTAGGATTTGAATTGAATTCTATCAATACAATTTAGCCTCTTCAGAGTGTTTGAATGTTTACAATTAAATATTTTTGACTGTGAGAAAATGCTTACACAAGTTGATTCTTAAAAAATAATAGAGTGCGAATCATATTACAACATGCGCAAATATAATTTTGTCTACGTTGCAATAAGTTTTCGCAAGATGGTCTAATGAGTCATCATACTTATTTTGTAGGGATGTTAACGTACATGTGTATGTATACATAATTCATTCAGAATAACTGCTTCCCTACTATTGTTATTTGTAAAGCTAAAAATACGTAAACGTTTTAAAATTTGGCCTTCGGTCACTGGCCCTAGCGTATTGCAGTCAATTTATGCAAAATTACTCATTTACATGATTTCTTCAATAGTGCATAGAAAATCATTTCGTGATGCCCATTGCTACTGAGCATACTCAATTCTTCATAAATTTAATCCACAGGTGGGCCTATTTGTTATATTATACTAAAAACACAGATTTCAATCAACTCCAACATAAGCTTTCACTTACATTTCAACTTTTTTAAGAAAACTGCTGGTAACAATTGCTTGTGCTAATCAGCTAAGTTTTTTATTCACTTCAAAGCTGGCAAAAACTTCAAAAATCCTCCCAAGTTAGTCACATGACCGATTTCTTTAAATATTTGTTTTTAGAAACTAAAAGCATAAAAAAGCTACATATGTATGCCAGATATTCCGGTTTCTTCATTAAAGCAATCCATGATATGGGTTTATTTAAGGAGATTGTTAATTTTTATCAAAATTTTCAAAACTGCGTTTCATCATAAAAAGACTGGACACAATTTCTTATGATTTAAAGCAACGACTAAATTAATAATTATTGTGAATAAATTTTATTTAACATATGTGTAAATGTTGTACTCGTATTTCGTAATCTAGTCCGTCTCCTCTCTAATGTATGCTAGATAATAACCTTAATTGTTTTGTGTCTGTTTTTTAGCTGCAGTAACTAAAGGATACTTGTTGCATAAAACTTGCTAAAAAATAAAACGTGAAAAGAAGACTACTCTGTTTTTTGCGTTTTTTTTAAATTCTCAATGCTATTTTAAAAACAATTGCATATAAAATTATATGTTTGAACATATTTTTCAATAGCTTCCAAGTCTGTATAAACTTTGTAAAAGCTAAATTTAACCAAATAAGAGAAGATTTGGACAAAAAAAAATCGTCAGAAGGGTGTCGAGTTTTGTATAAATTAAATTGGTTCAGTTTAATCTTTATTTAATACTGAAAACTTGAATAATAATATTGAAAGCAGGAATTGTATGTTTCCGGGATTCCTTTTGATTTCCATTCACGCTAATATTATCTTTGAAGATAATGATGTAAGTACCATTTACAGTTCTCTGCTCCCTGTCATCCACTTTCAAGTTTACCAATGAGTCGTTTGTGACAATAATACCGTCATCAACCTTAGTCACTGGCCATGATTGTACGAGGTGATGCAATGAGCCATAGTTCCCGAAACCAATTGTTTGGCACAAGTCGAATTATTCATCACATTTGTATCGACAAATTGAATGATTTTCCGGGAATGGGGAACCGAAAACACACTAATCTTTCTATATGATTCAACAAGTTTGGGATATTTAACAATAAAGTACAAAAATGCTTGACTTAACATAACCTTAACAATAGGTATATTCATTACATCAATTATACTTGTATTTACGTACCATTGCCCCTCATTCTTAGTCAGGAAATATTAGTCTTCTTACCATTCTATGCTATTTGGAAAAGCTTTGCAGTATCTACATATGTGTTCTTTTTTGTATTCAGAAGGATGGAGCTTAGAGTGTTCGTTAACTTATCTACATATATGGATTTGTATTTTCGTGTTTATTTCAGTTTTTCCATTGTTGGCGTCAATCAACTGCATCTGACCCAATTTTAAGTGCCGACAACAATCTTCAATGGTTTGCTTATGCAGTTTAAACTTCTTGCGTGCCGACGGTGGACACTGAAGTTGACAAACGGGTTTCTATGTGCTGGATATCGCGGACCAAAATCTTTTTTATATGTATGTGACTGTGAAACAAATCCATCAAACCTTCCGTTTCGCCAGCAATTTCGGGAAAGACAGTAAGATTTCTTTTATATCTGAGATAGCCATACTCATCTCAAACCATCATGCCTACATCCAGTACAGGTATATAATTAGAATATAGAAAACAGTAACGTGATCCTATGTAATAAAGTTAAATTAACAAAATTTGTGTCATGAAAAAGACGGAAATAATACCCTATCTTAAATTGTCCTTATATACCACCCTCCCTTTTATGAGAATGGTGGTTCCCATATCGGCTTCAACCACAATTTTTTCGTATAATGGGGTTAACTTATTGCCCAATCTTCTATTTTGCCTCGCAAAGCGTTCCTTTCTCCTTGCAAGTACTTTAGTTTTCAGATTTTATTGAAATATTTATTTTAAAAATAAATTGTTAAAACCCGTAGGAAAAATGAAAAACATTTGAAAAGAGGGAGCAAAATTATAAAACACTGTCATAACGAGTTAAGGTTTAATTATTATACGTATCATTTGGATAAATACTGTGGTGACAGTAGAAAAAAATGGAGATTCTTGAACGAGACTTTAGGTAGGAAAAACGATCGAATGAATGAAATTATAAACATCAACAATGAGGTTCTTATTTCAAATGATGAAAAAGCCATGTCATTTAACCACTTCTTTCACAACTCAATTTGTGAAATAAGAAATACTATTCAGCTGGATCATAATTACAATATAATTTTTTCGCACCTTAGTTCCTGTTTCAACCACCTTCAACTTCTATGCTATTGATAACTCTAGCATAGATTCTGTTCTGAATAGTTTGGACGTTAATGAAACGCCTGGTTACGATAATATTACACGTAAAATGCTATTAGTACGCAAGTCAACTGTTTTGGGAATACTAACTGGAATATTTAACAAAATGATGGAGGGTGCAAAATATCCTGATGTTCTGAAAAAACATCAAATTATTCCAATACCTAAATCTCCTGAACAAATCAAATTGAAAATTTTCGTCCGATATCGGTTCTTTCTGTCATTGATAAAATTTACGAAAAGGTCATTTCCGAACACTTAACTAACTATCTGGACGTAAACAAATTATTATTTGACCGCCTATATGGGTTTAAAAAAGGTTGTGGGTCTGCTGAAGCTGTCATCAATGTTATTGAGGATGTATGTAGCGGTCTTGATGCGGGTGATAAAGGAGTTGCAGGAGTATCTTTTGACTTGGCAAAAGCTTTTGATTTGGTAGATCATACATTGCTTGTTGAAAATTAAAGTTGTTCTGAAAAATCACTAAAAATATTTGAAGACCACTTAAAGAACAGGCAGCAATTTGTGCAAATAAACGAGGCCAGAAGTTCTGATATTGGTGTAGTTTGTGGCGTTCCTCAAGGCAGTGTACTTGGTCTTTTACTATTTAAAATTTTTATCAATGACGTCAAGAATATATAATTTAATGGAAAACTATTTACGTTCGATGATGATATTTGCCTGCTGTACAAGTACAAATATGAAGAAGTACTTAAAAATCAAATTGTGTATGATGCTGCGATATTATCTGAGTTTCTAAGATATAATAAGTTAATCCTTAACGCACGGAAAACTAAATTTGTGCGTTTAAGGAATATTTGACAAGAAATGATCAGCCAAATAATTAATGAATCAGAAAGTGTTAAATATCTTGGAATGCTATTAACTCGCAATCTTTCATGGGTGGATCACATTAATTACTTAAAGTCCAAAGTTTCATCTGGAATTGGTATTTTGTGCAAATTTAGAAACAAACTAAAATCTAAAGCGAAAATGTTGATATACCAATCTCTTATACACTCGTACTTGACCTATCTCCCAATAGTATATGGTTTTAAATCGAACTAGTCCATTCATTCGCTACAGTCAGCCTAGAACAAAGCATTGAAAATAGTTTTTAATCTCACACTACGTTATTCTAATAGCAACTATTGTTATATGTCTTTAAGAGCTTAAATGGTATTGGTTTTAGCACTATAGAGTTCTCTTTCGTTGGTACATGTACGCAAAGAGCAACTAGGCAGGCGATATACTTTGCCAGATGCCGGCTCGAGGTTAGTAAGTAAGTGAAATAAATGTCAATACGGAGTATTTTGCCAGCGTAGGAACGCATGGGTGTTTCCCCTATGACATTTTTTTTAGTTAACTTTGTAATTTTTGGAAAGTAGTAATTGAGTAGAATTTATTTCACGTGTTCTGGAGCTGCCCTATAAGATCCGTTGTGTTATGTGGCAACGATCCCCTTTTTTTTGAAAATATTCCAAACAAATTTATCAGCAAATCGAAATTCACCACCTCCCGTACCATATACAACAAATACTTCTCATCAGAAAGACGCACGATATATTTGATTTTGTGAATCCTGCTAGTGCACCATAGCCATGTTAGACCGACTTTCATCTTTAAGTTCATTCACTTGTCGCGATAGCGTGGTACATGGGCATAACATCTTGTGATATTACAATATCTTTCAGGTAACGCATTGAGTAACTCTATTCTACCATATTCACCGTTTAGGATATCAGAAAGTGGTTTTCCTATACTAACAAAGTAGAAGGTCGGATAATACCATCCGACAAAACTTGCTTTTAGCTTGGAATAAAAAAGTTCCCCGTTCTCCATGCGAATGGTAGCGACGATATTGATGTTATAGGTTAACACTTCATTTTCTCCACTCCTGTGTCACAAAGAACATGACCTGATTTCAGGTCAATTTTTGCATTTATGCGCTGTAATAATTCCACACCAATAACACTATCAAAAGTCGACAGGGAGTTCAAAATGAAGAATAATACCGAACAAATTAATGTAACATTCCTGCTTATAGACTATTTTCTTTGAATAGAATGGACCAAAAACTTATTTACTGCCATCACATATTTAATCCCTGGTAATATTTTATCGTATCCCGTATCGATCAATAAATTTATATTTCTTCCTGCTACCGTATGCCTTACCAGCGGCAATAGGGACTTACCCCTTAACAATTAACATAATCGGAGGATGCAGCTACCGAAAAAAGCACATCGCACAATGGTTTCTTAACGCCAGTCACGAAAACGTGAAGATCATCCTCTGTGTATTTATCATTTAATTTTGTCGCCGAGGTTTTATTATACGGCAGTAAAGTTATACTTGTTAAAAGTGAAAGCTTTTTCTCTACCTCATTGTAGTGCTGGATAACAGATTTACTGGCTTGCCTCAACGTGCTGAGCTCTTGCACTTATCTTCATAAATAGAGTCTAATCGGGCTATGATAGCCGAAAAATTAAGAACTGTGTTAAGTGGCGCGGGAATAGCGTCTGCAGACTCTTTTATTTTAGTTCCTATGATCGTTAATGCTTGATTGTGTTTCCTACTACCACCATATTTTTTAATGTCTATGACACATAGTTTTCCATTTTTCCCTCAAGCTCGGGAAAAACGTAACAACATCAATGCCTCGTTGCAAATAATCGAGGATATTAATATTCCTTCCTCATACGTTTTTATCTATGCATTTCTGGATGCAGAGCTGATAACCTCTCAATAAGGTCTGTGATTTTTCTGTCAAATTCAATTTTCTGGGTTTGTGTAGTGACACGCAACGCAGTTTCTAAGATTTTTGATATTTCTTCAGCGTTCATTTTTACTCTCGTAACATCCGCACTTATATATAATTAATTCGCCCAAATGATCTGAACTTATAAAAATTTCCCCAACCAATCCTTTTATTTCCACACCGCAAAAGCTTATGAAGTTATGTGCAGTACACTTAAAAACCCACTGATATCAGATTTCGTATGGCACAAATGCTCGCCATTGAATTTAATATCCACGCGTTTATTTTAAAGGGTTGACCAATCCCAACGTTTTACGGTTCGCTTAATACACTATTGAATTCCAAAAACGAAGGTCTTCGCACAAGCATTTTTTTTAAATTATATCGCAACCATGACTAGAAAGGCGAATTAACGTTCCAGATCAAAATTATTAAAAAAAACTTTAAGAACACCGAACAAAACTCAGTCCACTAGATACTGAATATAAAAAAAATGTGAAAAAAACTACGTTGGACTAATTATCTGCGTAGCTTGAACTTAATTGATTAATGAAACGAACACAGAGCAAAATAACAGACCAGATTCATTACATTGGAAGTGATCATGAGCTCATCACAGGCGAGATAAAAATAAATCTGAAATGTCAAAGAAGAACCACCGAGAGGCGAAGGCGGCTTCAAATATAACTACCAAACTCCTCAAACAGTAACACGTTAGCAATAACAATTCGGATGTCAATAAAAGAACAACACTCATAGGTAGATATCGTTGCAGTATATAATCAAGCTGCTGAAGAATCATTGGGTATAGTGCGGCCACAGCAGAAAGTATGGATATCAGACGATACTTGAAACCTGATTTCTAAAGGAAGGGAACTCAAATTGCAGCTGATAAACAATAATACAGAAACTTTAAAACAATAATACCAACAGCTGGCAAATCAAATAAAGAAAGCTGTAAGAAAAGGCAAACGAAAGTTCCTGCAACTGCTACCAACCCTCCCAGTCTAAGCGACAACTTAGAAATAATAGAGCAGCAGGCGAAGATGGAATACTCGCAGCAAGACATCTACGGCCCATATCGACTTGAAAGACTGCAACAACCGGAGAGCAATAAATAAAATAAACAAGTACAAAACACTTAAAATTATGCAACAACAAACAACATATGTACATAAGTATGTAAGAGACATACACAATACAATTATATCTCATATAATATATCACGAAAATATCTTAAACTAACAAAATCATGTAATAAGCACTTTTACACCAAAATACCAAATTATGCATATAACAAAGGAAACCTATGGAAATAAGACTATTCTAGGCTGTGTTTAAGATTCGCATGTTTAGTATATAAGGTAAAGAATTTTCTAATAAAGCTTAGGACTATTATTTAGAACTGAGTTTGAGAGGCGGAGGAAATTGTTCAGAAAGTGCTTGTGAAGTGATTATTTAATTGTAAGTGGAAAGACTCTTCTGAAGAGTACTTATAACTTTAAGTAGTTATCAAACTTTATAACCATAGCGGGTGCTGTAGGTGATTGTCTACCAATTAAGCAGCTGCTAAAAGGGATAAGAGGTAATTTCAAAGCCGCCAGGATGAATGATAAAGAAGATGTATCCTCTAAGAAGAGGAAGAAAATTAGAAGTAAGAGGGTGGACCTAGATATGGAAAAACTGCGCGACATCAATAACTGACTGCTCGAAGGGCTGACCGATGCTGAAAAGAAAATTGGGTTTTTGGCGGTTGACAACGAGAAGCTGACAAAAATGATCGATGATCATGACATTATGTATGAGATGATGCTTGGGATGCCACGATAGAGCCCATTGAGGATGTCGAGCTAGGAGAGGAAAAGCTGAACAAATGGGAGAATTTGAAGAGTAGCGATGCGCATATAGGTGCTATAAAGTCAACAAACCGGAAGCAGAGAAATACTGCGGATAAAGCTGTTAAGGTAGTGAGAAAGGTTGTACCGTTAGTTGTAACCCAAAATACGGACGTTAGGAAGCTAATCTAAAAGTGCTAAGGAACGGAACGACTAACGTTAGGGTCTATACACTCAAAGATTTTGAGAAAAGGAATGCTATATTTGGGGGAGAAAGGTGTTGATAGTTTCACCTATAAAACTAAAAGTTTCCGTTGATGATAGTAGGGGTTCCTTCATCCTTTGTCGGAAGAAATAGTTGAATACCTGAACGGTCTTGAAATGAAAATAGGTGTTTTGGGCGACAGGCTGTAATGGCCTTCCTATTTGATAACAGCAGTACCACCGCTTTGCCTACCTTGCCGGTCACGGTACTAAATTTTCTGCAATGTATTCTGCATGTCAAGCCTATGTCGGAAATGTGAAGGCAGCCGCAGGACTGAACTCTCGCCTAACTTTACGGACACTAGACTAACGGACCAACTTTTTCGCATCCACCTGGAATGGCTCGCCTATTAGCGGACCGTTTCTTCCTTGTGCCTCCTAGATAGTTGGATAGCACTGATGTCTTCGACGCCACTGTGTGTAAACTTGTATCAACCTAAGAGAGGACGATTTTGTGGTGTGGATGGCGTATCTTATTTCATCTTGAGAACATTGCTACAACATTGGTCATTTTCCAAAAGCTTGCAAGATGGTCTCTGTTGTTCCGGTCTCAAAACCCAGATCGGATCCTCACGATGGGGGGAGTTACCGACCAATTTCTTTTTGTCTGCGTTTAGTAAGCTATTTGAGTTCTTTCACATGGGAAAGGTTAATGACTACATGGCTGACAGGAACATTTTGAGGGATTTTCAGCTTTAGTTTCTACGGCGTACGCTCTGACTGTACTGACTGACTATATTTCCAGGGGACTGAAGAGGTGGCGCCCCACGATTGCAGATAGTCTTGACCTCGTCAGAGCCTTTGACACTGTCTGGCATGCTGGTCTCGTGTTCAAACTGGTAAATTTTGGGTTCGGCTTGAGCATATACCGGATGATAGCTTCCTAAGGGACTGGTCGTTTAGGGTACGTGTCGGTACGTCTCGGGATGATTCGATCTCTACGGGGATATACCAGAGGTCATTACTGCGGCCAGTGCTATGCAATATATTTGTGTTGGACAAACCCCAGCATTCTCTGAGTGGACAGCTACTTGGCGGTACTGATGCACAATTTCGCAAAATGGGGAGTCCACCTGAACATACAAAAGACGGTGATAATGATATTTAAAGGACGACGAAAACACATTTACAAAAATTTTCTGATATACATACCCTGCCTACTAATTGGGCGAGATATGATTAGTGTATCGGAGAGAATAAGGTATTTTGGTCGCACCTTCCATGAAAATTTTGTATATTGCCAGCACTTACTCGACTTGCTTGAAAGGACAAAACGCATATACTGTTTTTACCAGGGTATACTGAAACGTAGGGTTGGGCTGAACAGGAAGGTGCACCTTCTGTTGTACCACTTGATCATTTGACCTACGGCTGACTTGTAGACCGTTGGGGTAAGAAATTATTTTATCTAGTTTTCGAGGGTACAGACCTTATATTCTACCATAGACGAATTCGGACTCTTGACGTACACAACGTTGTGTACAATACACAACACAACGGCCATTTATAGGGATAAATATTCTTTATTTTTGAATTTGTTGTTTTGGTATTTAGTATTTAAGTTTTAGTTTTCAGGTAGTTTTTGTGTGTTTAGTTTTTAAGTATAATTTAATTTTCCTTTTTTTGGGATTTTTTTTCTTTAAAATATTCTTTTCAAAATACTTAATTCAGTTAATATACATATTTAATCCTAAGTTAGCAATAATAATAATAACTCTTGGTTGTACTATTTATAAGGATTTGGAAAATAAAATTGAAATTGAACCAATAAAGTTTAGTTTATGAAGAAAACTTAAGATCAACCCATATATATATTATTTGTACTTATGTAAGAAAGTTTAATAAATAATTTATGATTACAAAACTTATGCAAGCCTTCGTTTTATTACAACTTCGTCTCATACATACAGAAATTACATAGGGTAAAAGACAATAAATATACAAAAGGTCCTATTTTCATACGTTATGCTTCACCAAATTTTGACGATGGACGCAGCAGTTTTTACAAATAGATAATTTTTTTCTTCAGAATATTTTTTATTCTCATGTCTCAGCAATTACATGTGCCTACGTGTGTGCATTTCCAATGTGTATATGTAAAGTTGTAAATTTAATACTATGTTCGTTTGTCTATTCGCTACTAAATTAAAAGAAGAATGTAAAAAGCAAAAACAGTTTTGTTTAAACACAATATAAATACATACATACATATGTATGTGCACATAAGTTACAGAAGATCGATGCTGCCGATTGAGTCATTGTAGGGCAAAAATATATGTTTTATTGTTGTGTGAATATAAAACTCACAATACAAACTTCTCTTGTTCAAACTTTATTTAAATTTAATTAGCTTTCAGTAAGCATAATGTTTTATTTTAGCTTAAAAATAATAAATAATAAAGTATAAATAATGAAGTTAGTTAACATTTATTTTGAATTCTTATGGAGATATTCTAAATTAACAGTTAAGAAATGCATACATATATTCCCTTCAGCTGCAAATTATTTGGAATAGTGATGGAAATACGGAAACAAATAGACAGAGAAAATGCAAAATGCCATATATGACATTTTAATGAATAATGAGAGTTGCAATAAAATGTTGCTAAATAGTTAAGAAAGGAGAAACAAAATAATTTCTGCTGAAAAATATTGGTAACTATCAATATATTTTCCGTTTAAAAATATTTTGTTGTTTCTCCTGTAAAATTATTAAAATGCTAGCCAGGGCATTTTGCATTTTATGTGACGACGAAATACATTGTGATGAACATTAATTTTTGCTGATAGGAAAATTTTTTTCTGACAACAAAAAAATATAACCATTAAAAAACTATGGTGAACAATGCATACATTGTAACAAATATACGATATGGTTGGTTTTATTATTGGTTTGAGGAAAGTAACGTATGCTATAGCCACAGTATACATATGTATATATGATCAATTTACTAGTCTACATTATTACGGAAGTATTTCTCATAGGAAACATATTGGGTGTTTTTTATTGAGGTATAGAACTTTAAGTTGGCATCACTTTTTTAACTGGCGGCCATTTTGTCAGCTGTCAAGTGATTAATATTTAGTTTGGTTTGCCATTTCATCATGAACAGGTTGACAAAAGAACAACGCTTGCAAATCGTGCAAATTTATTTCGAAAATAATGGTTCAGTTCGCGAAGTTTACCGCAAGCTCCGTCCATTTATTGAAGGAAACATTGGATGAGCGCATAATTTCGCTGAATGGACCTGTCAATTGGCCACCAAGATCGTGTGATTTGACACCATTGGATTATTTTCTTTGGGGATATGTGAAGTCGCTCGTCTACGCCAACAAACCAGAAACGTTAGGGGACTTGGAAGCCAACATTCGTGGCGTTATTGCCAACATACGGCCCCATATGCTCGAAAAAGTGGTTGAAAATTGGACCTGTAGAATTGGCTTTATTCGAGCCAGCCGCGGCGGCCACATGCCCGAAATCATATTTAAACATTAATGGCATAAAATTATCCTTCCAATAAAGCCAAATTGATGGACATTAAAACGATTTTCTTGTGTTTTATTTCAATTCGAAGTTCTATACCTCTAAAAAAACACCCTGTATAAATACAAATCGTCAAGAGCTGAAACACTTAAAATTTAGCAACAGCAAACAGCATAATACTCGTATGTGCCTAATAAATAATTTATTTTACAAAACTTATGCAAACTTTCGTTTCATTACAGCTTTGTCTCATACATGCATATCAAAAAAATTTTAAGATTTAAACGATTTTGAGTACAGAAATTGATTTTTTAAAGAATATAATTTTTATTCGGTGTGAATCGATATATTTTCAATCGTAAAACAATAAACCTTTTAGTTTTACCTACAAAAAAATTATCGGCCACATTGTTTTACGTAGTGTATTTGCACATAAATTGTATTTGTATTGAGTTTTCATCATAAACTAAAATTTATTTGAAAATTACTCATCTTATATACTAAACATGTGACTGTTAAACCTACTCTGGAATAATCTTATTTACCTACTGAGGTTTCTTTTGTTAAATGTATGATTTGTTATTATCAGTAAAATAGTATTTGTTATTCGAAAAACACTATTTATACTCTTTATTAGATGCTCTTGTTGACTTAGGATCTTTTGGTGTTCTTATCTCTTAAATATATTTATCTTGTTAGTTTAGGATAGTTGGCTTAAAATGTTTGGTATTGTGTATGTTACTTGTTAGTTTGTGATATTAGAATGCTTAGGATATATTTGTATTGTTTATGTTACTAGAAAATTCTTTCAGTTTCACCATATTTTTACATGAATGTGCTTAAAGTTCCTACTAGCACAACAAAAACAAATGAAACTTTAAAAGAAAACTTTTTTAGCACTGGCAGTCAGTAAAATATGAAAAGGTATTAATAATGAAATAATTTGTACACACAGAATTTAAAAGTTTCTGATGGCACACAGTTATTTATCAAAAATTATAGCTGTTATGTATAATCCAACTCAATGCATTCATTTGTATCATTTTACATAATCTTTTCAGCAACAGCTTAATTACTTTCAACTCAAAAAGCTTTTATTACAATATTTACCCCTAAGTATGTTATTAGTTATTTAAAGCAAATAAAGTTCAGTTATGAAACAGAAGCGGTTGTTTTAATAGGCTTTTTATGCTTCAGTTACACTCTTACTTTCTTTTATCGGAATAGTGGATACGCTTTAAAAAAAATTGTGATTTCAAAAGTTACTATGTACATATGTAGGTATAATATTTAGATTCCTTTCCACATTGCACACCATCTATCTCTTAAGTATTTTTTGATTTCTTACATCCATTAAATTAAATTTTGTTACTTCTAATAAAGTATAATTCTTAAGGTTTGAACAATCATATAAATTAAAATCAGTTTGGGTATTAAATTAGTTGTAAAATTTATAGTTGCAATAAATTGATTGCAGGAAGAAAAGTTTCAGGAAATCGAAAATTACGCTTTATATCCCAATATTTTGATGTTAATGCGCTTTTGCAAATTTTACAATCAATAATAAAAATCACAAAATATTTGGAATAATACTAAAAAATCGATCGGTATATGTATGTTGCCGATTGCAAAATATTGCTATATATGTATGTATGCGTATGATTGTGTTCAAATGCTTTTTGGGTGAGTTAACTAAAAGACTGAATGCACTTGAAAAAAAAACACAACTTCTTTCTTTCACTTCCAAGTTACTAATCATTTCATTTGTTGTTAACTTACATGACTGCAATTTCAATTAGATATTGTCAATATATCTTAAGCGACGAGGCTCATTTCTGGCATCGCGCAAAATTCACGTCGCGGCTAACATGTCGCATGAGTTAACTAAAAGACTGAATGCACTTGAAAAAAAAACACAACTTCTTTCTTTCACTTCCAAATTAATAATCATTTAATTTTTCTTTAAAATTAAAATTATTTCCTATATACAAAAGTGGTTACACAAATTAAAGTTCAATATTTTCTTATTTTATTTATTTTAAATAATTTCGCAATTATGCTTATTAGCTTAAAATTTATTTGCTGATTAATAGAATTTAGTTTTATTTTAAAGTTCACTGATTTCTTATTTTATTTATTTATGCTGATGCAGCTATTTAATCCAGGTGGCTTTGTTGGTGAGTCTGTTGTTGTTGTTGTGGTTGCAGTTTTTTCTGTAACTCGTGCAATTTGTCTGACAATCAAAAAACAAAACGATTCTGTTGTAGCAGTGCATGCACTTTATTAGTTATGTGTGAGGATATGTGCATATAACAAATGTAGACATCCTTTGTCGTTTGCTCATGTTTTTGTCAAAAACTTGTATACGTACTTTACATTTTGCTAGTGAGAGCACCTATTTAAAAGCGGGTTTTTCGAAACTTACATTTTTGCAACATACCAAACTCTACACATAGTGAATATTTTTTATTTAATTACTCCCAAGTAAAATGCCCGAATTAGCAAACGTTTTGAAGGTTTATGACGCTGTCATTATTTAATTTAACTGTTTACTGTCATACATATTTGAATAGTGAAGGAATAAGTCTCGTAATATATCTTAATTTTTTGCAAAGTGATAATATTGAAAATATGTCCTTTACTCGTAAAATCCAATGTATGGGTCCATTTCGCATGATTTTCAAAATGCTAATAAAAAAATTGTTTAATTTATGTTAGAAAAGTTGTACTAAATATACGTACATATGTTTTAATTATTATGAACAAGTACCCTGTAGTAACATGAATTCTTTTTATTTATGTACATAAAAACATACATGCATATATGCTTACGAATAAATATTTTTGTTTATAAGTCACTCATTGATTTCTTGTAATTTGAATCTTTCATAATTTGGAATCTTGAACAAGTGTTTTTGTTTATAAGTTCACATTTATTTTGCTTAGAATATTTTTGTTTACGAGTAACTTTCTTCTTTTTGTTCGAAACAAAGAATTCAATTTAGATTGATTATGAACTCATTTTGCTTGAAGAGAATATTATCAAATACGAATCATGAGTAACACCAACTATGTACATTTAGATTTTAAGTTTTTATCCAATAAACATAGAAGTGACAAGACTAAGAAAATTGTTTCTTTTTCTTTGGTTAAATTTTATTTACATATGTATTTATTTGCTGTGATCTTATAAAGTACCTGTACCGATACTTTTAGGAATCTGTCTTTAGTAAAAATATTTACAGATATCGCTTCATCCCTAGGAAACGATGTTGATTTTTAGCTTTTTTTATTATGGAAGATTATACGGCTTGATTTGAAAACTGATAAAAAAATTAAGTAAAACTTTGTGGCTCTTGGAAACACAAATTTTCAAAAATCCTTTTACACCTAGAACACGCTTCTCTATTTATTTTTTTTCATTTTTATATTTTTTATGATTTTATTTACTTTTTTCACGCTATAATTTCTGTTTAGATAACTAAGGAATAATTTGTTATCGAAATTATAGATTAGAGCAAAACCAAAATTGAGTCACCACTCAAAATCAAACAAATTATGAACAAATGCTTTGCTAAAGGCTGCGGAAAACTAATCCAAGATTTAGTTTATATTGAGACATATTGGTGAAAATTCTGACAACAAATTTTATGTCAATGAAAACCTTACGTCTGCAAATTTCAATATCCTTCCCCCTCAAAAAGGATGAACATATATGTATGTACATTGCACATACAGCCTCTCAAACTCATGTTTTGCAGTAAATACAAACCAAAGTTGTTGATTAATTGACTTGAAAAAAGGAACTGTTTTATTATTGGGATAAAACTTTTTAATACAAATTTATTTAGGAAAGAGTTTAGTATTATATAGCAAAATAAAAGTAACAAGCAAAATTTAAACTGTAATATTAGGATAAAAAATTAAAAATATTCCATTAATTCATTGTCAAGAAATTGATATTCATTTTACAGAAACTATGTATACAAAAAACATATATGATGATGTATGATGCTCATAACGGCTTGTAACTTTTTTTCCTGGAACTTATTAATTTTTAAACATCATATTCACTTGGA
Source organism: Epicampocera succincta (assembly GCA_932526305.1). Taxonomy (NCBI): domain Eukaryota; kingdom Metazoa; phylum Arthropoda; class Insecta; order Diptera; family Tachinidae; genus Epicampocera; species Epicampocera succincta. The sequence continues at coordinate 25,013,219 of OW052037.1, forward strand.
ATTTTGTTGCAATCTTGCATTTTCGATTCACTACGGTTTTGGGATGTCTTTTTGCAACTTTTTTGTTCAGATATGACCATATATTTTCAATAGGGTGCAAGTCTGGATTCTGAGGTGACGTATCCATGATTTTTTTATAATTAAACAGGAACCACATTCTCACTGTATGCCCTTTGTGTTTCGGGTCGTTGTCTTGATAAAACTTGACGAACGCCTGATTACCGTTTATCAGCCCGAACTTGCTAGCTATTTGCTATAAATGGTTCCTTAGTAAATTTAAAAACTATTGCGCTCCATTGCATTTTCTATACAAAATACCGAAGACAGTCGTTTTTCAAGATTTTGTAAAAAAGTATAGTTTTTTTAAGCATTTTTCTTGTTGTTTCATGCGAAACAGTAACATCAAGTTCCTTCTGATGTTCTTCTGCAAGGCCTGTGGTAGATATTTTTGGATTTTTTTCAACTTTTCTTAATATTAAGCATTTTACTCTGTCGGATATCTTATATGAACCACCAGGTGAAAACTTCAGCTCCTATCTCTGCTCGTTGTTAGCCTGATTTAATATATTATGACAAGTTTGCCTTTTTTGCAATTTTTGGTAGTTATAACAAACAAATTGGATTATATCTTTTGAAGTTCTTTATATCCATAAACATTTTAAAAATGTAAAAATTTGCAAAAAAAAAAAAATTAGTTGTACAAACAATTTCTTGACAACTCAATAACTGAGCATGTATTGTTATTGCTCAATTACATCCATTAGAACTTCATCGTTAAATCGGTTACAGCAATTTTACGCTCAAGAAACAATATGTATATTTGTCCTCGCTAAATGAACGTTTGCACTTGGTTCTTGCTATCTCATGTTCATTGAACAGTTTCAGTGATTTTTAATGAGTTTGCAGAATGTCATCATATTCACTTGAAGATCAAGTTCCACATTTTTATTGCCGTTACACCTCTCAGTTTTATTAGCAATACTGGTGTTCTTATTTAGGTTCGCATTTATTTATTATGTACTTTAATTTACGATGGTCTATGAATGTTTAATAGATGATTGTTGTCAAAGTGAAACTAAATAAGGGCGAAACATTTAAGTTTTAAAAGGAAAACAATAAAATATAACCATTGTTGAAAGAGGTAATTGCCTCGCTAATGATTTTCACTGAATTTTCAATAAAGAAACACTAGAGGTGGATATAATTCCATTTATTTATCCAGTGTTCCTTATACTAAAATTCTTGATAATTAAAGTTAATATTAACCAAATTACACATGATTTTTAATATATAAAATGCTTACTTTTTGTTATGGAAACCACTAAAATATAAGATTTTAAAATGTATAAAAATGTTATATGTACTCGTATACCGAAGAAGTGAATACCACGCCAGCTAAGTAAGAACTGTTCTTTTATAAAAAGGATCACACACCAGCTAAGTAAGAACTGTTCTTTTGTAAAATAAAGATGGAGTTACATATCTATAAATAGCGCGGTAATTATTAACTCTGAAAAAATTTATTGTTGACATTAAATGAAATTGATATTAATTGTTGTAGATTAATATAAAATAATATGGTTAATTTAGCGGTTTTTGGTAGTGGCGATAACAACCTTTTTTTAATTTTCGATACCAAGAGTTAACAACTTATATATTTTTTTCATCTAAGAGCCCAAAACTGTATTTTAAGTGATAAGGCGAATTCTTAACAAGTGAAATTGATAGCATTTTTATGTTTTAGCCATGAGATGTGTTGTGTTACTGACAACCTTGTTATGAATTGCACGAGTAGAGGCAAATGATTTACTTTGAAAATTACCTTACCTTATATTTCCAAGCATGTAAATACATTACAAGATCTTTTGGCTTAGGGTCCCTATATCGATTTTTACATTCGTAACAATGTTCATCTGAAGTCATCTTTTTAGCATTGAAGATTATGTCTGGAGATTCATGTCCAGTTTGTGTAGATACAGTAACCTGAAAATTTATGAAAAAGTAAATATACTGAGAGGCCTTCACAATGCCAACGACCTATACCTTGATGTTGGAAAATGAGTTATTTTTCTTATAGATGCAGTTATTTATTTCGAAAGATGCAAGATTGTTTAAGCTCACCATGCTCGCATTTTTAAGTTGAGTGGATTCATTACAATTCTTGTGATGAGGTGCTGAGGTGCTTTCTAGATATGCATTGTTAGGACTTGTTGGCGAAGTTTCCCGAAATGTTTTTGCTACTTCGTCGTCACGTGCTATATGCTCTTAAAAAAATAATGTATAATTTTCAATTACTAAGCATATCTCAGAAGTAACTTCAGAGCAACGTGAAAAGAAATTAAGAGTTTTGATACACCACCGATGTACCAGTTTGAAAAGGGATATTACAAGCAGAAAACAATGACAAGCAGAATGTAATAAACAAATAATAACACAATGAATAAAACATAAATTTTAAGATCTATTTATAGTGTCCATTATACGAAGAACTCAATTTTAATATCAGAATATCAGAAATAAGTTTCATGTACAAAAATAAGCAGGGCCTTAGTGTGATTTTATAACTTATCAATGTATAATATATTGTAAAGATTCATCACGTTCAACATTGGTAGACTAAGAACTTCTCTGTGCTTTGTTGATCTTGATCCTACCGATCCAAAATTGTTGCTTTCACGATATTCATTTTAGCTAAATTTACAGACAAAATTGTGCATCAAAATGTTTCTAATAATCTGTATTTTTTTTTGTATTCAAAAGGATCGAGTTTACAGCGAAAAGAAACAATATTGTGAACTTATAAAGCTATCCTCTCTTTTACGAGAACGAGTGTTACTACATCCGTTTCAACTATACCTTCCTAATATGATTATATCAATTCTTTCTCCCCATTTATTTTCAAATCTTCTGTTATTCTTTCTTAATACCTCTTTTGCCACTCTTAATTATCCTTAATTTAAAATGAAATATTTCCGTCATATTCTATTGTTGCCTGTAAGATAAGTAATTTCGGTTGCCAATTTGATAATTGGAAAGTAATAATCACAAAGCTCGATTATGCTCTGCCGCATGATCTCTCTTTGTTCACCCTTATCAGATACAGTCTTAGCATAAGGCTTACAAAATAATTTATTTTATCTAAATACTCATTCTGATTTGAGAGCTGCAACTAGTATTATGACCAAATAGTATAAAATCGCCGGTGACTGGGAATTTAGTATAAGTAAGGTGGTATCGTATAAGTCAGTGATTCTTCAGTAGCAATGTCAGAACATTGTTTGTCATTCATCGTATAAATATGTTATCAAGCCAAAGCGTCTGCAATCTGGTTCTCCCTTCCAGTGCGCATTGCATTCATCGTTAAACGCTTTCTAGCATTTTATTTTTGCATACAAATTAAGGTCTGAACTCGCAAGTTAAAGAATAAGATTAAGTTCTTGAACCAGGGGTATTTCATATTTACTTTGATCAATTTCAACATTATTTACTTTGGTATTTGTATTTGGCATTGGAATTGAATATTTATCGTATATGGTTTTTGTATTCAGTTTTCTAAAGTCCACTACCAAACACTTCTTTTTGCATCTTTTTGTGAACAACCCAAGTTTCTCTATGGAATGGGGACTTAGAAGGTCAAATAATGAAGGGCATCATTTGAAAAGTAAGCGACAATGATTATGTTACACAGTGTAAGTTTATTCCGATTATCGAGGACCACCATTCTGCGTTCTCAATTTTTTCTTTCTTTTTTTGTAGAGAAAAGTACACATCGAAAAACTTAACACCTTTGCACCAAACAAAATTTGTTTTCCATTCTCAAACAAAACTTTCTTTTCCCCAAAAAGTTCTGCCTAAGCAGTTTAATCAGACCCATGCCGACGAGTCTGTAACAAGCAGGTGAAGACTTTAAACTAAAAAACATCGTTTATAAATGAGACCGTAGTGCCAAACTAAACCGAAAGCAGTGTTAATCAGGGCTGTTGCAGAATCTGATTGTATTCAGAACTTGTTTGGATTATTGTTGTAAGTAAAATTAATTTTAACTTCATTTAATACATACAGTGAGCAGCAAAATTCAAGGTACCCAAGCTGATATAAATAATATCATAAATTCCAGAAAAAACGACTAACAAAACTTAACTTCTTTATGTTAAATTTATTGATATATTTTAAGAAGACATAGATCTTTTCATCTATGAAACAAAACAAAGCGATAAAACTTCTAGTAACAGCGAAAGTGTAGGTACTCCCTAAAAAGAGAAATTTTATTTAATCTTCGTTGACGTTTATGTATTATAATCTTATAGTACAAGTTAAATAAATAAATGTTTTGGGTTCGAGTACTTGACTTCAACTGAAGAAACTTTATTCAAATTCTGTTTTTAATAATAACCATTATGCTTACGCTTAGTTTTTATACAATACAAAATTCCTGTTAATTAAAGGTAAGTAATAATAATATTTTTTACACAACAAAAGAATTCTTATTAAATACACGTGTGTGTGCCAGACAGTGTAGTCAGCATTTTATTAAGTACAGATAAGTGTGTTGTAATCAAATGATCCAGAATAAGTTTTAACAAAAAATCAAATATAACGGAAATGAAAAGAATAAAATGTAAGTGGGAGTATTCATAATTAACCTTAACAGATTTTGTGTTAACTTACACGTGCATTCTGACAATATTTGCTGCCATTCAGTGATAATCAAATTTTTGAGTGGGTCTTACTAGAAATTGTATGGCTACGCAATCGTTTTTCAGAATGATCCCATAAATTCTCAGTCGGGTTAATATCCGGACTTTGTGGAAGGGTTTTAAGATATGTGGGGACTGTTGTATACAAGCCACAGCTTGATAACAGCAGCGATGTGCTAAAAATAATTAGAAATACCTAACTTGTACGCACTTTGTTTGAGACTTCTTTTAGGAATGTTCAAGTATACTGTTGTCCATTATTTCCCCTACTATGTCCAAATTATCCACACCAGCCACTGACATGTAATATTTGGACTCGTCCGAGAAAATTACTTTATCGGAAAACTGTTTTGTTTTTGTAGTCGTTTGCAAAGTCGGATCGCTTATTTCTATTGACTTAATGAAAGAAGCGAATGTAGGGCTTCTTACGTGCTATTCAAGCTTTGCAACCGGTTCTTTTCAACGACCTGCGTACGGTATCTGCGAAAACATTTGTTTTCAGGGACTCCTTTAAATTGGTGCACTTTTAAATTGATAATTTCTAATAATATTTGCAATTTTTCTTTCTTTTCTAGTACTTAGCTTTCTTGGGCGTCCTAATCTTGGCTTATTTTTAATTCTTTTCTCTTTTTTAAAACGATAACAATTAATGATAATATTTAAGAACATATTTAATTAACTGTTATAATTGAAAAGAAAGTACAGGGTGTTTTTTTTAGAGGTATAGAACTTCGAATTGAAATAAAACACAAGAAAATCGTTTTAATGTCCATCAATTTGGCTTTATTGGAAGGATAATTTTATACCATTAATGTTTAAATATGATTTCGGGCATGTGGCCGCCGCGGCTGGCTCGAATAAAGCCAATTCTACAGGTCCAATTTTCAATCACTTTTTCGAGCATATGGGGCCGTATGTTGGCAATAACGCCACGAATGTTGGCTTCCAAGTCCCCTAACGTTTCTGGTTTGTTGGCGTAGACGAGCGACTTCACATATCCCCAAAGAAAATAATCCAATGGTGTCAAATCACACGATCTTGGTGGCCAATTGACAGGTCCATTCCGCGAAATTATGCGCTCATCGAATGTTTCCTTCAATAAATCGATTGTGACGTGCGCTGTGTGGCATGTAGCGCCGTCTTGTTGGAACCACAACTCATCCACATTCTTGCCATCCAATTCGGGAACAAAATAGTCGGTTATCATGGCTCTATACCGGTCTCCATTAACGGTAACTGACTCTCCAGCATTATTTCGGAAGAAGTATGGCCCAATGACTCCACCAGCCCATAGAGCACACCAAACAGTCAGTTTTTGTGGATGTAATGGTGTCTCAAGGGTCTCATGTGGATTCTCTTCACTCCAAATGCGGCAATTTTGCTTGTTGGCGTAGCCATTCAACCAAAAATGAGCCTCATCACTGAACAAAATTTTGCGATGAAAATCAGCATCGAGATCAATCTCATTTTCGGCCCATACACCAAAATCACGACGCATTGCATGGTCTCGCGGCTTTAATTCTTGCACAAGCTGGATCTTGTAAGGTCGCAAGCCAAGATCTTTGCGCAAAATCTTCCATAAAGTTGATGGACAAAGCTCCAATTGCTGTGCACGGTGGCGAATCGATTCATTCGGGTCCTCTTCAACACTTTGCTCTACAGCGGCAATTGTTTCTTCGGTGCGCACTGTTCGACGTCTCTGCGGATGCGTATTATCACATAGAGTAAACGTAGTGCGAAAACGATCCATGGTTAACCGAATTAATTGCTCTGATGACCATAAAATGGACGGAGCTTGCGGTAAACTTCGCGAACTGAACCATTATTTTCGAAATAAATTTGCACGATTTGCAAGCGTTGTTCTTTTGTCAACCTGTTCATGATGAAATGGCAAACCAAACTAAATATTAATCACTTGACAGCTGACAAAATGGCCGCCAGTTAAAAAAGTGATGCCAACTTAAAGTTCTATACCTCAATAAAAAACACCCAATATTACAGAAAGAAATAATTGCGCTGCGAAACATATTTGAGGGTACCAAGAGTTTTGCTGTGTAAAAATGTGGAGTTTGCAAAATCTGGAGATAATTTGAGTTTGTTTTATATCAGAGAATTTTTTTTAATAGATTGTAGTTTTTAGTTAAAATCGTAAAATGAATATATAAAACTTAAAATTTACTGACACAGTTTTTAGAAAACTTATGAAACCCATTACCACGACGTGAGTGCCTTCAGTTATGCTGCTGACCGCATAAACAATGTTTGTATGTAGTATGTTTAATTTTTATATAAATAGGAAAAAACACGGAAATCCGGACACAAAACGGAATATTTTTCAATTTTATGGGGGAACATGAAGTTATCGGACGGGGTTACACAAAACGAAACCAGGTACAAGTTTAGTCTTTTTGACTGGAGCTAACTTAGTCTTTAAGCAGACGAAAATGGATTGAAAATGGCGAAGTGTTTATATTTCTTAAATGTGGCGCTATTATTACACACTTTTTTTTTATACACACACATGTGTATATGTATGTATGTGAACGTAATGGAAGAGCGGAATAACACAGAAGTTAGCGCACAAAGCCGAATCTAGAGCAACTGGTCGTTAAATAAATTCCAGCAGGGTATTTAAAAAATTTTCAGGTCCCTTGCGATTACGAATTTTTTGCATTTTCGAAATACCAATGTGTAGAGCCTAGATATTAAAATACTACAATTATAGAATATTTGTAATATGCTGCTTTATTTATGCAAATTTGTTTCCTTATACTCTAGTATTCAAGTATTAAAACTAATTGAGGCATCTTAATACTTAAAACCGTAAGAATTAGATTAAAACGAATTATATTATATATGTATATGTTTGTACGCCCATAAAATTAATCTTTCGTAAGTAAATTAATAACAATAATTTAAGAAGCAAAAGACAAATCACGTATTTGAAACCCTAAAGAGTCCCTGTTTCAGTTACTTTAAATCGAAATTATAATTACTTCTTGCAAGCAATCATTATTAACAAGACCCACAAAGATAGGTCTCTATTATATCTTGGCAACCTAAGTAGATTTCAGCTTAAATCGCTTCAAATTATTCCGGCTATACGTTTAATTATTCTTGCGCTTAACAATATGTTAAACGGAAAAAGGAAATACATTACAAATTTACCTTTGGTTTCACTGTTTAAGTTGATTGATTCAACATCATCGTTTCGGTTTTTTAAAATTGATATATCCGAGGCTCCATCGATTCCTAACCAATTTTCAGCATTGTGAATATTGATTAAGTCGCGCACCAATTCTTCATCCGTTTTGCCACCAATATTACCGCCCCGTCCTTTAAGCGGCCCGAAAACTTCGTGATTGTACAAAGGATCGTTGACAACAGGAAAACCTAAGAAAAATTGTAAATTGTAAATCTTTATATTAAAACTAAAAAATTTAATTAAAAATTGCCAATAAGCTTTATATACGAGGTGGCTCAAAATATATGAAGAATCTAAAATTGTGAATAATTTCTTTATTTTAACATTATTTTCTTTTTTATTTTACAATATAATTTTATTTTGAAAACCGGTGGTCAATTGTTCTAGTGCAAAACTAAGAATTTCTTCTTAGTAAAATCGTAGTAAATCCCACTACGCAGCAAAACCATGTCATAAAATTACTTTGCTTGCCAACGTTAGCTGTCTTTAAATTCCTTTGTTTATGGCGCTTCTTGTAAATACGAATGAAATAATGTTAGCTGACAAGTGACATTGGCCTCTACATACAGCAAAGAAAACAGGAACATGAACAGAGAACAAAATTATGCTTCCAAAAATAATATAGCAACAGAACATTCAAGTAGAGCTTAATAAAAAATCAAAAATACGAGAAAAGTTATACATATGTATGTGTAAAAGAATATACAGAACTTCCATTGAATTAGTCTGTAGCAAATATTACCGATAATATAACATTATAAAAACATTTCCTGACAACTAGATTAACATTTTACATGGAGAAATACAATTTTACATAAGAAATTTCAATTGAAAAAACTTCAATTTTATGCTCAAATTATTAAAAATAAAAGAAAACAAAATACAGTATGTACCATAAAAAATTAAACATACAAAAATTAACGATAGATTAAAATAAAATAAAAAATGGATGTGCATAAGGTTACTAAAATTACGATCAAGAATGTAAATAAAAAAGCGACTTTATAGTAAAATTAGTTGAAGCAGGGCAATTTTAGCATGTCAGTTTTTGAGTTCAACAAAATTTACGGAGAGAAGAACCAAAAAGCGAAAAATAATTGCCGGTACTCATCTACTTTTGGTAATTCTCTCATTCGCTTTTTTGAGTAGTTGAATATTTGTTATTTCTCGTATTTATGTAAAACAATAAAACTGGGTAAAAATTTCAAATTATATCGTGCTATGTGATTAATGTTCTATATGTACAAACATACATATATATGCGGATGTGCAATTGTCTCATGCGCTAAAACTTAATTCTTTTTTGTTTAAGAAATAATAACTTTATGATACCAATCTTGAGGTGTTCTTTATCAATAAAATTAATTCAAAATAAAATATAATAAAAGTAAGGATTTGTTGTTAAATTGTAATTTTGTCTGTTTACATAAATTCTTGTTTTTCTTAGCATACTGTTTTATGAGGAGTTTCTTTAATATTTTTGTCCGTTATTTGAAATAAAGAAAATATGTTTTTATACTTGTTATATTAAACAAAGAAAAAGTATTTATTACTATGGAAAGATACGAGTATGTACCTATTCTAAACAAAAAAAAAATTATTAACGTTTCAAATAAAAGTATGTGAATACTGTTTGCTTTTATGTGAGTCCCAATTCGTACGTGTGCTAACTCTCCCATTCTGTCCAATTCTTGCCATAATTTCCCTGAGGATTATATAGTATTTTGTTATATTTAAATGAATATAGGTAGATAAAATTATGGTAATAATTGCTAATGTTGTATGTAAGCAGTTCTTGATAGGATGGGCTTTCTATTGCAATTATGAATTTCTTTAAAGAGCCTATGTTATTAAATGCAAATTCTGAAAAGTATGTCACTATTTTTATGATTTCTAAGTCTGCGTCGTACTTGGTGTGCATGGCCTCTGCTTCTTTATCATTGATATTTATGTACGTAATATTGTTAAGCTTTACCTTGTCAGTATTTCTCATTAATATGGTTTCTGCAAAGAGTTCAATCCTTACAGTATCCATGCCATCTAAGAGGATAATTCCCTCATCTATTTCCAGTTGTAGGTAATTATAAATCTGAATTCATCAACTAAAAAATTAAAATGATTATTTGACTAACATTTGTGTTCCTTTTGCGAATGTTCTATGTTTTGCGTTTTTGTTTAAACGGTTCAAGACTTTTTCGGATGCGTCTGTCTCTGTTTTTTATTATATTTTCTTTATTTATATTAATTAAACCGAAATATATATTTTGTGTCAATATCTTGTTACGGTGTGAACTGAGTTATTAAGTTCCTTAATAACTCTAAATACTTCTATTCTGCTTGTAGACTAGTTACTAATTTTAAATATCCATACTTATCTTTATTTCTTATTTTAGTTTTACAATAAACCAACTTATACTAATATTATTATAAATATCTTAAATTCTTATTAAGAACAACCGTGGGTATGCATGTATATAGACATATCATCGAGGATGTGCCGAGTGTGTTTTGAAATAAAAGTCTTATTTTTTCTGGGTTACAAATTATATTGAATTCACTTTTTATTTTTGAACTTAACTTAGAAATACAAATATAATTTTGTCTACGGTGCAGATTCACACGCCCAGACAAATGTGTTCATTTTATTGTATCTGTATGGTTAGCGAATCTGCCGTTTAGACAATAAAACAAACAATGTAATAGATAATGAATTTTGTCCACAGTGCAGATTCACACGCCAAGACAAATATGTCTTATGAGTAGTGAATCTGTCCGTTGAACACAAAAATAAATGTAATGCAAAAAAATAGTCTTATGGCTTTTTGTGCCATATAACTTCTTCAGGTTTTAATTCGATATTAACATCAATTTCCCGATTTCCTTTGCAACATTTCTTGTAGACCGCATACATTACAACAATAAGCATTATCAAAAAGATTAGAGATATGTTTAAACCGTAAGATACATTTTTGTGGTACATTAGTTCTTCATTTTGCTTTACATTTTCAAATTGGTTAATCTTAATTTTTTCAAAGGTAAGTTTTTCTTCAAATACTACCCCTATCATATCATAAATTGGGTAGATAAATTTTTCGTTTACAATATTGTTTTTATTTACAAAAGTTTTGTTCAATAGTTCAAGCTCACAATCAGAAACATTAATGAGATTATTTTTACTTAGTACAATATTTCTATTGTCACAGTTTTGAGTAAATTTGGCATTAAGTGCATTTTTTATTAAAATTAGATCGTCATCAATAGCGACAATGCTTGTTTGGTTATTGAACACTAATCTGCAATTTCCTTCTGCAACGCAGTTTTTACTTTTTACAAGATCGCTTGGCAGTACATTTTCTTTGTATGAGAAGGTCGTGTTCCTGACTGTAATTACTAATTCAGGTTTTTCCTCAATTTCAAGGTACCTATCGTTCGGTAGTGCTGGTATCAGTTTCAAATCTGTCAGAAAAAAGTCTTTAGGAATTTTTATTGCTATAATTAGCGAATTATTCTTATAAGTCGTTATTCCTAACTTTAAAAATTATAATTTGAAATGATCGATGTTAATTTTTTTAATTCCTTCGGGTGTCAGTATACCTGGGTGTACTATAATGCTGCTAGCTGCTGCTATATTGTCCTGAATTTGCGTTATTTTGCTTTCAAATTTTTTCAATTTAAGCATTTGATCAGTGTAAAGAAGTTTTCTAACTATTTCGCTGTTGCGTTTTTTAATTTCAGCAAAAGTACTATTTATTTTAATTCTGTCAGTTTCCATATCCTCTCGTATAATTTCAATGGAGTCATTGAAGTGTGTATTAATTGTGATTTGCTTATTTATTGCGTTTATGCCATTGTGACCGTTAATTTGAGCGCATTTTAGATGTTCTATAATTTCTTCTCTGTCATTGTCGTCCATCCGTCCAAGCATCCATTTATAAACATTTCCTATTCCGTTAATTAGTCCTCTTTTCTTTCTACTAAATTCAAAAGGTATTAAGGTTTTAATTTTTGCCTCGGTAATACTGATTTCTTTTCTTAAAATTTCTCTTTCGTCAATATCTATTTTTTCTATATTCTATATATAATTAAACATCTGTTTAATTATACCTAAGTATTCGGTAAGGTGTATAACATGTAAGACCGTGTTTGTTGCATTAGGGATTTCTACTTGTTTTACCTGCAGCATCGCGTACCCTTAATTCAACACAGCCTTTTCGGCTCTTATAAGTGCTTGAACCGTTGTCAGTAGCATCACTATCATGATCTTCATTGTTGCTTTTCTGGAATAGATATTTACGTTTCACTTGAGTTTTGTAGACTTTTTTAAATTTACTGTGCCTAGACAGCAAATAGTTGTCTTCCATCCTACAGTTTTCTACTTTCTTATATTTAGGTTGTGTCTTGCTAACTCGATAATTTTTTACAAATTTATTTTCGAAATCTGGGCATTCAATATTTCCTTTTTTTTTGTTGACAGTGTTTATTCTCTCAGTTTTTTCTTTCTTAAGCCTTTTTGAAATACATTTTAAACTTTCGTTTGATATAATATTATTGATAAAATCTATTGTTTTGATTTTCGTTACTGAATAGATCGTATTATTATAGGCGATTATTGCTTTTGACACTTTTTCCTGCAAGTTGTCTTTATTGTTTTCATCGGTATTAAACAATCTAATATGTTAATTCAAGGTCAAATGCAATCTCTCGATAGCTGCATTGCCTGTTTTATTATATTGATCCCTTTGCGCGAAATTATCGTATATGCCAATTGTTTTGAAATTAAGTTTTTGATGAAATCTTGTTGTGCATTCAAAGAGACGTCACCTGACAAAATATTGTAGGCGAATACCACTTCGTTGCTCCAAAAATTTATTGAATACTTTATCGTATGTTACACTCCATTTTTCCTTGTGAGCGATTTTATCGTATCTGCCAATGAAGAATATTTTGCATATTGTAGTTGTTACAATATTTACTACATATTTCTTTCTAAGTTAGAATTAGAAGGTAAAGGGAATTGCTCGCTTTATTTTGTTTTTTGCTTATATTCGTTTTACCGTTAATTTTACAGAAAAGGCTATATTAAAGATAAAGAGAAGCATTTAGCATGCATTCTTTTTCGGATCATGTGTTTGAGGTAATCAGTTATTGTAAACCACTCCAAGTAAAACATTGTCTACAGAGAAATTAATAAATAGTGCCTTAATAATGCTATCAGTTTCCAAAACCAATTTCAGCATTTATAAAAACGGCACTAGAAATGGCTATTGTTATTTGTGGGGTGAGCTGCAATGAAATTTCCACCGCCCTGTATAAGTATTTAATAATCGTAGACCAAAGAAAGACAGTTAAAGACTCAGCCCTACATTGCGACAGTTGCACTGGTCAAAACCGCAACAAGGCTGTACTAGCTATGCTGACACATTTTTAAAATTTTTCAAACTTTGTTGAAAAAATTATTATTGTAATATAATAAATAAATAATATAATAAATTCTTGTTTCTGTTAAATATTGATTACATTTTTCATTACTTTGTAGCATTCTAAGTTAAAAAATAATTAACAATTACATAAAACCACAAATAAATCTTTGTTTCAATTTATTTCTAACACTGACAAATGATATCGTAAGTGCCATTTTCTACACACTCATCTACGAAACGTTGTAAATTATCGTATGTGCCAAAAATATGTTTTTGTCGGAAAACTTGAACTTTTCCACCGGAATACTTTTAGGCGTAGTTATATTAGTTAATTATCTAAGCACATGCTAAGCAGAGAAAAGTAGAGAAATGGCTGTCCTGTAAAATTTGTTTTTTGTAACATACGATAATTTCGCGAAGAGGGGTCGATATGTCGTTGTAAACTGAACTTTAATACCACAATCTTTTAAGAACTCTTTAATCGCTACAACATTCAGTTCATTGTCTGTAATTATTGTCTCCGGTTTGCCTAAATACTGAATACGCGTTTTCAAAGCTCCAATTATTGATAACCATGTTCTATCTGGGAGATGATGCGCCGTTGCATACTTAGTAAATTTATCGATTCCAGTCAGAAACATCACTCCTCTTTGTGGATACCAAATATCGACATGGATTATTGCGTTGTGTTTATCAGGCGTCTCTGTTACGTTCAGCGAGTGCCTAATAGGATTTCTATCTTACTTCGCCTTATTGCATATTTCGCAATTATTAACATACTTTTGTATAACTTTTTATAAATTTGGATAGTAGAATTTTTTCTTTACCTCTGCGTAAATTTCGTTTATGCCTCTATGATTGTTTTCAAAATGTACTGTCTCTATTATTTGGAGCATTTCGCCTTCATCGGTTATATCTTCCAATGTTTGTTCTCTGTATTTTTAAATTTTTATTTCTAATAAAGTACTTTATGTACATATCTTGAAATTTCATAAGGAGATCGTTGTCAGTACAAAACACAACAACGCCCTCTGTGGTAGTTTTTCCTTCATCGTCTCAAGAAGGTTTTCTTCTGATATTACTGTCCATGTTTCTCTTATTTTTCCTCTATACATAATTCTCTTGCTGAATGTTTTCCTTTCTGCTTTTTTCAAAATAAGTTGGTTCTTGAATACATTCAGAGGATTGTCAGTGATTTTTATGAACTGTGCACCGTATTCATGTCGTCTTCAAACAATTCATTCAAATTCAGGATTATTTCATCATTCGGAACAATTCTACTGAGGCCATCAGCCACCACGTTTTCTTTACCTTTTATGTAACTAATGTCAAAATCAAATTCGTTAAGCTTTATTTTGCAACGCAGCAATTTTGCATTGGGTTCTTTTAAATTACTAAGCCATACTAACGGTCTATGGTCTGTTTTTACCGAAAAATGTCTACCGAATAAATAAGGCCGAAAATACTTCGTTGCCCAAACCATAGTCAAGAGTTCTTTCTCTATGGTGCTATAGTTTTTAATATGACCGTTGAGGGATCGACTAGTATAACAGTTAATTTTATCGTTCTGCATCAACGCCGTCCCCAGAGCGAAATGACTAGCATCTGTGACCAATGTAAATTTCTTTGAAAAGTCAGGGTGTACTAAATGAACTGTGTTAGGTCGAGAGTTTTAATATATTGACATCTTCCCAGCTTATCAAATATATCGTCAATATTTGGAATTGGGAATCTGTCTTCAATCGTTACACTGTTTAATTTTTCTAGAAGCCATCTTTGAACATTTGGCGCATTAGTATTTTTTGGCACGATCCACACAGGACTATCATAAGGACTGGAAGATTCTCTTATAATTCCTTGCCTAAACATTTCTTCAATCTGTCTATTAATTTCATTTCTGTGTATTTCCGGGTATCTGTATAATTTTGAGTACACCGGAATTTCATTTTGTGTATTTATTTTGTATTTTATTTTACTAGTAAAAGTAAATTTTCATTTTCCCTGTAGAACGTTTTATTGTGTATTTTAAGTATCGACAATAATTTGCTCCTCTCCAGCATATTTAAGTATGATAAGCTTAAGTCAAATATGGAATTTGTGCCACTAAATGCTACTTCATTATTGAGGATTGCAACAACGTTCTTATTGTTACGCATAATATTATAATTATTTATCATTAAAATTGAGATCCAAAAATTCACAATCATAGTCTGAATTAAATTCGTCAAATATGGGGAATTTACAAAGTTTAGTTACTTTAAATTCATTTCCCATCACGTTTCCATTTCGGATTACAAGGTTTTAGT
Source organism: Epicampocera succincta (assembly GCA_932526305.1). Taxonomy (NCBI): domain Eukaryota; kingdom Metazoa; phylum Arthropoda; class Insecta; order Diptera; family Tachinidae; genus Epicampocera; species Epicampocera succincta. Next base: position 25,028,847 of record OW052037.1, read on the forward strand.
TGAGCGAATGACGCGAGTTCCTAGTTTGGTTCGACTTTCGTCCCAAATCGAATCCTTGTGCATTATTAAATCTATTGTTGTTTTGATAGTTACTTCTATTATTACTACCAGAATATCGATTGTTACTATTGTTATTGTTATTATTATTATTATTGCGATTGGCATTGCAGTCAGGACTTCAATTTGTAGAATGTGTGTTTCTTATGTCATTGCTAAAACTTGTCCTATAAGGTGATCTCACGTTTTCATTTCTTTGTCGGTTTCCAAAGGCCGTACAATTTTGATGCGTGGCTTCTAGAATAATTTTGAAAACTGCCTCTAAAGTCTGTGGGTTTCTAGCGAAAATAATAGTTTTGTCGGTTCAGGTAGGTGGTATTTAAAGACTTCTAATGAAATTCTTTTTATTTCGTCCGCAAAAAAGCCCTCTTCAGCATGCGTCATTCTCCTGTTATGTAGCCTATTTCTGATATTGTTTGTACTGTAGTAATACTTCTCAATTGTTGCGTCCAACCTCCAGGTCTTTAATTTGTCTAATAATTCCCTACTAGTTTCCTTTTCCCCAAAGTCATTTATAAGAATCTCCTTCAACACCTCCCAAGTTCCTACCTATGTATTGCCTCTCTTGTTTTTCCCACGCATCTGTTTTTGATATATGCAAACAGAATATTTCTGTTGTTTTCTTCAAATACCGCGATAGATGGTAGCAAGGCTTCAACCTGCTCCAAAAAATCCGGCAGTTGGCTTTGTTCCTTTCCATCGAATGTTGGGATCTCTCTACCACAGTTCAGTACCAGATTAAATTGTTGCACTACGTTATTTTCCATTTCAAAAAAAACATTATACTACGCCTTGTACAAAAAACAAAATTGCAAATTGGTCTTCCTTTACTTTTATAACTCAAAGAAAAAAATAATTTTCTATTTATTTATCAAAACTGAGACTAATCTATAAACCCTTTATCACTTTAGCACATAATACAAAAATGTACACACTATTTAATAAATTAATCTTATTTACTCTGTTAATATCCTTGTGTCAGTTATTTGCTGTTCTTCAGGATTTTTGATCGTCCTTATTGTTGTAAATCTTTGTTGTTAATATTATGTTGGGAACTTTGTTGTTTTTGTTGATACTCTGCCGTTGTTTTTTGTTCTTGTTGATCTTATGTTGGAAACGTTGATATTCTGTTGTTTTTTTATTTTTATTTTGTTGTTGATTTTATACTGGAAACGTTGATATTCTGCTTTTTTTTTTGTTTTTTTAAAGCTTTCTTTGAACATTTTTTTTCCTTTAGTGTTAGTTTTTTATTTTGTAGCTTTAGCAAATTATATATATTACTGTATGTTTAATATAGTTTTTCTTTAAAGTAACTGATATTTAATTCACTTATTAGATTATAATTTGATTAACGTTATTTAAATAATTAATGTTATTTTAAATAAATTTTTGTTTTTTCCTCGTCGCCAGATACATCATCGAGGATGTGCCGAGTGTGTTTTGAAATAAAAGTCTTATTTTTTCTGGGTTACAAATTATATTAAATTCACTTTTTATTTTTGAACTTAACTTAACTTAGAAATACAAATATAATTTTGTCCACAGTACAGATTCACACGCCAAGACAAATATGTTTTATGAGTAGTGAATCTGCCCGTTGAACACAAAAATAAATGTAATGCCAAAAAATAGTCGTATGGCTGTTTGTGCCATATAACTAACAGGTGGCGCAAAAATAACCTTCCCATGTTTTTTGGCTGTAATTAAAAAAAAAAATGAAAAACTTTGATTATTCTTGTGGATTATTTTTATTTGGTCTTTTAATTTTTTTTACATCAAGTCGAGAATATGATGTCATGTAAATGGCCGCCGCCATAGTTGATTGTCAATATAGCCCTTTTTATGGCATTTTCCATCACTTTGTCCAAAACTTCCGGCGATAGGTCCTCACATTCTTGACGGATATTGTCTTTAAGAGCGACAAAAAGAAGTCTGGAGCGGTCAAATCAGGCGATCTTGCTGGCCAGTGCAAATCGCCAAAACGGGAGATTAGGCGCCCGGGAAATGCATCCTTCAGCATATCGGTTGTGGCACGTGCAGTGTGTGCCGTTGCACCATCCTGTTGGAACCACATGTTTTCCAATCCCAATTCATCAAGTTGCGGCAAAAAGAACTCGTTGATCATTGCTCTGTAGCGCTCACCATTCACAGTAACCGTTTGGCCCGCGACGTCTTCGAAGAAAAAAGGTCCGATGACTCCTCCAGCGAAAACAGCACACCATACAGTGACTTTGAGCGGGTGTAATGGCTCTTCGTGGGTTACACGCGGATTTTCAGTGCCCCTGAAGCGTAAATTTTGCTTATTTACGTACCTGCTAAGATGGAAATGGGCCTCATCACTCATGATTATTTTTAGATATGTAAAGACCGTCGACTGACACCCATTTGCGTGGCACGTCGTCTGGTCGATGTCGACGGCGCTTCCATGACATCCTCAGCTACAGCAGTAATATTCTCTGCAGAACGGCTACTCCGGGGTCTGCCACGCCTGGCAGCATCTCGTGTTGTGCCAGTCTCTTCGAAGCGAGCGGCTAAACGTCGCAGTGTCTCACCAGTAGGCAATGGACGGCTAGGAAATCTACGACGAAATTCACGTTGTGCCAAAGTCACCGACCGATTATTGGTCAAATAAATAGTCACCAATATTCCGCGTTCTGCAGCAGTGTAGCATAACATTGTTTATTAACGTGTATTTCGCATGTGTTTACTACACAAATGTCAAAACAGAACTGACATTAGGGGCCAATCGCAAAATTTATAGCATTTTCTGATAGGAGGATTACTTTTGCGCCACCTTGCAAACGAACACACTAATGATAAGAACATATTAGGGGTAGTTCTTAAAGATAAGAAAATACACAGTACATATTTCATAAGTCGAGGGTTAATGTAACAAATAAACCTAGACTAGTTTTAAGATACTCATGTTTAGCACTTAAGGTAAAAAAATGTATATGAAAGAAGTTTATGAACAAAACTCAAACGAATAACACTTGTTATATTTTACTAGCACATATACATAAAACAATTGTTTCTCAAGAGAGAATGGAATGAAATTCCAGTTACACAGTGGGCTGAATACTCAACACCGAGTTAATCAACGAATTGAGTTATACGCTCTTTCTACTTGCTCGTTCGCTGCTGATTTATGTAATTGACTTTCTATTTTTAAAACACCGTATTTATTGCACATTTGCTTAATGGCTGGTGTGACTAAAGATACTTCATTATCAGTTATTAATCGTTTGCACTCCGTAAAAGCAATAGTGTGTATTTCCTCCAATATTGAAGTGAAAATTCCTACTTTAGTTTTAACTTCTCTTGCTATTACGTAGTTAGAGAATTTATCTATAGCTCCTAAATACATTATTTTATTATTAAAATAAATATCCAACTGTATAAATACTCGGAGCTGTGTTGGAATGGTTGAGTTACGTAATGGTTCTTTAACAAGATTTCTTTCATATCTACCGAATAAACATGCCGAATAATTGTTATTGTATTTTATTGCACCTTTTTTTATTCTAGCCAAAAGTATTTCCCTAATATTACATTTATTGTATTTTTATAGCTGCTATGTGCCCTTTCATGGTTTTCTTTAATTATACGTATTTGTTAATTTTTATTTAATACGTCTTTTAATTTTTTACTGCATAGCCGAAATAACTACCTACAAATGTATTCTTGATTACCTGTTCTTATTTATGTATGTCTTCAATCTCTGCATAGATTGGTAATATCTCTTTGGCAGGTATAACTTGCTTTAAGTCCATTATTAAATTGTAATTGTTTGTAAAATTGACGGTGTATCGCACTTCTTCTGTGAATATTCATATGCAGTTCGTATTCGTGTTTCTACGCTATTTTGAGTTGGGGCTAATCCTAATTGTATACGGTATGAGTTAAACGGTTGTGAAACCGATTTGATAAAATCACTATGTGAGCTTTCAGATATATTATTGGTTTCTTTTTTTTGCCGTTGCCTTATATTATAAGTTTGCAGCGTTTCAACTTGGAAGATATGTTTTTAGAATTGGCATATCTGAAAGACTAATTATCTGTAAAAATAGTGAGGTCGGCTTTGCCATATATGAAATTTCTTAGTTTTTGTAAGGCACAAATTATAGCCAATTCTAATTTTCATTAGTGAAACAATTTTGTTCCGTCGCTTTGACTCAGCACATTTCCAATGGCCATGTTGGTGGCCTCCGTGTCCCCCTTAACACAGAAACCTTTATTTTATAACTTTCTTTAATTTTTATTTGTTGAATACCAGATTTAGTGTTGCAAGCAATTCGGCTTTCCACAAAATATTTAGGGTTGTGTTTACATCAAGGATAATGTACCTATCTGCAACCGTATGCTCGTTTAACGAAAATCTATTACCATTCTTTAAGGTTTCATGTTTTCGTCTTCTTTCTTATGGACTGTCAACATTGGTGAATTGTATGGACTGAAACTTCTTTGAATTATTCCATCTTTTAATAATTTCTCTATTTCTTTATTAACGAATTCGACACCGTTCATACTGCCCGGATAGGGTATTTGGAAGGTGCTTCTATTGTTGTCGTGGAAGGCAAAGGACCTATTTTATTATTTTCTTGCATTAAGCTGTCTATTTCTAATTGGTATTGCTTATCTCTTCTGGAGTAATTTATTTTTTGCAATATTTTGGGAAAAATGAACAATTGACCTATTTATGTTTCCAATTATTTTGACGCTAATGGTGATAGGATGGCCTTTTGAAATTTTGATAATTTTTTTATGGTTGTCGTGGTTGTTCCCTACGGTGTACTTTCACATAATGACTTTTGTTTTTATTACGGTGGACGTTGTTGTACTGAAAACTCCTAAGGTTATTAGCATGCCCTATGACTTGTGCGATGGTATAACTGTATTCCAAATCCTTGATTGGGTTCCGATAGAGTGTTGAGCTCAAGAAATTATTATTTATAATATTTTTAAACGTTCGCATTACATCTTTAATTGCATGTGTCGTCATACAGTTGATTGACTGTGGAGGGTTTCCAGACATTGCAATTTTTTATGTCACTACTGTCAGCGCTTTCCTGACCTCATCATGATCGTGTAGTCTAATCTATTTAAAATTGCCTCAAAGTTGAAAATTATGTTATGATTTAAAATAATATTCGCTACTGGCCCCATTATTTTTGACTTCAGTCATTGCTTCTACGTATTTACTAGAGTTTGAATGTTGGCTAATCATCAAACGTATAACGTAATCAATAATTACTTTTAGTTCCATCAAATGTGGATAATGGCTTGAATATTTCTAACTTGACATTATTAGAGCTACTACACGTAGCAACACTTGGCTCCAAGATTTCGGAATGTGGATGACTTACAACAGGGTTTATTGGAATTTTTTCCATGATTGATAAAGCTTACTAAAGGTAACTGAAATTTGCTGAAGCAACTTCTATTTGTCCGAAAGCATACAACCAATTAATGGGCTCGAATGACATTCCAATACTAGTTTTGAAAAGTTTACTCGACTGTAAGTATACTGGTAATGACTTCTGTCAATTATCGAGATTCTTCGGCGATCGCAGTATGTGAGTTATTACAAAAGGGGTATCAACAAAAAAGTTCAAAATGAATTGAGGGGTACTGTAAATCCTTTGTCCTTGTCCTACTCTATTTCTTATTGATCTTCTATGTAAAGCTTCTCACCTCATCCAGTTTCTGGCAAACTACAACAGTGTTTGCAAATTGTACATATGTTTTTAGTTATAGGCTTCGTCTCTCAATAAACATTTTATTTCAATCTCAGGGTAGATTACAACGCTGGTAAGACGCAGCTTTACTTATTAATACATATAACCACCAGTGCTAGCTATACTCATAAATTGGCTAAATATATGGGAATAGGAACCTCTTGATGCTTTTCGAATGAAAATTGGGAGCGATAATTAGAACAATGACATTTTTCATTTCTAAAAAGAAGCGTTCAAATAGCTCGGAATTTTGAAACGGTGAGAGTTTTGTTTTATTTCGTCCGATCTCTTCATTTTTATTAATTATATCTGATCAAAAAGGGAACCGCAGTATGGAATGCTTTTCCTATTATTTATTAACAAGTTTTCATTTTAAATATGTTTCAATTTTGCCTTAGCGTCATATGACATTATTGAGATAAAAGATCTTGTTCTCAAACCTTTATTTTCTTACCTAATATACATTTATCGTATAGGCCTCATCCATTCTTAGTTGATTCGATTCTAGAATTCGTTCTTCACCGTTCTGTTGAGCAGGAAGTTTGTTTTTACAAATGGAATAAAGCTAAGCAAAAAATATTGAAGGACATTTTTAAAAGATGAACATTTTCTTAAAACTTTACATGGCAAAGCCGACTTCTAATTCTATTCCTTAAAACAGCTGGTCCAGCTAAAATCATTCGAAATATAATTTGTGAGCGCTTAAGTTAACTTTTTGCTGTGTGCATTTAATGTTGCTTTATCAATAGGGCTTTGCGTATGTTGCAATTTTCTTTTTTTTTAGCCATTAGTGCCTTAATTTCTGATTATTGGCGTTCCAGAAGATGTTACTAGGTGTTGAGAGATGTGACGCTTCATGAATTAACTGTGTAAAATATTCAACCCTATATTTGTAAGACTCATTATCGGTTTTAGTTGAGAAAGAATTAAAGTTGTTCTCAAATAATGTTTTACTATGGTTTAAGAGAATCGATATCTTGGGATGCCATTGTAGACAACAAAATCTATAAGGCCTGGTAATTTTCGAAGATCAGAGGTCCAGTAGGTCGGCTTGCAAGTTGAGATGACTGAATAATTAAGACTCTGAATACATTTAAAAAGCACTCGACCCTTAGGATTAGTTATCTCCACCAATGAGGAATTTTTATCCAAGAATGTCAAAAAATTGCTGAAAGCATTGCTGCTTTAAATTAAAACGAGGTGGAAAGTATACCACTGCAATTTTATAGGCAGAACCATAGAAACAGACGATAGTGGATTGTGCGGAGTTATCAGGATGATTAGTATTTACTAGTTAAATGTTAAAAAAAGATTGGTTTGTAAAATGTGTTTCAGAAATCAGCATGATATCAATTTTATTGACATTTAGAAAAACTTCAAATTCTTGTTTTTAATTTAATAAACCATTGGCGTTCCATATTGAAAACCTCAGATCTATTTGCATAATTTAGTGACTAAAAGTGTTCATGGTAGAGAACTTTTTGCCTGCTCAATTTGTTTTTGAAGTAATAGCTTTAGGTTTTGAAATGAACTAATACTTGTCTTTGCAACATTGACGTAAAAGGCTGAATTTTGATTATATTTGAATTCGTTTTCCTGTGCAATTTAATTTAGTGTGAAAATGTATTGTTGACCATTTTTAGGCGAATTATGTGGTGCATTAGAGGAAGAATAACGTTTGTTTTTTAATAGATGCTGATACACTTTAAGCCTCGATAGTTAGAAGGATGGTTTTCATCGCAATTGGAAAAAGTTGCTAGAATGTCTATATATATATTTCTGACATTCGGCTGAGGGATGGTTTTTCCCGATTGGAATCAAATGACTTGTAACAATACGCCTATGTGTGCCAACCTCTTGCCACCTGTAACATAGTACCAATTCTTTTACTTTTCGTGATGGTTCTATATATAAGTACTTTAAATGATTTTATTTCGTAAATTTTGTTATTGTCTTCACTTCAAGATTAAGATCAACAAAAAATAAATTAAGAGGCTGTTTTGTAATTCGGCTCTGCTCGCATATTTATTATATTCCTTACTTTCTGACATTCCAACTCAACAGCGGCTTTGGTTTGATCTTCTGGCGTAGAAAGATGCAAGTTTCTAATAACGACCCTAAATGCTCTTGGAACTTTTAATTGATACGTATGAAACTTTATTTCTTTTTCTTTACAGTATTCAACTAATTTCTTATATGATTCAAATATTTTAGTCATCACTTTTGCTTGATCTTTTAGAGATTTATACGTGAAGTCGTTTATTTGATATTATTTTGCAAAAGCTATTAATAATTTTTTAAATGTCATTGACTTCAGGTATGAAGATCGGTGAAGGTTTTGGCATATTTTATTATTATTATTTCTATTCTCATCGTCACTCAAAATCTTTTTTATTTGGTTGATTAGGCGGATATTTTATCATGCTTCGTTTATTAACTTTATAAATGTACATTTCCTTTGAAAAAAATATTTAATTCGATTTAACTCTTAGTACTTCTCTCAATACTTTTTGTATATACATATGTAGATGCAAACCTGCTTCTTTAACTTTGCGCCGCATTTCAGAGTGAGTTTTTCTTCCGCTGAAAGATTGGCATATTCATCTAAACATATCGATGTCATTGTAGAATCGCTGTCGTGTGCTAAAAAATCGAGGATTGCACCATACTCTTGAAAAGACAACAAAAATAATAACTGTATGAATGTCATGCAATTCACAATGTGTGCATACATTATATGTAAATGCATGAAGCTATTATCGAGGAAACGGAAGAAAAATACAAAAAACAGAAATTATTAAAAAGATTAAAATACCAACAGAAAAATAAAATTAAATAACTTTTCCCTTCTTTAGAAACATACATAAGCATATGTACATATACATATAAAATTAATAACATTAAATTTTATATACTTACATATGTATAAGTATTTCATGGCATTAAAAAAGTAAATTAATCTGACATGAATTAATATGTTAAAATACTTGTATATAATGTAAGTTCCAAAAGCACATCTCTTATGTACATACATATGTATATACATATGTATATATGTATGTATGAAATTTTTCGAATAATTTTTTAATTTAGTTTAAAAACTTACTGTAGTAAAACAATTTTTTATTCTTAATAATTATTATAACAAGTAGATGTATGAAATACACATGCATTTTTATTACTTTTATAAAAAAATATAATTTGTTTTATTAAAAATATTCTTCAAAGTAGAACTATTTCATCGTGTTTTATTTGTACCGCGAAACTTTCGAAAATCCCCAATTTTGGAACTATTTTCCAATTTGTCCCGCTTTTTCAAAAAATAACTCTGACAGCCCGAAAAAAAATATATGTTAATAAAATTGTATGTTATGCTAAAAAGTAATTTTCATATTCATTCATGCAGGTTGCTTCAGTTTCAGCTATTTGTTTTGCCGATTCTCTTTGTAGGTAATCAGCATCAGATACCAGAAGTTGACGTCATATACATATGTAAGTGTTAACTGCTTATCAACCGCTGATATCCTTACTTTTTATATAATAATAGATTTTTCTAAAATATTTATGAACTTTATAGTTTTTGTTAAAATACAAAACTAGATAAAAAAACAATAATTAATAGCTGCTGCAAAATTCTTTTTTGAGTCGGCTAATGAATTGCACAAAACGCAAAGATTAAAACGCATAGAATGCATTGACACGTAAACATTATCCTTTTTGCACTAATTTGTGATTCCATTTAATTTTTGTGACATTCGTTTTTATAACAAGGACAATAACGTACAGAACAGCATAAGTAATTATTTTGTTACAAAGTTGATTGAATTCACGGGTTAAACGTACGAGTATATGTATGTAATATAAAGCCATTTAATTTTTAGTACTCAAAGGAATTAATTTGCTGTTGAAAGTTAAAAGCTGTGCACAATAACCCGTGGGGATGTCCTGCGATTTCTGAAGTTGACAAATGAATACAGTCAAAGCTCAGTATAACAAACACTCACTTTAACGAATTTGCGATATAACGAATGGATAATGGAATGGAAAATGGCTTAACACATGACTCAATTTTTAATGCTGACGAAAAAGGTTTGTGTTGGAAGGTGCTTCCAGACAAAACATTTGTTCATGCTGGAGAAGCAACTGCTCCCAGGAAGAAAATATCAAAAGAGAGAATAATTGTTTTTTTGTATTGTATTAAGAGAAATACAAGAAGAAGCTGTTCAAAAAGGTTTGCAAACCGCTCAAAAACAAACATCTATAAATAATTTTTTTTACATCTCTGTAGTTATTAAATTGAATAAACCCATTTTATTAGTGTTAAATGCAAAAATTGTTAATTGTTTGACTGTATTTATAAAAAATATTTTAATTCGCACTTGATATAAATATTTTTGTATATACATAAATATTTTTTTACAATTAACGTAATGATTTTTGAAACATGTTTTTAGTTTTAAAACTGTCAATAAATTTGTGGTTATAGCTTTTTAATAAAATTAGTTTTCTGGGTTTGTCCTTCGCAAGAGTTTTTGTGTGTACATATATTACTATTTTTTGAAATATAATGGAAGCAATTAGATACAATAACCAATTACCTGCCCAGACACTGTTTCATTCCATAGGTAACATAAGTAAGATGATTTTTTTCCTATGGCTTCATAGATAAAGGCAATACATCTTGAATTATTTTTGCAATCCTTCTTATCTCTTCTTTTTGACTCGTATACAGACTCGATTGTAAGTGTAGGTTTTTTTAAGGCAGATGCTAGTTATATACGAAATTTGTCGCATTTTCAAGTGTATAATTTTTAAGCTTCTTGAATGGTAATATATTTAAATTCCTTAATAAATATTTGTCTGTATAGTGAGACGTTATGCTGTTGAATATTTTTTCCTTGGAAATAAGTGAGGCACAGTCGGAGCGTCTTTGCATACGATAGATCGGATGAAAAGCACTTCTAATGGAACTTCGTATGATTTTCATGTTTTCCACGTTTATCTTTACAACATATTTTGCTAACTCTAAATTGTTTATTTTTTACAATTACTCTTGAACATGTCTTATTTTTTGACAAATAGTGAGTTTGTATAGAACTAGACAACTCATAAAAACTTGTAAAAAATAGTTGGCGTTCATCAAAGGTTATTTCTTGAAGCACTGTGTTGCATGTGCACTCTTCTTTCATTTGTTTAGCTTGTATTGTTTTGTTTGTCAACACCTGAGTATCGGATGCTGTAGCCACATCACTGTTTTCTTTCCATGGCTAGTTTTTATAAGTACAGTTATTCATTTTAAATTTCATCCTCATATTTTAATTTGTCTATACATATGTATCACTTACCATTTTCACCAGTATTATGCAAGAGACGGTATGATGAGCACAAAACAGAGTAATAATATACATATGTACATATCTGTAAAGCCCAATCGCGTGAAATAAAATACACAAGCGAATAAACAATTAAATGTCAAACACAACTACCTTTGATTTGGAAATACAAAAATTAAAAGAATTTTCAAGGATTATAACTTTGTAATGGGTTCCTAATATAAGTTAAAAGTAAAAGGGCAAATGAGGACATTGGTATAAGGTTGATTTAAAAATATATTGTATTAGTGATTGGTACAAACGGCAAAGTAGAGGCCTTCATAGTGACATTGGCCTTTAACCGTTATCAAGATTAAAAAACCAAAAAAAAAAAAATAAGCATTATAAAAAACATAAATATACCTCATCGTTAACCGAATATATCAATTATTGTAAATTGCGGGCTGAATACAATTTACTTAATTTGAGGCTGTACAGAAATTATTTAAACAACATACGGCTAAATATCAAACGTGATTCTATAAATTTGTGAATACCAAAAGAAAATCTAATATTTACCTTCCTACTATGAATTATGCAGGGAGAGAATCATCAGAGGCATCTGTTATAAGTAATATGTTTGCTGATTTCTTTGCCTCAACTTATTCAGACGCTAAATACGACGCATCACGCAACTATCCGTTTCCTGCACAAGAACAACAACCAATTTTGCTTCCCTATACCAACACAGCTACTGTTATCTTTTTTATAAAGAAACTAAAATTTTCAACATCCAGTGCTCCTGATGGCGTTCCGAACTGTATTTTGATGAATTGTGCTGCAAATTTGTCGTAACCTTTTACTATTATTTTCAATTTGTCAATTAAATGTGGTTATTTTCCTAAGTTATGGAAAGAATCATTTATTATTCCACTGTTTAAATCAGGCTGTAAGTCAAGTGCAAACAATTACAGAGGTATAGCCAAACTGAGTTCTATCCCAAAACTTTTTGAACAATGTATTTGTGAGCCACTTTGTCACCAAATTTTATATTTTTTAACACCATCCCAACATGGGTTTCGTAAAGGACGTACTACGTCAACTGACCTACTGCATTTAACCACAGTCATCAACCATGGATTCACGAATGGAAAATTTACAGATGTTATTTATACTGACTTCAGTAAGGCTTTTGATAGAGTTAATCACGGCCTTTTGTTGCATAAATTGTATTTAATGGTATTCTCCAATAATACTTTGAATTCCATAAAATCGTATCTTGAAGGGAGACATCAATGAGTTCGCTACATCAATGTTCTTTCTAAGAAAATTTATGTTAAGTCTGGTGTTCCGCAAGGTAGTCATCGTGGACCTATATTTTTCTTACTTTATTTCAACGCTTTACCATCCTCAGTTCAATTTTCTAACACACTAATCTATGCCGATGACGTAAAAATATGTTTGAACTCGGATAATCAACACAATCAATCATATCTACAGCGACACTTGGACTAATTTTTTATTTGGTGTAAAGAGAACCTCTTGAAGTTAAATCTCAAAAAATGCAAACATATGCATGTCTCCAGGAGAGTAAATTCTAGAGGCTGTTTCACTTTAGGTGTTTTCATGTTAGAATGTGTCGATGAATTTATTGATCTTGGAGTACTTTTTGATCGAAAGCTTCTGTTCGTTAGTCATATAAATACGTGAATAAATAAGGCCCGCGGTGTATTCGCATTTATTAAAAGGTGGGCCAAAGAATTTAAAGATCCGGTAGTAACGAGACAACTCTATACTTCTTATTTTGGAATACTGTTCCGTCATCTGAGACCCACATTACAACATCCACAGTGATCGCATACAGTCCTTACAGAAGGAGTTTCTACTTTTTATATTGCGAAAATAATACCCCAGTCATATTTCGAACCTGCCGTCATATAAATTCAGATTATGACAAATTAAATTGCCTACATTAAAGAGCCGGAAAAAAGTTTTAAATGCAATATTTGTTATTAAATTAATAAAAGGAGACATCTGTTCTGAGTTTCTGATCAACGAGTTAACGTTTAATGTACCGCAACGTCCCTTACACCAATTTCAACCTCTGGCACTACAATATTTTCGTCAAAACCATGCCTACGCTGATCCGTTCCGTATAATTTGTTGTAATTTTAATGAATTGTATAATATTATTGATATGTCCTTCCATATAAATGTGATTAAACGTAATTTAACTGTATATTTAAATAATTAGTTCAGCTCAATATTATTAGTACATGTATGTTGTTGTCTGTAAGGATTGTAATAATCCATAATAAAATAAAAAACATAAAATAAACCCTTCTGGGTTAAACTACACGTTGGCTTTTTATTAAAATGAAGGGGAGCAAAATAATAGCGTAGACAGACGACAGCGTTAATTTGCATTAAAAGCTTACTATTGTGAATTAAAATTTTACCCTGACAGACGACAGTTTTTGCATTTATCAAGCATCTGTTTGCTTGTATACAATTTTTTTTTTTGCATTTAGATCGAGATCAAATGGACAGAAGGCAGAAAATACGACTAGCAGCTATGCTGTTGGTGAAAAATCACTGTTTATTTGAAAGAAAGCTGAAATTACTTTTGCTGAAACTGCTCCATAATGTAAAAATTGTACATGCACTAGCAACCATAAATCTGAACGTGTTGCTACAAGTTGGGATCCCAATAGGATACTCTGATATAAGGGAAAGGCAATTGTAGGTTTAATATACATATGTATCTTTTCATAAAGGATATAATTCATATATGGGATTTATTAAAGGACCGCAACAGCACTTTTTTGGGAGTGTGGCGTGCTGACGATGGACGATAACAGATTTAAAGAAAACTTTCGCCTCAATAGGAATGCTTTCCAAATCTTAAAATGGAAAAAATGCGTTTCGATTGTAAAATTTATTTTTTTTATCGCTAAAAACAATTAAAATAACTTACCTTTGCTGAATTTGAATCCATTTTAATTTTACAATAATAAGCAATTTGCCAACAGCTGACTGATTGTCGACTGTGTTGCCATATCGAAATACCTAAATGTATGAATTCACTCTGATTTCGTGCATTTACGACAGATCTTATACACATTGGGATGGGGATAATTCACAAGTTAATTTGAATTAAGACTGCTAATGCAAATTAACGCTGTCGTCTGTCTACGCTATAAGAAACATAACACAACGATTAACTCAAAACAGCAATATATTGGCATTGGTTCTTTTTGCTCTAAACTATAGAACTACTTTTGAATTTGCGGGTAAATATGTATATTACATTTCCTAAAGCTTCAGTTATTTTATACCACGGACTGATGTCAAGGAAAAATAGTGTAAAGGATCCACTCACAATATTTACTGCAAAATAGACAAGAAATGTGCAGATTGGAGTAACAAATTTAATTTTATACATAAATGTAACAAAGTTCTTCATCCAAAGGATTGTTTTAAAAAATTTAGCATGTCTAATCGTTTTACCGCATAACGTCCCTCAAAAGCGAGTTCTTTTAAAATACACATTTTCAATAGTTATTGTTCTAAATATCTCTGTAATCCATAATAAAGTATAATATTTCTAAAAATATGCGTGTTCGAACATTATCATTCACACTGATCTTAAACATATAAGATTAGCATTTTTTAATACTTTTAAATTGTTGCGAACTATGTCTGGTAAAAGCTATTCGTGTGATGAATTTAATTCATTGAGTGCCACCTTTATTGTTCGGTGATATAAATTAGAATATTTTTGATGAATAAGTTCCTTCAAATCAGTCCCTTTAAAGTTCATTACTTATTGAAAATCCTTGCGATTCGCATTAAAAAATTCTTTGTCATTATCTGTTTGCAAAGATTTTGATTTTTTCTACTAACGATATGTTGCATAGCAGATGTGACAGTTATTTTCTTTACTGGTATTACTTCTTCTTCGCCTACAGTTCTGAATCATATACTCCTGCCCATTCAAGACATCATTAATTGTTTTGTTTATTTGCAAATTATGATCGCATGTCCCGTGCTTTGAATTTTTCAGCTTAACTCAACTTTTTCCAACTTGTTTGTAAAACTCATTTAGTTTAATATATATGTATGTGATTAAGGCACGTCATTCGCAAGTCCTGGAAATTATATATAATTAATTAATTAAAAGCTTTACTATGACATTTTTTTAAATACCTGGTTGCTGATCATATTATCCACTAAAGGGTGGTTAAATTGTATGGGCCGATGTTGAATGTGAACCACACCTAAACGCCAAGTTTTTTTCCGAATTTTATTTGACATTTCTCTATTTCAGACTTACTGAATTTGCAACAACAATTGCACCTCTCACGCTCGTCGTTGATGAACATTATGCTTAAAGACTTGCATTTACACGCTTACAAGGTGCAATTGGCTCAAGAACTAAAGCCTCTTGACCATTCCAAACGTCGTGAATGGGCAGAATGGTGGCAAGAAATGGCAACAGTGGATGATCAATTTTCGAAGAAAATCATCTTCAGTGATGAGGCACATTTTCACCTCAGTGGATTCGTCAATAAACAGAATTGCCACATTTGGGCGAATGAGAATCCAAGAGTGATTGTCGAAAAACCAATGCACCCACAAAGAGTGACTGTTTGGTGCGGTTTATGGGCTGGCGGCATCATCGGGTCGTATTTTTTCCAAAATGAGGCCGGTCAGGCAGTTACTGTGAATGTGAGATGATAACGAACTTTTTATGGCCCGAATTGGAAGATATGGATGTGGACGATATGTGGTTTCAGCAGGACGGTGCCACTTGCCACACAGCTAACGAAACAATGGCTCTTTTGCGCAACAAATTCAATAGCCGTGTTATCTCACGTAATGGCGATGTCAATTGGCCGCCAAGATCATGTGATTTGACACCGTTGGACTTTTTTCTTTGGGGTTATTTGAAAGAAAAGGTGTACGTCGATAAGCCAGCAACAATTCAAGACCTAAAGGATCAGATAATTCGGCACATTAACGGGATAGAACCTCCATTATGCCTCAGCGTCATCGAAAATTTGGACCATCGGATGGAAGTGTGCCGCCGAGGTCGCGGCGCCCATTTGGCCGATATTTTGTTCCATACATAATTGAGTAATACCAATACATCATAATAAAATAAAATTACAATAATTTCCTAAATAGTTTGTGTTTTATTCAAAATCAACATCGGCCCGTGAAATTTAACCACCCTTTATAAAAAAGTACATAATTATTTTACTGGCATTGGCATATGCCAGGCATGAATTTTGCAACGTTCAAGTTTGCACCAACTTGCTTGAAAAAAATGAGTTAGACATACCAGCATCCTGAAAACGGTTGCTTGACATGTAAGTTAACACCCTTATTATTTGAAGCGAATATTCTTAACAAACAAGTATGACCTACAAATAAGTATATTGAACTCTATTGTGAAATCATATTGCAACAAACAGAATAAATGTCTGCGCGTGTTGTAATATGATCAGTATTTAAAATGCTTACTAAAGTCAAACCGTGTAAAACAGAAGTGTAAGCATTTTCCCACAATAAGTTAAGAAATTATAATAAACCAAAATTAGGAAAAATAAATCAATTCGAATTCTGGCTTCGAACGGAAATCAACTTAAAACGCTTCTTATTTTAAAAAACGGTTGTGTGAGTACACAGTACAGTAATTTTTTAAATCAAGGTTTCGTCCTTGATTAACTGGCGCCCGAGCAGGGACCGGCCAGTCATGAAAGAAGATGTGTGCCGGATCCTTACAAAAGAACTTGGCTCTGTGAAAGTGAAGTGAAAATCAAAACAGAAATAATTTTTATTAAAAATAAAAGTGAAAAAATAGCAAATCCTTGGGTGAAAATAATAAAGAAAATCCAAAGCAGAAATAATTTTGATAGAAAATAAAAATGGGGGAAAAAAGTAAATGCTTACGTAAAAGCGATAAGAAAAAATTAAAAAAAATAATAAAATAAAAGCGAGAAGGAAGTAAAGGATTTGGTGAAATTAATAATAAAAAAAATCCAAAGCAAGATTAATTTTGAATGAGAATGTGGGAAGGTTAAATGCATTAAAAAAAAATCGAAATTATTACGCCCTTTTTACGGAATCAAAGAACTATTAAAAAAGGTAGCGCATAAAATTATAGTTGATATTGAAACTAACCATAAATGCAAAATTTTTAAATAACACGAACTAATACTTTAGTCCTGTTAAAAGGCATAAGTTATTACTTATTTTTTTCCATTTCCTTAAAAAGCATGACAAACATAAGAAAACATTAAAATTTTTGTCAAAAAAAAGGAAATAAAATGAAATAAAACAAAGTAATATTTTTTTCATACCAAGAAGAAAACTGAAAGGAAATGGAGGAAAATTTTATTCTAATTACCTAGGATGGAAAAATGATATCCTCACAAAGAAACTAAAATAAAATAATAAGAGGAAAAATATAAATGCTTCCCTATGAAAGGAGCAAATGTGCTATAACAAGGAAAAGTGACCAATATGAATCCAAGGGTTTCAGCGTGCTGTGATCTCGAACCCCGAGCACTCCAGTGCGTAAAAAATTTTACTGTCACAATATAACCAAACAATAACTAATCCTGGTAGAATAATGTGCAATTCTCCTTTGTAGTACCCTTTTCACAAACGTGAGATTACAGACGGCTAAAGAAGGCTACTTCTGCAAGTCGCAGTTAACATAAGAACCTGCGCTACTGAGCGGAAATTCTGCAAGTCGTAGTTAACTTAGGAACCTGCGCTACTGAGTGGAAAACCCGTAAGTTGTAGTCACCATAAGAACCTGCACTACTTAATGGGAATTGAGCCTTACTTTTCGCCTAGTAATAAAGGGTCATGGTTGGCAGGTTCACAGGGTGAGACAAATCGTGCCTCAGTACGTTGGCTGTTGCCACTCGGAAATGGACTACACGATTCTCCATCTCAAGGATTATAAAATAAAAGAAGATATAATGATGTATAAAGAAAATTTTTAAAGCACAATACAATTTAGATTTAAGTAAAACCCTTATAGAATGAGGATAAATAATAAAAAGGGGCTTCCATGTAATAATAATGGATGGATAAATAATGTAATAATAATGGGAAGTAAAAGAAGTAACATTTCCACAAAAACGAAAAATTAATGAAAAAGAATAAAAGAAAAGGAAACCTCCTTAAAACATATTGGAATTAAAAGTAACCTTCCCACTAAATAAAAAATTAATAAAAAAGAATAAAAATTCTTTTTGTTTTGGTTTGATTTCCTACTTAAATCACGAGCCAACTTTGAACACAAAAAAATAATTATTAATCTATTAACCCTATTTTTTAATTTTATTTTAGTAAAAAATTCCTAAATATTTTCTCAATTCTCCAGCATCACAGATGTACAGTTAGATACATTTAACGAACAAAAAATAAATACAAAAATTTTGTAAATTCCAATTCATTTTTGAAAAACAAAATCCTTATCTTATTATAAAAATCCTTTCCTTTTGCTCTAATTGTGCTGGGAGTCTTGTGCTCGTTCAAACTTGCGTAATCCTTGAGTTTAAATCTTACAACATTTAACCTAAATATTCCAACAAATCCTATTCTGTTTTTTTACCGTTGTAACTTTTTCTGAGCGAATATCTTTTACAAGTTACGGAAGTGTCCGTTTTAGGATATATTGTCTCAGAATACGGAATACGAGCAGATCCTCAGAAGGTTGAAGCTATACAAAATCTAGCTCCGCCTAGTACGTTGAAGGACTTAAATAGTTTCCTCGGTATGACTTCCTATTACAGGAAGTTTATCAGAGATTATGCAAACGTTGCTAAGCCTTTAACCAATCTAACGCGAGGCGAAAACGCCCAGGTTAAGGCTAACAGGTGTAAGAAAATACCGATCATACTGACAGAGGAGGCACTGAAGGCTTTCAACGAATTGAAAATCTTATTAGTGTCATCCGAAGTTTTGGCATTTCCGGACTTCGACCGTCCTTTTAATTTGACAACCGATGCTTCCAATTATGCTATTGGAGCAGTTTTGTCTCAGGATTTCGCGGGGGCAGATAAACCCATAGCATTCATTTCCCGTTCGCTGAAAGCGGCTGAGGAAAATTATGCAACCAACGAGAAGGAAATGTTGGCCATTGTTTGGGCATTGGACAATTTACGATCATACCTTTACGGTGCCAAAAAAATAAAAATCTTTACTGATCATCAACCGCTTACCTATGCATTAGGGAATCAGTATCACAACGCCAAATTGAAGAGGTGGAAGGCTAGAATCGAGGAATATAATTATGAACTAGTGTATAAACCTGGGAAATCGAATGTTGTGGCTGACGCACTGTCTAGACTAGAATCAAACCTAAATCAAGTCTATTTGCTTAGCGATGAAGAAACAATTACAGCCTCAGAAGGTGATTCCGAAACTATAACAGCTGACGAGGCTCAGGAAGATTATGACGGTACAGTCCACAGTGCCCAACAAGATTCTAGTGATTTAATTCCGCATGTGGAAGCTCCTCTAAACGTTTTTAGAAATCAAATTGTAATACGACAGGGCAAGGATTTACACAGTAGTATACAGCCACACCCAGGATTTATTAGGCATCACGCTACTTTAGATCAAATCTCTTCCCAAACCTTGACAGAAACACTAAAGAGGTGATTAAGTCCAAGCTGCGTGAACGGCTTAAAAATTCCTGAATGCTTTATCCCATTGTTGAATGGGGTATATTTAAATCATTTCGTTTCCTACAAACTAAGAATCACTCAACGGGTGGTGGAAGATGTCACTAACCCAGAAAGGGTCTGCGAAATAATAGAAAATGAGCATAAGAGAGCTCATCGTAACCCCAAAGAAAACGGCTTGCAAATATTAGAAAATTATTATTTTCCCCGCATGTGGAGCCTTATTAACAGTAACACAAAGAATTGCGAAATATGCAAGTTGAATAAGTACGAAAGACACCCCATTAAACCAAAAATACATCCAACACCTATCCCTACGTATCCCTGTGAAATTTTGCATGTGGACATTTTTGAGATTCAAGGGTTTAAGTTCATAAGTTGCATCGATAAATTTTCAAAGTTCGCCAAACTCTTTCATATTAAAGATCGTTCTGCTATTCGCTTAAGGAGTAAATTAACCAAACTCCTTCACTATTTTACAGTACCACGTATAATCGTTTCGAATAACGAAAGGGGCTTTCTAACACCTACAACATTAAACTTTATTAGATCTCTAAATATTGAAATTTACCTTACACCGACACAGAAAAGTGAGGTAAATGGTCAGGTGGAGAGATTCCCCTCAACGCTAATAGAAATTTATCGTTGTATATCTAAGGAAATAAAGAACCTCAATCCTAAGGACTTGATATACCTTGCCGTTGATCGTTATAATAACACAATACATTCAGTTATTAAGAAAAAGCCTTCCGACATATTTTTCAATAGATCTGAAAGTTTTAATTACCAACAATTGGTTAACTTCCGTGATCAGGTAAGTCAGAAGATTGGCGGCCTTATTGAAAGCAATCAGAAAGCCACTGATGATCGATTGAATAAGAATAGATCAGTTCCAATAAGGTTAGAAGAGAACCAAAATGTCCTTATCAGGGATAAACAAATTAAACCAAAGCATAAGCCACTATATAAACAGCATAAGGTTTCGAGGGACAATCGTGTAACCTTTTATACACACAAAGGAAGGAAATACCATAAATCCCATGTAAAAAAAACTATACCCGAGCACACTTAGTTAAGGAAAATCTGGTATAAATAATAAAAAACTAATAATAAAAAAAAAAATTTTTTAATTTTAGTATTAACTAATTTATTTTAGTATTAAAAAATTTTAATTAATTTTTATTTTTTAATTTTAGTATTAAAAAATAAAATAAGAGAATGTATGAGTAAATTAAGTTCCTTTTTTTAATTCCTTTTAAAGAAAAAGCTAAACTAATACTGTAAAACATATGAAATTTCACACACAAAATAGCTAATAACTTAAAATTGCAATTCACTAAAGGCCATAAGGCTAAATTTAAAATTTGAAGTTAATGTGAACAAGGAATTTATTTTATAAGGAATTTGGCCATAAGCCAAAAAATTTTACGAAATAAAACATAAACTTAGCTATAGAAGTGGGAAAATCTACAAAATGTATTCATATATCTTAGTAGTTTTAAAATTGTCTGATTTTATTTTAATCTAAAATTTTATCACTTAAGCATACTTCTATTACTCCCCATCGTTGGTGCCTACCAGGTATTCGAATACCAATCGCCCATTGTAACAGTAAAAAATGGAGAAGGATGGGTGGTAAACGGGTATCTTAATATTGTGCATGTTATAAACCTCGAAAAACTAGAAAGAATGCTTAATACTACGGCTGAAGTCTTTTTATCCATTGAAAACAACGAACTTAACAATGAGGCCTTCCAATACTACCTTCAGAAGTCTTACGATCGAATAAATTCAATCAAGGGTATCAAAAGAAGCAAAAGATCTATAGATTGGATTGGTTCAGCATGGAAATGGATTGCAGGGAATCCAGATGCGGCAGACTGGAACCAAGTATTACAGAGCCAAGAGAAACTAATAGAGAACAATGAACACCAATATGCTATAAATAATAAGTTATTCGATACAACTGGCGAGATTGTGAAAGAAATGAACATCTTAATTAAAAACTTCAATAACAAAATATCTAAGTCTGAAGCAGGGGAATTTACAAAAGAGGCGTTAAACCAGCTGCTTATTATAAAAGAAGATATTGAAGAAGTTGTACGAGCCTGTCAGCTAGCGAACGGTGGCATAATCAATACCAATCTTCTAGACATGGAAGAAATTCATCGCATAGCCTCCAAAGTAGATTCACTACCATACAGCAACGAGGTTGACGCTATCGAATACGGGAAGCCAAGTATATTTTCGAACGGAACATCACTACTGTACGTTCTGTCAATACCCAAAGTAAACCCAAACAAATACGAAACAATTACGATAAGAGCAGCCATAATTCAGAACAGGCAACTTGATTTAAAATATAGCTCAGTCCTGCTGAATCATGAGAACGTCTATGGCATTAAAAGTAGCTGCATGAAAATTAGTAATACAACAATTTGCAACACACAGCAGCTAAAGAAGCTTAATAATGACGACTGTTTGCCAAGAATCTTGAGAGGAACCAATGCAAATTGTACCTTCCTGTCAAATAAAGAGGTTGTGGTCGAACAACTAGAGTTCGACATCATATTTGTTACAAATTTTAAAGGTATCATACAGTCACAGGAGGGCAAAAGAAGTCTAGAGGGTACGTACTTGGTAAAATTTGTCAACGAAACAATTGAAATTGGGGACAAGAAATTTAAAAATTAAAAAATAACCACCGTACAGGCTCTACCGCCTTTGCTTGCTAATGTTTATGAAAAGGAGCGTAAGTTGGACGTGAATTTTTTGCATGAACTTCACGAAAAGAATAACGAACATATTAGCTATCTAAAGTATCATTTGCATCTCTCTTTCTGGTCGCACTTGACTGGCTATTTTTTCCTAGCTGCCATTGCTATCATCATTGTAGTCCTCTGGAGAAGAATATTTGCAACAATTAAAATTCAGGCTATACAGACACCCGAAGTTATTACCAAAGAATCGGCTTAATCAGCGGGACGCTGATACTTAAACGGGGGGGAGTTAACACCCTTATTATTTGAAGCGAATATTCTTAACAAACAAGTATGACCTACAAATAAGTATATTGAACTCTATTGTGAAATCATATTGCAACAAACAGAATAAATGTCTGCGCGTGTTGTAATATGATCAGTATTTAAAATGCTTACTAAAGTCAAACCGTGTAAAACAGAAGTGTAAGCATTTTCCCACAATAAGTTAAGAAATTATAATAAACCAAAATTAGGAAAAATAAATCAATTCGAATTCTGGCTTCGAACGGAAAACAACTTAAAACGCTTCTTATTTTAAAAAACGGTTGTGTGAGTACACAAGCTGTCAGGCCACTTGTAATTTTTTAAATCAAGTAATTTTTTAAATCAAGGTTTCGTCCTTGATTAACTTGTACTGGTTTTCCTTTGAAATTAATATAATAAAGCCATTTCAAGGAAAACAATTAACTATTGACAAATAATATTGTAATCCACTTCTATCTGGAGCAAACAGTTGCAGAAAAGTCTTCTGATATAATCTCTTCTTATACTCTTTACAACAATTAACTTGAGCTCCGAAAAAGCAACTACATTCGTCTTACCAATATGTTATTTGCATATAATAATTTCTTGTGAACAAAAAGTGTAATAGGTTTTTGTGTACTTCATCACAATACTTTGAAAATTTTACAAACAACAAAATCCAGCAACTCAGCTCATACTGCTCGTCCCCTGCAGTTGGACAGTTGTAATGTTTTTTTAATATTCTTTGAACAGTTTATATTAAATACGTTCAAATAAAAGAAAAGAGAAATATTTTTGTTGTCTTAGTTTAGCTTATGACGGGCATTTAGAGAATATGTCAAATTTCCTGATTTTCTTAAATATTTTTATACCAATTCAGGGTTCAAGTCATACCTAAGCAGAAGATTATTTTACGTAAGATTCGTAGATGAAAGATCTCATTTATTTATGATTAGAGCAGGAGTACCTCAGGGTAATGTATTAAGCCCTGTATTCTATACAATATTTACGGCTGATATGCCTGTTTTGGACCTTGTGAATATTTACACGTATGCGGATGACACTGCTATTTTAGCTTCAAACAATTGCCCAGTTGCTGCTAGCTCTTTTGTTCAAAACGAATTAAATTTAATAGAGTCATGGTTAAGTAAATGGAGATCTAAAGTAAATGCTGAGAAGTCTGTACACATAACATTCTCTCTTAGAAAAGGTGATTGCCCCGACGTTTCCATAAATAACATCCGAATTCCAAAAAAGGATTATGTTAGATATCTCGGCTTATATTTGGATCGTCGACTAACATGGAAAGAACACATAAAAATAAAATGGCAACAATTAAATATTAAAAATAGGAAACTTAACTGTTTAATTGGTCCAAAATCTCAACTAAGTCTGGAAAACAAACTGAAACTTTATAAAGCTTTTTTAAAGCCTATATGGACTTATGGAGTTCAACTTTGGGGAATAGCAAGTGCCTCAAATATAGAAATATTACGAAGATACCAGTCAAAAACTATAAAGCTTATTGTTCAATCTCCTTGGTATATTTCCAACGATGCCATACATAACGATCTAAATATACAAACTGTTAAAGAGGTAATAAATTTATACAGCAAAAAATATTTAAAAAGACTAAGCAATAATGTAAATCCTCTGGCTATTGTGTTATTAGACGATACTGATGAAATTCGAAGACTTAAAAGATACCATGTGTTAGATCTACCTTTCAGCAGTTAATTTTTTTTTTTATCTAAATCAATATTTTTCTTATTATTATCTTTTGTTTTTTTTATTGTTTTCTTTTATCTTAATGCTAAAACTTTAAATTTAATAATTACTAAAACTTAAGTTGTTGTTATTGTAAATATAAGATGGACTAAATCTGTATTTTTTTCCTGTTAAATTTGGAATATTTCTATAGTTTTATACGTTTTTATATGTGTAACTCTAAATGTCAACATAAATGTGATTAATTTTGCTTATTATCTCAATATAAGATAGATTGCAAAATAAATAAAATACAGACAAAAAAAAAAAAAAAACAATTCAGGGTTAAAATGGTTATAATCTCCTGTTACTTTTTTTTTTAATTTATCAACAATTACATATGTCACAACATGTATGGACATCAAAACCACTTGCCTAGCGGTATTTTTATTTTTTTGCATACTCTTTTAACTTTTGTATTTATTAAGGATGATGATAGGGTTAAGTTAATTTTAAATTCAAGAAAACGCAAAACCATTTCACTACTGTTCTTGGCGAACAGTATTCAAAAGAATTAACCGCTTAGGTCGAGATAAGAAATATATTGGTATATTTGTGTTTACAAACTCATTTAATTAAAATTAAGCATCCTTCTGCCTTATGCCTACTATTGTTGTTGATTAGAATATGGTGCAATATTTTGAAAAATGAGCTTGCAAATATAAGAATACGCTTAAAAAGTAGGGTAGTACTTATTTCAATTTGTATCTAGTTTAGTCAAGGACTCGCTCATCAAGCATTTTTTCTTTTTTCCAATTCTAAAGATGAAACTTCGTCCTTCTACTAATATTGGTTTCTTAAAAAATGTAATTCGTCAAAATACTTACATACCCGTCGGCAACATCAGCTTTGGACTTTTCACTTTGCTTAATTTTTTTTTTAAATCGTCAATTATTGCTTCCAGCGCAGTTCTTTTTAATTTTCAAACAATTTTTCATATATATTTTTCTTCCAATGCTTATTGTGGTATATACAAGCCTAAAGTTATTTATAACGAAGAGGAAATTGACATGCTGTTACTGACAGCAACAACGTAGAAAGAAAATACTCCCTGATATATCTACCGAATACAGAATCAAATTTTTTTGAATCTTCAGCCCTTATCTCAATTGAATGAGTAAAGTATTTTACTTATATTTACTTTGAATAGAACAACATCAATAGTTTAAAAAATTCACCTTCCAAATATCCCAAATCATAGTCAACTAGTACCAATTGATGAAACACGTAAGATTATCAATATCTTATGATTTCGATAATTACAGAAAAGAAGTGAAATTAAGTTACAAAATATAAAAAAATATATAAAAACATCAATATTACTGATCTTACCACACAGTTCAAGAAGTTCTTGAGAATTGAACGGAAAGAAGAAAAAAACATTAGAAGGGAAATAGAACAAAATTTTTGCGTTACATTTTTTTAAACTTTTGTGTTTAATTATTGTGCTAGTGCATCATGGCCAAGTTTATCCATCCTCCAGGTTCATGGGTATTGCGGTGGGGAAACTTCCCTAACGTGTAAAAAAGTTAACAGTTAAAGAACAATAATAAGAAATTAATATGGATGACCCTACTGGTGACGACCATGGATAACAAAGGATAATAATTTTCGGTTCTGCATATCAGGTCCCTGAACAGGCCACGTGCAGCCGATGAGCCTGCGGAGGCCCTGGAATCTTATAAGGCTAACATCACCACCACCGAGGCGGTGCAATGGACCACGCAAAAGAGCATGAGAAATTGTGAAGACAGTACTTGTTTGGATGCGGGCGATCAATGCACCAGCTACGATAACAAGATTGCCCTAGGAGATTTCAACTTAAAGCTTTTTCAACTTAAAGCTAACAATTTTTTCGCAGTAGATAAAGGAAAAACTACTATGAACTAAAACTACTAACAAAAACCTTTAATATACATAAAATTCAAATTGGTGTAACTAAAAAAAAATTATTTGTACATATCAAGCGTCAAGTGAATCTATGGTATCATTAACTCTTTGCTCTTACAATATTATTATAAGTTATTATTGTGAACTATTTTTATTTTCTAGCATCGCCAATTACAGTAAGAATGAGTAAAATGAATGACAAATAATAAAATGGCAGACACATTTTGATACTCAAGCACGTCGTTTCCATAAAATCCCATATATTTTTGGGTTAGAGCGCGTGGATTTGGTGAAACCGTGTTCTTGCAGAAAAGTAAGTTACTTGAGATAACTGGCGCCCAAAAACCTTTAAATCATAAGCATTTAACAATTTTACAACATATTGTGTTCACAAAAGACTTAACAGTGATTTACATAATTATTTGTTATATACAAAATTTTAGTACGAAGAACCTCAATTCTTCATAAATGTGCTTTTAAATTGTTTATTACGTTACAGTGGGTATATCGCGAAATAAAATAAATGGTGAAGCAAATTCGACCTGGAGCGCATTCAATACAATTTTTAATTTTGATGCAATTATTTTTCGTTTTGACCAATCCTACTCGAATAAAAGAGCGCTCTACCTATTAGAGAATGAATTAAGCGTTTTAAGACAGGGCAAATTATCTACAACAGAATATAATGATCAAGGTAACAAACAATTAACTCTCATTATTAATAAAATTATAATGACTAATTCCGATAAGGAAGAGGTAATAACTGCTCTGAACGATCGTGCACGTTCAAACGCGTGGCGAGTTTTTGTATCTGGACTTCATTAACCGCTATGTGATATTTGTTTTTCAGCAAATCTACCTGATTTACTCACAGCCTTGGCAACAGCTTAGGAGTTAGAACAGAATAATGAAAGGTATAAGTTAGCAAACACTTTTGCTACTTCCAGGAATTTTTCGCACCCAAACGCACACAGTTCAGCGCAATACGTTCAGCAACACGATCCCTTACCAAATCCCTTTAAATTCGAAGGAAATAGCACAATATGATACACATGTTCCATTGACAGGGAATGATTTTGGCATCGAAAATCCAAAATTTAACATTGGTTATGGTAGTCGAAAAGCCATTGCTTACGACAACCAGCCCTAAAGGCCACACACCTCCAACAATTCAGGTCAGTCTCCCGTTCAAAAGTTACCGAAAGTTAATTATCATTCAAATGAAAGCATTCTTGAGGGCTAAAATTTTTCTGTTGTTGAGTTTGGCAGTGATATAGTACATAATTTGAATTTTTTTTAGTATAAAATCGTGCTTACCATATATTGTTAAAAAAATCAATTAATGGTCAAGAGCTTAAAATTTTGGTGGATACAGGAATATCTAAGAACTACATTCGAAACTTAAATTTTCTTAAGGGTGTTAAACCGGTAGAGAATCTGTTTTATACAAGGCCAATCAATGGCTCCACCTATATTAAACAGAAGTGCGAGACTAATTTACTCAGCCATGGAACAACATTCTTTATAGCGTCCTTTGACTCTATAGTACGATTTTTTGAAAATGGAGCTTCGAATAATACAAAAAATGGAATAATTTTTACAAATTCGGAAAAAAATCACTTGACCATTTTTCATCCAACCAGGGTAATTCAAAAGAAGTTGACAGAAAAGACCAGTAAATTCTGACTGCTTCTTGAAAATAATTTGAACGCATTTGCAGACCCAAACAGAGCATTGGCAGCTAGTACGAAAGTGGAAGGCACAATTGTTTTAACAAAACAGGATCCTATCTATTCTCGTAGTTACCCATATTCAATTTCCGCGTCTGTATTCATGAATAAAGAGATAGAAAATCTTCTTAGAAACGGCATTATAAGGAAATCGTACTCCCCTTATAATTCACCAGATCATGTGGTCAACAAGAAAGGCATTGATTGTAATGGTAGACAGAATTTGAGAATGGTAATTGATTTTCGCAAAATTAATAGATTTACCGCACCTGACACTTGATTTAAAATCCAGATGAACTTGGCCGAAAAGTACAAATACAAGACAGCGTTTAAGGTCAATAATGGCAAATATAAATTCTGCTGCCTACCGTTTGGGCTTAAAAATGCCCCAAGTATTTTTCAACGGGCCGTTCATGATATTCTGCGCGATGTGATAGGGAAAATTTGTTTTGTGTATATGGATGACGTGATAATATTTTCAGTGGATGCAGAGAACCATATTCGCGATATCGATATAGTACTGAACAAATTGTCAGGCGGCGAAATGCGAATTTCAGTAGAGAAATCAAAATTTTTAAGTATGAAGTCGAGTTCCTTGGATTTTTTATTTCTCAAAATGGTATCAAAACATGCCCTAGGAAAGTTAACGATATTCTAAGCTTTCAAATACCCAAAGAAAGACGTTGAGGTCTTTCATAGGACTAGCGAGTTACTATCGCAAATTTATAAGGAACCGAGTATCTCCGAGTAGTCAACGGCAATGTTGGCTCCAAAGTGTCAAAAAATTTAAGAGTGCATTTATTCCAAAAGCCAATCGATGCTTTTGACAAAGCCAAAGGCATTTTAGCATCGGAAGACGTGCTTCTTCAACACCTGGACTTTGACAAGCTTTTTGAGCGTACGACAGATGATATTTCCAATGCGAGAGGTGGGGTTCTTTCACAAGGTGGGAAGCCAATTACGTTGATTTTACGCACACTTTCTTCAACGGAACAAAATTACGCCACAAACGCCACGTGAATTGCTATCCAATGTCTGGTCCTTGCAAAAGTTGCGGCACTATTTATGTGGCATCAAAAATATTCACATATGTACTGACCAACACCCGCTCACCATTGCTGTTTCGGAAAAAACTCGAATGCAAAAATCAAGAGATGGCAAGCTTTTGTTGCGGATTTTGCTCCAATTTTCTTTTACAAACATGGGAATGAAAATCTGGTCGCTGATACACAGTCACGGCAATACATGAATAATTTTACCGAGGACCATAAAATCCGTGGATGATTTTACAGAGTCGAATACTTTTATTATTAAAGACGTCTCAAAGTGAAGTGCATTTTATATATTTATTTACATATGTACTTTATGAAAGTCATTAATTCAGATAGTATTTATAAAAGTTTGAAGGCAACAAAGTTTTTCATAATCCATGTAGTCAAAGTTGACTTCTATAGCTTAAGTCCTTATCACACTACATTTTTTGTTCATTGTTCAATTTTTAGAGAACAGTACAAATATAGCGCAATACGAAAATTTACGAAGTGCAGAGAGTTCAGATGTATTAAGACAAATAGCAAACAGTCAAAAATTTACTAGTTATCGATAAGAAATGAATTCTATAAAGACAAAATGAAAGTTTTCAAATTTATTTTTCCAGCTTGAAACACTAAAAGTGTTGATTAATGTTCGCTTTTGCGGTTTCTTATAAACGAAAAGCTGACAGCACTTAATAAAATAAGCAAAAAAACAAATGTTTTCTTTAATTTTGTTATCGCTTGCATTACATTTGTTCTTTCTTTCTATCAATTAATGAAAGAAATATGTAGTTTCATAAGTGCTTTACAGTGTGTTTCAACATGGGGGTGCAAATTTCAACTTGTTTAAAGCTCAGGTCCTCCCGTGTATCTTTTATCGCAAGTTTCACAGATACAGATTTATTACTCTTTTTTCCAAGTGGAACCACTGCGGTCCGCTTAGCTTGTATCACATGCAGTATGAAATGTGATAAAAAAGAAGCTAGAAAAACTTAAAACCGAAGGAAAAACCAGAAAAGTTATTGTAATAGTAGTAGTTGAAATTGCAAACAAAAGAAGTTCATTAAAATTTTAAAGAGGAATGGAAAGCTAACATTATCATACCGAGAGTAACGCTGCTGCCAAACATTTTTGGATTATCAAAGCGGTAAATGGCGTAATTGTAAAAAATTAAAATGCTTCTTAACACAACAAATATGTACATATGTATGTATGTGTGTCGAATTTTAATTGCTAAGTTAACAACAAATGTTAAAATTTAACTTGTTTTAAAAAAGAACCAATTTTATTGTTGGATGGGGTTAAGGCCGTTAAGTTCATGTTTTAATGCCATCCAATTTACATTTTAACTGTGATATATAAATATGGGGAACAAACGAGCACTACAATTAGGTTTTACTAAGGAGTTGAAACATATCATATGTATATAAAAAATAAAAAGTAATCTTTATTTTGCTTCTAGTTTTAATGCCGGCAAATTTTTAACGATAAAGATCTGATGAAAGCTTTGGAAGAAAGATAATGAAACGTCCTGATTCTTGATGTGAAAGAAAGTTTTGATTTACATTTCAACAAGAAGAGTCAGAACTATGTATGTGCTACGAGAATATTCGCAGTAAAAGACTTTTCTTTATTGTTATTCGAAAAGTACAAACCTATGTTTGACTATGTTTGCATACTCGCGTATTCTAATTCTTTTGTTTCTCTAGCCGTCAAAGAGTTATTTGTTTTATTACATATTTTTTTATTTACAGATCAATTGAAAGGAATTTTATACATTCAAGCAGTCGTTCAAAGTAATTCCGTGACTCTCAAAAACTGTCAAATAGCATAACAGTTTGCATTAAAATAAAGATATCGTGGTTGTGTTTTGAAACCTTAAATTTAATAATCTTAAGCTCGAGATTGTTTTTTTTTTTTTTGAAAGAATAAGTGAGGTGGTGAATGAACTTACCTAAAAATTGTAGATGGACACGAATTTGATGCATTCGTCCTGTAATTGGTTTACATAAAACAACACTTGTTTTCCCATTGTAAGACATTTTTTCAAAGGTTGTTGTACAATCTTTTCCCATCGGAGAAACTTTGCATACTCCAATTTTGTAGCTAACAACTTCAATAGGTTCGTTGCACTCAACAGTACCCCTTAAAAAAAGGAAATTTTTAAATTCATAAAGCTTATTAAAATTTTATATAATAGCTGCTGAGTGTATGCGTACGAACGTAATAAAAAGAAAATTTCAATGTGTCAAAATACATACATATCGCACCCTAAATACAAAAGGTGCACAACTCAAAATACTAAAATTTTCAGGAGAGACAAAAAACTGTTTATGTTTAGTTCATCGTGCAGAAACAACACACTTAACATAACTGTATTTTTCCAGTTAAAGAAGATAGTGATGTGAAAGAAATTTTTGCAGTAGTTAGAGATGTGTATTCTGAATTAATTTATGGAAAAAAGTCAGTTTTGGAAAATTTTGAGTTGTACCTCTTTTGTATTTAGGGTGCGATATGTACAAATAATGAAACTTACTGTGGAAAATCACCTTCTACGCGACATATATACTGCTTCTGAACTTGTCGATTGCGAATTTGATGTTCCATTTGTCGTGCTTTTTTCGGACTACGTCCGAACAAAAGAAGACCGGAAGTAAGACGATCCAAACGATGTATTGTCCGCAAATTTTTAAAATTATATTCTTTAGCTAATATAAAAACCACTGTATTATGACGGTATCTACCACAAGGATGTACCTTATAACAATATAAAAGTTTAGTTTTTTGGTTTTATATTTAAATATGGCGACGTACATAAATACTTTAAAGACAACTTACAAAAAGTAATAAATAAAATAAAATTGATTCAGCTAACTACAATTTTTATATCAGACAATAGTTTTGTTAGATATTTGACGGCCGTGAGAATACTGGTCGTTGCCGTTGTCAAATATTGCAAGCTAATTTTTATTTGGCAGATATGATTCAATTAATACATCTGGCAATGACACTATTATTACAAAAATACATCCATTGGCACCACTGCGAATAAATATATATGATTTCAGTCTTACGGTACAGCCACACTTTCAGGTTTTTAGTTTCAAATTGACAACACAAGCTTACTTGAATTGACATACATTGATCTGATTGTAAACAAATTGATAGTTAATTTTATATATTAAGTGCGTTCGTGGAAGAAAGATTTAGAGATCATTTAAATTGCTACAAGAAAACATCCATACTCTTATTAATTTTATTCAATAAATGCATTTGCAGCTTTTCACTAGAACTATTTGCCTTAATTGTAAAGCGCAAAAATTAATTTTTCATTAGTTCAGCAAAAAACTGTCCGACGGATGGCAATTTGGTGGTCTATTTA
Source organism: Epicampocera succincta (assembly GCA_932526305.1). NCBI lineage: Eukaryota > Metazoa > Arthropoda > Insecta > Diptera > Tachinidae > Epicampocera > Epicampocera succincta. The sequence goes on from OW052037.1 coordinate 25,061,473, forward strand.
AAAGGACTATTGAAAGGCAAAAAAATTGCATACGTACATATGTATGTTATTAAATGCAGTATTAAAATAAAATGTTTATAATATTATAAAAACTTCGCGTAGAAAACAATGTACAGAGAACGCAAAGGTATTTTAATAAATTTTTAAATATTTTTAAACTTTTAAGCCTATGACGAGCAGATAGTACCTCCATCAAATTATCAGTTTGATTGAAATGTTGGTGATTTTTTTTTTTTTTTTGCTTTTATTAATTTTAACGAAGTTGAGAAATATTGTGCAGTAAGTACAAGCAGACAAAAAAAATAGTTGATGTGAAATTGTATTTTTGCTTCGTGAGTTCAATAGATAACAGTTTTTCTATGCACCACATTCTGACGAAGAGAGTTTAGGGCAATGGAGACGACAAACGTATCCTGAATGAAAACTGTTCAAAATGGACAACTTACATTCTTTTTTAGTACCACCACTCAGGAGTCGACCACTACATATGCAGAATGAGTATGTCAGAATTTAACTGATGCTGTTTTGACTATTCAGTGGCCATTGTAAAGGGTGGTTAAATTGTATGGGCCGATGTTGAATGTGAACCACACCTAAAGTTTTTTTCCGAATTTTATTTGACATTTCTCTATTTCAGACTTACTCAATTTGAACCATGGAGAGATACACAATCCAACAACGTGTTAAAGTTATCCAGACTTATTATGAAAATGGGAGTTCAAATCAAAATGCATATCGTGTACTTCGTAATTTTTTTGGTCAATTTCATCGTCCAAATGTGCGTACAATCGCAAAAATCGTGGAAAAATTCGAGCAAACCGGGTCTGTAGAAGATGTGAGAACACCAGTGCATGCTCGTACAGCTCGTACTGCAGAAAATATTGCTGCTGTTCGCGATAGTGTGGCTGAAGAGCCGTCCACCTCAACTCGTCGTCGTTCCCAACAATTGCACCTCTCACGCTCGTCGTTGATGAACATTATGCATAAAGACTTGCATTTACACGCTTACAAGGTGCAATTGGCTCAAGAACTAAAGCCTCTTGACCATTCCAAACGTCGTGAATGGGCAGAATGGTGCCAAGAAATGGCAACAGTGGATGATAAATTTTCGAAGAAAATCATTTTCAGTGATGAGGCACATTTTCACCTCAGTGGATTCGTTAATAAACAGAATTGCCGCATTTGGGCGAATGAGAATCCAAGAGTGATTGTCGAAAAACCAATGCACCCACAAAGAGTGACTGTTTGGTGCGGTTTATGGGCTGGCGGCATCATCGGGCCGTATTTTTTCCAAAATGAGGCCGGTCAGGCAGTTACTGTGAATGGTGTTCGCTATCGTGAGATGATAACGAACTTTTTATGGCCCGAATTGGAAGATATGGATGTGGACGATATGTGGTTTCAGCAGGACGGTGCCACTTGCCACACAGCTAACGAAACAATGGCTCTTTTGTGCAACAAATTCAATGGCCGTGTTATCTCACGTAATGGCGATGTCAATTAGCCGCCAAGATCATGTGATTTGACACCGTTGGACTTTTTTCTTTGGGGTTATTTGAAAGAAAAGGTGTACGTGGATAAGCCAGCAACAATTCAAGACCTAAAGGATCAGATAATTCGGCACATTAACGGCATAGAACCTCCATTATGCCTCAGCGTCATCGAAAATTTGGACCATCGGATGGAAGTGTGCCGCCGAGGTCGCGGCGCCCATTTGGCCGATATTTTGTTCCATACATAATTGAGTAATACCAATACATCATAATAAAATAAAATTACAATAATTTCCTAAATAGTTTGTGTTTTATTCAAAATCAACATCGGCCCTTGAAATTTAACCACCCTTTACATACCTTCGACAGTGCATAGTCAAACATTAATTAGCCCAACATTGCGTTTCTATGTGAATTGATATGGATTTGATTTTTGGGTTATTGAGTGTTTTTATTTATGTATGTAGGTTTTTAAACGGTTCGAACGGCGCCAATGAAACAAGGATTATTGAATGTTTACAAAATTAATTTTAATTACCTTCCATTTATCAATTTAAATGAAACTAAAAATATAAGGTATTAAAATAACTATGAAACGACCAAATCTCAGGACGCCGTAGACTGTTTGTTCTCAGGCTCGTCGATTCATCGATCACGTTGCACCAACGTGCACAAATATACAGACGCTGATCATGCAAAATTGTTTTCCCATCGTTTTAGCAAGAAGGCAATTTCGTAATTAAATCGGAAGCGCACGTTAAAGTAAAGTATTGAAAGAGCTTATGTTGCTAAATTATTTTTTGGCGACAGTGTCGACAACGTTGTTAATTTGTATTGTGTGATTTTTGTTATTGTTTTTGGTTGAAAAAATTTTGGAACGTACGACCTACGGTCTGTTGGTCTAATACTGTACCAACTCATCCATCGAGGCTATTACAGTGGAGCCTTGAAAAAGCTAAGTTGTTTGTTTGCTGGGGCTTTTTTGAATTCTTAACTTTTCTATGATTTCTTCCACATTAGTAGCAAATAACATGAGTCAATAGATCTGTTAAATAAATAATACAGTAAGAGTTTCGGACAGGCATGCAGAGCAGTTTCCAAGGATGCAGCTTGTTATACTACCAGGACATGAACGAAAGGAGTTTTTCAGCGACTTTAAGTTTGAAAGTACAGTGTAAATATTTATAAGTGGAAAGTAAATCCCACATGGATGAGTTGTGGCATAAGCATAACTTTTTGCGTTACCATAGAATTTGGTGGAATGAGGTGTTGAAAAGAAGTCGGCAAATACATATGTTGTTTATTGAAGCGTCATCGTCAATAGTCAAGGAGCCATACTGCAAACTTGAAGAGCGAGGTTTCGAATTTACGAATTTATAGAAAAATTTCGGATTTGTTTTTAAATTGCATATAATACGATTTATTTCATGCCAATTTATTAGCATTTTTTTACTATGATCTAGCTTTAGCTTATTTACGAAAATAAATATTTAACTTAAAAATAATTTGTTTTATTTTTATAGTAAGTGTTAATTGCCGGAGCTCCTTTATTACTGTAGACTTGAATTTTAAGAACAATAATAACAATATGCAAAATACAACATTATCCCAATTAACATTTGAAAGCATATAATGAAATTCAGTACAGTAGTTAATGTGGGCAAAACAGTAGGATTCAACACTTATCAAATCTTACCTTTTATAATAAAACAAGATTTAGTAGTAAAAAAAAAGAATTAGTAAGAATTTTAAATTTGGTCTTGAAATGACGAATGATAATCAATTATTGTGGCGGGCTGTTTACGACTACAATTGTTGTATGAATTAGATGGAAAAACCCGCGACGTTGATTTTATTTTAGTGGAAAGAATGGAGCACTGCTTTATCCCTGAATTAACCTTGAATTCGCTTGATCAGGCAACTTTTATAGTGCAATGATTGAGAAAACTGGCTATAAGTCGAGAGAATGAGTTTTGATAAGAGTGCCCCACGCCACATTTTGCCGAACGCCTTAAAAATATCTAGAGTATCCACTTTACTTTCGTCGAAACGGTGTCTAGACTCACATTATTTTTCTAAGAGGAAGGCTAGCATGTCGTCCGTGGAGCGGCCCGCACTCGTTTGTCTCTAAATACTTCATAAGATGGAAATTAACCATGCTTTCAATTTTTTTGGAGAGAGCAGAATAAATCGCAATTGAGCGGGTAATTTTCAGGGTTGTTAGGCTCTCCCTTTATTGCATGTGCAACTTTGCAGCTCGTTGAAACCCGCCAACGTGGTACAATGTGTTAAAGAGGCATGCTAACGAAGACGAAAACATTGAAGAGCACAGTTTCAAGACCAGTGCTGGTATATTGAGATCAGCTAGAATCTTTTTAATTGTATGAGCTGAAAAGAATATTTATGGCATAGTATTGATTACTTTTTTAGATACGTGCAAAGGTTGACTACTTTTTAGCAAGTTAGAATTATAGCGTAGACAGACGACAGCGTTAATTTGCATTAGCAGTCTTAATTCAAATTAACTTGGGAATTATCCCCATCCCAATGTGTATTAAATCTGTCGTAAATGCACGAAATCAGAGTGAATTTATACTGCATTTAGGTATTTCGACATGGCAACACAGTCGACAATCAGTCAGTTGTTGGCAAATTGCTTATTATTGTAAAATTAAAATGGATTCAAATTCAGCAAAGGTAAGTTATTTTAATTGTTTTAGCGATAAAAAAAGAAATTTTACAATCGAAACGCATTTTTTCCATTTTAAGATTTGGAAAGCATTCCTGTTGAGGCGAAAGTTTTCTTTAAATCGGTTGTCGTCCATCGTCAGCATGTCACACTCCGAAAAAGTGCTGTTGCGGTCCTTTAATAAATCCCATATATGAATTATATACTTTATAAAAAGATACATTTGTATATTAAACCTGCAAATTTCCACAATTGCCTTTCCCTTATATCAGAGTATCCTATTGAGATCCCAACTTGTAGCAACACGTCCAGATTTATAGTTGCTAGTGCATGTACAATTTTTACATTATGGAGCAGTTTCAGCAAAAGTAATTTCAGCTTTCTTTCAAATAAACAGTGATTTTTCACCAAAAACATAGCTGCTAGTCGTATTTTCTGCCTTCTGACCATTTGATCTCGCAAATGCAAAAAAAAAATTGTATACAAACAAACAGATGCTTGATAAATGCAAAAACTGTCGTCTGTCAGGATAAAATTTTAATTCACATTAGTAAGCTTTTAATGCAAATTAACGCTGTCGTCTATTTACGCTATTAGAAGAAGATCTAATTTATTTTAACAAATAGGAAAGGTTTTGCTGCCTCAATTAGCACAAAGAACTGTAGTGTTTTCGCAATGATATTTTTGACGCTTAGATGAAAAGCTAGCAAAGTTGTTTTTTGTTAGCGACAGATCTGTTCCGTACATAAGACAGAAATGAGTAAAAATTTTGCTCTACAGGTTTTATTAAAAAGTTAAGCATAAAAATCTACGTGACGCCATCTTCGGGAACTTATCAAAAAAAATTTAAGACAGGGAGGAACGCGAAATAAATTTAATTTATGATACCTGTTAAAATAAAAAATAAATAATTAATTTAATTTATGATACCTGTTAAAATAAAAAATAAAAAAGCTAAAAATAAACCCGCCTGCAGAAACGAAATAATTTGAAAAGACAAAGTAACCATACGCGCTGAGTGGTAAAACCATGCGCAAAGCTTATGTAAAGAACTTAAAAAAATTAATAAAAATAAACTTTTGAGTTCCTTTTACAAGAACATAAAAAGAAATACCGCATTAAATTTTATATAGAAAGGAAATGTTCAATATTGAAATGTTTCTTATGCATGAAAAATATCATAATACAATAAGAAAAGCAGCCGATACAAAATATAAATATGGAAAACTTTGTAGTACAAACGTGTAATATAAAAATTTAGAAGGAACTTGTATTATTCAAATCGTAAAATAATATAGCAATAGAAATATACAAAAAAACAAAATGGTTTTGCAGGGAAATTTTTAATATTAACCACTAAGAATTAGTATTTTTATGCGAAATTTTTGTTTAAATATGTATGTAGGTAATCACACCATATAGTAACTGTAAGAATCTGCATGGACCATTAATAGCAATTTTATAAATCTTCCACATTATAAATCGCAACAAGTATGCTATAATTGTCGATGATATAACTTCATTGGTAAGAACTACATACCATAAGGACAGTATAAGGAGATTATAAGCTTTCACCTTGCACATATACAAAATAGACTAATTGAGTTCGAAGCATAAGAAGTAGAAGTCGAAAACCGATTGGTTGGATAGGTTCAGGCAATGTTACAAACGAAACTGTACAAAAACTAACGATCTTACTGATAGAATGAATAAGATTAACGATGGAAGAGATACCGAATGAATTGGGAAAGATAGCATGCATCCAATACTCGTTCTAAAGGATGCCATCATTGAGATAGTTAAGCCTTGTCAACTGGCGAAGAGTGATATCATCAACGCAAAATCTGTTAGAAAACACCGAAGTCGAAGATACAATTACTGAAATGGAAAAGCTGCCGTATGCTAATGCTGTGGAGACAATTTAATTTGGAAGTCCATCAATTTATACCAACGGGTTTTCACTCTTGTACGTAATATACGTACATCCCTAAAGTAAAAAAGGACTTATCTCAAAGGTTGATCGCCAGACCAACCGCCACAGCTGGCAGGCAAACTGATTTACCCTGCAATGAAATAACAATTAGTTAGAATGAAACCTTCGGTATGAGAATTCCTTGCAGCAAACTAACATAATAACAGTTACCCAACCAGCCAATTGCCTATACAAGAAGGAGGAATTCAAATTGTAGAAGTGATTCCAGACGATACTGTTTTCGTGATAAACTTTGAGGAAAGAATAAAAATACAAACAGCGACAGAAATGCTGAACGGAAAGTACCTCGCACAGCTTCGTAATTACCATTGGTAACATGTCATATTCTAGCACATCAAACAAACCATTGTCATCTATTCTGACTACCCCTGTGATTGAAAGCAGTCTTTGCTACTAGTTTGAGAATCGTAGACATAAGTTATTAAATAAATAAATCCTTTTAAATAAAGTAATGCCGTATTTTAGTTGCGGAGTTCGTCTCGCTTAATTAAAACTATTTTTTTCTTATTATTTTTTATATTTTAAAGTTCGTCTCTAGATCAAAAAAAAAAATTCAGTGATTTTTCGTAGATTTCAATTATTGTCCAATATTTCAATCAACATCGTTGATCATATTCAGGGTTTCCATATAAAACTAAAAATATTCTTCTGAAAAATTATTTTCCAAAGAAAACGTTTCAGGACTTGAAAGAGGCTTGAAGTCTCCGAAAACATATAAATCAATAGTCTATTTGTAGATTAAGCTACAAAAAAGACATTGAGAGCTGCGCGCATACATACAATAATTTAATAATCGAACAAAATTAAAAAGACAATGAATAAGTTTTTAGCAGCGGAACAATAATACTGGGGGAGTAAACTCCGGGAGAAAGTTTTTATAAATAAAAATATGTGTTTTTAATTGCTTTAATTTCTACATAAATGTAAATATTTTGATGCTGTTGATGGTGTGTTACGTTCCACATTAATTGTAACTTGTGTTATTTTCTGTAGTTTTTGTAGAAAACCAGAAGGGGATCAACGATGTTGGTTGAAATATTGGAAAATAAATGAAAATTAAGAAAAATCGTTATAGTTTTAATTATTTGACCTAGAGCCGAAAAATATATAAAATATAATAAGAAACATAAAAGGCCAACATTAAACCAATTTTTATACAATACAGTTATTTTTTTCGTTAAATCTGAATATTGTTATGGATTAATGTGTATATAGTTTTTATTTTATTAACAAATTTTTTTGTTTTTGAAATGTGTATTTTTTATTCCGAATGAGATATTTTCCAGTATAAAAATAATGGTCGGTCATTGGAACTTTTCGGTTATTGCAAGAGGTTAGATATTTTCAAGGCGAGAAAATCGTTAACATCGAATATAATAGGTGTTTGCGACGCACACGTTTGAAACGAATTAATACGATTTGCAACAACTTTAACTAATACGGTATTATATATAAATAAATGCATTTGCCCTAAACCCTCTCGCTCTTTCACTTTTTCAACTGCGAATAATAATAATTCCTATTTCCGTAAGTAAGTATTCAAAAATTGATAGGAACTGTTTTATTACAGAAATACAGCGATTTATAAAACACTTACTGGTATTGAAGCCGGTTTATTAACCACCACTATATCCTCGTCAATGTGCACAATTGTGATTGGTTGACTAGTAACAGGAACTTCGTGTCTGTAAATATATTAACGACTCAAATTTATTAATTGTAATAATTAAACATAAATTAATAAAAAATATTGCAAATAACTCATCAGGGATAAAAAAAAACTTAGCTTATGGTATTTTAGGAATTTTGGCAAACAGTGAAAGGAGCTTTCTGCTTAAGCAACTTTTTTTATATATCTGCAATGAAGCACACCAAACCCATCAGTTTGTGTTGAGACAGATACATAACTCATAAAGGTCAGCTAGTGTCATATAATTTTATATAAACTAAAGTTTTGAAGAAACCTATCTATATACCATTTTTTTTAATAAGGTGAATTTTAAAGATTCGTGGATTGTTCGATGTCAAGGTTTTGCTCACTGCTTTCTTCCATTACTGAGACATAGTCTATCAGGAGTGCTTGGCACATGGTTGTGCAGTTAATAAGGAGTATTATCGTGAAGTTATGTGGCGCTTGCAAACAGCAATCCGGAGAAGGTATTGTGGTGAATTTGGCATCATGATAATCTACCTGCTCACTCGTCATTTGTCTGTTTTGAATGGTTTGGCAAATAAAAAACAACATTCTCCAACAAGAGGTTTTTTATCTTATGGTTCATTTTGATTGATGATTAGTTTTTACTAAGAACTATTTGCATATATAAAATTATGAATTTTAATTTTTCTCAAAAATATTTATTTTTCGCCAATTTCTCTTTTTCCCCTTCAAGCAGTTACCTCATATATAATACACTTATGCCAGTGTCTCATCCATCGCTGGTCTAATATGTATCTTATTTGGATACTATTCAAAAGAGGTACGCATATGTACAAAATTTGAATAAAAACTATGCAGGCTTTTACAAAATTTATAAAACTGACAAATATTATTTCATTTTCACCTTTCCAAATCTATAAATATTGTTATTCATGGCTTGTTGTTTATTAAAGTATGATTATTTTATTATTATATCTTACCGTGAAAAATCTCAACTAAAGAGTTTTTCAATAAGACCGAGTATGTGGAAATGAAACAAAATAAGCTATGTTTCTTTGTTTGAAAGATCCTGGTGCGCCATTATGAACGGAATATAACTTCGTTCAAATATCCGCCGTAGCTTCTTAATGTGGTTAACCGCTTTTGGCCAATAAGAATGCTTTAAGTTAAAATAAAGCAAACTTAAAAATTTTGCACTAAGAAATTTAAAATGTAAAAATTAAGTCGTTAAGTAAATAATAATTGTAAAGTTTAGTTTTAGTTCTGCCATTCAATGAAAGGGTCTGAAGAATAAAATTAAAAGTTTGTCTTTTTATAAATTAAAAGTACATTTACATATGTATGTATATTCCTTCTGTCCTTTTCAAAGCTTGGCGTTATAAATTTATAATTGTCGCTTTGTTGTTTTTTATTGTCAAACACTTAATTTTTTTTACATAAAACTATTGTTACGCGTCATAATAAAAAAACTTTCATTACTTTTCACGTTTCATCTCCATCAATCGGAAATAAAAAATATTGTTCAAACTATTATGGAAATCATAATAAAAGGACAATAATGTGCAAAATCTTAAATTATTTTCTACAATAATTTATTTTCATGCTTTAAACATATTGGACAAATTAGGATACCGGCCGCAATATGTCATTAGTTCAACACAGCTACAAAATAAAACCGTTGTTGCTGTCACCAATTTAAACTAATTCCAATATAACAAAACAAGTATAAGAATTTGGTGCTTTGCAATACTTTGTGAAGTGATCTTTGTTTCAAAATCCTTTTGATAGAGAAATGTCTATAAAGTACATACATATAAGTAGTTTCGATTTCCATCACATAGCTTCATGAGCTATGTCCCAGGGCACACTTAACAAAGTAAATTCATCGCTATAATAACTTTACCAACAAATAATTTTTAATTTAATATAATTCGTTACTGTGCTATTTGTTGTTCAAAAGATATATTCAATTGCGTCTTCAATTTTGCATGCCCGCTCCGCCCCGCCCCGAGTTGTACACACTATCAACCACACAAGGCCATTACTCTAGATGTAGAGGAAACTATCTTATTTCAATTGTTATTGTTTTATTTTTTTTATATTAAATTAAAATATTTGTTTAAAGTTGACATTTCTTTACACTTTAAATAAAACTTGAGTCAGGCTGTATCATTTTGTCCTGTAATTTTTCTAACGATTAGCTTAAAGTTTAAGTTCAATTTGTATTACATAAAATATTGTGAAAATAATTAAGTCGAGAAATAAATTTGTTTTAAATTAAATAAATGCGTATTACATATTTAGACAATATACATATATAAAAATAAACACACACAATTTTCCAATTAACATTCAAAACAGTACACTTAAGACCTAATTTATTTTTTTCACAGAAATCAGCTCTAGAGTTAAAACAAACTGAAGTTGCTTTTCACCAAATGAACAACAATTTAAATCGGAAGCATATACATACATATTTGCAAGACGCGGAAAAGTGCTATCAAAAGCAGATAACCCTGAAAATGACTTCCATTTTAGAAGATTTATTTGTTATAAGGAAGCCTTAGTTATATGTACATGTGAAGGTTTCGCCCCTTGAGTTGGACGATGGTGTATTTTACCAAATATCGACTTGATAAAAAAAAGCTGTGCATTTCTTAATAAGTTCATTAGACGTTAATTAAACAAGAAAAAAAATGACAAATGCTTATCTGTCAATAAAAATTTGCAGGTTTCAGCAACTTTGTGGTTTATGGAAATTTTAGAAACAGTATAAATTCATACATATGTATATTCATATCGTCCACTTACTTCAATATCATGAAAAACCACACTAAATTTTAAAAGTTAAATAAAAACTATTTGTTGTTGTAATATTTTTTTCTTACAAGTAGCTTTTCTGTTTCACTCAATTTTGTGCCGCTTTTATTCTATCAGCTGTTCACAGTTTTTCAGTTGTTTTTAATAAATGTTGGTTCTAACAAGTATATGCATTTTTATTTTAATTAAATTAGCTCGTAGGGGTCACAAAAATTGACAAGGCTTGTTCTCAGAGCATTGAAGAGGTCAAAAATAACAAAATCATTCCGTCTAGCTTGATCAAGACGGCTATGCAATCGTATGAGTTGTACCACCTGTGTGACCGTAAACAGCTTTTCAAAGTTTACTGAATAAGAATAAATTTTTCTATTATTACTTTTTGCAACGTAATACAAGACTTTAAGTTTTAATATTGCGTACCATTGAATAGGACCACACTGGTGCCACAAGAAAATATCAATCTACTTACTTTCTTATTCAAACAATAAGAATTGTGCTATGTGAAAAATAAAGCAATTTCAAGAAAAAAAATTTATCAATCTCATTAATAAGAATCTCTAATGTAAATTCCGATCAACCATGAAATATGAAAGGATGCGTGAAAGTGAAAATGCAGAGCTTTTGACATGACATATAGCTTAAAGCAGTAATGTTCAAAAATAAAAATGAAGATGGCTTGGTAAGGGAGAAACCCAGCAAACATAATAAACACTTAAAATAAGAAAACAAGCTTAGATTTAGAATTTTTGTCAGATATAACCAAGTTGTTAAATTGAATATAATTTAAATTTTAAGGAAAGAAAATGCTCTTTAATGTTTTTTGCAACTAATAGAAACTTAATTGAAGATTTTTTATGACAAAAAAATTATACTAAAAAGTTTATCATAAGTTTTAAAATCGCTTTAAAGATTTTAAATTCAACTTCAATATATCATTCTTTTAATTTTAGAAAAAAAAAACTCTTCTTCTTTTCATTAAGAAGCGCCTCCTTATATGTTTTTTCAAAACGTTTTGCTCTATTTCTTCCACAATATTCGAGAAATAATAATCTTTTATCCTTAATGAACAATTCTTATAATTAATTAATAGTTCTCATTTAAGAAAAATTTTCAGAGTTACAAGTTCGATTAATGTGAAAATTTTGCATTTGTAACTATAATTGAGTCTATATTCAATTTAATATTTCAAAATCTTTCTGTTTTATTAATTGACAATCATGCTTGATTTTGCAATGTGTACTTATTTTTAAATCTTTTATGTGCTTCAAATTTATAAATTTTATTGTTTAGTTAAAAAAATTTTTCTACTCTCTATTTCATTATTTGGTATGAGTACAATTTAAAGTTTAAAAGGTTTTGGGAATTTTAATATAAAAGATTGAATGAGATTTATTTAAAATTGTTGGTGCAAGTTGTATATATTGTACTTTTTATAACCATACTGGTAACTTTTCTATTTCATAACTTGTTAAAATATTTGGGTTTATAATATTGTGTTGTGTAGCAATTAGATTGTCTTGTAGCTGTTCTAATGAATACGCGTTTTTCTTATTTTCTATTTCTAGGACTTTAGTTATGGATTTTATTTTCTTTTCTATTGCCTTTCTATCATTACTTATGACTAATTTTAACTGGTTAAAAGTTGCATTAAAATAATTATTGACCAAATATTTGTTGGTTATTATTTATCGTTATTTCATTAATATTTAAGAGGTGTCTCTGTATATTTTGCCAGTCTTCGTCTATTGTCCCGAATAAACATTTAGACACACTTCCTATTCCATTTATAAGTCCGCGTTTTCTATTCTGTTTTAGTAAACATTATTTTATTTCTAGTGTCTATTATTTCTAACTGAAACAAGGTTTTATTTTCACCTGTTTTTTCTACTATGTCTTCTATTTCTTGTAAATTGACTACATACAATATTATGTCTGATTCTATAACGATGTCTTGGAATCTCTATAAATCCTGTTTGGCCTATCAAAAACCTTGTGATCATTATTCCACTTATCTGTGGTGTCCATATTAGCATCATCATTAGTACTGTCCATATTTCAAAATTTCAACGGTCTTTTGATATTGCCAGGATGTATTTGCTCTAGTTTAGCTTTCTTCCATTTCAGTTGTTCTTTATGTCTAACAGCCTTACAATTTTTAATAAGCCCTTCTACTCTTTCCTCTTTATAATCTTCACTAAGCTTATTTAACTTGTCTGTACGTTTTCTTTTAATGTCTTAATTTGTCTAATTTTTTCATTATCTACTTTTCTTTGTTGGAATCGTGGGGCTTCACTTAATAGCCGTATGATAACGCTCATTATAATTTCTAATTGTTTTCTGAACTAGCTATTTTACTGTTAGTTTCTTATTTCTTTTTTACATGATCCTAAATTTTTCGGCTCTTGTATTGTGTAGTCGTTTTATGTCTGCGTTCCCTGTGTGACTGTTAGGCTTAGTCAAATGTAGTTCGATATTGTCGCTGTCTAGAAATTTGTTTATCCTTAATTTCATTATCCGCAATTATTTTCTTTGCCTTTCCTATTTTAGCAAATGATCAACTAGCAGTTCTATTATGGTCAAATGGTTTAGGTCACTAAGTGAGTACGCGGCTCCAAATTTAGAGAAGTTGTCTATTATTGTAAGTAAATCTTTTTATCACGTAAGTATCTATGTCAACTATTTCATTTTTTTTGTATGATGTTTTTGTATATGAGAATTTTGGTTTAACTGTTTTTCTGTCTTATTTGACTTCTTGACATATTTTGCATTGCTTTGAAGTAATTCCAATAATTTCGGATAACATATCTTGTTTCTAATTTCATTGTATTGTAATTCATGTAATGCTAGAGTGTGCACTTTCTCTGACATGACAAGAGGATATTTGTTTAAGTACCTTTACTTCCGTCTCAATATCCTGAGTTTTTTTTTGTACATTTTATAAATTCGAGCTGCCTATCACTAGAGAAATTTTCTATTAACTTTTCCCGAACTGTATTGTATTCCTACCTTTCTTTTTGTGATATATTTTTCTAATTTTATTGAAGTCCAATTTTGCTATAAGAATTATTTCTTTCCATGTCCTCTACTACTTCTTTAATATTGGGTTCGCGTTCTATTCGACTCAAAAAAAAGCGACTGTATTTTCTTTACCTTTTAAGTCTTCTATATCGAAATCATACTCCCCTAATTTCAGCAACCATTTTTGATGCCTTGATGATAGATTTTCTTTTGTACTTTGTGCATAAAAATTTAATGGGTTGATGGTCTGTCAGAATTTTGAATCGTCTGCCATATAGGTCGTAAATAGCTTACATGTAATATGGCTAAAAGCTATTTATCTGTAGTAGAAGAGTTCCGTTTATGATGGTTCAATGTTCTAGAAACACACCGGATGCCCTTTTTGTGATAGGACTGCTCCGATTGCTTAATTTGGCGCATCTTTAGTGAGCGTAAATGTTTTCTCGAAATTTGGATATCTTAGTATGGAATGGGAACTAATTAAAGCTTTTTAATTTTTCGAATGACTCTATATATGTTGTTGCTTCGTAATTATCTTTATCTCTTTCTTTGAGTATTTTGTTATTGGTTCTGCTACCCTAGTGTAATCTTTCACAAACTTTCGGTAATATCCCGTTAGACTTAGAAGGCTTTCAATTTGTTTCTTCGTTTTAGGTATTTCCAAACCTTGAATGACTTTTATCTTACCTGGCTTTGGTTTAGGTCCTTCTTTGGTCAGTACATGTCGTAGAAATTCTGTCTCTGTTTTCATGAAATTGCATTTGTTAATCTCGATTTTGAAGTTGATCTGTTCAAGTACTTTGAAAATGTTGGTTATGGCTTTTACATGTTCTTTAAGGGAGGTGCAAAGCATCAGTATATCGTCCAAGTAATCTACGCACGTTTTATTAATAAATTGCTTTAGTGTTTCCTTAATTAGTCGTTGGCAAGTCGCTGGTGCATTTTTAGTTCAAAGGGCATCCCAAAGTCGTTATATAGTCCGTGTGATGTCACAAAAGCGTTATTTTCTCTGCCCTGTTTCTTTATTAGTATCTGGTGATATCCTTTCGCTAGGTATATCGCAATGAAATATTGTGAACTTTTTGATTTGTCTAACATCGAGTCAATAAAGGTCAAAATAGAGGTAAGGGGAACTTAGGATTAATCGTTACATCATTCAATTTTCTATAACGTGGTATACGTTGTGCGGAATTATCTATTTTCTTGAGAACCACTATCAACTGGCTAGAATATCTTGAGCCACTTTCCTTAATTAACCCTTGCTTTTCCATTTGCTATTTGTCGTCGTACCTCACATTCATGTTGAGGAGGGCATCTATTTATATAATTGGGAATTTACTTGTTCACATGTTGCCGTTTTAATTTCATGTTGTATATTCATGGAGCTTGTTAATATATCACTTTCTTTGAAAAGTATTTTTCTAAATTGGAGGCTGCTGGCTAAAGATCGTGCCAGCTGGAAAAGCTTGTTGGTTAAGCCCCAGGTTCACCACGCACTGTAGCGCCAAAGGAAGAAGAATCTTTATTGGACTGTTGTGGCTTCCAAGGTTTTTTTGTAGTTTTAAATACGCTGCTCTGATCTGTTTCAATTGATATTCTCTCCTGGCCAGTTCTTCTTGCAAGTTTACAGGGTGTCCTTTGTTCTTGAGCCATTCTTCTCTCGTTTTCTGTTTAGGTGTCAACTATTTTAGTTGTCACCGCACAATAATTTTTTGTATTTTTTTATAACCCTGGAGGGTCTCATGGGATTCGCCGGGCTTATTACATATATTTATTTGTATCACTAGATCCTTTTTACTCTTAAGTATTCTACAGACTGACACAATTTAATTTGAATCTTTAAAATTCGGCTTTTTGAAAAAAATTAAATACTTCATTTTGGTACGGTTTTATCCAGCGCCAAGTCACAGACTTACTTTTACATTTTTGTGCTTCTTACTTGCTAAACTTAATTCTCGTATTGTGTCAACATTAATAGTTATTACGATATAGTATGTATATTTTATTGACTGCAAAATTAATGTTAAGCATTTATTTTATTTGGTCTAGTTTCTATAAGAAGTTGTAGAACTTGTCTACAGTTGCATCAGCATTTATTTTGTTCGCAAGTTCATCAACCTTACATATACCAACAATAACGCTTAATAAATTTCTAAAAAAAAGGATATGCCAAATATACTGAGCAAATGTGAAATAGTGCTATAAGCAGACGATACCCTAATATATGCAGAAGAGTCAACATGTGAAGAATATCGAGACAATATGATAAATGATATAAATAATGTTAATGCTAAAATTAAATGAAAAACTACTACAAATAATTAGGAATAGCGATACAACAATCAAAATTAAAGATGAAGTTATAGAGAAAGTCTAAATATCTTGGATTTATAATAGACCAAAAAATTAATTTTAAAGATCACATGTATTCTATGGGCAGTAAAATTGGCAAAAAAAAAATTGGCTTTACAAAAGAATCAGAAGTTACGTACATATCTGTAATGACGGCAATAAATAATTATCATACAATTATAACGAATCGCATTTAGGAACACTACACAATTATGCTACATACACTTAAATGGCTAAATACTGAACAACGACTGAAACGCAATACTCTTAGTTATATACATAAAATTAAATATGGAAATGCTTCAGAATATTTATGCGACCAAATCAAATATGCCGGTGAAGCAATGTAAAGATGACTATATTATAAAGGGTTTTAGTTATACAACCAGTTCTGCCTCTTCAAAAAAATATTCTAAGCAAAATTTTTGGAAAAGTTACCAAATTTGAGAAAAAATAACCAAATTTAAAATGCACTGTTTTATTTGAAAAAAACATAAACATTTATTTGAAGTTGCACTGCAATGCAAAGTTAGTAATTACAAAGCCAGAAATGTAATCCATTTATATATTAAAGAATTCTTACTAATGAAGAAATAACGAGAAACTCGTGTACATACATAAAACATACTTATGTTTTACAAGAGTCAATTTTCCATATATAATTCATTTTCTTTAAATTACGTAAACAAAATTATTATTATAATTTTTATTTTTAATAGGAACGTTACAATTACTACTAAATTTAAACTTCGCAAAACAAAAACCTAATAAGTTTTTTATATAAAATTTTAAGCTTGAGCTGTCTTAACAAATTTTAAATATGTATAGACGCTTAGTTGTACAAAAACAAAACATGACATATTTTAATTATTATGCAACAAACGTAACACAAACAAGTAAATAACAATGTCAGCAATTTTATAAACCGTGATTTAAAAGTTTACCAAGTAAAATATGAAAATATTTATACCCATTATTATTTTCGGAAAACAGTAACCAAATTGAAAAAAATATTCACATCTTCACATTAGAAAAAATATATTACCAATTTTGGTTAGAAATAACCAAAAACGGCAGCTCTGTATACAACACACTTTTCTGGTTTTGGTTGCTGGACAAATCTTTATGAATATGGTGATAATGTTGGAAATAACTCTTGAAAATAACATGTAAATACATATACAATAATATGTACATATATTTAATTGCATATAAGTATACATACGTAAGTAAAAAAATATTATTTTGAACGTACGGTTTAGGGACTTGTGCTGAAAATAGTAATCTATCCTCATAGATAAAAATAAACTAACAAAATGTTAACAACTCAAGCAGAAAGTGTAGTATACCAATTCTCCGCTAACGATAACAAAAATTACTCTTAGTTTCCCTTGTGAATTTTGTACTAAAAAAATTTACAATTCAGCCTGACGAATTGTAGCCGTTAGCTAACCAATTTAAAAATTCGTTGTAATTTCCAAAAATTATTCAACATTTATTCACACAACAATTTTCCAAATATAACTAAAACAAAAGCACCAAATTACCAAGAATCAACTTCCAGTCAAAGAAAGCAACTAACATCTAAGAATATTTAAAACATCAACAGTAGCAATCAACAAAACCAATAAAACCGCTTTATCCAGAGACAGAAACACCAACAAACGAAAACCACAGACAATAATATTTATTTTAATATTGTACATCTTTGTGATGAAATTGTCATTTTAATTTTATATTATTAAAAAAGCCTCATTCCTTAAAGAATATAAGTAAGTTGAAAATAAATAAGTAGTTAATTAAAGGAAACCTAAGAAATTTTTACAAGAAACAAATTCTTTATATATTTCTTTACATATGTACATAAGTATAAGTAATAACAATCTGATTTATTAGATACTCAAAAATAAAACCAAATTTCTTATTATTTGAAAATAAATTAAATAATTACTTATATATTAATAAAAGAAGTGCGTTAAAGATTCCCTATCCTGATAACTAAGCTCATCACACTGTATACTATACTGTATAGGCCACCAATAATATAAAACCTCAAGAGAACCTCATTAACATTATAAGTAGTAGTATGGAACATGATAGACGAAACTCTAAATGTACGCTCATATATTTCAGGATACGATCAGCAAATAGTCGAAAGATACAGGGAAACTCTAAAGGACTTAGATAAGGTTAGGGACATAATCCGATCTTTGAAGGAGTTGCGGTGGAAACCAAATCTAAGGTAGAATAGAATCCGAGAATGCTCGAGAAAGCTATTTCGCGAGTGCTAATTTTATTCGTTTGCGGACTAAAGGCGATGTTTCCAAATTGCACCAGTGTCTTAAACGCCTATGGCAAAAATACGAAGAACGCACAAGTACTCTCAGAAAATAATCGCAACTTTGGACCACAAAACAGTAATAAGCTGTAGAATTTTTATCATATTTTGTCTCAAAATCAATATACTTTGAATTGACCCAAGAATTTCTTACAACACTAATGCTATAATCAGTGACCACACCAATTTCATAATTAAAGGCATTTCCAAACCTGTTTGAAGGAAACCGAGATAACCTAAGACCAAACATTATACAACCGCTACAATTATTTATTATTGCCAGAACTACATATATCTAACGAATATAGAGAAAGCCCTCCTAGTGTCGATTTTGCGTGTAAAAGACTATTGGAACTTATTAAGCGGCTATATCGGAATCCATACTCACTTTTATGATTTTTAATAAACAAGAGTACAATAATCAAGAATCTGATGAAACTTTTAACGAATAATACTTATACGACTGTGTTTTTTTTTATTTTAATCTACTATGATCACAGGTAAAATATTTACAAATTTCTTGTTCACCCATTTTGAGTTATTACTATATTAGTATTACAACAAATATAAATGATTTAGAATTAACTTAAAATAGACATTTAAAAGATTTTATTTACATTTTAAGGAAAAAGAAAAAAACCTAATAGGAATTAAGAGAAATTTTTACATTAAGTCTTCTGTCAACTTTATATAAAGTTGGAGAAGAAAATAATATTACAAACTTCTTATCAAGCCAGAATTTGAAATCCTGTTACGGGTTTCAAATCTTTGTGTGATATTATTGATCACTGTTACAAACATTTCCTGTTGGTACATTCTAAATATGTAATCTATTTGTTGAGTATCGTCTCGGTAGGTTGAATATAATCTTCAGATTCTTGTTTTGTATGGCATGGAGCTTTTTCACATACATATGTTTTTGCACATCTTTTTGACTACACTGGACATCCATATGTCATAATTGGCCGTATACACATTCTGTAGAGCAATATTTTCTTTTTCCTATTTAGAGTTGAGCTTCGGTTTAGTAAAGGAATCAGAGCTCTTCCACATCGGACAGCTTTTTCACACGTTTGGAGAATATGATGTTTAAACGTAAGCTTTTTATCGAGCTCTATTCCTAAATATTTTACAGTTTCTCTGAGAGGTATTTCTGTTGCACCAAAAGATAAAGCGAGAGTAGGTGTTCTTTTAGGTGATTTGTTGAACGGAAAAATTGTAGCTTCTGTCTTTGCTTCATTAGTCTTAATATTCCACTTAGAAAAGTATTTTTCAGCGTGTAACAGCCCATTTTTCATTTTCTTGATAATAGCATTGGAGACTTTCCCCTTTGTTATTATTGCCGTAACATCTGCGTATAATGCAGCTGACTGTTCTCTTAATATTTTGAAATCCGAGATGAAAATTGAGTATAGTGTAGGCGATAAAACTGATCCTTGTGGTAGTCCTGTAGGAATGAGCCGCGGGGAAGAAAGTTCATTCTCTACATTTACAACGAGTGTTCTTTCGTTCAAAAAACTTTGTATGATCTTTTGCAAATAGACTGGATATCCAAACATATTAAGTTTATACATTATCCCATCATGCCATATAGAATCAAAAGCTTTTTCTATGTCCAGAAAAGCAATTCCTGTGCTTCTACGCTGGTTTTTATTACTTGATATAAGTTTTACGATTCGTTCTACTTGGTGTACTGTCTCTAAAACCAAACTGTTCATCTAGTATTATATTACTATCGTCAGTGAACTCGTTCAGTCTGTTCAGTATGATTTTCTCAAATACTTTATCAAGAAAACTTAGCATACTTATAGGCTGGTAGTTATTTGGCAATCTGGCATCATTCTTTGGCTTAAGTATCGGCACTACTTTTGCTGTTTTAATATGCTTTGGGAAATATCCATTTGTTAAACACCAGTTAAAAACTTTTGTAATTACGGTGTAAAACTTATCTGTCATATTTTTTAACATAATGTCATTCATTCCGTCCAAACCGGGTGCTTTGGAGTTTTTCAACGTTTTAATAAGCATTATTACTTCTGTATTTGTTGTTAGATACTGTTCTGTGTTTCGAGGTATTGTTTGGCTTATTAACCACCGCTGTTTTCTTACAGCTTTATCTTTTGTAGATGGTATATTATACAGGGTGGCCCAGAAAGACCGAAGTGGTGTGAATTCCTTATAACTTTTTTATTATAATTTTTTTTTTCTTTTCTTTTCAGTATTTTGTAAAGAAGACTTGGATAATTTATAATGGAGCAATACACAATTGAACAACGTGCACAAATTGTTGAAATTTACTTTTCAAATCAACGGTCCATTGTGTTGACTCAGCGTGCATACCGTCGTCACTTTAATGTGCGGGTTGCACCCTCTCAGTCAACAATAAACCGTCTGGTTGCAAATTTTCGAGAACAAGGAGCAGTAAGGAACCTTCCTGGTCCCGGCAGACACCGAACTGTCCACACGGCTGACAATATTCAAGTGGTACAGGAGAGTATTCGGGAGGATCCAGAAACATCAACCAGGAGACGTTCGTCACAACTGGGCCTCTCAAGAACGTCGCTGCAGCGAATTTTGCACACCATAGGATTGTTTCCATACAAAATTCAACTTGTCCAAGAATTGAAACCAACAGATTACCAGCAACGACTTGACTATGCAATTTATTTCCAGCAAAAAGCACAAGAGAATCCAAATTTTATTCATAACTTAATAATGAGTGACGAAGCCCATTTTCAATTAAATGGGTTCGTTAACAAGCAAAACTGTAGGATATGGGCTACGGAAAACCCGAGAGTACTTCATCAACGACAATTGCACCCAGTTAAGTGTACCGTTTGGTGCGGTGTTTCTTCAGAAAGGATCATTGGCCCATTTTTTTTTGAAAATGAACAAGGTGTCGCCATTTCCGTCAATGGTGATCGATATCGGGCCATGTTGCAAAATTTTGTAAGGCCAGCCGTGGAAAACCATCCGCAAATATGGTTCCAACAGGATGGAGCCACAGCGCACACTGCGAGGGCCACAATGACTCTTTTACGCGACATCTTTGGTGAAAGAATAATTTCTCGTAACAGCAATTTTAATTGGCCTCCGCGTTCCCCGGATTTAACCGCTCCAGACTGTTTTCTTTGGGGCTATTTAAAAGGAAAAGTTTATGTTAATAAGCCTAGGACTATTGAGGAGTTAAAAACCAATATTCGAGAAGAAATTAACAACATACCACCGGAAGTTTTGCGAAAGGTCATGGAAAATGTGTTGGAAAGAGCACATTTGTGCGAAGCAGAATATGGCCACCACTTGCGGGATATCATTTTTAATAACTAATCCAAAAATATTCCCCATAAATTTAATGTATTTAAAAAAAAAAAAAATTAAAAAAATATCTCTTAAATAAAAAGTTATAAGCAATTCACACCACTTCGGTCTTTCTGGGCCACCCTGTATGTTGTTTTGTGATAAATTTCGAAACTATTCGCGATTATGTTGGCCTTTTCTTTACAATTGTGTACATGTACGCCATCTACCGTTAAGTATGTCAATGTGTTATTGTTTCCCTTCATTGCTTTTGTCAGCAACCAAAATGCCACCGGTAATTCTGTCAATGCTAATGTTTTTATTTATTAGAGAGGCCTGTTGCTTAAGCAATTTCAATATAAAGTTTCTTTCTGTAATATCATTACTTCTTTGTAATATACGCCTGTATTTATTTCTTTGGCCAATTAATAATAAAGTTTGTCGTGGCAGTTTTCTTTGCCAACAATATTTTGTTGCAACAGGTATTTGCCTCGAGGCTTCTTGCACAATGAGAGTAATTTTAGACAAAACCTCTTCAATGTTTACATGTGCCAAAACAGTAGATTGTAAATTATTATTTCTCAACTCTTTTTCAACCCATTTTCCTATTTCTTTCCAGTTTGCCAGTTTATATTGAGGTATTTGAGTCCTATCCTCATATAATGAGCACTCTATTTTACAAGTGATCGGCGTGTGGTATGAATTAAGTAGTGTAGGATGAGTTTTAAGTGTCGAAAATTGTAAATTTGAGTTTATTAATAGAAGATCTATGCAAGACGATTGACTTGGAGCAGCAGTTTGACTAAACCGAGTAAAAGTGTTGGGCGAGAAAATGTAATATTGACCGTTTAGTTGGTGGTTATAAAGACTGTTACCAGCTGCATTATTGTGGTGGCAATTCCAGCTCTTATGCTTGGCGTTGAAATCCCCAAAGATGAAGAAATCTGAAGCAGATATTTTGGACAGTAAATAGACGTAAATCTTATTGGCCTATTGTGTATTTTAATTATTATAGAAACGTTTTCCATTGAGGATGTTGGGAGTTTTGAAATACGTTCGTGGGGAATATTATCTCTAATTGCGATTAGAACGCCATCAACATGTGTGTTACGGTCCTCTCTATGTACTTTAAAATTTCTAAGTTTAAATACATGTTGCGGTTTAAGAAATGTTTCAATTATGAAAACTATATCTATTTGTTTTTGTTGTAGAACTTGTTCTAATTCTATAATAGCAGTGGGGGTTGTCAGACCTTGAGCATTCCAATGCATTAGATGTAAAAAATTTATCGACTTAACAAGGGTTTATATAACATGCCTAAGCATGTTACCGAGAACTCTCAATTTGTCGTACTTAATTTTACATTTTTGCAAAGCATTAATAGTTTCGAAGTAAATATCTAGTAGTCGTTTATTTGACAGATTATCACTCTCCACAGTTTTGTGGTTTGTGCCAGCTATTTTAGCATATGATAATCTGCCAGTATCTTTACCTGGATTTTTATTTAAAATGGGATTCAGTTCAGGTCTTATCTCATGCAAATCTTCAATCGAAGAAAAAAGATGTACATCGTTGCATTGTTTTATTATTGCTGGACGCCTCTTGATGGTCACTTTTTGTCGAATCTCCAAATATTCTTTTCGTGCAGGACCTGCGGATCATCCGCACAATGATTCACGTTTTTTATGTTTCTCTTGATGCAGTTAAAACACTTGTTGATGACAGGACCTTTTTCAGGAATCTTCTTTAGTTGGCATGTTCTTCTCCAGTGCACAGCGATACCATTCACAAATTTAATTTTAATTACCTCTTTCTTAGTAATCTGCTCGCGGTGATCGGAAGGTGTTTATTTCCTTTATGCTAACTGGTTCGATGTTAAAAGTATGTTTAAAATCGTCTTTTATGGTGGCAATGCTTAGTTGAGGTAAACCAAATAACACTAGCTTGAACTTATTATTGTCCTTAATCGCGTGGGTGAAATATTTCATGTCAGTCGTTTCCAGTTTTCCAAGAGCACATTCATAATCACGCATGGAGTTAGCAATGACTTTTGTTCCAATTGACATCCTCTTATACTTAAAACTTTCTCCTAGTAGTTTGAACACTGAAGTAGAGCTATGGCCGTTGTGCAGAATAATTATACGATAACACTTTAAATCTATTCCCGAAAGTACTCGAAGTTTTCGTAACTTTAAATTTTGGGTTACTGCCCAAAATCTTTTCCGTTTTAAAGCATTTAGGCTTAACTTTTTATTTTTTTTAAATGAAAAATGCAAAAATTTGTATATATTATTTTGTTTGTAGAAAAGAACAGCTGATATTGAAAAACACCTGTGATTGCTTCAAGAGCCCCAAACAACTGATACGACTGTGTTTGTAAAATGAAAAGAAAGTAAAAATTCCACTGTTTGTATTCTTGAATTTGTTTTAACAAATGTTATTTCTATTTTGTTTCAACAGAAATTGATGTGTTCTACAAATCATTTGCATTAAAAAAACTAAGGTAATTTTTAAATATTTGTAAGCAAATAACCAAATTCATATACATACATAAGTTTCATTATCGTAAATTTATTTTCTTTTCCAAGTCTCTGGGTGATCAGCTTTGGAAAGTCTTAGCAAAAGAACTTAACTCCATAGGTGCTCCAGAAAAACTGAAGCTTGGTCTGGTTGGATATCCTGTAATTTCCGAAAACCGTATAAACTTTTAGAGGTTCTAATAATATGCAGCTCAATATCATTCAAACATGATACATCTCCAAAACTTTGGGGTCTTGCTTGCGGCTGTTGGTTTTTCTAGAAAAGAAACTAATAAATCCATTGAACTGGAAAACATAAATTTCAATAGTTTGGATTATAAATTTTTAGAACAAGAACCAGATGAAGTTGCACAATCAAAGTGAAAGTTCAGGACAGTGAAACCAACAGTACATAGCGATAAAATTAAATGGATAAAACGGAAGCTTGACAAAAAAGGCAAGAAATAAACATTAAAGAAATGGAACTTGAAATAGAAAGAAACAGTTTTTTGTTCTTACGTCATTCGATGCAGTTTCTTCAATTATACTGTCCAGAACGAATCATTTTCTGTCCAGAAAGAATCATTTTCTGTTATAAAACAGATGGCTATCCTTGGATAAAATCTGTCATTGCATTTATCACAAAAATGACATTTTGATTTTAAGAGATCCTC
Organism: Epicampocera succincta; assembly: GCA_932526305.1. Classification (NCBI taxonomy): domain Eukaryota; kingdom Metazoa; phylum Arthropoda; class Insecta; order Diptera; family Tachinidae; genus Epicampocera; species Epicampocera succincta. The sequence goes on from OW052037.1 coordinate 25,086,323, forward strand.
ATTGCTCTTTTAAAATTTTATCTATTTTCGGCATAAGTTTAATTTCAAAATATTACAGATTTGTATTAATATCTTGGATATTGTACTTGTCCCTAAAGCCAATCATTTGTTTGGCACTACCTAAGCCAATGTGGCAAAACACTGTGACCAACTGCAAAGTTGTTGGAATTCTGCTTTATTGGCAATGGCGGACATTTCTTCCACAACCATTTTTAACTCAACATTTATGGCAAAATTCAAGCAATTCCAAAAGGGACCGAACAGATCCCAATTTCTCTTACTTCTTTCTTTTCCATAAATATGTAAACACGTCCTTTTCTTTTATTTTCCTTTTTTTCATTATCTTTCTCTTTCTTTTTAGTAACATACAAAAAATTGTCTTTACTGACAATGAGTGCGAGTTAAGGTCAGTCTCTGGGATGCACTAATAATATTAACTATCAATGCACACACACATACTTACATACAAGCTAAATATCGATAATGACCAACCTAAATATCATAACCTATTTACATGAGTTATTTAGAATAATAAATAAATTTTCTTTGTTTAGAATGATAAATATGATTTCTTTGTTTAGAATAAGTATCTTCTCTCTACATATAACAACAGATAAAAACATTGTAAACAACTATAACATCCAAATACATACATATGTACGTAAAAAACCAGATTAAGATTAACCAGATCATAAACGTTATCAAACTTGTGTATTTACGAAAACAGATATGAACTTACAAACAACCCTAATTAAAAACAAAGGAATCAACATATAAACAAACTAATTAAGAAAAACGAAAATTTTTTAGTATTTAAGAAAACAAAAATTCACAGTGTGGGGCAGTTAAGAATATTACGTAGAATAACACGTAGTGTTAAGGGTCATTACTTAGCTGAAGTTAGAAAATATAAGAAATAAATAAAAGTACACACATAGACGTCGAAAAAAATTTTTTTTTTAACAAGTGTAATTATTAATTTACGTCAAAAAAGTTTATGTATCGAGTATATTCCTTAATAACGCGAAAAGTTGTGAACATATATAAAAGACAAAGTATTAACTTTGTTTTTCATTGCAAAAATTAAGCTTCAAATACAAAATTATCCGTCTAATGTGGAATTTCTATAATATCGACTAGTGAAACGTTAACCTTTCACTTTACCACTAGGATTTCGTATCGAAAATAAAAATGTAAATTTTTTTTTCAAAAGCAATAAAAATTAAAACGCCAGCAAAATAAAGTTACTTTTTCAGAACACAGTGAAATTGATAATGTAGAATTTATAACTTTTTCACGAAAGAATAATCTCGATATTCAAAATTACATTGAAGAGGAATAAAAATTATCAAACGAAAGTCTCGATTTTGTTGATATTAATTTTTTAGAATGTAGACTTCGTTTTTGCATTTGTTTGAAACAAAAACGAAAGATGGAAGATGATAGGTTCTAATAATTTTAATCGATACAAGTTCAAATAACTATTATATATTAGATTCTATGATAAAAACGTAAAATGTGTCTTGCTTCCTACTTGAAAATTGTTTCATGGAAATGGAAAACGAATCTCTAACTAATATCACAACTGTATAAAAAATGAAATAAGCACCACAAATGAAGCACTTGTATAGTCCAAAGAACTATTAGATCAAGGAACTATAAGACCCTCTAAATTACCACAAAACTACACATGGTAAGTTCCAAAAAAAAGGAACGCGTTGAGAAGACAGAAATTCAGAGTGGTGGTTTATAGCAGGAACTTAAATATGATTACAACGGCTGATCGTTATTCTATAAATAGAAAGAAATAAACGAAATATGTTATATCTACATCGACGTTATAACCAAATTTAGCAACAATGAAGAAACATATGTATCTGCAGAATGCCGAACAAATCTTTACAGTATAATAAGTAAACATGAAGGTTCAACTCAATAAATGACAGTTTATTAAGCCAGAAGTAAAGTTAGGTTTCTAATTTCCACAAAATCCATGATTTTTACATGTTATATTATAACTTCTTCTTCTTCTTCTTTTGGCGCTACAGCCCGTGGTGAACCTGGGCCTCAACCAACAAAGTTTTCCAACTGGCACGGTCTTTAGCCAGCGTTCTCCAATTGTGCACACCAAGTTGGTTGAGGTACCTCTCCACTTGTGTACGCCATCGGTTCCGTGGGCGTCCTCTAATGCGTTGTCCCACAGGTTCGGAATCGAAGATTTTACGGGTCGGAGCAGTATTCTCCATGCGCTCTACATGGCCCAACCATCTTAGCCGTTGGATCCGTAGGCGCCTGGTTAGGCTCATGTCGCTATACAACCGGTACAGTTCATGATTGAATCTTCTTCTCCAGAAACAATCAACGCAAACAGGGCCGAAGATTGAACGCAGAACTTTTCTCTCGAAAATACCAAGGACTTCCTCATCCGCCTTCGACACCGTCCATGCTTCCACGCCATAGAGAAGTACAGGGATTATCAAAGTGGTATATGGTGTCAGCTTGGTTTTCTGGTGTCAGCCTTACTACTCAATTGCCTCTTGAGCCCAAAGAAACAGCGATTGGCAAGAGTTATTCTGCGTTTGATCTCGGTACTGATGTTGTTTATACTGTTGACTTGGGAGCCAAGGTAGACGAAGTCCTTCACTACCTCGAAGTTATAGCTGCCTATGGTGATGTTCTGGCCCAGTCGTCGGTGTTGCGCGTCCTTTTTTGATGACAGCATATACTTCGTTTTGCCCTCGTTCACCGCTAGACCCATTTTGGCCGCCTCCGTTGAAATACCAGCAAACGCTTCATTGACGGCTCGGTGTGTTCGACCAATCACGTCAATGTCGTCAGCGTATGCTAGCAGTTGTACGGACTTTTGGAATATCATGCCTCTGTTGTTGGCTGTGAGTTTTGCACGATCTTCTCATGAATTAAAAGTTAAAAAAGTCACATGACAGGGCGTCGCCTTGTCTAAATCCCCTTCTGACATTGAAGGTCTCGGTGAATTCGTTACCGACCTTGAAGGAGCAGCGAGAGTTCTCCATCGTCATCCTACACAGCCTGACGAGTTTGGTAGGAATGTCAAAACTAGACATGGCTTCGTATAGCTCGTCCCTGTACACACTGTCATATGCGGCCTTAAAATCGAAGAATAGGTGGTGGTGTCGATTTGCATCTCTTGGGTCTTTTCCAGGATCTGCCATAGTATGAAAATTTGGTCAATGGTGGACTTCCCTGTCCTGAAACCACACTGATAAGGACCTATCAAACTGTTCACGAATGGTTTCAGGCGCTCACACAAAACGGCAGAGCAGATCTTGTAGGCGATGTTCAGGAGACTTATTCCTCGGTAGTTGGCGCAGTTGAAGGGGTCTCATTTTTTGTGGATGGGCAAACGATGCTGAGATTCCACTCGTCGGGCATGCTTTCCTCCGACCATATCTTACAGATGAGCTGGTGCATGCGCCCAACCAGGTCATCTCCGGCTGCCTTAAATAGTTCCGCGGACAGTGCGTCCGCTCCTGCAGCTTTGTTTGATTTCAATCTCGATATTGCTATCTTGACTTCATTCAGGCCGGGGGGACGGAATTCTTTACCATCATCGTTCATTATCTGGAGTGAAATATTTTGCCTGGCGATGGAATCGGTGTTTTGTTCGCCGTTAAACTGTTTGCAGAAGTGATCTTTCCAGATTCTCAGCATCGATTGCGACTCTACTACGATTTGTCCCTCTTCGTCACGACAGGCTTCTGTCCGAAGCTTATCCATTGGATAGTTGTTTTACCCGTTGGTAAAACTTTCGGATATTATTCCTGCCGTAACACCTCTCCAGTTCCTCGATCGCGCGCTTCTCGTGCTCTTTCTTCTTCCTTTTGAGAAGCCGGTGTTCTTCCCTTCTCTTCCGTTCGTAGAGCTCACGAGCTGCTCTCGTCCTTCTCTCCAACGTCGCCTTATACGCTGCTAGCTTCGCTGAATGTGCCTGCCTGCACTCGTCGTCAAACCATGGGTTTTTTCCGGGTGGCATTTTAAAACCCAACACATCAGAGGCAGCATCTCTGATGGCGTTTTGGCAACGGTTCCATTCCTCATCGATTGTTTCGCTTGGCAGGGTTGGACTTTCTAAAAGCTTAAGCTTAAGACTAGATCAGCGAATTTCCCAGCGGTCGATTGCGATTGTAGCTTTGCGACGTCAAACTGTTATGGTCTTACCTTGGCTACAACAAGGAAGTGATCGGAGTCAATGTTGGCTCCACAGAATGTTCGGACATCAAGAATACTGGAGGAGTGTCTGCCGTCGATCGCAATGTGATCAATTTGGTTGACGGTTGATTGATCAGGGGACCGCGGTCCCTTTGTGAATGTTGAGGTGAGGGAATCGCGTGCTTGCTACAGTGAGATTTCACCCCGTCACAAAATCTAGCAGCCTGAGTCCGTTATCGGATGTGTCGTCATGCAGGCTTTGTTTCCCGATGACTCTAGCAAAGATGTCTTCCTTGCCCAGCTTTGCTTTGAAATCTCCTCGGACGATCTTGGTGTCGTAGCTGGGGCATTGAGTCATCCTTGCTGTCGTCATCTTTATCCTCCGTAGGGGCGTGGGCGCAGATTAGGCTAACGTTGCCGAGCCTAGCCTTGATGCGGATTGTAATGAGGCGTTCGCTCACGTATGTAAAGCTTAAGACTCTTTGCCTTAGTCTGCCGCGAACAACAAACCCGCATCCAAACAGGCGCTGTCGTCGCTCTTTGTAGCAATCACCGTAGTAGATGTCGCAGTTTCTCACTTTCTTTTTGCCCGGCCCATCCCATCACACTTCCTGGATGGCGGTGATGTCAGCCTTATAGGCTTCCAGGGTCTCCGCAAGTTCATCGGCTGCACGTGGTCTGTTCAGGGACCTGACATTCCACGTGCAGAGCCGAAAATTGTTATCCTTATTACGTTGTCCATGGTCGTCAGCAATAGGGTATCCATATTCATAATTTCTTGTGGTTGTATCGGAACTAATGTGTTTTTACACGGTAGGGAAGTTACCCCCACGCACAACCCCCGAAGCCTGGAGGACCGGGTCCTGGTTTAGACCCCTGGACAGAGGGGATTCGCTGCACACTTTGGTTCACCTCTAAGCGGGTGCTGTAGGGGCTATCCAGGGGCGCCACGAGGAGGCAGTTTGTCAGCTTGACCAGTCCATTTTCAGGGATCGCTGCTGGCTTCTCGCCAGGTTGAGAGCAATCAACAACTTTGCCCTGAGTGCACTGGCCCATTTCCCTTCATTATTTCATTATAACTTCTTTATTTCACAATTTTTCCTTACAATAAATGTTCCTTGGCTCATAATAATTTTACTTTTTCCGCAAATTTACATACTAAATTTAATAGCAATAGATTTAAAATGCTGTAAACATACAATCAACATTTACAAAAATTTTAAATTCCATTCTGTCACTATTAAATTATAATCAATAAGTTATGCAACGGTAATAATTTATATACAATTATAGTTAACTTCTGCGCCCCCAAATTGATTATATATAATCACTAGTCAAGAATCCTATGATCTAAATGCCACTTTATAAAATTTCAGTAAAAATAAAATTTTTTTCTTTAAGGAACCAATAAATTAAAGCAGAGCAATTTTTGATTGCTGATAATCAGTTTGAGGACTGAAGAGTTAACAATTTTATTTAAATTGCATATTTCAAGTTAATTCTTGTAGATTTAACTTACGAAATCGAATGTTAATATTTTGTAAATGATGACGATATGTACACAGCTTTTAAATTCATTGTGAAATTAAAATATTAAATTTATTATCAATTAAAATTTATTTTAAGGCAAAATTTCTTAAATAATTAGGTTTTATTATTAAAAATAAAAATCATTGGCCACAAACTTTGGCTGTAGTCAAGTTCTCGAACCTTAAATATCATTTGAAATAAATTACATGCGCAGCTGATAGAGATTTATGACTTCATTTCTAACTCACTTTTAATAATGCTAAAAAAATTATGTTAATAATATTAAAATTAAATCGCATAATATATAGTAGACATATTTAAATATGTATGTACATACAATTGGTGTAAATGGAAACGATTACTACTCATCTAATAAACTGAAATCAAATTATTTGAAAAACAGAATTAAATGATTAATAAAGTTGTATTTACGAAGTCTGCTTAATAAAAGGTGAATTTTAAAATATCACCGGCTTCGCGCATTCGGTTATCATTTTTATGTTGGTACATTCGTCATGTTTCAGATATTTAGTATGTTTAGTTTGCTTCCGACAACCATAAAAGTTAGAAGTTTTAGAAAAAAAATAGTGTAGGCCCTTTCGTTGAACCAAGCAATTAAAAATTAAAAACAACTTTTAAGAGCAACTGTACACTTTATAAATTTAAAAATATATTTTGTACAATTAAATGGACTTAGAATGGCTTTAAAACAATTTGTTTAACACTGACTTGATCAACTTGAACAGACGTAAGAATTTGTTTCACAGTTTCGTTTAAAGAATTTGTTGCTCAACAGATAGAGCCGTTATAAAATATGTAAGTAAATGCCATCCACATTAACTGCATTTATATATATGTATATTTTAAAAATAAAATTAAGTGCTCATAAGCACTTCAAATTTTAACAGTGGCATGCGGTAAACGTACTCTGAGTAAGAAAAATATTTACAAACGTTATACGGTATTCAAAGAAGGTCCAGAATGTGAAAGTGAAGAAGGACGAACGATGAAACATCGATTAAATGAATGAAAAGTTGCTATGGAGAATCACTGAATCAGCCGTCCGGAATTGTGGGAAAATTGCTGGGATGGTCCAAATAAAAACAATTCATTTTGAAACAGTAAGGGAAGTTAAAAGACAAAACACAAAAGGAACAAAAAATTGTTGTAACAAACAGTATGTAAATAAGTGCAGTAGTAGTGCAAAAAAAAAATTTAGATAATGCACCTGCAAACTTCTCATTACTTGCTCGTAAGCTTTTGGGCAAAAACAATACTATGATTATGCTCCTATCTTTGTATTCCTCAGATTTGTACCCCTGTAACTTTTCATGCTCCCAAGATTTAATAGGCCTATGAAAGGACGGCCTTAAAATTCACCGACTTTTTTTATAGATTACGTTTAAATTTATATTTATTTAAAATATTAATTAAAAATAAAAATCTTTTATATTTAAATTTATTAAAAATATAAAAGATTTCAATTTATAATTATTGTACAAGTTTTTGAAAATTTAGCAAATTTTTCTTTTCGTATTTTAAAATATTTATTGTTTGATCACCAAATGTCTCAGTTCTATCTATAACTTTTACTATTCTTTTGGTTCCATAATACAAGTACAATAAAGCTAGGTAGATACGTTGGAGTAGTTAAACGCTTATGTAACTACGGCAAACAATATTTTTAATACCTTAATAATAATGTTTTAATTTTAATATGGTATTTTTCAAGATATTTTTGGAAGCGGTTTTTGCAAAATACTTATGTATGTCCATTTATAAAACGAAATATAATTCAGTTGAAAGAAATTCTTTAAGTTGTCATCAGTCGGAATCTTAGTTATTACAAAGACAAGTTATTTCTTGTTAATACAGCGAAAAAACGATATAGAATACAAACCAAATACTCGTGTCTTTAAAAAGTCTTTTGTGAGCCTTTATGCCATTATAGTAATGAAAAAGAAGTAATTAATATATATTCATACATACATATGTATATTCATAGTCATATATTATATACATACATACCGATGAACTATATTTGCCAGCAAATCATTGTGCTTTAACCTGTAATTTACGGGCACGTTTTCATAATTTACTGTTAATAATCCAGATTTGATGCAACGTTCATATTCTTCAGCTGGATGCGCTCTAAACTCCCGGGAAAACACATCCATAATTTTTTCTCCGACCCAACGTCCTTTGGTAAATGTTGTAAAAGTAAAATAATATGGGTATACTTTTCGCAGTCCTAATATAAAAAAAAATAATAAAAATAGAAACATTACTTATGCAAATGATGCAGTGTCATGGAAAATATAACATTGAGTTTCGATAAAATAGAAATAAAACTTAATTGTTTTCTTTATTATTTATTATTATTGTTTTTAAATAAAATTAAAGATGTATAAGATTGATCGATCTTTTATATTTGTCATTAAAGGCCTGATTTATTCTACTAAGGTAGGAGGTATGGAAGTTGATCTTTCATATAGCCGTTCACTAAAAATTTATGTAGATTATATCGATTATGATCTCTCGAAACGATTCGGTTTTTATCTCCTTAATCATCACAAAAACTTGTCCTTTTGAGAGTCTGGTCGGTGGCTGAGGTGTTGATTTTGGCCAAAACATTACGAATAGGCAAATGCCAAGTGATGCAAAAGGATGAATTGTTTTTCTACAATTCCGGACGTTATTGCTTATCGCAAGTAGCGCATGACTTCAAGACAATGTAATTTACGGCAATGAAGAACTGACGCATATGGAAGAGACCCATTTGGAAAACTTAATATAGTTTTTACACAAAATTTCATGCAAATTTTTTCGACACAGAAAATCAGTCAGCAAGCCTAGTTTTTATGCCACTCGAGTGTATCGTGTCGTATGTATGTATATGTACGTAGCCCACGAAATTTGAATTGTGAAAATATTTAACTGTAATAAAATTATTGACATTCACATAATGGCCTTAAAACCGGGAAAACTATGTGTTTCCTTATAAGCCGGAAAAATTGTTAGAATAGTATTCTTGACCACCAGTTGGGGGTTGGAAAGTAGAGATGGAACACCGCTACAATGTCAAACTTATTAGCGACATCTTTAAAAAAAATGTATTCTTCAGCCGTGTTTTTGGACATATGAGAGCACTACAGTTTGGCCTGAAGGGTTACTATACAAATTGATATATAAAATTCCAGCCCCATTCTATACATATATCTGTCTTAACAAGCATATACATTTACGTTAAGGTTAAATATGAGTATTCAGATATCCGCCTTATATAAGCTGGAATTACGCAGAGTGGTGTTTTTGATTCAATTTTATACACCTTATTCAGAGTAATTAATTAAGTAATTTATTTGCTAACTTTTTCTCTACCTCGTATAATGATTTATTAAATTGTCTTTGCTATTTATCTACTAACCAATTGACCAATTTCATATAGATATTAACTTGGGGGTTACACGATCAAGATTTGTCTTTCAAATTTTAGGCCATTCACACTTTTTTATTAATACACTCACACTTTTAAAAATTTAAATGAATTTGCTTCCAATATCTCTTTCAATTTTGTGTTTATAAGGAAATTTTTCGTTGTTTGCAAATGTTTTATCGCCATATTTCTTTCGTGTTGTATTGTTTCTTTTATTATAAATCTAGTATTCCATGAAAATTACCAAAAAGTATTAAATAAAATAAATATGTTTGTGCATAAAAATAACAAGTACAATGATGTGTTGCGGTTTATAGTGTTATACAGAAGCCACGAAGTTCTGTGTAACATGAATTTTTCTTTATATCGATGAAGTGATTTAAAAATTAAAGCCTATGATTCTGTTGCCGGCAAATAATAAATTGCTTTAAAATTGCATACAGTCTACGTTCGTTCTGATAAAACTCCAAAACACATTTTTATGAATTGCATTAAGTATCCTCTTCATCTTGCAGTTGCTATTTGTCAGGGTTTTTTCAAAAAATCAAAATGATTGTCAGTGATTTTAGTAAAGACTTTGATAAAGTTAATCATAAACTTTTAAAAGTTAACTATGTTTGGTTTTTCAATTTCATTTTTATTGGACCAAAACTTAAGAGAGACCCCTACATTTAGTGCATTATACCAGAACTTGCCTGGAGAGAAGGAAAAAAGTGTTAGACTGTTTGACTCGCAGTCCAATTTTTAAAACTTCCCTTTTGGAGTTTTTGATTTTTTGTTGAAGTTTTTATAGAAATAATAAACTTCTTTTTCTTTAGTGTAAATTGGGACGCTTCGTGCTTCCTTTATTGAGTGACTAAAAGTAACTGACTAAACTTAAAACTAAGAAACGCTATTCTGTTGATCTGTTAACTTATGTAAATATACTACATATGTACATAAAATAATACAGTTATTAGAAGAGACGCTTCTTGTAAATAGGTAAATATATATATGTATAGAATAGAAATTTTATTAAAAGAGAGAAACAAATTCATAGTGGGCGCCGAGATTGATTGAATGCGAGAAAACAGTTTCAAAGCGTATTTCAGCGCCGATAACATTGTTTATGTTATTTTGTTATGATTTCAACTTGTTTGAAAACCATAAAAAAAATTAAAAGCAAAATTTAAGAAAAAGTAAATCATGCAATCAAAAAATTAAAAAAGTAATAAAAATTAAAAAGAAAATAAAAATTAAGCAAAAAAATAAAAATTCAAATAAATAATAATAAATAAAATTTTAAAACTCAATGTCAGTTTTTTTCTCTGTACTATTTTCTAAGAAAAGTTATAAACACAATCAATCAATCCAAATGATTTTTTATTGATAAAATACTTTAAAACAGTAGCTGAAGCTAAATACTCATCATCTGACGAATCCATATCTTTTCACTTCAAATTCACAAACAACAATGAACAACAAACCCAAATGCACACAAACATATGTACATAAAACACAAATAATAGATAAAATATCAGCGCTGATTCTCGGATATACATATGTCTGTGCAAATAAGTTACGGAAGATCAATGCTGCCGATTGAGTCATTGTAGGGCAAAAATACATATGTGTTTTATAGTTGTGCTGTTGCAAGTAAATCAGCTCGTACCGAATATAAAATTACTTTATCATCATTTACATATTATTATATATTTTTCTAAGCGCATTACCTCAACACAAACTTTTCTTCTTTGAATTTTATTTAAAAGTTAAATAGGTTTCAGAAAGCGTAACGTTTATCTTAGTTTGAAAATCATCGATATATGTAAATTTAGTTAGCATTTATTTGCAAATTAGCAGTTAAGAAATACATAAATTGCATTCAGCTGCAAATTATTTGGGAATACCGGTAGAAATAGGGAAACAAATAATCACAGAAAAATGTCCTATATGATAACAACTTTACAGGAGAAGCAATATAAACTGGTTTTAACAATATATTTTCCATTTAAATTTTTTTTGTTTCCCCTGTAAAACTATTAAAATACCAGTTAGGGCATTTTGCATTTTATGTGACGAAATACATTTTGGTCAACTTTTAAATTTGTTGATAGGAAATTTTTTTTCTGACAACAAAAAAATAAAAAAAAACTATGGTGAACAATGCGTACATTGTACCAGAAATACAATATGTTCGTTTTGGTTTGAGGAAAGTTACGTATGCTGTAGCCACAGTATAGATATGATCAATTTACTAGTCTACATTATTACGGAAGCATTTCTCATGGGAAACAAATAAATACAAAAAAATTTTGCAACAACAAACAGCATAATACTCGTATGTGCCTAATAAATAATTTATTATTACAAAACTTATGCAAACTTTGGTTTTATTACAACTTCGTCTCATGCATACAGAAAATGTAAAATAGGGTGGAGCTTTGTTGTAGTAGGGGACATGCACACGAAAAAAATTTTAAGATCTAACCTATTATAAGTACACAAATGAATTCTGTACAAAATGTAATTTTAATTCGGTGTGAATCAATGTAGTTGCAATCGTACTGCAACAAATCATGTATTTCACCCTACAAGAAAAATTATTGGTCACATTTGTGTTTATAGAGCTGAGGCCCAGAAATTTCACATGAACGGTTAAGCTTGAGTCGGATAGTATATTTGAGTTAAGATCGCTAGCAATGATCACGTCTACGTAAAGTGGTGTAAATTTTTCAACAATTGCGTTTAGATGGCCATTTCAAAGTTTTTTTCCGTTACAGCTTACTTCCAAAAATAGTTGTTGAACCTTACCATGAAAACATTAGTTGTTCGTGCTTTTTATTTTGCAAGCTAGTTCCTATTCTTACATTTTAAATGGATAAAACCAGTAAAAATATTAAAAAAGAGAGATAATCTAGTTTCGAAAAAACTGCTGCAACTCATCCATATATTCTATGTCATCGGACCCAAAATTCTTTACGTATAAGAAAATTTTGTGGTTTTGAGGTGTTCGATTTTCGTTAATAAATTTCGGTGCATCACTATCAAATCCGTCCGGCATGCGTGAAACATAATGCTTTTTTATTATTGCGTTTGTATGTAGCAATTGTTTTTAGTAAAAGTTTTTTTTTTCATGTGGATAATGCATTTTTACGATAATTTCAGCATCATTTGTTTTTGTATATTTTTTTGAGTCTATACCAGCTACAACAGAGTTGTCTTCTTTATTTATCTTTTTAATTCTTGCATTTCATTTCTTAAGGTACATTTATGCGAACGTACACTTAAGCTATTGTACGTACGTTCGTTTTTGAGCATACCAAAACAATGCAAACGCTTACCAAAGCTAACTGTCACGTTGCCGGAACATTTAAACCTGTATAAAATAGATTTCTACGGCGGTTTATATGAATTAAATACCTAAATACCGGCACATTTGCCCATTTTCGCTACTTTTGAATTGGTATCATTTTGGTTCATAAAAGTAATAATTGATTAAGTATAATACTAATTTTAATAACAAAAATAATAATAATATTGATAACAACAACAACAAAAGATAATAATAGATAATAATAAAACTAACAAAACCAACAATTATAAGAATTTTAATAATAAAAATAATAATCACAATACTTTTAATAATAAAAACAATAGTAATAATGGAAATGTACATATATATTACAATATAAAAACCTTTATCAGGCAAGTTCCACAAAAGTAGTAGAATGAAAGTAAAATACGATTTGAAAATTTTACTCCTTATTTCTGATGTTCTACAAAAGCAGTGGTTTGGTGTTACATTTTCTCATATGAAATGAACTTCGAAAACAAAAATTGTAAACAGATGCATGCATATAAAATTAAAAATACAATTTTGCTTTTTGTTTTATAAAATTACTAATTGTATTCTGTTTTTCGCATAAAAACTAAACAAGTCGTCTAAAAATATATAAAAAAGATAATAAAATACACCATAAATAATGAATGAAGTGGTAGTGTCCATCGTGCATCAAAACAATGGATTAGCGAAAGCAAAATTACAAAGGGGATTTTGCGAGATCACTCAAATCCTTTGGATATCAACGACGCCATGTAAGTGCATATTTACATACATAAATATATAAGTATGTACTTTTAATGGACCTTTTATGTGTTAAACTTATTTAGGTTTCTACAGTATTACCGCATTAAAAAGGATGCATTTAGTAACCATTTAAGTTGTGTAAAGTTTAGGCTGCCCGAGTCTTCTATCCCGGCAGCTTGCTGCCACATTGAGATTTTTAGCTGAAGGCGGATTTCAACGAGGGGTTGGAAAATACAGCGATGTGGCCTTCGCCCGGAGCACCACATGCAAAATTTTAAATCGTGTGCTTATTACTTTAGAAAATTAAGCATGACAGAAGATGAGCGTAATTTGTCTAAGCTCCATTTTATGCTAAAATTGGGTATACCCGGTGTAATAGGATGCGTTGACGGTACTCACGTGAAAATTACTAAGCCGCACAATGATGGAAACCTGTTCTATAACAGAAAAGGTTACTACAGCGTAAATGCAATGATTGTGAGTATTTCCAAATTACTATAGAATAAAGCGTTATATTTATTTACTATTTTTTTTTTATAGATTTGTGATTATAACATGGTTATAAAAGCTATCGATGGCTTTCGACCCGGGTCTAGTCACGATTCCCTAATTTGGAGCGTCAGTAAAGCTCGTAGTTATTTTTCCCGTTGCTGAATTTGATTTCTAAGATACTCAATTTGATTTGGAAAATGAATTTGTTTTTTAAAAGCCGGAATTTGATTAGGAAATGTATGAATTAGAAGTTAAGAACCTACTATATAAAAATAAGACACCCAACTATAAATCACATATTTTCTCTATGGTAACTGATCTGATTTAATTCCTGTAGCTATAATTTTATTTTTTTTAATTTAATTTCCTCCTCTCTCAGCTGCTCGATGTGGCTTTGAATGCTTTTTCTTATTGCCTTCAGTTCATGATTAGTGTCCTTAACCTCTCGTTTTAAATCTCTTGTGCACTTTATTTGCTCTTTATCATTATAAATTTCTTTGAGCTGTTGGGCAATTGACACCATAGCATCAGTCTGACCTTTCATACACTATTTCATAGTGTCATTCCAACTCGTGTCTTTCTGACGTTTTGGAGTCGGAGTAGCATCGTTGCTGGTGGAAGAATCCTTACTGGTGGAAGCAATATCTTCTAGCAGATAATTGCAGTCTACTATAATTTCTTCTTCTGTGTGTGCATCAATAAAATTCAGTGCGTTTTCAACGCCTTCGATGACTGTGAATATCCCACACAACTGACCAACAACTTCCTCCATTTTTTTAAGCAAAAAATTATTAAATGGCCCTCCACCAGACGCTCTGGCCACCGAACTATTATGCGCGATTTTTCGTCTCACTAATGCCTTCCAATCCATCCAAACCTGTAAAGAAACTGTCATTCACTAAAAAGTAATTCATTTTATTTGAATAATGTAGCTTACCTTTTTCCAACCAGATGTATCCTTTGTGGGAGGACCATTACTATTTAATTCGATGGTAAGTTCTTTCCACAACTCTTCTAACTTTAACCGGTCTCCTTTTGCAAATCCTTTTGCCAGATCTGGATTGTTTTGCATAAAGCGTAACAATATATCATCCTGTGTGGTATTCTTGTATTTTCCCCTACAATTATGCAAAATTATCACTCAAACAAAAATATCTTAACCTGAGCGTTTTTGTAATTGTAATTATGCTTACATATTCCGGCAAAAAATGTTCAATTTCACGATGAAATTTAAAAGTATTTTCAAACTACTTCTTTTTTTGTTAAAGTAGTTTCTAGAACATTGCAATTCCCTACGAATTGATGTTCAAAAACAAAACAGAAATGAAAAGTAAAAAGTAAAATGCGTAACAGCAACGAGTCAAATTGAAGTGGTTACAAATCACTTTTACTTCAAAGTAGAATCCAGAACATACCTGTATATCTTTCGAAGCGAATTTAGAACTTTTTCCAATTTCACTGTACGAAAATAACTTAACATTATTTTATTGACATCTGTTACGTTTGTAAAGTTTTTATAACTACACATACGACCGCACGTTAAGTTTTTCTCACATCAACGTTCGTATAACGAGGCCTTAAGAAAGTAATTCAGCAAATTACTGGCCACTTTAAAGAAGTACTGCAAGCTCATCTTTAACAAAAAATTAAAAATCAAATCATTTTTTTTATAAATGCCATATTATTTTGTTTTTATACATATATGTATAATAGGGGTTTTTTTTATCAATTTTTTTTGTTTTTATGAATATGTTTTTAATTGCATCATAATTTTATAAATAAAATGGCTTCATTTGAAGTTTTCTTTTAATTTTTAAAAGTTTATACAATAGCATTTTCTTTCGTCTTTCTCTCTCCACCGGCCATTTCTTCATCTTCCGCCTTTTAGACTCTACGCACTGGTGAAAATGAATAACATGTACTATTCATTGTTTGCATAGCTTTTTCTGGTTTGAAGCCCTTCCGATTGTATATTTTCAGTACACAAAAACAGCGTCCAACCACATTTCTTCAGTAAAGCTTCAGTAAATTTTGTTGCATACTCTGTCTTCTAAGCTACTCGGATTTGTAAATGGAGTCGTTCGAACTGATTTAATCTTATAACCACTATCACCTGTTAAGACAAAAGTTGAAAATTAGGAATCTACGAATTTCTTTCCCCGTTCTCTTTTGATCAATATAAACGTATCATGGTTAGCGCCAGGATGTATCTTATTTAGTGTAAGTATGTGCATTGAGCTAAATTTCAGTAAAAATTTACCACCACATCATTTATGCTTTATAACTCTTGTTGTAGTACAGGTTTTGGCCCGTCTCCTGGGGATTTAATGTATATATATATTCGTTTCATTTAAACCACGGAAAACCGGTGGTGCAATAATATCACTTCTATCCTCAGATCTACAGATTTTAATCTATTCCACCACGATTTTGCAGACGGAGGATGTACATATGGCAAGGATGATTACAATTTCTTTAGAAACTCGGAGGTTTGAAATAAATCTAATAAAAGCCTACGGTGTTAATTTTTATAGTTCTATTTATGTATGTATGTACATTAGACCGGACTTAATTTTTTTTTTTTTGCAAAAATTGTTCCTCAAATTGTTCCTTTTTACGCCAATATTGAAATTCCAAAATCTTAGACTGATTGCCCTAGATTAAGGCGTGGCACATGCCCACTAAAGTGGCTAAAACTGGTTTATATGGACTTTTCAAGGTCCATATGTATGCATTTTTCCGAAATTTGTTTAAATAACTAACAGCTCAGTATTCAGATAATCCTCCAGGAAATCAAAAAGTTCAAAAGATTAAAAATATTTTTATTTTACACCAGTAACTATCGTGACTATTATATCATGTTAAAGTATGTGAGCGCAGTTGTTTAGGCTTAAGATTAGAGTGTTATAGAAATTATTTGATGAATGAAAAAATTTTAGAAAACCCATATTAAGTTTCATTAACTGGCAAATATTATAAATTTATAAATACATATATATGTACATTAAGGCGAGTCGAAAAAAAAGTTGCGTCAGTCACCCCCTAGAATGAAAGATATGTCAATGAAGTTTCTAAAACAGGAAAAAAAATTTTTGCCACGCCTCAAAATTCAGCACTTCTTGTTTTTTATATATATCGCCGCCATTTAAAGTCTGATCTCATCATATCGCATATCGTTGTTCATGGCTTGACTATGGCTTCATTTTTGTCCTGGGTGACTTTTTAATCTAACGTCAAATTAAAGATGTGATTTATGATATCTCGGATCCTTCCCTGTGACTGCCACAACTTTTTTTTTGTATGGAGGCCGACCCGCCTTAATGTACATATGTATGTACCGCGTTGAACATTTAAACAAAACAGAAACTTTGTGCGTTTGTCGGTGCTGTGAGGGAAACAACAAGGGAAAACAAAAATTACTGAGTGAGGCCAGAAACAAAGAGAGCACAATTTTTTAAAAAAACACACGTGCGTATGTGCATAAATATGCAAATGGATGAAAGCATTGTTTTAGCCAATGTTATTTGTTGTCGTAGGAATTTTAAATGCATTCACATAAAAATGTGCAGAAACTGAAAAAAGTTTCTTATTTTGTCAGCCGTAGCCTGAACACGTCTGGTCTGTCCTTTTGCTTGTACATGTACATGAAATAAAAGAAACAAATCAAAACAGAATAACAGCCCATACAACAACAAACAAAACTATTATCCACAAAGTAGTATTGGCCGTTAGACCATTGATGGATAGCAACAGGGCTTTTATGACCCTCTTTGTGTCGTAATTGTGTTCCTGGTTTCCTATAACTACTTTTTTGTCAACTGCTTCAATTGTTGTTGACTGTTTGGCAATGAAAGCATAGCACAGTGCCTAGAAAGTGCCAAAAAAGGCTAAATTTTTCGCAGTATATGCATATATTTGTTTTCATCGTCCGGATGTTTTCACCTTATGTGAGACACAGGTATCTGAGGCGGACTTTTAATTTCCACCTGGGAGTCGTAGTGTACATACGTAATGAAGTTGTGTACCATTGCCAGCAACCACTTATTACTAATAATTTAGCTGCCTCTGGGTTAAATTCAAGAGCAGGGCACATTTATTACATTCCGAATTTCTCTACAGAAGTCCAAACGCGGTAAGGAATACTACTTTATCGGGTTTCGACACCCCTTTCCGATTATATTTTGAAGATCCTGGAGAGTTTTCCGAACAGTTAAATCGCTGTTGCTGGTGATTTCGAACGGAAGAACAATACTAGAAACATGAGCATGCTGGTTGTTGCCAAATTGCAATGTTTTGAAAGTGGAGAGTCTTCGTTTTTGTCGCTGGGTGCAATTCTTCTTTTGAGAGGTAAAGATTTATCTTTTTTTTCCATCGTCAGTAGTAGTTATTGGTGGTTCCAGAGGAAGAGAAGAGAGTAAGTGGATTGCTCGCTTAATGACACCAGTTGCCCAGGATATGTTTCAACTACCTTACCGAGCCGCCACTGCATGATAGGTAAGTTATCTTTTATTAAGACTATGGTGCCGAGTTGCAGATTTTGTGACCATCATGTCCAGAATTAAGGTTTTATTCGAGATACTAGTTCCCATCGTTGTCATAATAAAGATTCTAACAGTGACCTCTGCGACTTATAAATCTCTTGAGTGCCCCAATGAAAGCATCGGTTCTGAGGCCGGTGACTAGTTCTAGATGAACTGCTTTTGTAGAAAAGCAGCAAAACACGGCAATATACGCCTTTTGAGGTCGTTTTCCTCTAGTCTTGAAGTTGCAATAGTCAACTCTTGCGTTGATAGAAGGCCTTGCTGGAGTTACTCTCATTTCAGGCAAATTTCCCATAATCTGCCGAAGAAGTTTTGATTTTGATCTCAAGTACTGTATACATTTATGAACAGTTTCTCGAGCCATCTGTTTGCCTCTGATTGGCTAGAAGTGTTGTCTTACGATTGCAAGAAGTGCACCAGGACCACAATGTTTATTTTCCTTATGTATTGCCTCGAAAATTAGTCTAGTTATCGTGTCGTTACAGGGCAGAAGCATGGGATGTTTTGCGTCAAGGCTCAACGCCGTTTCTCCTTATCTACTTCCGACTCTTAGAATGTTATTTTCATCTAAGAATGGTGATAGGCTTTTGATCTGACTCGATCCTTTAAGTTCGCTTTTCTTTTCCAATTGTTGGATGTCTTCCTTGAAGTTCGACTGCTGTGTAATTCGAACAATTATGACAAGGGCATCAAGGGGGTGAGAGTATGTCGGGTTTGTCGCTGTCCCTTATTAGTTTTGGCGTTTTTTATAAATCTTAGAATATATCCAACAATTCGTTGAAACGTTCTCAATTAATTTCTGTGATTTATAGTGTTCAATAGATTTTCACTTCCGACCGATACCAATTAATTCTGTTTGTTTTCTATGATTGTTGAGTCAGAACCAAGAAAACGTTGAGGGCCAATGTTTTTCGTCGCCATGGAGGAAAAATGGACCGTACGTCCCATCAGGTGTATGCTGTAACTGTTGTGGATCCAATCCTCTGGATACGATGTCCGCTGGGTTTTCTTTGGAACTCACATGTCACCATTGTTCGGGTTTCGTAATTTCTTGAATTGAAGCTATTCGATTTGCGACGAATGTATGACATGCCGACGATCTCGTGGCGATGAACTTGAAAGTTTTCGAGGAAGGCATCTTCGGGTGCCAATTTTTGTTGTGGGCGTTCAATCTCCTAAAGTTTCCAAAATCGGTCAATTGCAATATATATTCCCTTCCGTCAGGACCCCACACATTGCTGCTGATAAATGTTGACCAGATACCTTTCCTGATACTATTCAGCTACAGGTTGTATTTTGCATCACTGGAAGGTCGCTAGCCGGTTTAATTTGTCCAATTGCGTGTAGTTGGTGATAATATTCGGCCCCTAAAAGAATGTCTACTTTATCTGGACGGTTGAACGCTGGGTATGCCAATGTAATATTGTTGGAAATAGACCACTTATCACGTGCTGAAAAGTTGTTGAGTTGTTGAACTTTGATCTGGTTTTTACCAATACCATTGAGATAGATGTACTCCTTGCTGAGAGTCCAAGCCGTGCAACTAATCTTTCTGTAATTAGGTTGACTTGCGATCCGGAGTCAAGAATTGCCTTGCATTCGGTTTCGAACCCATTTGCGTTAACCTTTACCAATGATGTTCCGAATAAAACATGGGGCTTTTGGATCTCGACTTCAACTGCTGTTGTGGTGAAGGGAGAAGTCGCTGATTCTGTGGATTGATTACTAGGTGTTGTCGAAGTTTGGAGTTCTTCTTTGGTTGAATTATTTGATTTATTAGAAGATTTTCCTTGTTCTTTGGATATTGCGGTATTTTTGGGAGTTTGTTCCAGATAAACCAGTGTATGCTACTTTTATCCGCATTTTTTCTTGGGCTAAGCGATATAAATTCCTTGCAGCGATATAATGGGTGAGATTCTCCTTTGCAGCTGATACATTGGCGAATATCATGACGAGTTTGAGCTGTAAGGAAACAAGTTTTGGTATTGTTGGCAGAAGTTTTCTCTTGATATCCTATTGCTTCAAGAGTGTGGAAATAGTTCTGGATGAATGGTAGGAAATGGTTGGTTGTTTGTTGCTCTTTTGGATTTGGGATTGATTGTTCATATTGAGTATGAAGGGTATTGTCGACCTTTTTAACTAAGAGGTGTATTAGAAGCGCATACCATGACGTAGTGTGGAGACTCATGTTATAGAGAGCTGCCAAGCACTCCCTTGTTGTGTCGTGCAATCGCTTGGATCAGGATACTCGTCAATTCTTCGTCATTAAGTTGTTCTAATTGCTACCATAGCTGGATAATTGCGTCCTTCTTAGCCTCATAATAAGATTTTTCTTGTCTAGTTATAACTGAAGACCTTCTAATTGTCAAGTTAGAGCTGACATTTTTCTAAAAGACCGACTAATGAGTCCGCCCTGACCATCAGCTGTACCAGCTTGTGGTGGATCTCTTTTCATGGTTGTGGGATTTGAACGTCATTGGGTGTCTGATCCTTGGCCTTGGCTGTAAAACTCACGTTCCATTAGAGATATGAATTTTGATGACATTTCCTTCAGCTGACGGAGGAGCTGCGTTGCGTTTCCCATAATGGTTGCGGTGGTGTGGAAGTTTTGAGTCCTGTCACGGTCGCCAACGTTAACGCGTAGGCTCGTTTGCTTCGCTCAAGTTGAAAAGTGAGTTATCCTGGTGGTACACCAAGAATGTTAAATGTTAAAGCGTCGGCTCGTTTGCCTCGCTCAAGTTGAAATGTAAGTTATTTTGGTGGCACACCAAAATAGGTTTAAGTTGCCTTTCTTTTATCCAAGCGGTGCACAAGGATAATAAGAGTATATAAGAGTATTTTTTTCACGGTATTTAAGGGGTGGTTAAATTTCATGGGCCGATGTTAATTTTGAATAAAACACAAACTATTTAGGAAATTATTGTAATTTTATTTTATTATGATGTATTGGTATTACTCAATTATGTATGGAACAAAATATCGGCCAAATGGGCGCCGCGACCTCGGCAGCACACCTCCATCCGATGGTGCAAATTTTCGATGACGCTGAGGCATAATGGAGGTTCTATGCCGTTAATGTGCCGAATTATCTGATCCTTTAGGTCTTGAATTGTTGCTGGCCTATCGATGTACACCTTTTCTTTCAAATAACCCCAAAGAAAAAAGTCCAACGGTGTCAAATCACATGATCTTGGCGGCCAATTGACATCGCCATTACGTGAGATAACACGGCCATTGAATTTGTTGCGCAAAAGAGCCATTGTTTCGTTAGCTGTGTGGCAAGTGGCACCGTCCTGCTGAAACCACATATCGTCCACATCCATATCTTCCAATTCGGGCCATAAAAAGTTCGTTATCATCTCACGATAGCGAACACCATTTACAGTAACTGCCTGACCGGCCTCATTTTGGAAAAAATACGGCCCGATGATGCCGCCAGCCCATAAACCGCACCAAACAGTCACTCTTTGTGGGTGCATTGGTTTTTCGACAATCACTCTTGAATTCTCATTCGCCCAAATGCGACAATTCTGTTTATTGACGAATCCACTGAGGTGAAAATGTGCCTCATCACTGAAGATGATTTTCTTCGAAAATTGATCATCCACTGTTGCCATTTCTTGCCACCATTCTGCCCATTCACGACGTTTGGAATGGTCAAGAGGCTTTAGTTCTTGAGCCAATTGCACCTTGTAAGCGTGTAAATGCAAGTCTTTATGCATAATGTTCATCAACGACGAGCGTGAGAGGTGCAATTGTTGGGAACGACGACGAGTTGAGGTGGACGGCTCTTCAGCCACACTATCGCGAACAGCAGCAATATTTTCTGCAGTACGAGCTGTACGAGCATGCACTGGTGTTCTCACATCTTCTACAGACCCGGTTTGCTCGAATTTTTCCACGATTTTTGCGATTGTACGCACATTTGGACGATGAAATTGACCAAAAAAATTACGAAGTGCACGATATGCATTTTGATTTGAACTCCCATTTTCATAATAAGTCTGGATAACTTTAACACGTTGTTGGATTGTGTATCTCTCCATGGTTCAAATTGAGTAAGTCTGAAATAGAGAAATCTCAAATAAAATTCTGAAAAAAACTTGGCGTTTAGGTGTGGTTCACATTCAACATCGGCCCATACAATTTAACCACCCATTATAACTTGGTACACCAAGAAAATACTTGTGGTTAATGCAATCAATTATGAAAAACAAAGAATGACAATTTTTATTGAAACTCTTTATATACTAAACAAAATATAAATCAAAATAAAAAAACAATTAAAATTAAGCTCTAAATTGTTTATGCTGCACCAAATTATTTTTTCACCGTTAGCCAATGCATTTTTTTATGCAATTTTTTATGCACTTAATTATTTTCTCACCGTTAGCCAATGCAAGCATCGAATTTCAAACTGTTTAGCTGGTAATTTGAATGGCACGTGCAGTAAAATATTTAGTGTAAATATTTTACTTGTGCTATCAATTATACTGACGTATGACTGTGGGAAAACAAAGTATTGAACAAAACCAAAACATTAAGAAAATTATTTAATTCTATTGAAGATTCGTTTATTTTAAATGAATCATAAAGAATTAACAGTACCACTTCTGCTTTCCTTTTCATTCTCTGAACTCCGCAATGTTTCAAAAACAGCAACGAAACATTCAAAGTTCTTTTACGAAAAGGGTCGCTGGGCCGAGGTCAACGAATTTTTTAAGCACAACTGGAAACTCTGTTTCCTCGACAATAATGTCAACGCTGTGGCGGAATTGGTTTCAAATGTAATATTGCTTGGAAGGAAATTTTATATTCCATCAAAGTAAATTTCGATTAATTCCAAACATAAATCTTGGTATAATCCAGAATGCAGAGATGCAATCAGATCAAGAGAGGAGCATTCAGTATCTGGCGTAGAAACAAGAACGCTGATACTGTTATGCTGTGCAAAAAGGCGAGAAATTTGTGTGTCAAAGTACTTAGGCAGCAAGACCTTTTGTTCATTCCTTTAAAGAGTCCGGAAAAATTATAGCTCCTCAATTCCTGCTCTTTTGAAAGATGATCAAATTCACTGATCGGTTGACAAAGCTAACCTATCACCTGAGATATTTGCAAATAATTCTTACTTTGCCGGAAGCCAGTCAGCCCGAAATTTAACGGGTATACAGTACTAGGCTAAAAGCTTTCTTTCGAGCTCATGCAGTTAAAAAGGTCTTACAGATCTCAACATAAATCCGATGGAATACCAGCACTGGTCTTGAAGCAGTGCTTTTTGACGCTTGCACGTCCTTTGGCATGCCTCTTCAACACGTTGTATCATGTAGGCGAGTTTCCAAAGTGCTGAACGGCTGCAAATATTACGCATATTCTGAAAAAGGAGACGCTTAATTGCAATATGTTCTGCGCTTTCCAAAGTAATGGAAAGCATGATGTGCTCAGAGATAAACGGCTTACTAGGCCATCGTCAGTATGGATTTCGTAGGGGACACTCTACGGGCGATATGCTGACCTTTATGACATAAATACACTGAGGTATATGTACATATACATTTAGCACTTCACGATTAAGCGCATCAGGCAGAAAAGTAAATGAAAACAGCATGCAGCATAATATAAATCAACTTTAAAAAATGCAGGGCCGGACATTCCGTGAACTATTTTTCTGATTTGCTAAAATAAACATTTAGTAATGTTGAAGTTAAATCTCTTCAGAAACCCCGAAGGGTTAATTCGATTATTTTCATGAAATGAGTGTGCATGGAAAATATCGCAAAGTAATTTCAATTCTCCATACAAAACCCTAATTAATTTTACTAATCCTGAGTTTTGGGGTTAGTAGTTCATGTCTAGAATCCTGATTTTAGAATTGATCTTGTCAATGGCTTACATCCGTACTATATACCTTACCAGGTACAAATAGGTGACAACGTTTAAATTATGTGGTTATGGCACAGAACACAAACCCCTTGCTCGGGAGCTCAGGCTATCCAGTCCCTTCTGCTAGTAATTTCCTCTACAGTTAAGGGAATACTGATCAACTGATTTGTGTCCCCAAAATTGTCTAGGAAGATGTGGTCTTAATCAAATCACCTTCACTTTCCGCAACATCGAGTTCCTTAAGAAGAAAAGGATTTGTTGGATGACAACAGATCTTTAAGAACATTTTGATCATACAGGTACCATATCACCAGCAGAAGGATGTAGAAAGACATATCGGAGCGTGTTGGTGCCTATTTGGACAATTGACCTTTACTGAAGGTTTCAAAACCTGCATAACCGACGTCATACATAAACTTCCTAGAATTTTGGTTGCCTTCCCAAACGAAAGACCCTTACCTTCTACACCACGAAAATAAGAATGCCCCAGTTTTCTACACGCCAAGGCTGAAACTGTATCTTGGGGAACAGGAAAGTGAAAAAGAAATACTTACACTCATATTAATATGTAGCATAGCGAGAATGTATTGTCATATCATAATATTTCATAATTATTGGAAAATTTTTGTTTCATTTTTAGTAGTGTTGTGTTGTACAAATATGTTTGCTTATATTTTACATATGTATGTATGTATTTTGTCTAACCAAAATATTTCTTCATTTGTGAAATAAAAAATGTATGCAACATTTATAGTGTTATGTACTTTATCACCATTTTTCCCGTGTACGGAACTATGAATATTATAAACATCGTTCTGTGTGACACGCAGTGATGCCAGGATATTTTTGCAAAAATCCTTACGCTTATGGAAAAAATTTTCTTTTTTCCCTACACCCAATTTTTTCCCCTACATTATTTCCTATACAATCTTTTAAAATTTTTTAAAAATTTATTTTTTAATTGTACATTTTCAATTGATTCAATATTTTTGAAAGATGTTTTTTGTGTATTACAGTATTGGCATGTTTATTAAGGTCTGATTTACCGCAAATTAATAATTTGCCACAAGCCGTGCATCTGCATTTAAAGTCGTCATCTTTTACCGACTTCAGCCATCCCATTAGCTTCTCGTCTTTCAACCAATTTGAACAAAATCGTGTTCTTTTGTAGCTCTTTGATGTGGTTTCATCATTATCGCAAGACGAATCGGACATTTTTCTAAAATTAGTTTTATTATGTTTTAATTTATAATATTTTAATGCTATGTATTTATTGCTTG
The DNA here is from genome assembly GCA_932526305.1 of Epicampocera succincta. Lineage (NCBI taxonomy): Eukaryota > Metazoa > Arthropoda > Insecta > Diptera > Tachinidae > Epicampocera > Epicampocera succincta. The sequence goes on from OW052037.1 coordinate 25,111,739, forward strand.
CAAACTTGCTTCTTAAAATGGAAAAGAATTGCAAAGATGACGTACATACGTATGTACTTATGTATAAAAAAGCACAAATTGCACAAACTACATGTTTACAAAATCAAACAAGTCATTGGTATTAAAGATGCCACATATTTACTTACTTCACATTACAGAAGTATTACCAGATTTAAGAATTTCTAATGATACACTTAAAGAAAAGCACATATATTTTGTTTATTTACAACTGGAAAATATATAAGTTTAAGTTGTTAAAAAGAAAAAATCGTTAATATAAAAAAATCCTTACAATTCGACAAAAGTAAGAAATCTTTCCCTTTTTCCCTACATATGAAATTAAAAAAAATCCCTGCAAAAAGGGAAAAATCCCTATACTTGACATCACTGGTGACACGTGACGACTGCTGAATTGGCAAAAAAAAAAAGCGCTTGCTGCAAATCACTGACGTAATTTTTAAGAACTTGCGGGCGACGACGCATAAGCCGCACCAAAAAACAAGTTTTTATGGCGCCGTCTCAGATACAGCAATCAGCATTTTAGTGTAGCCATTCACCCTAAAATGCCCCTCTACACTAAACATAGTTTTAAAGTTTCATTATTGAAATTTGTCATGGTGCTTTGGTATTAGAAAACGAGTAACAAGCAACAGATCAGAAAGACGCCTCTAACACAAGATGGCGTCACACGCCTACATCTATAACACTGCAAAACAATCCTCTCTCTTCCTAAATTCAGACTTGTAATAAAAACCATAAGCGCAAATCCATAAAGCCGACAAACATAAAAACAATGAGTATTTACATCTGAAAGTCGTCGAGTAATATATGCACATATGTATGTATATTTCATGCTTAAGGCTCACCATTTTCAAAGTAATAAGAGGTTTCCTGATATCGCTCCTCGGTAAAGCCTGGTCTTTTTGCCTTAAGAGCTTTTGTCTCCAATTTTGCCTGTAAGTAAACAAATTATTTTGCCTTGCATTATTATAAATTATAAACATATTTCTGTTTGATTTTTGTAATTTTCAACTGTTTTTTTATATCTAAATTTTTTATAAACAAAATTTTGTGAAAGTAAAAAAATTTTAATCGTTAAAAAACATATTGTAAAATAAATCTGAATCTTAACAGAAGAAGTATATTTTGTGAAAGTATTAAAAAAAAACTTTCCAAACTAACTTAAGCAATCCCATTTCTTCCCTCATTTTTGTTGAAATTTGTAACTGATGGAAATAAAAATTATGTATCAAAAAATGTTGATAGAAATATTAAACAAAGAATTAAAAAAATGTTTAATCAATCAATCAATCATTTTTTTTTCAAAAATCAAATATAAAACGCCAATATCAGCTTGGGCAAAGTTTTCATTATTTTATTAACTTACCTGACACATCATCTAAAAAGGGATTTAGATAAAAATGAGAATAAAAATCTTACGAGAGATTTGTTTACGTTTACACCATTGGTAAAAGACAAAAAAAGTAAAATGTTTACATAAACATACATCCCTGATCTAATAATATGTGAAGGAATTTGGAATTCGGAATTTTTTAAAAAACGATGAGAGCCAGACGACTGTCAAATTTGCATCCGTATTTTCTCTGTATGTCGTATGGCTTCATTACATATTAACTTTAGACCATACCATCCGTGCTCTTCTACTCAAAAACTTGACTTATCGTACGGCTTGTGTTATCGTCTAAATCCCCTTTAATCTTGAACCAAAAGATAAGAGCACCTTAACTGCTGTATTACACATATACGCATTGCGTAAACGTTAGTACTAAAATTTAGGTTGTACACGGGTAGCTTTATTGTGTACTTACGCGCTCGTGAGTAAAAAATTACTTGTTATTCTTCTAGTACGTAACCAGTGGTATATACATAATTATTTCCCACGTAACTGTTTATGTGTTAGGAACGAATATATACGAGTAAACTGAATTAAATCTACAATTACATATATCAGTTTCAACTGACACATTGAAATATGATAAACATAAGTATGAAGCCCATGTGCTTGATTTTGATATATGTAGAAGTGGCGTCTATATCTAAATCCAAAAAATAATTGAAGTTGCGCACTTTCAATGTAATTATTACACCTTGACAAAAGTATGCCTAATTTTATTAATTTGTTTAAACAATTTATTTTTGCATGACAGAAGTTTTTTGCATTTTTGTAATATTGGCTTGTTCATTGAAATATTCCCTAAGATGTTATGTTAAAGTGCCACAAATACAGTGACGACCAAAAAGGTGACAGGGTACATGTTTGTTTTGGCAGTAAGCCTCATAATTTTTTTATTGGAAATTGCTAAATAAATTTGTCTATATTGTTAACTACTGTACTATACGTACAATTTGTATACCAAACTTGTTCTCTTATAATCATAGATGAGGGTGTATTTATTTTTTATTTTTGCTTTTTACTTTATTCAACTTACGTGTGACTGCTTTTGTCTTTAGAATAGTGCACTTATGTTACTTATATAGTTACATACACATCTAGTAGTATTTAAGTTTTGTCTTAGTTTTGAGTAAAATTTTGTTAAGAATAAGAAAAAACAGTTCAATACATTTTTGATCATCGAAGCTACAAGTTGTTTTATTTGGCCTTTTTTTATACTCTAAAATAAATAAAAATAAATTTATTAAGCGTTTGTAAAAAACAGAAATTTAAATAGAACAGCAAATAAATAAGCATGGGGATGAATTTCTGTGTGATTTGATGAAAAAAGGTAATAAAATGTGGCCTCTACTCGTAATATATTGTTCATGGCTGTCTATGATTTTATCTATCGCTGTTTTTACTTCTAACAGTTGAATGGGGAATCAATCGGCGAGAATGTCACCACAATTTTTACAAAATGTACCAATTCATTTACTATTTTTACTGCAGCTATTAATTTGCTTTCAGTAGTGCGATTCTCTATCTGTTTTAACGCCAAAAAGAGTCGTTAAAAAAGTTAACACTAACATTATCGTTTTTTGGTATTCTGTACGTTTTTTAACACTGTTCGTTTTCGTTTAAACACACTTGTTGTCGTTAACTTAAAGCCATTTGTATTTGAGGTGTTAAGTTAAAATATATTGAGTTTAATAATTTTTGAAATGGCTTTTGGGATACGACTTATCACGAGAGGAGACAACTTTTAACGCTTCAGCAGTTGATCGGCTTATTCTCCGTGATGTCGATAACAGTTTTTACTGCTCTGCCAAAAGAATTCAGTTCATTGGAAAGTTCGCTCCACAGCTTAGACGTTTCAAGTCTTCCATGGAGCTTTTGAAATTTCCCACTTGCCAGACCCGGGTTCTTCAGCATAAAGTCAGCTATTTGACTTAACTGCTCGTTCGTGGCACGGCTCCTCTTGGTAGCAGTATTACTTGACATTCTAGAATAAAAAAAAAAAGATATATATTAGCAAATTTTTATTATATTAAAATTTTAAAAACATTTTACTTACCCGCACAAAATAAAAGCACGAAAATTTGTTTTGTTTTTTTTTGTATTCTTCTTTGTACTTTTCTTATTTTTTACAAAGTTGCCACTTAAATTCGAATTTTTTTAATACACTAAAAAAGTGCTAAAAAAAGAAGTTAGCGAATCACACAATCGTTAGTGCAAACCACAACAACTGGTGTTAACTTTAACACTTTTAAGGTCGCTAAAAGTTACAGAATCGCACTACAGCTCTTTTCTTTAATTCTTTGTTTTTTTAAGTCTGGCTACTTTTTGTTATATGTACATATATATTTAAGAATACGTTATTTTAATTTGTTTGCAATTTTTTTAACATATTTTAAACGCAGACTGTTGCGCCATAATGGAAATCAATTTGATGGCAACGCTTTTTTTATTATTATTTACCTGTCGAATGAATTTTATATATTGTTGTCCCAAACAGTAAAAATACTGGCTTTGTTGATGCATAGGTACATGTTTTTACCGTTTTTAGATTTAAGAATTTTTCATAAAAAAAAAAATTACTTGCAAAGTACTCCTAATAGCGATCGCACAGTGGCACCCGTAGAGCAAACGAGGTTGCAAAAATCAAAATTTTCATGTGCGCCTGCGAAATTTTAAATGAATCCATCTTATAGTAAACTTTTCAACGATCTCAAATATGCTACTCTTAACAATATCAGATTTTTAGTTTAGAAGACATAACTGTTCAAAGTTAACCAATTTTCGGATTTAAAAAAAACACACAATTTTTAGGTAGTTTGATCCGATTTCAGGTGTAATATCACGAAAACTAGGCAACGAATAGTATTTTTTTTTGTTTTTAGTGATTGATGTGCTTATTAAATGTATAACAATAAAAAAAATTGTGCTGTTTGCTTTGTGTTTCTCTAGGTAAATCAGTATTTAAAAACTATCCATTTTTTCACTATTCTTCAACTTTGACGGAAAATAAAAAAAATTTACCTTTTTTTACCTCCGCCATATTTTCAAAATATGTTCTTTAACTAGTCTTTTACATAACTCAAAAGGTTTTATCTGCCTTTACGTGCCTATTTGGCTTCTACAGGTAAAAAACGTTAAAAAGACATGGTTGCAGAAATTGTATGGCGGGCATCCCTTACATGCCTTGACTGACAGTTACTTTGATGTAATAGTTTGAAAATTGCATTTTGAGTCAGTTGTCTACCTGAGAGCCTCTGGCGAAAAATTTGGTCCTAATATTCCGTTACAGACACAAGATGCACAAAAAACTACTCATTGAAATAAGCAGGTACGCACCTCACTTAAAAATTATTTTTGGCGTACATATGGTGAAGAACAATACTGACTTATGGTACAGGTAGGCACAAATCTCATTTGGCTACGTGCATAATATCAAAACTGTATAATTCAGCCCAAATGCATATGTATGCATGTAACAGGTACATTTGTAGACATGGTAGCATAGGCCTATATATTGCAAAACAAGCTTAATGCCTGCATTAGTCTACGACTGAAAGTTGGCGAAACAAGTATTGAAAACATGGCGTTGAACAATTTAAAACTATTTGAACTGTTTAGAAAGTCAATTACACCAACGTGTTTCGCGGAAGCTGCTTTAGAAGAACTCGATAGCTTATACGGAAATATTGAGAGAAGCAAAAGTATAAAAAATAATCTTTGTATGATACATGCCAAAATTAAGACAAAATGGGTGAAATGCAATCGAACCATTAACATCTTCAACTCCAAATACGAGGACTGGCTTAATGAAGACACCATCCTGGATATATTGGCAGTAGATAAACCCTCCACATCAACCAGAGGAGAAAAAGGAAGGCCAAAAAAAAGTATGGAGGAGTGTTCAATTTTCACAAGAAAGAGGAAACTTGCCGATGCCACCAATGACTTGACCACGAAGGATTTATCGGATGCGCTGTCTATTAAATACATAAAGGATAGTGAACGAGTTAGGTCGCAGATTACAAAATCTGTTGCTGATGCAAGCCCACTGCGACTAAAAAGGATTAAGGAAAGCATTCCCACTCCCACAAACGCACATATTAAAAAGTATAGTTCCGAAGAAGCCTTGGCTCTGTTTTTGGACTTAGAACTTTCCAAAGAGAAATATGAGATACTACGGGCATCTTTAATGCGACACGGGGCTGACCTTTTCCCCGGATACAAGCATATTACGCAAGCCAAAATAAATTCACGACCATTGCGTACGGAGTTTACGGAAGTCTCTGCGAAAGCCAATCTGCAGGATCTTATGGACCATACAGCAAAACGGTTGTTGGAAAGTCTTCCTGAAAATGAGGTGGAAATTCTTCCTCAGAAACTAACATTGATCAGCAAATGGGGCTGCGATGGATCATCCGGACAAAGCGTTTATAAGCAAAGGATATCTTCCGATGACACTACAATATCTGACGGAAATATGTTTATGGCATCTGTTGTTCCATTGCGGCTAAAATCTGATGTTTCCCTACACTGGAAAAATCATCGACCGTCATCAGTGCATTATTGCCGACCAATAATGTTTCAGTTTGCAAAGGAATCGGCAGAACTCATAAGGACCACGGTGAAGGACATTGAAGAACAAATAAGCAAGATTAAGCATACAAAATTGCAAATTGGAGAAGGAAAATATATTGAATGTAGTTACGAGTTCCACCTGACCATGGTTGACGGAAAAGTCGTAAACGAACTGACAGGAACAACCTCAACATTGACATGCCCGATTTGCAAAAAGAGTCAGAAGAACTTCGGTAATTTAAACGATTCTACAAACGAGGAGAATTACGAATATGGAATGTCACCATTGCACGCAAGGATAAGGTGTATGGAGTTCTTGCTAAAACTGGCGTATACCCTACCACAACAAGATGAAAACATCGATGAAAATACATCAATTAAGGATAAGGAAAAGATCAGAAAGAAGCAAATAAAGAATGCTTTTTGGAAACAACTTGGACTAAAAGTAGACTGCCCCAAGTGTGGATACGGTAACTCAAACGATGGAAACACTTCAAGGAGATTTTTTGCAAATGATGAGGCAGTAACTAGAATCACTGGAATTGACAATGAAATCGTCAAAAGATTGGGAACGATCTTGAATGTTTTAAACTGCCAAGAAAGTGTTAATTCTACAAAATTTGGAGAATATGCATCGGAAACTGCATCTCTTTTAGCAAAAATTTATCCACAGAAGAAGTTGACCCCGACCGTCCATAAAATATTGGCGCATGGCAAAGATATAATTGAGTACCAGTCTTTGCCAATTGGAGAGCTTTCTGAAGAAGCGCAGGAGTCTCTTAACAAATTTTACAAAAAATATAGATTGCAGAACACGTTCAAAGCATCAAGGGTGAGGCAAAATGAGGACCTCTTCAACATGTTAGCAGCATCTTCCGATCCACTTATTTCTTCCCTGCGGCATGTGAAGACACGAAAAGAACTACAATGGAATTATACTTTAGAAATGATTAGTCTTTTAGATATACCTTCTGTTACGAATTGTGATGAATATTTTACAGAAAATTCAAAAAATTAATTGAAAAAAAATTTGTTTAATTTGTTGGCTAATAACTTTAAAACAGAAAAAGCTTTCAAAAGAACTAAGAAATATAAGATTGGTAAAAATAATTTGATTTTGTTACCATAAAATAGATGAGTTAGAAAAAAATTAGAGTTTAGAAATGATTTGTATTTTAGACATACTTTGTCTTACCAAGAAAATGAATATTTTACAGAAAATTGAAAAAATCATTTAAAAAAAAACTCTTTTGTTGTAATTTTTTAGGTAATATCTTAAAACATGAAAAGCTTACAAAAGAACTACAAAAAAATATAAAATTCTTAACAAAAATTTTTTTGTTACCAAAACTTGGATTTTTTCACAAATTTTAACTTTGAAAACCCATAAGTAAGCACCTATAAGGTGTAGCGTCCACTCCAACCGCTCATTTTATAGGTTGAACAATTATCTATGACATGCAATTTAAATTATTCGATTATCTTGTTCGGTTCAAAAGATATGATTTTTGCAACGAAAAAAGTCAAATGGCGCCACTGTGGATCGGTTGTGCTTATTAAGTAGTGTTGAGTAAAGTGACCCGTAGAATCTTCGATTCCGAACCTGTGGGACAACGCAGTAGAGGACGCCCACGGAACCGATGGCACACACAAGTGGAGAGGACCTCAACCAACTTGGTGTGCAAAATTGGAGAACGCTGGCTAAAGACCGTGCCAGCTGGAAAACTTTGTTGGTTGAGGCCCAGGTTCACCACGGACTGTAGCGCCAAAAGAAGAAGAAGAAGAGTAAAGTGCAGTTAAGTTTTTTCACCGTACCCTAACCTTTTATTACACTAATTAAAATAACATCCAAAAACTCTTGGAAAAAACACAGACATTTATTTTATTACTCCTATTCTTAATATTTATTTATTGTTTACAATACCTGTTTCTTGGTTTACTTTTTTATGTGATTCTTATTTCAATGCTAATCCAACTGCTGCTGATTTTTTTCTCATTTGCCTAAGTACCTTAATGTCGACGTAGTCACTATCACTGTTGCCATCGCTATCACATTTTGTGCGGCATAAGCAATTTTTCACATGGTTTGTATGCCTTTATGATGTAAAATCAGTGTTGCCACACTTTTGTAGATAATCGAAGCTGAAACAGGCCTTCTCATTCTGTTATGGACTTAAAACTCCTGTATTCTTAGCGTTGAGTTAAAAATTTATAAAATCAGGTAAGCTTAGACCAGGAATTAAGAGTTCTCTAGTCTGCTGTGTGGGTTTTTTGGGTTATACTCGTTATGACTTCCTTATCATAAATGAATGAAATTCGTTTAGGTGACGTTTTAGAATATAGAATTGTGTTGTGCAATTTTTTTTAATAGACTATAGCTCCTATTTTAGCACGTTAGAAAATTCTGCTAAGACGCTATTATCTGAGTGTCCCGGCGCAATAAACTTCTGGAATATACGTCGTTCTTCACGCTTTGTTGATAGTATAGAGTATCCTAAAATAACTTCAGGGCAGTCATGCTGGTTAATAAATCAAGCAACGTTTAATTATTTCAACTCACTTCAGTTTGCCATCAATAATATCCGAATAAATGTGAATTCTTTGAAAATTATATTGAGAAATATCTAGCTCTTGTTTGACTTGACTTAAAGCAAAACCAACATAAGAGTTTTAACCATACATGCGACTGTAATTATAAAGTGTACGTTTGGGTGCAGAAAAATTAATATATAATTTTTTAAATTAAATTCTTATCAAAGTATTTAACTGAGGCTCGACGGGATATAAGGGAAACAGTCTTGTATAAATCCGAAAAAAAATCTACCATCCTGAAAAAGGATACAAAGAGTTCCTAAAACATAGAAAAACCAAAGAGTTTCTGATATATTGAAAAAATTTAAAAATTCTGAAAAACAAATTAGGATATCTCAAATAAGATCTTGTAAAAAGTAATATTGGAGTCACGTGAAAAACGACAACCTGCAACTTCGAATAGTATAATTGTGTATGCATAATTCGTGCAAAATTGTTGCGCTGCATCAAAGGTTCATCTATCAAAGCCACATACATACGTCATTATATATATTTATAAGATAATATTACAAGAATCAAACAAAGCTTAATGAATCATACGTCTAATGACATTCAGTATCCTCTAAGCCTTATACAGCTAAAAATTTAATTGTCAATCTGTAAATCAGATGTGTATAGGACGCAAATGAAAATGCGATTTACATCTTTACCATAGAATTAACAAGTAACTACGGAAAAGGTAGCAGTTATGGAGATCAATCTCTGGGAGTGGCTTACGCTTTTGCTTGTAGTAGTTATAAATTTGGTAAACACCTTAGTAATGTTTGGCAGCCAATTAAGACCACCATGCCAGGTTCAGCATCACAATGAAACTATGTCGATCGTATGGAAATGGACAACTCAGCGCAGTATAGCAAGCATATAAACTTCAAACTACCGCACGAAAAAAGTAATTAATGTTCTGAATCACCATTTAAACTTGTATGAAACAGATGTCTTTCAAGAATGAAAGAATTCGATGTGCTTCTAGGACAAGGATTAAGGAGAGAGAGGGCAGATATCAGTATTTTTGTCTATAGCTTAAACATATATACAGGAAAGAAATAGGAACAAATGAACATATAAATAAACTATACAATTAAGGACGATATTTATATGGAATATATTGGAAAGAAACAATAGCACTAGGCAAATACTGGCGCTTATTACAAAATTCAGCCGTCCATTAGGACAAGAACGAAAAATTCTATCTACTTAAACCGATATCCTTATCCAATAACCTATTGTTTATTGATCATGAAATACAAAAATTACCCACGATTACAAATCGGCAAAAAAATTCGCTAAGCCATCTTTTAAATAACGGTAATACTTCGTGGCGTTTACAGTCATTATAACGTATTGAATGAAGTTTAACTTCAACAAAATTCTTAGACCCAAAAATAACTCGAGTTAACAATTATTCAAAAAACAGGAGTTTGCGAGTTCACGTCGTGTAAAAAATACCATATGTTTGTATTTATTTACATTAAGTTCTATTAAAATAGCTTTCATAACATAAAATAACACATTATTTATGATTATTAAAAATTTTAGTTAAAAAAAATGGTAAGAAAAAACGATAAATCGCCGGTTTCAAATTTGAATTACAATCTCAATTGATGAAAGTAATAGATCATATGAAAGATGGAACAGGTTCAAAAATAGTAAACTCTATACTGTTTTTAAGGTCTGTAAGAGAAATGTAAGCTTTAAAATTGGAGCTGCTACATACATATGTACATAAGTGTAAATAGAATGGAAATAAATATCAATCAGCTGCTTCCTCAAAAAAATGGTGCAAACTCTGTTCAATAGGTGTTGGGAGAAATTATAAGGTTGAATCGGATTATAGATTAATTAAGCTTATGCACCATAAATACCTACGTCCACAAATGACATATTTCATGAATATATTAATACAGCGTTTTTATTGATATGAAAACAAGCAGAAATTTTATATATTTAAAAGCCGAAAGAAAATTATTGGTCTATTGCAATACCACATACATTTATGTGATAGATCCATATCTAATTGACAGTCCGGTCTTAGACATAAGCGTAACTACTCGTTAAGGTAGATACTAACATGATTTTTAATTTTACTCGATCGTACCATCACACCATGTTCCTTACAAACTAAAACAGATGCACCACTCTTCGAATACTACTGCGAAATTAATTTCTTGATCCACAAAATTTTGTGTTTACTTAACTCCAAGAAGAGTATTATTGATTGTATCGAACCAGTATCTAAATTCAATTTCTGCGGAGTTCGTTGTTGACGTTTAGCTCAACAACCACAAAAATTGAAAATTAAACTACAATCTAGATTAAGAGTACATATGGGCTTCGGCAAGGTAAATGTAGTATTCTTATTTTTCTCCAAGCTTTAGGGCTTTCTTTACTTTTTGTAAAAAACTAACAATATTTATTCGATATTTCATTTTCCTTTGGTAACCTTCTTCCTAAAAATAAGTATGACAAGAATATATTCTAGTACTGGTATATTTATTTTGGTATATTTATAAAATCTCTCAAAATCTGGATTAAAAATAAATGGATAAAGCCGCCTCCCGAGACGAACTAATATTCTGTCCTTTGCTTTACTAAATAATTTATCCACTGTTTTCTGAACCCTATGTAACTTTTTATATTTTCAAATATGTATCAAATATGACATATTTGATTTCTCTAATCTCTCCGCCAGGTGCATACGGCAATGATTTATATATTCTTGTTTCTTTGCTAACATTTTATCCATTTTTATATCATAATGCCTAATTAATTTTCAAATAAGTTTCTTACGAAAACTATGTTAAACGAATATATCTTAAATCTATTGAATCTCACTATAATACTTATATTAAATATTCTGGAGTGTGATCGCGACTTTCATAATAGACGGGCGTTAATCGCTGATCTACACTAATTTTTTTTCATTTGTGCGGTGTGCGATTGTTGTTGAAATTCCAAGAGACATAGACTCTTCAAAAATATGAATGATCGTAATGCTCTTAACATATTATCATAGACAATATAAGAAAAAGAAAAACCAATAAAAATTGCTAAAGGTCTTTGAAATAACTACTACTTCAGTGATACAAATTTCAGCGAAAAAGTGTTAGAAAAGTTTGAAAAACATGTGCAAGAATGGGAGATCCCATCAACATAAAAAAATGACAAAAACTGCAACAAAAACTATTGACTCAAACACAGACAGCAATAAAAACAAATAACCTAATAAAATAAATATAATATATATATTCGATGTGGATCCAAATTCTCTCATTGAATTTATAAAAGCAGGCCTTGACATAAATGAATTTAAAATAAGAGAAAACAATAACAAAGTACAATTACAATTAATTAATCATCAATAGAGATCACACCAGAATTAAAGCATATTTACAGAGAACTAAACAAAGTTTTTACGAATGCACCAAAAACTAAAATTTATATATTAACGGACCTAAGTAGACACAGAACTAATTTTCAACGATTTGAAAATGCTTGCAAACGACAACCTTCAGTTTATTAAATTAAGAGCCCTTTCAACAAAATTGGCGATGAATGATGGGCGTAAATGGCGAATTTACATGGAACAAAGAAGCGGCGATTGTAAAATAAACGAGCATAAAAGCCTCAATTCACTCCTTCAGGAAACCAGAGATAGCCCAGTGCAGAAATTGTCAGCGTTTGTTGTTTAGTGCTTCAAACTGCTATTTACCACGGCGATGTGTTAAAAGCACGAAATAAATAAATTTTCGCAGCAAAAAGCTCCAGTGAGCAAATATTTTTTGCATACTATGTAATAACGTGAACACCTGCCAAAATTCAAAGAGCTCCAACAAAAGCTACGCGCTCCATTAGAAATGGAATTAAATTCAACCATTTTAGATATTTGCAAAGCTCGACTACAAAAATAACATTGCTTCCAAACAAGAACCTTATTGTAATTTCAGCTTACGTTGGGTAACAATTGCAGATTTTTTAAGACTGAGTAATTAGAACTTTTTCAATCTTGAAGACTTAACCAATTATTAAGTTCTAAGCACAATATCTGAAAGAAATATGCTAAAGCAATGGCTGATTCTAGGCTAGTAAGACATACGCTCGAAAATTTGGTAAATTGACTAGAAACGTTAGTTTACGACAGTGATCATAATGCTTTTAAAATTAAGTTGCTTAAAGTAGATGGAGATCATCCATTAACTTTTTTTGCTGGTAACGCTGAAAGCCAACTAAATTTTAATAAAACAAATTGGAGAAAATTCAACAACCACTATTAAATGATACAAATGAAAGAATATAAGAGCAATAAGCTTACAAGCATAAGCAAGACTATCGAAGTGTGTATAAATAAAATTATTGCAAAATTTTTCCACGAAAATAATATTGTAAATGATAGACAATTTGGTTTCAGTACAAACATTCAACTATCCATGCAATTAATTTACTTATTTAAAAAATTCAATGGAATCTTAACAAATTTGTATATACCATATACATATTGTGTATATTTAATAGATTTTGAGAAAACATTTGACAGCATATATATACCAGTATTAATATACAAATTAATAAAGTTCAAATTCCGCATCTCTCTTTTCTCTTACATAATATATATAAAGAAAACCTTTTTCCTATATATACAGAACCTTCTTCGCATTTAATAAAAAGAATAGTGGCACAAAACAGTTTATAATAATCAACAGCTTGCAACAAGATACCGTGAGGCCTCCAACACTATTTAACTTATCCTTTGAGCAAAATGTATAATACGATAATCTTTGGAGATAATATAGCCATCTATCATGCTGACAACAAAGTCGAGAATATTAATGAAGGTTTTGCAAAACAAGCTTTTAGGAATTGAGAAATACTTAACTGACTGGGGTATGAAAATCAATTTTACAAAATGTGAGATTATTTTTTTTCGTCCTCCAGTTAACAAATCCAAAAAGCAACTTGAGAACAAACTGGAAGTCTTTCGGTATAAAATCAAGAATTCCTAAATATGCTATTAAGTTGTTAGGTATTCATTTATATAAATTTTTGTACGTTAATAACCACATATCTCAGCAGTTAACAAGAGCATGAAATGCGTGTTTTGCAAACAAAAAAATATTCTTTTGCAAGATCCTGCAGACAAAAATTAAACTTACCATATTATATGCATGTCAAATTTGGTTTAATATTGTATATCCCCATCTTATATGGAAAAAATAAGAGCATTTGAACGGAAATATCTTAGAAGTTGTGCTAGACTATGCAGGTCACAAAATAGTGGCTTTAAAAAATATTTTTTAAATAAAATCTTATACAATACAACTAAAATCACTAAAATAGACAACTTTATTATGCACCTTACCAGAAATCATATTCTAAGCAGTGTAAATACTTGCGAAAATAACATTATAATGGCTCCTTACTACGCTTCAAACGTTTACATATCAAAAATATTGCAAGATAGATGTATTCTACCTGAATCTTTAGCTTTCCTACATAAAAATGCTTAAATACAAATCGATGCCTATTACTTACCACATTTATAAACGAGCAAATAACGAAAATGTAAACTGCAAAATACTTAGACCCGACAATTGTCGTTTGAACCAAATAGATTGGTGGATCACCTAAGTAATTTCCTTTATTTTACTCATACAACAACATTCATAATATAAAAGTTTTGTCACTTTTTGTTTAGAATGTAACCTTATACATATGTATCTAAATTTATTGGATATCTAAATATTATATAGAATTAGAAATAATGATATAATTGATATATTTTATACTTGAGAGCTCAAAAGAATGGAACTCTGTATAAATATTAGACATCCTTATTTTACACTATTTGTTTATTTTTAATTTATTCAATATAAAGTTTCAATAAATAAGCCTTAAAAAAATCAAATACCAATACGATTTTTTGCTGTTTTTATACTCGTAATTATTCTCTTTGGATGTTTTCAATATTAATACGAAGAAAAGTAACAAATTCTGATCAAGTTAGAACATCCACAAAAATTATGTGATGCAAATTTTTTTCTTCCCATTTGGAAGATTAAAAATATACCATTTGAAGTAGAAAATATGGTAAAAAGGTATTCAGCAAATGCTTTCTTATTTTATCAATAACTTTGACTATAGACGTTAGCCTATTTAGCAAATCCTTTCTTATTTTATCAATAACCTTAACCAATAACCTCAAAAAAATTAATATCTCTTCTCCAAACTATAACATCCTTTTTATCTGTTTATTAATGGCGATTTACAATTTACAAGTACGAGTACATGTGGACATTTGACAAAACGCCCTCTTCCTAAATCCACAAATTTTCTGTAGAGCGAAAAAGCTGTTAAGGTGCCAAACAGAAGTTATTGCTCAAAAAATTAAAGAAATCTTATACTTGGATACTATAGGCAAATACTTAATCAACTGATTAAAAAATGAATTTGTTCCAGGTAAGTGGTAATGTTTTAAAAATTTGCTTTCGACAAAACGACTACTTTTAAAAGAAACTGTTTTGTCAAAATATGGTAAAAAATAATGTAAAAACTTTCTACAAGTAAAAGACAATCTGTTTATTCAAATAGCAGTTATCAGTTTTTTGTTTGATAGGGATCGATTGGGATTAAAGCATTAATTACTTAATTATATTTAATGCATACATAAATATGTACGTTGTATGTCAATAAAGCAAAGTCTATTAACCCAATTTCGGCAGGATTTTTATAGAAATGGATCTTTTTGATAATTAAAAATTTTCTTAGCTTTATAAAATTATTAGTTAACTGGTTAACAGGCACTAAGTGCTTGCCAACTTGCATTTCATCACTTTCAGTTCAGTTCAGTTCAGTTACTTAACAACAAATCTGGCAATGCTTGTTAAGAAAATACAACTTTTGGTAAGCTCATTGACAGAATGAACGAAGTTAACAGTGGAAAAGAATCCCAGAGAATTGGACAGGATACGATGAACCAGGTTCTTATTTTGAGGGACACTATTAATGAAGTGTTGAGAGCTTGTCAGCTGGCTGAAGCGAGGATACACAAACTTGCTAGATAGGATGCTAATTGCCGGTACAAGATTACCAGCGCGCAGGTAGTAGAAATGATAACATCCGATGTAATCTTTCTTACAAACTTCAAGGGTTCATATAAAACGCCGAAACACACAGAGACACTTGACGGCACTTACCTGATACAACTTCATAACGAAAGCATACTCATCAATAATGAAACATTCTTCAGTACATCAGTTTCGAGATTACAACCACTTCCTCCCGTACTGACGAGCGTGGCTAATGAGAAACTATTGGTGGACATCGTCCAGGTTCACAACATAAGTTTGCACAATGTAGACAAACTTCAGTATCTGGGTACGAAGTTAAATCTGTCACTGGGCTCCAACTTTGGTATCGTGATAATAATGGGCATCTGCATTGGTTCTTTGTGGCATAGAATAACCGGAAAAATTACCTTACCAACAATTAAAGTTCCACAGTCAGTTGCACTTACCCTTCAACCTTAACGTGTGATCTGCGGGACGCAGACATTTAAAGAGGGAGGAGTTAGCAGTGGCCGTGACACTGCGAATGAACGAAGTCCAGCGGAGTCAGCATAATTAGCTGCTTCAACATTCCCACGACTTTTGCACGTGCATCCGGCCTAATTATGAATAATATCAAATTGCATTCAATAAACTTATATTTTTGATTACTAAGCGTCTGGATAACTGCACATGCCAATGCAACGTGATCCAGAACTTTTGAGAAGTTTTGGCAGAAGACAGTTTTTGAAGACAGTCTTGGCTACGACATCGTGAGTTTTGGTCGTTTTATAGTTCTTATAGTTTGATATGTATTGATGAAGTGTAAAGGTAATAAAAATTAATTTTGTGAAATTAATTATCCTCGTTTTATTTTAATAAAGGCGCCGTTGTCAGCGTCTCAAAATTACTTTTTTTAACCAACCCGTTTAAAAACCTTTAACTGGCGCCAGAGCAGGGACTCTCCCTTAGGAGTCCTCGTATAATAGATTAATAAGTAAAGTCCTGCGAAAACCTATGGGTCCCTCTAGAACTTATAATATTTTAATAAAAACAGCTCCTCCTTCGCTAATCCGGTATTCCTGGTGATTAAAACTGAAAAGCGTCACAGAAGGTTACCGAGGCGAAAGTGAAGTGACCCGTAGCCTAGTAGGTATCCACGATTATAAAAGTGGATCTCCAAACCGGAATCACACGGAGCTTCCGTGAGGACAAAAAAAAGGGTTTTAAACGGTCGCATCGCGTATCCTAGCATAGGCTCGAAAAATATTTTTTTTAAGAATAAAATTCAGTGCAATTAAAACATTAAATCAATAAAAAAGAGAAAATATCCAAATTTAAAATCATAACACAAAGGTTTAAAATGAGAATAGTAAATAAGTTTTACGAAAAATATAAAGAATATATGAGAAATTAAAACGGAAGAATAAAAATAAAAAATTAAAAATATATATATGTATGAATCTGTGTTTATGAGATTATGAAAAATATATAGAAACATATTTTGCGAAATATAAGAAAACAAAATTCAAGCATTTTTGCAAAAAATTATAAAGAAGTGGAAGTGTGTTTGAATAAGTTTGGTGGCGATTATCAGGTGAGTCCGTTTACCACTATTCCGAAAAAATTTTTGTTTATCTGTGAACATGGAAGAAATGAAAGTGAGCTTAACTAATCTTACGGGAGCCGTGAATCGTCTCTTGGAGCAGGCTAAATTATTGGAGAGTAGGTTAAGTAGGAAAGAGGAGAGTAGTAATATAGCTGAACTGAATATGAGGTTAGATTAGATCGAAAGACAGGGCCGAAGTGATTTAGATAATGCAGCGGTAGCCGTTTCCACACTACAGGTGCCGAGAACAGAAGAGGACCTTAAGTCAATTAGTCGACTTCCCAATAGCGTCAAGGAGCTGCGATCCTTTGAGGGTAACCCTTTGCACTACGTCTCATAGGTGCATTCTGTCGAAATGATTCTCAAAGACTTTGAAATCGTGAAGGACAAGCCCATATACCGCTCAATAATCCAGAGCATTAGGCAAAAAGTGGTTGGAGAAGCTGACGCCGCCTTGGTATCGTATAATATTTTTGAGGCAGATTGGAGCGAGATGAAGAAAATATTATCCCTTCATTATGCTGATAAGAGGGATGTTCAGACACTCGAACATCAGCTCAACCAGCTTTCCCAGGGAACATCGAAAGTTGATGAATTCTACTCTACGGTTAATCATCAACTTTCTTTAATTATTAAAAAACTTAAAACGGAAACTCTTAGCGAAGAAACTGTTAATGATTTGATAGCAACTCACTGGAATAGGGCCTTGGATATATTTATACGGGGTCTTAATCCAGATCTTTCCAGAATGGTAATTATTCAGCGACCCAAAACATTGCCAGAGGCATATTCGGCCTGCCTCGAATTGCAGAACCTGACTATGAGAAATAATATTCTGCACCCGAGGGTAAATATTCGAAGCAATACGCAACAATTCGTACAAACCCGTACAACTGTTCCACCAAGACCTCCTAAGCCTTACCATCGTAAGCAACCCGCAAATAGTTTTAGATTTAATTCTTGGCAACAGAGAAATAATAATTATCAACAAAACCATTTTGATCCGCATCATAAGTCTTCAGCTTTCCATCGACAATACGAGGCCAAACCAGAGCCGATGGAAGTAGACCGCTGAATGCAAAAACGAAAAATTAATTACATGAATCGCCCTAAACAAGCTGAAAAGAGAAGTGGATCCGAAATGTTCAATAGGGACAAGCAACCCCGCCTATTTCATTTGGATGTCAACCAGGGCTATTCAGAAGATACTCCTCAAGAAGAAGAAATAGCAAACAATTTTGATGGGGTGTCAAGTGAAAAAAATTTTATGGAAGGAGGCCATCAAGCCTACCTTACATAGAATATGAGACCACTAAAAATAGAAAATTTGAATTTTTGGTCGACACCGGCTCGAACAAAAATTTTTGCAGCGCTAAATTATCTGCCGGAAGCATACCTTTATCTAAACCACTTGCAGTTAATACAGCAGGTGGAAAAATTTAAATAAATAAAAAAAATTGTAGGAAAGTTCTTCTTAGGTTATGGAATATTGGACCCCCTAACATTCTACGTCTTACCTGGTTTGAATACTTTTGATGGAATTATAGGTGATGATAGCCTCAAAGAGTTAGAAGCAGTGGTTGACAGAAAGGAAAACATTCTTTTGGTTAGGGATACAATAAGGAAACCCCTTATGGAAAAAATTTCTTGTAGTTTAAATTACATATTGAGCGAATCAATGTCAGTAGGGACTAGAGGAAGAATTAATGAAATTATAGGTAAATACAAGAATTTGTTTGGGCCACTTGATGACAGCCGGGCTGTCGCTACAAATGTGCAAGCAGGAATAAGGACGACAACGTCTAAACCTATTTATTCGAAAAGTTACCCATATCCTGCTGCGATGAGGGACGAAGTCGAAAAACAAATTGGCGAGTTGCTATCTGAGGGAATAATACGCCCTCCAAAAAGTCCTTACAATTCTCCAATCTGGGTAGTGCCGAAGAAGCCAAAACCAAATGGAGAAAAACAGTATCGGTTAGTGGTCGATTATAAAAGACTTAATGCGGTGACAGTACCTGACACATACCCAATACCAGACATTAATGCTACCTTAGCGAGTTTGGGCAACGCGAAATTTTTCACAACTATTGATTTAACTTCTGGATTTCACCAGATTTCAATGAAGCCATCAAACATTCCTAAAACCGCATTTTCGACCATGAATGGAAAATTTGAATTTCTCCCCCTCCCTTTCGGGCTGAGAAATGCTCCTGCGATTTTTCAAAGAATGATAGACGACGTTCTCAAGGAATTTATAGGAAAAATCTGTTATGTCTACATAGACGACATAATAGTATTCGGTCGTAATGAGGTGGAAACCTTGGACAATGTTGACACAGTTTTTAGAAGGTTGGAAGAAGCAAATCTAAAGGTCAATATCGAGAAAACCCATTTCATGCAATCAGAGGTTGAATTTCTAGGATATGTAGTAAGCTCTGAGGGTATAAAACCTGATCCAAAAAAGGTAAAAGCTATCGAAAACCTCCTACCCCCTGTCAATTTGAAGGAGTTGAAAGGATTCTTGGAAATGACGTCGTATTAAAGGCGTTTCATTGGAGACTACGCGAAGGTGGCAAAACCACTAACAAATTTAACAAGAGGGGAAAATGCACAAGTAAAGGCTAGTCAATCGAAGAAAGTGTAAATAAAATTGGATAACGAAGCATTAATGGCCTTTCAAACGCTAAAATCTCTCTTGACTACAGCAGAAATTCTTGCGCTTCCCGACTTTGAGAAACCATTTAATCTCACAACCGACGCTTCGAACTACGCTATTGGCGCAGTCTTGTCGCAACGAGAAATTGGCAAAGACAAGCCAATTGCTTATATATCCCGATCACTGAACAAAACGGAGGAAGGGTACGCCACAAATGAAAAGGAAATGCTGGCTATTGTGTGGGTGTTGGACAATTTAAGAAACAATCTATATGGGGCCAAAAAAATTAAAATCTATGCTGACCATCAACCGCTAAGTTGAAACGATATAGAAGAGTACAACCACGAGTTGATCTATAAACCTGGTAGATCAAACTACGTCTCTCTAGGTTGAGAACTAGTGTCAACCATATCAGTGACGAATCTACAATAACCGCCAGTGAAGTTGAGTCCCAAGTAACAAGAACAGCGTCAGAGACAAGAGAGGTCGATTCAATATCTACGGGCTCAACCACTCATAGCGCAAGCCAAGATGGCTCCGACCTCATTCCCCACATGGAAGTTCCGGTTAAAGTTTTCAGGAATCAAATAATTATCAAAATCGGACCAGATCCGATTGAGATCAAATGAAATACCACATAAAAACTTCCTTCGACACTACTTCTCATCGCCTGTGTGGGATGCCGAAAATTTTTAGATGTCCTTAAAAAAACGCTAAATCCCAACGTAATTAATGGGATCAAATCTCCAGAATCGTATTTGCCAATTATAAAGGAACTCTACTTGCAACATTTTTCCAGACACAAGATTAGGATCGCTCAAAAAATAGTTAATGATATCTGCTCAGAAAATTTACAATTTGAAATCATTCAAAAAGAACACCGCAGGGCATACAGAAATGCTAGAGAGAATAGGAAACAAATTCTGGACGGATATTATTTTCCACGCATGTATGCCCTTATCAGGAAGTTCGTAACGAATTGCGACGTATGTAATACTAACAAATATGAAAGAAACCCCTCAAAACCACTATTCCAAGAAACTCCTGTCGCAACGATGCCATGGGAGATTTTACACATGGACATCATGGAGATACAAAACCAGAAATTTATATCTGTGATCGATAAGTTTTCGAAGTTTGCCAAACTCTTACATATAAGCGATAAGTCCGTTCTAAATGTCAGGGAAAAACTAGTGAAAATACTTCATTACTTTACAGTACCCAAAATTTTAGTCACGGACAATGAAAGTAGTGTTTTATAAGCCCTTTGATTAGAGATTTTCTGGAAAGGCTAGGGGTAAAAATTTATCTTACACCATCCCAACGCAGCGAAGTAAATGGTCAAGTGGAACGCCTCCACTCAACTCTGATCGAAATTTATAGGTGCCTAAGGGTGGAAAATGCGGAACTTAGTGTACGGGAATTGATGTACGTTGCAGTAGATAGGTATAACAATACCATACACTCTGTCACTGGAAAAAGACCCAGTGACGTGTTTTTTAACAGGACAAAAACATCTGACTTTAGTAAACTGCTCGAAGCTCGCTCCAAGATAAATAGGGACCTCGGTAGAATTATCAAAAGAAATGTTAAAGAACGCAACAACCGAATGAATAGAAAACGTTCATCACCAAAGCAATATAGGAAGGGCAATGTAATATATGTTAGGATTAAAAGTATAAAAGCCAAAAACAAAGCTATATATAGGAAAGAAATTGTACAAAAGGACAACAAGGTCACAGTGCGTACAGTGAGTGGTAAAAGGATCCATAAAGCCAATATAAAAAATTTAAAACGAAATTAAAAAGAGAGAACTTCCACTTTTTTAAGAGAAAACATATAAACTAAATGGAATTAATAATAACATATAAGATATATGAAATATTCAAGGGTGGTTAGCACAATTAACAAGAGCCGGCCTGTAAGTGGGATAGTTCGTACCTTAGTAGGTCGGGGGAGGCATGCCTACTCTTAACTAAAACGGAATCATGCGATCCCTCCATGGCAAGTTTGAGACAAAAGCTAGGCCAACCCAAAATTATGAAAAACAAAAAAACAAACACATATGAAGAAAACAATATATAAAACGAAAAAAGAAGAAAAGCAAAAATTAGAAACATATACAAGATATGTTACATTTTTTTTAACGAAACATAATTAATAAAAATCTTTTTTTATTTTTCCCTTAGAATTAAGAGCAATTGGAAAAAACAGTAATAGCAATAAGAAGAATATAAATATAAAAAAAGGGGGAAGGGTCCTTAGTACATAAGATATTAATTAAAACTAAACAATCACTTCACATGTCATCCAAACATTTTGCGTCGGTATCGCCGGGCTTACCATGACCACTTATACTATCAAATACTGAATTTCTATTTTCAGAGAAATGATTTTCAAGCTGGTTTTTTCTACCGTTGCATTTATAAATATGATCGTCTTACATGCAGAGCAGATCTATCGCTACGACGTCCCTATAGTGACTGTAAGAGCTGGAAATGCATGGACTATTAATGGAAATTTCAAACTGGTTCACATTATAAATTTAGATGAGTTTGCAACAATTGCCGACAACGTAACTGCGCTTCTTCAAAAATATACGCCACCCAGTAAGACGAAAGAAGTAATAAGCTACCATCTGATGCAAATACAAGAGAGGCTTATGGAATTGGGAAGCATACGAAGAAGGAATCGTAGGTCAATTGACTGGATCGGCTCCGCCTGGAAGTGGGTAGCCGGGAACCCAGACGCCACAGATTGGAACTCCATTTTAAAGAGCCAAAATGCAATCATAAGTAATAACAACGAGCAGTAAAATATCAATGCACAGCTCCTGAATACTACTAATGAGGTTGTCCGAAAAACTAATGAGCTCATTGACAGAATGAACGCAGTTAGCAGTGGAAAAGAATCCCAGAGAATTGGACAGGATACGATGAACCAGGTTCTTATTTTGAGGGACACTATTAATGAAGTGTTGAGAGCTTGTCAGCTGGCTGAAGTGGGGATAATTAACACAAACTTGCTAGATAGGACTGAAGTTGAAAAAATCATTACCGAAATGGAGACCCTGCCGTATGCCAACGTCGTAGAAGTTATCGAATATGGGAAACCATCCATCTACACAAATGGGTCCTTATTGTTATACGTTCTTTCTCTCCCAAAGCTAAAAAGGAGTCTTACCATCGACTGATTGCTCGAACAACGATAAGGAAGGGTAGGCAAATTGAACTTCCGTTAAAAGAAATTCTTATAAGTCAAGAGGAAACCTTCGGTGTCGCCAGTCCTTGCCTGAACATTAATAAAGCGACAATTTGTCAACAGACATCTTTAATTCAAATAGCTGAGGAAACCTGTATACCACGTATGCTCAAAGGGGGAAACGCTAATTGCCGTTACAAGATTACCAGCGCGCAGGTAGTAGAAATGATAACATCCGATGTAATCTTTCTTACAAACTTCAAGGGTGTCATAAAAACGCCGAAACACACAGAGACACTTGATGGCACTTACCTGATACAACTTCATAACGAAAGCATACTCATCAATAATGAAACATTCTTCAGTACATCAGTTTCGAGATTACAACCACTTCCTCCCGTACTGACGAGCGTGGCTAATGAGAAACTATTGGTGGACATCGTCCAGGTTCACAACATAAATTTGCACAATGTAGACAAACTTCAGTATCTGGGTACGAAGTTAAATCTGTCACTGGGCTCCAACTTTGGTATCGTGATAATAATGGGCATCGGCATTGGTTCTTTGTGGCATAGAATAACCGGAAAAATTACCTTACCAACAATTAAAGTTCCACAGTCAGTTGCACTTACCCTTCAACCTTAACGTGTGATCTGCGGGACGCAGACATTTAAAGAGGGAGGAGTTAGCAGTGGCCGTGACACTGCGAATGAACGAAGTCCAGCGGAGTCAGCATAATTAGCTGCTTCAACATTCCCACGACTTTTGCACGCGCATCCGGCCTAATTATGAATAATATCAAATTCCATTCAATAAACTTATATTTTTGATTACTAAGCGTCTGGATAACTGCACATGCCAATGCAACGTGATCCAGAACTTTTGAGAAGTTTTGGCAGAAGACAGTTTTTGAAGACAGTCTTGGCTACGGCATCGTGAGTTTCGGTCGTTTTATAGTTCTTATAGTTTGATTTGTATTGATAAAGTGCAAAGGTAATAAAAATTAATTTTGTGAAATTAATTATCCTCGTTTTATTTTAATAAAGGCGCCGTTGTCAGCGTCTCAAAATTACTTTTTTTAACCAACCCGTTTAAAAACCTTTAACTGGCGCCAGAGCAGGGACTCTCCCTTAGGAGTCCTCGTATAATAGATTAATAAGTAAAGTCCTGCGAAAACCTATGGGTCCCTCTAGAACTTATAATATTTTAATAAAAACAGCTCCTCCTTCGCTAATCCGGTATTCCTGGTGATTAAAACTGAAAAGCGTCACAGAAGGTTACCGAGGCGAAAGTGAAGTGACCCGTAGCCTAGTAGGTATCCACGATTATAAAAGTGGATCTCCAAACCGGAATCACACGGAGCTTCCGTGAGGACAAAAAAAAGGGTTTTAAACGGTCGCATCGCGTATCCTAGCATAGGCTCGAAAAATATTTTTTTTAAGAATAAAATTCAGTGCAATTAAAACATTAAATCAATAAAAAAGAGAAAATATCCAAATTTAAAATCATAACACAAAGGTTTAAAATGAGAATAGTAAATAAGTTTTACGAAAAATATAAAGAATATATGAGAAATTAAAACGGAAGAATAAAAATAAAAAATTAAAAATATATATATGTATGAATCTGTGTTTATGAGATTATGAAAAATATATAGAAACATATTTTGCGAAATATAAGAAAACAAAATTCAAGCATTTTTGCAAAAAATTATAAAGAAGTGGAAGTGTGTTTGAATAAGTTTGGTGGCGATTATCAGGTGAGTCCGTTTACCACTATTCCGAAAAATTTTTTGTTTATCTGTGAACATGGAAGAAATGAAAGTGAGCTTAACTAATCTTACGGGAGCCGTGAATCGTCTCTTGGAGCAGGCTAAATTATTGGAGAGTAGGTTAAGTAGGAAAGAGGAGAGTAGTAATATAGCTGAACTGAATATGAGGTTAGATTAGATCGAAAGACAGGGCCGAAGTGATTTAGATAATGCAGCGGTAGCCGTTTCCACACTACAGGTGCCGAGAACAGAAGAGGACCTTAAGTCAATTAGTCGACTTCCCAATAGCGTCAAGGAGCTGCGATCCTTTGAGGGTAACCCTTTGCACTACGTCTCATAGGTGCATTCTGTCGAAATGATTCTCAAAGACTTTGAAATCGTGAAGGACAAGCCCATATACCGCTCAATAATCCAGAGCATTAGGCAAAAAGTGGTTGGAGAAGCTGACGCCGCCTTGGTATCGTATAATATTTTTGAGGCAGATTGGAGCGAGATGAAGAAAATATTATCCCTTCATTATGCTGATAAGA
Source organism: Epicampocera succincta (assembly GCA_932526305.1). NCBI lineage: Eukaryota > Metazoa > Arthropoda > Insecta > Diptera > Tachinidae > Epicampocera > Epicampocera succincta. The sequence continues at coordinate 25,137,127 of OW052037.1, forward strand.
GGGATGTTCAGACACTCGAACATCAGCTCAACCAGCTTTCCCAGGGAACATCGAAAGTTGATGAATTCTACTCTACGGTTAATCATCAACTTTCTTTAATTATTAAAAAACTTAAAACGGAAACTCTTAGCGAAGAAACTGTTAATGATTTGATAGCAACTCACTGGGATAGGGCCTTGGATATATTTATACGGGGTCTTAATCCAGATCTTTCCAGAATGGTAATTATTCAGCGACCCAAAACATTGCCAGAGGCATATTCGGCCTGCCTCGAATTGCAGAACCTGACTATGAGAAATAATATTCTGCACCCGAGGGTAAATATTCGAAGCAATACGCAACAATTCGTACAAACCCGTACAACTGTTCCACCAAGACCTCCTAAACCTTACCATCGTAAGCAACCCGCAAATAGTTTTAGATTTAATTCTTGGCAACAGAGAAATAATAATTATCAACAAAACCATTTTGATCCGCATCATAAGTCTTCAGCTTTCCATCGACAATACGAGGCCAAACCAGAGCCGATGGAAGTAGACCGCTGAATGCAAAAACGAAAAATTAATTACATGAATCGCCCTAAACAAGCTGAAAAGAGAAGTGGATCCGAAATGTTCAATAGGGACAAGCAACCCCGCCTATTTCATTTGGATGTCAACCAGGGCTATTCAGAAGATACTCCTCAAGAAGAAGAAATAGCAAACAATTTTGATGGGGTGTCAAGTGAAAAAAATTTTATGGAAGGAGGCCATCAAGCCTACCTTACATAGAATATGAGACCACTAAAAATAGAAAATTTGAATTTTTGGTCGACACCGGCTCGAACAAAAATTTTTGCAGCGCTAAATTATCTGCCGGAAGCATACCTTTATCTAAACCACTTGCAGTTAATACAGCAGGTGGAAAAATTTAAATAAATAAAAAAAATTGTAGGAAAGTTCTTCTTAGGTTATGGAATATTGGACCCCCTAACATTCTACGTCTTACCTGGTTTGAATACTTTTGATGGAATTATAGGTGATGATAGCCTCAAAGAGTTAGAAGCAGTGGTTGACAGAAAGGAAAACATTCTTTTGGTTAGGGATACAATAAGGAAACCCCTTATGGAAAAAATTTCTTGTAGTTTAAATTACATATTGAGCGAATCAATGTCAGTAGGGACTAGAGGAAGAATTAATGAAATTATAGGTAAATACAAGAATTTGTTTGGGCCACTTGATGACAGCCGGGCTGTCGCTACAAATGTGCAAGCAGGAATAAGGACGACAACGTCTGAACCTATTTATTCGAAAAGTTACCCATATCCTGCTGCGATGAGGGACGAAGTCGAAAAACAAATTGGCGAGTTGCTATCTGAGGGAATAATACGCCCTCCAAAAAGTCCTTACAATTCTCCAATCTGGGTAGTGCCGAAGAAGCCAAAACCAAATGGAGAAAAACAGTATCGGTTAGTGGTCGATTATAAAAGACTTAATGCGGTGACAGTACCTGACACATACCCAATACCAGACATTAATGCTACCTTAGCGAGTTTGGGCAACGCGAAATTTTTCACAACTATTGATTTAACTTCTGGATTTCACCAGATTTCAATGAAGCCATCAAACATTCCTAAAACCGCATTTTCGACCATGAATGGAAAATTTGAATTTCTCCCCCTCCCTTTCGGGCTGAGAAATGCTCCTGCGATTTTTCAAAGAATGATAGACGACGTTCTCAAGGAATTTATAGGAAAAATCTGTTATGTCTACATAGACGACATAATAGTATTCGGTCGTAATGAGGTGGAAACCTTGGACAATGTTGACACAGTTTTTAGAAGGTTGGAAGAAGCAAATCTAAAGGTCAATATCGAGAAAACCCATTTCATGCAATCAGAGGTTGAATTTCTAGGATATGTAGTAAGCTCTGAGGGTATAAAACCTGATCCAAAAAAGGTAAAAGCTATCGAAAACCTCCTACCCCCTGTCAATTTGAAGGAGTTGAAAGGATTCTTGGAAATGACGTCGTATTAAAGGCGTTTCATTGGAGACTACGCGAAGGTGGCAAAACCACTAACAAATTTAACAAGAGGGGAAAATGCACAAGTAAAGGCTAGTCAATCGAAGAAAGTGTAAATAAAATTGGATAACGAAGCATTAATGGCCTTTCAAACGCTAAAATCTCTCTTGACTACAGCAGAAATTCTTGCGCTTCCCGACTTTGAGAAACCATTTAATCTCACAACCGACGCTTCGAACTACGCTATTGGCGCAGTCTTGTCGCAACGAGAAATTGGCAAAGACAAGCCAATTGCTTATATATCCCGTTCACTGAACAAAACGGAGGAAGGGTACGCCACAAATGAAAAGGAAATGCTGGCTATTGTGTGGGTGTTGGACAATTTAAGAAACAATCTATATGGGGCCAAAAAAATTAAAATCTATGCTGACCATCAACCGCTAAGTTGAAACGATATAGAAGAGTACAACCACGAGTTGATCTATAAACCTGGTAGATCAAACTACGTCTCTCTAGGTTGAGAACTAGTGTCAACCATATCAGTGACGAATCTACAATAACCGCCAGTGAAGTTGAGTCCCAAGTAACAAGAACAGCGTCAGAGACAAGAGAGGTCGATTCAATATCTACGGGCTCAACCACTCATAGCGCAAGCCAAGATGGCTCCGACCTCATTCCCCACATGGAAGTTCCGGTTAAAGTTTTCAGGAATCAAATAATTATCAAAATCGGACCAGATCCGATTGAGATCAAATGAAATACCACATAAAAACTTCCTTCGACACTACTTCTCATCGCCTGTGTGGGATGCCGAAAATTTTTAGATGTCCTTAAAAAAACGCTAAATCCCAACGTAATTAATGGGATCAAATCTCCAGAATCGTATTTGCCAATTATAAAGGAACTCTACTTGCAACATTTTTCCAGACACAAGATTAGGATCGCTCAAAAAATAGTTAATGATATCTGCTCAGAAAATTTACAATTTGAAATCATTCAAAAAGAACACCGCAGGGCATACAGAAATGCTAGAGAGAATAGGAAACAAATTCTGCACGGATATTATTTTCCACGCATGTATGCCCTTATCAGGAAGTTCGTAACGAATTGCGACGTATGTAATACTAACAAATATGAAAGAAACCCCTCAAAACCACTATTCCAAGAAACTCCTGTCGCAACGATGCCATGGGAGATTTTACACATGGACATCATGGAGATACAAAACCAGAAATTTATATCTGTGATCGATAAGTTTTCGAAGTTTGCCAAACTCTTACATATAAGCGATAAGTCCGTTCTAAATGTCAGGGAAAAACTAGTGAAAATACTTCATTACTTTACAGTACCCAAAATTTTAGTCACGGACAATGAAAGTAGTGTTTTATAAGCCCTTTGATTAGAGATTTTCTGGAAAGGCTAGGGGTAAAAATTTATCTTACACCATCCCAACGCAGCGAAGTAAATGGTCAAGTGGAACGCCTCCACTCAACTCTGATCGAAATTTATAGGTGCCTAAGGGTGGAAAATGCGGAACTTAGTGTACGGGAATTGATGTACGTTGCAGTAGATAGGTATAACAATACCATACACTCTGTCACTGGAAAAAGACCCAGTGACGTGTTTTTTAACAGGACAAAAACATCTGACTTTAGTAAACTGCTCGAAGCTCGCTCCAAGATAAATAGGGACCTCGGTAGAATTATCAAAAGAAATGTTAAAGAACGCAACAACCGAATGAATAGAAAACGTTCATCACCAAAGCAATATAGGAAGGGCAATGTAATATATGTTAGGATTAAAAGTATAAAAGCCAAAAACAAAGCTATATATAGGAAAGAAATTGTACAAAAGGACAACAAGGTCACAGTGCGTACAGTGAGTGGTAAAAGGATCCATAAAGCCAATATAAAAAATTTAAAACGAAATTAAAAAGAGAGAACTTCCACTTTTTTAAGAGAAAACATATAAACTAAATGGAATTAATAATAACATATAAGATATATGAAATATTCAAGGGTGGTTAGCACAATTAACAAGAGCCGGCCTGTAAGTGGGATATTTCGTACCTTAGTAGGTCGGGGGAGGCATGCCTACTCTTAACTAAAACGGAATCATGCGATCCCTCCATGGCAAGTTTGAGACAAAAGCTAGGCCAACCCAAAATTATGAAAAACAAAAAAACAAACACATATGAAGAAAACAATATATAAAACGAAAAAAGAAGAAAAGCAAAAATTAGAAACATATACAAGATATGTTAAATTTTTTTTAACGAAACATAATTAATAAAAATCTTTTTTTATTTTTCCCTTAGAATTAAGAGCAATTGGAAAAAACAGTAATAGCAATAAGAAGAATATAAATATAAAAAAAGGGGGAAGGGTCCTTAGTACATAAGATATTGATTAAAACTAAACAATCACTTCACATGTCATCCAAACATTTTGCGTCGGTATCGCCGGGCTTACCATGACCACTTATACTATCAAATACTGAATTTCTATTTTCAGAGAAATGATTTTCAAGCTGGTTTTTTCTACCGTTGCATTTATAAATATGATCGTCTTACATGCAGAGCAGATCTATCGCTACGACGCACAGTGGCGCCATTTGACTTTTTTCGTTGCAAAAATCATATCTTTTGAACCGAACAAGATAATCGAATAATTTAAATTGCATGTCATAGATAATTGTTCAACCTATAAAATGAGCGGTTGGAGTGGACGCTACACCTTATAGGTGCTTACTTATGGGTTTTCAAAGTTAAAATTTGTGAAAAAATCCAAGTTTTGGTAACAAAAAAATTTTTGTTAAGAATTTTATATTTTTTTGTAGTTCTTTTGTAAGCTTTTCATGTTTTAAGATATTACCTAAAAAATTACAACAAAAGAGTTTTTTTTTAAATGATTTTTTCAATTTTCTGTAAAATATTCATTTTCTTGGTAAGACAAAGTATGTCTAAAATACAAATCATTTCTAAACTCTAATTTTTTTCTAACTCATCTATTTTATGGTAACAAAATCAAATTATTTTTACCAATCTTATATTTCTTAGTTCTTTTGAAAGCTTTTTCTGTTTTAAAGTTATTAGCCAACAAATTAAACAAATTTTTTTTCAATTAATTTTTTGAATTTTCTGTAAAATATTCATCACAATTCGTAACAGAAGGTATATCTAAAAGACTAATCATTTCTAAAGTATAATTCCATTGTAGTTCTTTTCGTGTCTTCACATGCCGCAGGGAAGAAATAAGTGGATCGGAAGATGCTGCTAACATGTTGAAGAGGTCCTCATTTTGCCTCACCCTTGATGCTTTGAACGTGTTCTGCAATCTATATTTTTTGTAAAATTTGTTAAGAGACTCCTGCGCTTCTTCAGAAAGCTCTCCAATTGGCAAAGACTGGTACTCAATTATATCTTTGCCATGCGCCAATATTTTATGGACGGTCGGGGTCAACTTCTTCTGTGGATAAATTTTTGCTAAAAGAGATGCAGTTTCCGATGCATATTCTCCAAATTTTGTAGAATTAACACTTTCTTGGCAGTTTAAAACATTCAAGATCGTTCCCAATCTTTTGACGATTTCATTGTCAATTCCAGTGATTCTAGTTACTGCCTCATCATTTGCAAAAAATCTCCTTGAAGTGTTTCCATCGTTTGAGTTACCGTATCCACACTTGGGGCAGTCTACTTTTAGTCCAAGTTGTTTCCAAAAAGCATTCTTTATTTGCTTCTTTCTGATCTTTTCCTTATCCTTAATTGATGTATTTTCATCGATGTTTTCATCTTGTTGTGGTAGGGTATACGCCAGTTTTAGCAAGAACTCCATACACCTTATCCTTGCGTGCAATGGTGACATTCCATATTCGTAATTCTCCTCGTTTGTAGAATCGTTTAAATTACCGAAGTTCTTCTGACTCTTTTTGCAAATCGGGCATGTCAATGTTGAGGTTCTTCCTGTCAGTTCGTTTACGACTTTTCCGTCAACCATGGTCAGGTGGAACTCGTAACTACATTCAATATATTTTCCTTCTCCAATTTGCAATTTTGTATGCTTAATCTTGCTTATTTGTTCTTCAATGTCCTTCACCGTGGTCCTTATGAGTTCTGCCGATTCCTTTGCAAACTGAAACATTATTGGTCGGCAATAATGCACTGATGACGGTCGATGATTTTTCCAGTGTAGGGAAACATCAGATTTTAGCCGCAATGGAACAACAGATGCCATAAACATATTTCCGTCAGATATTGTAGTGTCATCGGAAGATATCCTTTGCTTATAAACGCTTTGTCCGGATGATCCATCGCAGCCCCATTTGCTGATCAATGTTAGTTTCTGAGGAAGAATTTCCACCTCATTTTCAGGAAGACTTTCCAACAACCGTTTTGCTGTATGGTCCATAAGATCCTGCAGATTGGCTTTCGCAGAGACTTCCGTAAACTCCGTACGCAATGGTCGTGAATTTATTTTGGCTTGCGTAATATGCTTGTATCCGGGGAAAAGGTCAGCCCCGTGTCGCATTAAAGATGCCCGTAGTATCTCATATTTCTCTTTGGAAAGTTCTAAGTCCAAAAACAGAGCCAAGGCTTCTTCGGAACTATACTTTTTAATATGTGCGTTTGTGGGAGTGGGAATGCTTTCCTTAATCCTTTTTAGTCGCAGTGGGCTTGCATCAGCAACAGATTTTGTAATCTGCGACCTAACTCGTTCACTATCCTTTATGTATTTAATAGACAGCGCATCCGATAAATCCTTCGTGGTCAAGTCATTGGTGGCATCGGCAAGTTTCCTCTTTCTTGTGAAAATTGAACACTCCTCCATACTTTTTTTTGGCCTTCCTTTTTCTCCTCTGGTTGATGTGGAGGGTTTATCTACTGCCAATATATCCAGGATGGTGTCTTCATTAAGCCAGTCCTCGTATTTGGAGTTGAAGATGTTAATGGTTCGATTGCATTTCACCCATTTTGTCTTAATTTTGGCATGTATCATACAAAGATTATTTTTTATACTTTTGCTTCTCTCAATATTTCCGTATAAGCTATCGAGTTCTTCTAAAGCAGCTTCCGCGAAACACGTTGGTGTAATTGACTTTCTAAACAGTTCAAATAGTTTTAAATTGTTCAACGCCATGTTTTCAATACTTGTTTCGCCAACTTTCAGTCGTAGACTAATGCAGGCATTAAGCTTGTTTTGCAATATATAGGCCTATGCTACCATGTCTACAAATGTACCTGTTACATGCATACATATGCATTTGGGCTGAATTATACAGTTTTGATATTATGCACGTAGCCAAATGAGATTTGTGCCTACCTGTACCATAAGTCAGTATTGTTCTTCACCATATGTACGCCAAAAATAATTTTTAAGTGAGGTGCGTACCTGCTTATTTCAATGAGTAGTTTTTTGTGCATCTTGTGTCTGTAACGGAATATTAGGACCAAATTTTTCGCCAGAGGCTCTCAGGTAGACAACTGACTCAAAATGCAATTTTCAAACTATTACATCAAAGTAACTGTCAGTCAAGGCATGTAAGGGATGCCCGCCATACAATTTCTGCAACCATGTCTTTTTAACGTTTTTTACCTGTAGAAGCCAAATAGGCACGTAAAGGCAGATAAAACCTTTTGAGTTATGTAAAAGACTAGTTAAAGAACATATTTTGAAAATATGGCGGAGGTAAAAAAAGGTAAATTTTTTTTATTTTCCGTCAAAGTTGAAGAATAGTGAAAAAATGGATAGTTTTTAAATACTGATTTACCTAGAGAAACACAAAGCAAACAGCACAATTTTTTTTATTGTTATACATTTAATAAGCACATCAATCACTAAAAACAAAAAAAAATACTATTCGTTGCCTAGTTTTCGTGATATTACACCTGAAATCGGATCAAACTACCTAAAAATTGTGTGTTTTTTTTAAATCCGAAAATTGGTTAACTTTGAACAGTTATGTCTTCTAAACTAAAAATCTGATATTGTTAAGAGTAGCATATTTGAGATCGTTGAAAAGTTTACTATAAGATGGATTCATTTAAAATTTCGCAGGCGCACATGAAAATTTTGATTTTTGCAACCTCGTTTGCTCTACGGGTGCCACTGTGCGACGTCCCTATAGTGACTGTAAGAGCTGGAAATGCATGGACTATTAATGGAAATTTCAAACTGGTTCACATTATAAATTTAGATGAGTTTGCAACAATTGCCGACAACGTAACTGCGCTTCTTCAAAAATATACGCCACCCAGTAAGACGAAAGAAGTAATAAGCTACCATCTGATGCAAATACAAGAGAGGCTTATGGAATTGGGAAGCATACGACGAAGGAATCGTAGGTCAATTGACTGGATCGGCTCCGCCTGGAAGTGGGTAGCCGGGAACCCAGACGCCACAGATTGGAACTCCATTTTAAAGAGCCAAAATGCAATCATAAGTAATAACAACGAGCAGTAAAATATCAATGCACAGCTCCTGAATACTACTAATGAGGTTGTCCGAAAAACTAATGAGCTCATTGACAGAATGAACGCAGTTAGCAGTGGAAAAGAATCCCAGAGAATTGGACAGGATACGATGAACCAGGTTCTTATTTTGAGGGACACTATTAATGAAGTGTTGAGAGCTTGTCAGCTGGCTGAAGTGGGGATAATTAACACAAACTTGCTAGATAGGACTGAAGTTGAAAAAATCATTACCGAAATGGAGACCCTGCCGTATGCCAACGTCGTAGAAGTTATCGAATATGGGAAACCATCCATCTACACAAATGGGTCCTTATTGTTATACGTTCTTTCTCTCCCAAAGCTAAAAAAGGAGTCTTACCATCGACTGATTGCTCGAACAACGATAAGGAAGGGTAGGCAAATTGAACTTCCGTTAAAAGAAATTCTTATAAGTCAAGAGGAAACCTTCGGTGTCGCCAGTCCTTGCCTGAACATTAATAAAGCGACAATTTGTCAACAGACATCTTTAATTCAAATAGCTGAGGAAACCTGTATACCACGTATGCTCAAAGGGGGAAACGCTAATTGCCGTTACAAGATTACCAGCGCGCAGGTAGTAGAAATGATAACATCCGATGTAATCTTTCTTACAAACTTCAAGGGTGTCATAAAAACGCCGAAACACACAGAGACACTTGATGGCACTTACCTGATACAACTTCATAACGAAAGCATACTCATCAATAATGAAACATTCTTCAGTACATCAGTTTCGAGATTACAACCACTTCCTCCCGTACTGACGAGCGTGGCTAATGAGAAACTATTGGTGGACATCGTCCAGGTTCACAACATAAATTTGCACAATGTAGACAAACTTCAGTATCTGGGTACGAAGTTAAATCTGTCACTGGGCTCCAACTTTGGTATCGGGATAATAATGGGCATCGGCATTGGTTCTTTGTGGCATAGAATAACCGGAAAAATTACCTTACCAACAATTAAAGTTCCACAGTCAGTTGCACTTACCCTTCAACCTTAACGTGTGATCTGCGGGACGCAGACATTTAAAGAGGGAGGAGTTAGCAGTGGCCGTGACACTGCGAATGAACGAAGTCCAGCGGAGTCAGCATAATTAGCTGCTTCAACATTCCCACGACTTTTGCACGCGCATCCGGCCTAATTATGAATAATATCAAATTCCATTCAATAAACTTATATTTTTGATTACTAAGCGTCTGGATAACTGCACATGCCAATGCAACGTGATCCAGAACTTTTGAGAAGTTTTGGCAGAAGACAGTTTTTGAAGACAGTCTTGGCTACGGCATCGTGAGTTTCGGTCGTTTTATAGTTCTTATAGTTTGATTTGTATTGATAAAGTGCAAAGGTAATAAAAATTAATTTTGTGAAATTAATTATCCTCGTTTTATTTTAATAAAGGCGCCGTTGTCAGCGGCTCAAAATTACTTTTTTTAACCAACCCGTTTAAAAACCTTTAACTTACATATGCACCTCTAAATTTATTTATAGAAAAATATTTACATAAATATAAGTGTTTGATCCATTTAAATATTATTTGTTTTTTGTCCTTTTTCCATCCTTTGAGTTCTGATTAACATTTGAGCCGGTACATTTTGATCTGTTAAATTTATCACCCATTTGTTGTTAAAAAAAAGGTGGGTAAGAGCATTGTGAAATTCATTTTTGTCTATTTGGTGGTAAAATTTCCAATTTAAATTTCAACCGAATTAGGTTAGATAGCCGTAATATTTTGTAAAGGTCCGAAATCTTTAGTTCGGCGTCAAAGGTCATTGTTAAAAAATTTTTATTAAATTTTAAAATTTACCTTTTTTAAATCTCTAAATAATTCGGGATCTTCAGCTTTCCTTTTTTCTGTTCTCTGAAGTTTTGCGTGTTTCGGATTATAAGGAGGTATAAACTGAAATTAAAAGTAAAAATTCATTATTTGCGTTCACTTCTTGATGTTCACGTGTTTGATTTCTAGGTTTTTACTTGTGACTGCTCAAGTCACGAAAAATACATCATTAATACAAGTATCTATTGGCAACATTCATATTTGTACTTTAAGTTCTCTTATTCTACCGCAAGGCAAAACAATGCTCAATTGTAGTTCAATGTTGATCGAAAATTCCGCTAAAGTAATTTTTCTGTGCTCAACGGATGCTTTGAATTTTCTCTCATTTAATTTGTAACCACTTTCACCGGCTAACCAACCGCTATCATATCTCGGGATTTCACCGACAAATATCGAGAACAAGAAAATTTTTTGCAGAATAAGTGCTGCTTTCATCAGACTTTGTTGTCTAGATGGAATCAATAAGCTGAGAATTAAGAATATATTTTTTTTATTCTTTTCGTGCAGAATTATCTACAAAATTGAAATCCAAAAAACATAAACCGAGGACAACGTTAACCACAGAACATAATTATGCGGCAGAATTTAAATATTAAAAAAAATACGATAAGAAGCAATGTAATGTATATTTTAACTACTCCCTGTATTAATTGAAGTTACACTGAAGATTTGGACCCAAAAAATATCATCGTTGATAATCTATTTTACAGTTGACAGTTTGTCAATTGGAAGTTTCAACGCAATATATGCAAGGCTTAATCCGTTTAACTAAATATATTTATCAAAGAAAAAAAACATTGGAGTGTCAAACGAAATTTTTACTACTAGTAAAGACATGTTTAAGCCATGAGGTGTCGCATTAACAACTACGAGTATGTAAATTTTCAATTAAATACTAAGTCCATTTAAAACCAATTTTTTGTAAACCTACGTTACTCTTATCTCGGCTTGTTGCAAAAGTACTCTAAAGATTTTGTAGGTAATTTTTCAAATATCAGCAATGGCTTCGTACATTTATTTAATGTTCTGATCATATTACTTACCTATTAGAGAAGTTGTCAAGCTGTATGAAGATATAACAAAAAATTTGAGGTGCATTGCCCAATTGATAAAAAGGTAAATTCAGTTAAATACAGTTAACTTCTTTAACTTTTTCAATGTATGGATTCAAAGGCACCAGGCATAGACAGGGCTGGGGTCAAAATTTCACAAGCAATTTAGTCAAACGAGTTGTCAACATAATCATTCGAAAAACAATAAACTACAACGGTTTGCTTTTAGATGAAGAGAAAGCTTTTGACACCATGTTGAGTTGACTACTACACTATTTGTACAAGGTGGCGCAAAAGTAATCCTCCTATCAGAAAATGCTATAAATTTTGCGATTGGCCCCTAATGTCAGTTCTGTTTTGACATTTGTGTAGTAAACACATGCGAAATACACGTTAATAAACAATGTTACGCTACACTGCTGCAGAACGCGGAATATTGGTGACTATTTATTTGACCAATAATCGGTCGGTGACTTTGGCACAACGTGAATTTCGTCGCAGATTTCCTAGCCGTCCAACACCTACTGGTGAAACACTGCGACGTTTAGCCGCTCGCCTCGAAGAGACTGGCACAACACGAGATGCTGCCAGGCGTGGCAGACCCCGGAGTAGCCGTTCTGCAGAGAATATTGCTGCTGTAGCTGAGGATGTCATGGAAGCGCCGTCGACATCGACCAGACGACGTGCCACGCAAATGGGTGTTCAGTCGACGGTCCTTACAGCAAATTTTGGTACAAGATTTGAAGATGTTTCCGTACAAAGTCCAGACGGTGCATCAGCTGTTAGCTGCTGACCGCCAATCGCGTCTAACATACGATCAAGCCATCCTTAATCACCACCAAGAGGAAGGTGATTTTTCATCAAAAATAATCATGAGTGATGAGGCCCATTTCCAGCCCATTTCGGGTAAGTAAATAAGCATAATTTACGCTTCTGGGGCACTGAAAATCCGCGTGTAACCCACGAAGAGCCATTACACCCGCTCAAAGTCACTGCATGGTATGCTGTTTTCGCTGGAGGAGTCATCGGACCTTTTTTCTTCGAAGACGTCGCGGGCCAAACGGTTACTGTGAATGCTGAGCGCTACAGAGCAATGATCAACGAGTTCTTTTTGTCGCAACTTGATGAATTGGGATTGGAAAACATGTGGTTCCAACAGGATGGTGCAACGGCACACACTGCACGTGCCACAACCGATATGCTGAAAGATGCATTTCCCGGGCGCCTAATCTCCCGTTTTGGCGATTTGCACTGGCCAGTAAGATCGCCTGATTTGACCGCTCCAGACTTCTTTTTGTGGGGCTTTTTGAAGTCGCGGGTTTATGTCAAGAAGCCTCAGACTCTTGCAGCTTTTAAAGACAATATCCGTCAAGAATGTGAGGACCTATCGCCGGAAGTTTTGGACAAAGTGATGGAAAATGCCATAAAAAGGGCTCAAATGACAATCAACTGTGGCGGCGGCCATTTACATGACATCATATTCTCGACTTGATGTAAAAAAAATTAAAAGACCAAATAAAAATAATCCACAAGAAGAATCAAAGTTTTTCTTTTTTTTTTAAACTATAGCCAAAAAACCACGGAAGGTTATTTTTGCGCCACCTTGTATATAGTAAACTTTGTAAAATGGGGAGTTTTCTATGTAAAGGGTGGTTAAATTGTATGGGCCGATGTTGAATGTGAACCACACCTAAACACCAAGTTTTTTTCCAAATTTTATTTGACATTGCGCTATTTCAGACTTACTCAATTTGAACCATGGAGAGATACACAATCCAACAACGTGTTAAAGTTATCCAGACTTATTATGAAAATGGGAGTTCAAATCAAAATGCATATCGTGTACTTCGTAATTTTTTTGGTCAATTTCATCGTCCAAATGTGCGTACAATCGCAAAAATCGTGGAAAAATTCGAGCAAACCGGGTCTGTAGAAGATGTGAGAACACCAGTGCATGCTCGTACAGCTCGTACTGCAGAAAATATTGCTGCTGTTCGCGATAGTGTGGCTGAAGAACCGTCCACCTCAACTCGTCGTCGTTCCCAACAATTGCACCTCTCACGCTCGTCGTTGATGAACATAATGCATAAAGACTTGCATTTACACGCTTACAAGGTGCAATTGGCTCAAGAACTAAAGCCTCTTGACCATTCCAAACGTCGTGAATGGGCAGAATGGTGGCAAGAAATGGCAACAGTGGATGATCAATTTTCGAAGAAAATCATCTTCAGTGATGAGGCACATTTTCACCTCAGTGGATTCGTCAATAAACAGAATTGCCGCATTTGGGCGAATGAGAATCCAAGAGTGATTGTCGAAAAACCAATGCACCCACAAAGAGTGACTGTTTGGTGCGGTTTATGGGCTGGCGGCATCATCGGGCCGTATTTTTTCCAAAATGAGGCCGGTCAGGCAGTTACTGTGAATGGTGTTCGCTATCGTGAGATGATAACGAACTTTTTATGGCCCGAATTGGAATATATGGATGTGGACGATATGTGGTTTCAGCAGAACGGTGCCACTTGCCACACAGCTAACGAAACAATGGCTCTTTTGCGCAACAAATTCAATGGCCGTGTTATCTCACGTAATGGCGATGTCAATTGGCCGCCAGGATCATGTGATTTGACACCGTTGGACTTTTTTCTTTGGGGTTATTTGAAAGAAAAGGTGTACGTCGATAAGCCAGCAACAATTCAAGACCTAAAGGATCAGATAATTCGGCACATTAACGGCATAGAACCTCCATTATGCCTCAGCGTCATCGAAAATTTGGACCATCGGATGGAGGTGTGCCGCCAAGGTCGCGGCGCCCATTTGGCCGATATTTTGCTCCATACATAATTGAGTAATACCAATACATCATAATAAAATAAAATTACAATAATTTCCTAAATAGTTTGTGTTTTATTCAAAATCAACATCGGCCCTTGAAATTTAACCACCCTTATATATATATATATATATATAGATAGAGGAAGACGACGATATGGGCCTTGGTCTCTTCGACTAAATATTTCATATACTAATATACCACATGATTTTGGTATTTATATATATATATATATGTACACAGTTCACCCAGCCAACCTTTAGATGTTTGAAATTTGAATTTACATTTTAATATTTCTAAAAGTTTCCGCAGATCTTTTTTTGCAAAAGCGTGGAAGTCTCTTCGGAAGATTGTATATAATCTTACATATGTACAGTGAATATGACAGATTGACAGTCCTTGATATCTGCGAGACTGAATCGAAAATTTGTGTGGCCTTGAGTCTTTTATATGTATAGCAAATTTTCTTTGACCAAAAGAACTCAAAATAAGTTTAATCAAGTAAATATCTCCTTTATAATATACCACTAACTCATCCGCTTTATGTTTAATTTTTTGAATCTCTAATGCTAAATCACTTACAGTATTTGCTCTTAGGTTGTTGATTATTCTGTATAGTTGGTGCGGTTCTACATCTGGTTTGTAGCTCAGCTTCAGTGCTTGTTTAATCTGCTCCCAATTGTCTGGTTGTGGTAAATTAATGATTGTGTCCTTGGCTTCTCCCTGTATGGTGCGATAATAGATTGCTCTGGTGATTTCTTTCCATTGGTCTGCATTCTCCAATGTTGACAGCAGATACTCCGTGCTGCTGAAGAACGAGTTAATCGTAATGTCGCCATGATCAGTGATATTGGAAGATGGCTCACGCTGCTTAAAATTCTGTCCACGTTGTTGTTGCTGATTTGTATTTGCCTTTGTTGCAACTCCATATAGGCTCCTCTCAATTGCTCTAGCTGCTGCTTTCGTCTGGCCAGCTGCTCTAATACAGACGTATCGACTCCTTGAGCTTGTTCCATCCTTCTCTTGTCAAATTCGTTGTTCCTTTTGGATCTAATTTTCATGAATTGGATCTTTTATTATTTTTTTTTATCACTTCTTCTTGAGTGGTGCCTGCAAAGGATCTTTGAGTGCACTACACTGCCAATTTCTTTTGATCGGTTCTTGTGGGTGATTTTTAATAACAATTTTATTTTATTAATTTTTTACTACTACTGTCTTTTTGTGATTTTTTTTCACTTAAATATTTTCCCGGGTTTTGCAGTATTTTACTGTTCGAATCACTACCCTTTCTTTTATAAGGAAGGACTGCCGACTGCGCCAATTTAATATTTTGTTTTAAATATTTAAAAAAAAAAACAAAATTTTATTTTTATTTAGGAATATCACTTTATTGACTTTGAACGGAAGAAACAAGACTAAATTAATGTTTACAAATTTCTTTTCTTATTGGCTAAACTGCAATATTTAAAACTGCTTAGTAATTAAAAATATCTTACAATTATTGTTTTGATAATTCTCTGGAATATTGCGTTATGTGAACGGAAATGCAATTTTATTAAATTATTCTTTTTTTTCTTTAGTTCTTTTATATTAATATAGGCCAGTTGCAATTCTTGGAATTGCGACCGAAAAATAGAATTAATTTATGACTTTAATTTTAGTTTCTTTAACCAAAGCGGAAATAGGTTTAATTTTACATTTGTTTATTAGGTGGTGAATATGTTTGTAATAAATTCGTCAATAGGATCAGTCTTGATATAAGTTGGTGTGTATGGTTTTATATATGTAACTAGCGTGACAGGACAGTTTAAGTTAAACACTTTATTCTTTGTGGCTCTTTGAGCATTCAAAAAACATTTTCCAAATACCATTGTGAACGGTTTTAAACATAAACATTGTTTTTACAAACCTAAATTAACATTTCTCATAAAGTGGTGAACAATTTCTAAATACTTAAAACTGTTTTTAATTAAATTTCAATTAAGATTTGTTAGCTCACATAAAATTATTTTTTGTTCAAAATAAACCTTTGGTGACAATGACTCTGGAAGAGTTAAAGACACTAAGAGCAACATCAAAAGGTAGTAAAGGGTGGTTAAATTGTATGGGCCGATGTTGAATGTGAACCACACCTAAACGCCAAGTTTTTTTCCGAATTTTATTTGACATTTCTCTATTTCAGACTTACTCAATTTGAACCATGGAGAGATACACAATCCAACAACGTGTTAAAGTTATCCAGACTTATTATGAAAATGGGAGTTCAAATCAAAATGCATATCGTGCACTTCGTAATTTTTTTGGTCAATTTCATCGTCCAAATGTGCGTACAATCGCAAAAATCGTGGAAAAATTCGAGCAAACCGGGTCTGTAGAAGATGTGAGAACACCAGTGCATGCTCGTACAGCTCGTACTGCAGAAAATATTGCTGCTGTTCGCGATAGTGTGGCTGAAGAACCGTCCACCTCAACTCGTCGTCGTTCCCAACAATTGCACCTCTCACGCTCGTCGTTGATGAACATAATGCATAAAGACTTGCATTTACACGCTTACAAGGTGCAATTGGCTCAAGAACTAAAGCCTCTTGACCATTCCAAACGTCGTGAATGGGCAGAATGGTGGCAAGAAATGGCAACAGTGGATGATCAATTTTCGAAGAAAATCATCTTCAGTGATGAGGCACATTTTCACCTCAGTGGATTCGTCAATAAACAGAATTGCCGCATTTGGGCGAATGAGAATCCAAGAGTGATTGTCGAAAAACCAATGCACCCACAAAGAGTGACTGTTTGGTGCGGTTTATGGGCTGGCGGCATCATCGGGCCGTATTTTTTCCAAATTAAGGCCGGTCAGGCAGTTACTGTGAATGATGTTCGCTATCGTGAGATGATAACGAACTTTTTATGGCCCGAATTGGAATATATGGATGTGGACGATATGTGGTTTCAGCAGGACGGTGCCACTTGCCACACAGCTAACGAAACAATGGCTCTTTTGCGCAACAAATTCAATGGCCGTGTTATCTCACGTAATGGCGATGTCAATTGGCCGCCAAGATCATGTGATTTGACACCGTTGGACTTTTTTCTTTGGGGTTATTTGAAAGAAACGTTGTACGTCGATAAGCCAGCAACAATTCAAGACCTAAAGGATCAGATTATTCGGCACATTAACGGCCTCAGCGTCATCGAAAATTTGGACCATCGGATGGAGGTGTGCCGGCGAGGTCGCGGCGCCCATTTAGCCGATATTTTGTTCCATACATAATTGAGTAATACCAATACATCATAATAAAATAAAATTACAATAATTTCCTAAATAGTTTGTGTTTTATTCAAAATCAACATCGGCCCTTGAAATTTATCACACGAATCAAAAGGATTGTTGAAGGCCCAGAAGGTTTGTCTCACACAGAACTTGAATGCAGATTAGGAATTATTGAATCATACTACAAACAAGCATTGTATTGTCAGAACCAGATTACACGTTTGTCGCCCGAAGAACTAGACAGAACGGAGATAGACGAATTATACATCACTGCAAAAAGTCTCATACTTACGCAGATGGGTAAGGAAAGGTGTCCGAGTGCCCAAGAACAGTCATTTTTTGTGCCTCATCCCGCGTCAAGTCGACTTCCGAACCGAAGTTCCCCAAATTCGACGGCAAATATCTCGAGTATAAAAATTTTATTAACACATTTAATAATCTGGTTCACAATGATCAAACCATTTCTGTCTCAGAAAAGTTCAACCATTTGTTATGCTGTATCAGTGGAGAGGCTCTAGCAGCAATCAATCATTCCAGGTAACAGACGAAAACTATCCAAAGGCTCTTAATAGGCTTAAAGAAAGATAAGACAATAATACTTTAATTTTCCTGGAAACTGTTACCTCAATGTTTGATGTTCCACAAGCTTCTAAGCCAGTTCCCAATCAATTACGCAATATTGTGGATACGACTTCGGCTCTTTACAGTTCACTAAAATCACTTGGTTCGTACCAGGAAATTTGTGACGCATTCATAATTCATGTGGCGATGACCAAGGTTGATCAACAATCGAATCAAAAATGGGATGAGTTCATCGACTATTCGAAATTGCCATCGTGGTCTGACTGCTGCTCAATGTTGGACAGGCGTTGTCAACATTTTAATGCACAGTGTAGAAGAGCTACAAAAGAACAACCTTCTTCTAACACAAAAAACATTTCGCATAATGATGTACATACAAAAAAACATTTTTTCGTGACAAAAAATGTATCCCAATCTTCCTCATGTAATCATTGCTCGAAGTCGGGGCATTTTATTACAACATGTCAGCGTTTTTGGTTTTACCCGTAGATCAGCGCATTGACCAGGTCAATGATGAAGATGGTCACTCAACAAGTGCCGCAGCCGTTCATGGTACGTTTCAGCAAAATTCTACGCTCAAATCAAGTAAGGTAATTTTGGAAACTGCACTTCTATTAGTTCGTGACTCTGAAGGAAGGTATCATTTGGCAAGAGCACTACTGGATCCATGTTCTCAAGTCAACTTTATAAGTGAGTACCTTTCTAGTGCTTTAAATCTGAGAAAATCTAAAAACTCAGTAGATGTTATCAAAATTGGCTCTTGTGGGGTTAAGGTTCCATTTAAAACCCAGAGCACTATACGATCAAGATTAAATAATTTCGAAATGTCCCTTGAATTTTGTGTCTCACGTACTATAACTGGCTATCATCTAGATGAAAATATGTCACTACATGACTTTAATCTGCCTTCTAACATAGAGCTGGCAGATCCAGAGTTTTATCGTCGACAAGGCATAGATATGCTTCTCGGAGCAGAAGTATTTTTCACAATTTTATCGGTTGGTCAAATCCGCCCAAACCAAAATTTGCCAACACTACAAAAAACATTGTTGGGATGGATCGTCTCTGGGAAATATACGAGTAACAGCGCTCAACACTCGTTGAATTCATCATATATAACTATGACAAATGATACCGATGAAATAAATAAAAGTCTTGAAAGGTTCTGGAAATTAGAAACCGTCGAACACAAACGTCAATGCTTGAACCCGGAGCAACAACAATGCGAACAACATTTTCTCAAACATATTGCGGTTCAAAATGATGGCCGAATTATGGTGAAGTTGCCCTTCAAAAATAATCCTACGTGTCTCTAGATTTCTAAACAAATTACTGAACGACGATTTTGGTCCATCGAGAAAATATTAAAGAAAAATCCTATATTAAAGGAACAGTATACACAATTTCTGAAGGAGTACAAAGAAATGGGCTACATGAGTCAGATAAATTCTCCCGTGTCTCAACCGCACTATTATATACCCCATCATTGCGTTTTGCGTCCCGGAAGTGCCTCAACAAAACTTCGCGTAGTTTTTGATGTCTCTAGGTAGGCTTCGTCCTACCAAATCGTACTCAAAGAACACAAAACGTTCGATTTTGTCACTCACCTCAACCCTTTTCGACCCTATGGGCCTTATTAGTCCACTTACTATAAAAGCTAAAATTCTACTGCAGAGACTTTGGCTCCTTAAATGCGATTGGGACGAATCTGTTCCTCAAGCAGTTGATATTCTAGAAGATTGTCATAACTTGCTCCAGCTGAAAATAAGTCGCTTCGTTCGTGTGGCAAATTCAACAACAATTGAGGTCCATGGTTTTACCGACGCATCTATCAAGGCTTATGGTTGCTGTCTTTATTTCGTTTGTAGAGACTCATACGATAATGTGTCCGTCAAATTGTTGGCTTCATCTCGTGTGGCTCCTATAAAAACCAGTACGTTGCTCAGACTAGAGCTATGTGGGGGCCACTTACTTTCGAAATTTTGGTGTCAACTAAAACAATCTCTTAATTACAATATTTCACGGGCTTACTTTTGGTGTGATTCTTAAATTACTCTACATTGGATAAGCAGTCATTCGTCGTCACTTTCAACATTCGTCGGAAATCGTGTAGCAGAAATACAAGAGTTGTGTGCTGATGTCTCTTGGCGTTATGTTCCAACAGAGCAAAATCCCGCTGATTTGGTATCCAGAGGCTGTACTGTAAATGAATTATGCAACACAAACTGGCTCCATGGTCCAACATTTTTAAGAGAAACCAGTTCTTGTTGGCCCATGCAATACAATCCCGTTTTAAGCGAAGAAAATTTGCTTTTAGAAAAGCGAAAGTCAACATATGCCAGCAGTTTTAAAGAAACACCGTACGTAGCTATTTAAAGTGTTTACGGGTCATGTCATATGTTTTCCGTATTTGTTGCAAAACAAAGCCGACAGACACACATATTTCTCCAGATGAGCTAACACACACTCTCAACAGAATTATTTGGGTACTTCAGCAAACATACTTCTCTGAAGTGTTTCATCAACTTAAAAAATCTGGCTCTGTTTCGGGACAATTGGCATCTCTGGCTCCGTTTATAGAAACAATTTCCGGGGTTGCATTAATTCGAGTTGGTGGCCGATTGCTAAATTCCAATCTACCAGAGCAATCAAAGTTCCCATTTCTTCTACCGAAGTATGACTCGTTTGTTAAATTAATGGTCACACATATTCATCGAAACAATTTTCACGCCGGCCCGCGGGCTTTAGTGTCTCTTATTCAACAGCAATTTTGGATCATAAATTGCCGATCATTGGCCAGGCAAGCAGTTCATCAATGCATTCATTGCACTCGATATAAGCCCAAGCTACTGACGCAGGTGATGAGAAATCTACTAATCAAGAACGTGTCTCTGGTTCCCGTCCATTCCAAATTGTTGGTGTTGATTTTGCTGGCCCAATTTCAACTTATTTGCGCATTCGAGGGAAACGTCCTTACAAATCTTACATAGCAGTCTTCGTCTGTTTTTCATCAAAGGCTGTGCACCTTGAAGCTGTGTCCGATCTGTCAACTGATGCGTTTATAGCAGCTCTAAAACGTTTTGTTGGGAGAAGCGGTCTACCGTCAAAAAATTTCTGCGACAATGCGACGAATTTTGTTGGCTCAGACTCAAACCTTAAAGAATTTTACCAGAATTTTCTCAAAGAATCTTCTAAAGCAGAGATTATTTCCCACGCAGCTTCAAATCTGATTGAGTTTTGCTTTATTCCTCCTCGCGCTCCACACTTTGGAGGGTTGTGGGAGGCGGCAGTCAAAACAGCCAAGGGCCACTTGTTTCGAACCCTCTCGAATGCTAGACTTACGGCTCTAGTTGAAATTGAAGCAGTAATGAATTCTCGTCCAATTTCGCCAACGTCAACAGATCCAAATGATTTCGAGGCCCTTACACCGGGCCATTTTCTTATTGGTTGCCCGCTAAAACACATTCCAGAGAGAATCAGTTTTAGTTCTGACATCTCCAGCATTTAACACTGGCAAAGAATAACACCTATTAAAACTCAATTCTGGATTCAACTACAACAACGGACCCGATGGCAAACACCCCAGCAAAATCTTAAAGTGAATGATATGGTCCTAGTGCATGAAGATAATCGTCACCCGATGAACAGGGTTACAGCTCGTGTCATCAACATCATTACTGGTCCAGATGGTCGCGCTCGTGTTGCAGATGTGAAAACACCAACAACTACTTTCCGTCGTCCGATTGCTAAATTGGCGCTTCTACCGATTGATTGAAACCAGGGGTTTCAATGGGGCCCAGCATGTTAAGTCACTATACTCATTTCACTAATTTATGTTAAACTTATTAATTTTATTTCTATTATTAAACTTTTTATTATGAGCCACCTTAATGTTGACAATCTTGTCAAGGTTATTGAACTTACTGTTTTTACTTTTAAAGGCTCATTTGTATGTTTGTATGTACCTGTTTGGATTGCAATAAACAATCACATCTACATATGAACATAATAATGACGTTTACTTTGTTCATTTGTTTGAACAAACAAACATGCCTGTACATATTTTTTTTTTTACTTATTGGGCTCCGTTAATTTGTAAATACATAAAGATTTACCGCTTATGTTTGTTCCTGAAATTTTGCATAAGTTTGTGGAAATAATATAAAAATATATAGTTGATCATTTAAATTAAACGAAGACGGTTGTTTTCATTTATGAGACACGGCGGCACAATAAAAATAAATTTCTACATACATACAGCGTGAGCTAACAAGAAAATAATTACTAAAATAAAAAAAAAGAAGAAAAGAAGAAGTGAAGTGACTACGAAATCTTATCTAACCCCATTTATTTTAAGTTAATTAAAAAACCATTCTAATAACTTACGGGCAGTCAAACTAGGCTGTCCTCAAAACAATAGTTAAACAGAAGTTTCTCGAATATTTCAAAACATTGGGTCCAAAATTCATAGCCGCACGTGATTACAACGCCAAGCACACATTCTGGGGTTCTCGCTTTTTAACTCCAAGAGGAAGACAACTCTTCAACGCAATAATGTCCAATAAGATGGATGCAATTTCTACTGGTCACTCCATATATTGGCCTGCACACCTCAACAAAATTCCAGATGTAATTGATTTTGCGGTAATAAAAAATTAGAAACGTGAACAAATAGAATTGACCCCTTCACTGGATCTTTCATTGGATCACTCTCCAACTTTTCTATCTCTGTTCGACAGTACGAGTAACCAGAAGGAAAGCAGGTTTTGCTGTCCTAATAAGAGAACAAACGGGCTAAAATATGAAATGTACCTTAGTTAGCATTTACCACAAAAATTATCTTTGAAGTCTGAAAATGAGGTTGAATCGGCGTCAATCTCTTTTCCCTTACAATGACCAAGGCTGCAATGTATTCCACACCCACAGCTCACACATCCCAAAGGAGGCATTTAATGGGGACGGTCGAATTGAACCTCTTGTGCGAGAGAAGAGAAGATTAAGACATCAATGGCAGGAAAGTCGATCCCCACATATAAAGGCTCAACTGAACCATTGTCAAAAAAAATTGCGTGACACCCTGAAAACACAAAAAGAGTCAAACCTCAAAAACTACCTTCAAGGTTTGGATCCAACTGAAAAAACTTATTACAGCTTATGGAAGGTGGTAAGGAAAATTCGAAGCTCCCTTACGTCTACAAATGGCAAAAAAATACGAACGAAAAAGTAGAAGGATTCGGAAGGCATTTAGAAAATGTATTTAGTCCAACTGATACAGGCTCTAGTGTAGTTAGCTAATAATAATGCAGTAATACACCCAATCAAATTCGGTTTTTCTAAATTGAAGTCAGCTATTAAAGACCTGAACCAAGGAAAGGCAGCCGGTAGTGACAAAATTACGGCTACAATGATAAGCAATTTACCAAACTCTGGTATAAGGATAATTTTGTTTATATTTAATGCAATGTTGCGAATTGGATACTTCCCTTTATCATGGAAAAAGTCGGAAATAATCATGATACCCAAACCAAGTAAAGACCCTACGCAGGTTTCATCATACCGCCCAATTAGCTTGTTACCAATACTTTCTAAAGTATTTAAGAAATTACTTTTGGAATCGCTGGTGTCTTGCATCGATTCTAACAACGTCATGTCTCATCCCCAATTTGGATTCAGAAAGCAACATAGTACTACTCAACAATTGCACAGAGTATCTAATGTAATTCGTGGAGCGTTTGAGAATAAACAATACTGCTCTGCATTATTTATTGACATATCGCAAGGATTTGATAAGATCTGGCATGATGGGCCAACGTACAAAATTTCAACGTATCCCCTCGCAAACCTTCACAATATATTTAAAAGTTATTTATTAGATAGATCTTTTTTCATAAGGTCGAAGGGAATTATATCTTCCCGCAAAGAGATATCTGCTGGTGTCCCGCAAGGTAGTCCTGGGGCCATTGCTTTACTTGTTATACACCGCCGATATGCCAACAAGTACAGTGTGTTCATCTTACATTCACTTTGAGAAAGGGTAATTGTCCACCTATTACAATAAATGATTCGGGAATACCAGAACACAACTTTATAAAATATCTCGGTATACATCTTGATAGGCATCTCACCTGGGTTCAGCACATAGCAGCCAAAATAACTCAAATAAAAATGAAAACTGCCCAGCTCCATTGGCTCATCGGTCCTTAACCGGCGCTTGGATTAGAACTCAAAGTACTTTTGTATAAGGCAATGATAAAGCCGATATGGTTATATGCCATTCAGCTATGGGGAACAGCTTCAGTGTCTAATGTCAAAAAACTGCAAAGAAGACAGTCAAAAATGTTAAGTACGATCATGTACGCTCCCTGTTACATCAAGAATTGTAACATCCATAGGGACCTAAGTATACCCACCATCCGAGAAGAGATTAAAAAGTTGAGCACTAATTATATTACGGAAATCCCTTTTCATCCCAATCCACTTGCGACAGATTTACTCTTATTTGAGGGTCATCAGCGTCTCAAAAGGACGCACACTTTTGATTTGGCGAGGTAATTTTCTTTTTGTGAACACTATAATTTGTATATTGCAGTGGCAGTATAAACACGGTAATTTTTAGTTTAAGATTTGAATACTTATTGTTATTGTCCTTAAGGCGGATTCAATAAATAAAAAAAAATTAAGTTCTGAATCGAAAATGAGGCAAAAATAGTGAAATGACCGAGAGGTACAGCATAGCATTTTTACACTGACCACATTTTCGTGTAACACGTGGAAGATGTTGAAAATGTGAAACGACCGTTTAAAATGTCAATATCTTTTATCTTTCATTTATTCAGCTGTCAAAAACACATTTAAAAGAAGTGAAATAAATTAATAATTGGATTAGTTGTTGCTTTGCAAGTACAAAATCAAATTTTAATGCTGTACATCGAAATAATGAAGGCCATTCTGGAAGAAGATGATGGTGAAGAATTTTTGCTAAGCATGATCTTGAACGTTTCTCGAAAGGTTTGGATGTTTGTGAGTCAAAATATGTGCAATAAATTGTAGTTATGTACATACACATAATATTTCTGCATACATATCTATATTTTAAGAGTCGCTATGAAACATTTCTAATCTGATGTTGAGTTTAGGTGTTGGTTCGTTCACTAATTATGTTAGGGCAAGGCGAATAGCTTTCTGGAGTTGTTTGACTGGAGTGGCGAAGCTATGAGGAGTTGGGAACATTGAAGTTGCCAGAAAAAATGATTTAATTGTTCGGACAATTCACCTGAAAAGGTGACTTTGGACTTTATAAAGAAACACGATGAGACAATTAAATTCGGCACCCCGGTGCAATTGAAACCAGGATAGTAATTGATACCCAGCTATATGAAAATGCTTTCGATTAGCATTCTCAGATACCTGAGTATAAAAAATTTGGCCTATGGAGACACGCGTGAACAAGTACAGAAAAGAAATTCGTCCTCAGCCAACGGATTTTGTAGAAATTATTTTCAAATTTCCTGTTATTATAATAAAACAATATTAAAGCAAACGCAATTTCATTCTATTTGCCGAGGTTTAGATGAGGTTAAAAGAATATACGACAAGTAATAACAATATTTTTATATTCTAATTTAATGAACGGAGTTAAATAAATAATTTCAAAGTCTATGTATGATTCAGTAGTGATTTCTTCAGAATTGAGATGAGTGACAACTCCACGACCTCTAATATTAAGTCTCTAAATTTAATATTTATTGAAAATAAATAATTTCAAAGTCTATGTGGGATTCAGATTAGAGATGAGTGGAAGCTCCACCACCTCTAATGTTAAGTCTCTAAGTTTAATATTTATTGCAAGTTATTTTTTTGTTCAGAACATTTTCTACCAGCCAAGTTTCAGAGAGAACGATTATATTGAATAACGAAATAAAACAATATTTCGTCCGTTTGAGTATGGGATTTTATTAAATTTATTTTCACGAGCAAAACATTTGCACTAACATACCACACTTTCCAAATATGTATGTTGTTGACCCTAGTAACAATATATTTGAAAAGTTTCTTTGGCACAGTATTGGTTTACTACATTTACTCTTTTGCGCCAACCCATAGATACAGTACTACACAGAAGTACAGCTCTAATAATTTACATTATAATTAAAAGTTTGGAATGATGTTTTAGGGAATAATTTTGTTGCAGCGACAAAAAGCATCTCAAAAACATGTACATAATTTACTTTGCAAGTTCAGGAAATCATTTTTTTAAAATTCGTCTTTTGACTTTTTTTATACGTATTTACTGGAATCAGCAATTGATTTCCAAATGCGTTAGTATTTAATATTTTCGAGTTTGACGCTTTTTGACGAAAGCTTTTTTCATATATATTTTCCTTTGTATATAAAAATTTAATTTAGCACGAATGACATATTTTAATACAATACTTTTTCAAGATGGCCGAATGAATGTTTGTTGGTTTGAAGTACACTTTATTAGCTCCCCCTTTGCTAGATTATAAAACAAATTATTCGTGTTATAAGACAAGTTAAAAAATATTTGAAAGAATGTGTGTCTACTGGATTTTTCGAACTTGCATGTGGCAGCGTTGGCTGAAAGAAAAGAGAAGGCACGCGGCACATCTTTAATGTAGCAACGAGTTGCAGACTTTTGTAAAGAAGTTACAGTAGCTATAAAGTAAGTTACACAAAAAGTTTAGGAACAACGAACTTTCTCAGACATTATAAGCCTTTGACTAAATAAATAGCTGGTTATAACAAAGTAAATTAAGAATAAATGTGGATCAAAAATTGACTTAAATTTATAATTAAAAGAAAATATATTATATTTTAAAGGAAGAATTTTTTATACCAGGAAGTAAAAGGATTAGCAAATCATTAAAAATTTCAAGGAAGTTATGTAACTTGCCGTTTATAAAACACCAACCAATTAAACATTTTTAAATTTTATATAAAATGAGCGTTGACACGTGTGATGTACCCTTAGCTTAAGAAAAAAAGGCAAAATAATTTGGCATACTCTTTCCAAAATGCTACTTTGTGTCAAGAAGATTATATACATATTTATTGTTTCGTTTCAGTGAAAACTTTCACAGAAGTATTTGTTGCAAGTTGATTATTAAAATTAAACTAATTTGAATTTTTATTCTGAAAATTACTAAGCAGGTACGACTAGACTATAGGTTACCACTTACCTCTTTTAAAGAAATTGAAATATTATTAGCCGCATTTACATCTTTGAAATGATGACGCTTAGCAATGACATCACCATTCAAGTTTATTGCTGTCGTTAGTGTTTGTTGAGATTGATAATGATGACTGCTTCTTAACGTTAACTTAGGGGTCGCCGTTTTGACCTCATTTAGCATTTTCTGGGGACAAACAGAAAGGGTTGTCTGGTTGGTGACTTCAACCAATGGATTGCTTGTAGCAGAACTAGATGCTAGATACGGACGCAAGGCAAAAGGCGAGAAAAGTTGTCCAGATGGTAGTAAGCTGTTTGTATGTTGATTATGGCTATTTTGCATTTGAGCACATTGATAATGTTGTGCACAATGTCCCTGTTCGTTAAGCAAATTTGTTTGTGGCATTGAAGGTGCGATTTGTTGCGATGTTTGTGCTGATACAACAGATGATGTGTTGTGTTGTATATTAGTTACTGTATTGCTCAATGTTATTGCCGCGACAAAATTGGGATGAATGTGCGGATGCTTATAAATATTTGCTCCAGTTGCCGCCGCTGCTGACACTTGAAATGTTGCAGCAGAATTGTTGTTCATATCACTGATATGTTGGTGCGGTAAGACGTGGCACTGTAAAGATGCATTGTTTGTTGCCTCAAAGGGGTTTATTGTAACCGAACTTGAAGATCCTGGGTGTGGATAAGGCATTGTTAACATTTTCTGCAGGGGTATTCCCCACGGCAGATACCATGACATAGACTGATACTGCATATTATTATATCTTAACTATTTTTTTGAATCTTTACAATTTTTTTGCTCTTAATGTCTGTATTATTTTATGCTTTTAATTTATTGTTTTTTTTTTATTTATTTTAAATGGATCTATAGTACATTCGTACAAATTAAATTTGCAATTTTATCGTACTTGTATTTTATTTAAATTTTCAGTGGATAACACTCTGAAAAATTGGAATTATTTGCTTTAAGTGTTATATATCCCCACTTTCCTGTTTCTCAATCCATTTGTTTTCAAAAAGCTATTCTGTTTGAAAAACGTCTGTACGTCTTCTTTTTGTAATCTTACTTAAAAATATTTATCCATAATAAAATTGTAGCAAACTTGTTCACAAGTAGCAGGTTTGATTATTTTAACTTTATTTGGCAATTCATTATTATAATGTTATGGATTTTTTAAATACTTATTTAAAAATAGAGCTTCAATAATTCCGACAAAACTAATAAATATTAAGTTGAACTACGAATGTATGTTTACATCTACAAGGACATGGCAAGTTCTTATTACTCTTATTTTCGTCAATGTATTTTTATAATTTTGCTCCAGAGGCAAATTTACCTTGTGAAACACCTTCTACTCTTGTATGTACATATACCACAATTATTTATATAATTTTTTCATATCTAACCGTCCATATACATACATACATATATATTTCATGGAAATTGCTAAATTAATATATATGTATATGTGTACTTATACATACGTATATACAATTAAATCATTCCTTATTGCGACTAATAAAGCAAACCAGAAGAATAAACATTAGGAATGTTTATGTATATGGACTTTTATAATTGCATTTGTTTTTATTGGCTCGCATTACTCAAAACGATTTCTTTTTTAACTTCATATATAATTAAAAATTAAGTTATTTTTCATTTAAATTTTAAAAACGATGCAGTTTCACTTTTTCTTCCATAAATAATAGATGTTCTTTAACTGAAATTATGGTATGGCAGCATCATTTATTTTTCAAATATTGTGGGAAATTCCCCACAGTCCACCTGAAAAGAGGAAAATAGTAAAAATTAATTTTACCAATAGTTACCACAATGTAATTTAATTTTGTTACAATAACTTTAGTACAATTAGTAAGTATAAAATTATCAAAACTATTTCGCGCACTACTCTCATTCAAATGAGATGCTAAAAACTGGTCTTAGGTACATAGGCCTGAAAGTGGACACAAAAAGTCTTTTTAAATAGAAAAAAATTATAATTTATATTTTGTTAATTCTTTGTATGCAGTACGGATTTTTTCCAAGCACTTAAATCTTTTGCAAAATGAAATTGATTGGCAGATGTGGAAGAGAAATATAAGATATACTCTCGATTGCTACGGAAGAGCACAGAACGTGATTGATGGACTTTTGTAGAAACTAAATTCAAGGATCCAGCTTTTTAACTTTTTATAGATATTCAATCGGAATAAAAATTCAAATTTTTCAAATTGTATTCCAAAATGAAAGGCATTGAGGAATGAACTACATAAATAGTGCTTTATTAACAAAAGAAGAATATGTCTTACCAAATTTAATTCTTGTTTGTAAAATTTTACAAATCTAGCCACAATATCTTAAAATATATAAATCTGCTTTTAAGGAATGAAGAAAAAATTCAGCCAACGTTAGGGGCATCAAGATAAAAGTCACAGGAAATTTTTGAAGTCTATGCTTAATATTAATATTAAATTAGACAATAGTAAGGGCCAGTTTTTACTTTAAAAATTAATTAATTTACCGAATTCATGTTTATATATCATATTTAAATACAACTTAAATCACTGACCACGTCCATTTAAATACAACTTAAGTTTTTTATACTACCATATGATTTTGACAGTTCTGCAAATTATGAAAATTGCGCATTGAAGTTTTTTCATTATTTGATAAAAACAGCAGCATAATCGAGTGCAAAAAGACTGGCCGAGTTGGTGTAGAATAAAAGGTGAATGTGTGGAAGGACGTGGAGCGAGAATTTAATAGCAAATTCAGGCAAACATTTTGAAACCACAATATTTTTAAAACAAAATATTTTAATATTAAGTTAACTAAATAGTAAGCAGCTTGTTAATGAATAATTTAAGGTAGTATTATTGCCTACTGCTATTTATTCACACATCACTATATTATAACATATGAATGCCGTTTTATTCGATGCATAAGACATAAAAGAGAGTAAATTACTTATGCTCAGAGAAAATGTATTGAAACAAAATACTGGTTTTTTTATGCATGCAATTGCCTATTACATGCAAATTCATATACGCGCATACATACATACATATGTATATACTTACTTACGGTATTATTTAAAATGTATAAACTCTCATTAGTTATAAGCACTGTTACATATTCTTTTTAGATTTTATTATTATACTTAAAATATTTTTTACTGACTTCACTTGTCTTTACTGCCACGCTGCGATCAGACATACTTAAGACTTAATAAACATAAAGTTAAATTCTCATACATAAATTTGGTGCCGAAACCCGGGAATTGATGCATAAATTGAAGCGTGCCTAGTGGAAGTTCAATAAAATAAATTTGAAGACTGGAAAACCAATAAAATGGCGGAATTACACCAACATATCGAGAGCCAAAGAGATTTGTTACGGAACCTGAAGAAAACCGCTAAGCTTTATGATTTGCAAACGAATAAAACGCATGGATTTGCACAATCGGTTTTAGACGAAATAGAAGCGAATTTTGCAAAATTTAAAGAAGGTAATAGTCATTTATGTTCCATAGTCCATGAAAATACCATTAATACAGAAAATATTCCGTATTTCGAAGAAGATGTTTATTACCAGTTTCAGAAGGAATTTTTTACCCTTAAGGGTCTGTTGCTTGATTTCATGGAATCTTGTGATCTTCGGTCGCCTGGAATTCAATCCAGTACGTTTGCTGGTTCTGGTCATTCTAGAAATGAAACATTTTCGGTTCAGGCACGGTTACCGAAAATTGACTTGCCAATCTTTAGTGGAGATTATTTAGCCTGGATGTCATACCAAGATATGTTTATTTCACTAGTGCATAATAATCCCAGCCTGTCTGATGTCCAAAAATTTTGTTTTTTGAAAACCTCTTGCAAGGAAACTCCACTGGATATCGTGAATGAATATCCAGCAACGGACGGACAGCATTGCAAAATAGATATCACAATAAAAGGAAAATAGTTGATACTATTTTTAAAAAGTTATTTTCGATACCTGTTTCTGATGGCTCCGCCAAAAGCATTCAGTTAATTTTAGATACAACCCGCACTAGTATAGCGCTTCTACGCAGCTTAGAAGTAAATACTGAAGGTGAACATGCTATGCTTATATATATGACTGTGAATAAGCTGGACTTACAAATACGCAAGGAATGGGAGCAATCTCTAAAGGCGTCAACGAAAATTCCTCCAATAGGAGATTTATTCAAATTCCTAGAAGCAACATTTCGAACATTAGAAACACTTTCTGATCAGGCCGATTCAAGTCCTAATGCAGTTCGTTTGTCATCAAAATCCTCACTAAATAATAACGGTAAAAGCAATTTTCGACGGTATGCAAACGCTGTTTCTACAAGCAACGACTCCAACTGCCCCTGCTGCAATAAGCGTCATCTTCTTTTCAAATGTTTCAAGTTTGCTTCGTTAGCATCTGCTGCAAAGAAAGATTTTTTAAATTCAAAGCGAATATGTAGAAATTGCTTAACACCTGGCCACTTTAGTAACAACTGTCGTGTAGTTTCTCGCTGTCAAGTCTGCCAACAGAATCACCATACAACAGTGCATAATGAATATTCGGCAACCCACTCAATTGCGAACTCAGCTACTGAATCCGCTATGATTCCTGAACACCCCTCGTCTTCGCAAATACTTCAGAACGTCACTGCTCATGTAGTTGATAATTGCAAGAAATATAGTGGCAGAAAAAGGTCTATCAAGGCGTCTTTGTCTTGCGGGCCCTCCTTGACCAATGTGCCCAGGCTACTTTTATCACCAAAAAGGTTGCGGACGCTCTGAAATTACCTTATACAAAGGATTTTGTAGAAATTAGCGGGGTTGGTGGACATCAACCCACGATTGTACGAAAACATGTTAATTTTACTATTTTCTCAAGAACCAACACTAATTTTAAGATCGATTGTGAGGCCTTAGTTTTACCAAAAATAACTGGATATCAACCTATGGCTATAAATGAGAAACTTTTACCTGATTTAAGTAAATTTTCGTTAGCTGATCCTTATTTCTCAGAACCTGGAGAAATTGATCTTTTGCTAGGAGGAGATATCTATGGAGATATCGTATTACCTCAACAACATACATTTAACAATGGTCCTTTTTTGCAATTGACACAATTCGGGTGGATAGTTTCGGGTCCTATTCCAGACAACAATTTACATCACAGTATTACTGTAAACCTTTGTTCTTTAGATAAACAATTGCAGTCCTTTTGGGAACAGGAAGAACTGATAGAGAAGAGGGTTTTAACAGAAGAAGAAATTCTTTGTGAAGAACACTTCAAAGCTACTACTATACGTGATTCATCAGGACGTTATATGGTGTCTCTACCCTTTAAATCTCTTCTCAAGAGTAGCTTACTTCCCGTTTTTGCACAAACAGACTATACAGCACTTTCTCGCTTAAAAAGTATTGAAGCCAAATGTAAATTGAATAAGAACTTTGGGAAGCTTTACACAGACTTTATGGAAGAGTACGAACGGCTTGGTCATATGGAAAAGGTAGGCACTTATCCTCTTGACTTGGATAGGAATGGATTCTTTTTGCCCCATCATGGTGTTTTAAGAGAAAACAGCTCGACAACCAAGTTGAGGGTTGCTTTCGACGGTAGCTGTAAGCGGTCAGCTCAGCCCTCGTTAAATGACGAACTGGCAGCTGGTCCTGCATTAAAAAATGATCTGCCTACAATCATTAATCGGTGGAGACGTTTCAAAATTGGTTTTAGGGCAGATTTAGAAAAAATGTTTCGACAAATACTAGTAATACCGGAGCAACGAAAGTTTCAACAAATTCTTTGGAGAAATATGAGATCCGAAGATATACTAATTTACCGGCTCTCAACGGTCACTTATGGTACAACATCTGCGCCTTTTCTTTCGATTAGAGTGTTACAACAGCTAGCACTAGACGAACAGGAAAAATATCCAATGGCTTGTAGCGTGCTCAACACAGATACTTATGTTGATGATGTTATTTCTGGGGCGGATAGTTTAGCAGAAGTTAAAAGAAGAAGCAAATAAACTTAAATGAAATTGATAAAATTGCTGAACCATCCTTAAATATACATGCAACTGCGACATATGTCAACCAATATCCAGATTTATTAACAAGATTTTCTTCTCTTGGTAAGCTGATACGTGTTGTTGCATACATATTTCGTTTTAAAATAACACAAAGTCCAAAAGTTGGAGATTTAGTGGTATTTTTCAATGAACGTGGTACTCCAGGAAACTGGCCGCTTGCTCGTATCAAGGATATTCATCCTGGCAAAGACGGTTGTGTACGGGTGGTCACTCTATCCGCAAATGGCAAAGTCTTCAAACGTCCAATTTCCAAAATTGCGCCTTTGCCGAGGAATGATTGCTTTGATAATACAGAAAATGATGCCAACTCTAAACCATACGGTGATGACTCTCCCGCATTGTAAGCACTATCGCACTTAGTGGGGGAGAATGTTAATGAATAATTTAAGGTAGTATTATTGCCTACTGCTATTTATTCACACATCACTATATTATAACATATGAATGCCGTTTTATTCGACGCATAAGACATAAAAGAGAGTAAATTACTTATGCTCAGAGAAAATGTATTGAAACAAAATACTGGTTTTTTTATGCATGCAATTGCCTATTACATGCAAATTCATATACGCGCATACATACATACATATGTATATACTTACTTACGGTATTATTTAAAATGTATAAACTCTCATTAGTTATAAGCACTGTTACATATTCTTTTTAGATTTTATTATTATACTTAAAATATTTGTTACTGACTTCACTTGTCTTTACTGCCTCGCTGCGATCAGACATACTTAAGACTTAATAAACATAAAGTTAAATTCTCATACACAGCTGCTAAATGAAGAAGTTGTTTATATTTTTTGGCATTTAATAGTGCTACCATACTTTTATCATAATTAAATGCCAAACGCAATTTGAGACTGAAAAATTAAACCATATTTAAATATAAGGAAAAATGAACTAATTTCGTATTTAAATAGTAAGTTAAAAACTGGCCATAATTGTGAACCTTGTATCTATGCAGAATCGCTTGATAGTAAAATTTATATTTAAGAATGCTTTTACTAAGTAACAGTTGCGTTATTTTCTGACAATAAGGGCTGACGTTAAAAATTTTTACCAATAGTATTGAATGTAGCAAGACTTCAAAAGCATCCAATTACAGATTTTCATACATATAATAGAGGAATTACATTTACATGTATTATCAACTATATTTCGAAATTAAATTGGTTTTACCGGACTAGACATAAATCATGGGGATTTTGGAAGCCGCGTTAACAGATACAAGTTCATTAGATTAACCGGATGTGCTATTATTCAAAAAATATTATCAGGATTAACGATAAAATTCAAGTAGATTTAAATGTTTTAAGCTGCTGTGTAAAATTTATAAAATTTTACAAATAAGATATAAATTAAAACATTTTCTGCTTTTGTTAATAAAGCACTGTTTAGTGCATTCCCTAATTCCTCGTTTTGCAGCACTATTTGAAAATTTTTTTTTTTTTTCCAATTGAATTGGAAAATATCTACATATAGAAATTTTTAAAACATTACCCTTGGATGTAGTTTCTCTTACGTAGTAACAGAAAATATTTCTTATTTTTCTCTTTCACACCGGGCAATCAATTTCATTTTACAACGGCTTTAAGTGCTTGGAAAAAATCCGTACATAAATATCAAAGAGTTAACAAAAAATAAATTATAACTACTTTTTTTACAATGAAAACTTAAGTTTTTACTGAGCTCAAAACCTTTTAAATAAAGAGTGATAATCGCTATCAAAATGCATACTTTCACGTATACTGACTGTAAGCAATTTTGTTTTAGTCTATTCCACTTAAAAATCATTTATAAGAATCGGTCAAGTTTTAACATACTAACATTTTTTTTTTGATAAGGTGTCTTAGAGTTAAATTCAGTTTTTTCTTATTTCCGATTGCTTCAGTATTTATGACAGTCACAATATCTTTTTTTGCAAACACCAAGCCACTCAATAGATAATCATTTTGAATTGTGACGGGCAAGTAAAGCGTTAATAAATGAATTCAAGGAATTGAAAAAAACGTTTAAATTCTTTAAGATAAAGGATATATCTTCCAATTCATTAATTTATGTTTTCCTACGCAATTCATTTAGCCACATAAAGAAACCTGTTTCAATTTCTTAAACGTACGTATGTTACTACATTTTACATGTATTATGAGTATTTGTACTTAAGTTATACCTAGCAAATAAATATATACATATTTATTACTGATTTTACTTGTTGATTCTTCGTTAAAATAAAAAATACTTTTATTTACTTCTGAACGTTTTAAGTTCAATCGTTATGAACTTAAGCCTGAACAAAAATTATTAGCATTGAAGTCACTACAGATATGCATGTATGGATATGTGTATAACGCTTTTTCTATGTTTTTTCGAGGTGTGTTACTTGCAAGAATTTTTTTAATTCCTATATTTATCGAAACTACTACGCCATTTTTACTGTGATTTCCAAACTTTTATATCTGAACCAAAAGTGTTACGAGTTCCTGTTGCAATTTTCAACGATTTGTAGAAAACAAACCGAGATATTGCGAAAAATACAAACAAAAACAATTCAGTGTTGGCAAGTTTATTTTAAAACGAGAGTTCTTACATTTATTTGTAATATCCCTGTCATATTTAGGGCACATCTTCATACCAAATTTCATCCAAATTCGTAGCGGCTTAGGAGTTAAAAGACAAGTAGATAGGCAGATTTACAGTCACATATATAATATTAGTTACATAAGTTATAGAGTATTCGACCAATAGTCAAAAAAAGCAATAGCAAACAAAATTTCTTTACATTAGACTTAACAATAACACAAAAAAGCAACAGTTCACAAGTGCCGTTGGAAACTTATTCCCATAAATTTATTCATTATTTTTATTGTTAATAATTTTGTTTGTTTAATTTTAAACTGATTTGCAATTATTTTCAAGACATAACGTGATGTCTCCAGTCTGTTGCAGCAGAATGAATTTAAATTTTCTTTTTTTAATGTGTAATTTTATTTACACTGTATTTTATTTTATTTTTTTAAGAATGTTTTGTAACTTAGTTTAAGAATTTTTAACTTAAATAAATGGAGAAAGAATTTAAACAGCAAACAATCAAGTTCGGTCAATTAAATTCAACTGGCGCAGTCGCTATTTTTAAGACCACGCATTAGAAATAAGTTAGATTAATAAGTTAATAAATAAAATGAATAAATAATGTTAAATAAATAAATATAAATAAATAAAATAATAATAAACACAATTGCCAATTGCCATTGGAAAATTGGTAACCTTCTTTTAAAATAAATAAGAAGGAGAAATTGTGAAAATATAACGAAAACTTAATGACCGAAGTGAAAGAATTAACAAATAAAATTAAGAACTTTAATATTAATAACGAAAATATGGAAGCAGAAACTCGTACAACCTTTTAATGGGGATAGAGATTATCTGGCTGTGTTTATAGACAACAAATCAGCGATTGTCCCTACGGAGCCTTCAATATAATTCGAAGAACGAAAATTTTGTTTCACCTTCATAACAACAATTTTCAGGGGTCCAGCCTTAAACACTTTGAGAAGAGAGCAACCACCGGATTGGCCATCATTGAAACGGTTACTGGCGGAAGAATTTGGTGACCGTACGCCTGTCACCAGGCTTTTTTTAGAAATTAATAAAATTAAGTTTAAGCACAGCGTTAAAGAATTTTGTGAACCATTAAACAACGAGATGTGTAGGATAAGAGATGCAATTAAACTGACGGTAGAAGATATGGCAACTAGAAATTTTTTGAATTTTGAACAGGAATTTTAGCAGAAAACGCTGAATTAGAACACTCACCACATAGAAACTATAGTAGAAATAAAGACTCACGTCAAAACGGGAATTTTTAAGCAAATTCTTATACAGGTAGATTTTTGAGAAAAGTACTTCTCCAAACCACACAGAAATTTTTCCACAACAAAATACCAATGCTTGTAATACAAACATTCCCGTACCCAGTCACTCTCGAAATAATCTTAATTATTGACGGAATAATTCATATTACCCTTAATACAATCGGGATTATAGAAACCCAAAAAGACAAAGGGAATACAGTTCCACTCAATCAAGAATTAGACGTTATGGAGCTCCAACTCCAATGGAAACTGACCCTGAAAATGTTCATGCAACAGCCTCGGTAAATTACCATATATAAAATTAAAAATAGATAATGTATTTTACCAGTTTCTGATAGACACTGGTTCTTCTGCAAGTTTAATAAAACCTAACATAGTAAAAAAATGAATTAGGATAGTAACACCAATAACTGTGACTTTTATCACAAGAAAGGTTATGTTAAATACTAAACAGGATATATTCGATGAAAAGCATGAAAAACAATTAGAGTTCTATGTCTATGAATTTTCAAAAAGTTACTATGGTTTAATGGGATATGACAATTTGGAAAAATTTAATGCTATTATATTTGATTTAAAACAACAAACAATAAAACTTAATCAAAGTATTTATAAATTTGGTGATAATGAATTAGAAGAGTATAAAAATCTAATAAGAATCTTTAACATAGACAAGTTAGAAGAGATACTAAATGACAATAACTTTACAAATGATGATCCTTAATAATATGATTCTCTTTTTCACTCGGATAACGAGAAATTAACATTCACTAACGCTATTAGGTACAAAATTATAACGAAACATGAGGATCCGATGTACGCTAAATCATATCGTTATCCGCAAGTGCATAAAGCTGAAGTGAATAAGCAAATTAAAGAAATGCTTCGGCAAAATATATAACACAGTTAATCTCCTTATTCTGCTCCAAAGAAAATGGACGCTTCTGGAGGAAATCTTAGATAAATTGGTTCGGTGTCTTTACTGTTCGACCCTACATTTAACTAAAAGATTCTATCAAGTAGAAATTGATGAAGCAAGCGCTGCTAAAACTACTTTTTCTACACAAGACGAGCACTATGAATTCGTTAGAATGCCAATGGGATTAAAAAAATGCACCCGCTACCTTTCAGCGGGTAAATTTGGTACTTTGGGGATTTGATAGGAACTGATTGTTTG
Organism: Epicampocera succincta; assembly: GCA_932526305.1. Lineage (NCBI taxonomy): Eukaryota > Metazoa > Arthropoda > Insecta > Diptera > Tachinidae > Epicampocera > Epicampocera succincta. Next base: position 25,175,548 of record OW052037.1, read on the forward strand.
GTATATTTGGATGATATTATTGTGTTCAGTACATCCCTGCAAGAGCACATAATTTCACTAGATAAGGTACTCAAAAGATTAAAAGCAAATAATCTAAAGCTCCAAAATCACAAATGCAAGTTCATGAAAGCACAACTAGAATTTTTGGGTCACATCGTTACCCCGGATGGCATAAAACCGAATCCGGAAAAGATTGAGGTCCTTAGAAATTATCCCATATCAAGAAATGAGAAACAAATTAATCAGTTTGTAATAAACAGTGACCATAAACCCTTGCAGTGGCTACATAATTTAAAAGAACCAAATGCCAAATTACAGCGATGGAAAAGCAAATTAAACGAATTTGAATTCGATGTGAAATACATTTCCGGTAAAGAAAATCACGGCGTGCATGCTTTATCCCGAATAAATAATAATGAATTTTGTATGAATGACATAGCCTCTGATGTGGCCACAATACACTCAGCAGATGAAGATAGTTCAAGCTTTATATCAATAACAGAAAGATCATGAAATGTTTTCCGTAGGCAGTTTTTATTTAAGCAAACCGACATGCAAAAGGAACCCCTTAACATTATAATTAGAAATACTAGAACAATTGTAGATTACGTTGAAATGACGCAAGCATTTGCAAGAGACTTTATTTTAAATAAGCTTGCTGATACTACTGCTACAGTGTATTTTTAAAATGAAAACGATTTTATTCTATTTCAATCAGTCTATGCGAAACTTTTAAAACCAACAAACAAAAACCGCATATTAAGGGCTACAAAAATATTAACCGACATAACATCTTGCAATAGATGTAAAGAAATAATTCTAACAATACATTTACAACGATTACACAAGGGGATAGATAAGGTACAAGCGGGATTCAGAACAAAATATTACTACCCCAATAACGTTACAGAAATATTCAACATAATAAATAATTGCGAGTTGTGTAACGAATGCGAATCCGGCCATAGAATCGCAAAAATGCCTTTTAAAATTAAACCTTCTACAAATAATATTCGAGACAAATATGTTATCGATATTTGGAAGTGGGAAAATACTTCATATCTCACGTGCATAGATATTTTCTCTAAATATGCTATGGTAGACAACCTAAGTCACACCAATTGGGTCGAAGCAAAAAGAGCGATACTAAAAATATTTATTACAATGGGCCCTCCAAATATAATAAAGACTTATCCAGATGCCGGATTAATTAATGTAAGTTTACAAGAATGTTACAGATCTCTAAATATTGAACTCGAAATCACAACCGCAAAACAGGAATAGCAGATATTGAGAGATTTGATAAAACTAAATGAAAAATTAAGAATTATTAATACAGGCAATGATCAGGAATTAAAGCAATTAGCGATTGAACAAACAGTTTTTAGTTATAACCACAACATAAAACATTCAACCACTGGTGAGATCCCATACAAAATTTTTTTAACAAAGAAGCCCCTAAAAAGATGTCCAGGCCATGAAAGAAAACAGAATAAATAACTTGAACAGGAATAGGAAAAATTATGAATTAGACACACGGGTTTTAAATGCGGAAAATTCGAGAAAACGATTAGATTAAAAATCAAATCCGTTTAAGAAAACACTACTTGTACGTAAAGAAGACAAGGACAATTATATTGTTAGACTAAGGAATAGAAATATAAAAATATTTAAAACACCCTTTAAAAGAAAAAAAATACTCTCATAACTCTTCCTCTAGGAATCAAAATAACGAAGATAATTCGGATGATCCTCATATACTTCTTATTATTGAGAAAAGTAGCGATACAAACGATACAGATCCAAGAGATAAATAGTGAACGGGGCTATATAATACTACAAAGAGGAACAATAGATTTACCTGATATACTTATGAACTCATATTGAAAATAAATAAAACAGAAATCCAACTAGCTTACGAATTATTCGAAAAGGAATTTAATGAAAATCAATCAATGCTATTGGAAGCGGAATTAAGTTCTTATTTGGAACTCTTGATAATGATGATAAGCTTCAAATCCAAAACAGAGTAAGGACTATTGAGGAAAGCACGTTGACACAAGACGACATTAACAATATTTTATGCCATATCAACAATGAAACCGAAATTATTCAAAATTTGAAAAATAGCACTAATGTACTCCAAACCCAAATAGTTAAAAAGGTGCTATCGGACAGCTTTTGGAGAACATAAAATGTTACTACGAACATCTAAAGGGCATTCAATTAGGACTAGTTCTAGGTAAACAAGGTATTCTTAACCCAAAATTGATAGACCCGGACTAAATTTCCGAATTAAATACAAATCAATTTGAATTTATAAAAACTTCTCTATGGCCCGAATTCCTAATGCAATTAACACCTATCCAGTTTTAAGTGTAATCCCGATTCTTACACTTGCTAATCATACTGAACTAAATTTTGATATGAATAAAAAATTAACAAATATTGATAATTTACTTCATGTAATAAAAGGTTCAAAGATTCAATACTTAGAAAATAAATTTATTAGAAATCTACACAAAAAAAATTAAACTGAATGTGAATTTATAATTAATAATAATAAAGAATTAACTCTATAGAACCTAATTTTATTGTAACAAAAAATATTGATGAAACAACTATCAAGCAAACTTGTAATAATTTAGAAATAAAAATAAAAAATCATCATTTGATTTTCTTTTCAAATTGAAAATAACTATAAGCGAAAAAACATTTGAATCTTTCAATAAGAATAGTAATTTTTTATACATATATTCCGTATGCTAAAGACATTGTTAATAAAACACTGGTACAATTACCAAATACTAATATGAGTGAGCTAAAAATAAGTTTACACAAAATCAAAGCTGATAATAATTTAACTTACGTAATTTTAACAATTATTATAACTGTTTTAATCGTATTGATAGTCCTCCAATATTATAGAAAAATGCATGTTGCAAAAAGTGAAGGCATTCGCGAGGACGCGACTGTTCTTGAAGGGGGAGAAGTGACGTTGGAAACTTATTCCCATAAATTTATTCATTATTTTTATTGTTAATAATTTTTTGCAGCAGAATGAATTTTAATTTTATTTTTTTAATGTGCAATTTGGTTCACACTGAAATGAATTTTTTTTTTTAAATGTTTTGTAACTTAGTTTAAGAATTTTTAGCTTAAATAAATGGAGAAAGAATTTAAACGGCAAACAATCAAGTTCGGTCTATTAAATTCAACTCACACTCATGTATACTCGTACATAAATACAAATGCATATTAATGCAACATAGAAGAAACAAACGGTATGTTGGAGAAGTTATATACACTCGATACTGAAAAGTCAGAACAACATCAGTTAAATTCTGACATCCGCAAATAAAAAAGCGATAATTAAAAAAACGCAAAAACACATTTTACATCCATATGAAGTTTTCTGAGACATGATTTTTTTATTCTGTTATACTCGTATAACAACCTAGAGTTAGGGAATTTATGAGTACAATAAAAAAACATACATACAAAAATAGAAATCAATTTTTCTGCCCGAGTTTCACAAGATTTCAAGTTTCGCATAAATGTCGTTAAGTTTAGTGGAAAATATGTGTTCCACTCTTTTCTTTATATGTTAACAATGGATGTTTTTCTAAAAAAATTTTGTTTAAAGTATTTTCTATCAAAATTATGGTGGGGAAAAATGAAGCTGTAAAAACAAGGTTCAGTTATATGGCTTTCTTTACTTTCCATACATTATTCGACTGATTTTTTCACAGTTACTTGAAGGGTTTGAATACAAATCATTTGTGTTTGTAGATTCAACTTTGAAATTCAGCATTTTTAAACAATATAGTATAATGTGAATTTTTAACGTGTTGCGTGTGACATACATACATATATTTCCTTTTTTGGAATGGGCACACAAATATGGTGCTGTTACTGAGTTTTTAGCGCGAGTGAAGATCTTGCTGTAGTCTAGGATTTGGTCATCATATTGACCATTTAAGTTCTACAATCAGTTTAACTCTGAGAATGTTATATTGTTTGACATTGTCTTTACCAATTTTTTTTTAAATTTGATTCATTATATTTAAAACTATTAGGATTTTATATAAAGTCTCAGTATTCTATAGACATTATTGAGGGAAAAAAGAAGAAGAAAACAACAACTAAAATAAATAAATAAATAAAATAACTTAAACTTTCATGCATACGAACTCCTTAACTCTCAACTATAAACTGACCATGTTTTCAATATCAGTCAAATTAAAGTTAATAAAAGCACTGCTTAAATAAAATATGAAAAAACCAAGCAGCTAACAGCTGACAGATTTCAATTGGGGGCTTTTATTTCTTCCAATCTGGTAATTTGTGTAAATGTAAGTAAATTTTATATTAAAAAGGTAAATATATATTTAACTAACTAACTAACATAAAAGTAAAACTCTATGCTCCATAATCGTGGAGTTTATGGACAAATATCCAGTTCTGGCGGGAGGCTTTAGAAAGATGGATAAGCCAACCGTAGATTCCCTTTGGTAACAACTGTCTGAGTCCTTGAATAGCGGAGGCCCACCACAAAAGGATGCAAATGGATAGAGAAAAATGTGTTGTTTAATTGTAATTATTTCTTTTTTTATAGATATGGACTGAATGGTAAAGCGAGCCAAAAGAAAGCTTTCGCAAAAAAAATCTGTGGCCAAGGTCAGCGGTGGGGGACCTTTTTATAAACACAAGTTGACAGACTCTGACGATCCAGTTTTGCGTATATGCACCATTAAGCAGTCTGTAGATCCCCCTGGTACTACACTTGGTCTCAGCGAAGATGCAATTTCGTAGAAACGAACTTGATGGTAATGAAACGTCATCTTCACTTCGATGTGATAATAAAGCTATGTCATTTTCATTGTATTGTACGTTGTATCTTCTGCATATGTTGTGAAGCTCCCATCAAGTGTTAATAATTTTCACAACTTTTCCAGGATTATAATGTAGTGCTCAATAAGCAGCGAAATCGACTTTTTAACACCCCTGTTATTCGCTCCACAATACTACGGGTCGATGAGTAAGCCAAAATGAACTTATATTCTCTTGAGTCGTAGAGTGGATCTCTGTATGGAGTTAATAAAAATGGTTCAATGCCATATCCACAATCGCCCAATAATATTGCTGTCCGTTCTCCTGATTCATAGCTCCTACGGAAATGTTGTCTGCCGCTCCTAATATTCCCTATAAAAAAGCATCATGGCTATAGCCGGGATACCGTGCACATAGAGAATGTGCTCCTACCCAGACATATGTGAGAGTCATTTCAAACAGATCTTTGATGAGACACTTTAACTAAAAACCGCAACGAAGCTGCAAGTTGTAGCATTGGCGGAATCTTAGAATAGGAAAGATGTTCTTTTATTGCGTCTAAGACCATCCGAAAAGCTTTTTTGTTAGGCGGTAGTATTCTATGAACCTGCAAAGTAGATTTAAATGTTTTTCTTCTGAACTTTTCCGAACGCTCTTCCTCCAATAGCAAATATAAAACAACAGCAATGCAGCTTATTTAATGAACACACTTTATATTTTGTCCAAAAAATTAATACTAAAATTGTATACAATTATACAAATGTAAATAACAGCTGGAAACAGAAACCCTTAATGCGTTCGAAAAAATTAAGCTAACTTTTAAACATTTACTTTTTAGGCATCCGTATTTAAATAATTCATTTGAACTGATTCATTAATCGGAGCTGTCTTATCGCAAAATGGTAAGCAAGTTAAAATTTTCTTTCCGGCACTCTTATACACAGAACAAAATTATTCAACAATTAAATGCAAATTGCTATGTATTGCTTACTCAATCCCTAAAATTAAAAATTACGAACTTTTATATCCGATTTTTGCGCAACTTTAATATAAGCCTGCCAAAGAAAATAATGTTGCAAATGTAGCGCCAGTGCATACTCAATTTCAGTAACACATGCCCAAACTGTTCCCGCTAATCAGCTTATGAATTTCTAAGGTTATCAACAACAAAACAACAAAAATTCTTTTTCCAAAAACTTTTGTTTGCATTACAAAACTGAAGTTCAGGATGGCTTACTAAACTATTTGGCATCAAAATAATTTATCTACATACAAAAATGTATAATAGTTTTAACAAGCAAAACTCACCAATAGGTAACATAAATCTCTAAATAACAGCAGAACATATTTTTCCTAAAAAAAATGCTGCATTCAATAAATAAAAGGGAAAATATGATAAGAAAATATATATAATAACAAACCATAATAATTGGTGCTGCAACAGTACCAGATTTCCACGTGCAACTATACACAGTCATATTGTCAACTAATAGGGTACGTTCCTTACTTGCCCTGACACGTTTTCAAAACATACACTGAATGTGCTAATAGTTTTAAGAAGTCTCGTCGATGTTAACGCTTATCTTTTACAAGTTCTTTATGTTTTCAAAAATGAAATATTAAAAAATCTATAAAACGATTCCAATTTTTTCAAAATTATGAATGGTGGCAAAAGAAATAAGCCGAAAACTTATGAAGCAACTGTAATGAAACTGTAATTTTAGATAATATTTTTTCCGAAAATTATAAAAAGTAATTAATTGTATTCCATTGCGTTTTTATTTTTCCCTGGCTTACTTCCATAATTTCTTCCCTATGATGAGGGAAACCTACAATCTCCACCAAAGCGCGTAAGTTAGCTCGAAATAACAACAAGGTAATTTCTTAGCCAGTTAATCTAAATAAACTAGTCGTGAAAAGTCTGCTGAAACGGCTTGTAGTAAAATGAAAATGCAACCTTTAAAACGCATAAATGCCTTCAAAACGCATAAAACTGCGTGTACTTCCTCCAAAAATCATTTGTTTTGTAGCACGCTATGCATCTAAAACCACCATCGACTCATCGATCATTGACCAACTTTCGGACGGACATTGAACATAATAAAATATTCTTTTTTAAATTCTAATTGTTACAACTAACTTTTATATCTCTATAAATAAATAATATATAAAGCTATGAAAGCTTTATATATTATACATATATGGAAATAGATACATACACTAGAGTTGGTGGTGGCTTAATAGCAGGTCAAAATACCTTTTCATTTATGCAAATTGAATTAGTGTTCCCAAAGGAATCAAATTTGTTTGTACACGTACCTGTATAGCTAAAATATAAAAACATTTTTATTACTTGTTTCTATATTCCGACCAGTAAAAATAAATCCAAATTATTTACTATGAACATGAAAAATTACCAAAATCTAAATCCATTATATTATTAGCTGTGTCATCCAATACTTATATTTGACGATTTCAACTTTCCCGATATTTCCTAGAGAATTGTATCTTATTCCTTTATCTTCGCTACATTTAAAGCTATTGAATGGATGGATGAGCTGTTAAATAAAATTTACGGTTTTTGCTTTAATGGCACTTGGAAAAATGCTTGACTTGGTATTCACACACGACGATAGTACATTAACACGTACAGAAGCAATTGTCATACCCGAAGGTCGCTATCATTCCATACCTTAGTTAAGCGTTAATATTCCATATTTCAGTTTAACGCAAAGCACCCTAAGTGAAGAAGTTTAGTGTTTAAAAAAGCTAGTTTTGATGAATTAAAGTTTCGGCTGAATTTGCGATCTCCTACTGGTTATACCCCGTCATCTATATATTCGACAATACAAATCCAATACTAAAGTTGGACCACCATGGAATTCGAGGTGATTATCCAATCTAAAAAATAAATGTCTTGAAAGGTATTAAAAGTCTGGGTTACTTGCTCTATAAAGGTTGCATAAACAATATTAAATACATTTCAAAATACAAGCCAAAGGCTTTTTATAAATGAGTTAATTCGAATCGTAAATCGTTGATACCCAACCTGTATATATTTTTCTGATTAGCATATTTCAGATCTTACCTGGCATATCCAGCTGTTTTTTAAAATATTGTCCAAATGCACTTCCTCCTCCACTAGAAAGAATATTTCATAGATCTATAGAACATGGCCATTTTCCTCAATCTTGGAAAGGTTCATATACAGTTCCGGCAATCAATACAACAAACTACAGAGCCATTACTAAGGCTAGTGCTATCTGAAAACTCTTTGAAAAATGCGTCACGGATAATATTAGTCGTCAAATATCATCTTTCTCATCCTTCTCTACTATGGAACGTACCATAAAGACTTTAACCTGGATAAGGTCACACTTAACAGGTCGAGTCGAAAATGAGGTATTTTCAACAATGTCACCCCCTAAATATTATTTTGAAATATGGGGTCCCTCAAGAGAACCACTTGACCTTGGTATTATTTTCCATTCTTATAAACAATTTGCCGACGGTAATAATATTTTGTAATTTTTTTAGTGAAAACAGATGATTTGAAGATTTTTAAGCTATAATAAGATTTCTCACCATGAGCAATTATTTACAGTTTGTTTTATTCTCTCTGCGTAACACAACATGAAATCCAAATGCAAATTTTCTCCCGTATGCCGAAAGGCTCTCTATTGTTAATTTGCTAACTGTGGAAAGTATTCGAGTAATGCTTAACGTAGCGTCTTATTCCTGTTGATGAAAATCAACTTTAACATTCGTTTTAGATCTACTCGAAACTTTACACCACTTCACCTTGAGTCTCTTCAGAGGAATTGTGCAGGAATTATACAAACATTGTGCAAATATTTAAATAATTTCTATAATTTTATAGATTATTCTGTAAATTTTAATATTATAAAACGTAACACCCTTTTGTTCGTAAGTGTAGCCATTCATTAAATCTTAATTACTTACATATGTACAACATATATGTAGTGAATTTTATTGGTCTGTAAGGATGTTAGTCCATAGACCATGATTAAACAAATTAAGAAAAAGTTTTTACTTTCAATTAGGAAATGTATTGCACATTACGCATTAATGTCAAGCTTACTGAATTACATTGAAGTTTAACCCGATTACAAACAAATTTTTCAATAGAACTTCCTTACTCTTTAGCAGAATAATTCCTTTTGCACATGTTTCAAGTCAGTTAATTAAATTTTTGTCAATGATTAAACAAATTAAGAAAAAGTTTTTACTTTCAATTAGGAAATGTATTGCACATTACGCATTAATGTCAAGCTTACTGAATTACATTGAAGTTTAACCCGATTACAAACAAATTTTTCAATAGAACTTCCTTACTCTTTAGCAGAATAATTCCTTTTGCACATGTTTCAAGTCAGTTAATTAAATTTTTGTCAGTATCAAATTCCTTTTCTTCTTTTATTAGGTAAAGCTCATTAGATACATACATACATGTATCAACATTTTCACTTCTTTTGGCCCAAAAGTTTGAAATTGCTCTCCACTATCCTTGAAGGCCTTTCAAATCCAACTTAAGATAAAAAAATAGAACTAATACAAATATATGAAATTAAATGTTTACAATTATGTAATTTTTGTTGATACTTATTGTAAGTACATTTTAAAGATTATTATTTAAATGATCTGCAAACTTAAATAAGCATGCATATCAGAAGTGCATACGTAAATATGTACATATGTATGTATGTAGATAAGTATGTACTAAGCTAGAACCTTCTATCTACTACATTTCAGTCGCAAAGAACACTATAGTCTGCAATTCATGGCAGGAAGAATGATAATCACGTATTTATCTTTAAAAAAAATTTCATCTGCATTAATACGTACATATGTATATACACATATAGGTATGCATGTATGTAGGTACGTTTGTACATAGGTATGTTATGTCTGCATACATACATACATTTTCTACAGTAGCTTAAAACAAATGTTGCTGCTTATACAAAGTCTGATAACAGGATAGAATTTTGTACATCATATCTACGGGACTGCAGCGGCGATAAAGAAAAAATTTATGAAATGTGTACAAACACATATGCATATGTACAAGTTAAGAACTACCTCATTGGTAATTCTAAAAAAAATTTATTTTTCTTTCAAGCGGTCTACCTGACCGTACTTTATTAAAATCAGAACTCTCTTACATTTACAAATTTACTTAATTTATATTAAACTAAATGACCTAAATCTACAAGTGGCGTGATTTTATTATTTAGCAATAATTGTATTATAGCATTTATGAGTGTCTTATCACGTTTGTTTGATTTTTTTTTATGATATAACATCACCATCACTGGAACAACTTTAGTAACACAAGTTTAGCAGTCCACAAATTTGAAAAAGCATATGAAACCGAATTACAACGTATTAGGAAAGATCAGGACGATCTTGTTTAACCCAGAGGGTAGTTAAGGTCGGTCTCAATATCACCACGTAAACAAACATTAATAATACAAGCAAAATACTCAAGAACGCTTACAAAAAAATATAGCCAAACTAAATACTAACAAATGAAAAAGAAGATAACAAAAATAATTCTTTCTACACCTATCTGCATTGTTTGAAGAAATAATTTTGTTTTATGTTTATTCAGGATCGCGGGTTTTAAAATAAACGATCATCATACCTTCCTTGTGTTTGTTTATCAATTGAGTAACAAACGTGTTAATTATAAGAAACTACTAAAGCATTAGTGATAAGACATTTTAGTATTTAAGATAAACTAACATACAATTTAAGATAACTAAGATAAAAAAATAATCTATTAGATGTAAGAAGAAAGAATATTTTGTTGAATTAAATATAATCAATAATTTTTGCGTAAAAAAAGATTGAGAAAATCAAAGTGAGTGAATCATGTGCATTGCAGCTTCAGGAATCCTTTACTATATAACACTCGTCATGGACAATTTTGGCATATTATAAGCTAATGTTAAATTGAGTATTGTTGATAATAAAAAGGGAAAAGTAATTCCTTACATGTATCAGTTGAATATTTGACATTTCTTTACAATTGTTATTTCGCGTGTTGCTACCAATTTCAATGCAAAATATTTGTGATATATATATGTCTGTATGTCTATGTAAGTAAAACAATAAAAATTGCTAAAAATTCAATTTATGTACTATATCATGTTACGTGATTATTATTTTATTTGTTCAAATTTACATGCATATTATTTTCTCATGCGCTAAAACACAAACATGTCAAACTGTGAGAAAATAAAAGATAAACCAGACAGAAGTATTGGCAAAAAAACTTCTTATGTGAACAGAAAAGTAAATTTAAAAAAAAAAATTGAGAATAAGTTGGCCAATTAAAATTGCTGCCTGTGATCTTAGACCTTATAACCGCCGTAAGGTCATTAAGACACCTGCACAAAGCCCAGATATAAATGTAATAAACAGAGACTGGTTTAAGACCGCATTACAGGAGGAATGGAATTAATTAAACACATATGTATAAAATATTAGTAGAATCTATGCCTAAGAGACTAAAAGATGTGGAAAATTAAAAATGATATGCACCCAACAGAATCGAAATTAAAGGCTGTTCTAAATTGTTGTTTATTGTTATAACTCTGGAGTACATACATAGTTACGTTCACTGAGCGAGAAAAAATTCCTGTAAAGGGGTACTCTTTTTTTTAAAGGGTACAGCGACAATCTGTAGAGTAACTTGTAAAAAATCGGTCTTTAGGGTCCGTAAGCACTTATTAGTTTGAAAAGTGAATGAAACTTCTGAAACAATGTAAATTTTATTTAGGTGTATATTTTCATACCGTATATTTTGATTCCAATGATGGGTCTAAATATACAAACTGTTAAAGAGGTAAAAATATTTAAAAAGACTAAGCAAGCATGTAAATCCTCTGGCTATTGTATTAGTGGATGATACTGATGAAATTCGAAGACTTAAAAAATATCATGTGTTAGATCTGCCTTTCAGAAGTTAATTTTTTTTTATTTTAATAAATCTTTTTATTATTATTATCTTTTGTTTTTTTATTGTTTTCTTTTAACTTAATGTTAAACTTTAAAATTAATAATTACTTAAGTTGTTGTTATTGTAAATATAAGATAGACCAAATCTAGATTTTTTTGTTAAATTTGGGATATTTCTATAGTTTTATACTTTTTTATATGTGTAACTCTAAATGTCAACATAAATGTGATTAATTTTGCTTATTATCTCAATATAAGATAGATTGCAAAATAAATAAAATACAAAAAAAATATATTTTGTTTTTGTTCTAATTTTCCAACTTTTGAAGCGTTGTTAAAAATAATTTTTATATAGGAACCGTACTGCTTCTTATCTTATTTAAAAAAATTAATTAATTGCGAGTAAAACTCGGGCTTGTGTTTGGAAATTGTTTGAGTTATTAAATGCTTTAGTAAAATCAAATTTTGACACAAATATAGTTATGATCGGTTCTAATTCAAATTATTGGTTTGATCCCTTTTTTATCTCAGCATCATCATTATCCCTTTGAAGTCGCCAGTAATATTCTGCAACAGTTTTTATTTTTGTCTCTCTATTGTAATTAATTCTTAGTGAAAAAATTTCATTATCGCTGTACTGGCCTAGATTTTTTGAAAAAGATACAAATGTGACTGTTTGATGTATCGGAAGCTTAGATGAAGTGATTTTATCATACCTAATGCTACATTTAGAGCCTAGTTCCTGCCTATTTGTTATGACCATCCAATTCACAAAGATAGCATGTACGTTTTATGTAATACCAATTTTATTTTTAGTGCAAGTTACAAAATAAAACTGCCATTACTTTTAAATCTGCTTTGAATTTCCACTTGCACGTGCAAAATGCATCATTTTTTTCATCAGGGTAAATTTCGTTTGTGCTAAGTGCAATTGGAACTGATGGCAACAGTTTTGTTGTGACGTTTTGTGACTTTTGTTATGCAGTAAAACAGTTTTAAAATTTTAATATACAATTGGACTTTTAACATTAAAATTATAAGAATCTTTTAATAGCCACAACTTTTTAAAGAATACTTGCTATTACATTCAATTCAATGCCAAAATCAGTTTTAAAACTTTCTTCCAATAAAACAGTTCGTTCAGGTTTTCTGCAAGATGTTGCACGGATGGCTTTTTCTAAAAAATTTCACTGTCTTACTCACGACCTGAGGATTTCAGACTATCGTTTCGTCAATTGTAAATCACGTATGAGATCGTCAAAATCCGATTATAGTTTGAGTAACTTGTATTAAAATCCCAGATAGATTTAAAACTCAATACAATGGATAATACAATATAGTTTTTTATGCATTTATTATTTTCACATAATGTATTTTCCGTAACATATTGGTGACTTTTCGTTGTAAGTTCTTTAATCGAATTCAACTTGATTTAATATATACGAATAATTATGTATTTGTATGAAAACGTTTTGTTCTGAAAGTAACTATTTATTAACTGAGTGGCACCATTTGTTAATAATGACATCGCATTTAAATTATGTCCAAAAAACCAATGGCGTTTGTAGGGCATAAATTACTGAGATAAGTGCGAGTGAAGCTGGTATCATTCATTCAGTAATGAATTTTCTCTATGCCTTCTTTAATTCGTATATTCAGCACTGTGGTCGTTAGCACTCTGAAAAGTTTTGATTTAAAAGTTATTTATAACTTACAGCTTCCTCTAGATGTACTTATTCAGTATATACATATGTATGTATACTCAAACATACGTACGTATGTACATATATAATGAAATATTTGTGAATTACACCTATGATTTCTAAAGGTGTACAAGGCTCAGAAATAAATAATACTGAGTAGGACATGCATTCGTACCATTTATATAATAAATTACAAGTCCTTCCCGATTTGATATTGTTGAAATTTTTAGCTTAAATAATAACGAATGTTTTTTATATGCATATGCATATATGAATGTATGTATGTATACGTAAATACATGCACATGTATATATTTCAGCAGTTATTTTTTAATAAAACTTAATACTTATTTGAAGGAAAGGGCAACAAAAGGTATAAACATACATACATATGTATTTTATATGTACATACGCATAAAGAACGTTTTAGTTTTATTGTTACGTAAATAATCTAAAGAATAAAAACGTTCGTATTATTTTGCGTCTGCAAACATAGCAAATAGTTTTACCTCGAATGTGATGGAATGGATATATGTACATTAGAGTGGACAATATTTATATGGAATTATTTTTGTTTTTTGTAGGAGGTGGTTCGCCCCTTAATTTTTTTCTTTTGGGCACAAATAACATATTTCCAAAACTGTAGACTGTTTGGTCAACGTTAAGGCGTGGCACATGCGCCCTCAAGTTGACAAGAAGGGATTTTGCACAATTTAATAAGAAAAAAGTTATAACTTCATTATTATTTATCAAAATTTATGTTAAGTATCGATATTATATTTAATTTTGACTATTATTTTAATGCGTGCCCCTAAAAAGGCGTGGCACCTTATATAATTTAAGTAATATATACGAAAATATGTAGTTTTTGCTTCAAAATATGATGGAATCTTACATATGTATGTAAAATTTATTTCCTAAAAGTCATTAAATAAATGCCGGCAAATTGGGGCGTGGCAAGTTAAAATTTTAAACTGCTACTAACAAATGCAGCTCTGTGCTAATTAGTTGCGATCAAGCAAACTTATATTTTCATAGAAGTAGCAATACTGGAATAACGGTATCTAGTACACATGTGCTTTTGTTAAGCTAAAAAAGAGCGTTGATAATGTGTTGTTATACATGCAAATGTGAAAATATTAATTTGATTTGATTGAAAGATAAGGTTTATAAAATTGGTAAGTTTAAACAACAAAGTGCTCGATATTTTCAAAATACAATAACATATTTAATATTATTATTGTAACTCAAACAGCAATGGAAACAAGAGCAAATGAAAAGTTATTTCTGCTTGGGCACGACGAAAGTCAAATCATTGGGTGCAAGTTACCATCAAAAGGGCAAATATTAAAAGTTCTTTTTTACAATATGCGGAAAATTAAGCTCAATCTTCGTCCGAGTGCATATCTTGTAATTAAAGAAGCAGAAGTACTCTGGGATAAAGCACGTATTCCCACAAGCCAGAATATTCGTAGCGTTTAGAAAGTGGAAGCTCTATATCATCAGTGGAAGACACTTCAGAAAACTTGTAAGCGCCGTACAGCTCTACAGGAGAAACGTGAGCACGATTTTGTGGAAGAATTAGACGATTTGTTTGATATCGCTCATGGTGATGCGTTAAGTATTATTCAAATCGAAGAAGATAGACTATTTCTACTTAATCAACGGAAAAAAGGCAGACCAGGTGGTATGATTGGAAGCGATCGAGCACTTTTTGAAAGAGAGAAAAGAAGAAATATGCGTGAAGAAAGAGAACTGATAAGGCAAGAAAAGTATCACCAGGAGCAATCTCAAAATTTGGTTGCAAGTCAGGACTACTCAGATGATGAAGGACAATTGACTGAAATAGACAGTGATGAGCTTCAAGACAATTTTCAACAAACATCTACTGGAAATGTGGGAAAGAAACGTAAAATGAAAAACTTTATAACACCCAAGCTTGTTGCGACTCTGGACAAGTGTAAAGTTAGCGACAGAGATGCTGTTCGAATTCTCATAGCCACTGCTGAAGCATTGGGCCATGATTTAAGTCAGTTAGCAATAAGTAAAACTACAATTCGAAATTGCCGTAAACAAATTCGATCTGAAACAGCTATAAATTTAAAGGAAAAATTTCAAAACATTTTACCGCAAACCATTACAGTACATTGGGATGGAAAGCTGTTACCATCATTAACTGGAAAGGAAAAAGTAGACAGATTGCCAGTTGTTATTACATCTACAGAGACAGAGCATCTACTTGGAGTTCCTGCATTACAGGCTGGTACAGGAAGGCAACAGGCTGAAGCAATAATCCAATTATTAAAAGAGTGGAATTTGACAGACAAAGTTCAGGCCCTGTGTTTTGATACAACAGCAACAAACACGGGAAGACTTCAAGGTGCTTGCGTGATATTGGAACAGGAATTAGGAAAAGATCTTTTGTACTTGCCCTGTCGTCACCAAATCTACGAAATTGTATTAAAGAGCGTATTGAAAAAAGAAATTTGTCTTCAAGTGGACCAACTTTGTCAATTTTCCAAAAGTTTAAAGGGTCCTGGGCGATGATAAACCAAGAAAATTTTAAATTTGGAGTTGATGACGAGAAGGTAAGTCAGCATATTAGCGTTTTCGAATTAGAAGATCTAGCCACGTTTTTCCGCCAATATTTAAAAATAAAACAGCCTAGGGCTGATTATAAGGAGCTTCTGGAATTAAGCCTAATATTTCTTGGGGAGCACGATAGGAATTATAAATTCAAGTCACCAGGAGCATATCATCACAAGGCGATTTATTCATTAAAAATGTTTTTATTCAGAGAAGAGTTTGTCATGTCGTCAGATGAAATAGACGCCATACGCGATGCTTGTTTATTTATTGTGAAAATTTATGTAAAAGTCTGGATAGAAGCGCCAATAGCTGCCAAAGCGCCTAATCAAGACCTTCTTTTAATTAAATCTCTTTTCGCCTACAAAAATG
The DNA here is from genome assembly GCA_932526305.1 of Epicampocera succincta. NCBI lineage: Eukaryota > Metazoa > Arthropoda > Insecta > Diptera > Tachinidae > Epicampocera > Epicampocera succincta. The sequence goes on from OW052037.1 coordinate 25,192,028, forward strand.
TCAACGAAAACGTAAGCAATGCAACTTTGGGAAAATTCCGTAACCATTTATGGTATTTAGCAGCAGAAACAGTAGGTTTTTCGTTTTTTGATGAAACCATTACTTCTGAAACAAAAACTTGTATGATAAAGAGACTTCGTGTAGAGTCAGAAAATGAGAGCAAGCGGCTGATTACTGATATACAGGACTTACAATCAAAATCAATTGAGGACTTCGTAACCAAAAATACACTTCACTTCTTTGAACGTTTTTCGATTGCAACCGATTTTTTCCAAAAAAAACCCTCCCAATGGCAGAACGAGCCAAGCTATATACAGGGCGTAAATATCGTCAGTAAAATGAGGGTAGTTAACGATACTGCCGAACGAAATGTTAAATTAATGGAAGAATATAATAATTCATTATCAATAAATGAAGAAGAAAAACAATTTATCTTACAAATTGTAACTGATTATCGAAAAAACTATAAAGGTATTAATAAATCAGATCTCATGGAACACTAATCTATTTGTGTTTTATTTTAACTTGCCGGCATTTATTTAATGACTTTTAGGAAATAAATGTTACATACATATGTAAGATTCCATCATATTTTGAAGCAAAAACTACATATTTTCGTATATATTACTTAAATTATATAAGGTGCCACGCCTTTTTAGGGGCACGCATTAAAATAATAGTCAAAATTAAATATAATATCGATACTTAACATAAATTTTGATAAATAATAATGAAGTTATAACTTTTTTCTTATTAAATTGTGCAAAATCCCTTCTTGTCAACTTGAGGGCGCATGTGCCACGCCTTAACGTTGACCAAACAGTCTACAGTTTACGAAAAATGTTATTTGTGCCCAAAAGAAAAAAATTAGGGGGCGAATAACATGTTATTCAAAAAAAAAAAAAAAATGTCCACTCTAATGTACATGCATACGTTTGTATGTACGTATGCACTTGCATAAATACATATGTATGCATATTGGTATATAAATTTCAAGGGCCGATGTTGATTTTGAATAAAACACAAACTATTTAGGAAATTATTGTAATTTTATTTTATTATGATGTATTGGTATTACTCAATTATGTATGGAACAAAATATCGGCCAAATGGGCGCCGCGACCTCGGTGGCACACCTCCATCCGATGGTCCAAATTTTCCATGACGCTGAGGCATAATGGAGGTTCTATGCCGGTAATGTGCCGAATTATCTGATCCTTTAGGTCTTGAATTGTTGCTGGCTTATCGACGTACACCTTTTCTTTCAAATAACCCCAAAGAAAAAAGTCCAACGGTGTCAAATCACATGATCTTGGCGGCCAATTGACATCGCCATTACGTGAGATAACACGGCCATTGAATTTGTTGCGCAAAAGTGCCATTGTTTCGTTAGCTGTGTGGCAAGTGGCACCGTTCTGCTGAAACCACATATCGTCCACATCCATATATTCCAATTCGGGCCATAAAAAGTTCGTTATCATCTCACGATAGCGAACACCATTCACAGTAACTGCCTGACCGGCCTCATTTTGGAAAAAATACGGCCCGATGATGCCGCCAGCCCATAAACCGCACCAAACAGTCACTCTTTGTGGGTGCATTGGTTTTTCGACAATCACTCTTGGATTCTCATTCGCCCAAATGCGACAATTCTGTTTATTGACGAATCCACTGAGGTGAAAATGTGCCTCATCACTGAAGATGATTTTCTTCGAAAATTGATCATCCACTGTTGCCATTTCTTGCCACCATTCTGCCCATTCACGACGTTTGGAATGGTCAAGAGGCTTTAGTTCTTGAGCCAATTGCACCTTGTAAGCGTGTAAATGCAAGTCTTTATGCATAATGTTCATCAACGACGAGCGTGAGAGGTGCAATTGTTGGGAACGACGACGAGTTGAGGTGGACGGCTCTTCAGCCACACTATCGCGAACAGCAGCAATATTTTCTGCAGTACGAGCTGTACGAGCATGCACTGGTGTTCTCACATCTTCTACAGACCCGGTTTGCTCGAATTTTTCCACGATTTTTGCGATTGTACGCACATTTGGACGATGAAATTGACCAAAAAAATTACGAAGTGCACGATATGCATTTTGATTTGAACTCCCATTTTCATAATAAGTCTGGATAACTTTAACACGTTGTTGGATTGTGTATCTCTCCATGGTTCAAATTGAGTAAGTCTGAAATAGAGAAATGTCAAATAAAATTCGGAAAAAAACTTGGCGTTTAGGTGTGGTTCACATTCAACATCGGCCCATACAATTTAACCACCCTTTACTATGTACAATGTACATTGTGCTTGTATTATATGTATGTATATTTTATTAAATGCATACGTTTAGTAAAAAATCAAGATACGAGTACATTCATATTTACATAAATGTGTACAGGCATATGTATATACATTCATACATATGTACGTACATACAAACATATACTTCCCATGCACTTTTACAAAAACAGAGAAATTTTAATGAACTGTGGTTTAGTAATTACCCAAAAACCCTTCTGATATTGCTTCATTGTCGGTTTTGGCTGGAATACTTGCTAAAATTTAATGTTCAGCTGAAGCTGAAGTTGTGTCTGAGGAGGCTGAAGTACGAAAAATGTGCAAACATGGATGGGGCGCGATTTCATGGTTGCCAATTGTGGTTAATCAAAATTTGTTTTACAAATATATTGAACTTTTATGAATAATAATGACTACTATGGATATAATGCTAACATAGCATAAAAAAATACTGTTAACAATTTGATTAAGTTATCATAAACACGAATGATATAGAATTTTTTTATTTGTTTATAGTTTCTTTTTATTTCAATAAAAAAAATTAATTTTTGCTCAAAGATTTGTTTACTATGTAAAAATAATATAATATGGTAAAAAGCGCTGTATAAAACGTTCGAAATTTGCTTTACGCTCTAAATACATTTGAAACAGCTCACTACACGAACACACGAGTACAAATGTTGCTAGCTGCAATTGTCGCCGTGTATCTAGCTACATAGTTATTTTGAGGACGGCAGCTCCATTTACAGCGATGCATTTACGTGCATATCAGTAATGCCAAATTCACATTGTTTAATTAAAAAAAAGCGAAAAAACTACTATTGCTCTATGTATTATTGTTTATTAAAGTTATGTTACATGCATATACATGCGGATTTACATACATATGTATTTATATATTTTAATATCTTTAAGGAATATATCCATAGTTAAATACTAAAAAATAAACAACTCCACTATTTGATTATGATTTTATTTTATTTTTGAGAGCGTATAGTGTGTAAAGATACACTATTAACAACGAGCTCAACTAATCGAATTTTGTCAAGGCTTGCACACAACTGTAAGAATTAGACGATCAGCGGCAGTGATAAATCATTATTTTAGGCGCTGTTTGTGATCTTTCTCAAACGGCGAGAGCAGAAGAGTAAGCTGAAAAATCCAACAACAAAATGTATGCGCTTACGCATAAAGTGTGAGCTTGCTCAAGAATTTAAACATCAACAGCAGGGACTTAGTTTTTCGATATCGTTGAAGGAAAAAACAGAAGAAAATTCTAATTTTATACGCGATATCAAAATAAGTGACGAAGCTCACATTCAAATAAATTGCGTGCAGCAAATTTTATTGCTCCCATTGTTTTTCTTTTTTGGGTTGTATTTGAAAAAATGTGCGCTGTAGAGAATAAAAAAACTAATATTCCAGAGAAAATTTTAGCTATAACTCCAGAAAACCATGGAAAACTGCTTACATTGGGCGCGACCATATTAGGCTAGATGTTAATAAAGCTTAATAAAATAAATTGAACTAAATTTACCTATAATAATTACATTAAAATAATGAACTTTAGAATCATAATAAATCTTTCTGATATTTATCATATCAATTTACCAATTGACATAGTTTCTTTGTTATAAATTAAATCATTCTTGAATTTCAAAATAAATATTGGTTAGGGGTATTAATACATTCCCTAATCCATGGGAAATGGGCCAGTGCACACAGGGCAAAGTTGTTGATTGCTCTCAACCTGGCGAGAAGCCAGCAGCGATCCCTGAAAATGGACTGGTCAAGCTGACATACTGCCTCCTCGTGGCGCCCCTGGATAGTCCCTACAGCACCCGCTTAGAGTCGAACCAAAGTGTGCAGCGAATCCCCTCTGTCCTGGGGTCTAAACCAGGACCCGGTCCTCCAGGTTTCGGGGGTTGTGCGTGGGGGTAACTTCCCTGCCGTGTAAAAACACAGTAGTTTTAATGCAACCACAAGAAGAAAATATAAATATGGATGACTTTATTGCTGACGACCAGGAACAACGAAATAAGGATAACGATTTTCGGTTCTGCACGTGGAATATCAGGTTCCTGAACAGACCATGTGCAGCCGATAAACTAGCGGAGGCCCTGGAAGCCTATAAGGCTGACATCACCGCCATACAGGAAGTGCGATGGGATGCGCCGGGCAAAAAGAAAGTGAGAAACTGCGACATCTACTACGGTGATTGCTACAAAGAGCGGCGACAGCGCCTGTTTGGATGCGGGTTTGTTGTTCGAGGCAGACTTAGGAAAAGAGTCTTAAGCTTTAAATACGTGAGCGAACGCCTCATTACAATCCGCATCAAGGCTAGACTCGGCAACATTAGCCTAATCTGCGCCCACGCCCCTACGGAGGATAAAGATGACGACAGCAAGGATGACTTTTATAATCTCCTAGAAAGAACATACGATCAATGCCCCAGAGAATCTAAATAAATTCAACCTTATACCAACACTAAGAAGCTAAACGAAAAAATACTAAAATAAAATTACTGGCTGAAAACAAAATTGTACAGAATTTTTCCCTACAAAAAGGACAACATCATGCTCTGGATATTTCTGTAATATTGCACATAATTGCTATATTTTAGGTTTGTTAAGAAAGAAATTAATAAGCAAAGTAAAATTATATAAGAATTGTGGAAAGTAAAATTTTGAAAAAATTACTAGAGTTTAATTAGTTCAATTTAAGTTTCCAAATTAAATTTTCTCATGTCTTCCAATTCATTTCAATTGTAGGAATTTCCTTTTTCTCATGCCGTACAATATAATTGAAGAAATAACCGAAAGACTAAATAGGTCAGCGACAATGACATAATTCAGCAGGGTGGTAGGTAGGTATGGATCAAACAAATGGTTGAAAATATAATAAGATAAAACAATGGCAATCATTTGGGCCAAGAAACGAACCACCCGATAGACAAAGTGCGCTCCATATGCGAATTTCTTAATAACCCGTAGAATTCAATTCCTGGAAGTTAATTGATAAAGTATTGGGATCTGTCAAAGATTTCTGCAAATTATAAGAAATGTATCGCCTAAATATGAAATGTATTTAGTAGCAGAGAATTACGGATGCAAAATTTTTTCTCATCAAACAAGAACTACAATATTAAATTTTTAAACAACAACAACAACATAAGCAACCAAAATCAAGTCGGAAAATTATAGTTTTTTCTTTTAAATGTTATAGAAATGTAACAATCAGCTATTTCATTTATTTTTTGCTTTAGTTCTGCTGCGAAGCAGATACAAATACATGTAACCCTGCTAACGGAAATCCACCTAGTGTGTCAAAACAAGTTTTTGAGTAAAACCCTCTGTGTTGCATTTTCGAAGTGTGCGGATTATAGGTATATTCAAAAGCAAAACCAACACTTATATAAGAACAGACAATATTGCTGAATTCGTAACCAGCATAATAAACAAAAAATAATACACTGTAACATAAAACGTATTTCCTGTTTTGCAATTTTTAACACACTTAATATAAAAAAACTAATACACATTTAATACAAATCATATTGCAAAATTATTATTGTGAAATTAATATTAAGAACGCTGAACAGGCAAACATGTACAATAGCTTAAGTCTGATTATAATTATTTAAAAAGAAATAAAGTCAGTTGTTGAAAAGCCCAGATTTGAAACGGTTTGCTTCCTCCTCAAAAGAAAGGTTCAAAATTAATTCATTTTTTAAAAACTCTCTGACAAAATTTGCGCGCTCCTTATTTCATTGTTGAATTGCTTGTTTTAATTGGTTTCAATGTTGATTGCATATATCGCAGACTCTTTTAAAATCGAAATAATTGTTTAATAATTTAATACATTAATAAAAACAGAGACAAATTTATTTAACTACTACTTTTTATAGAATTGTATTTTTATATTACTTTTCTTTAAGGTTTTACATACAAAGTGAATTATTGAAATTTGGCACACTAGGTGGGTTTAAAACACAGGGTCACACAGGCCAACTATTAAATTTTGCTGTGGCGGAAATAAAATATTTGCAGAAATTTTTTTTCAAGAAAAGTGTTTTTGATTTGATTAACCCAAATAAAAAATAAAAAGAACAATTAGGAATTCAGCAATTATTTTCAATATAATTTGAACACGCATTTCTCTTCCAAAAAACTTCGGAACTCTAAAAAAATTTCTGTTTTTGTGATTCAGTTTTTGATGCTACAGAAGGTGAATCAATGGAATCAAGTTTATGTTGGTTCTCTTTTTATCAAATTAGGCACAAATAACGCAAAACTAATTGGAAGTTAATGCAAGCTATAAATATAGCCAAAATAAAGATTAACGAGCATGAAATATAAAACACAAAGTTAAAGAAGGAAGCTTCATCAGGTCGGCTGTAAGGTGGCCGACTAGGGATATAAAAGGAGCAAATTGAAGAAATGATTGAAAGAGATGTCGACTAGAAAGCTGTCATAGGCTTGCAGAGGCGAGCTAGTTGTCGTTGCCCTTTGGTATATTAACGTTTAAAAAAATTTAAGACAAAAAGAAGATCAGTTTGAGTAGAGATTTAACCTTATGCGGTAAGAAATACATGTAAGAAGTTAAGTTATTATTATTTAATCGAATAAATAATTTCAGGTTCGTTGTATGTTATCCCTGATAAAAGGTCAACTGCAAAAAACTCTTGGAGAAATGATTTCTCTGAACTTAATTTGGCTTGCAAAATGGACAGAGTGCACGGAAAAGTTTAAAACCTTTAAAAGAATTTTTGATGCTTTAAAAGGTAACATATCTACATACATATGAATATACACTCATACCTCGGTTTGCGTCGTTTCGAAGTTGGGTCTTTTTAAAATTTCCGTGATTTCGATGTTGCGTCGTTTTTGCTTCAGTTTGAGTCACATGGTTTCGAAGTTGGGTCGTTAGTGCTTCGATTTGCGTTGTTAATAAATGTTTGTATGTACAAAGTAAAAATAGAAAAAGGGGACTTGCCGTCGGAGTCTAATGCAAATTTGTATGTGAAAATTGTCTACAAGTTTGTCTTCGTTGATAGTTTCTAATTACATTTGGGGAAATGAAGTCTAACCTAAATATTTTTCAACAATGAGTCAAAAAAGAAAGCAAATAAGCTTAGAACAAAATCTGGACAGTTTAAAGCGTTTTAAATCAGGAGAGAAACCAGTTGATATTGGAAAAAACCTGCTATTAGCCCCTTCTACAATAAAATCCATTTGTTCCAGAGACACTGATAAAATTAAAAGATTTTCTGAAACCAAAACCAAAATCAGCGCAGAATGCCATTAAGTCAAATGGTAATTCAAAAGAAAGCTTCAACTATTTTTGAAGATTTGAAAGAAAATGATCCGTTATCAAGTGCCGAAAGTGCAGAGCAATTTGAAGCAAGCAGAGGCATTTCATTGAAAGGAGAATCTGGCAGTGCGGATACTTCAGCCGCACAAAAGTTTAAGCTTTAGTTGAAAGCAATTATTCTCCACAACAGGTTAAGTGCTGATGAAACTGGACCCGCATTTTAGACGATTATTCGGAAAATATTAAAGTTATGTTTATGCTGCCAAATACTTCTGAAAGCAACGGACGGAGATAATTTGCCTTGCATGCATGCTTTTTGGAAGAGTTACAATATCATGATAGCTATTAAAAATATAAACCTGTCTTGGAAAGAAGTAAGGGAATCGTGGATGCAAGGAACATGGCGTCAATGATGGCCCGAATTTATTCTCAAGGATATGGAAGATATTAAATGAGGTTCCACAAGTCTGTAAAGAAGTTGCGGAAGTAGCTAGAAATGCAAATCTTTATGGAATGGAAGAACAAGAAACAGAAAAAAAACTTACTGCTGCCAAATTTCTTAAGCGATGCTGTTAATAGCGCAAGGAATGGACATTTTCGAAAATAATGACCCGGACGACGATCGCAGTTTAAAAGTTTCTACAAATGTGACTGATGCTATCAATTGGTACAAGGAAATTTATTTGAAAAAAACAAACTTTAAAAGATAACTTTATACAAACAAAAAAAGATAACTTTATACAAAATGGTAATCGAATTAGATGACTCAAGCTCATAATAAAAAACTAACATATCGGTATAGACTTTTGATTCTTCATTTATGTACATATGTACTATGAATTTCTTATTTTTAATTTTAAGCTTAATATTTTTATGTTTTTTATTTGTTATTTTTTTTTGTTAATTTTTATTTCAATAAAAACTATTTTTACACAAATAATACTAAAAAATTGGTATTCTCTATTGAAAAATCAATTTTTTTTACTAAAATTATGAGTCTCGGAACGAATCAAATGAAAATTAATACAAATGTATGGAAAACTATGATTCGGTTTGCGTCGTTTCAGTTTGCGTCTTCTTTTCTGGTCCGAATTAGCGACGCTAACCGGGGTATGAGTTTATATACTTAAATGTTTTGTCGAAATTCATATTAATTTTCCTGAATTCATGTTCTTATCATTAACCAGATTCAATTCATGACAATCAGGAAGAAAACCCCCAAAAAAGCATTAAGAATGCTTTAAAGCTCATTAAGAAGCAACATTTTTAAAATATTTGTATAATAAAAAAGAAACTAAAATAATATTCATGTATTTAGTTTTATAAAAACAATAATTCTTTAAATAAAGCATAGCTATGAATAAAAAAGTGTATTAAAAATTATTTGTTATTATTAAATCAATGTTAACCATAGGCTCATAGCATAGCTAGCAAAATAGCTGTTCACCTCACAATTAACTCATAATGCACTCGAGTTGTATGCGCCATAAAGCGAGTGAGGACTGACGTATTCGTAGGACATTACGTGTATAAACTGAACAGCACTTACCATAGAAAATTAGTTAGCTTTTGAGTCATCTATAACTCATCTGTTATCAACCATGAACTAGCTTTTAGTTAACTCAAATCCCGACAGTGTTTATATAACATTCAAAAACTATCATCTTTCAATGCCTCCAATAAAAGTTTATAGGTTTTTTTTCAAAATTTTCAATTATATTAATTTTTCGCCAAAAATTTTAATTGTTTTCTATTTTCCATCCATTATTTTTCTTGCATTGATTAACCGTGATTACCTTTATTATCCGGAATTCTAAAAATATTATTTTTTTCGATTGATTTTAAGTAATTATATACCATGTAAATAAAATGAAATTGAATAAGATAAGCTAGAAGAACGTGTACACACATGCTTAGTTTAATTTACAAATTTGATAAATACGAATCTTGTTGTGCTTGCCAAATACGAATTTAAAAAGAAAAAACACAAATTTGTTCCCAAAAATTATAATGTTTTGTTATGTTATTTAAGCCTTATTATCAAATTCTTGCATAAATGAACTACATATAAATAAAAAAAATTAAAAGCATATCCGGCAACCAGAGTTTTAACTCAATTTTTTTACCTTCCTTATAAAGTTTTTTAAGATATAAGAACAAGTAATTTTGTTTATATAGAAATATTCTTATTGTAAGTAAAAGAACTTACAGATAATTTTAATTCTCTTTATTTATAGAAACTAAGAGACGATTTTATGAAATTGTGTTCTTAATTTAATGCTGTTTTAAAACATTATTCAGCTAGGCACCAAGGAAAATTCATTCCAAAAATTTTCAGCAACATTGATTTTTTTATAAGGATATTTCGAAGATTTTAATAAAAAATATAATATATATATACCGATATTTCAACGAAAGAAATATTAATTAGTTTATTAAATAAGTTAAACAATTAATTTGGTTAAAAATAAAGTCACTTTTGCAAAATATATAGACATTTACACATGTATGTATCTTGTGTAGACATTTGTTCTCTGAACTGTTTTCACTCATTTAACAAGTGAACTTTTTTTTATAAATATAAATAAATAATATATATAAATAATAAACAAGAGTTAGAATGAGTATTGTTTTCAATTGTTCGTAGCAAAAATAAAAATACTGTATGTATGTACACTAGAGCCCCGACTTCCGTCGTTAATGGGGACCCGAGAAACGCGACGCGATGCAAATCGAATCACATTTTTCTATATAAATGCACTGAAATTTAATTTATTAGGGAAAATATTCAAAACAAAGCAAAAAATTTTGTATTTTTGATAAAAAACAAGTATGAATACACTTTTATTTATTTCATTTACTTCAACAAATGTTTATAATTATTATAAAGAAATAACAAAGCAATAAATTTAAAAACAAACATAACAAAAACTAAATTCATTTACATATGTTTATTCATAAAAAGTAGATCAGGCACTACAAATGCTAAAAATAGTAATCCACAATGCTGCAGTAAATAATTTAACGGGTTTTAGCGACGCAAATTGAAATCAAAACGACGCATATCGGAAACAAAACGACCCAAATCGAAATCAAAACGATGCAAATCGGGGTCAAAACGGCGCAACTTGAAATTGCAACGACGCAAATCGAATTTTTCCAGTTTTTAAAAAGCGACGCAAATCGAAACGATGCAAATCGGGACAACGGAAGTCGGGGCTCTAGTGTACAGGTGTACACTTTCGTTTCGATAGATGCTAGTATTTAGCAGACCGAATGTATAAAATAAGTAGATGGATGTGTAATATACATATGTATGTACCTGCAATGTCTTTCCTTAGTTACATATTCTGGTATTAATAACGTACATTCTTATTACCATCACGTGTAGCCAAGCGCAAGAACTTCAAAACATTCCGTTTCACTAACGACAAAATTTACGAAATAAACATTCACTGTACAATTATTGTTATTTCATAAAATCAAATACATATGTATGTATGTATGTATGCACATACTTATGTATTTTTCGCTATTCTGACAGAATATTGTTATATTATTTATTTAAAGACACTTCGCAAGAACAACAACAAAAACACATCCGAACTTAGTGAAGAATGGTTGTTAACTGAACGTTAAATAACTCGAACAGCGCCAACCATAAAACAAAAAAACTAAAAAATCAAACATAATTTAAATTGAAAAAACAACAATACAAGAACTTGTGCGAATACAACAATACAGCCAAACTTATAACAGAGACTCACGCGATTACCGTTTACTCTAGTGTGTACATTTCTATTGTCTAGTTAGTACGCTGCTACACACACTTTCTCACACTTATTTTTACCCGTTCGAAGTTAGCTATTGTGGGCTAGCTGGTTGAGTTTGCTGCTTAAATGACGTCTGGCTAGATGATTTGTTGGTGGACAGGTTGGTTTTGTTGGTTGATTATGTACCAACTTGGTTTGAAGTCTGCCTGGGGCTCATTTGTATTACCAAGACGCAATGCTGTCGGCTCGAACGGTTGTCTCCAACATGTTTGATCCTTTTATTTTGCATGTGTGTAAATTTTATTTTTCAAACCCCAATGACCAAATTGTTTGCAATTCGAAAAAAATTTAATTACTGAAATGTTTCCATTTGAAAAAAAATTATTAAAAGCATAAGAAAAATGCACTCTTTTTATTTTACCTGAGAAGCTTTAAGTTTAGATATACATTCTTAATTATATAATTATAAATTTTACAACAAAAAAACTAACGCTAAGAAGAGAATAAGCTCTAAGAAATTTTAGTTTGCAAAAACAATAGAATAACCAACTGTTTTATGTGTATATTGGGAGTCAAATTTGTACATATGTATATGTACGCACATATATCTAATATTTTAAGAACATACATATGTATGCAAATTAAATATTAGACTTAATTTTGTAAAAAAAAAAAAATCGTGATACCATTCGTATTCACGAAGGCTTATATTTATTTTACACACTTTAAATGTAAAATTTGTTTACTTATACTTATTATAAACTGTGTTGAGTTCGTTGGTGAGTTCTAAAAAACTGGCTTAACAAAAGAATTTAGAGCGGTATTTATACCTTTGCTATAATTAAGATTAGAGAATAAATGCTTATCTGTTTATTACAGTATATAGTTGTATGGGATCTATGTATGTATGGGATCTATGAAAATCTATGTTGCTTACACAATTTTTATGATAGTTGTTTACAATGTTTTAGATCACAGGAATGTAATAATGCCACTTTCTTGATGTATATTGACGCCATTATGAAATTTTTTTCTCGGTTTCCATGTATACTAATAGGTGATTCAAATATCGATTTTTTTGAGGTATTATGTGCTGCAGAGCGCAAAGCACTTATTGAATCGTACGATTGCCATACTCCCTGCTAGCAGTACGTACTTGAAAATCCATCAGCAGATATTTATTTCATGAAATCTAAAATCCTTGATAAAATTAAAAAGCCAGAAAAAGAAAATCTAGTTTAGATTTGGATGATCGATTAAAAAGAGTCAGTAAAGTAGTTAAGATAGGTACAAGAGACTCAATGATATATTATTATCCAGATAAGTTAGAGAGAGTAAGGAATGATCCGAAGAAATACTGGCAATTTTTAAACCAAACACTTGGCCGGAATAACAATAACAAATCTAACATAAAGTTGAGAGATCATCAAGAGAATGTATTATGGCAGGATGGCATGAAAGCGGAAGTACTTAATCATAATTTTATTAACTCCATAATAGTTTTAGAGCAAGAGGTTATTTCTATCCCAAGTGAAAGTTGGAATGAGTTTCGGTCGTTGCGACGCCATCATAACATTTTCAGGATTCAACAGGCAAGTGCAAATGAAATTGGAGAAATAACTAAAAATTTAGATCCACAGGAGGATTTGATAATATTTCGACAAAATTAATCATGGAGTGCTTTAATGAACTGCTTCCACATATAATTAATATTTTAAATAATTCAATTAATTCTGCAACTTTTCCAGATATATTAAAAGTCCAGAATTACACTATTATCTATTATAGACAAAAAATTTTTACAAATTATCACTAAGCAACTAGCAAGATATTTGGAAGTAGAGGCTCTTCTATCTGATAACCAATATAGTTTTCGGTGTGGACTGCAACTGATTAGGCGGTCGTTATAAATTACCCTCGTGACTCTTTGGATAAACACTCTAATGCTGGCGTTTTGTGGCATTACTGGACGAGAGCTTGCATACTTTAAAAGCAAAATAGCTAATAGGAAACAGTATATTTGGTGCCTCAAAGAAGTGTAGCAGGGCCGCTGCTGTTCAAAATTTACATAAATGACCTAAATAATATCGGACTGAAAGGCGAAATCTTTCTGTATGAATACGACTTGTGCATTTTAGATTCTTATAAATATCAAAGAGAACTTTAGGCATGATTTTACATGACGCGGAATTAATAGCAAAGTTTGCAAGAGTTAATAAACTTGTTCTGAACATGAACAAAACACAGTTCATACGTTTTAGGCCTCATCAGACACATAATACTCATTGTGCGGTGGTGATAGTTTCAAAACTAATAACAAATTCAGTTAACAATTTAGGAGTGTTTCTTGTTTGAAAATCTCACATACGTCTTATAAAATTTAAAATATTTTGTATAAACTGAGAAATATAATTAATGAAAACACAAAATTAATGATTTTTCTGTCGTTACTATAGAGTAATATTAATAATGTGTACCTTATTTACGCTCATATGATGAGTCCTGATTTAAAATCCTTACAAGTTTTGCAAAATAAAGCTTTAAACAATGTTTATAAGCTACTAACTGTACCTTGCAATTATATAGAGATGATCACGTACTATTCTGCCTATTTATGGTTTGCACCAAATGCAACTACGACAAAGGTTTTGCACAACATTGGATTTCGTACAAATCAATTGCAGAGCATGTAACATAACGTAAACACAAGGAATAGTACCAATATTCGAATAGTAAGGTGCCGCTTAGAAACCACGAAGCAATGAATTGAATATATTGGTAGTTTGCTATATAATAGTTTGCCACAATACATTAAGGACGCAGGATATATTTCTATTTTAAAAAGTAGATTAAACGAAATATACTGGAAAATATTGACATCTAATACAAATAAATTTTTTCATATATAAGCAAATTATTTCTAATTTAGATTATTTGTTAATTTTCTTCTTTTTATGTTGTTATAACAACTGAGTTGTAATTTAATCATTAAATCATATCTCATTTCATAAGATTTAAGATTTTCTTATCATATTTGCTAATAATTTTATATATTTTTACCGTATGTTAAAACTTTGCCAGATTGTCCCAAAAATGACATATTGGCGCTGAGATAAATAAATAAATCGCGTTACAAATTGAAATTAAAAAAATATGCATTAATCTAACATAAAAATTAAAGAGGATTTTTGAAAATTTAATTTTGTGTGCAAAACTTCTACTTCTCTAAATTAGAACAAGGAAGCAGAAACTTTCTTAATAAAGTAAAGTACTGTCATTTCTTAGTCATTAGCCGACTGAAACAAGAATTATTGTTTTCTTAACCTAGCTTTATTTTTTAATAAAAACAATAAAATTCATAAATTGTTTTTTGATAAAAGTTCAAGATCTTGTAGGTAGAAAAAAAGAATTTAAAAAAATATTACATCAATAGTACTTTAGCGAAGCCGTCAAAAATATTTTCAGTGGCTACTAGCTATTTTTTAAAGGAATGACGTGGATGTTTTTTTATGGGGATGGGCCAGTGCACTCAGGGTAAAGATGTTGATTGCACTTAACCTGGCGAGAAGCCAGCAGCGATCCCTGAAAATGTACTGGTCAAGCTGACATACTACCTCCTCGTGGCGCCCCTGGATAGCCCCTAAAGCACCCGCTTAGAGGTGAACCCAAGTGTGCAGCGAATTCCCTCTGTCTAAACCAGGACCCGGGGGGGGGGGGGGGGGGAAACTTCCCTACCGTGTAAAAACACATTAGTTCCGATACAACCACAAGAAATTATGAATATGGATAACCCTATTGCTGTCGACGATGGACAACGGAATAAGGATAACGATTTTCGGTTTTGCACGTGGAATGTTAGGTCCCTGAATAGACCACGTGCCGCCGATGAACTTGTGGAGGCCCTGGAATCATATAAGGCTGACATCACCGCCATCCAGGAAGTGCGATGGGATGAATAATAAATGAAAATGAAATGAATGAAAAATAAAGTGAGAAACTGCGACATCTATTACGGTGATTGCTACAAAGAGCGACGATAGCGCTTGTTTGGATGCGGGCTTGTTGTTCGAGGCAGACTTAGGAAAAGAGTCTTAAGCTTTAAATACGTGAGCGAACGCCTCATTACAATCCGCATCAAGGCTAGACTCGGCAACATTAGCCTAATCTGCGCCCACGCCCCTACGGAAGATAAAGATGACGACAGCAAGGATGACTTTTATAATCTCCTAGAAAGAACATACGATCAATGCCCCAGCTACGACACCAAGATCGTCCTAGGAGATTTTAACAGAAAAGCTGGGCAAGGAAAACATCTTCGATAGAGTCATCGGGAAACACAGCCTGCATGACGACACATCCGATAACGGATTCAGACTGCTAGATTTCGTGAGGGGGCGAAATCTCACTGTAGCAAGCACGCGATTCCCTCAGCTCAACATTCACAAAGGGACCTGGCGGTCCCCTGATCAATCAACCGTCAACCAAATTGATCACACTGCTATCGACGGCAGACACTCCTCCAGTATTCTTGATGTCCGAACATTCCGAGGAGCCAACATTGACTCCGATCACTTCCTTGTTGTAGCCAAGGTAAGATCACGGATATCAGTAGCACAACGGAGTAGAGCACGACCATAACAGTTTGACGTCGCAAAGCTACAAACGCAATTGACCGCTGGGAAATTTGCCAATCTAGTCTCCCTTAAGCTCTCAGAGAGGCCAGCCCTGCCAGGCGAAACAACCCATGAGGAATGGGACCGTTGCCAAAGCGCCATCAGAGATGCTGCCTCTGATGTATTGGGTTTTAAAATGCCGCCCGGAAAAAACCCATGGTTTGACGACGAGTGCAGGCAGGCACATTCAGCGAAGCTAGCAGCGTATAAGGCGACGTTGGAGAGAAGGACGAGAGCAGCTCGTGAGCTCTACGAATGTAAGATAAGGGAAGAACACTGGCTTCTCAAAAGGAAGAAGAAAGAGTATGAGAAGCGCGTGATCGAGGAACTAGAGAGGTGTTACGGCAGGAATAATATCCGAAAGTTTTACCAACGGGTGAAACAACTATCCAATGGATATAAGCTTCGGACAGAAGCCTGTCGTGACGAAGAGGGACAAATCGTAGTAGAGTCACAATCGATGCTGAGAATCTGCAAAGATCACTTCTTCAGACAGTTTAACGGCGAGCAAAACACCGATTCCATCGCCAGGCAGAATATTCCAAAATATTCCGTCCCCCTACCTGAATGAAGTCAAGATAGCAATATCGAGATTGAAATCAAACAAAGCTGCAGGAGCGGAACTATTTAAGGCAGCTGGAGATGACCTGGTTGGGCGCATGCACCAGCTCATCTGTACGATATGGTCGGAGGAAAGCATGCCTGACGAGGAGAATCTCAGCATCGTTTGCCCGATCCACAAGAAAAGAGACTCCTTCAACTGCGCCAACTACCGAGGAATAAGTCTCCTTAACATCGCCTACAAGATTTTCTCTACCATTTTGTGTGAGCGCCTGAAACCATTCGTGAACAGTTTGATAGGTCCTTATCAGTGTGGTTTCAGGACAGGGAAGTCCACCATTGACCAAATTTTCACACTACGGCAGATCCTGGAAAAGACCCAAGAGATGCAAATCGACACCCACCACCTATTCGTCGTGTGTATAGGGACGAGCTATACGAAGCCATGCCTAGTTTTGACATTCCTACTAAACTCGTCAGGCTGTGTAGGATGACGATGGAGAACTCTCGCTGCTCCATCAAGGTCGGTAACGAATTCACCGTGACCTTCAATGTCAGAAGGGGATTTAGACAAGGCGACGCACTGTCATGTGACTTTTTTAACATAATTCTTGAGAAGATCGTGCAAAACTCACACGCCAACAACAGAGGCACGATCTTCCAAAAGTCCGTGCAACTGCTAGCATACGCTGACGACATTGACGTGATTGGTCGAACACAGCGAACCGTCAATGAAGCGTTTGCTGGTATTTCAACGGAGGCGGCCAAAATGGGTCTAGCGGTGAACGAGGGCAAAACGAAGTATATGCTGTCATCAAAAAAGGAGGCGCAACACCGACGACTGGGCCAGAACGTCACCATAGGCAGCTATAACTTCGAGGTAGTGAAGGACTTCGTCTACCTTGGCTCGCAAGTCAACAATATGAACAACATCAGTACCGAGATCAAACGCAGAATAACTCTTGCCAATCGCTGTTTCATTGGGTTCAAGAGGCAATTGAGTGGTAAAGCCCTTTCTCGAAAAACTAAGCTGACACTATATACCACTTTGATAATCCCTGTACTTCTCTCTGGCGCGGAAGCATGGACGGTGTCGAGGGCGGATGAGGAAGTCCTTGGTATTTTCGAGAGAAAAGTTCTGCGTTCAATCTTCGGCCCTGTTTGCGTTGATGGTTTCTGAAGAAGAAGATTCAATCATGAACTGTACGGGTTGTACAGTGACATGAGCCTAACCAGGTGTCTACGGATCCAACGGCTAAGGTGGTTGGGACATGTAGAGCGCATGGAGAATATTGCTCCGACCCGTAGAATCTTCGATTCGGAACCTGTGGGACAACGCATTAGAGGACGCCCACGGAACCGTTGGCGCACACAAGTGGAGAGGGACCTCAACCAACTTGGTGTGCGAAATTGGATACCGTGCCAGCTGGAAAAGTTTGTTGGTTGAGGCCCAGGTTCACCACGGACTGTAGCGCCAAAAGAAGAAGAAGAAGAAGACGTGGATGTTTATGTATGTACATTAGAGTGGACAATATTTATATGGAATTATTTTTGTTTTTTGTAGGAGGTGGTTCGCCCCCTAATTTTTTTCTTTTGGACACAAATAACATATTTCCAAAACTGTAGACTGTTTGGTCAACGTTAAGGCGTGGCACATGCGCCTTCAAGTTGACAAGAAGGGATTTTGCACAATTTAATAAGAAAAAAGTTATAACTTTATTATTATTTATCAAAATTTATGTTAAGTATCGATATTATATTTAATTTTGACTATTATTTTAATGCGTGCCCCTAAAAAGGCGTGGCACCTTATATAATTTAAGTAATATATACGAAAATATGTAGTTTTTGCTTCAAAATATGATGGAATCTTACATATGTATGTAACATTTATTTCCTAAAAGTCATTAAATAAATGCCGGCAAGTTAAAATAAAACACAAATAGATTAGTGTTCCATGAGATCTGATTTATTAATACCTTTATAGTTTTTTCGATAATCAGTTACAATTTGTAAGATAAATTGTTTTTCTTCTTCATTTATTGATAATGAATTATTATATTCTTCCATTAATTTAACATTTCGTTCGGCAGTATCGTTAACTACCCTCATTTTACTGACGATATTTACGCCCTGTATATAGCTTGGCTCGTTCTGCCATTGGGAGGGTTTTTTTTGGAAAAAATCGGTTGCAATCGAAAAACGTTCAAAGAAGTGAAGTGTATTTTTGGTTACGAAGTCCTCAATTGATTTTGATTGTAAGTCCTGTATATCAGTAATCAGCCGCTTGCTCTCATTTTCTGACTCTACACGAAGTCTCTTTATCATACAAGTTTTTGTTTCAGAAGTAATGGTTTCATCAAAAAACGAAAAACCTACTGTTTCTGCTGCTAAATACCATAAATGGTTACGGAATTTTCCCAAAGTTGCATTGCTTACGTTTTCGTTGACATTTTTGTAGGCGAAAAGAGATTTAATTAAAAGAAGGTCTTGATTAGGCGCTTTGGCAGCTATTGGCGCTTCTATCCAGACTTTTACATAAATTTTCACAATAAATAAACAAGCATCGCGTATGGCGTCTATTTCATCTGACGACATGACAAACTCTTCTCTGAATAAAAACATTTTTAATGAATAAATCGCCTTGGCCATCCAACGAGCGTGATGATATGCTCCTGGTGACTTGAATTTATAATTCCTATCGTGCTCCCCAAGAAATATTAGGCTTAATTCCAGAAGCTCCTTATAATCAGCCCTAGGCTGTTTTATTTTTAAATATTGGCGGAAAAACGTGGCTAGATCTTCTAATTCGAAAACGCTAATATGCTGACTTACCTTCTCGTCATCAACTCCAAATTTAAAATTTTCTTGGTTTATCATCGCCCAGGACCCTTTAAACTTTTGGAAAATTGACAAAGTTGGTCCACTTGAAGACAAATTTCTTTTTTCAATACGCTCTTTAATACAATTTCGTAGATTTGGTGACGACAGGGCAAGTACAAAAGATCTTTTCCTAATTCCTGTTCCAATATCACGCAAGCACCTTGAAGTCTTCCCGTGTTTGTTGCTGTTGTATCAAAACACAGGGCCTGAACTTTGTCTGTCAAATTCCACTCTTTTAATAATTGGATTATTGCTTCAGCCTGTTGCCTTCCTGTACCAGCCTGTAATGCAGGAACTCCAAGTAGATGCTCTGTCTCTGTAGATGTAATAACAACTGGCAATCTGTCTACTTTTTCCTTTCCAGTTAATGATGGTAACAGCTTTCCATCCCAATGTACTGTAATGGTTTGCGGTAAAATGTTTTGAAATTTTTCCTTTAAATTTATAGCTGTTTCAGATCGAATTTGTTTACGGCAATTTCGAATTGTAGTTTTACTTATTGCTAACTGACTTAAATCATGGCCCAATGCTTCAGCAGTGGCTATGAGAATTCGAACAGCATCTCTGTCGCTAACTTTACACTTGTCCAGAGTCGCAACAAGCTTGGGTGTTATAAAGTTTTTCATTTTACGTTTCTTTCCCACATTTCCAGTAGATGTTTGTTGAAAATTGTCTTGAAGCTCATCACTGTCTATTTCAGTCAATTGTCCTTCATCATCTGAGTAGTCCTGACTTGCAACCAAATTTTGAGATTGCTCCTGGTGATACTTTTCTTGCCTTATCAGTTCTCTTTCTTCACGCATATTTCTTCTTTTCTCTCTTTCAAAAAGTGCTCGATCGCTTCCAATCATACCACCTGGTCTGCCTTTTTTCCGTTGATTAAGTAGAAATAGTCTATCTTCTTCGATTTGAATAATACTTAACGCATCACCATGAGCGATATCAAACAAATCGTCTAATTCTTCCACAAAATCGTGCTCACGTTTCTCCTGTAGAGCTGTACGGCGCTTACAAGTTTTCTGAAGTGTCTTCCACTGATGATATAGAGCTTCCACTTTCTAAACGCTACGAATATTCTGGCTTGTGGGAATACGTGCTTTATCCCAGAGTACTTCTGCTTCTTTAATTACAAGATATGCACTCGGACGAAGATTGAGCTTAATTTTCCGCATATTGTAAAAAAGAACTTTTAATATTTGCCCTTTTGATGGTAACTTGCACCCAATGATTTGACTTTCGTCGTGCCCAAGCAGAAATAACTTTTCATTTGCTCTTGTTTCCATTGCTGTTTGAGTTACAATAATAATATTAAATATGTTATTGTATTTTGAAAATATCGAGCACTTTGTTGTTTAAACTTACCAATTTTATAAACCTTATCTTTCAATCAAATCAAATTAATATTTTCACATTTGCATGTATAACAACACATTATCAACGCTCTTTTTTAGCTTAACAAAAGCACATGTGTACTAGATACCGTTATTCCAGTATTGCTACTTCTATGAAAATATAAGTTTGCTTGATCGCAACTAATTAGCACAGAGCTGCATTTGTTAGTAGCAGTTTAAAATTTTAACTTGCCACGCCCCAATTTGCCGGCATTTATTTAATGACTTTTAGGAAATAAATTTTACATACATATGTAAGATTCCATCATATTTTGAAGCAAAAACTACATATTTTCGTATATATTACTTAAATTATATAAGGTGCCACGCCTTTTTAGGGGCACGCATTAAAATAATAGTCAAAATTAAATATAATATCGATACTTAACATAAATTTTGATAAATAATAATGAAGTTATAACTTTTTTCTTATTAAATTGTGCAAAATCCCTTCTTGTCAACTTGAAGGCGCATGTGCCACGCCTTAACGTTGACCAAACAGTCTACAGTTTTGGAAATATGTTATTTGTGTCCAAAAGAAAAAAATTAGGGGGCGAACCACCTCCTACAAAAAACAAAAATAATTCCATATAAATATTGTCCACTCTAATGTACATACATAAACATCCACGTCTTCTTCTTCTTCTTCTTTTGGCGCTACAGTCCGTGGTGAACCTGGGCCTCAACCAACAAACTTTTCCAGCTGGCACGGTATCCAATTTCGCACACCAAGTTGGTTGAGGTCCCTCTCCACTTGTGTGCGCCAACGGTTCCGTGGGCGTCCTCTAATGCGTTGTCCCACAGGTTCCGAATCGAAGATTCTACGGGTCGGAGCAATATTCTCCATGCGCTCTACATGTCCCAACCACCTTAGCCGTTGGATCCGTAGACACCTGGTTAGGCTCATGTCACTGTACAACCCGTACAGTTCATGATTGAATCTTCTTCTTCAGAAACCATCAACGCAAACAGGGCCGAAGATTGAACGCAGAACTTTTCTCTCGAAAATACCAAGGACTTCCTCATCCGCCCTCGACACCGTCCATGCTTCCGCGCCAGAGAGAAGTACAGGGATTATCAAAGTGGTATATAGTGTCAGCTTAGTTTTTCGAGAAAGGGCTTTACCACTCAATTGCCTCTTGAACCCAATGAAACAGCGATTGGCAAGAGTTATTCTGCGTTTGATCTCGGTACTGATGTTGTTCATATTGTTGACTTGCGAGCCAAGGTAGACGAAGTCCTTCACTACCTCGAAGTTATAGCTGCCTATGGTGACGTTCTGGCCCAGTCGTCGGTGTTGCGCCTCCTTTTTTGATGACAGCATATACTTCGTTTTGCCCTCGTTCACCGCTAGACCCATTTTGGCCGCCTCCGTTGAAATACCAGCAAACGCTTCATTGACGGTTCGCTGTGTTCGACCAATCACGTCAATGTCGTCAGCGTATGCTAGCAGTTGCACGGACTTTTGGAAGATCGTGCCTCTGTTGTTGGCGTGTGAGTTTTGCACGATCTTCTCAAGAATTATGTTAAAAAAGTCACATGACAGTGCGTCGCCTTGTCTAAATCCCCTTCTGACATTGAAGGTCACGGTGAATTCGTTACCGACCTTGATGGAGCAGCGAGAGTTCTCCATCGTCATCCTACACAGCCTGACGAGTTTAGTAGGAATGTCAAAACTAGGCATGGCTTCGTATAGCTCGTCCCTATACACACGACGAATAGGTGGTGGGTGTCGATTTGCATCTCTTGGGTCTTTTCCAGGATCTGCCGTAGTGTGAAAATTTGGTCAATGGTGGACTTCCCTGTCCTGAAACCACACTGATAAGGACCTATCAAACTGTTCACGAATGGTTTCAGGCGCTCATACAAAATGGTAGAGAAAATCTTGTAGGCGATGTTAAGGAGACTTATTCCTCGGTAGTTGGCGCAGTTGAAGGAGTCTCTTTTCTTGTGGATCGGGCAAACGATGCTGAGATTCTCCTCGTCAGGCATGCTTTCCTCCGACCATATCGTACAGATGAGCTGGTGCATGCGCCCAACCAGGTCATCTCCAGCTGCCTTAAATAGTTCCGCTCCTGCAGCTTTGTTTGATTTCAATCTCGATATTGCTATCTTGACTTCATTCAGGTAGGGGGACGGAATATTTTGGAATATTCTGCCTGGCGATGGAATCGGTGTTTTGCTCGCCGTTAAACTGTCTGAAGAAGTGATCTTTGCAGATTCTCAGCATCGATTGTGACTCTACTACGATTTGTCCCTCTTCGTCACGACAGGCTTCTGTCCGAAGCTTATATCCATTGGATAGTTGTTTCACCCGTTGGTAAAACTTTCGGATATTATTCCTGCCGTAACACCTCTCTAGTTCCTCGATCACGCGCTTCTCATACTCTTTCTTCTTCCTTTTGAGAAGCCAGTGTTCTTCCCTTATCTTACATTCGTAGAGCTCACGAGCTGCTCTCGTCCTTCTCTCCAACGTCGCCTTATACGCTGCTAGCTTCGCTGAATGTGCCTGCCTGCACTCGTCGTCAAACCATGGGTTTTTTCCGGGCGGCATTTTAAAACCCAATACATCAGAGGCAGCATCTCTGATGGCGCTTTGGCAACGGTCCCATTCCTCATGGGTTGTTTCGCCTGGCAGGGCTGGCCTCTCTGAGAGCTTAAGGGAGACTAGATTGGCAAATTTCCCAGCGGTCAATTGCGTTTGTAGCTTTGCGACGTCAAACTGTTATGGTCGTGCTCTACTCCGTTGTGCTACTGATATCCGTGATCTTACCTTGGCTACAACAAGGAAGTGATCGGAGTCAATGTTGGCTCCTCGGAATGTTCGGACATCAAGAATACTGGAGGAGTGTCTGCCGTCGATAGCAGTGTGATCAATTTGGTTGACGGTTGATTGATCAGGGGACCGCCAGGTCCCTTTGTGAATGTTGAGCTGAGGGAATCGCGTGCTTGCTACAGTGAGATTTCGCCCCCTCACGAAATCTAGCAGTCTGAATCCGTTATCGGATGTGTCGTCATGCAGGCTGTGTTTCCCGATGACTCTATCGAAGATGTTTTCCTTGCCCAGCTTTTCTGTTAAAATCTCCTAGGACGATCTTGGTGTCGTAGCTGGGGCATTGATCGTATGTTCTTTCTAGGAGATTATAAAAGTCATCCTTGCTGTCGTCATCTTTATCCTCCGTAGGGGCGTGGGCGCAGATTAGGCTAATGTTGCCGAGTCTAGCCTTGATGCGGATTGTAATGAGGCGTTCGCTCACGTATTTAAAGCTTAAGACTCTTTTCCTAAGTCTGCCTCGAACAACAAACCCGCATCCAAACAGGCGCTGTCGCCGCTCTTTGTAGCAATCACCGTAGTAGATGTCGCAGTTTCTCACTTTCTTTTTGCCCGGCGCATCCCATCGCACTTCCTGTATGGCGGTGATGTCAGCCTTATAGGCTTCCAGGGCCTCCGCTAGTTTATCGGCTGCACATGGTCTGTTCAGGAACCTGATATTCCACGTGCAGAACCGAAAATCGTTATCCTTATTTCGTTGTTCCTGGTCGTCAGCAATAAAGTCATCCATATTTATATTTTCTTCTTGTGGTTGCATTAAAACTACTGTGTTTTTACACGGCAGGGAAGTTACCCCCACGCACAACCCCCGAAACCTGGAGGACCGGGTCCTGGTTTAGACCCCAGGACAGAGGGGATTCGCTGCACACTTTGGTTCGACTCTAAGCGGGTGCTGTAGGGACTATCCAGGGGCGCCACGAGGAGGCAGTATGTCAGCTTGACCAGTCCATTTTCAGGGATCGCTGCTGGCTTCTCGCCAGGTTGAGAGCAATCAACAACTTTGCCCTGTGTGCACTGGCCCATTTCCCCCGGATTAGGGAATGTATTAATACCCCTAACCAATATTTATTTTGAAATTCAAGAATGATTTAATTTATAACAAAGAAACTATGTCAATTGGTAAATTGATATGATAAATATCAGAAAGATTTATTATGATTCTAAAGTTCATTATTTTAATGTAATTATTATAGGTAAATTTAGTTCAATTTATTTTATTAAGCTTTATTAACATCTAGCCTAATATGGTCGCGCCCAATGTAAGCAGTTTTCCATGGTTTTCTGGAGTTATAGCTAAAATTTTCTCTGGAATATTAGTTTTTTTATTCTCTACAGCGCACATTTTTTCAAATACAACCCAAAAAAGAAAAACAATGGGAGCAATAAAATTTGCTGCACGCAATTTATTTGAATGTGAGCTTCGTCACTTATTTTGATATCGCGTATAAAATTAGAATTTTCTTCTGTTTTTTCCTTCAACGATATCGAAAAACTAAGTCCCTGCTGTTGATGTTTAAATTCTTGAGCAAGCTCACACTTTATGCGTAAGCGCATACATTTTGTTGTTGGATTTTTCAGCTTACTCTTCTGCTCTCGCCGTTTGAGAA
Organism: Epicampocera succincta; assembly: GCA_932526305.1. Lineage (NCBI taxonomy): Eukaryota > Metazoa > Arthropoda > Insecta > Diptera > Tachinidae > Epicampocera > Epicampocera succincta. Next base: position 25,217,358 of record OW052037.1, read on the forward strand.
AGATCACAAACAGCGCCTAAAATAATGATTTATCACTGCCGCTGATCGTCTAATTCTTACAGTTGTGTGCAAGCCTTGACAAAATTCGATTAGTTGAGCTCGTTGTTAATAGTGTATCTTTACACACTATACGCTCTCAAAAATAAAATAAAATCATAATCAAATAGTGGAGTTGTTTATTTTTTAGTATTTAACTATGGATATATTCCTTAAAGATATTAAAATATATAAATACATATGTATGTAAATCCGCATGTATATGCATGTAACATAACTTTAATAAACAATAATACATAGAGCAATAGTAGTTTTTTCGCTTTTTTTTAATTAAACAATGTGAATTTGGCATTACTGATATGCACGTAAATGCATCGCTGTAAATGGAGCTGCCGTCCTCAAAATAACTATGTAGCTAGATACACGGCGACAATTGCAGCTAGCAACATTTGTACTCGTGTGTTCGTGTAGTGAGCTGTTTCAAATGTATTTAGAGCGTAAAGCAAATTTCGAACGTTTTATACAGCGCTTTTTACCATATTATATTATTTTTACATAGTAAACAAATCTTTGAGCAAAAATTAATTTTTTTTATTGAAATAAAAAGAAAATATAAACAAATAAAAAAATTCTATATCATTCGTGTTTATGATAACTTAATCAAATTGTTAACAGTATTTTTTTATGCTATGTTAGCATTATATCCATAGTAGTCATTATTATTCATAAAAGTTCAATATATTTGTAAAACAAATTTTGATTAACCACAATTGGCAACCATGAAATCGCGCCCCATCCATGTTTGCACATTTTTCGTACTTCAGCCTCCTCAGACACAACTTCAGCTTCAGCTGAACATTAAATTTTAGCAAGTATTCCAGCCAAAACCGACAATGAAGCAATATCAGAAGGGTTTTTGGGTAATTACTAAACCACAGTTCATTAAAATTTCTCTGTTTTTGTAAAAGTGCATGGGAAGTATATGTTTGTATGTACGTACATATGTATGAATGTATATACATATGCCTGTACACATTTATGTAAATATGAATGTACTCGTATCTTGATTTTTTACTAAACGTATGCATTTAATAAAATATACATACATATAATACAAGCACAATGTACATTGTACATAGTAAAGGGTGGTTAAATTGTATGGGCCGATGTTGAATGTGAACCACACCTAAACGCCAAGTTTTTTTCCGAATTTTATTTGACATTTCTCTATTTCAGACTTACTCAATTTGAACCATGGAGAGATACACAATCCAACAACGTGTTAAAGTTATCCAGACTTATTATGAAAATGGGAGTTCAAATCAAAATGCATATCGTGCACTTCGTAATTTTTTTGGTCAATTTCATCGTCCAAATGTGCGTACAATCGCAAAAATCGTGGAAAAATTCGAGCAAACCGGGTCTGTAGAAGATGTGAGAACACCAGTGCATGCTCGTACAGCTCGTACTGCAGAAAATATTGCTGCTGTTCGCGATAGTGTGGCTGAAGAGCCGTCCACCTCAACTCGTCGTCGTTCCCAACAATTGCACCTCTCACGCTCGTCGTTGATGAACATTATGCATAAAGACTTGCATTTACACGCTTACAAGGTGCAATTGGCTCAAGAACTAAAGCCTCTTGACCATTCCAAACGTCGTGAATGGGCAGAATGGTGGCAAGAAATGGCAACAGTGGATGATCAATTTTCGAAGAAAATCATCTTCAGTGATGAGGCACATTTTCACCTCAGTGGATTCGTCAATAAACAGAATTGTCGCATTTGGGCGAATGAGAATCCAAGAGTGATTGTCGAAAAACCAATGCACCCACAAAGAGTGACTGTTTGGTGCGGTTTATGGGCTGGCGGCATCATCGGGCCGTATTTTTTCCAAAATGAGGCCGGTCAGGCAGTTACTGTGAATGGTGTTCGCTATCGTGAGATGATAACGAACTTTTTATGGCCCGAACTGGAAGATATGGATGTGGACGATATGTGGTTTCAGCAGAACGGTGCCACTTGCCACACAGCTAACGAAACAATGGCACTTTTGCGCAACAAATTCAATGGCCGTGTTATCTCACGTAATGGCGATGTCAATTGGCCGCCAAGATCATGTGATTTGACACCGTTGGACTTTTTTCTTTGGGGTTATTTGAAAGAAAAGGTGTACGTCGATAAGCCAGCAACAATTCAAGACCTAAAGGATCAGATAATTCGGCACATTACCGGCATAGAACCTCCATTATGCCTCAGCGTCATGGAAAATTTGGACCATCGGATGGAGGTGTGCCACCGAGGTCGCGGCGCCCATTTGGCCGATATTTTGTTCCATACATAATTGAGTAATACCAATACATCATAATAAAATAAAATTACAATAATTTCCTAAATAGTTTGTGTTTTATTCAAAATCAACATCGGCCCTTGAAATTTATATACCAATATGCATACATATGTATTTATGCAAGTGCATACGTACATACAAACGTATGCATGTACATTAGAGTGGACATTTTTTTTTTTTTTTGAATAACATGTTATTCGCCCCCTAATTTTTTTCTTTTGGGCACAAATAACATTTTTCGTAAACTGTAGACTGTTTGGTCAACGTTAAGGCGTGGCACATGCGCCCTCAAGTTGACAAGAAGGGATTTTGCACAATTTAATAAGAAAAAAGTTATAACTTCATTATTATTTATCAAAATTTATGTTAAGTATCGATATTATATTTAATTTTGACTATTATTTTAATGCGTGCCCCTAAAAAGGCGTGGCACCTTATATAATTTAAGTAATATATACGAAAATATGTAGTTTTTGCTTCAAAATATGATGGAATCTTACATATGTATGTAAAATTTATTTCCTAAAAGTCATTAAATAAATGCCGGCAAGTTAAAATAAAACACAAATAGATTAGTGTTCCATGAGATCTGATTTATTAATACCTTTATAGTTTTTTCGATAATCAGTTACAATTTGTAAGATAAATTGTTTTTCTTCTTCATTTATTGATAATGAATTATTATATTCTTCCATTAATTTAACATTTCGTTCGGCAGTATCGTTAACTACCCTCATTTTACTGACGATATTTACGCCCTGTATATAGCTTGGCTCGTTCTGCCATTGGGAGGGTTTTTTTTGGAAAAAATCGGTTGCAATCGAAAAACGTTCAAAGAAGTGAAGTGTATTTTTGGTTACGAAGTCCTCAATTGATTTTGATTGTAAGTCCTGTATATCAGTAATCAGCCGCTTGCTCTCATTTTCTGACTCTACACGAAGTCTCTTTATCATACAAGTTTTTGTTTCAGAAGTAATGGTTTCATCAAAAAACGAAAAACCTACTGTTTCTGCTGCTAAATACCATAAATGGTTACGGAATTTTCCCAAAGTTGCATTGCTTACGTTTTCGTTGACATTTTTGTAGGCGAAAAGAGATTTAATTAAAAGAAGGTCTTGATTAGGCGCTTTGGCAGCTATTGGCGCTTCTATCCAGACTTTTACATAAATTTTCACAATAAATAAACAAGCATCGCGTATGGCGTCTATTTCATCTGACGACATGACAAACTCTTCTCTGAATAAAAACATTTTTAATGAATAAATCGCCTTGGCCATCCAACGAGCGTGATGATATGCTCCTGGTGACTTGAATTTATAATTCCTATCGTGCTCCCCAAGAAATATTAGGCTTAATTCCAGAAGCTCCTTATAATCAGCCCTAGGCTGTTTTATTTTTAAATATTGGCGGAAAAACGTGGCTAGATCTTCTAATTCGAAAACGCTAATATGCTGACTTACCTTCTCGTCATCAACTCCAAATTTAAAATTTTCTTGGTTTATCATCGCCCAGGACCCTTTAAACTTTTGGAAAATTGACAAAGTTGGTCCACTTGAAGACAAATTTCTTTTTTCAAATACGCTCTTTAATACAATTTCGTAGATGTGGTGACGACAGGGCAAGTACAAAAGAACTTTTCCTAATTCCTGTTCCAATATCACGCAAGCACCTTGAAGTCTTCCCGTGTTTGTTGCTGTTGTATCAAAACACAGGGCCTGAACTTTGTCTGTCAAATTCCACTCTTTTAATAATTGGATTATTGCTTCAGCCTGTTGCCTTCCTGTGCCAGCCTGTAATGCAGGAACTCCAAGTAGATGCTCTGTCTCTGTAGATGTAATAACAACTGGCAATCTGTCTACTTTTTCCTTTCCAGTTAATGATGGTAACAGCTTTCCATCCCAATGTACTGTAATGGTTTGCGGTAAAATGTTTTGAAATTTTTCCTTTAAATTTATAGTTGTTTCAGATCGAATTTGTTTACGGCAATTTCGAATTGTAGTTTTACTTATTGCTAACTGACTTAAATCATTGGGCAATGCTTCAGCAGTGGCTATGAGAATTCGAACAGCATCTCTGTCGCTAACTTTACACTTGTCCAGAGTCGCAACAAGCTTGGGTGTTATAAAGTTTTTCATTTTACGTTTCTTTCCCACATTTCCAGTAGATGTTTGTTGAAAATTGTCTTGAAGCTCATCACTGTCTATTTCAGTCAATTGTCCTTCATCATCTGAGTAGTCCTGACTTGCAACCAAATTTTGAGATTGCTCCTGGTGATACTTTTCTTGCCTTATCAGTTCTCTTTCTTCACGCATATTTCTTCTTTTCTCTCTTTCAAAAAGTGATCGATCGCTTCCAATCATACCACCTGGTCTGCCTTTTTTCCGTTGATTAAGTAGAAATAGTCTATCTTCTTCGATTTGAATAATACTTAACGCATCACCATGAGCGATATCAAACAAATCGTCTAATTCTTCCACACAATCGTGCTCACGTTTCTCCTGTAGAGCTGTACGGCGCTTACAAGTTTTCTGAAGTGTCTTCCACTGATGATATAGAGCTTCCACTTTTTGAACGCTACGAATATTCTGGCTGGTGGGAATACGTGCTTTATCCCAGAGTACTTCTGCTTCTTTAATTACAAGATATGCACTCGGACGAAGATTGAGCTTAATTTTCCGCATATTGTAAAAAAGAACTTTTAATATTTGCCCTTTTGATGGTAACTTGCACCCAATGATTTGACTTTCGTCGTGCCCAAGCAGAAATAACTTTTCATTTGTTCTTGTTTCCATTGCTGTTTGAGTTACATTAATAATATTAAATATGTTATTATATTTTGAAAATATCGAGCACTTTGTTGTTTAAACTTACCAATTTTATAAACCTTATCTTTCAATCAAATCAAATTAATATTTTCACATTTGCATGTATAACAACACATTATCAACGCTCTTTTTTAGCTTAACAAAAGCACATGTGTACTAGATACCGTTATTCCAGTATTGCTACTTCTATGAAAATATAAGTTTGCTTGATCGCAACTAATTAGCACAGAGCTGCATTTGTTAGTAGCAGTTTAAAATTTTAACTTGCCACGCCCCAATTTGCCGGCATTTATTTAATGACTTTTAGGAAATAAATTTTACATACATATGTAAGATTCCATCATATTTTGAAGCAAAAACTACATATTTTCGTATATATTACTTAAATTATATAAGGTGCCACGCCTTTTTAGGGGCACGCATTAAAATAATAGTCAAAATTAAATATAATATCGATACTTAACATAAATTTTGATAAATAATAATGAAGTTATAACTTTTTTCTCATTAAATTGTGCAAAATCCCTTCTTGTCAACTTGAGGGCGCATGTGCCACGCCTTAACGTTGACCAAACAGTCTACAGTTTACGAAAAATGTTATTTGTGCCCAAAAGAAAAAAATTAGGGGGCGAATAACATGTTATTCAAAAAAAAAAAAAAATGTCCACTCTAATGTACATACATAAAAAAGAAGAAGATAAAAAGCAAGAAAATGTAAAACTAAGATGGGAAAAAATTTTTAATGGTTAAAAAATTTATAAAATTAGCTTTCCACAATCACTATTATCCAAAAATAAATTCGGATTTTCATCATCATACAATTACATATGTATGTATAACAGATGTTCTAATAAACATAGCTGATGTCAGATGTAAAAATTAAATTAAAAACCTCATACAAATTAACCAACTTTGACAGACATGAAGAAAAACATCTGACTTATAAGCTTAAAAAACATAAGCAAAAACATGTCTGTGGATACCTTTACTTAACAACTGAGCCCAAATCGTCATAAGTTCGGCACTATTCAACAATCAATGATTCATATGCGATGAATTACCCATTACTAATACTGACACTGATATCGACTCCAAGTACCCGAACGATTGACATATAGCACCTTAAAAACAAAAATGGTTGCATATTAAATATGACCAATGAAACGAAAGTTATTGAGCACTACAATAAAATATAATACTTTATACTTCTTTCAATATATGGCGACACTTTATCACTACTATACAACAACTTTCTCTCTCTAAATTTTAGCGAAGTTTAAATTGTCAAAAACTTGTTTTGACACAGTAGTTGCGTTTACTTATGCTGGGTCATATATAAGTTAGCACTGTGGTTAATAAAAAGATAAATAAATATAATTCTTAAATAATAAAAAATGCAAAGTTCACTGAACTAGCAAAATTGCGAAACAAGAAATAATTTAAGATAAGCAAAATTCGATGAACTAATTATTAATAAAGAAAATATATGTAAATTAATTGCGAAATAATGAAAAACATAAAATAGGCAAAATTCACTGAACTAATTACATATTAATAAAAATATATAAATTAATTGCGAAATAATAAAAGTAGAATAAGTACTTTAATTTAGGAAACCAATTGTATTGTAAATTACTTTTAAGTGATCAGTTGTAATTACAAGAAGAATAAAATATAGTTTTTATTGAAACTTAATTAATAAAGTTCTTAACTGGCGCCCGAGCAAATTTAAAATAAATATTATTGGTACTTATGACTATATTTTCTGTAAAGACCTTAAGTAGTGCAGCAGGAAGGAGTAAAAAGTGTCCGCACCGAAACCGGGAAAAATTTAAAATTATTTTTACATAGTAGACCTTAAATAAAGAAAAAGTTCCACATAGCGAAACATTAAAATATAAAAGAGGAACAACATTCCTCGCGAATCCCTCATTACAAAAGCTCTAATGAAGTGCGTAATTAATGGGAAGATCATCAAAAGTGATCAGTAGAAAAAGATAAATCATATTCAAACATTCGTTTTCAAAAGTAAACTTAGAACTTCGGAACAATATTTATTCATTTTAAAGGAATAATATATCGGTTAAAAAATTAAAGAAGAAAATGCTCGTTTTAAAGCACTTTTCAATTTAGAAATGGAAATAAAATTTTATATTGGAAACAATCGTTCGAGGACATTCTTGGAAATGATTCATTAAAGGAACTCAATACAATAATCTATACACAGCTTTATGCAAATAGGAAATAATACTAAAATAAGGCTTCGGCAACATTTTTCTCAGGGATTAAATGCAATAGCGATTTGAGACGATCATATGTCGTCACAACAAAAAGAAAATATGAAAAAGAATATCTTGAATTGTTCATTGAACTTAATCAAAAATTGACATGCACAACTAGAATAGTTGGCGAAATTCGTACCTCCACAGATACACCAGTTTACTCTAAACAATATCCTTACCCAATTGCATTAAAATCCGAAGTTGGAAAACAGATAAACAATTTACTCGATTATGGTATCATCAGAACTTCACGTCCAGCACACAACTCACCTGTTTGGGTCGTTGAAGAAAAACCTGACTCACTTGGTAACAAACAGTACAGACTAGTAATAGACTATAGGAAACTTAATTCATTAATAGAATAGATAATGAGTGGAAAATAAATTTTATGGACGTATTATAGCCTTTTTCCACTGAGCAACATGTTACATCTTTCATCCATTTGTAAAAATGTTAACATCTTCCCATATAAAGTGTATTGAAAAAAAAAAACTTGACATATTTCAACATCTTTGAAAAATTATCCTTTTTAATTTTGTTCCATCTTACATCTTGCGTAATTTAAGGTGGCATCACTAAAAAATGTTTCATAAAGGGGATTTAGACGGTAATACAAATCGTACTTAAAAATGAGAATAAAAATCTTACGAGAGATTTTTTTACGTTTACACCATTGGTAAAAGACAAAAAAATATAAAATGTTTACATAAAAATACATCCCTGATCTAATGATGTGTGAAGGAATTTGAAAAATTTTAAGAGAGCAGTACGACTGTAAGATTTTCATCCGTATATTCTATCTGTAAATGTTGCGGGTAAAGCGGCCCAAGCTCAAGATAGCCAATGTGGATTTTAAACACAAGTGTAAGAATTTTAGAAAACTTTAATTCTTTATTCTTACGCTTTAATATGTTAAAATTCTTTTATGTATGGCTACTCCAAGCGAAGCTTCGTAATCCTTATGACCTGAACGAATGAATATCTTTAATCTATGTAGGTGTTTTATATACCTATGTATGTGGTCTCGATTAAATATGGCCTCATAATTATACTGCGTGGAAAATTAAAAGGAATAATTGAACATTTTGCCATGCTCATCTCTCTACATATCGATAACAGTAATGTCATATTAGCGATTTATGAGTGGCGGTAACAGTAATGTCATATTAGCGATTTATGAGTGGCGGTAACACTAATGTCATATTAGCGATTTATGAGTGGCGGTAACACTCCCCCACAGTATGGCGAGATTTCGAAGACTTACTCTACTTTCTTTCAGCCACGTCTAAAACCGCTAATTTTGCAGCAGGTCTTTCTAAAACGCCACAAACTGTCAAAACTTTTGCCTTTCGTACTTGTCCATCTTCGGATTTGGCAACTTCGATGACCTTTCCTTTTGGCCACACGTTTCTCGGGTTATTTGGATCAACCACTATCACTAAATCTCCCACAGATATGGGTTTGGCCTTTTGAAACCACTTTGTCCTACACGTCAAAGTAGGCAGGTACTCTGTCACCCATCTCTTCCAAAAGATTTGTGCATATTGTTGTGAACGCAACCAACTTTCTTTAAGTACAAGACCTTCGTCGTCGTACGATGCAAGGGGTTTTAAGCCACTGGAGTTGCCAAGCAAAATATGATTTGGTGTGATCGCTTCTTGATTTTCGCTTTCTATTGGGACATATGTAAGAGGACGGGAATTTATAATACTTTCGACTTCAGCCATCATGCTTTGCAGCATTTCATCGCTTGGAAACCGTTCTGTTTTAATATTGTAGAGTATAGTTTTTACGGATCGAACTAATCGTTCCCATGCTCCTCCCATATGAGGAGCAGAAGGTGGGTTAAAGTTCCATTTGGTGTAGGACGTTGTAAAACTTCGTATTAGCTCGTTCTTGTCCACCTCTCTTAAGGCTTCACGCAACTCTCGATCAGCACCGATAAAATTAGTACCATTGTCGCTGAAAAATTCTCTTGGGCTGCCTCTTCGCGAAATAAACTTACGTATTGCCATGATAAACGAACTTGTATTAAGCGAATAGACGATTTCAATATGAACCGCACGTACCGTTAAACATGTAAATAGCGCACGGTATCTCTTTTCTTTATGTCGGTTAACAGTGACAAGCATAGGACCAAAAAAGTCAAGACCCGTGAATGTGAATGGTAAGAGATACGAACCCAGTCGAGCCCGAGGTAATTTTGCCATCTGCGGAATCTCCGGCATCGCAGTTTTAATTTTACACATTTGACACTGCTTAATGGTTGATTTACAAACGGTTCTCAATTTAGGAATATAGTATTTTTGCCGCAATTCATTCACCACTGTCTCAAGGCTACTATGACGGTACAGATTATGGTAATGTAATATTAAAAGGGTTGTTAGGCGGCAATGTTTAGGCAAAACGGCTGGATGCTTCAGTTCCTCCGGAACATCAGCATAATCAATTCGGCCACCTACTCTCAAGACACCTTTATGATCCAAATACGGGGACAATTTATACAAAAAATTTGTTTTTGTTAATTTATTCTTTTGTGATAGACAATTTATTTCATTTTGGAAATATACTTTCTGCGTATCTTTGATAAGAGTCAGTTCTGCTTTGAGCAACTCAATTTGAGTTAGTTCCTTTCCACAGGAAGGCGTGATATCTCTGTTTCTACGGCAGTAGCAAAAACGAATTACGTATGCAGTTGCCCTTAATGCTCTGCACCACCGAGAAAATCTTTGTAAGTTTATAAGTTGTTCTATACTTCGTGCCGTTAAATGGCACTCTTTCAACTCGAGCTTTGTTTCCAAAAGTTGTGTATTGGGTTCCCGCCATTCTTTCTCTGGCAACTTTAAAAAATCAGGGCCGCTAAACCAGCGCCCTGTATTCGATAGATTAGGTTTATTTGTGCATCGTGTTGCTTCGTCAGCTACATTCGTTTTTCCTGATATCCAGGACCACTCGTCCACCTCTGAAATATCGAGAATTTCACTTACACGAACTGCAACGAACTGGTGAAATTTTCGGTGGTCGGAGCGTATCCAGCTTAAAACTGTTCGTGAATCTGACCAGAGTGTTTTTCGATTTATCTTAACGGTATGATGTTTTTCAATATATTTAGCAAACCGAGCACCAATAACAGCTGCCATCAGCTCTAAACGTGGTATCGATAAAACCTTTAGTGGCGCCACCCTAGTTTTTGATCCAATAAGTGAAATAGCGATTTCGTCCCCACAGCACATCCTAAAATACGCTACGGCGGCATAACCGTTTTCGCTTGCATCCACAAATACATGCAATTGAACATCTAGGTTATTATAGTTTTTCAATGTTTTAAGATAACAACGAGGTATATTTACATTTTTTAAATCTGGTAAAAGCGCTAGCCAGTTTTCCCACCTTAATTGTTGATTTACTAGAATATGTTCGTCCCAGTCGATATTGCTTCTCCAAACTTCTTGGAGAACTATTTTCAAATACATAAGGAAATTTCCTACAAGCCCTAAAGGGTCATAAATGCTCATTAGAGTTCTTAAAATTTCACGTTTGGTGGGAATTTTGTTTCCGAGAAGAAGTTCGCTGTTTAAGACAGACTGCGACAGTTTAAAGGTTATATTGTCTTCCCCAGGGTTCCAAAATATGCCAAGTACCTTTTCTGTTACTTCGCCTACACTAACGTTTAGGCAAATATTGGTCAAAGGGTTAGAAGAGTTCAATTCTTTCAAAACGCTATCATTATTCGAACACCAGTTTCTAATTTTGAATCCTCCCTCACTATGAATGAATCGCACAGTTTTAGCCAGTTCGGCGGCTTCTGCAGGAGTATCCGAAGAAGCAAGAAAATCATCTACGTAGTGGTTGTCTTTGATGGCAGCAGCGGCTAAGGGATACTTGGCTTCAAATTTTGATGCGTTGAGGTTTTTAACATACTGAGATATGCACGGAGCGCAGGAGGCACCGAATATCATAACCTTCATTACGTACACTTCGGGTTCTTTGTTGTCGTCGCAGCTGCGCCATAAAAATCTTTGCGCATGGCAGTCTTCATCGCGTATATAAATCTGATGGAACATTTGTTCGATGTCACCACAGATTGCAATTTGCCTTTGCCGAAAACGAAAAAGAATAGCTGCAAGAGAAGACAGCAAATCTGGCCCTTTGAGCAGCATAGAGTTAAGTGAAATACCATTTGCCTTCGCGGCCGCATCCCAAACTATTCTTGTTTTATTCGGTTTGTTTTTGTTAAATACCGGAAACATTGGTAAATACCATACATTTTGTTTATCATCTTCATTGTTTACTTTGGCTATGTAATTTCTTTCAAAATATTCAGAAATTGTTTTTTCGAAATGTTCAAACAACTCTTTATTTTTTCTTAGAGTTTTTTCGAGACAAATCAGTCGTCTCTTCGCCATATCAAAGCTTTGTGGAAGTGTAATATTGTCATATCGCCACAGCAAAGCTGTCTCGTAATGGCCATCGCATCTTTGTTTCGTATATGTTTCTAGCAAACTTAATGCCCTTTGGTCATCTTTTCCAAGAGCTGGAGTATAGTTACTTATCCCTGCTAACTCAGTTGTATAAAACTGTTTGAGTAAGTGAGTAAGAATTTGGTCGTTTTCACCTTTACACTCGCAAGAGTAAAAATTATATTGAATTTGGGCCTTTTCTCCAACACTGGAGTTGCCACATATTAGCCAGCCGAGGCGAGTATGTAAAGCGACGGGTTCGTTTTTCTTGCCTTCTTTAACACGAGTGGGCACACATAATTTCAAGTTATTTAATCCTAAAAGTACATCTGGTACAGCATTTTCAAAATCGGCGATGGGTAGCCCTTTAAGGTGCGGAAATTTTTTACATAACTTTTTATAATTAAAGCTCTGACTCGGAAGCGATAGTTGTTTAACCGTACGAACAGAAATAGAAAATTCAGTTTTATTCATACCTGAAATTTTCATTGAGACTATTTTTGAGTCTTCTTCGTTTCGACCTATTTCACCTGTCCATTTCAAGCATAGAGGTTGTGACTCACCATTTAAATCTAGTTTATTAATTAATTGTTCATTTACCAGACTTACAGACGAACCCTCGTCTATAAATGCAAAAGTATTAAAACGTTTATTATTGTTTCCGTATATTGTTATGGGTATAATTTTAAATAAGATTTCATTGCATTCATTCCTATGGGCTGCATGTAAATTATCTCTTTTGCTTTTATTTTCAGTTTCTCTGGTAGCGTTTTTTTCTCTATCTTCAGTCATGGATTTATGCAGCAATGTATTATGTTTTATTTGACAATTATTTTCTCTGCAAACGATGCTGCTACTGCAAATACCGTAGTGACGTCGCAGGCACAGTTTACATAGATTGTACATTCTTACTAAGTTCCATCGCTCGCTTCTATTCGCAGCCAAGAATTTTTTACACTTCTCAACACTATTGCAGTTGCCAGAACGCACTAAACAGATCTTTTTGTTTTGTTCTTCATGAGCATGCACATAAACGTTTTTTGGCTTACGCGAATACTGCTCTATTGACTTTGATGCGCTGCTGTCACTTTCTATATTTATGCTGCTTGCTGAGACACCGACTTCATATATCCAGTTAGCGAATTCAGTCAAACTAACTCTTTTGTTATTTTTTGCTAGTTTTATTTTTTGTTCACCCCAGTTAAGTTGAAAATGTGATGGCATTTTCATTATTAATTCATGTAATAAAGATGAATTGGTCAGTTCATTTATTAAACCACTGGCTTTAATTGTTGTTTCTAGGCCCTTTACTTCCACGGCGAAAGAGGTAATTGTGCTCAATTTATTTGTGTTCAGTGCTGGTAGTGATCTTATTCTATTTTTTAGTGAGTTTAATATTTTTTCCGGTTGTCCGAAAAGCAATTTTAGTGTAGATAGAGCACATGGTACACCCGATGGATGGATCAAAATATGTTTAACAGATCGAAGTGCTTCCCCCTTTAGAGAACTTTGAAGCCTGACAAGATTTTCAGCGTCTGTAAAACCACAGACTGCTGTCGACCAGTCATATGTGGCACTAAACAAGGGCCATTCTTCAGGAGTGCCGGTAAAAATTGGAAGCTCTTTTGGTACTGACTGCCGCGTGCTTATTTGTTGTTGCGAAAGCCTGTGAGAAGGTAATATAACAGGTTGGAGGTTTGATGGGTTCATGGAAAACGTTGAATCCATGTAACCAAATTGTACAGGTGTCTCTAATGTGTGATTTTCTGCATTTACGTTGTCTGAATTATTACATAAATTTGCAGTTGTCGGCTGCTGACGGTTCGTTGTTGGGTCATTAATAAATGAAGACATGTTATTAACGAATGACGTAGTTGTACATACGGGCGGAGTTATTGTTTTTGTCGTATAAACCAAGTCATTACTTACGTTTTGGCAATATGGTTTAGTAGTGTTAGGCATTTCTTGCGTTGTTGTGGCTTGTGGTACAAATGTGTAAGGTGGCGTTTCAAACTGACGAGCTGCGGAAACTATATTTTGGTGTGCGGTTGCAATAGCCGAAGTAGGGAGTTGGATTTGATTATCTAACCACTCATGTACAGATCTGACAGCTGAGTGTTTATTAACTGATTGTGCGTCCTCGAAGTCATCTACTGCTTGTTCGAGAATTTGGTATTTCTTTTTAATGAAGTCTCTTTCAAGTTGTGTCTCTTCTTCTAGACGTTGTAGCTCAAGAGCTTGTCGGCGGGAGCGGGTGGTGGCCGAAGAGCCACTACGAATGGAAGAGGCAGAATCGATCGTGATTTGATGTTGTACCGTACAATTTTGGCAACTCCACGTAGGTTGGTCTTGATTGCTGCTGAGATTGACACATGGTAAATGAAAATTAAGATGGCACTTGCTGCATTTTATAAATTTTTCGTTGTCTGTGGACTTGTTGCAAATGTGACAGTTGTTCAGTGCAGGACTTAACTGAGTTGGTCGTTGACGACTTAGTGGTTGACCCTGTGAGGGAGTGGAAGGTTGCATTCTGTTAGGACTTACGTTTTAACACCCAAGATGATTCCTTCAAACGATCCGATGAGGCAAATAAAAGAATTTTAATGTTGCGGGTAAAGCGGCCCAAGCTCAAGATAGCCAATGTGGATTTTAAACACAAGTGTAAGAATTTTAGAAAACTTTAATTCTTTATTCTTACGCTTTAATATGTTAAAATTCTTTTATGTATGGCTACTCCAAGCGAAGCTTCGTAATCCTTATGACCTGAACGAATGAATATCTTAAATCTATGTAGGTGTTTTATATACCTATGTATGTGGTCTCGATTAAATATGGCCTCATAATTATACCGCGTGGAAAATTAAAAGGAATAATTGAACATTTTGCCATGCTCATCTCTCTACATATCGATAACAGTAATGTCATATTAGCGATTTATGAGTGGCGGTAACAGTAATGTCATATTAGCGATTTATGAGTGGCGGTAACACTAATGTCATATTAGCGATTTATGAGTGGCGGTAACAGTAAGTATAAGTAAAAATTTGACTTATCGTATGACTTGCGTTACCGTTTAAATCACCTTATAGCGACTTTTAAAATTGATATTTATGCATAGATATTATGTGTGTGTACATAATTACAAGTTATTATACATATTTTGACTTAAAAACATCCAACAAAAATTCTTCATCATCATCTGTTTTCAGAATGGCCTTCATTATTTTGCCGTACTGCATTAAAATTTGATTTTGTTCTTGCAAATAAACAACTAATCTACTTATTAATTAATTTTCAAAATAAGTTTTTCAATACTTATTTTTTACTTTTACGTCTTTTTCTTTAAATGTTTTTTTCCATACTGAATAAATGAAAGATGATTTTCAACATCTTCCACGTGCCGGGTATACCTTTTGAATACATTTTTAGATTCGAGTGAATCAGAAGTGTCTTGTATTATTAAGATTTGATTTTTAAAGCGATTCAAAGGTTTATCACTTTGTTTGAATCCTTCTGTTGGTGAACTCTGAGCAGAATGTTGAGATTTGTCTGCACTTGAATTTATTTGTTGCTGTCTGGATAAAGCGTCAACTACGACGTTTTGATGTCCAGGTTTGTATAGAATTTTTGCTCCATATTCCTCTATGAAGTTGTTCCATCTTTTCAATTTGGTGTTTGGATTCTTTTCAGACACCGAAAATATCAATGATTGGTGGTCAGTGTAAATGGTTAAGTCCGCTATGCCATAAAGGTAGTTCCTAAGTTTTTGCAATGCCCATACTATTGCTAATAATTCTTTCTCATTAGTCAAATAGTTCTGTTCAGTTTCATTTAGTGTTCTAGATATGAATGATATTGGTCTTCTTTCCTGTGAAAGAACTGCTCCTATCGCAAAAGTACTTGCGTCTGTTGTTATGCCACTGGAACATGCTGTGAGTTGAACAGTTGGTTCAATGTTAAATGCTCTGTTAGCTGTCAATGCAGTTATTGTTTTTTGGGCTTCTTCTTGAGCTGCTACCAATGAAGCTATTTGTGCTTGAATGGCTGCTAACTCTTATACAGCCATATTTGTTGTGTAATTTGATCCTGACGTGAGCCTTCTTGTTGCGTCAAAGATCTTCTTCCTTTTACTCCAAGTTTTTTCCAGTTTTATTTTATTTTAATTGAACTCGTGGACTTCTTAGTAATGTCCTGCTCGTTCTATCAATTCAGTTTAAATAGAGTTGTCGTGCATAATTTATATTCTACTATTTCTTTATATAAATTTTTTAGGGTGTCGCGAACTTCTTTATTGCCCTTTTTATTTTAATACCGCTTTTTCAGGTTACGTGCTATTTTTTGTGTAGCTGTTGGACTTATCCTTTTACTATCGGATGTCCTTTTCTGTACACTCACTATTTATTACTGGATTTACTATTACCTTTTATTTAGTATAGTGTTGCTTCCAGTAGATTGAGTTTTAGTGATAAACTCTTCGTTGGCTTGGGAATCCTTTGCTAATTTTACAAGGATCCTGGTTGAGCCCCCCGTTAAACTTCTTTTCTCAAAGAAGGAGTAAGAACATATTTTTTGCAGCACAAAAAGTGCTGTCCTTTATTCAAGTATATTCTTAAAACTGCCCTTATGCTTAATTTTACATGTATTTATATTATTAATCTAAACCTTATCCTTGGGAATAATTCCCTTTGTTATCTAAAGTGTTGTTTTAGTTTTCATCTTATCTTCGATAAGATGTATCATGGCAAAAGGTTTTTGTGTAATAACAGTTTATCACTTTTATTTGTTTATGATTACTTTTATATCTTATTTATGTGTTTATGATTACTTTTATATCTTACTTAAATTGTTGTGAAATCCTTGGTTGTTATCGTTATTAACTCGAGTTTCACGAAAGTGTGGTCAGTGTAAAAAGGCTATTATTTATATTTGTGTAATATTATCGAATACCGCGGTGGATGAATTGGTAGACTATTAGTCCAGGGCTCGTAAGTTCGATTCCTACCAAAGACTCTGGTAGAACACAAACAAACTACAACTGCACATAATACAGCCCTTCAAGCAATGGCAAACAATAATCGAAAATTCTTTGCATATAACTACTTAAGACAAAAACAAAAATATTCAAATATACAAGTTTACACCCCTACTTTATAAGTATGAAGTCTATTAAACCTTGATGTGATACCTCTTTGCAACGTAGCCAAATTAGTGTCTGCGCGTATTGCAATATGTTCCGTGGTCAATTATTTTTTAAGAACCAATTTTTGAAAACTTGTATGGTAAGCATTTCTTCTTCTTCTTCTTCTTTTGGCGCTACAGTCCGTGGTGAACCTGGGCCTCAACCAACAAAGTTTTCCAGCTGGCACGGTCTTTAGCCAGCGTTCTCCAATTTTGCACACCAAGTTGGTTGAGGTCCCTCTCCACTTGTGTGCGCCATCGGTTCCGTGGGCGTCCTCTACTGCGTTGTCCCACAGGTTCGGAATCGAAGATTCTACGGGTCGGAGCAGTATTCTCCATGCGCTCTACATGGCCCAACCATCTTAGCCGTTGGATCCGTAGGCGCCTGGTTAGGCTCATGTCGCTGTACAACCCGTACAGTTCATGATTGAATCTTCTTCTCCAGAAACCATCAACGCAAACAGGGCCGAAGATTGAACGCAGAACTTTTCTCTCGAAAATACCAAGGACTTCCTCATCCGCCTTCGACACCGTCCATGCTTCTGCGCCATAAAGAAGTACAGGGATTATCAAAGTGGTATATAGTGTCAACTTGGTTTTTCGAGAAAGGGCCTTACTACTCAATTGCCTCTTGAGCCCAAAGAAACAGCGATTGGCAAAAGTTATTCTGCGTTTGATTTCGGTACTGATGTTGTTTACACTGTTAACTTGGGAGCCAAGGTAGACGAAGTCCTTCACTACCTCGAAGTTATAGCTGCCTATGGTGATGTTCGGGCCCAGTCGTCGGTGTTGCGCGTCCTTTTTTGATGACAGCATATACTTCGTTTTGCCCTCGTTCACCGCTAGACCCATTTTGGCCGCCTCCGTTGAAATACCAGCAAACGCTTCAGTGACGGCTCGCTGTGTTCGACCAATCACGTCAATGTCGTCAGCGTATGCTAGCAGTTGCACGGAATTTTGGAAGATCGTGCCTCTGTTGTTGGCGTGTGAGTTTTGCACGATCTTCTCAAGAATTATGTTAAAAAAGTCACATGACAGTGCGTCGCCTTGTCTAAATCCCCTTCTGACATTGAAGGTCTCGGTGAATTCGTTACCGACCTTGATGGAGCAGCGAGAGTTCTCCATCGTCATCCTACACAGCCTGACGAGTTTAGTAGGAATGTCAAAACTAGACATGGCTTCGTATAGCTCGTCCCTATACACACTGTCATATGCGGCCTTAAAATCAACGAATAGGTGGTGGGTGTCGATTTGCATTTCTTGGGTCTTTTCCAGGATCTGCCGTAGTGTGAAAATTTGGTCGATGGTGGACTTCCCCGGCCTGAAACCACACTGATAAGGACCTATCAGACTGTTCACGAATGGTTTCAGGCGCTCACACAAAACGGCAGAGAAGATCTTGTAGGCGATGTTCAGGAGACTTATTCCTCGGTAGTTGGCGCAGTTGAAGGGGTCTCCTTTTTTGTGGATCGGGCAAACGATGCTGAGATTCCACTCGTCGGGCATGCTTTCCTCCGACCATATCTTACAGATGAGCTGGTGCATGCGCCCAACCAGGTCATCTCCGGCTGCCTTAAATAGTTCCGCGGACAGTGCTTTGTTTGACTTCAATCTCGATATTGCTATCTTGACTTCATTCAGGTCGGGGGGACGGAATTCTCTACCATCATCGTCCGTTATCTGTAGTGGAATATTCTGCCTGGCGATGGAATCGGTGTTTTGTTCGCCGTTAAACTGTCTGCAGAAGTGATCCTTCCAGATTCTCAGCATCGATTGCGGCTCTACTACGATTTGTCCCTCTTCGTCACGACAGGCTTCTGTCCGAAGCTTATATCCATTGGATAGTTGTTTTACCCGTTGGTAAAACTTTCGGATATTATTCCTGCCGTAACCCCTCTCCAGTTCCTCGATCGCGCGCTTCTCGTGCTCTTTCTTCTTCTTTTTGAGAAGCCGGTGTTCTTCCCTTCTCTTCCGTTCGTAGAGCTCACGAGCTGCTCTCGTCCTTCTCTCCAACGTCGCCTTATACACTGCTAGCTTCGCTGAATGTGCCTGCCTGAACTCGTCGTCAAACCATGGGTTTTTTCCGGGTGGCATTTTAAAACCCAATACATCAGAGGCAGCATCTCTGATGGCGTTTTGGCAACGGTTCCATTCCTCATCGGTTGTTTCGCCTGGCAGGGCTGGACTCTCTGAGAGCTTAAGGGAGACTAGATCGGCAAGTTTCCCAGCGGTCGATTGCGATTGTAGCTTTGCGACGTCAAACTGTTGTGGTCGTGCTCTACTCCGGTTTGCTACTGATATCCGTGATCTTACCTTGGCTACAACAAGGAAGTGATCGGAGTCAATGTTGGCTCCTCGGAATGTTCGGACATCAAGAATACTGGAGGAGTGTCTGCCGTCGATCGCAATGTGATCAATTTGGTTGACGGTTAATTGATCAGGGGACCGCGGTCCCTTTGTGAATGTTGAGGTGAGGGAATCGCGTGCTTGCTACAGTGAGATTGCGCCCCGTTACAAAATCTAGCAGCCTGAGTCCGTTATCCGACGTGTCGTCATGCAGGCTGTGTTTCCCGATGACTCTAGCAAAGATGTCTTCCTTGCCCAGCTTTGCGTTGAAATCTCCTAGGACGATCTTGGTGTCGTAGCTGGGGCATTGATCGTATGTTCTTTCTAGGAGATTATAAAAGTCATCCTTGCTGTCGTCATCTTTATCCTCCGTAGGGGCGTGGGCGCAGATTAGGCTAATGTTGCCGAGCCTAGCCTTGATGCGGATTGTAATGAGGCGTTCACTCACGGATTTAAAGCTTAAGACTTTTTGCCTAAGTCTGCCTCGAACAACAAACCCGCATCCAAACAGGCGCTGTCGCCGCTCTTTGTAGCAATCACCGTAGTAGATGTCGCAGTTTCTCACTTTCTTTTTGCCCGGCCCATCCCATCGCACTTCCTGGATGGCGGTGATGTCAGCCTTATAGGCTTCCAGGGCCTCCGCAAGTTCATCGGCTGCACGTGGTCTGTTCAGGGACCTGACATTCCACGTGCAGAACCGAAAATCGTTATCCTTATTTCGTTGTTCCTGGTCGTCAGCAATAAAGTCATCCATATTTATATTTATTCTTTGTTGTTGTGTCGCAACTAGTGTGTTTTTACACGGTAGGGAAGTTACCCCCACGCACAACCCCCGAAACCTGGAGGACCGGGTCCTGGTTTAGACCCCTGGACAGAGGGGATTCGCTGCACACTTTGGTTCACCTCTAAGCGGGTGCTGTAGGGGCTATCCAGGGGCGCCACGGGGAGGCAGTATGTCAGCTTGACCAGTCCATTTTCAGGGATCGCTGCTGGCTTTTCGCCAGGTTGAGAGCAGTCAACAACTTTGCCCTGAGTGCACTGGCCCATTCCCCCATGGTAAGCATTTACCCAACTTTAAAAATATTTTATTGTAAAAACTCTCAAGAAGCTCAGTTTAATTAACAAATATCAATTCAATTCTAGACTTCAAGCAATAAAGTTGAATGAAACAAAACAATTTTGTTTCCTTCTTTGCTGTTTCAACTATAAAAAAATAAAAACTCCACAGAAATAGCTAAAATGTGCAATGGGAACCCCATGCGACCGCCAAGAGTGAGTGTAGCATTAGCAGTACATACATATAGAGTTTTTATTTTTCAACAGTTAAAACTGTTACTAATTTTGATATTGCTTTTTATTATAATAAATGCTTCATTTTTCTTATAGTCATTTTTCTTAATTAAAAATAACAAAACCTAAGCATTTTGTATGCAAATAATAGTTAAACAAAATTTTTTATTCTTAAAGATAAAATTAGCATTTTTGTATTTTTGCAACTGAGTACTAGAAGCCTTAATACAAAATCGTTTGGTGCATTCATCGGCGCGGCTCACATTTGAAGAATAAAAATTACAAAATCTTGACAGTCTATCAAGAAAAAAGAATATTTTCAGAAAAAACATTTATAAATTTGCATAAATTAGTGAATGAATATCATAGATAGTGCAAATAAAAACGAACGAAAACCCTCGGAATTCTTTGCAAAATATAAGAAATTGTAAGCACTTGGAAAACTTGCGAATGAATATCGCAAACAGTAAACAATGAAGGCATGTCATCTTCAACTGGTGCTTTTCAACGCCGTGAGAACCGGAAAGGTGAAACCCCGATTAAACTACTCAGAAGCGAAGAAGAAAATTATATTATATTTGTATGTGAGTATGTACAAATACACTTTAATTGCTAATACTATTACAACCTTACTATAAAAAAAAAATATTTTTGACAAATAAATATATAAAAAAATATATATTAAAAAAAAATAATATATACGATTAGATACAACTAAATTTTGATGTTCAGAAAAATTATATCATCATCTAGATAATTTTGTCCATAACCAAAAAAATAAAATTCACCAGAGTTATTAGTAATACTAAAATATTAAGATTTAGAGCTTGCAATGACAAATAACGACTAGTAGTTCCTCAAATGCAATATTTAATTCATTACAGATCTCTGATATAATTAATAATCTTCTAACACTCAATGAAGATCAATGTGTTCTGCACGAATTTATTAACGATGTAAAGGAAGTTTTATTCTACCTCAAATCTTATTGAGAGCCATCAGCAATAAAATATTTAGATGGAGAAGCCAATGAAATGCTTTGTATGTGTGGCATTATACTACTTCTGAATGAGATAAAAATTTAACCCTATATTATTTTGATTTTAAAACTGGAACTGGAAACAGCAAACCCCTCTATTTATTTTATATATTTATTTGTTAGGTCAATAGATTTTTACATGCTTACTGACTAAATATTAGTAATCAAACAATATTGTATAGAAATAATTGGTTCAGAAATTTAGAAATAAAGGAAGATTTGTATTAAGTACGTTATTACTTTCAGATAGGTTAATAATGTGGTAACATTCATTGAAGTTGACACATGCATTAGCATATAGAGAACGGTAATATTTTAATGCCAAAAATTCAAAATTATGGGTAGGTCTTAAAGGAAAGTTTAGTCGATTAAGCAGTAATTCACAATCAACATCACCATGTAGCAGGCCCTGGAGAAATAAAGCGTTCAGCATCAATCGTCGGCTTTTTAGAGTGGGCAATCTTCTTAAATAAAGTCTGCTATGATATAGCGACAAGACATACACACGAATTCTAAGCACGACCACAAAGGCAGAAAATTAAAACTGTTTTTGTACCGACTCAACACTATTAACATGAATAGCGTAACAAGGATCCCAAACAATTGATTCATACTCAAGAATTGGTGGAACAAGAGAAGTGTATACAAATTTTGTAATACAAGCATCAAGGAATTCCTTAGACCTTAGTTTAATGAATTCAAGTACCCCGTAAGCTTTATTTACTACAAAAGTTGCGCCTGCGATTCACAACAGTATGCCTAGATCCGGTATGGTATGAATTTTATCTAAAACATCAGTATCAATATAATGCGAAGTCTCAATCGGAGTATGTCGGAAAAAAGTTATGTGTTTGCATTTCTCTACATTTAACTCCAATAAACTAAATCTGCACCATTGATAAAACTTCCGGAAGTCAGCACCCAGTAAATTATGCCCATCAGTTTATACTCCCGATTTTGAGTTAAGGAATAATATACGATATCTTCCACACTGATAGCAAATAACATTATTCAATAGATTTTTTATACTGGGTGTCTGGTGGCAAATTTATATTTTTAAATAAGATTATTTCAAAAAGTAATAAACAGTGCGAAGTGAGATTTGTGCGGATTTGTCAGTCATGATGTCGCAGTGGTCGAGTGAGCATCGCGCGTTCGCTGTGGAGACATTTTTTAGGAGTAATGATTCTTACGTAATTACTACTCGACAATTTTGTTCAAAGTTTGGTATTCGGCGAATACGTGAATTATTTAAATTACGAATACGTAAATTTAATTCCTTCGTGGGTGCAGAGATTCCCCGAAACTGCTTCGGCTAGGAATGTCCCACGGCCAGGGCCCAGTCGATCTTCAAGGTCTCCCGAATTTAACTGGTTGAAAGCAGTTTACGTGAAAATCCATATTTTTCGGAAATTCTAGAGGCCAAGCGACAAATGTCAACGGTGAAAAGTATCGACGCATGATTACGGAATTCTTTTTGCCAAACCCGCGAGCTCATCCATCGTACTGTTCACACACGTGGTTTCAGTAGGATGGGGCGACTGCACACATAGCCAGAGCTTCGATGAATTTGCTTCGAGAAAATTTTTCCCAAAAACTGATCAGTCGCTTTGGGGACATCCCATGGCCACCGAGCTCGGCCGATCTAACTTCCATGAATTTTTTTTATGGGCTAACTCAAAGAGAGGGTTTATAATGACAATCCCCAATCTCTTGTGGCTTTAAAGGAAAATATTCGTCGAGAAATCAGCTCAATTGAACCAAGTTTATTGCAGCGTGTGGTGTAGAACACAAGGTTCCGCTTTGAACAGTGTGTTCAACTCGACGGAAGACATCTGAATGACTCTTTAAAAGGACAAGATCTGGATTAAACTAGTTGTTGCGGGTGAAGCGGCCCAAGCTCAAGATAGCCAATGTAGATTATAAACACAAGTGTAAGAATTTTAGAAAACTTTAATTCTTTATTCTTACGCTTTGATATGTTAAAATTCCTAAAATTA
This sequence comes from Epicampocera succincta, assembly GCA_932526305.1. Classification (NCBI taxonomy): domain Eukaryota; kingdom Metazoa; phylum Arthropoda; class Insecta; order Diptera; family Tachinidae; genus Epicampocera; species Epicampocera succincta. The sequence goes on from OW052037.1 coordinate 25,241,121, forward strand.
TAAATAAATTCATTATACAAACTTACATACTAAACTGCTGATATACTAACTTTTATGTATGGCTACTCCAAGCGAAGCTTCGTAATCCTTATGACCTGAACGAATGAATCTCTTAAATCTATGTAGGTGTTTTATATACTTATGTATGTGGTCTCGATTAAATATGGCCTCATAATTATACCGCGTGGAAAATTAAAAGGAATAATTGAACATTTTGCCATGCTCATCTCTCTACATATCGATAACAGTAATGTCATATTAGCGATTTATGAGTGGCGGTAACAGTAATGTCATATTAGCTATTTATGAGTGGCGGTAACAGTAATGTCATATTAGCGATTTATGAGTGGCGGTAACACTCCCCCACAGTATGGCGAGATTTCGAAGACTTACTCTACTTTCTTTCAGCCACGTCTAAAACCGCTAATTTTGCAGCAGGTCTTTCTAAAACGCCACAAACTGTCAAAACTTTTGCCTTTCGTACTTGTCCATCTTCGGATTTGGCAACTTCGATGACCTTTCCTTTTGGCCACACGTTTCTCGGGTTATTTGTTGTCGTCGCAGCTGCGCCATAAAAATCTTTACGCATGGCAGTCTTCATCGCGTATATAAATCTGATGGAACATTTGTTCGATGTCACCACAGATTGCAATTTGCCTTTGCCGAAAACGAAAAAAGAATAGCTGCAAGAGAAGACAGCAAATCTGGCCCTTTAAGCAGCATAGAGTTAAGTGAAATACCATTTGCCTTCGCGGCCGCATCCCAAACTATTCTTGTTTTATTCGGTTTGTTTTTGTTAAATACCGGAAACATTGGTAAATACCATACATTTTGTTTATCATCTTCATTGTTTACTTTGGCTATGTAATTTCTTTCAAAATATTCAGAAATTGTTTTTTCGAAATGTTCAAACAACTCTTTATTTTTTCTTAGAGTTTTTTCGAGACAAATCAGTCGTCTCTTCGCCATATCAAAGCTTTGTGGAAGTGTAATATTGTCATATCGCCACAGCAAAGCTGACTCGTAATGGCCATCGCATCTTTGTTTCGTATATGTTTCTAGCAAACTTAATGCCCTTTGGTCATCTTTTCCAAGAGCTGGAATATAGTTACTTATCCCTGCTAACTCAGTTGTATAAAACTGTTTGAGTAAGTGAGTAAGAATTTGGTCGTTTTCACCTTTACACTCGCAAGAGTAAAAATTATATTGAATTTGGGCCTTTTCTCCAACACTGGAGTTGCCACATATTAGCCAGCCGAGGCGAGTATGTAAAGCGACGAGTTCGTTTTTCTTGCCTTCTTTAACACGAGTTGGCACACATAATTTCAAGTTATTTAATCCTAAAAGTACATCTGGTACAGCATTTTCAAAATCGGCGATGGGTAGCCCTTTAAGGTGCGGACATTTTTTACGTAACTTTTTATAATTAAAGCTCTGACTCGGAAGCGATAGTTGTTTAACCGTACGAACAGAAATAGAAAATTCAGTTTTATTCATACCTGAAATTTTCATTGAGACTATTTTTGAGTCTTCTTCGTTGCGACCTATTTCACCTGTCCATTTCAAGCATAGAGGTTGTGACTCACCATTTAAATCTAGTTTATTAATTAATTGTTCATTTACCACACTTACAGACGAACCCTCGTCTATAAATGCAAAAGTATTGAAACAGACTGCTGTCGACCAGTCATATGTGGCACTAAACAAGGGCCATTCTTCAGGAGTGCCGGTAAAAATTGGAAGCTCTTTTGGTACTGACTGCCGCGTGCTTATTTGTTGTTGCGAAAGCCTGTGAGAAGGTAATATAACAGGTTGGAGGTTTGATGGGTTCATGGAAAACGTTGAATCCATGTAACCAAATTGTACAGGTGTCTCTAATGTGTGATTTTCTGCATTTACGTTGTCTGAATTATTACATAAATTTGCCGTTGTCGGCTGCTGACGGTACGTTGTTGGGTCATTAATAAATGAAGACATGTTATTAACGAATGACGTAGTTGTACATACGGGCCGAGTTATTGTTTTTGTCGTATAAACTAAGTCATTACTTACGTTTTGGCAATATGGTTTAGTAGTGTTAGGCATTTCTTGCGTTGTTGTGGCTTGTGGTACAAATGTGTAAGGTGGCGTTTCAAACTGACGAGCTGCGGAAACTATATTTTGGTGTGCGGTTGCAATAGCCGAAGTAGGGAGTTGGATTTGATTATCTAACCACTCATGTACAGATCTGACAGCTGAGTGTTTATTAACTGATTGTGCGTCCTCGAAATCATCTACTGCTTGTTCGAGAATTTGGTATTTCTTTTTAATGAAATCTCTTTCAAGTTGTGTCTCTTCTTCTAGACGTCGTAGCTCAAGAGCTTGTCGGCGGGAGCGGGAAGCGGCCGAAGAGCCACTACGAATGGAAGAGGCAGAATCGATCGTGATTTGATGTTGTACCGTACAATTTTGGCAACTCCATGTAGGTTGGTCTTGATTGCTGCTGAGATTGACACATGGTAAATGAAAATTAAGATGGCACTTGCTGCATTTTATAAATTTTTCGTTGTCTGTGGACTTGTTGCAAATGTTACAGATGTTCAGTGCAGGACTTAACTGAGTTGGTCGTTGACGACTTAGTGGTTGACCCTGTGAGGGAGTGGAAGGTTGCATTCTGTTAGGACTTACGTTTTAACACCCAAGATGATTCCTTCAAACGATCCGATGAGGCACATAAAAGAATTTTAATGTTGCGGGTGAAGCGGCCCAAGCTCAAGATAGCCAATGTAGATTATAAACACAAGTGTAAGAATTTTAGAAAACTTTAATTCTTTATTCTTACGCTTTGATATGTTAAAATTCCTAAAATTATAAATAAATTCATTATACAAACTTACATACTAAACTGCTGATATACTAACTTTTATGTATGGCTACTCCAAGCGAAGCTTCGTAATCCTTATGACCTGAACGAATGAATCTCTTAAATCTATGTAGGTGTTTTATATACTTATGTATGTGGTCTCGATTAAATATGGCCTCATAATTATACCGCGTGGAAAATTAAAAGGAATAATTGAACATTTTGCCATGCTCATCTCTCTACATATCGATAACAGTAATGTCATATTAGCGATTTATGAGTGGCGGTAACAGTAATGTCATATTAGCTATTTATGAGTGGCGGTAACAGTAATGTCATATTAGCGATTTATGAGTGGCGGTAACACTAGTTATTCAGCGACTTTAAGCTCGAAAGTACCGTGTTATTGTTTACAAACGGAAAGTAAATCCAACATGAAGGAGGTGTAGTATAAGGATAAGTTGTTGCATTATCATAGGACTTGGTAGAATAAGCCTTTCAAAAGAAGTCAGCAAATTGCTTATTGAAACATCGTCGTTACCAATCAAGGGACTATACTTCAAATACTTTGGATACCCAGCTTCAGATGAAAACTCTTTACCGACAAGAGAAATACCAGCTCTACCATTGCAACAATTAAATCTATAAATCGGATATTTGTTACACATTGTAAATTATCCAGATTTCGGTAAGTTACATGATAAGAGAAATTATTACTGTCCCCAAATATTTTTTATAGCTCTATATTAAGGGCACGAACATTTGGATATGTGATACAACAACTAACTGCTTAGGATCGTTATTTTCCACTTGAGAATTTCTTTTTTAATAAATATTTGTTTATTTATTAGGCAATGATTGTACAAGAAAAAATATTTAACATAATATTGTTTGGCCTCAGCGCCATAAAGGCTTTTTTGAGGCAAGCTGACAACTGTTTAAGCTTAACATACAATTATATTAAAAATATTATTAAAAAAAATTTTTAAAAATTATACAAAGGAAATAGTAAAAATATAAATTTGACAAAATTTACTAAAAGGTATGCTTTAAATCAGTGTTTCTATTGCATTATTCAAATATTCCTTGCATAATCTTTTAAATATTGAAATACTTTCAACGGTTTTTAATTCTGTAGATAGATTACCACCAATATAGTCAATACGTTGTTTCGTTCTTTCCAATCTACATCTCATTCTTTCCAATCTACATCTCTGGTTTTCAAAAAATGGAATTGTACGATCAACTTCGCTGTGAAGACTTTTAAATACAAATACTAAAACTTCATATATGTATATAAGCCATTAATTGGCAAGATTTCCTCACATACATCTTTGTATAACGTAAGTGTTGAAAAAGTAATTGGCAAATTATGAACAATCTCCAATGCTTTATTTTGAGAACGTTGTAACGATTTTAAAGCTATATTATTTCCATTAAAAACAAAAACACTCACTAAATAGTTTAGATGCGATTGTATTAAATAATTTTAAACCATTAATTTTGATTTTTCAAATAATTTGTTTTTAAATTTGTATAAAATACCAATAGCTAGACCCATTTGGCTCTTCACATCATTAATATGACAATCCCAGGATAAGTTACTTTGTAACGTGATTCCTAAGTATTTGAACGAATATGATTCATATATGGGTTTGCCATCAACATATACATACAAAGAAATTATTATTTGCGTTTACTGCACGAGGTCTAAATCTGATTAATTTTGTCTTTTCAGAATTAAGTAATAATCCATTTAAGCGAGCAAATTCCATTAATAAAGTAGCATCTTCTTCTATTTGTGTTTTCAAGACTGTATCATAATTAAATGGATAAAACAAGCAAATGTCATCGGCAAACATAAATAATTGACCTGTTAGATTTAGATTTTTTAAACCATTTATGTAAATTGAAAATAATAACGGACCTAAGCCGCTTCCTTGCGGAACACCGTATTCAACTGTCCCAGTAAAGCTTTTACACTGATTAATTTGTGCAAACTGTTTCCTATTAATAAAATAATTTTTAAATAACATATGCTCTCGTCCTTGAATACCGTAATATTTAAATTTTTGTAACATTATTTCATGATCAACAAGATCAAATGTCTTAGAAAAATCGAAGAACATTCCAGCAACTACACTGAATCCATCATCCAAACCTTTGCAAGTATGTATATCTTACTACATTTCAGACATCATTTTGCATACTGACACCTTTTCTAAATCCAAATTGGTACTTATACAACATATTATTATCTTCTAAGTACAAGGTGGCGCAAAAGTAATCCTCCTATCAGAAAATGCTATAAATTTTGCGATTGGCCCCTAATGTCAGTTCTGTTTCGACATTTGTGTAGTAAACACATGCGAAATACACGTTAATAAACAATGTTACGCTACACTGCTGCAGAACGCGGAATATTGGTGACTATTTATTTGACCAATAATCGGTCGGTGACTTTGGCACAACGTGAATTTCGTCGCAGATTTCCTAGCCGTCCAACGCCTACTGGTGAAACACTGCGACGTTTAGCCGCTCGCCTCGAAGAGACTGGCACAACACGAGATGCTGCCAGGCGTGGCAGACCCCGGAGTAGCCGTTCTGCAGAGAATATTGCTGCTGTAGCTGAGGATGTCATGGAAGCGCCGTCGACATCGATCAGTCGACGGTCTTTACAGCGAATTTTGGTACAAGATTTGAAGATGTTTCCGTACAAAGTCCAGACAGTGCATCAGCTGTTAGCTGCTGACCGCCAATCGCGTCTAACATACGCTCAAGCCATCCTTAATCACCACCAAGAGGAAGATGATTTTTCATCAAAAATAATCATGAGTGATAAGGCCCATTTCCATCTTAGCGGGTACGTAAATAAGCAAACTTTACGCTTCTGGGGCACTGAAAATCCGCGTGTAACCCACGAAGAGCCATTATACCCGCTCAAAGTCACTGTATGGTGTGCTGTTTTCGCTGGAGGAGTCATCGGACCTTTTTTCTTCGAAAACGTCGCGGGCCAAACGGTTACTGTAAATGGTGAGCGCTATAGAGCAATGATCAACGAGTTCTTTTTGCCGCAACTTGATGAATTGGGATTGGAAAACATGTGGTTCCAACAGGACGGTGCAACGACACACACTGCACGTGCCACAACCGATATGCCGAAGGATGCATTTCCCGGGCGCCTAATCTCCCGTTGTGGCGATTTGCACTGGCCAGCAAGATCGCCTGATGTGACCGCTGCAGACTTCTTTTTGTGGGGCTTTTTGAAGTGGCGGGTTTATGTCAACAAGCCTCAGACTCTTGCAGCTCTTAAAGACAATATCCGTCAAGAATGTGAGGACCTATCGCCGGAAGTTTTGGACAAAGTGATGGAAAATGCCATAAAAAGGGCTCAAATGACAACCAACTGTGGCGGCAGCCATTTACATGACATCATATTCTCAACTTGATGTAAAAAAAATTAAAAGACCAAATAAAAATAATCCACAAGAAGGATCAAAGTTGTTAATTTTTTTTTTTTTAATACAGCCAAAAAACATCGGAAGGTTATTTTTGCGCCACCTTGTATATAAGAAGTTTATCATATAATATATTTTAAAAAATTTTATCTATTGTAGATAGAATAGCAATGGGTCTGTATTTGTCAATAGTGAATGCAGCAATTGTTTTAGGGATAGGAATGATTTTATGAATTTTTAGAATGTCACGATATTGCGAAGTATTTTTAATTTTGTTAAAAATTTCAACTAATGTAGGTAAAAGCACCGTAAGACATTATTTTACAAATTTTGTAGTGATGTTGTCAAAACCTGTTGTTTTATTTGATTCCATATTGAAAACGATGTTAATGATATAATTTTCATTTATATCATTCAAAATGAATCGATGACATGAAGCATTAAGCGTCCTCAGTGAATTAACAGAATCTCCTGGCAAAGTACTGATTTTTTGCTTAAGTTCTTTGACAACTGAAATGAAATAGTTATTTAATAAAT